>CM072776.1:56652500-59052500 GCA_036936925.1 Cenchrus fungigraminus | reverse complement strand
AGTTTCAGCACCAAGCTCCGAAAATACATGATTCACTCGTCTCTTGTGCTTAACAAGTGCCTTGAAAGACTTGTACTCGTTAAGAGTCGATTCGCCAACCATGGCGTCAACCGTTCCTTCGACTTCAGCAATAAAATCTTCAAGACTCTGACCTTCCTTTAATCGCAAGTTGAATCTAGGAAAAGGCACTCGCTGTGTCGCCCAATCCACAGTCAAGTGAATGATGCTAGCAGGTTGCCATCCAGCAGATATGGGCCAAATTTCGGCTGCAACAAACTCTTCAATGACATCGTGACCGCCGACAATGGTGCTGGCCAGCAAGAAAGCGTTTTCGCAGGTCTCAAAGTCGGCAGCACGCTTGTTGTATGAAGCAGTGCACACTGCAGTTACTGGCGTCATTGGCGAATAAAAGGGGTAAGCTAGCCCGGTGTAGCCAGGAACCTTAGACATGTCTACTTTCACGTAAAACCAGTATAAGCTCCAATCTTTAGCGAAGTTAGTCTTGCTGCAGGGTGCGAGCTGGATCCGGTTAAGACCTTTTCACAAGTTCTGTCTTTGGGTGTTAAAAGTGCAACACAAGTAGTGCGCGTCGTAGTACTTCCCGTCGTCGAGCTTCAGTATATCTTTCTCGATTACAAGCTCGAATAAACGAGCAAAAATATCAGCACCAAAGGAACAACCAAAAGTCTTCATGACCCAGAAGAACTTGGAAACCTCCAGAAAGGAGTTCGGTGTCAGTTGATGCATCTTCACAGAAAACTTATCAAGAATAGAGGGCAGAGCAGGGTCGCATGGGAATCTAAGTCCACAAGTAAAGAAATCTTTGAAAATGACCACTTCACCCGCTTCGGGAGCAGGAACTTGTTCACCAGAAGGAGGGCGTGCGTCACCAACAGGAAAGAATCCGGCTTGCTCATATTCCTTGATAAGATCAGCTGTAACCTTGGATTCGCCGAACACAAAGGCCGGGGGATAAGATTTAACAATCCTCAAAGTGACGAGTTCACTGGGGTCAGCATCAACATTGGTAAGATCCTCCTCGCCATCAGACTTGTTTCCAGATCCTATCTCCCCCTCTTCATGACTCCCAGAATCGTGAATGGCATCAGGAGATGGGTCATCCACACGAGACTGAATGTTCTCAGATTCGCGAATCTCTTCTCCGGTTGACGAGACGCCAGCAGCGGCTAATTCTTCTGAAGTCATGGGTCTAGCAGTACTTTTAACACGAGCCACCTGCTTAAGAACAATGCGAACAGAAAACATGAGATAACTCATAACAAACAAAAAACACACGAAATTAGAAGTTCAAAAGCGAAAAAATTTAAGGAAGAAAAGAAAGAAAATAATACCTTCGGAAACAGAGGAAATCTCCAAACCTCAGATTTCTTTTCACGAAAAGCTCTTCCGCGAAAACGCTGGGAAACTTTCGAAGAAAGCGATGGAACAGTGAAAAAAACTTACGGCACCCGCCCTCTATTTATATGGAGAAGGGGGGTAGTTTCAAGAAATCACCTCGATATGACCATTGCGAGTTTTCTGAGGGACGCGTGTCCACTCCGACGTTCCAAGGGTGACGTTTTTACCGAAATTTCGAGGATTTTTCGTGGAAACGGATCGTCGGAGTCAACCCGCTTCCCCGAGGGGCTAGTGTTAGGGAATTGGGCAAAAACCTTTCACCCTCAGAACGTCGAAGTTGCCGAATTCGTGAATATATTCATGAATGTGCCTCAGGGTGGAAAATTCTGTTTCATGACAAGGAAACGTTCATGAAAGATATTCTGATAAATTTCACACAATTCGCTAACCTTCTAATGTTGTGTGAAATAATAGCCGAATTGGCTTTGGTTCGCGAGTCTGCTGTCTGTTTCAGGATGATTGGAAGCTGGCGAAATTCAAGAGATCAGGAACCCGCGAATTTCGGGAATCTTGAGGAGTCTCAGTTCGAGAATCTTGACAAGTGGTGATTTTCACGAATGAAGCTTCGGAAGTCAAGGGAAGGCCAAGTCAAAGACGTCACCTCAAAAGTCCGGGTTTGTAGTGTGAATTAGTGGCAGGCTTGTAAATGTATGAAATTAGCCCCGCAAATCACGGGATGAAAAAGACGTTCGTGTACATGTTCACACTAGGAATATTCTTTAGATTCGAGGGTAATCTCGGAATGTAAAAGTCCCTTCGTCTCCCTATAAAAGGGGGCGCGAGGGCACGTGTAAAGGGGTTCACAACTTTTGAGACGAGTACAAACTTTTGGGGATTCCTTGTCCCCCATCTCTTCGTGACTTTCGCGTGTTTGTTTCGGAATCTTGTGTTCGGGGATTCCATCCGATTTTCGGACCCCCCAACAGGAGCCCTTATACATTTATGTCGACGGTGTTGTTTAAGAAAATTAAAATTTGGCATTTTGGCTTGCTAGGAAATATCAAGAAAAACTGTAGGTCTTCCAATGCAAGGGTGGAGGACATCTGAATATCTGATGGGTGTTACATTTACATAGATATGACTCTATGCAAGCATCTTATGTTTTGGTACAAGTAATTTAGCAATTAGGATGATATAGGTAGCACTGCAGTTGCCTGCATTAAATTTAATGAAAACGAAAGAGCATTTGACATTTTCATGGTTAGCGGTATTATTTGATAGGTATTGATCAAGGTAATATACTTGTGATACAAACAATCTAGATATAGTTGTGAGACCAACATTCCAAATTCATAGATTGCTTTTGAGCCACAACACATTAGGTTGTGTGGTAGATATAGGGTGAGAATGCCATAGGTAGATACTAAGCTCTTCCTCAATCTATTGGATATACTAATATAAGCGCACATACTTATTGTTTCGAGCTTATGAAACATATATACACGCCATAGGAGGCCCTCATCCCGTCCTCCCTCACCGCCAAGATCATCCGCCAGACGCGCAAGCAGCAGGAGGAGGATATCCTTGCTGACTTCAGCGACGGGGGGGCCTCCACCGTCGTCGCCAACGGCAACGCTCAGGCGTCCGTGGAGCCGTCCACATCGTCCTCGTCGCCAGATCCAGTAAATGCTCCCCGGTGGGGAGCTCCATGAAAGGACCTTGTGATGCCTAGAGGGGGGTGAATAGGATCACTTCAAATTCCTGAAACAAATGCCGCGGTTAAAACTTCTGTCGGTACTACCGACGCGGTGCCAGAACTACCGAGGGGTCGATACTTCCGGTACCGGGCCGGTACTACCGACAGATCAGAGGTGACTAAAACAAAATTTAAAAAGTAAAGCGATTCTAGCAATTCTATTTGAATCAAAGGTTTAGTTTAAGAGCTAAGAACCACCTGCAACCAAAGATATGAGTTGGAACACAACCAATTTAGAGATCGGGCTTAAACAAGTTCTAGGGTTAGAGGGAGACAAAGAAATCAAGCAAGCAAAAGGAGACACAAGAATTTAATCCGAAGTTCACTCCCACAAAGGAAGCTACGTCTCCGTTGAGGATCCCACAAAGGGAGGGCTATCACCAAGAGCCTCTTTTCCTCACCCAATCCCCACCAAGAAAGATTGGTGCTCACTAAGAATTCTCCACCAAGGAGAGGGTAATACAAACGATCTCGGGTGCTCCACTCCAAGAGGGCACTCAACGGGAGACGCCTAACCGTCTAGAAGCAAGCTTCAAGAGTAACAAACATGAATCAATTTCCCGGAGATGCTTCAAGTGCTCTTGAGAAGGGGAAATTCGAGGAGGCTCTCAAAGCTTCTCTAATCCTCATTAGGAATCACTTCTCTATCCAATCTTGGCTCTAGGAGGAAGGGGAGAAGTGGAGTGAATGCACAAGTGAGGGTTTGTCCTGTGGTTGGTCAGCAATGAGTGAGGACGGAGAAGAGGGGTATTTATACTAAGCCCTGAAAACTAGCTGTTACTGTGCAAAAAATGGGTTTTATCGGTACTTCCGACACGGGGTCGGAACTACCGAGGGGTGCCGCAGAAACCCAACAGTGGAGCCATATCGGTAGTTCCGACCTCGGGTCGGTACTACCGAGGCCCTGGCTAAAACTCGCCAGTGAGGCCATATCGGTACTACCGACCCGGTGTCGGTACTACCGACAAAAGCATAGAGTTGAAGGAAAGATGAGCATTTGTGCGCGTGTCGACTCGATTCTCTTCTCACTCACTTGGGTCATCTCCTAAAGCACTTTTAGCATCTCTTGGCTATCAATTCGCATCCCCATTTATAGTACGGTGTTTCCTATACTCAAATTCAAAATCAAAAATAAATTAAGCCTTGACTTGAGTTGAGAACGCCGAATTGGAGTTGGGGGCCTTCTTTTGGTCAAAACCATGATTTTCAATAAAGTAAATCCTGCACACATCTTTTTCAACCATTAAATACAACAAATTGTGTTTGTCACTATCACCAAAACAATTAGGGGCCAAGATGCCCTTTCAGTCTCCCCCTTTTTGGTGATTGATGACAACACAATTCATTTCCAAATAAAGATGTGTGTATCCAACAATTTAAAGCGAAACTCCCCCTAAATGTGTGCTTGGTCTTTTATGGAGGCCTCAAATGCCTATCACACATTTAGAAGAAACTTTACTCTCAATTTGCATACACAAGTGCATAAGTGTAATATAATAACCGTGATGCATACGACAAGATATACAAACCAACAAAGTGAGAAATAACAACCACCAAGCATCACAAATATATAAGCGAAGTTCCACACTAGCACGATTAAGTCTTACAAATTTTAAAAGGTTCTAGGTTCACCACATCACCATCCATCACACCACACAAATAGTTCATACATGTCCACAACCTAAGAAAGATAGATAAACGAGCGACGAGCGATAAGATAAGATACACACTCCCCACATGGTCAAATTGTGAGCTCACTCCCCCTTTGGCATCAAGCACCAAAAAGGGGAGGCCCTTCAATCATCACTACCATGGGGAGAGTGGGCCGCCGGAGGAGAGTCGTCTTCTTCGGTCTCACCACCACCAAAGTCCTCATCGTCGATGTCGGCCGGGGGAGCTCCATACATCATGGATGTGTCGCCGTACACCTCCCAAGGGTTGTAGAAGACTGGTGGAGGAGGGAAGTCCATGGGCTCGCGAACGGGAGAGTGCTCGATGTTGTGCTGAGCGAGCATGGCCTTCTGACGGGTCTCCAACTTGAGGAGCTGCTCATCGACGTGCTGCCGGTGAGCACGGATCTCCTGTGCATTGTGCTTCCCAACATTGAAGCAAGCGAAGAGGCCTTGAGAAAGAAAGTTGAAAAATACTCTTCTTTTTGCCGGGGGGGATGGTGCCTCTAGAAGATGATGGGCCACGAGAGGAGGATGGAGGCTCAAAGGAGGATGGGCCACCTGAGGAAGGCCCACCCGAGGAGGTAGCTCTAGGAGGGGCATGCTTGCCCAACTTGAGAAGATGCTCAATGTTTCCCTTGTTTGGCTTGTACCAAGTGTGAGTCTTGTCGGTGCATATGTCAACTCCGGTCACCTCACATATCATCCTGAAGATCCAAGGGGCATACTGACAACTCTTGTTAGCGGACACTGAGCACATAATGATCTCCTCCCATATGAAGTCAAACACACTGAACTTCTCTTTGCCCGGTGCCATCCTCACAAGAATATCCTTGGCAATGTTGGAGATGTTGTAATTGTCACCTATCTTAGGAGTGAGTGTATCGAAAGAGTTGGTTTAACATCCTATAGACGGGCTTCATACCATGTGTGGTACCAAATTCAACCTTGCCAAAGGCGGCATCGTACATGAAAGCCATCTCACTATCTAGGGGAATCTCTCCACCATGTATCTTAGGACGACCAAGATCCTCCTCACCAAGGCCAAGAATCTGAGTGAACCTCTCATAAGAGACCGAGAGGGGCTTGCCTTGCAAGAGCCAATGAAAGGTCTTGGCCTCACGCCGAACATGAAGATTTGCATAGAATTGGGCAATCACTTCCTCATTCCAATCACAATTCATAGCCATAATCGAGGTCATCCCTTTAGCATGGCAAATGTCAATGGCCTCATTGACGGCCGGAATGTTGAAAGACCTCAAAGCCTCCCAATTGATAGACTTCATATCCACGGTCATGTGCTCCTTGCATAGAATAACCGATTCATACCAATCGGCGTTGAACTTGAGCCAAAAATGAATATCCGCATCAAACTCTTTTTGCCATTGAGCGGGATCGGAGTACCTTTCCTTTTACACATTGTGTGTCCCACTCTTGTAGTCAACCATCTTCACGATGCCCATTTGAGTTGCCGGGCGAGGAGGCACGGATGGCCTAAGCACAAAGTCCGCAAGAGAATCCAAAGAGATGTCTTCATAGTCATCGTAGTGGTCATCCGGTTCATGGGCTTGCTTGGTGCGAGCACGGTGACCTTGACTAGTAGAGCGACGAGGATCAGCTGGAGGATTTGTATGGCCTCGACCACGTGGGCGTTGAGCACCCGTGCCCACCTTCCTCTTCCTTTGAGCGAGAGGGACGTCATCCTCATCGGAGCCCTCTTGGATCACTTGCTTGCCGGCCCGACCCATCTGAGAGAGTGTGCAAAGCTTGTAAGAGATGGGTATAGAGGATTGAATTGAATCTACTCAATCCACGAACCTTAGCACCTGTGACAGGCGCCTGTCGGTACTACCGACCTGGGGTCGGTACTACCGACGGGCCCTGCCATAGTGCGAGTGATTCATGAATCGAGAGATTCAACCAATGAAACTTGACGAGATCATGGGCATATGTTCTAGGATGGATACAAAGATGATTCCCTAAGACATTCCTCCTAGAAACAACGGCATTGAGAGATCGAGTAGAAAGGATTTTGAATGAAATACCTCAAATGTTCCCGCGTGAATCGAGGAACTCCCGGCGAGAATCGGATGTTCCGAAGGGTGGAGAATCCAATGGAGTGGCTAGTTTGAAGATTTCACGGTTGGATTTTGAGATCCCCTCACGGGTTTGAGGGAGAGGTGAAAGGAGGGGTGGCAACGGTTATGAGATAGAACCCTAAAACAGGTTGGTTCGGTGGGTATATATACCCCTGCGAGGATTATCGGTAGTACCGACAGGGTACCGGTACTACCGAGGGCCCAGGGAAATTCGACCAGAGAGTCCATATCGGTATTACCGACGGCGAGTCGGTTCTACCGAGGGTCCTATCGGTAGTACCGACGGAGCACCGGTACTACCGCTGATTTTGCAGAATTCCAAACAGTAAGCTCATATTGGTATTACCGGCCTTGTGTCGGTAGTACCGTGGTTTTTCGAAATTCCAACAGTGAAGGCTTATCGGTACTTCCGACCTTGTGTCGGTTGTACCGTGGATCTTAAGGCTTTTGAAAAAGGATTGAGAGTTGAGCAGAAATGGATAGAGAGAAATAGCTATGGACATGTAGAGCAACCATAGTGCTTGGTGATTAGACACAATCAATCAATCAAAGCAATAATCACCAAACACTATGGGAAGAACCAAATTTTGTAAGACACACACAAAGTGAAGAAAATCAAAACATTTTTCTCTCTATCTAGGCATCAAACAATTTGTGTGCAATAAATCAAGCCAAGTTACGAGAATCCAAGATGTTTAGCTCACTTCTCAAAGCACAAAACCTTTGCTCGTCTAGAGGCTTAGTGAAGACATCGGCAAGTTGCCTCTCGGTGCTCACATGACGTAGAGCAATATCTCCCTTAGCCTCATGATCCCTTAGGAAATGATGTCGAATATCTATGTGCTTTGTTCTAGAGTGTTGGACCGGATTGTGTGCTAGCTTGATGGTACTCTCATTGTCACACAAGAGTGGGATCTTACTAAACTCACAACCGTAATCACTCAATGTTTGCTTCATCCACAAGAGTTGTGCACAACAAGCACCGGCCGCCACATACTCGGCTTCGGCCGTGGACAAAGCAACCGAATTTTGCTTCTTTGAGCTCCACGACACCAAAGACCTACCAAGAAATTGGCAAGTCCCGGTAGTACTCTTTCGATCTACTTTGCAACCGGCATAGTCCGAATCGGAATAGCCAAGTAAATCAAAAGTGGAGCCCTTGGGATACCACAAGCCAAGGTTAGGAGTGTGTACCAAATATCTAAAGATTCTCTTAACGGCCATTAGATGACACTCCTTAGGATTAGCTTGAAATCTTGCACACATGCACACACTAAGCATTATATCGGGCCTAGATGCACAAAGGTAAAGGAGGGAGCCAATCATGGAGCGAAATACCTTTTGGTCAACCGACTTCCCTTCTTCATTGAGATCAAGATGTCCATTAAGTGCCATAGGGGTCTTGATGGGTTTGGAGTCGGCAATTTCAAACCTCTTGAGCACATCCTTCACATACTTGGTTTGACACAAGAAAGTCCCTTTCTTCATTTGCTTGATTTGAAACCCAAGGAAGAACTTCAATTCACCCATCATAGACATCTCGAATCTCTTGGTCATGATCCTACTAAACTCTTCACAAAATTTATCATTAGTAGAACCAAAGATAATGTCATCAACATAAATTTGGCATACAAAGATATCTTTTCCATTTCTTTGAATGAAGAGAGTAGAATCGGCTTTGCCTATCTCAAAACCGTTCTTGAGAAGAAAATCCTTAAGGCATTCATACCATGCTCTAGGAGCTTGCTTAAGCCCATAGAGCACCTTATGGAGCTTGTGCACATGGTTGGGGAAGTTTGGATCTTCAAAGCCCGGTGGTTGTTCAACATAAACTTCTTCTTGGAGAGGTCCATTCAAGAATGCACTCTTCACATCCATTTGATGAAGCTTGAAATCATGATGAGTAGCATAGGCTAAAAGGATACGAATTGATTCAAGCCTTGCTACCGGAGCATAAGTCTCTCCAAAGTCCAAGCCTTCAACTTGAGTGTAGCCTTTGCCAACGAGCCTTGCCTTGTTCTTTGTGACGACACCAAATTCATCTTGCTTGTTCCTAAAAACCCATTTGGTGCCGATCACATTTTGCTTGGGTCTTGGCACCAACTCTCAAACTTCATTTCTCTTGAAATTGTTCAACTCTTCCTCCATGGCAATAATCCAATCCGGGTCCTCAAGAGCTTGTTCCACACTAAGAGGTTCCAAAGAAGAAACAAACGAGTAAAATGCACAAAAGTTTGACAATCTTGAGCGAGTTGTTACCCCTCTTTGGATACTCCCAAGTATGTTGTCGACGGGATGATCCCGTTGAACCATTTGATGTACTCTTGGGTGTAGTGCTTGAGATTGACGTTGAATGGGTCCATCATCATCATCTTCAACTTGTGGAGCTTCATCTTGAGCTTCACCACCTTGCTCTCCCTCTTGATCAAAGCCCCGTCCATGATCGTCACCATGAACTTGACTTTCTTCTTGATGAACTTGAGAACTTGGTGGTTCCACTCTTGTTGATGATGATGGATCTTGATTGCTTGTATCACCCGGAGCTTGAACTTGAGCCTCACGAGGCATCACTTCACCGGACCCCATTCTAAAGATTGATACACTTGGGGGTTCTTCATCATCTACAAGGTTTTCACTAACTTGCTCTCGTTGAGAGCCGTTGGATTCATCAAATTTCACGTCTACCGTGGTCTCAACACAACCGGTGGTTTTGTTGAAGACACGATAGGCATGTTCGTTAGTTCCATAACCAATGAGAAAACCTTCATCAACCTTGGATGCAAACTTTGAGGCTTTGGGTTTCTTGTTAAGTATGAAACACTTACACCCAAAGACCCTAAAGTAATGCACACTAGGCTTCTTACCGGTGATGATCTCGTAGGAAGTCTTGTTCAAGTTCTTATGGAGGTAGAGGCGGTTGGCGGCATGGCAAGTGGTGTTGATGGCTTCCGCCCAAAACGAGTCCGAAGTCTTGTATTCATCAAGCATTGTTCTTGCCGCTTCAATCAACGTACGATTCTTCCTTTCAACAATGCCATTTTGTTGAGGAGTGTATGGAGCGGAAAGTTCATGCTTGATCCCTTCTTCATCTAGGAACTCCTCAACTTGAGTGTTCCTAAATTCCGAGCCATTGTCACTCCTTATGTTCTTCACCTTGAGCTCGAACTCATTTTGAACTCTTCTAATGAACTTCTTCACAATTCCATTTGCTTCACTTTTATCTTGAAAAAAGAATACCCAAGTGAAACGGGAAAAGTCATCAACAATTACTAAGCCATATTTGTTACCACCGATGCTTATGTAGGCAATTGGTCCAAACAAATCCATGTGTAGTAGCTTCAAAGGTCTTGATGAAGATAGGATGTTCTTGGCGGGATGATGAGCTCCAACTTGCTTCCCGGCTTGACAAGCACTACACAACCTATCTTTCTCAAAAACAACATTTGTTAGTCCTAGGATGTGCTCGTCTTTTTGAAGTTTGGCCAAGTTCCTCATGCCAACATGGGCTAGTCGGCGATGCCATAGCCAACCCAAGTCGGATTTTGCCACTAAGCAAGCCTTAGGGTCCACCTTTACTTTTGTGAAATCCACATAGTAAAGCTTTCCCCGTAGATGACCCGCAAAGACAATAGAGGAATCCTCCCTTCTAGAAACGGTCACACCCTCATGAGTAAAGAGACAATTGTAGCCTTTCTCACAAAGTTGTGAAACCGACAACAAATTGTACCCTAACCCTTGAACATGATAAACATCTTCAATTGAATTTGATGTTGAGATAGCAATTTTACCTAGACCAACAACATCTCCTTGACCATTATCTCCATAGATGATAGTTTCCGTAGGGTTGTCATAATGATCAATGGATGCAAATAAGCCTTCATCTCCGGTCACATGATTAGTGGCACCACTATCAATCAACCAAGCGCTTCCATCGGAGGAGTAGGCCTACAAAATAAGTTTAAGCTTTTGGTTTAGGTACCCAAAAAGATTTGGGTCCTTGGAGGTTAGATGCATAAACTTTTGGAACCCACACACTCTTCCTCATAGTCTTCTTTGTGTAGGCCCCAACATACTTGACCACCATTTTACCATTGTGGTCCAAGGTCACAACATAGTCACACGTGTAGTTGGGAGAGGGCTTGTGTTCCACCACATTCTTCGATGCCTTAGGTGGAGAATTAACCCCACCATTTCCTTTTGTGGTGTTCACAACCTTTGGCTTGTCCTTTGTTGTGGTAGAGGTGGTGACTCCATGGGCCATATCCATAATGGTGTTGAGGTAGCCTCCCTTGTTCCACAAGGGAATCTCATGCCCTTTCACCACCACCCTACCATTGACCTTGTTGTTCTTGTTGTGCCCAAGTCCTTGCTTATCAACCACCTTAGGAATGGACTTGGCACCATTCTTACCTTGAGTGATCAACATATTCAATCGGGATATCTCTTTGTCTTTGCTCTTAATTGTTTCCGCAAGCCTTGCATGGTTAGTCTTGAGAGCATTTATATCAATGTTAGAGCAAGTAGAACAACCTTTGCTAGTGGAGGCACTAGAGTCAAGTGTTGCCTTAGAATTGGCTTTGGTGCTTTCCCAAAGAGTACTATAGTTTGCTTCAAGGATTTTATGTTTCTCCGTCAAGCATGAAAAGCTTGATTGAAGCTCACTATGAGTAGCCTTTAGGGAAGCTAGAGATTCATTTGCCAAGGTGTAATCCTTTGACATCCTCTTGTTGGAGTTGTTGGCCAAGGACAAGTCCGTGGTCAATTTCTCCACCTTAGCCGCCTCTTCGGCAATGCGTCTCTCTAGAGCAAGGTTTCTTTCCTTCTCAAGGATAAGCAAGTCCTCTTGCTCATGGAGAGATACTTTCTTTTTCTCTAGTTTCTCCTAAAGCCTTTTTATTTCTTTATAGCCCTTTTTACTAAATTACTTTATTATGTTAGCCTCAATTTCTTTTTCATCATCTAGATCATCTATGTCACTAGGTGTGGATGAAGAAGAGGTGAGAGAAGATGAGGTGGTAGACTCTTGTACCTTGCTCCCCCTTGCCATGAGGCAAAAGTGAGAGTGGTCCTCATCGTCGGAGAAGTTGTTGAAGAGGCGTGGTGAAGATGATTCTTGTGCGATGGCAATGGTGGCCATGCCTTGCTTCTTTGGTTCCTCATCTTCATCACTTGAGTCCCATTGTTGACCCACGTGAGCACGCCCTTGGTACTTGTTCTTGTACTCCTTACTCTTCTCCTTGTATTTCTTCTCTTCCTCGTTCTTATTCTTGTTCTTGGGACACTCGGCAATGAAGTGTCCATACTCTCCACACTCATAGCATTTCCTTTGAGACTTCTTCTTTCTTTCATCACCGCCTTTCCTTGATGCTCTAGACTTCAAGAATTTCTTGTACTTCCTTATAGCAAAGGCGGTTTCCTCATCCGTGTTTCCTTCATCACTAGTATCTTCCTTCTTAGTCTTGGAAGCCTTTGGCTTTACTTCCACCACTTCACTAGAGCTAGCATTGAGGGCTAAGCTCTTGTTCATCTTCAAGCTTAGGAACTTCTCCACATCTTGGTCAACTAGCTCTTGATGCAAGATCTCTCCAAGAAGTTGATTTGGTGTCATCTTGTGGTACTTTGGATCTCTTCTTATCATTACCGCTAAGTTCTTGTCCTTTGGGGCAAAAGCTCTTAGCAACTTCTTTGTGACTTTGGAGTCATCCCAATCTACACTTCCAAGAGCCCTAATGTTTGAGACAAGGAGCATGAGCCTATCATACATCTCTCTCACGGTCTCTCCATCTTTCATGAAGAATAGCTCAAGCTCTCCGTTGATTAGGTCCATCTTCCCTTGCCTCACATGTTCGGTTCCTTCATGTGCTTCCTTGAGAGTGTCCCAAATCACCTTAGCAATTTGGATGTTTCGAACCTTGTTGAATTCTTGGGCACACAAAGATCCCGTGATGACTCTTGTTGCTTGCACGTTGCGGTGGAGGTCTTGCTCATGCTCGAGTGTAAGGGCTTCTCCTTCGGCGGGGATTGTCACACCTACAACCACAATCTTCCAAAGAGAAGGGTGAAGCCCGTAGAGGTGCATTTGCATATCATAGGCCCATTTAGGATAGTCTTTCCCATCGAAATGAGGAGGCTTTCCCAAATGTACGGAATAGAATTTCTCGTTAGAGTTGTTGCCCGGAAATTGTGTGTAGTGGTGGGGCACTTCATAGTAGCCGGAGTGAGTGTACTTGGCTTGCTCCTTCTTGATCATCTTCTTGAGGAGCTTCTTGGCCATCTTCTTGGCCTTCTTCTTCTTCTTAGCTTTTCTTTTCTTCTTCGCCGCCTTCTTTGCCGCATCATCATCATCCTTGACATCTTCATCACTTGAGTCGGAGTCCGAGTCGGAGTCGGATGAAGAGTCATCGGAGCTTTCTCCGTTGGATCGGCTTGGGGCCTTCCCGGTGACTTCTTAGGCTGCCTTAAGCTCTTTCTCTTGAGCTTTCTTGGCGGCGATTTCTTCGGCGGATTGGTTGTCTCCGCTCCCCGACATCTTGATCCCTTAGCGGTTAAGCCTAAATCAAGGGATTAGGCTCTGATACCAATTGAAAGGACCTTGTGATGCCTAGAGGGGGGGGGTGAATATGATCATTTCAAATTTCTGAAACAAATGCAGCTGTTAAAACTTCTGTCGGTACTACCGACGTGGTGCCGGAACTACCGAGGGGTCGGTACTTCCGGTACCGGGCCGGTACTACCGACAGATCAGAGGTGACTAAAACGAAATTTAAAAAGTAAAGTGATTCTAGCAATTCTATTTGAATCAAAGATTTAGTTTAAGAGCTAAGAACCACCTGCAACTAAAGATATGAGTTGTAACACAACCAATTTAGAGATCGGGCTTAAACAAGTTCTAGGGTTAGAGGGAGACAAAGAAATCAAGCAAGCAAAAGGAGACATAAGAATTTAATCCGAAGTTCACTCCCACAAAGGAAGCTACGTCTCCGTTGAGGATCCCACAAAGGGAGGGCTATCACCAAGAGCCTCTTTTCCTCACCCAATCCCCACCAAGGAAGATTGGTGCTCACTAAGAATTCTCCACCAAGGAGAGGGTAATACAAACGATCTCGGGTGCTCCACACCAAGAGGGCACTCAACGGGAGACGCCTAACCGTCTAGAAGCAAGCTTCAAGAGTAACAAACACGAATCAATTTCCCGGAGATGCTTCAAGTGCTCTTGAGAAGGGGAAATTCGAGGAGGCTCTCAAAGCTTCTCTAATCCTCACTAGGAATAACTTCTCTACCCAAGTCCTAGCTCAAAGAAATCAAATCTTGGCTCTAGGAGGAAGGGGAGAAGTGGAGTGAATGCACAAGTGAGGATTTGTCCCGTGGTTGGTCAGCAATGAGTGAGGAGGGAGAAGAGGGGTATTTATACTAAGCCCTGAAAACTAGCCGTTACTGTGCAAAAAACGGGTTTTATCGGTATTTCCGACACGGGGTCGGAACTACCGAGGGGTGCCGCAGAAACCCAACAGTGGAGCCATATCGGTAGTTCCGACCTCGGGTCGGTACTACCGAGGCCCTGGCTAAAACTCGTCAGTGAGGCCATATCGGTAGTACCGACCCGGTGTCGATACTACCGACAAAAGCATAGAGTTGAAGGAAAGATGAGCATTTGTGCGCGTGTCGACTCGATTCTCTTCTCACTCACTTGGGTCATCTCCTAAAGCACTTTTAGCATCTCTTGGCTATCAATTCGCATCCTCATTTATAGTACGGTGTTTCCCATACTCAAATTCAAAATCAAAAATAAATTAAGCCTTGACTTGAGTTGAGAACGCCGAATTGGAGTTGGGGGCCTTCTTTTGGTCAAAACCATGATTTTTAATAAAGTAGATCCTGCACACATCTTTTTCAACCATTAAATACAACAAATTATGTTTGTCACTATCACCAAAACAATTAGGGGCCAAGATGCACTTTCACTCCACGAGCTGGACAGCGATGTACCGTGTACGACGGTGAGCGCCGGGTTGGGATAGGTGGCGGGCCCCGTGGCACGGGCGCACGACGAGCTCTGCCGATGAGACTCGCGGCTCCGGGAGAGTAGGAGCGGCCTGATCCATGGAGCGGTGGAGGCGACAACTACGGCGACCCGCATGCTCTCAGTGATGGTCCGGACAGAAGGGTGAGGAACTGGCTTACTGGTGAACGACGAGTGTTTGGTGGACTCCGGCGTCGACGGTGAGGAGCCCGTGATTCGCGAGCGCGCGGTGCGGGCACGGCCGCAAGCCCCGGCGCAAGTGCGCAACGCTTGGAGGTTCTAGAAACTTACACGATAAGCTCGCTTCTGGATCGCTCGATTAAAATCCAACGTCTGGTAAAAAATAGTCGACGTGGCCCTATGAGGTTCCTGCTTTTGGTTGCGCTTTCAAAGGGAAGAGATTCCGATCGCACCATTGAATTTCCGACAATAAAAACTTAGAAACAAGATCCTACTTGACTATATTTTGAAAAACTTATTAAATTTGTATTTTTAATTAAGATTATATATTATGTGTAATACATAACCCCAGAACAAAATTTACAAACTACCAGAACAAAATATTTGTACGTACCGAACAAGTTATATGAACTGCCGGAACAAATATGTATATGTGTCGAACAAAAGTGTTGATGTCACCTTTGCATGCAAGTTATTTGAATTTTAAAAATCTATAAATCATAAACCGAGTATCAAAATTAAATTCCGATTGCACCATTGAATTCTGATAATAAAAACTTCGAAACAAGATCCCACTTGACTATATTTTGACAAACTTTTTTAATTTATATTTTTAATTAAGGTTATATATTCTATTATAGTTAGAACAAAACAAATGATGTGTCAGAACAAACGAGAACAATTGTCAGAACAAGATCCTATTATAGTCGGAACAATTTTGTATGTCATCCCGAACAAAAAAATAGTGTCAGAACAAATCAAAACAAAGGTCAGAACAAGTTATTATTATAGCCAGAACAACTTATTATTATAGTCAGAACAACTTATTATTATAGCCAGAACAAGTTTGTATGTCATCTCGAACAAACAAAATAAAGTGTCAGAGTAAATAAACAACTGTCAAAACAAAATAATGTTATAGTTAGAACAAGTTTGTATGTCATCTTGAACAAATAGATAGAGCGTCAAAATAAATAAATAAATAAACTAACGGAAAAATAGAAAAAGAGAAAAGAACGAAAAAACAGCATAAAATGATCTGTAACTCTATGTAGGCACGAAGTGTTGTGTTGTGCAGTGGTTACTAACTATCTTGTTTAGTTGAAGGTCTGAGGTCAAAAATTTGTGATTGATAAAAGTGTTTCTATTTTAACTTCATATAGGACTGAGAAGGAAAAAAGAGAGGAAATTGCGAGCCGAAAGGAAAAAAAGAAACCGTGTGTCAGAAGGAAAAAACCGAAAAAAGAAAAACGAAGGAAAAAGTTGAAAAGAGAGGATAAAAGAAACGAAGGAAAAAACGAAAAGAGAAAGAAGCGAAGGAAAAAAATTGAAAAGAGAAGATAAAGGAAACGAAGGAAAAAACGAAAAGAGAGAAAAAACGGAAGCCGAAAGGAAAAAACGAATGAAAAAACAAAAAGAGAAAAGAAAACAAAGGAAAAAACGAAAAGAGAAAACAAAAATATATACCAACCAAAGGAAGAAACGAAAGGAGAAAAAGCGAAAAGAGAAAAAACAAAAATACCAACCGAAGGAAAAAATGAAAAGAGAAAAAACGAAGGGAAAAACGAAAAGAAAAAGAAACGAAAACCAACCGGAACCCTCGCTCCCCGCCCGCGGTGCTACGTTTGGCGAAATTGTGCTAAGCGACGCATATGATTCTCGGGGACTCTTGGGCCTCTGGGCGCTTCGTGGTCGATGACAACGTCGCCATGTGAGGACGCGAACGGCGGTGGCTGTGGCGTGGACGAAACAAACCCCGTCACCCCGTCGGCGTCACCGCGAGTCCGCCGTCGATTCGCTCTCGAGCGCGCATGTGATGAGCGAGCCGCAACGCCACGCCGAAAACCTCGGGGGGCGTCTCGGAGAATTCCCCGGCACGTGATTTTTTCCTTTTTTTTTGCCGGAAGAGGAATGGAAGAGGCCGCCGTCGCCGTGGCGGAGCACGACGCGAGAGACGATTGCCGTTGGGCGCATGTGCGCGCGCGCGTTTCTATCGCTCGCTGGCGTGCGCTCGCGGGTTGCGGCGGTCACGTACGTCCGGATAGGATGGAATGGATGGGAGGCGCGCGGCGCGCCCAATCCGCTCGTGGGTTTCCCCCGTGACACCACACCGGCGACGAGAGTTCACGACGGATCAATCTGCCGGCTGGCGCCTGGCTGCGCGTACGCCCAGCCCTATGCCGCCTGCCGGGCCGGATTGACCAGTGACGCACGCGAGATTTAATCGTCCCCTAGCAGCCAAAGCGGCCAAGGCCGGGCCAGCCGGCGCGCCACTGGCACGCACGTCGCGCCCGCAGAGAGGGCGGCGTGCCGGCGCGGATGGGTCATCACGGCGGGAGGCCCGATGGCTCGAGCGGTCCACCATGGCGGAGCTGTGAAGAAGCGGGCGTTTTTTCGGCGGCCAAGACCACCGCCGCCGCCGGACCACGCCGGCCGTCTTTGCACCGGATTCCCTCGCGCGCACGCGCGGGTGCCTGTGCCTGCCCGTAATCGTCGGTGTGGGACTGTGGGCGGGCGCCTGCGCCTTTGTGGCGTCCGTCCGGCGTGGCCGTGCCTATCTATATGGCTCCTTTTCCCCGATGCTCCCACGCACTCACTAAGGACAAACGTTGCCATCTCCACAAATTTGCCGTTATCCGCAATTCCGCATATACTCGATCGTGTCGAGGAACGCATTCGCCTGGCATCGTCTTAAGCTTTTGCTGCAACAGCGCAACTGCGCAACACCAACATGAGCATAAGCTGTTTCCTGTTGGGCCCGTGAACTGAAATTGGCACTGTTGTGCTTGTGCATCTGATCAGCAGACAATGACAGACGATAGGAACAGGAGAAGCACCCTGCAGAAGCTATGCCTATGCGTAATTGCGTATATCCTGTTATCATGTTCGTGTCACCCACCAATCGTGTCGTATCGTGTTCGGCATTATGCGCCACGCACGAGCATAGGTAGCTACCCGTGAGCATTCAGCAAATAGTCAAAAGACTATGCTACTTAACGCCGACTAATCCAGCTGGTTTTTAAGTTAGTGTTATGTCCCGGATAGGATCACAAGCAATTTGAGAGGTAGATGGGGAGAATTCAGAAGAAGAGGTACAGAGTTCAGTTCAGAAGAGGAAGAACAGAAGAGTAGCAAGACAGAGAAAGGAAATGAGTTCGAGGAGTTGTTCTTCCATACGCAACCCAACACGCTACAGAGTTTTATACATCACCAGCACCAACATAGTGGGCGAAACACATTTGAAAACAACACAGCCTTCTCGGCCCATTCTCACTCGCGAGCTTGCTTCTGACCCATTCGCTTCTTGGCCCACTTCGCCTGCTTCAGGATAGAGCGTCGGTTCATGACATTCCTTCCCCCTTTAAAGGCAGCTTGTCCCCAAGCTGATGCTTCCGGAAATCTTCTCTTGAGATCTTGCTCATCTTCACATGTCACCAACGATTTGTCACCACTTTGCCAGAGAACTCTGATACGAGGGGCCGTAGCTCCAGCATGTGGAACCAACTTGTGTTCGAGCACCTGAATGGTTCCCAAATCTCAGAAGGGTCAGTGCAAATAGAAGATAAGTCAGAGCTTACTTCAACTTGAGGAGGCACATGTTTCTTCAACTGTGAGACATGAATGATGTATGAATTTGGGAGCTTGGAGGTAAATCCAATTTGTAAGCCACTGAACCAACCCTCTTGAGAATTTTAAAAGGTCCATAGAATTTGAAGGACAGCTTGTTATTACTTCTTGGGGCAATAGATGTCTGAATATGTGGTTGCAGCTTCAAATAGACCATGTCTCCCTCCTCAAAAGATCTCTCACTTCTACCTTTATCCGCCTGAGCCTTCATCCGCTGTTGGGCTCGCAACAGCTATTGCTGAATTAACTTTGTCAACAGATTTCTTTCCTTCATCCATGCTGCCAGATCAGGTACAGTAACTTGTTCAGGATCAGTGATGCCAAAATGCTTTGGAGGATGGCCATAAAGCACCTCAAAAGGGGTACACTGCAAGGCAGACTGATAGGAAGTATTGTACCAAAATTCAGCTAGAGAAAGCCATTTATGCCATTGCTTAGGACAGGCATGGACAGAACAGCGAAGGAATGCCTCCAGACACTGATTCAGACGTTCAGTTTGTCCATCAGTCTGTGGATGGTAGGCTGAGCTCATAAGTAACTGTGTGTCAGATAATTTGAACAACTCCCTCCAAAGATTACTGGTAAACACCTTATCTCTATCTAAGAGAATAGCTTGTGGAAGGCCATGTAACTTGTAGATGTTGTTGAAATATAACTGAGCCACAGTTAATGCTGTATAAGGATGAGAAAGAGGCAAAAAGTGTCCATACTTGCTGAACTTGTCAATGACTACCAAGATCACATCAAAGGTTCCAGACTTGGGTAGTCCTTCAACAAAATCCATACTGACCACTTCTCATGCTTGAGAAGGAACTGGTAATGGTTGAAGCAGCCCAGGTAATTTCACATGTTCCACCTTAGCCTGCTGACATACTTGACAAGCTTGCACATAATCAGCAATGGTCTGTTTCATCTTTGGCCAAACAAACAATGCTTTAATTCTCTTGTAAGTAGCCTGCATACCAGAGTGGCCACCAATCCCACTAGCATGCAAAGCTTGAGTAATATGATTCTGAGCCAACTTGTTGTTACCAATCCAAATTTTATTATTAAGCTTGATGATACCATCATGCAAGGAATACCCCTTATCATTCTCAGAAGTAATGCTCAGTTCACTAAGGATCTGTTTAGCTTCCTCATCATCATAATACCCTTCAAGCACTTTTTCAATCCAGACAGGTTGACAGACAGAAATTGCACTGATTTCAGAGTGAGGTTGTCTGGATAAGGCATCAGTAGCTGTGTTTGAAATGCCTTTCTTGTACTGGATCTTAAAATTCAAATCCATCAGTTTTATAAGGGCCTTATGCTGAAGCTTAGTTGTAGCTTTTTGTTCCCTCAAATACAAAAGACTCCTGTGATCAGTTTTAATAATAAATTCCTGAGCCAGGAGATAAGGCCTCCATTTATCAACAGCCAACAGAATTGCCATGCATTCTTTTTCTAGGTTGAAAGAGCTTTAT
Source organism: Cenchrus fungigraminus (assembly GCA_036936925.1). Taxonomy (NCBI): domain Eukaryota; kingdom Viridiplantae; phylum Streptophyta; class Magnoliopsida; order Poales; family Poaceae; genus Cenchrus; species Cenchrus fungigraminus. The sequence continues at coordinate 59,032,326 of CM072776.1, read as the reverse complement.
TTCTTGTGCTCAATGCTTGACTCAAATAAGGTATAGGGTGTCCATTTTGCATTAAGACAGCTCCTATGCCCAAGTCACTTGCATCAGTTTCCAAGACAAACTGCTGAGAAAAATTGGGGGGCAGCCAACACTAGGGCCTGAACAAGAGCTTTTTTCAATGTGTCAAAAGCTGTTTGCGTCACAGATGTCCATTGGAATTGAACCCCTTTTTTCAGTAACTGAGTCAATGGTTTACTGATCAATCCATAGTGTTTGATGAATCTTCTGTAATACCCAGTGAGACCCAGAAATCCCCTTAATTCTTTGAGGGATTGTGGAACAGGCCAATCCAAAACTGCTTGAACCTTAGATGGTTCAGTATGAATGCCATTAGCAGAAATTGTATGGCCCAAATATTCCAACTCTTTCTTAGTAAATTCACACTTGGACATCTTAAGCAGGAAGTGATTGTCTTGGAGAATTTGCATTACTTGTTGTAAAAGTTGAACATGCTCTTGTAAGGAAGAACTATAGACCAATATATCATCCATGAAAACTAACACACCTCTTCTCAACAAAGGAGCAAATATGTAATTCATAGCACCTTGAAAGGTTGCTGGTGCATTAGTAAGTCCAAATGGCATCACCTTGAACTCATACAATCCACTATGGGTCTTGAAAGCCGTTTTAGCTTCATCACCAAGAGCCACTTTTATTTGATGATATCCAGATCTGCAATCTAGCTTAGTGAACCATTCAGCTCCATAGAGCTCATCTAGTAGTTCATCTACCACAGGAAGAGGGTGCTTGTCCTTGACTGTTATGGCATTCAATCGTCTGTAATCAACGCAGAAACGCCAAGATCCATCTTTCTTCTTGACAAGGAGAACTGGAGAAGCGAAAGAGCTTACACATCTCTGAATGATTCCTTGTTTCAGCATCTCCAACACTTGTTTCTCAATTTCTGTTTTCTGGTGAGGAGAATAATTATATGGTCTCACATTGACTGGCATAGCCCCTGGAATCAGTGGAATTCTGTGATCAAACTCCCTTGAAGGAGGCAAAGTAGTAGGCTCCTGGAATAAGTCAGAGAACCAATAAACCACAGCTTTGACTTCTGGTGGAACTTCATGCCCCAAGATACCCTTGTCCAATGAATCAGAAGTACTATGATTAGTTGCTAATGTAATGTCTTCAAAATTTATGGGAGCAACAGGTAGGAGCTCCACACATTGTACAATAGCCTTTCTCTTAAGTAGCCCTTTCAGTTTGTGTGCTGACACACTGGAGCACTTAGTGATATCATCTTGAATGCCCTGTAACAGAATTCTTCTGCCCTTATGGGGAACTCTCAATTTTTTCTTCCTCCAATGAATCCACATAGGACTATGGTCTGCTAGCCAATCGGCTCCTAGTATCATGTCATAATTTTTCAAGGGAATTATTCTGGTGTCATAAGAGAATGTATGACCTTGTATGTTCCATTGTGACTGAGGAATCATGGAATCAGAAACCATTGGGCTTCCATCAGCAGCAGAGAACTTCAAACTAGTACATGGTTGAATTGCTTGAGTAATAGAATGTGCCACTTCTGGAGTAATGAAAGTCCTGGCACTTCCTGAATCCAGCAAGATTAATAGTTCTTGCTTCCCAATGAATCCCCTAAACCTCATGGTTTTCCTTTTCTTCTGACTCTGAAATAGCTGAGTAGATCCAGGATCAGCATTGGTGGTTACAGCACACAGATCATCACCAACACTGTCACTCTCACTTGAGTTTCCCTCAGAATCAGATTCCAGTAACTCCATAAATTCTTGTATGTCATTGATTGAGACTTGAGTAGGACACTTATGTCCCTTTCCCCATTTTTCACCACAGGTAAAGCAGAGCCCATTAGCTCTTCTGAAGGCTTTCAGGGTAGCCCATTTATCATCAATCAGAGATGTCTTCACTTCCTCTTTCTTGTTTGGAGCTTTAGATTTATCCCCAGCAGAGAATGCCTTGCCGCTGGGTTTGCCAAAATCCTTATTCTCACTTCTTCCAGAAGCATGTCTTCTTCGAGCTTCTAACTCCTCCTCCTGCAACAGAGCAAGGGAACTAGCAGTATCGACATCCTTTGGTCTATGTAAAGCAATAGGAGCTCTAATTTCTTCCTTAAGGCCATTAAGTAATTGAACCACAAGGAAAGTGTCATCATAAGTGGGATTGTACAACAATATACTGTGGGATAGCTCCTCAAATTTGGCATAGTACTCAGATACTGATGAGGTTTGGCGCAAATTGTCAAGGTGTTTCATGTGTAATTGGTACTGATCTCTATCAAATCTAGCACACACAACCTGATGCAGTTTTTCCCAGCTAGTGATACGACCTCTAGACTTAACAGTTTGAAGCCAAGTTTCAGCAAACCCAGAGAAATTGAGAGCAGCAAATCTAGGTTTCAAGGCATCACTGACTCCAAATATCTCAAAATATGATTCACATTTATCCCTCCACAGCCTAGGGTTAGTGCCATCGAAGGTGGGGAAATTCATTTTAGGCTTGCGATTCTGCTGAGTGGAATTCTGCTGATAATCCGGCATCAGATCCTGAGTACGAGGGAGTGGGGATTGTGACATACCCGTGATCGGGAGCGGCGGATGAGATCCAAGGATCCCACCGCCTACATCCCGGTGGTCGTTTTGCTGACGGTGCCCGCTGGGCCGCTCCGAAGTCGACGCAGATGGGCGCGCCGCTTCTGTTGGAGCCAAGTTCAGGTCGAAGGGGTTGGTCCACACTGGAGGTGGTGGTGGTGGTGGGAACTGCGTCAGCGGTGAGTTGAGCGGGTTCTCGAGGCGATGCAGGCGTGTCGAGGTGTCTTTCGTCCCGCTCAGGATGGCGACGATGTTCTCGTTCTTCTTCGCCTGCCTTGCCTCCATGGCGGTGAGCATGTCCAATACCTTCTGGATCACCAGTTCGGTGCCGGCGAACTTGTTGTCGAGATCGACGACCTCGGTGTGGAGCGCATCGAACTTTGTGGCGAGGGATTCGATCGATTCTGTCATCTTCTCTTCAAACTTGGTCAATTTCCTCGACGCCAGGACGAGATACACAGAATTAGGGAAAAAATTTTGTGGGGATTTGTGGTGATAGGCTCTGGATACCAATTGTTATGTCCCGGATATGATCACAAGCAATTTGAGAGGTAGTGTGACGCCCCAGGTTTTTGATTAGCATCATTAGTGCTAATGACCGAGTCAAACGTATTGACGCCAGTCAAACCATGGTCAACCTGGGTCATCACCTCGAAAACCGAGCCGACAATCCCTAATAACCCTCTTGATCAAGTCAACACACACTTATGGTCAAACCTTGGTCAAAGGCACGGTCAAACCCTACTTAAACCCTAATGTCTTTGAACTTCCTCCGGAACTTTTGCCGCGTTCTCCAAATTTCACCTAAACACTTCAAAATCTCCCAATATAAAAGTTGTCCAGTTTTTCGAGTGACACAACTTTCATGTTGGATGGCATTTCAAATTTTGAGTGGAAAAGGGTGGAAAACTTGGTCAACTGCAGCAGCTCCTGTTCACCGGCGCCAAGAAAAACCCCAAGTTGGCAAGCCGTTTCTGCAAAAACCGTTGATCAAAACACTTGTCGGCCTTTGTAAAAGTTGTAGAGGGTTAGTAGATCTGCAACTTTGCTATTCACACCTTGGAGCACTTATGTTGCAAAATCTTGAGATAAACTCAGTCAAACAGTGTTAAACTGATTTGAAACGACGCCGGAACGCGCGACGTCGCGCCGCGCCAGCGCGTTCCCGTGCCAGAGCGCGCCACCACGCGTCGCCGCCGCCACGACGCCGTGCGCCGCTGTACGTGCATGCCGAGGCGGGCCCGCGACCGCCGGTCCGTGCGTCGCGCCTCGCGTGACGCAGGTGGACCCCGGGGCCGGCCACGTGCCGTGCCCTCACTCGCCGTTCAGCCGCCCCGTCGGTTGCCCGCCGGTCCGCCGCTGCCCTCCCTGCCGTGCACACCTGCCGAGGTCCGGCCGCACGCACCCCAAGGCAGTCCGGGTCCACACCTCGCGGCACTTCCTTAGCGTCGAAGCTATGCGTCCCTCGATTGCCTATAAAGGGGCCGCGGTTTCCTCCTCGCGCAAGCGTGCCCGCTACCGCCGCGCCGCCGTTGGCACGCCGCCGTCGAGCTCCATCTCCCGCACGCCGCCAGAGCTGTCCAAACCCCCTAGCCCCTACACTAGGACGCTCCGAAGCACAAGCCGTCACGCGCATGCCGGTCCGCCGCCGCATTGCCACACGCCGTGCTCCGCCGTCGGCCAGGGAAGCCGCCGCCGGCGAAACCCCTTGTCCGCTCGCGCCCAGTGCCAACCGAGCCCCCTAGGCTCTTCCCCGCGGTCCCCTGGAGCTACCCGGGCCGCGCCTTGCCTAGGCAGAGCCACCGCCGCGCCGGAACAGCAGAGCAGCGACCGCTGTCCGCCGGGCACCGCCGCCGGCCGCTCCTCCGCTCGAACACCGTTGCCCCCTAGCCCCTGGGTGAGCTCGCGCACCTCCCCCACCTATTCCCAGGCCGTCTCCGCCGCCGGCCTCGCCTAATTCCGGCGAGCCCGCCGCCCCCCTGTGGCCAGGGACCCAATTGCAACATTTTTAATCTTTCCAGGGACCCAATTGCAACGTTTTTAACCTTGTTATGCCAAAATGCACCTCTGGTGAATTAACCATGATTTTATGTTTACCAGAAATATTTATTCTTGAAATATGCCTAATTTTCCTTGAAAATGCATAACCCAAGATCTATAGTAGCTCTAGGTGTAATTGTTGCATGCCTAGCTTAGATTTGGACCAGAGGCCATGTGTGAGAAAGTTGGAATCTTTTTGATGTGTATTTATTTTTGTATGCATTTATCTTGCTTTAGTAGCTAGCTTTTGTTATTTTCGGTATAATTAATTTCATAGCTCTCCTAAGTGTACATGTGTGTGCAGTGGCTTGGTATAGGTGTTTAGTGCTTAATAAACCCTTCCACTGAATTTTATTAATTCCTTTTGTGAATAAAAGCAATAAAGGCCATTAAGGCTTAATATTAAATTAAATAGGAAAATCACCAACCACACCCCTAATAACCCTATGTGTGTGATGTAAATCATTTTAAAAAGATAAAGACCAACCCATTTCTGTTTGTGGAATTTAAATTAATTTATTTACATAAATATGTACACAGTCACTATCAAAAAGAATAAATAATAAAGAACCGCATATTGTTCCTTTTTGGAAGAGTATGCTGAATGTATTTCTTATCTAGATGAATGTGGTCAACCATGCACCCCATGGTTGTCATTTGTTGTTTGTAATTGATTAAATTAAAAATCGTCAATTGAATCTTGCATTTGCATCCTCGTGTTGATCTTCCCGACAGTAGCTGTACGCGCGTGCCGGAAGGAGGAAACGAAGGTGCTGTCGGTGAGCTGCAGCACGTGTTCGTAGCTCAAGACCTGGACCAAAGTCCAGAAGGGCCCAAGGCCAACCTTGCCAGCAAAGGCAAGCCCCGGATCATTAACCCTGTCTTTTTAAAATGTTGCAATTATCTTTTGCTATGATTGTGCATTTACGTTTCAGGAGTTGAATGAAACCCTAGATGCATGATCCCTAGGTACCTATGCTCTCTTACTAGTATGCTAGGTCGATAGCTGCTATGCTATAGGACCGGTACAAGTCGAGTGATGTTCGTCACTCGCGAGAATAGGTTCTTATGTTGGAATCATAAGATCTTTATAAATGGATTGCTCATGTGGTAAGAGCATGGGATTTGGGCTCCGGTCCAGTGGCTTTCGTGGGCTAAGCTTTTGAACGTACTAAGCACATGTCGGGAATGGGACCGGTAAGCCTAGTACCTGATGGACACGGCAAGGGAACTTTTCCCTACTACCCCTAGGACACTTAATGTGTCCCCCTGCCTGCAACAGCAACAGTGGGGTACCTGTGCGATTCTGGGCGGTCCGGCGTGACGTACCAGTAAGCCTTGTACCGAGGATTGTAGGTCTGATCCCGACCCGAAGAAAGATGGGAACCGCCTGGTGGTTGTCCTCGCGGGGGCACCCTACCGTGTGTTTAGGTCTACCTTGCAAGGTTTAAATCAATCGATTGTCGGCCTCTCACCGTTATCTGAGACTGCTTAATCAACTGGCCATGATATCCCTTAATGATGGAACTCTGTGAATATTACTGCTTGAAGTAATTGTTTCTACAATTCTTGATTGATCTAGTTGGCACAATTAGAAATGCTAATCAACTAGAATTTGTGCTAAAATATTGAAAGTAAGGACATACCATTTGTTGCTTTTCAGCAAAAGAACTCCACCGGTCAAAAAGCCTCTCATGTCTAGAGTTTGGTGATGTAGTTATCACCCGACGGTTAAGTCTTGCTGAGTATTAGTATACTCAGCCTTGCTTTAAAACTGTTGTTGCAGGTGTTGTTGACCGGGTGGATGACGACAAGTGATGGCATCACGGATGGCCTCCTGTGATGTTTACCGTTGCGCTAGTTTATTTATTTCCGCTGTTCTCGAACTCTGAACCTTTACTTCCTGTCTTGATCAATGGTTTGTAATAATTTAGACCCTTAGGGGTAATTTGGACTTAAATTGGTGTCTGTACTCTGGACTCGCCTTCGCGTGAGTTTTAATGCATATGTTCGATCCTCAGTGTGAATTTCAAGTGATTTACCGGACGTTAACCCGGCAACTAACGACATGATGATACTTTATTATTGCTTAATGACCAAAGTGGATTGGTTTTAGGCGATAGTACGGTACTTTCCTGGGCGGGTTGTCACAGGTAGATGGGGGAGAATTCAGAAGAAGAGATACAGAGTTCAGTTCAGAAGAGGAAGAACAAAAGAGTAGCAAGACAGAGGAAGGAAATGAGTTCGAGGAGTTGTTCTTCCATACGCAACCCAACGCGCTACAGAGTTTTATACATCACCGGCACCAACATAGTGGGCCAAACGCATTTGAAAACAACACAGCCTTCTCGGCCCATTCTCACTCGCAAGCTTGCTTCTGGCCCATTCGCTTCTTGGCCCACTTCGCCTGCTTCAGGACAGAGCGCCGGTTCATTACAATTAGTGTCCTCATGATCAGAGGACAATCCTGTCACCGAACATCTTGTTCCAGGGGTGCCGCTGCCACCTGCCGCCTTCGTTTCTTGCCAAGCCGCGTCGCGGAAGGCATCACCGGACCGTGCGACATGCGAGACGCTCGGGCGTTTCGGCCTATCTACCATGCGGCTGCCATCTAAATAGCCCAATCATCTCATTCCGGTTTTCAGATTCGTGTACGACACCTCTTCTCTCAGTCTCGGCTCCTCGCTACGCTACCATACGCCTGCAGATCCAGTTCCTTGTCCCTGTTGCGACAGTCGCAGCGTCGTCGCACTCCATCGTGCATGCACATCCCCCGTCTGCACGCTAGCGTCTTCTCTGTTGTCCCTTTCTTGCTTCACGGGCGGCCATTGTTGCAATCACAAACACAAAGCTGTCACGTACCAGACATTGCGCATGGAAAGCCAAAGCCTTGGTGACGCGTTTTCATGCCGGAGTCTATGGGTGCGTAGTCAGATCGGTGAGGATGGAGGATTTGCAAGGGACTTTAGCGGCGCATGTCAATGTTCGAAACCACCAGAATGCACGCAACAAAAGCTGTATGGGATAGGCACATATGCGAGCGAGCGAGCGGACGGTCGGAAGAGACTCTAAGCTGGAGGACGCATCAGGCAAAGTGCTTCGGGTGAGCTGTACTGTCACACCCGTGGCTGCACCGGCGAGATCTACCGGGAGCGTGAGCAGGAACAACAACAATCGAAGGGTACGATCTCTGGATCTGGATGCGAATGGGTGTAGCTGCTACGTACTCTTGACCTTGGAGTTCTGTTGGGCTGTATTGCGACTTGGCAATTGGGGTTCTCTCAGGCCATCCTTAGGTCATGACATTACCGGCCCCTCGAAACACAACTTGTCCCCAAGCTGTGGCCGTGATGATGCCCGGATCCCATGGCCTGATGATCAACAAGGCAATGAAATTATCAATAATGTTTACTGTCTTGCTGTATATGTATTCTTGCAATAGGCTTAGACATCTCCATACTGTCATTTTTTCAAGTATATGGCTGTGGACCTTATTGGAGTGACTGAAACATCCCAATGATATTAAGTTGCCAATAAGTGGGACAATTCAAAACTTCTCAGAGCTACATACACTTCTTTTCATTTCTTCACCACCAAAAGCATATATATGACTATCCAATTCAACAGCAGATGCATATGAGAGTGGAGAAGTCATTGGTATGAGACCCACCTGTATGTCTTTCTCAGACTTATGTCTTTCTCCATTCACCTCATCAACAACTACCTGACTCCATTCAGCAAATTCCATACCTTAGCAAACTGTTTTGTATGAGGAAATTTGACTGGCCTCATCTCGATTTGAATGAAGACTAAATTGATTTTTAAGAACATAGTCGTCCAATTCCTCTAACTTCCCAGATTCCTTTTCATCAGTGTCATTGGATAAACCGTTCCCACACGACAAATCATTCAGTGCTTGGAGTAACTGTCAATAAAACTCCAATCATTTTAAATTTCAATTTTCTTCAGCGCTCTAAGGTTTCACGTTCTTCTCCTCCCAAGACCCGAAATCGTAACTCTGATTATTCTGCGAAGAAAAATGTATATATTGTTTATTTTATAACTTTTTTACTTGATTTTCTATATCTTGCAATATTTTTCTGCATGTATTCATTAGGGGGGTGATGGAAATGTTGAACATGTTATGAAAAATTGATTGCAAATGGTTGGTCCTACTTCTTCAATTTTTCTTTTTTCAACATTCTTCCACCTTTTTGCTTGTTGTTGTCTTAAAATTGATAACTGGATTTTTTTCTATTTATTTTATGTGTACACAGTTGTTGCTGCAGCTGATGAGAAAAGAATGATGCAAAGATCTTTAAAACGCTATGCTTCTTATAATCCATCTTCAAGTATTTCTCTCTCTTCTTTTATTTTTTCAGTCATTATAATTTTTATGCATTATCATCCTTCTCCTACTACATGTTGCCTTTCTTATGTTGTATTTTTTTCTTAACCTAATCAGTTTAAATATCTATTTCTTGTTTTTGCAGGTCATAAAGCTGACATTTGTGACAAAATGAATACAATTTGAATGACTCATTTGAAGAAATCCCACTGACTTAGAAAGTCCCTCTTCAACAATCTGTTCCACATGTGTTCAAATCTCCACGATTTAGTACCAAGCAATCGAAGCGAATTTCATTCAGTCAAAATGTTGATGACAATCCTGCAGAATATGTATCTCCTCCACATTCCGAGCGTCGCACGTCATCCAAGCGCCCTGAGGTATCAACTTTTGACATGTGTATATCTTTTCTTGAGATTTGTTGATCATGTTGTATTGTTTTTCCATAGTTATGCTTAGACTATTACCTTTCTTATCAGGTCAAGCCTCAATTTGATGGTACTATTCATTTAGATTCGGATGAGGTTAGATTATTATTTCAATTTGAATAATCTTTTCATTCACTTTTCTTTGTTTAATTCTATATATAATATTTTAATTTCATTATAGGATTATATTACTATGCAAACTCATCCTTTTACTCAAGAAGCTACTACTCGTATTACGAAGAAGTCTGGAATTTTATCATCTATTCACAGTCATGCTAAGAGAAATGTAAGTGCTTTTTTTACCTGGAATGATAGTGTTTATATTTTAATTATATTCCCTTTCTAACTTTTTTTAGCTTCATTCTTCTCCTGATGTTGAGATTCTAGGTTCAATGATCTTGTCTGATAATTTGAAGAATATGGTTCAGAAAGCTTATGTTTTATACAATGCAAATCAAAACAGTTTGAAATCCTCTGTTTAGACTCCATCTGTCTCAAGAGTCCATGTCTGCCCTTCCAACTCATCTCTTGATCCTTAAAAGCTTTCAAAACTCTCTGATTTCAAAGTAAGGAATTCTTCAACCAGTGGTAAAGTTCCAATTCACGGACCTGGGCGAGTTGTTGTACCAAGTCGTTATGTCAATGGTGATTTTGTTGCGCAGAACAATAAGTTTCATGTTACCAAATCTGAGATCGCTAATTATGAGGCTATTCACAGCCTAGCAAATTCATCTAAAAGCACGTTAGTATATCTGTTCCATAATTATGTGTTTTCTTTTTTTTCCACTGTTATTAAATAACTATCATATTATATATATTTGGACTTACTTTTTTATTTTTTTATACTTATTTATAGTTAGGATGCAGTATATTTTGGTGGAGTGAGATGCACATTCTGGTCATTAGGTGAATCTCTTAAACTAGGGGCTCTGTTAACAACTTTGTGATTGCTGCCTTTTGCTATCATCTGTTGTGCTCCCTAAGATGACATCCAATAATTCGAAACGTCATTATTTCTTCTCTAATATTGTTGTAAGTCCTCTTATATTTTCTTATTTCTATTTTTTGTTATTTCTCTTATTATTGCTTTGTTCAGTAATAATTAGAGTAATATGAACCATTTTTATCTAAAAAATGGATTATTTTCTGTTTTTGCTTATACTATTCTGTGTGGTGATAATTTGCTGCTCCCCTTCCCCACATGCATCCCCACCCTCTCTGAATTCCTTTGACATGCTCAAGCCCTTTTTCAGTTATATGCAGCAGCCAACAATCATGTGCTAAACTAGACCATTGTTATCAATCACTAATTAATCATGTTGTGTCATTTTTTTTGTTTGCTTACAGGCTTCCGATCCATTGATTTCCTACTTCGCGTTATTAACTAAAACAAAAAAAATTCAACTGTCTTAACTTTGACAAAAAATGTCATTTTTATCTTCCATTTTATAGAATATCTTATTACTCATATCATTTAGGTTTTAGACTGCTCTAGAAATTAAGGTGGTTGGTGATTATGAGGTTGTTGGTATTTATGTTGGCATTTTTATTTTATTATTTATCAACAATTAAGAGCTTTATATTTATGTATGATTGACCATAATAATTTGTTGAGAAATAGGCACCTCTAAATATACTCTTTCAACACAAATATCTAACTTTAAAATTTTCCTCAGACTTATCCAACCATGCAAATATCTAGCATATAGAGTATTTGATAACTTACATGGATCATGGCAACCATGCTCATGCATACTCTATGATATTATCCTTATGCATGGAAAAGTTAGTGTCTTCCACAAACTTTTAGAAATTTTCAAAATTTTGATAGAGTTGACTTGTTTCAACATCTTTTAAATTTGAGATCCATCTGATTTGATGTTTTGGTCCAAACATGATTCCATTGTGTTCCAAGCACTTGCAACTACTCTTTATTCCAAATTTCACCAAATTTTCCAAATTTGAATATTTTATTTGACTAAATTTGCCCTTTTTCAAATGAGTTGACGAAAACTCAATTGATATTTCTTAGAAGCTCATCATTCAAAATATTGTTCTTAATGTCATTTAATTAATTTTCCAAACACATGGGTGTTGTGTTACAATGGGAACCATGGCTCATGCATATTTTAGTCTTTTAGAACCTTCCTATTTTGCTATGATCTTATCCTTAAGCATGGCAAAATTAGTATCTTCCGCAAACTCACGGTGAGTTTCAAGCATGAGGTGCATGTTCTCAACATTGCTCATTATCAGTTAGTTAATCGTTTGAATTATGTTGTGGAGCCTTACAAGCGTCATATATTCGATCATATCAATATTTCTTTTTGGACATTATCAAAGATCCTCTAGCCTACTTGATTACAGGGGGTTGAGGTATGGTCGCAACCCGGAGACCCAGGTTCGATTTATCGTTGGAGCGGATTTACAGGACTGTTTTAAAAAAATACCCTCGCCGGTGAAATCGGGGTTCAGAGTTTTTCTAAGTCGGAATTAGATGCCCTTGTCTTAATGAAAATTGTGAGGTGATCTTAACCCCACCGACTTAGTTATTTTTTTTGACATTCCAACTGAATTTCTTCTGTTGACAGATCCACTCCCACGGGTGCTACTCTACCTTCAAATGCATGGCGCGACGGGAGGTCGCCACCTGCCTGCGGCGTACACGAAGGAGGAGATATGCAACGCCCGCGCCGAAAGGCAAAGGGAACTACGGCCCTACGGGACGGTGGGGGGCTTGGAATGTTTCGGACCTGGCAGCCATGTATGCTGGATGTCACGCAATGGCTCGCGCAACGATAGGTGCGTGTAGTACAGCCGCCATTGCTGGCTGGACGCGTCCGAACTCGACTGCCAGCACAGCACTCAGCAGCGACACACAGTACGAAACTGAAGTGTGCCCGTTCGTAAGATGGTGGCAACTCTTTGCGAGAGCATCTTCACGGCTTCATCAAGTTTGTGAACCGCTGATCTTATAAAAAAAAAGTTTTTTTTTTTGAGAACCAAAAAAAAAGTTTGTGAACCGCTGCTGGTGCGACGGCAAGCCGAATCCTACACGCCCGTACGTCCTGGCCTCCTGGGCCACCTGCGTCGATCTGGGCACAACAAAAGTGTGTCCGGCCCAAGTAATAATCTGGGCAGGGATTCACTACGGGCCGGGCTGCTGGATAAAGCTTTAGGGTAGGAGTGGACCAAGTAGTAATGATCTGGATGCAACGGCCCGCGATTGCTTTTAGCGTCCAAAACGACATCGCGCGCGACTGGGGGTCACGCTGATTGTGCTGTTCTGTTACGTACGGGACGGAAATGATCAGTTTGTTAGCGCCTCATCTGACCAGAATTATACGTTGCTTTAAACAAGGCGTCTGCTCTGATGTTATGCCGTGGCGGATAGGACTCTGATGTTTGCATGATCAGTTAGTTAATCCACTGTCTAGGTGCAACTAAACTAACAGCAGTGAAATAAATTAAAGGAGCAGTGGAGAGTTCAGTTGATCAGCTGCAACCGAGGCGACCGCGACACACACTGCACTGGCAACTGACAAGTGACTTGCCATTGGTCCACCTGGAAGCAGTCTCCGATCAGTAGTGGAGCGCGAACGTCGCCTGTCGTTGTTTACAGAGCATAGTGGTGGAGCGCATTGTGCTGTTGTGCAGGGTGTGCACTAGCTAGCTGCTATAGCGAGAGGCCCAGCGGCGACACTGATCTTTGGAAGATTGGATTTGGAGCCACCAAAGAGACACTACTACAGATTCTGATGCCGATCGATATGGAGCCATTATGCACGTTGATGCGACACGGTGGTGGTGAAGCTAAGCTAGAGGGTGATCATGGTGCATGCTATATGCTATATGCTAGTGCTAATAATGGTGCGTGGTGACAGACGACACACACATGATCAGGCGGCACCGGTGGAACGGTGTGCCGCGTCCACGTTCACCGGAGTAGCGTATCAGCATCGTCCACGAAAGAGGGGTTGCATTGCCATGCGCTTCGACTAGTGACTGTGTAGATTAAGCTTGCGAACACGGCATGCATGCGGTAGATTATGTTAATTACATGCATCGTTTAGATTGATGGTAGTGAAGTGAAGAAGTGCTAGTGATTACCTTTACACTCACCACTAAGCTACTGACATGTGCTTGTTTGAATAATCAAGCTACACGTGTCGGTATAAAGAAAAAGTATGCGCTGCCCCATCTATTATGTGAAGAGAGCTTAGGCTAGTCTCAGTGGAGTTTCATGAAGAGCTTCATTGCATTAAATATGTTGACGTGGCGAAAAGAGAGAATGTGAGTTTCATGGGATGTGAGGAGAGTTTCATCACCATGAAACTTCACTGACACAGTTACCTATTTTTCAGTGTAGGTAATTGTGCCCATGAAACTGAGACTGACCTTAGTACTTTGTCATGAACGTTGTGTCCGCCTCCAATGCTGAAAGACATGTGTATTGACGTTGGAGATCACGCTACTAGTGCTCTAGACGATCGAGACATAAGTTAAAAGATCGACAAAGAGAATAAGCCTTATGTCGATGGCGGTCTACTGATATATTTTTGACGGAATATTTGGAAAGAGCGCAACAGGCGTAATTTTAACCAAGGGCAAAACCAAACCAGTTGAGGGATATGGATTTCCTAATCAAGGCCATAAACCAATATACCGGATGGTAACAACTCTTCAGCACCGATGGCCAAATTCGACTCCGGAGGCGGCTAGTTAGAATGTGTGGCGAATTGTCCATTCTTGAGTTTCTGGGAGTTGTCTTTTGGAGAGTTGCTGGTGCTTATTTGTTTTTCTTGAGTTGGTGGACAATTCAACTCTTCGGCACTCAAGAAGAATGGACAATTCGCCACACCTTCTAACTTTGGCAAATCTCTTGCGGTCTGTAAAAAAAAAAAACGAGTTAAAGAGCCAAGAAGGGATAGCAAATCTCTTGCCGTCTGTTAAAAAAAAACCGAGTCAAAGAGCCAAGAAGGGATAGAAACTTTAATTATATATAGGCACGTCACAAGGTTGTAACTATATACTGATAGCCATCATCATGGCCCTTGAATCAAAGCCATGATCGAGCTTATTGTAATTGCATCCGTCAACCGTAATAAACTAATATATAGTACATAGCTACGTATATATGCATGTATATCAACGATGTCAATCGGTCGGCCGGCGATCGAGGGTGCTATATATCTCTCATTAGTTTGTGAACCGGCAGTCGCGGCGTATCTCGCCGTTGGCCGCCGTCTTGACCCCGACCCTCCCGAGCTTGGTGACGGCCGCCACGAAGTCGGCGAAGAAGGCGCCCTGGTTGGACGCGTAGTTGTCGACGGCGCCGCGTGACCTCGTGTCGCTGTACAGCACCTGGTCCGAGCCCAGGAGGCCCCTGCCGCCCTGCAGGTTCCGGTAGAAGGCGTTGTCGAAGTTCACCGGCGAGGGGTCGAGGAACGCGAAGCCGTTGGTGGGGTTGGAGCCGCAGGTACCGCGCAGCTGCGACGCCAAGCTCTGGTCCATGGTCGGGTCGCTGCCGATCCGGTACTGGAAGAAAGGGCAGTCCGCTGCGCCGAGGGTGTGGGCGCCTAGGAGGGCGACCATCTCGGTCTGGTTGAAGCCGAGGCCGGAGAAGAAGGCGTTGAGCTGGTCGAGGTTGAAGTTGACGCTCGGGAGCACGACGCTGGCCCTCGTCGACACCAGGCCGTCGTACCTGCCCAGCTCAACCTGGTAGTACGGCCCTCCACTCTGCCATCAGTGCGTGCAGAGAGTTAGTTATTAGTTAGTTACATCAGAGAGAGTTAGTTATGTGACGATGCCTCCCGTCGTGTCACGGAAGTTGTGGGTACCTGGAGGACGGATTCCCTGGCGGCGAGGGCCAGGATGTCGGCTCACGACACTTTGTTGCGGCACTGCGGGTCGCTGTCGACGGCGGCCTTGGCGCTCAGGATCGTCGTGAACCCCTCACGCTTCAGCGACTGGTTGTCGCTGTTCCGCCACTCGTCGTCGCCGTTGGAGTTCATGATCATGATCGACGCGTCGCAGCCCTGCAGCATCCGCATCATCAGGCGCTCGATTGATCATTGGACGATGGCACACGCACGGCAAATCGATCTAGCTATTTTTGAGCTTGGAAACGTAAGATTTTACGCACCATGACGGCGCAGTCGTGGAAGAAGAGCCTGAGCGCGGCGGGCCCGGAGATCTGGGACTGCGCCATGGACTGCCTGACGGAGCTCCGGACGATGTTCTCGAGGTTGGGGCAGACGCCGGCGTAGTAGTCCGTCCTCAGCTGCGCGACGGCGGGCGGCGGCACGAGCGCCGCGAACACGACGGCGGCGGCGACGACAAACAAGACCACCACCCGAAGGTTCGCCAACGATGATAGCTACCTATAGACTAGTACTACTCCCCGCAGCTTGCGCTTTGCTGCTGGCTCTGCTCGGCTGTTGCTGTGCGTCTTCCAAAAGCGTAGCAGCTGGCCGTGGGTAGTTCTAGGCTTCTAGCTGGTGATTTCGTATTGCGACGGAGGATGCATGGGATTTATAGGCTGGCGTACTGGCGTGTGGCTCCCTGACCTTTAGAAACTGCCAATGCGATCAACTCGAGGTACAACAAATAAGGAAAAGGCTGTCAATGCCCAGGTGAAAGAAAAACTCTACCACCGTACCCGATTTTTCCTCCTTTTCTTCTGTCTTTCTACATTTCCTAAATGATAGCATTAGAATAAAGTACAAAATAGGAAACATATCAAGTACAAACCAGATACTCTGTGCAAACTTAGAAACTTTTAATTAAGACCACAGATGCTCATCCAAGGGGCAGAGGAGGGAGGTTATCGCAAAATTTAATTGGAGACGCTGGTGGCGAGCGCATATGTGCGAAATAACCCCCTCAGGCCTTGGATTAACATCTTGTGGTCTCGATTGAAATTTTCTAAGTTTGCATAAGATATTTGGTTTGCACTTGATATATTCCCAAAGAAAAGAAAAGGAAAACTAAATCCGGATGAAAAAAAAAATCCCCCCACACACCAAATTCTAGTAGAATATAATTTTAGATTTTTTTAAAATCACACAGTATAGACGCAGACGCTCACATATATGCATACACACTCGTCTCTACGAACATATGCACGCAACCCTACCTCTATGAGCACATCCGAAAGATTGATGAGCCGGCAAATCTTCGAGATCGACGAAGTCACCACTAGCGCCTCGCTATCGACGAGCATGTCACCTACCACTAAAAGAGTAGCGCCATTTAAATCTTGAAATAAGTCCAGGAAAATACGAGCACCAATGCCGAGTCGAGGAGTCGAACCTTGGTGGACAGGTTCCACCACAAGGAACCTTACCAATTTTAGAATTCTAGGATAAATTAGCACCAAGAGAAAATGACCCAATGTCCGGGATGTTTTGTTTTCCGACATAATTAATGTTGCGATAGGTTCTCAAAGGAAACACACTTAATAAGATTATTCAATAAGAATACTCCATTGGTCCATGAAAACTTTAATTATAGCATTTGACAAATATCCCACAAGGTCACAAATAGTGCAATCCTAGGAATTGGACAATAAGTGGGGGCTGCTGAAAGAGTATCTCAAAGTTTCCTTAATCCCTATTCCTTAGTTTTTAGCAAGATGAGAAAAACCTGGATGGATGGATCCCAAGTTTTAAAAGATTAGGAGGATGGATTAGAAGTTGTTGAAGAGAGTTTTTTTTTCTTATTTTGCTAAAATCATGGATTATGAAGGGATTTAGGGAACTCTTGGAGATGCTTGGGCTCTGTTTGGATCCCTCCAACTAAAGTTTAGCTTTGCTAAAGTTTGAAGTCTTTTAACAAGCTAAAACTTAGATTGTTAAACTTTGGTAGAGATTGTTTGGATCCCCTTGCTAAACCCTTCTAAATGACCATACTACCCTTCATATATTACCGTCAAACCCCGGTAAACAAGATGAGAAGTTAATGTCGTGTGGTAGTGGTTAGTTTGAGGGAACCTTTAGCGGTATTTTGAATTTTACTCATTTTTACCAAGTTTTTAGCAAGTCTTGGGTGGCTAACGAGTAAATCACTTTTTGAGGTCCAACTAAAGTGTAGCAACATTATTTTAGCTGGATATGTTTGGATTCAGAGTGGCTAAACTTTAGCAAGGGATCCAAAAAGGACCTAAGTTAATACTCCCTCCGTCCCAAAAAGAATGACGTTTTAGGATTCAAAATTTGTCCCAAAAAGAATGACGTTTTGCTTAATTTGGCATGTGTGCATGTGCATATAGGCATGCAACAATCAATTAGCATCTAATATGGCAAATAAATAGGGGCAATCGAGGTCATTTCACCTCCTTAATAATCTGTCCTAAAATTTCTAGAATGACATTCTTTTTGGGACGGAGGGAGTATGTATATAATCCAACCAAATTTATAGAAAAAATCTGTATAAAATATACAGTATGACATCTCATTAGTTCCATTAAATCGCGAAAGGAACCGATGTCGCTGGGCTCTTGCACCGAGTCGTTTGCTGTGCGTGACTCGCTCGCCGGCCGCGTCGTGCAGATGATGGTCCATGGTGTAAGTCGTCGATGCAGTTTGTGTTTGCGTGCTGAACGCAAAGCAGATGATGTGTTACTCTCTCAGTACGAGGTGATGGCAACGTGCCACAGTGTCGATTATTGCTGACGAATTATATTGAGTCGTTGCCGACTTCGTCGTGTGAGTCGCTACTACGTTTGTTTGTGTGTGCGCAGTGACTGAGCTGCTAGCTGCAGGATATGCTGTTGCTCTCGGCAGTGGGGACCTGGGGACGCGTCCCTCCGTGTTAGACTGAGCGAGCTGCTAGTGTGTTCATATTTTAGTCGCCCGGTCGCCGCGTGTGATGGTCATTGGTCACCTCTAGGACGACCGGCACTGCAGCTAGCTCCATCAAGTCATTCAGGTGACGACGACGAGTACGCATCAGAGGAAACTAGGAAGCATGTGCTGGCCCGGCCGTTTGATCTAGAGACTAAAGTTGATACAAAATTTGGAGAAAATGAGTTGCTGTACTCAGTCTCCGTGCATGATATGATTCAGAGAGAGTTGATCCCAGAGCTCAACTTCTTTGCAAGACTGTAACTGTAATGCAATACAATGGAGGCTGCATTAGGGGATTTTATTGGCGTGTGGTTTTCTTGTCCTTCCAAACTCCAGATTGGATCAGCTTGAGGTACAACAAATACTACGGAAATGATAGTTCCATTGAAATTGAAGTGATATGTGTTGGGGAGTTCAAAAATCGGATGGAACCCCCGAACACAAAAGACGAGATTCAGGAACAAATGCGCGAAGGAACTTGAGAATATGGAGACAAAGAATCTCCGAAAGCCTGTATTCGCCTCAAAAGTTGTGAACCCATTTACACATGCCCTCGGACCTCCTTTTATAGGGAGACGAAGGGACTTTTACATTCTGAGATTACCCTCGGATCTAAAGAACATTCCAAATGGGAAAATGTACTTTTACATCTCGTGATTTGCGGGGCTAATTTCATAGATTTACAAGCCGGCCACTCATTCACATCTTGAACCCGGACTTTTGGTGCATTGTCTTTGACTCGGTCTATCCACGACTTTCGACTCTCATTCGCGAAGATTATCAGGAGCACAGATTCCCGACTCGAATCCTCGAAGCCATCGCCGAAGTGAAGTTTCCCGAATCTGCAAAGATCTCTGAAGTTTCCATCGTCCTGAATCCATCGCCGAAGTGAAGTTTCCCGAATCTGCAAGGATCTCCGAAGTTTCCATCGTCCTGAAATGACAAACAAACTCGCGAACTAGTACTCCTTCAACGATCTTTTCGCCCGAGAGTAACAGGTTAGTGAATTCTTCCCTTCATACTTCGCACAAAAACTTCCGAAGTTCAATGGGTATGGAAACTCCAGGCAATTCCTCATGAGTTATGAAGCCGCTGTAAACTCAGCAGGAGGAGATGATATCGCGCTGGCTAAATCTTTCATCATTGCCTGTGAAGGCCCAGTACTCAATTGGTACTCCCTACTACCTCCACACTCAATGTGCAGCTGGATTGATCTCAAGACAAAGTTCATTCAAGCATTTCAAGTGTTCCATGAAACAACTGCAAAGCCATCAGATCTCTATAATTGCAAGCAAAGAGATAGAGAGCCACTGCAAAACTTCGTAAGAAGATTCATGCAACAAAAATCTCAAACTTCGGGAACAGATGATAAAACAACAATCCAAGCACTAATCAAAGGTCTGACTCCAGGACCAACAGCTTCGCACTTGACCAGAAAAGAACCCCAAAGCATTGAAGAACTTTTTGACGAACTGGAACAATATATCAAATCTGATGAAGATCACTGAAGAAGAGTAGCCGAACGAAACCAAGCAAGACAAGACAATAGAGGAATAGGATGGAGGCCTCAATTCCAAACTCCACGAAACATCAATAACGTGGAAAATCCCTCATCGCAATTCAATCAAGACAGCAGGCCAAGCACAACAGGGGGTTTTCATTCAAGAGGAAGAGGAAGAGGAAGAGGACCTTCGAAAGTGCAAAATCATGATCCAAGAGATCCATACTTCTACTGCAGATATCATGGGAGAGGTCATAGTATCGAAGCTTGCCCAGAAACTAAAAAGAATGTAGCAAGAATTCAGCAAGAGAAAACTATGATGTCCATTGCCTCCACAATGCCAAACCAGATTTGTCAGAATTTCTGGCAACCACAGCTGATGGGTCCCCAGCCAAGCCCAATCCCAATTCAGCAATTTCAACAGGCACAGTCGTCATGACAACCTTCGCAACAGTTCTTTCCTCAGTCTTAGGCAATCCAAACCATTCAACAGTCGCAACCAATTCAAGAAATGTTGCCACCACCACTAGCCAATTCAGTGAAACCAGAGTCAAGTTCAAGAGGCAACAATCCAAAAGCATTGCCCTCCTTCGGAACCATCATGCCTATCACTGGAGGCTCAGCCATGGAATTTGAAACGAAGAGGCAAAGGAACAACTACTTCAAATCTGTGAACACAGTCATCAATGACAGTCCAGCAGCGTGACCAGAATGGGCCAAGGTGCCAATAACATTCACCGAACAAGACTTCAAGCTGAAATCCACTGATCACAACGATGCCATGGTCATCGAAGTGAATATCGCTGGATGGGTGATCGGAAAAGTCCTGGTGGACAACGGAAGTTCTGCTGATATATTGTTCATGAAAACGTTCGAGAAAATGAGTTTGAGCCCTCACATGCTACAGCCACCAGAGTACCCGCTTTTGGGCTTCGGAGGAAAGCCAATCAAGCCAGCAGGAAAAATAGCTCTTCCAGTATCCTTTGGAGATCTTGAAAATTCTAGAACAGAGACTCTCACATTTGATGTAGTCGACATGTATCATCCATACCTCGCAATTTTCGGCAGAGGGTTCATTAATAAGTTCGATGCCGTGATAAGGCAGCAGTTCCTGTGTATGAAAATTCCGGCACCCAAAGGAGTCATCACAGTATTCGGTGATCAGCAAGAAGCTAGAAACATAGAGAAGGGCCATACACCGGGCCAAAGCAATGTGCACCACTTGAACTCTACCGAAGAAAAGAAAGAACCGTATGTCGAGGCCAAAAGAGACAAAGAGAAAGTGGAGATAAGCGCTGATGGCGAAATGAAGAAAGTGTACCTAGATGACATGCCAGATAGAGCGGTGGTGATAGGGGCGCATCTTAGTCCCGAAGAAGAGAAAGAACTCATCGAGTTCTTGAACAAGAACAAAGATGTCTTCGCTTGGTCAGCAAAAGACTTGCAAGGTGTTGACTGGGATATCATCGAACATGCCCTTGACACAAATGAGAAAATAACTCCGAAGAAGCAGAAACTTAGGAAAATGTCTGAAGAAAAGGCCAAAGCAGTAGAGGCCGAAGTGCAACGGCTTCAGGATGCCAAAGTGATCAGGGAAGTCATGTACCCTGTATGGCTAGCTAACACTGTGCCAGTGAAGAAGAAAAATGGGAAGTGGAGAATGTGTGTGGACTTCACAGATTTGAACAAAGCTTGTAAAAAGGATGATTTTCCTTTGGAAAGAGTGGACAAGGTTGTTGATGACGCCGCAAACAGTGAAATGCTTTCGCTTCTGGACATGTTCACGGGATACCACCAAATCAGGGTGAGGAGAGAAGATGAAGAAAAAACAAGTTTCATCACACCATTCGGAACATATTGTTTTGTGAGAATGCCAGAAGGGCTAAAGAACGCAGGGTGCACCTTTTCAAGAATGATAGCAATAGTGCTACATCCTCAGCTTCGGAGAAATATTCTTGCATATGTTGATGACATAATCGTCAAAAGCGTCCAAAGAGGCGATCACATCAGCGATTTAGCAGAAACCTTCGCGAATCTTAGAGCAGCAAATCTCAAGCTAAATCCTGAGAAGTGCGTGTTCAGCATTCACAAAGGAAAGGTCTTAACAAAGGGCATTGAAGCAAACCCAGACAAAATCAAGACTCTAGTCGAGATGCAAGAACCTGTTTCGGTGAAAGACGTGCAAAAACTGACGGGAAGAGTGGCGGCCCTCAACAGATTCATACCCAGAGCTGCAGAGAGAAGCTTACCTTTATTTCAAATTCTCCGAAGTTCCAAGAATTTTCAGTGGTCTGAATCTCAAAGACAAGCTTTTCACGAACTCAGAGATTATTTGTCGAACATGACAAAACTATGTCCTCCAGAGCCAAAATCACCACTTCTGCTATACCTCTCGGCCTCAAATTCAGCTGTGAGTGCTGTGCTAGTGCAAGAGAAAGAAGAAGAAGGGAAGCTGAAACAAATCCCGGTGTATTTCGCTTCGGAAGCTCTTTCAGGACCTAAACTGCTCTATTCTGAGCTAGAAAAAATAGCGTACGCAGTAATCATGGCGTTAAGAAAGTTGAGACATTACTTCAAAGGTCCCAGAATAAGAGTGATCACGAATCAGCTACTGAATGATTTGTTCACGAACAAAGAAGCATCAACCCGAATCGTCAAATGGGCAGCGGAACTTTCAGAATACGCTGTGGACTTTGAAAGAAGAAGTGCAATTAAATCTCAGGTATTAGCAGACTTCGTCATAGACTGGACATCGCCGACCCAAGATTCTACTGAAGAAATAACCACGCCATGGGTGGTACACTGTGATGGGGCCTGGTGTGACAGAGGAGTTGGAATATCAGCGATTGTGACATCTCCAACTGGAATTGTAATAAGATATGCTGCCCGACTTGACTTCACGGATGATGTGCCTTCTACGAACAACACAACAGAATATGAGGCCCTGCTTCTATCGCTGAGAAAGATGAAAGCCTTGGGTCAGCAAACTTTCATCATCAAAACTGATTCAAAAGTGATTCAAGAACATATCGAGAAAGAAAGCGAAGCAAGAAATCTGATACTGGTGAAGTATCTTGAGAAAGTTAGAGAAATGGAGAAACACTTTAAGGGCTACACAGTCCAGCATATCTCAAGAAATGACAACAACGAGGCAGATAAGCTAGCGAAAGCGGTAGCTCAGAAGCAAGCAATGCCTCCGAATGTGTTCTTCGAAATTATCAGAGAACCATCCATCAAATACCCGAAGCCAAGAACTGTGAACAACATAGAAAGTCATGATTGGAGGGCTGAAATCATGGCTTACTTGAGGAGTCACTATGAACCACAGGATGAGTTGGAGGAAAAAAGGCTAAGGCAAAGGGCAATGGGCTACGCCGTAGTGGATGGAGAGCTATACAAGTCTGGAGTTACCGAACCATGGCTAAGGTGCATAACATCCGAAAAAGGCGTAGAACTTCTCAAAGAAATTCACAGCGGATTCTGTGGTGCACACATAGGCACAAGAGCACTAGCGGGCAAGGCAATAAAGCAGGGATTCTTTTGGCCTTCCATAAACCTTGATGCAAAGAAGCTGGTTCAGGAATGCGAAGCCTGCCAAAAAACAGCGAATCAGCAGAACTTACCATCCATGCCAGTTCATCTAATTCCACCATCATGGCCTCTGCAAAGGTGGGGGATGGATTTGGTCAGGCCATTGCCAACAGCTCAAGGGAACTGCAAGTTCGCGGTGGTTGCAGTTGATTACTTCACCAAATGGGTGGAAGCAAAAGCATTGGTGAACATTACTGCGCCAACAGTTCAGAAATTCTTTTGGCAAAACATAATCTGCAGATTCGGAGTTCCAAGAGAGTTATCCGTGGACAACGGGAAGCAGTTTGACTGCTATTCTTTCAAGGAATATTGCAAAACTCTGGGCACTCACGTGAAGTTTTCCTCTGTATATCATCCACAGTCTAATGGGGCTGTAGAAAGAGCGAATGGATTAATTTTTTCGGGAATCAAGAAATGCTTGTATGATCAGAGAAAAGGCAAGTGGATAGATGAGCTGCCAAGGGTAATCTGGTCCCATAACACAACAGTGTCAAGGGCAACAGGTTTCACGCCTTTTCGCTTGCTATTTGGGACTGAGGCAATGACGCCGGAAGAAATCAGGAATGAGAGTTTGAGAGTTTAGAAGGCAAGAGAAGTTCAAGAAGTTGATATGAAAATAGAGAAAGACATGATTGAGCTCACAATCCTCGAAGCCTCTGAAAACATTGAAAAATACCAAAGAGAAACAAGAGCATGGAGAGACAAAAAGATAGTCAGGAAAGACATCAAAACTGGTGATCTGGTGCTGAAAAGAAAGAAAATTTGGGAAAATCCCGGGAAACTTCAGGAATCTTGGGAGGGGCCCTACATAGCAAAAGAGTCTAGCATGCCTGGAGCCTTTCGTCTAACAGATCAAACCGGCGAAGAACTACCGCATTCGTGGAATGCAGATAACCTCCGAAGGTATTACTCGTGAAAGCCACGAAAGTAGTTAGATTCAGTTTTCAGCATTTCCTTTCGTAGATTTAAATTCCGTAAGAAAAAAAAATGTAAAAACCTGAACCACATAACTATAAGTGGCTTCGGGAACAAAAATATTTACTTTACGCATTTACCTTAGAATAAAAAGGACCGTACTCTTTTCCTTGCAAAGGGGTCCCAAAATCAAGGGGCAAGGTTTTTAACGAGCCGGATCCTATGTAAATACTCTTTATGATATATATGAAAAGAGTTTTCCCCCAAATCATGTCTCTTATGAAGTTCCAAAGTGTGAAAGAAAAGTTTCGTGAAAAGGCTCCGTTATAGCCTAAGTTCCAAAGTGTGAAAGAAAAGTTTCGTGAAAAGGCTCCGTCATAGCCTAAGTTCCAAAGTGTGAAAGAAAAGTTCCATGAAAAGGCTCCGTTATAGCCGAAATTCCAATATGTGAAAGAAAAGTTCCATGAAAAGGCTCCGTGATAGCCGAGATCCCAAAGAGAAAGAAAAGTTTCGTGAAAAGGCTTCGTGATAGCCGAGATCCCAAAGAGAAAGAAAAGTTTCGTGAAAAGGCTCCGTGATAGCCGAGATCCCAAAGAGAAAGAAAAGTTTCGTGAAAAGGCTCCGTGATTGCCGAGATCCCAAAAAGAAAGAAAAGTTTCGTGAAAAGGCTCAGTGATAGTCGAGATCTCAAAGAGAAAGAAAAGTTTTGTGAAAGGGCTCCGTGATAGCCGAAGTTTCAAAAGTGAAAGAGAAGTTTCGCGAAAAGGCTCGTTGATAGCCGAGGGCTCCGTGAAAGCCAAAATCCCAGAGTAAAGGGATATCCTACCAAAAGGTCTGAGACAACAAGTTGTGGCCTAGATCCCAGAGTAAAGGGGCATCCTACCAAAAGGCCTGAGAGAACAACAAGTTGTGGCCTAGATCCCAGAGTGAAGGGACATCCTACCAAAAGGCCGGAGACAACAGAAGGTTGTGGCCCAGAAAGTTCAAACGTCCTGGCATGAGATTTTCACGAAAAAGAGTATGAAGTAATGTTTGATCCAAAATTCTTTCAGTCGCAAGTATGGACTGGCATGCCGAGAAACTTAAGAATCATAGCAGTAAATATCCACGAATACATCTATGAAGTGATCTCTACTCAGGAAAATCTTTGAGCTAAAATTGCTATTTTGCATACTAAGGGGTTCGATGGCCCTCGTTAATATGTCAAGTAAAAGAGCAGGTTGAAGCAACTGAAAGTTGCGATATCAACCTTAGCAAGTTTGCTGCATAGGCACAAGTCCACAAAACTCGCGAAGCAAGTTTTGTCGACTCGTACTCTGAAGTACAAGTTCATGCTTTACGAGAAAACCAAGTACACGAAAGAGGAGCCATTCATAAAATTTTGCATGAAAACGGCAAGGTGGGAAGGGTGACGTTTTTTCTTAAAAAGCGAGAATATTGCCTTAGTTTCATACAAAATTTCATAAGAGTTCATTACATAGCTTCATTACACAGCTTCGATGAGCTAAAAATTCAGAAAGGTAATTCAACAAAGTGGCCTGGCTTACGACCTCTGTTTTTTGCAACATCGCAAGCATAGGCAAATTCACAATCGCCAATGGGGCTAAGGGGCTCCGTCTTCACGAACGTGCGTGAACTTGAAGCTTCAGTCGCAAGAGCATAGCCATCGCGATGAAGAAAAAACCAACCAAGTTGAAAGCTACGCATCGAAAAGTATTGACAGGAAAAAAGCCAGAAATCGGAGAATTTGCATCCAGGATGAGCTCCTTTATACAAGCGCCAAGCTTCACCACTAACCATCTGGTCTTGGCAATGGATACGCAAAGGTACGACGTCCTGCACAAGCCCACCTTGCAGGACCTGCGCAGGTTAAAGTTTACAAGACAAAAGTTTAGAGTGGGTTGCAACCCATGAATATACAAGTGCACAACTTCTGGACATCAAAAGCAATGGTTCGGACAAGTTCTGTTTCATCCAACAACATTGACCTTCGAAGAACTAGTGCGCTGTTCGGAGCTTCCATCTTCTTCGTCGTTGTCTCCATCGTTGCTGCTGCTGCCACTCCCCGAGCCATCTTCAGCTTCATAATCTTCGCTAGCCCGACCATCGGATTCGGAACTCATCTCAAGAGCTTCACGAATTTCCTCGCTCGTTTCATTCCTCGTTAGCTGAAAAAGGTGAATAACCAAGAGTGATCAAAGAAAGAACCCAACAGGCAAAGTCGGTACAAAGAGAAAGACAAGACTGATCTAAAGTTTAAAGAAACGTTACCTCATCAAGTTTTTCGTGAGCGATCTTTTTTGCGAATTCTTTGCCGCTGGCAACCCAGAATTCTTTCATAAATTTTATCTTCACAGCCCGTACATCTTTGTGGCTCCGGATAAGAGAAGTGCTGCCAGCATCGGGAAATTTCTGTAGAGCATTTTTGAACTTCTCAAAGTCTATACAATCACAGTTTTCCTGAAGTTTCAATAAACTTTCCACGCTAAAGGTAGTAGCAAAGTCACTGGCGTTGGATATAACTTTAGGAAGAGCCTCGAATTCCGATAGCATCCATCCCATCACTTCCTCCGCACCATAAGATTCGGGAAAAGGCTGTGCACGAGCCCCAAACTGACCCAGAGCTTCGCTATATTTTTCGAACAAAAGCCGAAAACTCTTTTTTATCCCCTCAGCCCCTCTGTTCAGCGTGTCGTCCCTTTCGTCAACCATCTTCTCGAGTTCAAGAATTCTCGTGTCCCTAGCGCTAACTTCGCCAACCAAATCAGAATGTTGTTTCAGGAGTTTAGCATTTGTCCCACGAAGCTCTGTGATAGCGGTAGTGCCCTCATCAATTGACTTACGAAGTTCTTCAATGACTTGGACATCATTGCTTCGAGCTTCCTTAAGCTTGTCATGTTCTTTCTTCAAGTTATGATTAGCGACATCTGCAAGATTCTTTTCATTCTGCAAAGATTTCAAGGCTTCTGTAAGCTCTTTAACTTAAATCGCCAATTCACGACCCGAGGACTGAGCTTTCTCCAAGTCTTGCTTCAGGACATGAACTTCCTTGTTAACATCAGAAATGTGTTGTTCATTCTCTTTAAACTTCTCTGATAGCAATCTACCGGCAACAGCTATTTTTAAACCTAAAATGGCATTGAATCTGGAGAGTTCCGTAGGAGAAAGATTCCGGATGGATGATTCGAAAGCTGAAGAAGAAAGCAGAGGAACAATAAGAATACACGAAGAGGAAAACAAAGAAAGAGGGAAAGACAGAAGACAAACCTTCCGAATCAAAAGCCTTCGGAGACATGTCACCAGTGGTTTCAACAATTTCTACAGATTTCTGGTACGAAGAAGAAGCATGTCCATCAGGAGCAACAACCGCCTTGTCAGTAAGAAGAGGCATGTCCTTCGGAGCGTCTCCTCCTGTTTCACTCATTTGTTCAGTCATAAACTTAGGAGACCGCCACAGCACAAAAAAACTATGAACACCACCATTTTTATCAAACACCAGACACTCAACACTCAAAAGTTCACCCCTGAAAGACGTACCAAAACTTGCATTATACGCGGCAACATCAGGAGTAGGATCCTGACCTTCGGGGATGTCTTCGTGGTTCCCAACCAAGAAAGGATCCTCGAGAGATCCACCACTCCGATCCATGGTGTGTTCCAAGTCTTCAATAAACTTTTGCAATGCCTCGCCAGTGATAGTGACAGTTTTGGCGGGTTCAGCTTCGGAAGAAACAGTGGTGACATGATCCTCAGGGATGGATCGAGCTTCGGGTAGTGCGTCTGAAAAAGTTTCAATGTTCACGAATTCATTCTCTGAGCCAGGAGTGCAAACAGAATCAAGCCCCCACCTCAACATGCAACAAAAACAAGGAAAATAACCTGATCGACGTGGTTCGTCTTCAGCTTTGTCGTCGGAAAAAGCCGGAGCCACACATTGAATAATTGCGACTTTCTTCACGACCTTCTTAGCTTTCTTCTTGCTCAACGCTGCAAGACTGGACGCCGCCTGAATCTCAACGTCGGAAGCACCTTCAGAAGTTTTCCTCTTTCTCTTGCTGGATTCCAGGGATTTAGTCTTCGAAGGACAGACAGCAGGAGAGGAAACGTGGTCAGTTTTGCCCTTGGACTTCTCTTTTTGCGAAGCCCTCTTCCTTCGACATTTAGAAGGAGCAGCAGCGGCAGAAGAACTAGGTGCACCAATGGCCGGAGTTTTCTTGTCAAGGCCAGGTGAGCGAGGACGAAGAGCAATTTCAGCACCAAGCTCAGAAAAAACGCAATTCACTCTTCTCTTGTGTTTCACGATATGCATGTAGGCTTTGTATTCGTTTAAAGTGAATTCGCCAACCATATCGCTGACCTTTTCCTCAACTTCAAGAATAAAGTCATCCAAGCTCTGACCATCCTCAAGTCGCAAGTGAAATCGCGGAAACGGTACCTTCTGAGAAGCCCAATCCACATCAAGAAAAATAATTTCCGAAGGCTTCCAGCCATGCAACAAGGGCCAGACTCGTGCAGCAATAAATTCTTCAAGAACATCACGACCACCAAGAATAGTGCTGGCAAGATAGAAGCCATTTTTGCAACTCTTGAAGCTAGCGGCCCTGTGATTGAACGTAGCAGTGCTAACAACGGTCACTGGAGCCATAGGTGAGTAGAAAGGATGCGCTGGACCAGTATAATTGAGAATCTTGGACATATCAACCTTCACATAGAACCAGTAAGATCGCCAATCCTCAGCCAAATTATTCTTACTGCAAGGAGCAAGCTGGATGCGAGTAAGATTCTGGTTCGCGTTCTTTCTACGAGTGTTGAAAGTACAACAGCCGTAGTGAGCCTCATAGAAGTTCCCGTCGTCAAGCTTAATGATCTCTCTCTGAATGATAAGCTCAAACAGTCGTGCGAAGATATCACTGTTAACACTGCATCTGAAAGTTTTCATGGCCCAGAAAAACTTTGACAGCTCCAAGAAAGAGTTGGGGGTCAACTGATGTATCTTCACAGAGAATTTCTCAAGAATAGAAGGAAGTTGGATATCACAAGGAAATCTGAGACCGCAAGTGAAGAAATCTCTGAAAACAACAACCTCGTCAGCCTCGGGAGCGGGGGTCTCTTCATCAGAAGGGGGACAGCCATCACCAGGAGGGAAAAATCCAGCTTCTTCATATTCCTTGATGAGTTCGGCGGTAACTTTAGATTTGCTGAAAACGAAAGCTGGGGGGTATGAACACTTCGAAGAAATGAGCTCGTTCAGATTGACTTTGACATTTGAAATATCTTCGCCATCGTCGGAATCATGCCCAAATCTGATTTCCCCGTCTTCACGACTACCAGACTCCCGAATAGCTTCAACAGTCGGGTTACTTATGCTCGGGGGATTGTTCTCCGATGTCGGAGGAGTGCTAGCTGCGGCTAATTCTTCGGAAGTCATTGGTCTAGCAGTACTTTTAGTACGAGCCACCTTACAGAAGATTGAGTTAATGAAAATGTGTTAACTAGCAAGTAATGAAAAATCTAGGAAAACATAGATGATATTCAAGAATATAAGAGATATAAGTAGATTACCTTCGAAGAGTGAAAAAACTGCAGAACTTTTGGAACCTCGAGACGGGAAGTCTTCAGCTACGAATGCAAGAAAACTTCAAGAAAGGTGGCGAAACGGTGAAACAAAGTTACCACGCAGAGTTCCTATTTATAGGGTAGAGGGGGGTAGTTTCGAGAAGATATCTCGAAATGACCGTTGCGCCGCCCAGAGGGGGATGCGTGTACACTCCGACGTTCCGAGGGCGACGTTTTTTACCGAACTTCATAATGTTTTTCATGGAAACGGATCATCGGAGTCAACCCGCTTCCCCGAGAGGCTAGTGTTGGGGAATTGGGTAAAAACCTTTCACCCTCGAAACTTCAGAGGTTTCATAAGTCCCGTGAATTCGGAGAAGTGGGCGAGAAAGAATCGAGCGGAGTGTTCGTTTTCATAATTCCCGAATTCGGAAGTTTTTGTGCGAAGTATGAAGGGAAGAATTCACTAACCTGTTACTCTCGGGCGAAAAGATCGCTGAAGGAGTACTAGTTCGCGAGTTTGTTTGTCATTTCAGGACGATGGAAACTTCGGAGATCATCGTGAGTTTTTGTCGGCTTAGACCACGGTGGGTGCCAATGTTGGGGAGTTCAAAAATCAGATGGAACCCCGAACACAAAAGACAAGAGATTCAGGAACAAATGCACGAAGGAACTTGAGAATACGGAGACAAAGAATCTCTGAAAGCCTGTATTCGCCTCAAAAGTTGTGAACCCCTTTACACGTGCCCTCGGACCCCCTTTTATAGGGAGACGAAGGGACTTTTACATTCTGAGATTGCCCTCAGATCTAAAGAGTATTCCAAATGGGAACATGTACTTAAATGTCTTTTACATCCCGTGATTTGCGGGGCTAATTTCATAGATTTACAAGCCGGCTACTCATTCACACCTTGAACCCGGACTTTTGGTGCCTTGTCTTTGACTCGGTCCATCCACGACTTTCGACCCTCATTCGCGAAGATTATCAGGTGCACAGATTCCCGACTCGAATCCTCGAAGCCATCGCCGAAGTGAAGTTTCCCGAATCTACAAAGATCTCCGAAGTTTCCATCGTCCTGAATCCATCACCGAAGTGAACTTTCCCGAGTCTGCAAGGATCTCAGAAGTTTCCATCGTCCTGAAATGACAAATAAACTCGCGAACTAGTACTCCTTCAGCGATCTTTTCGCCTGAGAGTAACAGGTTAGTGAATTCTTCCCTTCATACTTCGCACAAAAACTTCCGAATTCGGGAATTATGAAAACGAACACTCCGCTCGATTCTTTCTCGCCCACTTCTCTGAATTCGCGGGACTTATGAAACCTCCGAAGTTTCGAGGGTGAAAGGTTTTTACCCAATTCCCCAACAATATGTTCCCATTGTTAAGCACACATATGATGCGCCATGACTATATGCATGACACTTCATTCTTTAAACCGTCAGAATAAAATGATGCATCCTAAGATGATACACTTAATAGCTCTTTCCTCTAATACTCCTTCCGTCTCAAACTATTTATTTTGGTTTTCCTAAATCCATAGCTTTTGCTATACATGTACATGTCTATATACGTAGAAAAAGCTATGTATTTAGAAAATCCAAAACGAATACTACCTCCTTAGCTAATGGTAATGCTCTCTCCTTTCAAGTTTATAAGGTGTTCTAACTTTGCAATCTTTGACCTCTAATTTGATTATTAATTTTTTGTTTTTATGATGTTAACTTTATATGGTTGGATTCGTAATCAAATATACTTTACCATAATTATAAATTTGTAACCATAGGAGATATGATATATGATAAATGAATGGTCAAAGTGTTACATGAAAGACCGTGTCGTGTTCTACTATGCATTATAAACTTGGAAGGAGGGAGTACAAGGCTAGTTTTTCCGATTAACAAGAGAAATATTTGGCAAGTTTTAATGAAGTCTTTTTAAGCCTCTCATCTGGGTACAACTATTTGTTCATACATGTACGCACACCCACTCTACACACGCACACCTCACTCACACAACACATGTACAAACAAACCTACAACTACACTCAGATATGAAGACCGCGTCCTTCTTGAGATCACCCGTCATCATGATTCCGTAGACGACGGACGCATCGTAGTTCCTTTGTGATTCCACGCCTGGTGCGACATCGTCTCTTTTAGAAAAGCGTTTGTGGGTGAGAACTAAATGAATGGCTAAGACATATCGCATGTCTCCAATTTAAATTTAACTTTGTGAAGTTATACTTTTGTATGGCACTTAACCAAGAGCGGACAATTTACGATTCGCCCTATGACCTTCAACTAATGAACCAAATTCCCCCTTCTGGCATAAATTGATTTAGAAACTTAATCCCCTAAAGATTAATATTTTCCTTTGGTACCTAACAAACTTAATCCCCTAAAGATTAATATTTTCCTTTGGTACCTAAAAAAGAGGTCATTCTATCCAAAGATGATCTTTTGTGGAAAAATTGGAAGGGCAGTTAAAAGTGTAGCTACTGCAATTGTAATGAAACAATTAAACACTTATTTTTTGAATGCCAACATGCTATGAAACTGGCTTCAGGAAGCCATTACTATTCTAACGGGGGCAGCGACTATGTTGGGCAATATGGCGTTGTCAGAATGATATTATCTTTGATAATGTTATACACTCATCCTTTATGCAGGCTATTATCAGGGGAACGTATTGGTGTGATTTTGGTCAATATTGCAGCGTGAGGAGAAGACAAAGAAGTTATTCATGAAGACGAGCACTTCTTTGGAGATGGTAGCCTTAGAACTGTTTGGTTAGGGATGGAAATATGGAAATGGAATCCGAATTATCCGATATCCGTATCCGCTAAAACATAAATATGGATATCCGTATCCGTATTCGAATTCAAATGTGGTAGTAAAGTGGATACATTCGAATTCGTTTTTGTCGCTTTTTTCTCTATCCGATTCCATGCGTATTCGGCAATATCCGGCACTATTCGTATGCGACTATATAAAATTGTAAGTTATGTCTATAACTAATGACAAATTATGTTCAATGGAATACTAATAATGGTAGTGTATAATTGAAAACAAATTATATCCATAACTAATGATTATGACATTAATTTTAATATTAAAAATATTATATATATAAGAAAATTCAAAAATTATATTTAAATTTAATTGACTAATATCATTATTTTTAATAATATAAATACATAATATAAAGTTTAATGTAATTACTCTAGTTTATTTATGTATTGATGAAAATATTTTTCATGTATTTTTAATTATTTGTTTGATAAATGTGTATATATATATTCAAAAATGTATTTATTAATAGTTTTATTTATTATATGATTAATTATTAAAATAAATATAGATGAATGTGATATTCTTAATGAGCTATCTCTATTATGTACTAAATATTTTAGTCTTTACATGATTTCGTAATTGTAAATTTCGAATAAAGAAAATTGGTAAATGTTGTCTTTCAAATCGAGTAGATATCCGAATGTGTATCCGAATTCGAGACATCCGTTTTGTATTCGTATTCGAGAACATTCGAATCCGTATTCGTATTCGAGTAAAAATGTAGTAAAAAGTGCTATCCGAATCCGATTCCATGCATATCCGATCCGTTTCCATCCCTATGTTTGGTAGTCATGGATGTAATGGAAGTATGATTAATAATAGACTTTGTCAGACTTAATTTGCTTTTCGTGAGAGTGTTCGACAGGTCTTAAATGCATATAATAGACTTTGTCAGACTTAATTTGCTTTTCGAGAGAGTGTTCGGCAGGTCTTAAATGCATAAGTCGACAGATTTGTTGTGAGAAAAAAGTACTGTGTGAGAACTTATACGGCAGATTCATTTCACCCAGCGATTGAAGCTGAGAGCATCTTACTATTACTAATTGAATGCTCCTTTTAAGGCCTCCACGCGAAGCCACCTAGGATCCTAGGTGGACAGTCTAAGAAAAAAGAAAAATTAAAGAAGCCTCCACATGAAGCCACCTAGGATCTTAGGTGGACACTTAAAAAGAGAATAAAATTACCCACCTTTACCATTATGCATACTTAACTAGAATAACCCCTTATATCTATGTTAAAATTATCTAAAATCTGTGTTTTATAAAATTAATTTAAATCAGCTCTCTAAACTATCAATTTGTTCAATTATTAAAACATATAAATTTGATGTCCGCCCATCTATAATCTTCATATGCAATCTCCGACTCCAGAGATGCGTCCCACACACAAATTCGACCTTCTTAAACCTCAGTGGTCTTTGGATAAGCATGAAAGCAGTCGCAGCCCATAGTACGTAGTAATCCACAAGGCTGCCACAAACCGAGCAGACCACAAGCAGTCAAGCAAGGACAGAGTACAGGCCGCAAGCGAGGGTGCTATCCATGGCACAAGTAGCAGGAAGGAGTCAGACAATGCTCTAGGTCGCATTGTCGTTCAGCGTGCAGCAAATGGCAATGATCGAGAAGAATGTAGCCAACTGTTATGTTTGAGATTGAGAGAAATCATGCATGCCTATTGATGGAGAAAAGTACACGATCGAGGGGCTGTGCATATTTTCACTGGTGACCAGTTAAAACTAATTTTACTAACCAAAATATCAAGTTTTTATGTCCTACGACGATAGGGCTTGACGGACATAGGTGGTGGAAAAGTAGTTGACACAGTTGAGATCTAAAAAAAGAATACACTATAGATTGATGATATCTTGATTTTAGGATTATGCTGAGTTGATGACATGTGAGTAGCATCATATATTCGCTAGCCGCTAGAAATTAAAGATCTTATTGCCTCTGTATAGATACAACTCATTCTGACCTCTCTTTTTTACATTTTTTTACGTAATTTTCATGAAGCAGGCAATATTAGTACAAACAACTTTGCATGGTCGATTGATTCTTACTTAATTAAATATATTAATGGGGCACCAGCAGTTACATACTTACATAACAAATTCTTGCATTTGGGAAAAATGATGAAACAATACGCATTTACATTGAGGTGATTATTGAAACTATAACAACATCTATGATACCAGATTTGTATCATCAAATTCACCATGGAGTATGATTTGATAATGCATATATTTGGTTGAATAATATTTATATCTATAAACTTGGTCAAAGTTGGACATATTTGATTTGTGATAAAGCAATTGTGATATGTAAAAAAGGAGGGTGTACTAGATCTTTAATATTAATTCATTTTATTTAAATATTCTACTACTCGCTCTACAACAAAATGATCACATTTTATTGTAGCTTAAAAGATTGATTGGTGCAAGCTGTTGGATAAAATGCTGGATATATGGAAAAATAATGACATTTTTAGGTAATAAACTAAATGTGTGGTCATTTATATTTATGTAATGTTACCTATGTTCGACTAGCTGGTGGTTGATAAACCAAACGAATAATTATGTTAAAGTTGCTAGCCTGTGAAGTGGCACGGCCGCACGGGTTGATGGACTAGTGTAATATAATAATAGAAGGTTGTGTACCGCAGAGGCGGAAAAATTCTATTGTTTTGAAAAATATATGTTAATATTACATGGCTACATATATCATATGCATAATGCATGTATACGATGTCAACCGGCCGGCGATCGAGGTGCTCTGCTAGTTTATCAACTGGCAGTCGCGGCGTATCTCGCCGTTGGCGGCCGTCTTGACCCCGACCCTCCCGAGCTTGGTGATGGCCGCCACGAAGTCGGCGAAGAAGGCGCCCTGGTTGGACGCGTAGTTGTCGACGGCGCCGCGTGACCTCGTGTCGCTGTACAGCACCTGGTCGGAGCCCAGGAGCCCCTTGCCGCCCTGCAGGTTCCGGTAGTAGGCGTTGTCGAAGGTCACCGGCGTGGGGTCGAGGAACGCGTAGCCGTTTGTGGGGTTGGAGCCGCAGGTGCCGCGCAGCTGCGACGCCAAGCCCTGGTCCATGGTCGGGTCGCTGCCGATCCGGTACTGAAAGAAGGGGCAGTCCGCAGAGCCGAGGGTGTGGGCGCCTAAGAGGGCAACCATTTCGTTCTGGTTGAACCCGAGGCCGGAGAAGAAGGCGTTGAGCTGGTCGAGGGTGAAGTTTACGTGGGGAAGCACGACGCTGGCCTTGGTCGACACCCGGCCGTCGTACCTGCCCAGCTCAACCTGGTAGTACGGCCCGCCACTCTGCCATCAGTATTCAGGACAGTCAGTGAGTTAGTTACTACATGTATGCAATAACTCAAAAAGATTTATCACCCTATGATGTTCGAAAAGAATCAGTATGAAAGGATCTGACAGTTGAGATTAATTATATATCATTAAACTTACATTTGCAGTATAGGGGATATAGATATGTGGTATAGGAGTATTGTTGGAAATTTATCTTTATGAAAAAGTGAAAAACGTCATGCAGGGAAAAATCGCAATACCCAAAATAAAAGCATCTTCAAAAGTTTGTTTTTTCAACTTGGCAAATCTTATGATTTGTCAACTCTTAAAAACTTTGCCAAGCTAAAAAGAACTTATACCTTGGAGATGGCAACTCAATTTGTCAACTTAATTTGGCAATATCTGATGCTAACATATTTTTTAATTGTAGATTTACTCATTCTTAAAAAATTATACCTTATTATACCACCACCTACCTGGTGGTACGAGGCACCATAAAAGAGTTCAGAACTTTTTTATGCCTGGAAGTTGCACATGGATTAGAGAGAGTTACTTATGTGACGATGCCGCCCGTGTGTGGCTGGTGCCTATCTGAGTGGCATGGAAGCTGTGGGTACCTGGAGGACGGATTCCCTGGCGGCGAGGGCCAGGATGTCCGCGCACGACACCTTGTTGCGGCACTGCGGGTCGCTGTCCACGGCGGCCTTGGCGCTCAAGATCGTCGTGAACCCCTCCCGCTTCAGGGACTGATTGTCGCTGTTCTGCCTCTCGTCGTCGCCGTTGGAGTTCATGATCATGATCGACGCGTCGCAGCCCTGCAGCGCGTCACAGACGCTCGATTGATCATTGGAGGATGACACACGCACGGCAATCGAGAGCTCAGTATTAAGCTATTTGGAGCTTGGAAACGTAAGATTGTACGCACCATGACGGCGCAGTCGTGGAAGAAGAGCCTGAGCGCGGCGGGCCCGGAGATCACCGACTGCGCCATGGACTGCTTGACGGAGCTCCGGACGATGTTCTCGAGGTTGGGGCAGACGCTGGCGTAGTAGTCTGTCCTCAGCTGCGCGACGGCGGGCGGCGGCACGAACGCCACGAACACGACCGCGGCGGTGACAAACAAGACCACCACCCGAAGGCTCGCCATCGATGATAGCGAGACGCCTAGAGGCTTGTGGGTTGTGGCTCCCTCCCTCAACCCTTACAAACTGCATGCCAATGCGATCTGTTGGAATATGCTCCGAATTCCTAAAGATTTCTGCATACATCAATCATTGATGAATGTCTAACTTAGTCTGATCTAAATTAGTGAGACGTTTCATGGTTGCATGCATACATGCATATTCAAGGGTGCATGTGTAGTTTTCTTCTTAGCCATTCGTATGAATAGCTGCATGCATATATAGCTATCGCATCCATATTAGCTAGACTATGTTGTATTGTGAAGTGTAACACACTTAGCATAATACTTCTACATTTCTATTCTTCATGGAGTCTGCTTGGGTTGAGTTAAGCACTCATTGTAAATTCCTAGCATTTGTAGACCTCTAGATATCTATCTCTATACAATAAAGAACGAGTTCATTTGAAAACTTTTCTCACCCGATTTGAACCCACCGTACCCCTCACACCGGACCCACCCGTTATACATCTAGGAAGTGGATATAGACATATAGTGGAAGGCACTTAGAAATCGCAATTTGGAGAGCATTTCTGCCAAAAAGCTAATTCTTTTGTTACCGTGGTCGCCCTTACCTGTCGAGCGTACCCACCTCTGGGCCCACCTACCCGTACCGCCCGAACTGTCGAACTGTCGACTGAACAGGCGGTGAAAGCTTCCCGAGCACTACGGTCGCCAGATCAGAGCTGGAGCGCCGTCACCGCGAGGCCGGTCGGCCGGAGTCGGGGTCGAGGTCGAGGTCGACGGAGGCGAGCTCCCGGAACGCACGATGGCGAGATCCATGCGGCCCCTCCATGGCCAACTGGGGAGCCCAAGCTCCGCGCCAGGGGCGCGCGCTCTGCCCAGGAGCTGCACCGCCACCGCCGTGGAAGCCCAAACTCTTTTCGGTTATTCCATAGGCTAACATTGATCCTTTCGGTCCAAAAAGAGTAACTTACACCACAATAATTATTTTGATTGTCATTTCTATATAGAACAGGTTCTAAAATATATAGCATCTTATTAGTTTCATTAAATCGTGAGTAGGGATGGCAATGGGGACCTGCCCCCGTTTACCCGCGGATAAAAACCCTATTAGAGTGAGGGTGTGGGGAAATTTACCCCCACGGGTCTGTTAATGGGTTATTTTCACACTCATCGGGTGAAGCGGGTGTGGGTGTGTTCTTGGGTACCCCATACCCATCACCCGATGGGTCTCCCGTTTGAGTATGACATGTAGGTCCGTCTAGTCATTCACTGAAGTATATACAATATTAAAATGTAAAACCCTAACGAAGCCGATCCCATTCCAACCCACCCCGTCGCCGCCACCCTCTATCTGGCAACTTGCCTCTAGCTCCATTGCCCATGACCCAGACCCCAGATCTTGCCCCAGCCAGGCTGCCACAGGGCCAGGCTGCCGCTGCTCCTGTACCCGATGCACAGGCCGCCGCCGCCACCGCTCCCTACGCGGTTGCGTTGGCCAGGTTACCGCGTGCCCCTGCGCCTGGTGCGCAGGCCGCCACCGCTCCTTGCGTGGTTGTGTCGGCCAGGCTGTCGCACCCATGGCGCCGCCACTCCCTACGCCGGTCAGGCCGCCACGACCCCTGTGGCAGATCCCCGCCGCCGCTCCCTGTGCGGGTGTGGGTCACCCGATGGGTACCTGTTACCCACACAGGTGGCAAGTGTGGGGAATTTTTAGACCCGAGTCGGGTGGTGGGGTGTGTGACGGGTGTTTCAACCCTAACGGGTAGCGGATGTACCCCTACCACCACCGGGTTTCCCACCCGCTGCCATATCTAATCGTGAGACAATCCAACGTGGATGGGCTCTTGCACTTGCACCGAGTGATTGACCAATATCTTTACTTTTTTAGAGGCATGCAA
This sequence comes from Cenchrus fungigraminus, assembly GCA_036936925.1. Classification (NCBI taxonomy): domain Eukaryota; kingdom Viridiplantae; phylum Streptophyta; class Magnoliopsida; order Poales; family Poaceae; genus Cenchrus; species Cenchrus fungigraminus. The sequence goes on along the minus strand of CM072776.1, from coordinate 58,993,289 downwards.
TACCTCAAGATGATGATGAACAAAACGGTTAGTTTTTTTTAAACTAGTAATAATGCACTCTCTGTCCGGCTCGCTGAGACCGAGGAGGAAGACGTACAGAGAACGGAGGGGACGACAGGGTGGGTGCAAAAAGGTCGCGGTGAGAAAAGCACGGGTGAGCCCGATGGGTACAGAGGCGGGTAAGGTTGCGTTGAGTGAGAAAAAAAGTCTCTTTTTTGGCAAAAACACTCTCCAAATTACGATTCCATGAGTCTTCCACCATATCCACTACTCCAAATATATGGCGGGTGGGTCCGACGTGAGGGGTAAGGAGGGTCCGAATTGGGTGAGAAACATTTTTCAAATTATTCGATCTTTATAGTATAGAATAGAAAAATTATAGTAGGTGGGCCCGTTGAGATTGGGAGTTTCAGAATTATTGCTAGCTAGTTACGATAGATTACTTAAAGGTGTATTTTTTTTAATAAAGAAAGCATAATTTTGGTTGCTGCACCAACAGTCAATTCGGGTTCCATGGGAAGGAGGCGCACCCACATGAGAATTAACATATATGGTTGATGAAATGCTGGATTTGTAGCTAATATGAAATAAATTCATTTGTCATCGTCCGTGTCACCTGCCAAAGAAAAAAGACATATTCTAGTTTCCGAACATAGGCGTAATAATTCCTAAATATGGGAAAGCTAGGATTGGGATGTCAAACAAGGAACTGAATCCACTTCTGAGCGCCAAAGGCGGGCATCCGACGTCACCAAAAAGAAAGAGAAAGACTTTCAGGCACCGCAAATCCAAGAAACTCGGAATCACGAAAAGCGAAATGACCCAAGGGATTGGGGCAGTTTCGGCACCAAAAAAGTGTCACTATGCTATGGAAAATGTTTGTTAAAAATGAAATGCCTTATCGGCTCACGCATGTGATTACCCGCATGACCCAAGAAGCTACGGACTTCCTTCACATGAGCGATTTTCTCACCAAACAAGCAACGGATTGAGCAACTAGCGCGATCTGGCGCGTTTGAATTCGGCGCCTGCCTGTTTTTGCACCCAATATGACTCAGGTTATCAGAAATGCGTCTTACTTTATCTGCATATTTCACAAAGTGCACACACTAATCCCTGAGGTCTTTCTCTTCCAGATGGCCGATCTGTTAACTGCCCTATGTACCACGTTAGATCAAATTGGAGAACCAAAACATGAAAAAATGGCTGCAACAAAGATTTGATATAACTTTCTCACATCTTAAGCAAAGATTTCAATAAAACACACTACGTAGTAAACTGAAATGGAGGTGTAGTAATGTAAAGGTAAACCATTTTGTGGACGGAATTGAAAAGGACATAGAGTATCTGGTAATTCAAGTCTATCACAACTAGATAAAACATCTCAAAGTATCCATATGGTTACCCAGATAAAATACAATCAAATGAAAAATAGCAAAATTAAACATTTTTAGAGGTGTTAAAAATATATATGCATCTAGACATAATATATATCTAAATACATAGCAAAACATATGAATCTAGAAAAGCCAAATGACTAATAATTTTGGATGCAGGGAGTATATCCCATAAAATTACTTGCATGGACATGATGACTGAAGAAAAAAATGAAAGAGCTAGAAGGGAGGGTACAGACTACAGAATGTCATCTTGAGATTGTGGCAATCGCTAGCTGATGGTCGCGTTCCCCTTCTCTTAATGCAATATGCGCGATGCACGTTCTAAAAAAAAGATCGTGCCAATGTCAAGATAGATTTAAATTCTCTCTTTGGCTCTCCTCTCCCCCCTACAATCGCCGCGCCTGAATGCATAAATTCAGGTGGGCCCTTGGCCCACGTTGGTTCCTTTTTTAACCAAGAACATGCACGGACTGTGTATTTTGAACTGATCGTAAACGATTTGCCAAATTTTTATTAGAAGGAGGTGTTATACAAAACTAAGCCGGTGAGGGCGTAAGACCCACCCCCACGGTTTCTAAAAAAAAAGATCGTGCCATTGTCAAGATAGATTTAAATTCTCTCTTTGGCTCTCCTCTCCCCCCTGCAAGCGCCGCGCCTGAATGCATAAATTCAGGTGGGCCCTTGGCCCACGTTGGTTCCTTTTTTAACCAAGAACACGCATGGACCGTGTATTTTGAACTGACCGTAAAAGAATTGCCAAATTTTTATTAGAAGGAGGTGTTATACAAAACTAAGCCGGTGGGGGTAAAACCGCTGAAGAGGGGATAAATCGGGGTAATCATCTTAACCCCTAAACCCCAAATCGAGAAGACTAATGGTGGGCCGCGTCAGCAGAGGCCCAACACCGACTGCCGGCAAGGCCAGGCCCAGCTCCTTTCCTTTAAAGAATAGAAGCTCGGCCCCCACCACGGAATCATCTCCGACTCAAGTAACCAACCCGGTTACCTCGGCGGGAGGCTCCGCCTCGCACGACCTAAGGCTCCTTCCGCCGTAATCCGACGCCCGCCCCCAGGAGCGGACCGCAACGTGGCGGGAGCTGCCCGCGCCAAACGGGACGTGCAACTGCAGCGGAGCACGCGGATCTGCTCTGTCAGAGGTTCAGGTAATGATGAGATTTTCTCGGCGTGGGAGGCGGACTGTCCCGACGTCCCATCACCTGATACTGAACAGTGGCCAAGGACACGCGAATCCTTCACCTGCAAGACATCGAACAACGTGACCCGACCCATCAAGCATCAGAGGGAAGGTTGAGGCTTGCACGAGAAGCCCCGACCTAGCATGACCAGCAGGCTCCTGGGTCGGAAAGAAGCCGCCTCGGGACGGAGGCCGAAGCTACGCTGCCCTGCGAAGGCTACCGACGCTAGGGCAGTGTACGGCGCCAACGGGAGACGAAGGCCCACGGCGTGGCACTGTTCTGGCACTGTTGCAGCACTGTAGCAGAATGGGTTTTTACCATCTTAACCTTTGTACGCCGGCCCTCCTTGAACTATAAAAGCGGAGGTTGGCATGGAGATGAAGAGGATATACGAACTCGGCAAGACGAAAAACAACACACCACACTCACCGAGCATCAACTGCTCTCACCCGCATACAGAGACTTGGGACTTCTTCCCTCTCTCGACCTAAGCTTGTATCCCCTACTACAAGCCCCCCTGTGGGCATATAGAACACTTTCCCGAACTGGATGTAGGGCATCCCCTCGGTGTCTGAACCAGTATAATCCCGGTGTCTCTAAGCCCAACCATCCGGATCAGACACACGATTCGTACCAAAAATTACTTGCCGGCGGTATCAAACCCTGACAGTTGGCGCGCCCGGTAGGGGCACTTCGTGTGTCACGACGCCAAACAAGGGTCCGGATGGCCCATTCCGATGAACAGCCAGCGCGCGCCACCGTGCTGCGTTTCGGCTCCCTGGACTTCGTCTTCGACAGTCCAGTCGAGTCGCCCGTTGGGGCCGTGTTCTCTCGGTCTCAACCCGACATGCCTGCGCCACCTCAGGGCCAGCCGCCTGAGGAGCCGCGGGCGGTGAAGTCTGCCGCTGAATGGGTCTGGGACCTGGTCGGCCGCAACATGGCGGTCGCTTTAGGCCCAAACCCGTCCGAGGAGCTCTTCCGCTTCGCGGCGTTCGCCATCTCCATGCTCGTGTTCGGGCTGCAGGAGGAGGAGACGCTGACCTGGGACGAGTTTTGGCTCTGCTACGACTCCGTGTACCCGGAGGGACAGATGTGGCTCCCCTGCAGCGGGGCGAAAGCTCTCGCCGCCACGGGAAACGCACAACCTGTCCCCTCGGGGGCTTCTCAGGCGAGCTGCGACGAGGCCGAGAGCGCGCCTCCCAGCGAGAAGGCACCGACGCCCCATGACCCGAGGCGCGGCTGTTTCATCCTCCAGCAGCAGCCCGACGCGGTCCACTCCGACAACTCTGACGACAGCTCCGCGGAAGGTGAGCCCACATCGCCTGACGTTTCCGCTAGCGGCGACCCTCTGCGGGACGAACACAGCCGCGAGCGGCAGAAGGCGCGCCTCGACGAGCTCGACGAGGCTCAGAAGGCTCTCGAGGACGAGCAGGCGAGGCTCCACCACGCGCTCGGCACGGAGGGCGTGGTAATGCTCGCGCGTGAGCGCGCACAAGAGGTACGCCGCTGCATTGTCGGCGACGTTCATGGGACTCCCGTCGCTAAACGGTCTTCCCAGAACCTCACCGCGGCGGCCGTACTCCTCCGGGTTGGCCCCGAGCCAACGACCCCAGAGGAAAAGAAGCTCCGTCAGCACCTCCATACGCTCCTCAACGTGACCGCCGAGCAGCAGGCGGAAAGTTCGGCGTCCCGGCGCCGCGAGGCGCGGGCCCCGGACATAGAACGCTCAGCTCACCGCGGGTCCCCGTGCCCAACAGGCCAGCCGAACCGCGCGGAGGGCGTACGCTCGCCCACCGGCCGCAGGCTGACTCCAACCACGAGGCCCGAGGTGCATCCTCAGCGCGTGGGAGGACGATGACCCGAGTCGGGTCGGACGGCGAACGCCGGCCGCGAAGGGAGTACAGCCGGAGGCGCGGGGGCCGCTACGACAGTAGTGAGGATCGAAGCCAGAGCCCGACGCCCGACCCCTGAGGTTCGCGGGCTTTCGGCACCAACATCCTCGCTGCAGCCCCCCAGCTCGATATCGTGCTCCGACCACCGTCGCGAAGTACGATGGGGAAACCAACCCGAGCGTATGGCTTGAGGACTATCGCCTTGCCTGCCACAACGGCGGCGCAACCAACAATCTGTTCATCATCAAGAGCATCCCGCTGTACCTCGCCGACTCGGCGCGTACCTGGCTCGAGCACCTCCCTCGAGGGAGGATCAACAGTTGGGCCCAGCTCCGGAATGACTTCATAAGGCACTTCTAGGGCACCTACGCGCGGCCCGGCAATGCGTGCGAACTTCGCCATTGCCGGCAAAAGAAGGGCGAGAGTCTCCGCGACTACATTCGCCGCTTCTCCAAGCGCTGCGCTGAACTCCCCGACACGGCCGACAATCAGGTCATCACCGCTTTCCAAGATGGTACCACGTGCGAGACCCTTGTCCATCGGATAGGGCGAGTCAAGCCGAAAACCATCTGCAAGCTCCTTGACCTGGCCACTGATCACGCCGACGGGGAGGAAGCCGTTGCGTTCAGCAAGAGGAAGCCCGAGGAGGAGCAGGGCGAAGCTCCGGCTACCCGCCCGGAGAAAAAAAAGAAGAAAGAGCACAAGCTCCGCAACAGCAACCTGGTGGCGGCGGCCGACAAACGACCGTCCAAGCCCAAGGTTGGTCCCCCGAGGGATCACTTCGAGAAGATGCTTGAGGCACCTTGTCCTTACCACGAGACCCCAGTCAAGCACGCCATGAAGGACTGCAACCTCATGAAGAGACACCTCGGAGGAAAGAATAAGCCGCGAGATGCGGCCGACACCGGCGCCGCCAAGAACGCCGAGCGTGACGATTTCCCCAAGGAAGATGGCGCTGTCATGATGATTTTCGGTGGGACGCCCGCTCGCCCTCTGAGGCGTAAGCATAAGCGCATCCTGCAGGAGATCTACCACACCGAGCCGGTCGTGCCTTCGTACCTTCGGTGGTTCGAGACGGCCGTCACGTACGATCGGGCGGATCACCCCGACCACATTCCACAGCTGGGGGCTTACCCCCTCGTGGTGGCACCGCTCTTCGGCACCAAGCGGGTGCACAAGGTGCTCATGGACGGAGGAAGCGGCCTCAACATCGTCTACATGTCCACCCTCGACAGCATGGGGATCCAGCGGTCTCAGCTCTGCCCGTCTTCGACCCCATTCCACGGAGTCATTCCCGGGACGGAGGCGGTCTCGCTTGGACAAATCGACCTACCGGTCACCTTTGGCAACGAGGGGAACTTCCGCAAGGAAACGCTCACCTTCGAGGTCGTCGGCTTCCCGGGAACGTATCACGCGATCCTCGGGAGGCCGGCATATGCGAAGTTCATGGCGGTCCCCAACTACACCTACCTCAAGCTGAAGATGCCCGAACCCAAGGGAGTCATCACCATTGACACCAAGTTCCAACACGCTTTCGAGTGCGATGCTGAGTGCCTTCAGTTCGCAGAGGCCCTCATCCGCTCCGAGAGGATGGCCGCAGGAACTTCGGCTGGGAACCACAACAACGAAATGACGATGGTCGAATCGACCTAGACCAGCTACGTTGTCTCTACCCTTGCAATAGTACCGTGTACTGTTTTATGCTCTTTTTCCGATTTTCTCATGATTTTCCGACTTTTGCCAAAAAGGTCTCCTGATGCGAGTGATCCTAAGCAACAAACCATTTTAGGGTCCTCGACCTAAAATCCTTTGTTGCTCGTGGGCTCCATCCAGGGGCAGCATGCCCCTCGAAAAACAAAAAGTCTTTTTTCCGAAAAAGCTTTCTTCGAGAAACACTCCGCTAGCTCAAAGAGCAAAAAGGAAGGAAGCCGCAACCATCTGTCTATGCTCAGCCGAGTATTGACGCCCCCGCGGCTATACGTGCAAGGTTCCACGAGCTATGTTTGGGATTGTTAGGTCGATCTCCTCGCGCCTCTGAAAGTTCGGTGGCAGGTGTTACCTCGACGACTCTTTTCTTAAAAAGTAACTCGATAGCCGACCTACCCGACCCTTCTGAAGATAGCTCGGGGGCTTTGGACTTACGGGGTACCCCGACGCGACTGCGCCCGGTCGACGCTCTCGAGTCCCTACGCTCCGGTAGCTACGGGACGGAGCTAGAACTGCAACGTCCTAAGGGAAGTCCTATTGGCTCGGAGACCCCTAGCCTCCTGACGAAAGGGAAAGGAAAAGGGACCGAGTGTCAAACTTAAAAAGAAAGCAGCCCCTCTGCTTAAGGAGGAAACCTGCAACTTATTCATGACAGTAAGCCATCAGTGCTACTAAACTGTTTTTCCTGATCAGTGCTCATCATCGAGCCACCCCAGGTCCTCCATGGTAGCATCGGCTACCTTTCCGGCGAACTCAACACACCCTGCTGAGATCTGGGGGTAACGGTGGTCCTCATGCCTGGGGGCCCACCCCTCTCCGAGCAGCTCGCGGTCCAGGTCGAGATAGTGCGAAAGGAACATGGCCACGACTCAGTGAACCAACTACCGAGCCATAGCCATGCCCCGCGAGCGAGCGACGCCGCTGATCATCCCGAGGCGTTCGACCAGGGACGGCCCTTCGTCAACACCGATGCCCTCCAGAAGCTCCACGACGGCTTGGGAAAGAGCCCGGTGAGTTTCTTCCCATTGCAGGAGAGTCGCCCGGGCCGCGGCCGCAGCTAGGGATGACAGCTTGAGCGCGGCAGCCCTCTCCGCGGAAGAACAAAAAGAATGAGAAAGGCACCAACAGAAGGCACCAGTGGGATGAGTTGCAACCACGACTTACCCGTCAAGCCGTCAGCAAGCAACGACACGAGTGCCATCAACTCCTCCTGCTTGGTGATGGCCTCGTTCATCCAGGCGGCGTCGGTCGCCCGCCGATCCTGCAACGCCTGCAGCTCCGCGCAAGTAGCTACAACGACAAGCAATCGTGGGTTAGCACACTAACCCGCAGGTTGACCACCTAATCCAAAAGAGCCCACCCCGGAGCATCAGCTTACCAGTCGGCTCCCTGTCGCGATCGGTGGTGACTGCCAGCAGCTGCCTCCGCTCATTGACGGCAACATCGAGCCGGTCCCGCAGGGAGGTATTCTGCTCCCGGGCGGACTCCAGGGCGCGGGCAGAGCTCGCCGTGGCAGTGGTAAAGCTCGGCCACCCGCGTCTCCAGCTTGGCCTGCTTCCGAGCCGCCTCGCCAGCAATGGCATCGAGGGCAGCCTGAGCACTCTCCGCCTGACGATGGGCCTCAGCCAGCCTCGTCGCTGACGTCGCCCTCTCCTCCTCGACGGCTGCCAGACGCTCCGCCGATGATGCACGAAGTGAAGCCAGCTCCGCCTCCTTCCGTCCCACCTCCGCCTGAAGAGCTCCGATCGCCCTCCAGACCTCAGCCTGCTGGCAGATGAACTGGGACCGGGCATCGCAGTGCGCCACGAACCCCTGTCCAAGATGCAACTCAAAAAGGACAACAATGAGAAAAGTCAAGCGGGATCAAGCGAGAAGGAAGGCGTAAGGCAAGGGACATACCATGGCAGCGGCGGCCACTTCCTCGGCCGAGGCCGCCTGGCGGCGGATCGCGCGTCTGAGCCGTTCGGCCGAGGTGTGCTCCTCCTCGTCGTCAATAACGAGCAGCACCCGGCCCGGGTCACCGCGGGCGACCACTTGCAACCTGCGGCGGAAGGCCTCACCACCGGAAACATACACCAACACGCCTTGGGGCTTGTACAGCGCACCGGAGCCAGGTTGGGAGGACGACGCAACGGCGGGAGCCGAGCCGGAGAGCGGTACGATCCCCGCGACCTCCGCGTTCCCCCCCCCGTTCGGCCGGTCGCCCTCCTCCTGGTGGGGAATCCCGTCGTCAAGCCCCTCGCTCTGGGCCTCAGAGGTCGGGAGGACTCCCGCGGCAGGTGTGGCCATCACCGGGCGCGAACGCTGTCGGGACCGCTTCAGCAACGGTTGCGCGTACCGCGACCTCCGAGGGCTCCGACCCCCCGATGGAAGCGATGCCTGACGCCGCCGCGTGCTCGCCAGCCGCAAAGACCGAGAGCTGCTGCCGCAGCTCCGCTTCAAACGCCGCCAGCATCTCCGCGGACGGCGGAATGCCGGACGAAGTAACACCAAGCTGATGTAAGCCATCGCTCGAGCTGTCGCTTTTCCACGACGCCTCCCCGGCACCCCGACCGACAGAGTTTTTTTCCTCAGGCGCCACCACGGGAGGAGTCTCGGGAGCCACCTGCGTCGTCTCCGCCGTCGGCGCGACGATCTTCCACACCACGCGACGATCTTCCGCACCGCGTGACGGAGAGACTTCTCCGGCGCCGGTGCGGGTGTCCGCCCGCTCGGAAGCGCCCTGCAAAAGCAGAGAGATCGACGTCAGGGTCTCCAACCAATCGAACATCAGGGGAAAATCAAAGCTCACCTCGTCGCAAGGACCCGAGCTTTCTTCGGTTCCGACGATGGTGGCCAGAACGAAGACCGTTTGCTGCATACCACGGCCGGACGGTCATTCCGAGGAGAAATCGCCTCCTCATCTCGACGTCGCTCGGACGCGGCCCCCGCGGCCGCGAGTGGCAGAGACAGCGAGGAGCGTGCTTCCTCGGCCAACGACGTCGGTGTGGGAGGACGGAGCGTCTGGCACTCCTGCGAAGACGACTACAGCACGGGGGAGGCCGAGCCGTGGCTCCTCTCCTCCCGGGACGGGTCGCTGCGACTGGGCGCCGCCCCGCGGTCGGCCCGGCTAGATCTTTCTGGCGGAGAATCACGGATGCGGTCCCTATGACGGTTGCTCCGGGAGGAAGGGCGCAGCGTCCTGTCACGGGCGCCATCCCCTCCCTGGCGCACCTCGGCGGGCCCCTGCGTGGCGCCGCCAGCCGCCGACGGACGCGGCGGAGCCCCCGAGGTCGACGACGAGCAACCGTCCATCATTTCCCCCGCCAAGCGGATGGTGGCCACAGCCGGTTCTTCTTCTTCGTCGTCCTCATCAGAGGAACCAGGCGGGGGCTCGTGGTCCTCATCAGAGAAAACATCCTCATCGCCAACGCGCCTCCGTTTTGCACGGGCATCGTTCCAGTTGCGCTTGGCGATCTCCGCCGCTTTCCACGCCTCGTGGCGGTCCTTCCACCTCTTGAGCCTGGCCGCGGTGATGCGATTCTGCGCCCTCTCCTCCGGCAGCGGCGCGCGGGCCACCGTCACGGACCAGCTCCCAGCCTGCAGAAACAACAAATCAGCTACAAGAAGGGAGAAAAGAGGACGGGGCAAAACCGGACAGGGCAATCAGATGGAAATTCACCAAGACCACCGTGCTCGCGTCCGGAAGCATAGGGAGCAAGTCAGCCGGCGGCCATTCAGGGCCACCGGGGACGGCCTGCCGAACCCGCCTCCGGACCTCGCCCACCGAGGGCAGGAGATCGGCAGTCACGGTCCCCACGAACGGGGCTCGGTCGGCGGTCATCTCGAACAAGCGAAGGGCGCGCCGCCGCAAAGGCACGATCCCCCTCGCCAGGTAGCCGTCGATCACGGCCGCAAGGTTGACACCATGCCCCTGCAGCGCCTTAAGCGCCTCAAGACACCTAGAAAGCAGTTTCTGGTGGTCCTTCTTCGGGGGCCCGTCCGACCAGGCATCCGGGGTTGTGTCGTAATAGCCGCCGGTGTATGCCGGCAGCGGGCACTCGGAGTCATTCTTCAGGTAGAACCATTCTGAGTGCCAGCCACTGTTCGAACTGGTGAGGGGGCCGGCCAGGTACTCCGACGACCTGTTCCGCTTCAGCCGAAGGGCGGCGCACCCGATTGTCGCCGGCCTCCCCTCATCCTTCAGGCAGACGAACCCGAAGAAGTAGCGGAAGAGGTGCCAGTGCACCTCCACCCCAAGGTATCCCTCACACAGCGCCTCAAACACCGCTAAATGTTGGACACCGTTGGGGTTAAGGTGCTGGAGCTCGAGGCCAAAGGTCCACAGAACGGCGCGGATGAACCGCCCCGCCGGCATTGAGAACCCTCGTTCGTGGAAGGCGACGAAGGAAACCATATACCCCGGCGGGGGCTGCGGGAAGTCCTCAAGCTTGGGCTTGATCCACTCCCACGCGTCGATCAGGCGCGGGAGCAGCCCCGCATCTGCAAGACCGGTCAGCTTCGCGTGAGAGACGGGGGAGCGCTGCCAGTTAGACATCACCACACGCGGAGAAGGCTGGGGACGGCGGCAGGAGACTTGAATCTGCTGAACCGGCGGCGCGCTGGGTCGGATGGCGGGTGCGCTAGGAGAAAGAGACGGAAGGGAAGGATGAGATGGCAATCAACCCCTGCCTTCCCAACTTAAATGGGGAAACACTGGCCGGTTGGGGGCAATTCACTGCTCGGGCCCACTCATGGGTGGCAGGGGAGCGTCCCGCCCAAGTTCTCTCTCTCTCTCTCTCCCCCTTCCTTTTTCCTCTGTATACGCGAATCCTGCCAGGCCTGACATCCCAGGAAAAGCAACCTCCGCCCTGGGTGGCGTTCGGCACGCTGACCGGGATCGGTTAACAGGACAGCGTGAGGGATCGCGTCAGAAGAGAAGGATTCCCCGACCTAACGTAATGCACCTGGCCTATCGTCATGGTAAAAAGGTAAAAGGCACGCCCCCAGCTCCGAGCCAGGGAGCGGCAATGTGCCTCGACCTAAGCACACGTCCCTGCCAGACGTCAGGACGAGCGGATTCGTACGCAAGACATCCGCGACGAGGTCTGGAGTGACTCGTTGCAGCCATCCATCGCCCGTGCGAGCAAGAACGAGTCGACAAGACAAAGGTGCGACTTAAAGAAGTTCACGGCCAAGTTTCAATTACAGAAAAGAAAAGAAAGATACAAGAAGAAGACGCCGATCAAAGAGGATCGGCACCCGCTTCGAGGCATATGCCTCACTCCACCGGGGGGTCTGCCTGGCCGGGGGAGTTCGCCTCCTCGGAGCCGCCCTCCGACTCGCTGGACTCGTCCAGGACGGCAGCGCCCTAGTTTGCCGCCGCCGGCCCCAGGTTCTTGAGGAGGGCGTCGATGTCCAACGATGGGAGGATGGCGTTGGCCTTGGTGTTAAAGTACAAGGGCGACTCCTGACGTCTCCGCGGCCTCGTTCCCCGGGGCCACCCCACGGGGACCGTGCCGATGGAGCGGTCCAGGTCCTGGAGGTTCGCGGCGGCAAGACCGTATGTCGCCCCTTGGCGGCCCGGGAGTGCGCGGAGCTGGTCGTGCAGCAGTATCGGCTCCAGCTGTACCGCCGTCACGGAGACGCTGGCGGCGTCGCGGAGGCGGCCGTAGGCGACGCGAAGCTCGTCGACCTCCTTCATCGCCTTTTCCGCCTCCGCGGCGTGCAGGCCCGCAATCTCCTCCTGTCCTGCCCAACACCAAAAGAAGGGTGTCATAGACAACAACGACAATGCAACGAAAGAGGAACGAAGATAGGACCGAGGGGCTCACCCATCGACCGGGCGTGCGCGTGGTCCGCGGCGTCCTGCGCCGCCTTGATCTCCCGCTCGGCCCCCTCGAAGGCGACCCTAAAGGCAGTGGTTGCCTGCTGTGCGACCTCCAGCTCGCCTTCCAGCAATGCTATGCGCTACTGCGCGGCGTTCAGCTGGGCCTGGACCTCAACGGCAGGGTCAGGCCCGACAGGGGCTCCGCCCTCGATGGCCACCGGAGGAACGGCCAGCGTGGACAGGCCCGCACCGGCATCTGGAGCCGTGAACATCCCAGCGCCGGCCACGCCAAGGGCCCTGATCCAGCACCCCACCCGCGCACCATCGTCCGTGGCCTCCTGCTGCGCCGCCCGACGGAGCACGGGTGGCGCCCTCGCCGACGAGTCGAGCGAACCCTCAGCCGAACGCTTCTCCCCAGCCATACGAGCGTCGAGGGTTTCTTGGAAGGACGAGACCTCCGGTTGGAATCAGGGGTGAGGAGGCAGGGAGGCAGTGCGAGCGGGAGTAAGAAGGAAGACAAGAGGTGTGTTCGCTCCGAGCCTTCCCCGGGTTTTATAGCCGTGCGGCGCCACGTGCGCAGCGGTTACCCGGAGGTGAGGAGGCACTCTCTCTTGCTCTTCGCCTGCTCTCTCTCTCTCCACCTCTCTGCTCTTCAACTCCCCATCAGTCCGCCAGTCTCGGGGCACGATGCCCACCAACCTTGGGGAACCCCAAGGGTTTTCCCCCGACTTAACAAATGAAGGCGAGTCGTTCGGCAGGATTCGAAACGGGCGTCGGCCAACCAAAAGGGGCGTCAACATTCAGAGAACAAGGGGACAACTGCATTTATGTGAAGCCCTGAGTTCTAAGGTAGAAAAGGGCAGCCAGACGGGCCGTGAACAAGTATCGTAACATAAAACACCGCCGGCATGGCGGTGTTGCGTTTCCCGGCAGGTCAGAGTTGGAGGAGCACCTCGCTGGACTCCCGCTAACATCTGACGTGGCCGGAGACTCCCTGCGGGGACCAGGAAGGTGGCCGGCGCCTCCACCATGACTACCAAGACCCAGGAAGAAGACCAAGTTCCTGGAGCCGCACCCAAACAAGCTGCCGATGAAGCATCGCTCCTACCGGAGCAGCCTCATCAGAGAAGCTTGTTCAGGGCTAACTTGGTGTCCTGCTGCTCCGACAGCACTCAGGGAAGCAACCCCGGGTGTGCTGCAACAAATAGCAGGAAGCGGCGGTGGTGACGCGGACGCAGAGCGGTGGCTCGCCTCGGCGCCCCCTCCAATAGCACTCGACCCCCATGTCGCCGCAGGGACACGGGACGCAGGGAAGGAAAGGGTTGCCAAGAGCACACCTCCCCGTTCGCTGAACTCCCACCAACATCAGGAGGCTTGAAGGACGGTACTACACTCAGGTGGACGAACCCCCCACGACCGGAGAAGTAGCAGCTTTCTTTCCCTCTTCATACAACAACCATGGAGTCTCGCCAAGGCGAAGTGGAGCTCCTTTTATAGAGCAGCGACTGCCCAACCACACGAGGGGCACGGTGGACACGGCTTAGCTTACAAAACAAGCTAAGACGGCCACCCACCCTGCCAGGCGACGCATTGAAGACTCGCAGAGCCTCGCCGTCACATCAGCAGAGGCCAGCCACAGTTCCCCGTGAGGCTGGGTCAAATCCACCGTCCGGCCACGTCGGCCTCAAAAGGCGAGCCAGTACTCGCGGTGGCTAAAAAATCACCCTGTGGCAGAGTCCTCGACTCTACCACGGGCTCGGGGGCTACACTCGGCGAGTGCGCTCGCGCGCCCTCACCGGACCGAGGAAGAAAAATAAAAACTCAACCTCTTTGATCCTAAGGGAGAAATCCGTTTTTCCCCCTTAGGCTCGAGGGCTACTGAAGAGGGGATAAACCGGGGGTAATCATCTTAACCCCTAAACCCCAAATCGGGAAGACTAATGGTGGGCCGCATCAGCAGAGGCCCAACACCGACTGGCGGCAAGGCCAAGCCCAGCTCCTTTCCTTTAAAGAATAGCAGCTCGGCCCCCACCACGGAATCATCTCCGACTCAAGTAACCAACTCGGTTACCTCAGCGGGAGGCTCCGCCTCGCACGACCTAAGGCTCCTTCCGCTGTAATCCGACGCCCGGGCCCCCCAAGAGCGGACCGCAACGTGGCGGGAGCTGCCCCGCGCCGCACGGGATGTGCAGCTGCAGCGGAGCACGCGGATCTGCTCTATCAGAGGTTCAGGTAATGATGAGATTTTCCCGGCGTGGGAGGCGGACTGTCCCGACGTCCCATCACCTGATACTGAATAGTGGCCAAGGACACGTGAATCCTTCACCTGCAAGACATCAAACACTGTGACCCGACCCATCAAGCATAAGAGGGAAGGTCGAGGCTTGCACGAGAAGCCCCGACCTAGCATGACCAGCAGGCTCCTGGGTCGGAAAGAAGCTGCCTCGGGACGGAGGCCGAAGCTACGCCGCCCTACGAAGGCTATCGACGCTAGGGCAGTGTACGGCGCCAACGGGAGACGAAGGCCCACAGCGTGGCACTGTTCTAGCACTATTGCAACACTGTAGCAGAACGGGTTTTTACCATCTTAACCTTTGTACGCCGGGCCTCCTTGAACTATAAAAGGGGAGGTTGGCATGGAGACGAAGAGGATATACGAACTCGGCAAGACGAAAAACAACACACCACACTCACCGAGCATCAGCTGCTCTCACCCGCATATAGAGACTTGGGACTTCTTCCCTCTCTCGACCTAAGCTTGTATCCCCTACTACAAGCCCCCTGGGGGCATATAGAACACTTTCCCGAACTGGACGTAGGGCATCCCCTCGGTGCCTGAACCAGTATAATCCTGGTGTCTCTAAGCCCAACCATCCGGATCAGACGCACGATTCATACCAAAAATTACTTGCTGACGGTATCAAACCCAGACAACCACCCTCACGGTTTTTATTAAGAAGAAGAAATGTTCTCCCGTCTTAGAAAACCCCCGAACTCCGGTTTCACCAGCGAGAGGATTTTTTTAAAAATCAACCCCATAATTCGCTCCAACAAGTAATCAAATATGAGTGGTTGCGACCATACCTTAGCTCCACTAACCAAATAGGACTAGAGGGCTTTGGTGAGGTGTTGTTCACAATTCACAAGTCACAAGAACAAGGGACACATGGACTATGTATCACAATATTCAAAGGAGGTATGTACACATCGATCAGGCTTCTGAATCAAAGCCATGAGCTTATTATAATTACAGCCTACTTTTTGCGAATTTATAATTAATTACAGCCTTTAATTTATGTACTGATGATGGCACGGGGGATCCGGATTTGGCACGGGCATAGACACGGTAGATTTTGATCGGGACCGCCTCTTGGCAGGCTTTGGTGAAGGCTGCTTTGGTGGTGATTGATGCTTCGGTGGTGATTGCTGACGATCGTCATCGCTCGCGGTAGGAGAATTCCCTCGTTGTGGAGACGGTGAGCTCCAATCATTGGGCGACGACCGGCCCTGTGACGGCCCGGGAGATGGTGGCTGCTGCTCGGCAACACTCGGAGGGATCGGTGGCGACATGTTAGGTATTATGATGTAATATTTGGGCCACAATATGATACTGTGAATCGCATCACGGAGTGTCTTTTCCCCGTCACCTCCTTGGATGTCTAGCTCTATGTCGTTAAACTTTGGGTCAGCAATCTCCTCCAAACCAACTGAGGTGTAGTCAGCTGGAATCTCCATGCCGTGGCTTGTACGTCCTGGGAGATGTGCTAAAGCCATTCCGTACGCCACCTATATATATGTAGAGAAATGATGAAGTTATTAAATGCCTGAGACATGCATCAAAGGTTGAGATAATTGCACGTATAATCAGGTTTATATACCTTCATTGTGATGTTGCCGATCGGCTTGTGCAGCTCACATGCGGTGCGCTGACAGAGTTCATCCATAGGGTACCGTTCATTGTCCTCTACTTGAACTTCTTCTTGGTTTGCCGCCCTTTGTTCTTCGGGGGCCTCTGTGGAAGCACAGCTGCTTTTGCGAGCGGAAGAGCTAATGACGGGATCCACCGGTGCTTGGGGCAGTGCTCCGGCAGGGGTGATCTGAGCTACCGCGGTGGCCACTTGTCGCTCAATCTCTGCATTCATACGATCTTCTTGATCTTTAAGTCTCTGCTCCATCATTTCACGCCACCGCCCCTCTTCACGCTCCCTTCTTCTTTTGCGGCTTCTGTAGGTGTCAGCACTTCCCTTGAAAGCATACTTCCACGGGACTACCCCATAGCCCCTGCAATGTCCTGGGTGTTCCGGATTCCCGAGCGCCAAAGTGAGCTCATCCATGTCTCTGTCAGGAACCAATCTGCCCGCTTTGATGTCTTCATTCTTTTTGATTATCTCATGTGCCGCCTCCCGTAACTTGGGTGGGAATACGAGGGAACCATCATCAGGGTTCAATCTTCCACCGCGGGCATAATACCAATTCTTCGATCGTTCTTCCCAGTCAATGACCGCTGGTACGATACCTTTGTTGAGGAGGTCTTGTTCAATCTTCCGCCACTTGGGTGCTGCAACCGCGTAACCACCGCGACCAAGACGATGGGTGTAATCTGTCTTCTTACTGGCACTTATCTGAGCTCGTGTGCTCTTGTTGGCGAATTCTTCACTATTCTTGTAATCTGCAAAGGACTGCCAGTGATCCTTTAGCTTGGGATAATCATCAAAATTTGGAGTTCGTTTTTGCTTGATA
Organism: Cenchrus fungigraminus; assembly: GCA_036936925.1. NCBI lineage: Eukaryota > Viridiplantae > Streptophyta > Magnoliopsida > Poales > Poaceae > Cenchrus > Cenchrus fungigraminus. Next base: position 58,976,546 of record CM072776.1, on the reverse strand, counting down.
TAATCTCTGTGCAGCTGCTTCTTGAAACTCTGCAATTGAGTTGCCATCTTCGTGAGAGTCCACTGCTTCACAAGGTTTGCGTTCACGCCCGGTGGAAGTGTGAAGTGTTTTAGGATATCCTCCCATAACATATTCTTAAGTGAATCTGGAACCACCCATGGATTATGTTCTCTTCCCTTCCATTCTCTATATGATATGGGCACGTTGTCCCTCACAATAGCGCCGCATTGGGACACAAACTTGTCCCTGACCATCTTTGGTTCCCATGGCTGGCCAAGCTCGTTGACTTCAGTGATATGAAACTTCACGTCATGATCGACGATTACTTTTGTACGGCCTCTCTTAGTCTTTTTGCTTGTCGAGGTTGAAGCCTACAAGTTGCGGATTTGTTATTCACGCGGGGTTCCAGAATGATATATATACCTCGTTGTTAATGCATTTATGGACTTGTTAATGCATGATATATATACCTCGTTGGAACCTTCTGCATTAACTATGACAAGGTCTTCATTATTGTCCTCGGTGCGGCTGTCGATGTCCGCGGTGCGGGAGTCGATGTCCGCGGTGCGGGAGTCGATGTCCGCGGTGTGGGTGTCGATGTCCCCGGTTATGTTGAGGAACGCGTCCGCCTGGCTACGCTCCTCCTCGGTGAAGGTTGGACCCCCAGCAATAAGGCTCTCCATCAGCCGCTCCTCCTCATTGTGATCCATAACTAGAAATTTCTGAATACATAAATGAATTTCTGAGCACATCAATGATTTTTTGAGCACATAAATAATTTTCTGAATACATAAATGAATTTCTGAATACATAAATGAATTTCTGAGCACATAAATGAATTTCTGAATACATAAATAATTTTCTGAATACATAAATGATTTTCTGAGCACATAAATGATTTTCGGGCGAGAGTCGAGCGAGACTACCTAAGTGTCGGGCGGGAGTCGAGCGAGTCGGGCGAGAAAACCTAAGTGTCGGGCAGGGTCGAGCTAGTCGGGCGGGAGTCGAGCGAGTCGGGCGGGTGTCGAGCGAGACTACCTAAGTGTCGGGCGGGAGTCGAGCGAGTTGAGCGAGAAAACCTAAGTGTCGGACGGGGTCGAGCGAGTCGGGAAAGAATTGAGCGTGTCGAGCGATACTACCTAATTGTCGGGCGAACGAAAAAATTAAAATCTCTAAATACATATTTCATCTCTAAATACATTTCATCTCTAAATACATATTTCATCTCTAAATTCAAATCTAAAATCTCTAAATTCTCTAAATTCAAATCTAAAATCTCAAAATTCAATTCTAAAATCTCTAAATTCAATTCTCAGCACATAAATAAATTAAATGAAAACATAAAAAAAATGTTGACGTCAGCCATCAGGGGCTGACGTCAGCCATCAGGGGCTGACGTCAGCAGTTCCCTCACCGGCGCAGCGACGGCAGGCTGAGGGGTCGACGACCGGGCGGGCGGGCGCGGGGGAGACGGCGGCCGGGCGCGGGGGAGACGGCGGCCGGGCGCGGCGGAGCGGGGTCGACGGGCGCGGCCGGGAGAGCCGGCGGCAGAGCGGGGGCGACGGCGGCCGGGAGCGGCGGCGGGGAAGACGACCGGGCGCGGCGGAGACGTCGACGGGCGTGGGGACGACAGCTGGGCGCGAGCGGGGTCGACGGGCGGCGTGCGGACGACGGCGGCCGGGAGCTTCGGCGGCGGAGAGGGCGCGGGGCCGGCCAGGCACGGGCAGGGACGGCGGGGTGCGACGGGGTCGACGACGGCGGGGTGCGAGCTTCGACGACGACGGAGGCAGGGGCGACGGCGGGGAAGACGACGGCAGGAGTGTGAAGTGGAGGAGTTGGGGAAGAAGGGGTGGATCCGTGGGATTTATATCACCCCACTTTAGTCCTGGGTCGTAATCAGACCCTGGAGCAAAGAGCCTTTAGTCCCGGGTCGTATCACCACCCGGGACTAAAGGCCCCTTTAGACCCGGGAGCAAAGAGCCTTTAGTCCCGGGTCGTATCACCACTCGGGACTAAAGGCCCCCTTTCGCACGGGAGGGCGGCAAGGGCAAAATTTTGGCCTTTTGTCCCGGGTGGTGTTACCACCCGAGACTAAAGGCCCCCCTTTAGTCTAGGGTCGTAACACCACCCGGGACTAAAGTGTAATTTTCGGCGGGAACTGTTTTGCCCCTCCCATTTCTTTTCTCATTTTCACATTCTATCTCTTTGAAATAAAAAAAATATAGTAACTTTTACTATTTTTTCCATGCAAAATTATATTTAGTTAAAATATAATAAACTGTACTTTGCTATGCAAAATTATATTTTAGAGTTGTAAACATTCACTTCCGATTTTCATTTGCAATATTGATGTGCATTCCCAATAAAATTCAATTAAACCGAAAAAATAGTAAATTAATTTAGAAAAATCTCAAACTTGGTGGGTCAATCTCACATGACATATTCAAGCTTCATAAAAATTTTGAGACCGATACAACACTGCAAAGTGCATGGACTTCAGAATCGTTAAGACATAAGTGGTATAGACATGGTTCGATGAAAGGTTCTATATAGCTTTGTGAAGCACGTGTACTCCATCTACGTCGAAATGGTCTGAAATTTTTTTGGTTGTCATTTACACTCAAAATATTAGCTCACGCAAGATCTTAGATTTTTCTGATGACTAAATGTATTTTAGGTTTTTTCTTCGTGCTCAAGGAGCTAGAATATTGTGAATTACACATCAATAACTCAAGAATTATGATTCGACTTCCAGATAAATTAGACTCCTAAGGCACAAGAGAACTTGTGGCCAAGTTTGGCACCATTCTGGATCGTTTCAGGGGTGCTCTCAGCTCAACATTTAATTTCTAGGTGACGTCGCACGGAAATTCAATTAAACCGAAGAAATAGTAAATTAATTCAGAAAAATCTCAAACTTGGTGACATATTCAAGCTTCATAAAAATTTTGAGACCGATACACAATTGATTTGATCAATAATCATTACATTACGACATTAATCTCAAGCACGTAAGTACAGTGTCTCTTCACGTCCAAGCAATATGCTTGGGTCAACTTCGACAGCGAATGGAGGCATGCCATCAAACTGATCATAATCATCGGATTGATCTGTTTTGTCCTCGACTCCCACGATTACTCTTTTACCTAGAAGAACTATGTGACGCTTTGCCTCTTGTGGTCCTGCTTTTTGGGGATTTTTATTCTTCGGTATGCTAGTCATATCCTTCACATAGAAAACCTGATGCACATCTTTGGCAAGCACGAATGGATCATCTTTGAACCCAATCTTGGTAAGGTCCACTATTGTCATTCCATATTCATCTTTCTTTACGCCATTCAGGTTTACCCATTAGCAAAAAAAAAAGAGGGACGTTCATCGCTCCGTACTCAAGCTCCCATATCTCTTCTATGATACCATAATAGCAGGTCTTGCCCCCATCTTTTCCGATGACGTCCATATGGACACCACTATTTTGGTTTGTGCTTTTGCGATCTTGAGCTCTCGTGTAAAAATTGTAACCATTCATATCGTATGCTTGAAATGTTGTAATTATGCTACAAGGTCCCCTGGCTAACAAAGCTAGTTGTGGATGAATCGTTGAGTTTCCGATTAGTTGTTCACTCAACCATGAGGGAAATGTTTCCAAGTGACGGTGTGCAATCCAGACTGGGGATTTGGTTGGATTTTGAGAAGTAATAATCTGCTCGTGTTCCATCCTATACGGAGTCACCAGTGATGATTGTTGCAGGACTGTTAGGTGTGCTTTATGGAACAAATCAGTATTATTGCTCAAACTTGATTTCCTTCCGATGGTACCCTTTCCCTGTAGCCTCCCCTCGTGTCGTGATACTAGAAGCCCAATCGAGTCAATTGTGTCGACAAAATCAACACAAAACTCAATGACCTCCTCGGCTCCATATCCCTTAGCAATAGTTCCTTCCGGACGGTCACGGTTAAGAACATATTTCTTGAGGATCGACATGAACCTCTCAAAAGGCCACATGTTGTGAAGGTATACTGGACCGAGATTAGTAATTTCTTTCACAAGGTGTACCAGGAGGTGCGTCATAACATCGAGGAAGGAAGGTGGAAATGCCAACTCAAAGCCGACAAGACATTGAACCGCATCATTCTGTAGCTTTCCTAGCTTGGCTGGATCGATTGCCTTCTGTGAAATTGCATTGAGAAATGCACAAAGCTTTACGACCAGTAATCGTACATTCTCTGATAGAACACCCCTCAACGCAACTGGAAGCACCTGTGTCATCAACATATGACAGTCGTGGGCCTTTAGATTTGTGAACTTCTTCTCTTTCATATTTATGATCCCCTTTAAATTCAACGAGTAGCCAGACGGAACCTTAATACTGTTCAGGCAATCAAACATGCTTTCCTTCTCTTTCTTGGTGAGAGTGTAACTAGCAGGACCATAGTAATCAACATCATCATCATCCTCTTCCGGATCAGTTTCATCATCACCCTCCCGTGGAACTTTGGGAATCTTATGAAATTCTTTCAGGTCCTCTCGTGCTTCATTGGTATCCTTCGGGTTACCGTAACAACCCATGAAGCCTAGCACATTCACGCAAAGATTCTTCGTAAGGTGCATCACGTCAATTGCGTGTCGGACCTCAAGGCTACGCCAATAAGGTAGCTGCCAAAATATAGATTTCTTCTTCCACATTGGTGCACGCCCGTTGGCGTCAGTCGGAACAGGTTCACTACCAGCACCCTTTCCAAAGACTACCCTTAGATCATTTACCATCTCAAATACGGCATTTCCATTAAAATGGGGTGGCTTCGTACGATGGTCAGCCTTCCCTTTCCAATGCATCACTTTCTTCTGTAAGGGGTGATTAGTTGGAAGGAAACAACGGTGACCATTATACACGACCTTCTTACAGTTTTTGAGATGAATACCTTGTGTTCTACGTAAACAGTGCGTGCATGCCCGATATCCCTTGTTTGTCTGCCCAGAAAGGTTACTTAGGGCAGGCCAATCGTTGATGGTTATGAATAACAATGCTCGTAGATCGAAGTTCTCTTGCCTATCCTCATCCCACACACGTACGCCCTCTTCCCGCCATAGCAGTAATAGTTTATCGACCAACGGTCTTAGGTACACATCAATGTCGTTGCCGGGTTGTTTTGGACCTTGGATGAGCACCGGCATCATAATGAACTTTCGCTTCATGCACATCCAACCAGGAAGGTTGAACATGCATAGGGTCACAGGCCAAGTGCTATGACCACTGCTAAACTCCCCGAATGGATTGAAACCATCCGTACTTAAACCAAACCTTATGTTCCTTTCCCCGTTCTCAGAAAATGTCTTGAATTCTCTATCAATCTTTCTCCACTGAGTCCCATCAGCCGGATGTCTCAGCAGGTTGTCTTGCTTACGTTCCTCGGTGTGCCATCTCATCAACTTAGCATGTGCTTTGTTCCGGAACAAACGCTTCAAACGTGGTATTATAGGAAAATACCACATAACCTTCACCGGAACTTTCTTCGTCTTGTCACAGTGCCCCTGGAGATCACCAGCATCTTCATCTCGCCGAATCTTATAACGTAGTGCTTTGCACACAGGACAAGCATCCAAATTCTCGTAATCCTTACCCCGATATAGGATGCAATCATTAGGGCATGCATGGAACTTCTGTACCTCCAACCCAAGAGGGCACACAGTCTGTTTTGCTTCATATGTGGGGGACGGTAATTCATTGTTCTCCGGAAGCTTGTCCTTCACAATTTTTAGCATCCCTTCAAATGCCTTATCAGACACACCATGTTTTGCCTTCCATTGCAGCATTTCTAGTGTAGTACCAAGCTTTTTGTGACCTGGCTTGCAATCTGGGTATAACGGTTTTCTGTGATCTTCGATCATACGTTGGAACTTTGCCTTTCCTTTTTCGTTTTCACAGTCCCTTTGTGCATCCTGTAGAACCTGGCCGAGATCATCAGCAGGGCCGTCAGCATGTGCTGGTAACTCTTCTTCATCAGCATCTTCCATTAAAGTATCTGCAAAAGCTTGACCTGCGGCCCAGTCCGGAATACCCTCCTCCTCTTCTTCGTCGTCTTCCATCACAACCCCTCTTTCACCGTGCTTGGTCCAAACCACATAGTTCGGCATGAATTCGTATTTCAACAAGTGGAGGTAAAGTGTGCTCGGGTCATGTTAGTCTCTTTCGTTTCTGCAATCGGAGCATGGACAACACATGAACCCACTCGCATCCTTGTTTTTTCGCCACTTCGAGAAAACCATGCATGCCGGTAATGTACTCCGCTGACCGTCTGTCGGTGTTGTACATCCATTGCCGGTTCATCTGCATCATATTAAGTGAAAAGTATCCATGTTAATTCTAACAACACTAAAGTATAAAAAACAAAAAAAATCTTAGTACAAATGAATTTCTATGTTAGTACAAATGATAACTACTTATTACTAAATCTAAAGTATACTAAAAACCTCATCTCTTAGCTCTTAAATCAAAATTTCTATTTTCTCCTTCTCTAAACCATAACACGAAATTTAAACACAACAAATCAATGGAGGATGAAGAATAATACCTTAGCAACACCTTGGAGGTGAGAAAACTCCACAAATTGATGACGAAAAATTTGGGCAGCACCTCCCTAGGTTTGAAGCGCCATGGAGCTTAGAGGAGCTTGCTTTTGAGCTCTCGGTGAAAAATAGTCGGGCAGGGGAAGAAGAAGGGAGCGTGCTGTCGATTTTGTATAGGGGAGGCCTTTTGTCCCTGTTGGTTTTACCAACCGGGACAAAAGGCCTCTGAAGGCCGGCCCCGCCAACCCTTTAGTCCCGGGTTGGTTTACCACCCGGGACTAAACGCCGGCCCCAATTATTGCGGCCGTGGATGGCTGGCCTTTAGTCCCGGGTTGTATTACCAACCGGGACTAAAGGGTTGCCCCCCAATGACCCTGTTTTTTTTAGTTTAATATATATTAAGGTCTCCAAAATTTGTGATAAAGACTAATATTAAGGCTTAATCAATACTTTGGAGGTGAGAACCCTAATATTAAGGTTTCCAATAAATTAGTCACTGGCCTAACATCAATACTTAAGGTCTTAACAAAAAATATAAAAAAGTTCGTACATCAATAATTAATTAAGGTCTTACAAACATAAAAAGTTCATACATAAATACTTAAGGTACGGTCTTAACAAAGATAGAGGGTGCATCAATGCACGACACATATTTCACACTTCATTCTTCTTCCTTAGATAGTCAATATAGTTGAAGTCTCCGATCTTGAAGTCGAGAACTTCAGCGAAATATGCCAGAGAATGGATCAGTGCACTCTCTATCGCTTCACAATTACGGTCACATGGACTTCCATAAATTTCAAACAGTGGCGGCGAGGCAAACTGATATGGCCTGTAAAATGAAAGATGAGCCTGATACTTCCAATTTCTTGTTTGTATAGCATTTGAATCTGTGTAAGAAAATCCCACAACATCCATCACTTGCTCTACAATTGCATGAAAGCTCATTGCCGCAAAAGTTTGACCAAACATATCCTACAATTATGAATAATGTTATTACGACGCATTAAATATACTGAATAAGAGTAAATGGTGCTCCATACCATGTCATGTTCATTTAGCCGACAAAGTCTCTCTGCGGTCCTGGTGACACTTTGTCCTTCCTCGAGTGACTTTATTAGAAAATAAGAGTAATCTGGCACAAAATACCCATTAGCCTTTAGTTGTTGTAAGCATGACTGCACGGCGATCCTTTCATAAGTCCTCTTAACCAGTGCAGGGGCACCCCACCCAACAATCGATACCATTTGAATGGGTTCTGAAGACAGCGAGGAGTGATTTTGTCCACGAACAGGTATGTCAAACGAGATTTTTAATTGTATGCAATTGTTTGGACCGACAATGGCGTATTGTGTAACAGGAGGGGTACCACCTAAATTTTCAACAACATGTGCGAGCAACTGAACATGATTGAGAACCTGCGTTGTATGAAAATAATATTATTATCCGTGTGTAGTACGTAAACATGAAATTTATACAACGAAAGAATATTACTATGTTGGGACGAGGTCCCTGACTTGGATCAGCAGTAGGTAACTCAATCACACCATGAGTGAAGCGTATGCCTGGACGACGAGCCAAAGGTGGCCGGTCATCAAAACTGATTCCACGACCGCCGCCATGACTTGCCATAGTTATTCTAGACTACTCTGTAATATATATAAAATAATACTTAAATAAGAGAATACTTAAATTTATTCTATATAAAAACAACATATATAAGACCTATTTTCTCATTTTCTAATAACTAAACAGATAAGTGCAAGAGCTCGTTCAGGTGCAGTGAGCCCTGAAGCGACGTAAGTCTGTACTATACCTTTTCTAATGACCCTGATCATCTACGAACTACAGCCTCACCTCACCATCATATACACGCACATCACTCTCCCACTGACAGTTCCAAATCAACTAGCTACAGCCCAACATCTCCTATCTAGCTACAGTCCTACGTCACCGAGCCACGTATAGCCCCAGCTCGCCGGTGACGTAGCTAGGTACGAGATGTTGGGATGTAGCTTGGTGATGTAAAGCCACTGGTAGAGAACCAACCGACTGTATATGGAAAAAAGAAAAAAAATAAGAGAATGACTAAATGTATTCTAAATAAAAACAAGAAATACTTAACAAAAAAAATTAAATAGGTAGGTAGTATATTTTTGTTTGGTAATGACCATTTTTTTAATAAACTAACTTCTCATAAATTAAGCTAAATGTAAAATTAAATGCATCTCTCATCTAAAAGTTAAAATCAATTATCTCTATAGCAAAAACTATAAAATCAGAGGATAAATCCCTATGTGAAACTATGCTTAAAAAATATGTGAAACTAAATACAATGTTAGCTAAATCTAGAATATCTCTTAGCTCCTCCTACCACTAAAAATCTAAATCCATATTTTCTCCATTTCTAACCATAAAAACGAAATTTAATCATAACAAATGAAGGAATGATGAAGAATCAAACCTTAGCAACACTTTGGAGGAGAAAAATCTTCACAAATGGATGACGAAAAAATTGGCTAGGAGAAGAACTAGCTAGCTCTCTTCACAAACTCTCTCTTAAATCTCGGGTGAATGTGAGCTCTTTTTTTTGAGAAACGGGTGAATGTGAGCTCGGGCAGAGGAAGAAGGGAGGCAGGGATTTATAGGCGCACCCTTTAGTCCCGGGTGGTATTACCACCCTGGACTAAAGATGAGACTTTAGTCTCGGGTGGTAATACCACCCGGGACTAAAACTTTAGTCCCGGGTGGTATTACGACCCGGGACTAAAGGCTCACCCTTTAGTCCCGGGTCGTAACACCACCCGGGACTAAAGTCTGGCGCCAATAATTGCGGCTAGGAGCCGTTAGACGCCAGGCCTTTAGTCCCGGGTGGTATTACCACCCGAGACTAATGGGGGGGCGTCGCAAACAGCCTTTCAAGGCCACGTCGTCCCAAAAGCGTTGAACCGTGACAAATACTTGGAAACAAAGATCGTTTTTCCACCAGTGATATGCAAGTATGCAACATATGCAATACATGTATCAATATTGTTCAGCGATTTCAACCGGCGTGGCGAAGTTGGCTAGCAAGTAGCAACTAGTTCGGGAACCGGCAGTCGCGGCGTATTTCGCCGGTGGCCGCCGTCTTGACGCCGACCCTGCCGAGTTTGGTCATCGCCGCCACGAAGTCGCCGAAGAAGGCACCCTGGTTGGACGCGTAGTAGTTGACGGTGCCGCGGGACCTGGTGTCGGAGTAGAGCACCTGGTCGGAGCCCAGGAGCCCCTTGCCGCTCTGCAGGTTCCGGAAGAAGGCGTTGTCGAAGGTCACCGGCGAGGTGTCGAGGAAGGCGAAGCCGTTGGTGGGGTTGGCGCTGCAGGTGGCGTTCAGCTGCGACGCGAAGCTGGGGTCCATGGTCGGGTCGGTGCCGATCCGGTACTGGAAGAAGGGGCAGTCCGCGGCGCCGAGGTTGTGGCCGCCTGAATTCGCGCGCAAGAAAAGATTCGTACATGGTCAGGCTGGCCACGGATGGCGATCGATCGACGACGTGTATCGCAAGTGGAGTGCAAGGGAAGTGATCGAGCTGGTGAGTGATTCAGCACGCAGGCGTTTACCTGAGAGGGCGATCATTTCAGACTGGGTGAAGCCCAGGCCGGAGAAGTAGGAGTTGAGCTGGTCGAGGTTGAAGTTGGCGTGAGGCAGGACGACGCTGTCCTTGGTCGACACCCTGCCGTCGTACCGGCCGAGCTCCACCTCGTAGTACGGCCCGCCGCTCTGCACGATGGACTCCCTGGCGGCGAGGGCCATGATGTCGGCACAGGAGACCTTGTACTGGCACTGCGGGTCGCTGTCCACGGCGGCTTTGGCGTTCAGGATCACCTGGAACCCCTCCGGCTTCAGCGACTGGTTGTCGGGGTTGCGCCACTCGTCGTCGCCGTTCGAGTTCACGATCATGATCGACGCGTCACACCCCTGCAATTGCATGCATGAACATTGACAGTCGAATGGGCATGGGCCACGGGATGCTACAAAATAAGGCGCGAGCTGGTTTGATGGGTGATGGATCAGCAACTGCAAGTAAGCACACGCACCCTGACGGCGCAGTCGTGGAAGAAGAGCCTGAGCGCGGCGGGCGCGGAGATCGGGGACTGCGCCATGGACTGCTTGACGGAGCTCTGGACGATGACCTCAAGGTTGGGGCAGATGCTGGAGTAGTAGTACGGCCTCAGCTGCGCGACAGCAGACGGCAGCATGAGCGCCGCGGACACGACGGCGGTGGCGACAAATAACAAGCCCACCCCAAGGTTCGCCATTGAAGACACAGTTCTTCTCTGCAGCTTGCTTAGGGCACGTACAACGCGTCGATGTAGCCTGTCTGTATGTCGCACATTATGCAGAAAGCCCCCTTCGCGTGCCCAGCGACGGCCCCCGCGTCGTCTCGTGAGGCGACGGGGTTGTCCCGTTGCCCGAGGCAGAGTCGACGAGCTCGGCAGCGTTGTACGACATCAACCTCCCGAGTCGACATCGCGCCCGGATCCCGTGCGGGGCGCGCGCGGAAGATTTCGCGCCAACTATAGGCTCGCCCGCCTGTTCTCCGAGGAAGAAAGGGAGAGAGGCATCGCGGAGCTCACCGGGCGACTGTCATCGACCTCGGCGCCGCCGGCCGTGAGGTGGAGTAGCGAGGGGCAGCTCGCGGAGGAGGAGAAGGAGGCCTCCAGGGAGGAGTCCATCGGGGAGGAGGACGACACCGCGGGCTGGCTCTGCCTAGATCCGGCGTCGTCGCACACGGGAGAGGAGGGGCATCCGCCGCGCTAGCCTGGACGCCGGTCGCCGACTCGAGATGCGTCGGGCTGCTGGTTCACACCGTCGTGTCATCCTTGCCGCGCCGGACACTGGGCGCTGGGCTGGCCGCCGGGCGCTGCTCGTGCCGCACCCCGTAGCCCAGCTGTTGTGCTGGCCTGGCGGCCACCGGCCTGAGCAATCAGAATCTGCAAGGAAAGGATTTCGCTTGGCCTTCTTGCTTCGTGAAGCAGAGAAGCAGAGAGGAAAAGATGAGCTCTGCCGACGGAGAGAGAAAGAGAAGGAGCGTGTGGTCTGTGGCTGCTAGTGCGTGTGAGTGTGTAGATGAGAGAAGTAGATAGAGAATAGAAAAACAACCACACGATAATTTTTCATCTTAGTTACGTGCAAAACATTAGTTTTTTTAATCATGTTTATATTATTTATGTTTGATATTATTCAATCAAGAGATAGACACACAATGGTATACACAAATGCATTTGTAGTTGATCTTAAACTTCATGCAAAGCATTAAACAGCTTACAGACGACCTCTCTGTCTATGGGTTGTATGAGTTGTCTATACATCTGTCTGTATGCGCAGTTCGAGATTCTGCAGACGATCTGCAGTCTCTGGGTTGTACATGCCCTTAGCGACGGCTGTTGCGTGGGAGCTCCAAAAGTGTCTAGCTGGTGATCTCGTTGAATCGAGGCGAGTTCGAGAGCGATGATGAGGTGCATTGGAATGGAGGTTGCATGGAATTTATATAGCACAAGCTGGCGTGCTAGCGCTTGGCTTCCTCGTCATTTTTTAACGGCCAATTGGATTACCAACTTGATAGAACAAGTACTTAATCTACTACGTACGGTAATTGGAGTTCGATCAAAGCGAGATGTTCGTACTAGTTTAGCACAGATGATGCCCGTGACCAAATGACACCTTGGTGTAGCCGCCAGAAATTCTGAACCAAGGCACCGGCTAGAGTCACACGCTTTGATTAACTAGCTGCTTCCTTCAAAGTTCAGGTTCAGAAATCAGGGTTACGTGCTGATAATCACGTCACTAATTCTTGAAAAGAATAAACGTACCTTACTATTCCCTACCAAAAATGTTTGCTACTACTTGTTTTTGTTTTTAGATAATGGAACTACTTGACTGCTTGAGGCACCGTTTCTTTATAATCTTCTTGATCGAGTGAATCTGACACACCTTGCAATGTCATGCTTCTTTAAAAAAAATTCAAAATTCAGATTGAGAAAAGAAATTTCAGACTTGGACATATTGTAGTGAACATGGCCTCATATGCCATTAGTTCGAGTTTGATTTTGGTGATTCATGACAACATGATCAATGGGACTAACCATATTGTTAAGCATGTCTTTGTAGACATTTCTAGGTCCCAAAGATGCAAAAATACCACATGCCAAAATGAGAAGATAATATATTTTTCAAGGGTCAAAATCGTAGAAGAAAAAGAAAAGAAAGGACACCGTCGGATGAACCGACGGTACCTAGATAGCAAGCGTCGGTGCAATGGTCGGACGTGTTGGTACACTGGGTGAAAGCCACGGCACCGTCGGATGAACCGACGGTCCAGTTTCTAGTTGCATCGGACGAATTGCAGAGATGAAGCCACGAAGCCAGTAGCGTCGGATGAATCGACGGTCCATGGGAGGGAACCGTCGGTCTATCCGATGATCAAGTTCAAACAAGACAGAGACGCGCCAAGATCAATGCAGTAGCACCGGATGAACCGACGGGTCAGCAGCGGTTCATTCGATGGTCTCGTGGAAGCTAACATTAAGGTTTTGGCCGTGGGGTCTTCAGCACCGGATGATCCGACGGTGCGTCGGAGCATAGCGTCGGAGTAGTTCTGTCAGAGAACCTCAACGGCTAAGTGACGTGGGAGGGCACCGGATGAACCGATGCTCCTGAAAAGTATGCGTCGGTTCATCCGACGGTCAACTTTTCAGTGAGCCGTTAGCCAACGGCTAGCTGAGTGCCTTGGGCTATTTATACCCCCTCCACTCGCCCATTTGAGGTTGCTGGAGTGTGTGGAAGTGCAGAGGAGTGCAAGACATTTAGAAGATCATATCCAAGCCATCCAAGTGCTAAATTGCTCATCCATAGACTTGCGCATGCTTTGTGTGTGTGTTTAGTGCTAGGCTTAGCTTAGAGCTGAGTGAGTGCAAGGTTGTGCCAACCTTGTGAGGTGATTCTAGAGTGAATCAAATTATACAAGGTGCGCCAGAAGCCTTGGGGCCCAAGTGGCTCACCGGCAATCGTCTTCGACCCTCCGGCTTGGTGTGGAGCGGCGAGAACACTTTGTGCGGGGGACGTGGAGACCCCCTTCCTTGGTGGAGAAGCTCCTTAGTGGAGGCGGCATCAAGGTGACCAAGGGAGCTTGGCGAGTGCCTAAGTGGCGAGCCTTCACTACAAGAAAATCGCCGACTAGTGACGCAAAAAAGGCTGTTTCTCGTCATAAATCACGATTAATGACGCCGGTTGTTACGAAAATGTGCCGTCATTAATCGAGCGTCACAAACCGCGATTAATGACGAGACCTTATTTCCCGGCGTCATGAGTTTAATGACGTGTGGAAAATCGTCTATACAATGCGTCATAAGTTCGGTCCTGCAGCTTTGCCACGCTGGACAGAATTTGATGTGGCATCCGATGTGGCATGCCAATTGTGACAAATCATATGCGTCATAAAATGAATTTGACCCGTTTGTAGCTGGGTTGAGCCCAAAGCTGTTCCTGTAGGCTGGCGTTGTTCATATAGGCCGAAAAAGATTTTGTTGGGCCCAATTGTAGCTTTTTTAGATGAAATTTCATTAGGGCGGACCCGTTTTCGTTGGGTCGAGTCCAACAGGTGCACACATTGTTGTGGCCTTCTGTGTCACGTTAATTTGAAAAAAATTGACTTTTAGCCCAAATAAAATTGGGCTAAGCCCACTGAAGGACAATATAAAATTAACTAATCATGCATCAGTATTAATGGATTTCATTTCAATTCTGATCCTTTTTTTTGAATAATTCCGATCTGGTTGGCAAAATAGTAATCAGCACATATTTCTTTATACGATATAACAAACTGTTTCTACTATCAAGCACGACCATATTATTCATCACATATCACAAATTATTACAAGATAGGGTAACAGTATCACAAGGAACATTGATTAATAAAGCTAAATCCAGTGCATAATCACAAGAGAAAGTGAAGATTTGATCTAATGATCTTAACCTCTTCATCTTTTACTGCTAAGCAGTAGACGAAGGAGGTCCTCACTGTCTTCGGTTAGCTTCTGCAACCTCTTAATCTCAGCAGACTGCATTTTCAGAGTTGATTCTGATTCTTCGGTCTTCTTCTTCAAGCTACATAACTCTTTTTGGTGAGCAACAAACCGTTGTCGAAGTTGTACCCCATCCTGATTGGGAGCATCAACACGCTCTTCATCAACACTACTACATAAGGATTTGGTACCCATTCTTGAGTACTCGGGTGCCTCTGTTTTAATTTGTTCGGGAAGAAGCATCATTGACTTGGTAGCTTCCATCTAGCAACAGTAGATCCCAAGTCAGATTAGGACCTTGTAATTGATTCGAACTAAGGAAACAAAGAAGGTGTTAAGTTTGTTACCTTGGAGCAGGTCTGAACAGGAGCGACTTCAGATGTTGACCCTTTGGCCCGCTGAAATAAGTACAAGAACAAGAGGTAAGGGTTGAGATCATTCGCAATCGGAAACAAAGAAGGTGTTAAGTTTGTTACCTTGGAGCAAGTCTGAACAGGAGTGACTTCAGATGTTGACCCTTTTGCCCGCTGAAACAAGTACATGAACAAGAGATAAGGGTTGAGATCATTCGCAATCGGAAACAAAGAAGGTGTTGAGTTTGTTACCTTGGAGCAGGTCTGAACAGGAGCGACTACAGATGTTGACCCTTTGGCCCGTTGAAACAAGTTCAAGAACAGGAGATAAGGGTTGAGATCATTAGCAATCGGAAGAATAAGTTGACTTGGAAGAATCTCTTGCCATAGGGAACAGAAGATCCACAATCACCGAAGCATGCAACAACAATATTCAAAGGCAAAGAGCATGGGGAAGCAGTCCAACAATTTCATCTATAAATTTCTACAAACCACAAATAAGTTGACTTGGAACAATCTCTTGCAATAGGGAAGAGAAGATCCACAATCACCGAAGCATGCAACAACAATATTCTGCGGCAAAGAGCATGGGGAAGCAGTCCAACAATTTCATCTACAAATTTCTACAAAGCTCAAATAAAATGACTTCTAACAAACTCTTGCGATAGGGCACAGTAGATCCACAATCACCCAAACATGAAACAATATTATAGAAAGCCAAAGAGCATGGGGAAGCAATCTAATTAAATCGATCAATACAGGGAGGAGACCGCAGACCTGACGAATAGGATGGGAACAAGGTGCCGCTGCCGAATGCCATCTCGATTTAGCTGCCCGACCTTGCGCCTTCAGCACGATGTTCTGCGCAACTGTTGCAGATCTGCGGCCGCCAGGGTGAGCCTCGGGAGAGCCGACGGAGCAACGAGTTCGAACCATCTTGCTGCTTCAAGAACGTTGCCGAGGAAGGTCGCCGCTCGTAGAAGAGGAAGGCCGCCGCTCATAGCAGAGGAAGCCGTCGTCGGTAGCTAGGCCGCCGTTGCTGCTTCCGCCGCAGATCTAGGTCTCTTCGGCGGTCGAGGAGAAGATCCCCTGATTTTGGAAAATTACCAGGAGGGAATTGGGAGACCTAGTTTCCCTCTTTGTTTTATATATAAACGAGGAGGACCAGAAGGATGAGCGGGGAATTCAAAATTTCAAGTCCCGCCTTTGTGGTCCAGAGCAAGAAACGAAAGACTTTGGATCATGGACCCAAACGTCAGTGACCCAAACGAAAGACCTCTTGGGTGTCGGACCCAAACGTCAGTGACCTTACGCAGAGAGGCAAGTTGTTGACTGGGTTGTCCGTGCCACCATAGATCATGGAATTGACAAACACACACAGGACTATACTCTACTTCATATTCACGTTAGACGGATGATCCGATTTTAGCATTACAAATGTACTCACTGCAACAAAATAACGTACCATTTCAGCTGTTTATTACATGACTAAAAACACTTAAATAAAATATTAAAACTACAGGGGACCCTGGTACAACCCTTTAGGTAATCTTCTACGGAGATTGTGCATAAATTCGGGATGATCAGTGCATACAACCGCCCAATCATATGTGAGTATTTCGTGAGGAAAGATTCGCTCTAAGAGAGACATGCACTTGTCCAGCAATTGTGTGCAGTTAGCCTGAATTGCCCATAGTAGAAATGAAGTCACAGTTTCCTCGCTTGCCATGTCCCACATCTTTGACGCACAGTGCAGCTTCAACCTTTCGACTTGGTACATGTCGGCGACCGAGAGTAAATAAGGCCAGGCATTGCGATTCACAATGATTGACACGTCCGTTCAGAGGGGGTGTGCACACAAGTTCGTCGGTTAACGCCCGGTGCCAGTCGTTAACTGCAATTCTCAATGACCTCCATTGCAATGCGTATGAATTCCGAATGGTGAGTATGCTCGAATCAATTTGGAATAGATTAAACCAAATCGACATAATAAGATGACATCTCATAGCAACTCATAATCACAAAGTTCACACCACCAGTCCACCAACAAGTATCAAACATCATACGATGATCCGGTAGCCAACACCAAAACACAATCATGATACAAGTTTCACAATAATCATCACTACTCATTCATAATCATAACTCCATCTCATGTTTGGCCTCCTGCAGCTGTTCCTTCACCTTCTGCACCTCCTACCGTGAATTTTGTAGCCTTGCGGTACTCTCTTGCATTTCTTAATGTCCTTTCAGAAGATCTGGATGTCTCATCTCAGGGTGAGGACTCTATAGGATCTCGAAAGAGATCGAAAACATCATAGATCAATTAGCAGAAAAAGAGAAAGAGCTTCAGTACACACCTAAGGACAAGACAACTGAGGGCGGAGATCATTCTTCTTACCATATACATTGGAATAAAAGCGTCAATGAATGGGTAGGATATTGAGTTTTTTTGGTCAGTCTTTTCTTTTAAATTTTCAAGAAGTTCGTTGTCTGTGGACTGAAACAGGTACTAATAGGTAAGGGTACCCATTTCAATCCAACTGACAACGAACTTCTTGAACATCTAAAAGAAAAGACGGACCAAACAAACTCAATGTCCTACCCATTTATTGACGCTTTTATTCCAATGTCTATGGTAAGAAGAATAATCTCCGCCCTCAGTTTTCTTGTTCTTAGGTGTGTACTGAAGCTGTTTCTCTCTTTCAGCTAGTTGTTCTATCATGTTTTGGATCTCTTTGGAGATCCTAATAGAGTTCTCCCCCGAGATGAGGCATCCAGATCTTCTAAAATAACATTAAGATGTTCTTGTAGAACTAAACTAATCCTTGGAGAAATCTCATCTCGATCTGAAAAATAAACTCATCTCAGTCTATAAAAAAACCTGAATCCCTTGAACCCATTTGTATGAGTACAGTAAAACAACCACCACACGCCACAAAACCTGGTTGTTTGCTACCTACAACTCAGTTGTGCACCTCCACAAAAATCCATAAAACGAGTGGCTTGAAGCATATCTAGAAGCTACTAAAATACAAAACCTACTGTAAGACGATGCAAATTGAAAACTAACTGAATCTAACATGAATTGTCTATAGCCTATCAACTTCTAACACCTATCGAAGTGCAAATCTAAAGGTACGATAATGCAATCTAAATCTACCAAATATGCTCATCAATCCTCCAGATCCCCAAATCTAGATATCCCCAACCCTAGTAAGATAGGGAAAAATATAACGGCTCAAACCAGAGGACCAACCTCGTCTTGCTGTCTCATCCTCTTGTTGCTGGGATGTGGCAGCGCAACCATCTTCCCCTCACCGCTAGGATTCGCCATTCCTACCACGAACTATCGCAGATCTGCGTAGCGGAAGTTAAAAGTCTTTGCGAAGTCTGAGTGAAGTGTCTCGCCAGCCATTCGATAAGTAATTATAGACTCAACTGAAACTTACATGTGGGACCTGGTCACAGTAAAGAATTCGCATGAACTATTAGTAGATTTTCCCATGTTCTTATCACAACGAACGACTGGTGCAGTGGTAAATAGCACAACCTTATTCCTTCAGGTCCCTGGTTCGAACCCATGCCATGGCAAATTATTTTTGTAACATTTCATGACCTATGCTTACACGTGGGACCCTGGAACTATTTATGATGACTTGGAACACTCTATTTTAAAATAATGCTTACATGTGGGACCAAAATTGGTTTATGACGCCGCTGACATGACGAAAATGCTTACATGTGGGACCCTGGAAAATTTTATGACGCCTTGGAACACTCTATTTTCGAAAAAATGCTTACATGTGGGACCCTACTGAATTTTATGACGACTTGAAACAATCTGTTTTTAAAATAATGCTTACATGTGGGACCGATGTTGGTTTATGACATTTTTTCAGAGCTTATGGCGTCACAAAACAGCATGGAACAGGGAACGCCCGGCTACAGTGTCAACCGTAATAACAAAAATTTTTTTGTCACTAAATTTGCTCGGAAGTGAAATATTATGACGAGATAAGCCAGGAACGTTATAAATCAATGACGCTAAAATGTGGTTGCGTCACTAGTCAACGATTTTCTTGTAGTGCTTTGTGGCGAGTCAAGTGGTGCTCTTGGGAGAGACTTGGTGACCGGGAAGTAATACTCTTGTGTGAGTGCTTCAACAACGTGGACTAGGGGTGGCTTAGTGCCTACCGATACCACGGGATAAATCGCGTGTCAAGAGTTTGCTTCCTCTCATCCCTCCTTACGTTTCCGCATTTACTTTCCTGCAATCCTTGCTTGCCTTTACTTTCCTAGAGTAGTATCATGTTAGGATTGACTATAGGTTGCAAAACTTGTTTTGGGATGGGAGTTTCACACTAGAATAACCGTAGTTGCACATCTAGGTAGTATGTTCTAGTTTTACTTTATACAAAAGTAGTGAAGCCATAGGTTAAGGTTTTAAGATTGCCTAATTCACTCCCTCCCCCTCTTAGGCTACGAGCACCCGATTCCTTACACATATAACATACTAATTGCATTGCTCTTGTCCTTTGGATTTGAACAAATGTTGCCTATTGGTAGTAAGCAGCAATTAACAACGGTGTACGTAACATATTAACGGTCGTTTATAAGCATTCAGTATCCAGAGCAGCCGAGTTGCCAACAAATTATGTGCTAACTACGGCAGTGTTCCCAGAAGCACTAGTAAATCGCGCTAACAAAATTTGCCGCAAAACATTACATTTCTTAGGATCATCAGGTACGCTAGCACACAATACCTGCCTCCTTAATATAGTGTATTGATACTTGTATTTTTCCCAGAAAGTCTCTTCATGACTTTGTCAATTTGCCACAACTTAAGCAAAGTGTTTCTTTATGCGAGCAAGAGCAGAACTGAGATTTCCTTGATCAGCACAATTCTGCACATGCACAGAGCTGGATTATTCCTTGCAGCGGAATCACACGAATTGAAGACGACGGTGTGCACAATTCTGTCCATTTCGGTGCATGCTTGCGTACTTAGACCTGCGCCTTACGTGTAATCTTGCGAGTGCTGCAAACGACAAAGTTGACTTGACAAAGATGCATTATTATTCCATTATTTATGAGAACAGGAGATGAACCGAATTCCTTGATTTAAATTAACGAGTAATAAATTTTGACATTAGGTCTATTTGGTATTATATTAAACTAGTCTATCAACCCGTGCCCCCGCACGGGCTAGTTAGAAATAGCTGATAATTATAATTATCTTTCATCTATTACATATTCTAATAATTGTAATAGGTCTAGTTAGTAACAATTTTTCACTTAGCATAGCACCTCCATTGTGTTTGATTTGTATTTAATTGAACACTTTATTTTAAGCTAGGAACAACATAAAAATTGGTATTCTCATATGTCTCTCATTCATGAATATATGAGTATATGACGACACACATTATGGAAAGTATTTTTTATATAACAATAACATAAATAATATATTTTTTGAGAAAACATAAATAATATATAAATAATTATAGAAATAGTAATTTAAAATTTGATATTGATGCACTTAGATTTTATTATATAACTATATGATTTAGATTCAGATTTAGGGGTTACTTTAAAATTAATAAGCACATAAGTGGATAATTTATATGCAAATTTAGGGGGTTATTTGATATTGTTTTTATAGTAGCATAGGTGGGTAATTTACATGAAAATTAAGGGTTAATTTACATTATTTTTTATAATGGCATATTTGGTAATTTAGATACATGTTTAGGGGGTTACTTTGGTCTATTTTCATAATGGCAGAGGTGGGTAATTTATTAGAAAGATAACAGATCCAATGACTATTATGATTAGAGATGTTGAATTGATGGTCGGATGTTTCTGATTTTTGTTAGAATTTATAGGATTTCTCTATTTTTTAGACTGTCCAACTAGGATCCTAGGTGGCATCACGTGGAGGCCTCAAAAGGAGCCTCCAATTAGTAATAGTAAGATGCTAAACAATCGGCCACCTATCATTTACTACCTCTGTCTTAGAATTGCTACATTTATACTTTTCAAAGTCAAACTTTTACAACGTTGACCAACAATAACTCTTAAAATAATTTGTTTTAAATATAAAGGATTGCATATTTTGATAGTTGGTTTCATGGTAAATCTACCAATATCATTTTTATGTTATTAGTAATTATAATTATTTCGCTATGGACGGTCAAAGTTGAAAATTTTGACTTTGAAAAGTCTAAATGTAGTTAAATTTTGGGACCGGGAGTATCTATTTATTCAGGCTAAATGACCATTTAAACAGATCTAATGGCCATTAAACACGAAAAATAGTGACTAAACCAACCTGGGCATGCATTATGCAGCACGGCATGTACAAAGGCTAAACAAGTGTTTATTGAGATGAAAATTTGTAGTTTCATATAGGAATCACAAATTAATCGACAACTTCAGAGTTCAAGTTTAATTCCGAGATGTGTTTTACAATTTAGAAGGGGCATTTGAAATGTTGTTGATGTTTCTGTTTAAAGCCAAAATTACCCCCTTACTAAAATCTAAATAATCTCCTAAACTAATTTTTTTCAATTTACCTTGCAACTATTCACTACAAGAAAAATGCCGACAAGTGACGCAAAAAAGGCCGTTTCTCGTCATAAACCGCGATTAATGACGCCGGTTGTTACGAAAACGCACCGTCATTAATCGAGCGTCACAAACCGCGATTAATGACGAGACCTTATTTCCCAGCGTCATGAGTTTAATGACGCGTATAAATTCGTAACACAAAGGCGTCATAAGGTACATGCCACGTCGGGCCGAGATCCATCGTGGCTCCGACGTGGCAGGGGGTTATGACGATTTCGGTTCGTCACAAATTGAGGCCCGGTCCATGTAAGAGCCTTTGTGCGCCTAATATTGTTGGGCCAATTTTAGCCCGTTTCAGGTTTTCGTGTTATTTTTTTTTGCCATTCCCGAAATGTTTGTTGCACAGTATATTGGGCTATTTTATATTGGGCCCTAGCAATCTAACGAACTTGGCCCATATTGCATTATGCTTGGACATTTGATTTTGGGCATTATCCACAGGGCCTTTCCTGGGCCTCGGCCCATATTGCTTTTTTTTAGATCAGCCCATATTGCATTTCGCAGGGCACTGTATACTGTTCTGGCTGCTGCTGATCGCCAGCACATAATCAGACAACAAAACAAAATATTTCCCACTTCCATATAATTCACACCACATTCAGGGAATAGTTCAACCAGTACAATTGTGCAATATACATCAAGTTAGCATCGAATCGAATGAACATACAACAAGTCATCAGCAACACAAGTTCACCAGGACCACACTTCAGTTGAGAGGAGGATAAACCTGGCTGAAATTTATCAAGCCTTGGATCAGATTATGCATGTCAGTTGTGCTCTTCTTCAAAGCTTCAAGCGCTTCTGTTTGAGACTTTAATGTTGTCTCCTGTTCTTGAGTCTTCAATCTCAGTTCGCTCATCTCGGCCTCCTGTTCAACAATCTTCTGTCGCAGTTGTGCCCCCCCTTGCTTCTCATTGTTAAGTCCAGCTCGTATTTCCTGAACCTGAAGTGCAGTAGTAACCCTAGTCTTTTTCATGGAGGGCGGGCGAATGCCAGCAACCTCCCGAAAAGTCCTAGATTGGACAACTTCCGCCACAGCTTCAGCAGCAGTCTTTCTTGGTTGGTCGCCTTGAGGTGCAGCAATAATTTGTTCCATGCGAGCCTAAAAAAGGAAATAAAATGAAAGTAGTCACACATGTTTCTAGTATTCTTGCATAGAAAAATGCAAAAGCAGACAAGTAATTACAATGGTTGCCTGTACTGGAGCGGTGAAGCCATTCTTGCTGCAGTGGAAGGACTTGAAATAATCAAGTGGACTTAACCCTTCTCCTTCAGCAGTATACTTCTGCCTCTAAATATGTTTCGAAAACAGGCATAATTATCGAAGTGCTAGCATTATAAAATGGTTCATGAAATGAACTACAGAGCAAAAACATGAATTGTTCATCTGCTTACCACAAGATTAGCTTGTACAATGTAGCTTCGAGATCCCGTGCGCTGATGGTACTTGACCTTTTCTCGATTACCGGTGTTTGTACTACACCTCACCTTTACAATAATAAGAACTCGTGTAAGAAATAAGATTAAGAACAATATATAAGTACATGAAAATGTGGTAGTGGCAAGTTGATGTTCTATCATACCCTGTGCTCAGGGGAAGATCACATGTTAACCAGTGCCTTCCATTGGGCGTCAGTCAGATTGGGCACATGAGATTTAGTTGGGACTGCATTTGCTGGAACAACATTGAAGTACTTTTGCTTCAGGCGATACCTCGCCTATCTCTGTATCGACTTCAGCATGTCAGTGCATGCCACCCTTACAGGCTCACTGGTGGTGTCAATGTCGAATTGCCCCTAGCACAAGACAATTTTCAGAAAAATGGATGACAAGAATGGATGCAAAGAACTATGGTAGTAGATGAGTGGACATATGCACACCGCTAGTTTGCCCATGTAGTTCTTGAGATGGTCTTCAGTCTTTTCACCATCTTGCTGGTTCTTCTTTGTCTTGTAGTCCTTCCAGCTAGGAAGGATCGGTATGTGGCCACGCACTATGATCCCACCTTCTGATGCAAACTTTGCAGCTTGCATTGGTGCCTCTGGGCGTTTGAGCCCTTCTTGAATGTGTATAGGGATCTTGCCATTTAAGCCTCAGCTAATTCGGTCCAGATCTCTGCCCAATCTTCTTGAATCCCGCGGCCCCCGTTGTGCTCTGGAAGGGCGTGCATCACCTAACAAGTTTGTTACAGCCATACAAGTTAATAATTATTCGGTTGGTAATTAGGACATTCGAATATGAGATCAAATGACTTGCCTTCTGCAGTCATCATGTCAATGATGTTCTCATCGTGGGTTGCTGTTGCTTGGCCTTCAGTGGGCAATTCTTGTGTATCAAGAGTTGTCCCACTCCCATCAGCTAAAGCCAATTCCCTTGCCTTGGTCCTAGTCAGTCTAGGAGGCATTCTGGTAGGGACCTCCGGTGCCCAAATTCTCTTGGTCCCTCTTCCTCCACTGACAGGTAGGCTATGAGTGACCTGATTACACAAAATTCAACAAAGAAAGAGAAGATCAGAAGCAATCCTGCATAACTAGTACATGAAATGAGTTCATGATAAGACTACCTCTTGTTGACATGTCTCTGGGTCAGATTCATGTTCATCAGAAGGGTTGTACTCCAGATCCGAATCATGTATTGTTGTATCGTTGGTACCCTTTCTGCTTGGTCGGTCAGCTGCTAAAAGTGCTTTCATTTTCTCGATGCCAAGACTAGAGAAGAAATTGTGATTCTTCAAAACATTCATATCCCTCTGCCGCTCGTAATCGCCGCGCTCGTCTACTTCTGTTAGGAAAGCAGAGAAACTTCTGTAAGGTTGGCCTACCACTGTAAATAAAACTAGATCTAAACACTTCTATAAGAACCAGTGGGATGTTCCTAGCCGAAACAAGATCCTGAGAAAGATGTTCCTAGTCAAAACAAGATCCTGAGAAGAAGTAGTGTAGACATGGGATCTGTCAGATCTTAAAACTTATATAAGAACCAGTAGGATGTTCCTAGCCGAACAAGATCCTGAAAGGATGTTCCTAGTCAAAACAAGATCCTAAAAAGAACTAGTGTAGACATGGGATCTACCTGATAAAAAAACTAGTGCACACATGGATCTGCCACATGGGAAAACACACAAGTACGAATCCACAGGGGAAGCTGAACCGAGGAGGGAAACATTGTACCTTGTTCTGGATATTTCCTTCGTACGACCTTCCCTCCTGGTGCCATTGTGTCGTCGCCGCTGCTACTACAGAGGCAGATGGGAAAGGGGCTGAAGCTATGAGCGGTAGATTTGAGACGATGGAGGAGAGGAGGTGAAGATTTAGGCTGCCGGCGAGGAGGGAAGGTCAAATGGGGGCGGAAAGATTTGAGATGGCGAGGAGAGGAGTAGAAGGGAGGGGAGGGACGGGGGCAGGGGTAATTTATCCAATTCGGTGGAGGGCCTTGTCAGATTACCAATATACCCTTTCATTATGGTGGTGACTGAAACGGGGTGCATTGGGAAGGGGGAAGCAAAAAGGACATTTAACATCTGCTTTGCCCGGGCGTCCGAAATTCCGAATATTTGAATCACGCGCCGGTTTGTTCTGAGGGCTGGTCAGCGCTATATACTGAGGCAAAGGATGTTCCTCTAATCAAGATACTACTAGATAGGATATTCCTTGACTAGGAACTACTCATTTCGTTTATGTACTGCTCCCCTTATATTGATCAACACATCCCTTCCTTCGTCGATTCGATTCGCCTAGTACTACATGATCATGAGCACGTCACGTTGCATACTCCTCGATCATGCCCACATTGGAGATCAACACATCCCTTCCTTCGTTGATTCGTTCGCCTAGTACTAGATGATCATGAGCACGTCACGTTGCATACTACTCGATCATGGCCACATTGGAGATCAACACAGCCCTTCCTTCGTCGATTCGTTCGCCTAGTACTACATGATCATGAGCACGTCACGTTGCATACTCCTCGATCATGCCCACATTGGAGATCAACACATCCCTTCCTTCGTCGATTCGTTCGCCTAGTACTACATGATCATGAGCACGTCACGTTGCATACTCCTCGATCATGCCCACATTGGAGATCAACACATCCCTTCCTTCGTCGATTCGTTCGCCTAGTACTACATGATCATGAGCACGTCACGTTGCATACTCCTCGATCATGCCCGCATTGGAGATCAACACATCCCTTCCTTCGTCGATTCGTTCGCCTAGTACTACATGATCATGAGCACGTCACGTTGCATACTCCTCGATCATGCCCACATTGGAGATCAACACATCCCTTCCTTCGTCGATTCGTTCGCCTAGTACTACATGATCATGAGCACGTCACGTTGCATACTCCTCGATCATGCCCGCATTGGAGATCAACACATCCCTTCCTTCGTCGATTCGTTCGCCTAGTACTACATGATCATGAGCACGTCACGTTGCATACTCCTCGATCATGCCCACATTGGAGATCAACACATCCCTTCCTTCGTCGATTCGTTCGCCTAGTACTACATGATCATGAGCACGTCACGTTGCATACTCCTCGATCATGCCCGCATTGGAGATCAACACATCCCTTCCTTCGTCGATTCGTTCGCCTAGTACTACATGATCATGAGCACGTCACGTTGCATACTCCTCGATCATGCCCACATTGGAGATCAACACAACCCTTCCTTCGTCGATTCGTTCGCCTAGTACTACATGATCATGAGCACGTCACGTTGCATACTCCTCGATCATGCCCACATTGGAGATCAACACATCCCTTCCTTCGTCGATTCGTTCGCCTAGTACTACAAGATTATGAGCACGTCACGTTGCAAACTCCTCGATCATGCCCACATTGGAGATCAACACATCCCTTCCTCTCATCAAACATTGGTATTGTGACATGAATCAAGGATTACATTGAAAATTACAAACAAAAGCATGCGTAGGGAGTGTTGAGTTCGTTTTATGCATAGCACGACTCATGCATTGCGTGATGTCGAGGCCGTAGAACTCTCCGTTTTGGTTGTAGGAATCCCGCATTGATCCAAGCCATTAATCCAATCGAAGGATTCAATCGTATTGAAGTCGCAGTCTTCAACGTCACGACACAAGTACGATGTTCTATTCTGCAAACAAATTGCTGGTACCTGTATCTCATTCTGCAACCCTGTACAAGAGTATTGGGAGTCTTCTGACTCCGGTACAATTTCATCTTGGTCAGCAATTGTGAAGACCTGAGCACAAAGCCCAGGCAAAACGATTATTTATGGCTGGTTCGCACACGTGAAGAAAAATGTATTGTTCAACTCGAATACAACAATCAAATGGAATCAATGACAATAAAAGGAATGTTTAACATTCTACCTCTTTTTCGTCGGTGTTCGAAGGAGCCGATGTAACAGGATTGTGAAGAGGGTCATCAGGAGCCGGAGCTGGAGCAGGAGCAGGAGCAGGAGAGCCTTCTTCGGTAGCAGGAGCAGGAGCTGGAGCAGGAGAGCCTTCTAAGGTAGCAGGAGCTGGAGCAGGAGAGCCTTCTGAGGTAGCAGGAGCAGGAGCAGGAGAGCCTTCTTCGATAGTAGGAGCAGGAGCTGGAGCAGGAGAGCCTTCTGAGGTAGCAGGAGCTGGAGCAGGAGAGCCTTCTGAGGTAGCAGGAGCAGGAGCAGGAAAGCCTTCCGACGTAGCAGGAGCTGGAGCAGGATCAGCTGCACGAGAGCCTTCCGAGGTAGTTGGAGCAGGATCTTCTGGACCATTTGCTGTTGCCGCCAAAGGATCTTCCTTATTCGTTTCCTCTGCTGCAATATCAGATAGAACCTTGAGTATTGTTGCATCTGCTTCCTTTTCTTCTTTGGAATCCTTTTCTGTCACCCATTGTGAACCAATTGCTGAACTGTGAGGCAGCTCATAGACTTCAGATGATTTACCCAAGTTAGCAGGAGGCATGAGTTGCAAGGGAGTCTGACCAATAGGTGCGAGTAGAGCGGGTGGTGGCGGCAAGCTGTTAATTTGGTGAAGGTGACTGAGTGAAGCATTCACAAAATTCTCCATAGTGCGCTGGTGCTGTGTTACCATTTGTGCTATCTGCTCCGAGTGTGCGCGGTTTAACTCCTCCTGCTGTGCCATCCTCATCTCCATCATTGACTGGAACTTTCTCTGGTCACGCTGATTTTCAAGGATCAGTTTGACAAAGAAGGAAGAGTCCATTGGCTCACTGCTTGTTGCTGGAGTGACTGGAACTGTTTCTGTTTTTTCAGTGGGTAGTGATGCACCATCATGTACTCGGAGATGTCTCACTGGAGACGCCTCATTGCCTTCACTGTCTGAGGAACAGATGTCATCAGGAGATGGCTCAATTGTAGCCCTTAGGCCACGACGTCTGTCTCCTGGTCTCCTGTATTCCTTGAAATGTGTCTTGGACATCATGTACTCAGGATGCCAATCTTTGGGTATGGTTCGCAACCTTTCCCCATCTTCATCTACTCTGGTAAGACTACTCAGCATGAAGGAGATCCAGTGAGCATACGGCATATTTCGGGCCACGGTCAACCCATCAAAGATAACATCTTCAATCTCGGCTATAATGAAGTCCACGATGTCGAAGGGCCGGCCAGTCATGACGTGAAGGAGAAGCCACTGCTGAAGACTAGTGATCGACTCTGCATTGCCAATCCGTGGTAACAATGTCTTCCGTAGTGCCCGGTGAACCACATTTGCCTCAGGGGTAAGCATGTCAGGCGTGCGATATGCTCGCCTACCTGTGAACGACTCAACAAAAAGTCCGGCCATCTCCTCGTCGGACGAGAACGACCCACCGAGCAAACTACACCGAGGTGGTTCACGATCCCCGTAGACAATATTATGTAGGGATGTCTTATGGTCGTACTTTCCTATTTCAAAATCCGTCAATCCAAGTTTGTCAGCAATATGGTGTCAGAAAAGAGTATACTGCGTCCCTGAAACATGAACATGATGTACGCCCTAGTATCGGCAATGTACACAGTAGCATAAAAAACTCTCACCCAATCCTCAACATACTTATGATGCATTGAGACCAAATCAGCCAATCCGGGATGATCATCGAAGTATGCCTTAACATCCCCTCCCGCGGCCAACGTCATATGATCCCAATTTATAACCCTGTGCTGGTACAGTTTCATGGGCAGGTATTTGTAGTTGTAATAGAAAGTTTGCTGAAGGACATTCCTAAATCTTGGTTCGACCCGTTTGTCCTTAGTTTTGTCCCACCAATGCTTCTCAGGCACCCATCTAAGACCTTTAATCATTTGGTAGGTGTGGTTGCGCAGGTCCATCATCTTAAGCGGCTCTTCTGGTGGAGGGTGAAGTTGTACCTGTTTCTCCTTCCTGGGATCTGGCACAGGAAACTCTGAAGGGCGGCGCGGGCGACGGCCCGCGGTTGACCCACCCCGTGTGCGGCAGGAAGGCGCCGCGGTTGACCCACCCCGTGTGCGGCAGGAAGGCGCTGAGCTTGACCCACCCCGTGTGCGGTAGGAAGGCACCGAGGTTGACCCACCCCGTGTGCGGTGTGTAGGGGTAGAGGATGAATCCCGTGCCGCAGGCCTGCACCTTAGCCTCGTCTGAGGACCAGACGTGCCTTCAGAAGTGAGCTGCGACTTCCGTTGTCGCTTCACCGGAGGAGGATCAAGCGCCTTTCCATCTCTCTTGCCACCATCTCGTCCCATCTGCAATGAATTTCTCGAATTAGTGCCATTCCAAGAATTCGGCGGCGGATTGCGGTATCCGCTGGAGCCTGGAGGCGGTCACATACCTCTGATTTCGGTGACGGATTGAGGTATCTGCTGGAGGCTGCTGCAGGTAGTGGCGGCAGCGACGGAACCCTACCAAGGGGTTGCGCCTCAAGTGAGGAGACAGTAAATGGGGGGATGGCGGGTCAGCACGAGTGACACGCCGTTGGATAAAGCCATAAAGGTGTGTGTAGTGCGCTGTTGGCACCCTGTGACCAGGAAATGGGAAGCACCTTTCGTACCTGTAGTTTACAAGGAAGTTCCTCTGTTCCGATGTATACCAGACCGGACCATCCTCCGGACGTATGTCGATGAGTATGAAAGTCATAACAGGATGATCCTGTCGTACATAATACAAAGAACTGGACATTGGAGATCAACACAGCCCTTCCTTCGTCGATTTGTTCGCCTAGTACTACATGATCATGAGCACGTCATGTTGCATACTCCTCCATCATGCCCACATTGGAGATCAACACATCCCTTCCTTCGTCGATTCGTTCGCCTAGTGCTACATGATCATGAGCACGTCACGTTGCATACTCCTCGATCATGCCCACATTGGAGATCAACACATCCCTTCCTTCGTCGATTCGTTCGCCTAGTACTACATGATCATGAGCACGTCACGTTGCATACTCCTCGATCATGCCCGCATTGGAGATCAACACATCCCTTCCTTCGTCGATTCGTTCGCCTAGTATTACATGATCATGAGCATGTCACGTTGTATACTCCTCGATCATGCCCGCATTGGAGATCTACACATCCCTTCCTTGTCGATTCGTTCGCCTAGTACTACCTGATCATGAGCACATCACGTTGCATACTCCTCGATCATGCCCGCATTGGAGATCAACACATCCCTTCCTTCGTCGATTCGTTCGCCTAGTACTACATGATCATGAGCACGTCACGTTGCATACTCCTCGATCATGCCCGCATTGGAGATCAACACATCCCTTCCTTCGTCGATTCGTTCACCTAGTACTACCTGATCATGAGCACGTCACGTTGCATACTCCTCGATCATGCCCGCATTGGAGATCAACACATCCCTTCCTTCGTCGATTCGTTCACCTAGTACTACCTGATCATGAGCACGTCACGTTGCATACTCCTCGGTCATGCCCGCATTGGAGATCAACACATCCCTTCCTTCGTCGATTCGTTCGCCTAGTACTACATGATCATGAGCACGTCACGTTGCATACTCCTCGATCATGCCCACATTGGAGATCAACACATTCACGTAGCCCAACAGGACATTCCATTGTTTTATAATACAACGTACCGGATAATCGGCATCCCCATGCGCGATCGTATATTTTGTAAAGACGCAACAGGAAGTTCCGATGCTACATAATACAGTGAACCGGATAGTAGGCACCTACGGCAGGTTTAATATTCTAGAAAGTGCACTTCAACTACATATAAATTACATATAAATCATAAGGTCCACATGATTTCAGTTCGGATCTACTTAAACATTTACTGATTTGATATCCTAGTCGTCGTCACTTTCATCGGCAGCATTTTCATCTTCATCGACGTATTGCCATAGAGTGTCGTCGTCCTCATCTTCAGAATTGAATCCATCCACATCAGACAGCTCCTGCTGGCGAATTGCGTCAACTTCAGTGGCTGCAACCACAGTCTCCTCGCCAGTAATAGGCACCGGAACCTCCGAACCATCACCGAGACCATCATCAAGTATAACATCATGCAAGGTTTGGTCAATTTCATCATCTTGATATGCAAGTACCATGCCAGTGGGAGCTATGTCCTCCTCATTTCCATTATAGCTCCACAAATGCCTGTGCTCAAATTTTTGCACCACTCTCCATGGGTGTTGTAGTAGGGTGTCTGGCAAGTAAAAGACCTTCGTTGCTTGTTCAGCAAGAATGTAGGGATCATCTTGGTACCAGTAATCTCCAGTATTGACGCTTGTGAAGTAACCATCATTTCTAATCTTCGGTTCCTTCTTGGTCCCTTCCAGATCATACCAGTCAACCTGGAATAAAACAACAGTTCAATCTCTGTCAATCCCCGAGTTGTACCGCAGCTCAATAATGTCTCTTAGTGAACCATAAAACTCAATTTCTTTAATGTCTTTATGTGATCCTGTAGTCATGATTCCAATGTTCTGTGTCTTCCTATTTGCCTCTCGGGCCTTGGTGTGGTACCGAACACCGCCTACAATACATGCTGTATAAGTTTTTGCTCGCCGGTCTGGTTCAGCTGATAATGCATATAGGTTGTCGTCGCTCATTGGATTGTTTGTAATCTGTACAGAAGAGCCATAGTTTTTTTTAATATAGTCTTATGTAAAGGTCCTCACAAGGTAATATAAGCTAGCTACCAAACAAAAAAAATGAATACTAACATGTGATCTAAACCAGTGCCGAAATTCTGTAGCAATTCGACGATCAATATCCTCGTCCGACACACCTTTCGCTTTTAATTCATTCTTGAACACTCTGCAAAGCAGTACCATCTCAAAGTTAGAACGAAATAATTGTAGTTCTATCATTGCAATGGTGATTTACTTACTCGATATATGGCTTCACCTCTTCGCAATTGTTTAGCACATACCAAACCACCTTGTCGTACTTTGACCCAAGCCAACAAGTGGTCCCTGCTCCAAGTACTTGAACATTGTGATCGAAACAGGATGTTCCATCTACAGACAAATCAGCATTCTCTCTGTTCCTTCCAACCTGATTGAATCGTGTGGCCACATCATCAGCCGCGAAGTACCTAGAGCAAAATGTCAAGGCCTCATTAGCAACATATGCTTCTGCAATGGATCCTTCAGGCCTAGCTTGGTTTCTCACTGAACGCTTCAATGTGCATAACCTTCTTTCGACGGGATACATCCATCCATATTGTACTGGACCTCTCAGGATTGCTTCCTCAGGCAAATGGACAGCCAAGTGGACCATAACATCAAAGAAGGCAGGAGGGAAAATTTTCTCAAGCTTGCACAGAATTATTGGGATATCTGTTTTCAGTTTTTGCAAGACATCCAACTTCAGAGTTTTGCAACATAGTTGCCGAAAGAAGTTTCCTAGTTCTGCAATAGTTGTGTATATCTCTTTGTCCACTAAACCGCGAAGACAAGCCGGCAAAACCCTTTGGAGTAGGATATGACAATCATGAGTTTTCAGTCTTTGTAGTTTGCATCCATCTGCAGCAATACACCTAGCTAAGTTTGAAGCATACCCATCTGGGAACTTCACCGAACTTATAAAATCACAAAACAGCTTTTGTTTCATTTTTGAAAGTACATACGGAGCTTCTGGCATTTTGCATGACTCACCATCCTCAGTTGCCACCATGTGTAGATTTGATCTTACGCCCATCTCTTCCAAATCAACCCTAGCATTGATGGTGTCCTTTGTCTTCCCAGCAATTTTAAGCAACGTTCCAATAAGGTTTTCGCATATGTTTTTCTCAATGTGCATCACATCAAGGTTATGTGCCAACTTCAGAGATGACCAGTACGGCAAGTCCCACAAACAAACCCTTTGGCTCCAGCACTGTCCGGATTCCCGCTTCCTTTTCTTTCCTTGAGGTAGAGGATGCTTTCCTGGTCTAACGTCTTTAACCTTCTCCAGTTGCTGCTTCAGCTCCTCATGGGTAAACTACTCTGGCTTTTCTCAGTTTTCAATAGTACCATCAAAATCTGCTCTCTTTCTTCTCCATGGATGGTCAGTTGGAAGGAAACGACGATGCCCAGTGTAACATATCTTGTTCTTCAATCTCCTTGAGCAAGGATCCTTGTCGCAACGCACACAGGCAAAATAGCCTTTCGTGACTCGCCCAGACAACGTGCTCAATGCTGGATAATCATGTATGCACCAAAGAACCGTAGCACACAGTTTAAATCTTTTACGGTCAACAGCATCGATTGCCCATACACCCTTCCAAAGTTGCTGCGGCTCTTCGACGAGAGGTTCCATGAAGATATCAAAATCCTTTGATGGAGAACTCGGCCCAGGGATCAATAAGGCCATCATGAAGTTTGATTCTTCCATGCATACCCATGGTGGCATGTTATACGGTACAACAAATACTGGCCACATACTATATGAGTTGTTCATGTTGCCAAATGGATTGAAACCATCGATTGCAAGACCAAGTCTTAGGTTCCTAGCATCTTCTGCAAATTTTGGCCAACTTTTATTGAATTCTTTCCATGCCTCACCATCAGCTGGATGGCTAAGCTCATTGTTCACCGGTTTTCGCTTCGACTGGTGCCATCGTGCATCCTTTGCTGTTTTTGATGAAAGAAACATCCTCTTCAGCCTGGAAATCAGCGGAAAATGCCTCAATACCTTTTGAGGAACGCACTTGTTGGTGTCTGCATCCTTCCATCTTGAATCCGCTTCACAACATACTGGGCACACATCAAGTTTGACATACTTCTCCTTGTGAAACAATATACAATTATTTTTGCGAACATGGATTTTTTCATAGCCGAGTTCCATGGAACGTATGTACTTCATTGCCGCATCGAATGAGTCTGGAAGACACGCTTCTAGGAATCCTTTTTGTAACAAATTCATCGTTGCATTGAATGCGACGTTGCTCATCCGACTGAAAGACTTTATATGAAGTAACTTGACAACAAATGTAAATTGTGCATATGAAGATGTCGGTGACACCTTACGGTTCAGATGTTCCTTTACAAATTCATACATTTTCTCACCGAGCACCTGACCCTTGCCCAAGTCAGCAATCAATTCAGACATCGCATCGTCTCCAGGGCCTTCATCCTCCTCCATACCCGATATGTATTGGTTTTCCTGGACCGTTTCCTGATCACCACCATCCCGTGAAGCTGCATTATCCACATCCCCCTCTGCATCCGGCAGAATTACGTTATCCTATACATTTTCATCATCGTCAACTATATCCTCCAAAGCTTCTCCATGATGGATCCACCTAGTGTAAGTGGTTGCCATCCCACTCACAAGTAAGTGAACTCCAATTCGCTCTATAGTCCCTGTAGAGTTATTGAGGCATCGACGACACGGGCATAGTATTTCTTCGTCCTCAACGTATCTTGTCCGAAGAAATGCCAAGAAATCATAGACCCCTTTCTGATGATCGGTGGTAAAACCAGTACAACCGGTTATCCAGCGTCTATCCATCTGGAAAGTTTTTGGTGAATCCAACTCAAAATTACTGACCACAGAACAAATCGAAAAGGAGAACATTCTGCGAAATGAAATTTTCCGGATTGAACACAAAATTACTTACCAGATTGACACGCCGCTGCAGCAAGTATCACTCAGGTTGCGGCCGTAGGAGTGAGCAGCCGTTGGAAGTCGCAAATCACCGCCGGAATGATCCGTTTTGGTAGCCTACTCACCTCTCTGTTCTTCGTTTTCCTGTTTCGGGGTAGCGGGCTGCGGGAAAACTATTTTTTTGCTACAGCACGGGCTTTTCTCCCGCCAACTTATCAGAACAACCGCTCCGTGCTGTCGTTGGGGTGGAAAGTGTTTCTCATTAAATTGACACAACCAAGAGGTAGTGCAGTGGTAGATAGTGCTGTCTCGTTCCTATAGGTCTCTAGTTCGAACCCTTGCTATGGCAAATTGTTTTTGCAACATTTCGTGACCAACAGTAGGAAACAAGCAGTTTCGCGATCGCTACTCAGGAAGGTCCTTCCAGCTAAACATCAACAGAACGGACCAGCAAAATATCAGCAAAATTAATTTAGAATGGTGAGTATGCTCGACTCAATTTGAAACAGATTAAACCAAATCGGCATAATAAGATGGAATCTCATAGCACTCATCACCACAAAGTTCACACCACCAGCAAGTAGCAAACACAAAAATACAAACAAATTCATCACCACAAAGTACACACCACCTCTGAACCGTCTAGCTAGCAGTAACACCAGACATGTTTTATCGATTGTCTGCAGCTCAGTCAGAGTATATTTGCTCTTTCTTTCAGCAGGGCATTCTCCGCTAACAATTGCTGATTCTCTTTCAGCTGGTCATGCAGCTACAGTAACAATTGTTTAACATGGCCCCTCTCTTTGGTCAGCTCTTCCATCAGGGCATTGTTCTCCTGCTGTAACAATGCCATTTGATTCAGATCGACTTTCTCCTGTTGCAGCAATTGATTCATCTCTTTCAGTTGTTCATTCTGTTGCTGTACCGATTCCTCATACAGGTGCTTGTAATTTAGAGCCTCTTGCAGGCCTCTCTTCACCTTCTGCAGCTTAGCTTTAGTGGATTCAAGCACTTCCAGAAGCTAGAAAAATACAAGAACCTATCAATCCATCAAACTATGCAAACTGAAAACTAACTGAATCAACTTCTAACACCAATTGCAATTCAAATCTGAGTGTACGATGAAATCAGCTCAGCTATTCAGTGGATTCAAGCACCTCCAGAAGCTAGAAAAATACAAGAACATATCAATCCATCAAACGATGCAAACTGAAAACTAACTGAATCAACTTCTAACACCAATTGCAATTCAAATCTGAGTGTACGATGAAATATGAATCTATTGTATATGGTCATCCATCCTCTAGATCCCCAAACTAGAAATCCCCATCCCTAGGTTGATAGGGGAAAATATAGTGGCTCAATCCAGAGGAATGACCTTGTCATCCTGTTTCATGAACTCGTAGCCGGGAGGTGGCGCATAAACCACCCTCTCATCACCGCCAGAATCCGCCATTTCCACCACGAGCCGTTGCAGATCTGCGCGTAGCAAAAGTCGAGAGTCTTTGCGAAGACAGTGAAGCGTTTCGCCTGCGAATTACTGATTTATATTAAAGATTCGAAAAAAATTCTTACATGTGGGACCCAACTGAATTTTATAATGACTTGGAACACTCTATTTTTAAAATAATGCTTACATGTGGGACCACAGTTGGTTTATGACGCTGCTGACATGGCGAAAATGCTTATATGTGGGACCCTGGAAAAATTTATGACGACTTGGAACACTCTATTTTCGAAAAAAATGCTTACATGTGGGACCCAACTAAATTTTATGACGACTTGGAACACTCTGTTTTTAAAATAATGCTTACATGTGGGACCGGTGTTGGTTTATGACGTTTTTTCAGAGCTTATGGCGTCACAAAACAGCATGGAACAGTAAAAGTCCGGCTACAGTACCAACTGTAATGACGAAAGTTTTTTTTGTCACTAAATTTGCTCGGAAGTGAAATATTATGACGAGATCAGCCAGGAACGTCATAAATCAATAACGCTAAAATGTGGTTGCGTCACTAGTCAACGATTTTCTTGTAGTGATTGTTTTGTTTTTGC
The DNA here is from genome assembly GCA_036936925.1 of Cenchrus fungigraminus. Lineage (NCBI taxonomy): Eukaryota > Viridiplantae > Streptophyta > Magnoliopsida > Poales > Poaceae > Cenchrus > Cenchrus fungigraminus. Next base: position 58,939,871 of record CM072776.1, on the reverse strand, counting down.
AGGTAAAAAGAAAGCTTCATTAGCTAGGAAATGGTTACGAAGACGATTGGCTATGACTGCTTTATTTTTGTGAGCATGTCAAGTTTAAAAAGAAAGCTTTATTAGCATGATCCGAAAAAAAACTTTATTTGCTACAATATGCATGCAGACGCTTACAAAAGCACACTATTGTATGGAGCTCTAATAAGAGGCGGCGGGCCGGGTTGGGACCGTTGGGGGGCATAAGCCCCTCGCCCCCAATTTGGATCCTACTTGGAGGAGGTATCAGTGTACCACATAACAATATATCATGTCATTTTGCCTATGCTGTATTTTTTTTATCTTGGTCATGCACTCACCAACCAGATCTCCCAAGCCAATTCCTCACTTACAATTCAACCGCTGTTCTTCCATGACTTCTTTCACATATAAGTTGAGTCTAAGTTTACATTTTGCATAGTGCTTTCGGACTCCCAACTGATCGGGGCTTACCTTGTTGCCCGATGATGTGACACAAGTTTTTTTTTCATTTTCTGAGATTAATGATGTGACGCAAGTGGGTGTGCCAGTTGGGTTGGGTCGTTGGGTGTGTGTTTAGAAGTGCAGCGGGCTGCATGCCTTTGCAAAAATGTGGGTTGTTGGGTTGTTTGGTCCCATTTGGTTTCTAGCTTTCCAAGTTTTAATATTGGAACGATAATGCTCCAGTTAGGACGTCCGGAGGCAGTAAAAAATCAGACACGAGTCCCGCAAACATCCTTATCCTCACGCTGTCACGCACCCCTTCGAAGCCTCCTGTCCACTTGTTACTTTGAACCCTCCTGTCCACTCGTTCCTTCTCTTCCTCTCTCTCAACTCTCTCTCTCTCTATCGCCTGCATCCGTGGATGCACCCATGGACCGAGATGCGCTTCTTCGGAGGGAGAAGCTCCGCGTAGGGGGCGGACAAGAAGCTCTGCACAGGGGAGCGGCTTGTCCTCATCGATGGCGCGACCTACCACCACCGTGGGCCTGTCCAGTTCTTCGACGATAAGTCCCAATCCTTCGCCTCGCTTGCTGTCGCTCGTTCACTGCAGAAGCACCTCAAGCCGTCCCGGAGCAGCGGCGGGGGCCTCAACACGCACTGCAGCCGCCGCCTCCTCTCGTCGCGCAGGCATTGCGCCAAGGCTGTCGCCGCCGCTGCGGCGGTGGCCAACGCCAGGAAGGCTGCCGTGAGGACCAGCGTGCTCGCCGCTGCCGCGCCGAGAAGGCCGCAGCTAGCGGCGGCGCCCAGGCCTGACGGCCTGCCACCTTACCTCCCACACCGGTGCTCAAGGGCGGAGCTCGCGCGGCGAATAACCGCGACGCTTGCCGACGTCGTGGCCAGGCCGCGGGCCACGGCTTCACCCGCGCAAGCCGTCAGAGAAGCTCCGAGCGGCGTCCATGGCGAGCAGCAGGCAAGTTGGTGCATGTTGCAAGCATGTGTCTCACGTGTTTCAGATGTCTCACCAGGATGTTGCAAGTGTTTCGTGTGGATGTTGCAAAAGTAAATCTAGATGTTTCAATATTGCGGATGTTGATCCCCCAACGCAACATTTGATTCCCGATGTTGCAACTATTTGTTTTCGAATGTTGCGGATGTTGCAACTATTTTTAACATATTTTTGATGTTGCAAACATTAATTTTAGATGTCGCGGATGTTGATTTTCGATGTTGCAGACATGTGATGTTGGGTGTTGTGTCGAGGGAGAGGAGAGAGGAGGGCCCCTGATGTTGGATGTTGCAAACATTAATTTTCGCTGTTGCGGATGTTGAGTTTCGATATTGCAGACATGTGATGTTGGGTGTTGTGTCGAGGACGAGACTCCTGATGTTGGATGTTGCACGCAACATGGTCGCAACATGGGTCGCTTGGGTGTTGTGCCAGGGGGAGAAGGGAGGAGGGGCCCCTGATGTTGGATGTTGCACGCAACATGCTCGCAACATTGCTCGCTGGACTTTTCGATCCGACGGCTGACGGCTAAACATCTTAGGATCCGACGGCTGCGGATCCGTCCGGATGCTAGCGCCTGGAACGGACGTCCGGGCGCTAGCAGTTCCGATATTGGAATCCTCCTAATCTTTTCCTTACGAAACATGGCAAATAAGAAGGCTAGGGAGAGTGGCAACTTCACGGGCCTCTCCCGGCCATCGGATCATCCGAGGAACGGTCATTTTGTAGAAAAGTCGTTCTACTTAGCAAAAATCATGTCTATAGACCATAAAATTTTATGAAGGAACCCCTAAACTTTTGGAAAAATATGTTTTCCATCCATTTTTTTTACAAAAAAGACCCTGTAATTCACATAAATCGATCCAAAACCTGACCTTTCCAAAAAAAACTCATAGGATAGCCCTTCAAATTTGCAAATGTTGTGGCCACGACCATAGAATCTTACAAAAAAATCCCTAAACTTTTGGGAAAATCTGCTTTTCACACATTTTTACGAAAACAACCCTATACTACAAACAATCGGTCCAAAACCCAATCTTTCCACGAAATTTTGCAGAAAGCCCTTCCACGTAGTGGAAATCGTGCCCACGGTTCACATAACTTTGCAAAAAACCCCTTCCTCTTAGCGAAAATCATACCTGCGATCCAAATATTTTACAAAAAAGCCCCAAAGCTTTTAGAAAATATGCTTTACACCCATAAATTCACACAAAAAGACTCACACTTCACAATATTTGATCCAAAAAGTCGATCTTTCTAGAAAAAACCTCTTTCATAAATCAACATATTACATTTGCATGAGAAGACCCTATATTTTTAAAAATTAACACACAATCCACAGATGAGTCCCATGTTTTCTGCAAACGAAATCCACAGATGAGTCTCATGTTTTCCCACAAACTGGACCCTCAACTTCATGATATTGAACCCTCATTCCATAGATTTTTATAGAAAGACTCACAAACTTTTAAAAAGCTACTTTCCACTCATAATTTGACAAAAAAACACTTGCACTTTTCAACAATCCATTCGAAGACATAAGCTTTGCACGAAAAAGTCCTCCAATTTTTGCATAAGTCAACACATAGACTAAATTCATTTAAAAATATGTGTGCATGTTTGCTTACAAGAGAACAAAGTGTCACACCAAGTGTAGCTTACATGTGTGCATGTGTCGAATCAACTACTACGTCCGATACTGCCTCCTTAACAAGTACTTCTACACGATTTTTCTCCACAATAAATATAGTGAAAAAGTACAATAGCTCTATTTCAATACCCAAAATAATATATTTCTTAAATAATACCTACATGACACTTGAGTGTCCAAAATATACACTGCATGCAACAACATGTTGCAAACCATTTCACGCATAAGAAAAAAAGACACGACACATTTACCTTCCAAATATAATTCCTCCATTCATGAAACAAAGTCTGCATCAACTGCAATACCACAATGGAATACATGCCATACGCGGCAACGCCGCGTGCCTTTTCTAGTTGAATTGTGAAATTCAGAAAATTCAAGTGACTCTTATGTCATGACCGTGGTTCTTTGGGAGAGTTGGTCATATCAAGTCAATGATCATTGAGAGAGTTGTTCATATCCTCTCCAAGGAGGAGGGAGAGGATTTCCCTGACGACCCATCTACCTAAATTCCAATCATCTCTAAATCTTGAAGGCCCCTTGAATAATCAGATCAGACACCCTGAATTCCCATCATTAATTACTTCTGTAAGGGAAGGTTATGCTTTTAAAGGTCATGCATGTAAAGCTTGGTGTAATGAGATACCTTCTCAGGCTCTCGGTTCCGTGTTTATATAGCCAAGAAGAGCCCTTGGCGTGGCTTACATCTTGTAGAGGAAGTTTACTTTACAATCAAGAAAGGAGAGAAGATTACAACAACTAACTTCCTCTATCCTATCTACGGTGCAACAAACACACACGCACACGGAACCTGGCCTACTAGGCTCTATCTTAACACCCCCGGTCAATCACAACTTCGGTACTAAGTTGAGATTGTGCCTAAAAGAATTCAGAGATCTTGTTCCTAGCGGTTTAGTAAACCCATCAGCAATTTGATCAGTTGTACCAATGAAACGTACATCTAGCTTCTTCCAAGCTACTTGCTCTCGCACAAAGTGAAAATCAATCTCAATGTGTTTTGTTCGAGCATGGAAGACAGGGTTACTCGAGAGATATGTTGCTCCCAAATTATCACACCAAAGACATGCTGCTGTTGGATGTGGAATTCCCAACTCATCAAGCAACTTATGAACCCACATAACTTCAGCAGTTGCATTTGCCATAGCCTTGTACTCTGCCTCTATGCTCGACCGTGAGACTGTAACCTGTTTTCTTGCTGACCATGATATCAGATTGCTCCCAAAGAATACAGCAAACATGCTAGTTGATCTCCTATCATCAAGACATCCAGCCCAATCTGCATCAGAGAATGCACTCACCAACGTAGACCTGGATTTCCCAATTTTTAATCCAAAGGTGATAGTCCCTTGCAAATACTGAAGTATCCTTTTCACAGCTGCCCAGTGAACTATGGTTGGTGCATGAAGATGTTGACACACCTTGTTTACTGTGAATGCAATGTCTGGCCTTGTTAGAGTAAGATATTGTAAAGCACCCACTATGCTACGATATCTAGTTGCATCATGAGGACCAAATTTCACACCTTCTGAAGCTGAAAGTTTTTCTGAAGTAGAGAGGTGTGCTAATAGGTTTGCAAGATTCCATACCAACTCGTTGGATAATATCCTTAGCATACCTTTGCTGTGATAGCAGGAGAACACACTTGGTTCTCTTTACCTTTATGCCCAAGAAGTAGTACAGATCACCTAAATCCTTTATGGCAAATTCTTTTTCAAGATCACGAATTAGTGCATTAATAGCTTCAGTGGAAGAACTAGCAACAATGATATCATCAACATATATAAGCATAAATATAACATGGGAACCTTTACAATAGTAGAATAATGATATATCTGCCTTCGAAGGTTTAAACCCTAGCCTCTACAATTTTCCACTAAGTCGACAATACCATGCACGAGGAGCTTGTTTAAGTCTATACAAGGCCTTGTCAAGCTTGCACACATAACCCGATGTGTTTTTATCCACATATCCTGGAGGTTATCGCATATAAACTTCTTCTTCTAGGATCCCATGGAGAAAAGTATTTTGTACATCTAATTGCCTCAAATGCCAGCCATGAGACACTGCTATAGATAGTACAAGACAAATTGTGGCTGCCTTTACAACAGGGATAAAGGTATCTTCATAATCAATCCCGTACCTTTGCTTGTATCCTTTGGCAACCAAACATCCCTTGTACTTATCAACGGATCCATCTGCTTTTCTCTTGAGCTTGAACACCCATTGTTCTTCATGAGAGCTGCATACTCTAGGTCCATTGCCTTCTTCCAATTCTTATCAAACAAGGCTTCATGTAGATTAGTAGGCTCAGAGGAAACAACAGCTAATTGACCATAACGAATTGTACCGTCAGTGTGGACTTTTGGCTTTTGTAAGGGGGTGAGACCTGGACAGATCCGTAAGGGGGCGATCCAAGCGGTTGTAGGTTAATTTGGAGGGGATCGAGAACTAAGAGCGTAGGTGGTAGTTCGCGTGTGGAACTCGGAACACGGCAAGAATGGCGATGGACACAAGGGTTTAGACTGGTTCGGACCTCCGGAGAGTGAAACCCTACGTCCAGTATGGGGTGGAATTATGCGTGGAAGGGAAGTCCCCTCGAATGGAGCTCTAGGCCGCCTTATATAGTCAACGGACTAGGGCTTCCATTCGAGGTCGGTGGACCCTCATCGGGGTCGGTTACAAATTAGGAAGGTCATCTTCCTTGATTACAGGGTGAATCCCGCGATCTGCGGACCTACAGGCGGCGTCGAGCCACGATCTGGTAGTTCGCCTTGCGCTCCAAGCCCGGCGGATCCTCCGGGATCTGGGTAAGGTCTTCTGGAGTCTTCCAAGGTCGTCGGGGTTGTGGATAAGGTCTCCGGGCCCACTTGCAGGTCGTCGGGGCTTCTGGCAGGTCGGGTCCACTTGGCAGAGACCTCTGGGACCCTGGTCGGTGGGGACCCATGGGTTCCCATGTCTCTCAAGCCCCCGATCGATGTGTAGGCGTAGCGTCCGAGTTGAAGTCATGTCGAGGCGAAGCAGAGGCATGACGTCGTCAAGGTCGCGTGGGGTGCACGGTGATCCAAAGAAGAAAGAAATCCCCTTCAGCGCGCATGAAGTCGAACGTCGAGCTCCTGGAACATAGGTCCAGAAAGGTCGAAGTGAAGGCAAGGCGTTGTCTTTTGAAGAACCGCCGACCTGACCGGAGTCAGATAATTAGGAAGAGATCATCGTGACCTCGAAGAAGGTCTCCCTGCCGACCGAAGGTAGGTCGAGCGAAGAGGTGGTGGAAGCGGGCTTCCAGTGGGTCGTCGCAACGTAGGAAAAGAGGGCGTCGTAAGACGCACTCGTGGAGTAGCCCCCGAGCAGTAAGGCAACCAGCATGGTTGGGTTGATGCTCGAAGAATAAATAAATAGAGAACCTACGGCCTTCTGCTCCCCTTGAGATGCTCTGTCCACCATATAGGACAAACTAACAGGAATCTTGTAGGGGAGTGCCAGGCGCCAGCATCCTTGTCGCGTGGTGCACCATAGGTGCACTGTACGGTCACGGGACCTACCTCCGAGCAGGGATGCAGTCGCTGCCCGCAAGAGACAAGGGCTGTAAAGTTGTCGCCAAGCAGGTGACAGACGCGCCAGTGCTCCCCACAGGTGAATAGGGACCTCGTGCTCCACGTGGTAACAGTAACTGGATAAGGACACCACACCATCTGAGGTGTAGACAGCATCCGAGGCCAAGCTCCATGGCTATAAATAGGCGACCACAGAGCTCACCATTCACCAGATATGGAAACCATGGCGAAGCAGCTTAGTATTTTTTCAGTGCCTTGGGCTTGTGTTCGTCCACCAGAGCGTAGCGCTAGGTTATCGTCATCTGGAGCTAGAAGAATGCTTGCGAAGTTGGGAGAACTCCATCAGCCGCTTCACCCGCGCCCAGCGAGGAATCCAGGTGCAACATGGGGTAGTACATGCCTTGACAGACCTTGTGAGCAGAGGCCTGAGGCCATGCTGGAGATTACCGTGCTGCATCAGGAAAGGCCCGAGGTGATGCTGGCTCAATTTGGAATCTTGTGGGGGAACCCAAACGTAAGTGAGGGTGCCACAGGAAACCTTATGCAGCTAGAGTAGAGGTGGCTGTGTGGAGGTCTCCAAATAGGTCCTGAAGCTAGAAGAAAGCTTGTGACGCACTTCATCAGTCTAGGTTGCGCCGTAGGCACCATGTAAGGTAGATCAGGACCATTAATATCTTTGCATCTTGTAATTAGCCATGGGCCATAGTCCTTTGTAGCTTACGAAGCTTTTATACACATACTTGCATGGCAAACGATGTGTCTTGATCATTATGTAGAGGCGCCCGGGCAGCAATGGCGTGGCCAAGGTCCCAGCAGGGCTGTGAAAGCGCGCCGACCTTCAGAAGGTCATAAAAGTCGACAAAAGAACCCGTGTCGACCTGAGTCAACACGACCGTTGTGCAGTGACACAACGTAGGGTGTCAACCTGAAAGTTGTAGGTCTTGAACGACCTAGAAGGCAGCAGGGCCTCAGCAAGGAGCTGTTTTTGAGACCGAGAGGTCGCCAACGGGCAGTAGAGCCTTTAAGCACGGGGGCCGTTGGTAATGTGCGCTGCTGTAGGTCGATGCGACCTAGAAGGCAAGTAGGCAGCTGGGCCTGGGAGACGTGGTGTGAACCCACCGTTTGTAGGCCAAGGTGACCTAGGAGGCTGCCGGGCCCTTAGCGACCTCGAGGAGGTGATGGAGCTGGTCCATAGGTCGTCTACGGGCTGTGGTGACCTTGAACTTGTCATCATAGGCATCATGTTTGGGGGGCTTAATTGAGGGGCATAACGAGTCCACGTCCGCCGGGGGGTCGACCAAAGGCTAACGGACGCAGATTCCCGTACGGAACTAGCCGTTACTGCCTTTTTTCGTTAGGCCGATAGAGCCGTTGGGAGATAGATCCGCGTGGGCACAGATCCGTTGAGTCGCCGTGACTTCTGCTGGGGAGACGTTGGGCACAACAGCCCGCAGTACCGCTGGGGCCCAACTATAAAAGGCCGATCCGCGGGCTGGGACCTCCACTTGCTTCCATTTCCGCTCTGCTCTTAGGGTTGCACCGCCACTTGATTGCTCCAGCAAGATTAGTAGCGCCGCCGTGCTTAGATCCGCCACGCCACGCGCCCTCGTATGCGAACGAAGACCCTTGTGGTGTTTAGGTCCAAATCCACCGGAATAGAGGAGGAGAAGATGGAGCCCGCGCACGTCCCGGCGCCGGAGACCGTCTGGGAGTCGTCTGTGGTGACAGAGGAGTAGATCCAAGCCTTGGCAACCCGCGGGTTGCTAAGGCCCAAGGCGGAGGTGAGCTGGAGACCGGCGGCGGGCGAGGCATTCCCTACCGAGGGGACCGGCGAGGCCGTCGTCTTCCTGGCGCACATCGAGCGCGGGTTCGGGGTCCCAGCCGGTGATTTCTTCCGCGGGCTCCTGTACTTCTACATGATCGAGCTGGTACATCTCGTCCCCAATGCCATTACCATCATCTCGTCCTTCATCCATCTCTGCGAGGCCTACCTCAGGATACCGCCACACTTCCATTTGTGGCGGCATTTCTTCGAGCTGAAGAAGACGGGCAAATCCGACGTCGTGGGGAGCGTCGGGTTTATGCTGCACCAGTACATGAAGCCGGAGTACATCGACCTGGTGCTGCCCGACAACACCACCGGCTAGAAGCAAGGGTGGTTCTACCTCGACAACCCAGCGCCAGCACTCCCCGCTAGGTCCGGGCGCGCTCTCGTGCCGTTCCCGGAGTGGACCAACCAGCTTACGTCGCAGGAGACGGATGAGCTGCGGCCGCTGCTGGAAGACCTGGAGAAGTTGAAGACGGAGGGACTGACCGGCGGCGCGGTGGCGATCAGCTTCAGCCTGTCGGCTGCTGCAACCCATCCAAGACCGAGTACACCCAGCCTACGAGTACTGGGGGCAGTCCGACCCTACTCGGGTCATGCAGCGCAAGGTCTCTAAGGAGGAGATGGTGGCGCGGGTGAAGAACATCTTCGTCGGGCGCATCCGCAATAGGGAGTGCCCCAAGGCACTCCGTGTGTACCGGCCTTCCGATGCTATGAGTTTTTGACCTTGGTTTTTTGTATCATCTAAACATTGGGACGGTTTTGACGTAGGTCTTTCTCTTTTTTCAGTTTCGTGAGGGTATATACTGGTGCCCGACGCCGTTGCGCAACGAAGAGGACCGAAGCTTCAAGGTCTGTGACGCGGGGGAGGTGCAGGCCCCTCTGCAGCAATGCATCAAGGAGTACCTCTCTGACTCGTTGGTGGGGAGTGACGATGAAGACCCCACCATGAGGAGAGCGCCACCAAAGGTCGCTGCTCCAGCGCCGCGGCGCACGCGGCAGACGGTGGGCAAGATGTCCGCGTCTCGGGCCGCGGCAACGATCACCGCCACCCAGATGGCGGAGGCGAAGAAGAAGAAGAGGAAGAGGGCTGGCCCCGTTGTGTCAGCGGATACGACGGCGGTCAGCTCCGACGTTGAGACCATCAACGTCGAGGAGGAGGAGGACGACGCGAGGTCGCCTAGCGCGGCGACGGTGCCGCCCGCGGAGACGCCCCGCAAGGTCGTCGCAGCAGAGGAGCGAGCGACGGAGACACCCTGCAAGGCCGTCGCGGCGGAGGAGCGCTCGAGGTCGGGCGTAGATGTTTCGGGCGACACGGGGTTGCAGAAGAGGGCAAGGAGGGCCCCGCCTAAGCCCCTCAAGCCTGGGCTTAGGTCTGCTAGCAAGTAAGTCATAGAACTCATGCCAGCATTGCTTGTTGCATCTGATTCTCTGTTGTTCTGCTGATGGAGGTCTTTGTTTGAACGCAGCTCGACCCCAGCGATGTCCGGGAGCGCCAAGAATGCCTCAGGTCAGGAGGCGTTCGGGCGCAAGGAGAAGGAGGCGCCGGTGGAGCAGTCACCGGTGGAGCAGTCACCGGCGGCTTCGACTGTGGACGTCTCAAGCCAGGCCCCTGGGGTCGGGGCGACGGCGGCGTCGGAGGTGGAGAAGGGTGGCACCAGCGCTGCTCCGCCTGTTGGAGGTCACCAAGATGACCTATGTGTGTCCGACCTGCCACCAACGCCAGGCCAGCAGACTGCGGAGGTGGGCGGCACCAGCATCAAAGGGGATGACGACAGATGCTTGTACGTCAGGACCCCGCGGGAGGACGACATCATCGCCGACCGCCATGACGTCGACGACTTCAAGGAAGCGTCGCGGACAATCGCGCGAATGCTCTCGGTAAGAGCTTGGACTTGCTGTTGTGAATTTCTGACGTCTATTGTGACTATTTTTCGAGGTCTTGATATGAGGGGCATCTTCTTGTGTTGCAGTCACTTGCGGAGCGGGCGCAGGCTCGGGCGGCCTTGGTGAGGGAAGCCGCCAATGCCCACGCGGAGGCGGCCGCAGCTCGGGAGGCTTCACTACAAGCCAAGATCGAAGCTGCGCAGGAGGTCAAGCGCGTGAAGGAGGCCCTAGCCTACCAGGCGGAGAAGGAGGTGAACTCCTTGAAGAAGAAGCTGGAGGCTGCCCAGCAGAAGGCGAAGGACGCCGCGGACGACCTCCAAGTCATGGTTGACGGTACGTCGCTTGGTCGCTGAGTGTTATATCCGTGCCTCTTTTAGGTCTTTGCTTGATTTCAACCTTTGATGTGTGCAGGCGCCAAGGAGACGGAGGATGCCCTCAAGAAGGAGCTTGCGGAGACCAAGGACCAGGTGACGGTCCTTAAGGAAAGGACCGCGGAGGTACAGAAAGGTGAGCAACCCCTCCCCCCCAAAGGTCTTTGTCGTTGCTGAATCGAGGGTGTAAGCGATCCTTGTCTTGTTTGTGTAGGTCTGCAGAAGTAGCTCACCAACCTTAGGGAGGTCGCCCAGTATCTAATGGACATCTACGTCCCGCAAGAGGAGGGGGCAGAGCCAAAGGAGCTGGTGGACCGCCTGGACGAGGCTGAAGGTCGGATGAAGACCTTGCTGCTGGACACCAGCAAGCTCGCTGCCGCCGCGGCACTAGCGACGGTGAACTACCACGAGCCGTCGTTCGACCTGCAGAAGGTCGCAGAGGACGTCGATCTGTCCGAGCTGGTGAACCGCGAGGACATCCAGGCTGCCGCGGAGGAGGTCATCAAGAAGTTCGACCTCTGAAAATTAAAATCTGGGTTGTATCAAATTGTAGATGCAGGTTTAGGCCTAGGGCCTAGTGGTGTAAAAAGTACTTTTCCATAATAAAGACGTGCAAATTTAATTAAAGTGCGCATCCCACATGAATAGCGAAAACGCTCATTATGTAAGCTCAAGAGTGACAAGATTGCGGAGTGTACCCTCCGCTAACCCTACTCAGTGGAGGAACGGCTCACCGACTGTACGGCTCAAGCGTGGAGACTTAGGTATAGCCGACGCGCGGAGGGGGGTCTTGGACCCTAGTTCTCACGATCAAGTAACTTAGGAACATGCACAAAGAGAGTAAAGGCTACACAGAGGGGGAACACACAAAAACATAGATTATAAGAAACCCCTTCAGGTCGCGAGACCCTTGGGTTGGCGAAGCCAAGCCCCCGAGCGCATGGGGCCTAACTTAGACCAAGCCCCCGAGCGTTTCGAGGGGGAAGGGTAAACATAATAGAAAGTAAAAGGAGACCCGAATGCAGGTCGACAGAAGAACTGCCGAGGGGGAATCACACTTATATTAACCAGAAATTACAAAGAGGGAGAGTACATAGCTTTTATTTTGGTACAGATCTTCTAAGGATAGAAGCGACGTAAGTGCTCGATGTTCCAGACGTTCGGGACGCCCTGGCCATCGGCCCACTAGAGGCGATAGGTCGCTGGTCCAATGACCTCCTGTATGATGAAAGGGCCTTCCCAAGGTGCGGAGAGCTTGTGCATGCCCTTGGTGTCTTGGATGCGTCGCAGGACTAGGTCGCCGACGTTGAAGGATCGTTCCCGCACGTTGCGGTCATGGTAGCGATGTATCTGCTGCTCGTGGCGGGTGTGCCGCATCAGCGCGGCCACGCGGTGCTCCTTAATGCTGTCGAGGTCGACCTTGGGTGTCTCTTCTGCCGCGCCCTCTTCATAATGCTGGATGCGGGGAGCGCCGAAGGCAAGGTCGATTGGGAGGATAGCCTCTGACCCGTAGACCAGGAAGAATGGTGAATATCCTGTAGCTGAGCTAACCTGGGTTCGGAGACCCTAGATCACGTGCGGGAGCTCCGCTAGCCATCTGGTGGCGTACGGGGAAGCGTCGTCGAAGATTCAGTCCTTGACGCCCTGGAGGACCATGCCATTAGCGCGCTCTACCTGGCCGTTGCAGCGAGGGTGCGCCACCGAGGAGTAGTAGACGTCGATGAGGTTATCTTGGAAGAAGTCCCAGAAGTCGGCTCCCGTGAAGGCCGAGCCTAGGTTGGTGACGATCCTGTTGGGGACCCCGAAGCGGTGAGTAATGTCCTCAATAAACTTTGCCGCCTCCTTCGACGTAACGCTGGCAACAGCCCGGACCTCGATCCATTTGGTGAATTTGTCCACCTCCACGAGGATATGCTTGTAGCCGCCAGGGGCAGTTCTGAAGGGTCCCACTGAGTCCAAGCCCCATATAGCGAAGGGCCAGGACGGAGGGATTGTCCTCAGGGCCTGGGCAGGGACGTGCTGCTGCTTGGCGAAGAACTGGCATCCTTTGCATCGCCGGACTAGGTCTTGTGCGTCAGCCATGGCGGTAGGCCAGTAGAATCCTGACCTAAAGGCCTTTCCCACCAGGTTAGCGGAAGCCGCGTGGTTGCCGCACTCACCACCGTGGATCTCTTGCAAGAGCTTGAGGCCTTAAGACCTTAGGATGCACTTCATCAGCACGCCATTGGAAGCGGACCTCTGGTAAAGCTCTATGCCGATGACGACGTAATTGGCGCTGCGCCTTACGACCTTCTCTCGTTCGACCTTGTCCTCAGGGACTCGGTGCTCCATGATATAAGTGATAAAGTTGAGGCGCCAGTCGTCCTCGGTCTCTGTCATGAGGACGTCGCGGCTGCCTTGCGGGGGTGCGTCACCGGGCGGCGTCTCTGGGTCGCTGAGCACCTTGATCGACGGCTTGCGTAGGTCTTGGACGAACATGCCGACCGGGACCAGCGCGCACTTAGAGCCCAGCTTGGAGAGGACGTCTGCCGCCACGTTGTTGTCACGGCAGACGTGGTGGAATTCCAGGCCTTCGAAATGAGCCTCGAGTTTCCGGACCTCAGTGCAGTAGGCGTCCATCGTGTCCTTCTTGATGTCGCACATCTTGTTGACCTGGTTGATGACGACCTTGGAGTCACTGTAGGCAATGAGCCACTTGATCCCCAGGGAGATGGCGATGCGCAACCCGTGAATCAGGGCCTCGTACTCGGCACCGTTGTTGGACGCCTTGTAGTGGATCTGCAGGACGTATTTCAGGTGATCGCCTTGGGGGAGATGAAGAGTACGCCTGCACCCGCTCCTTCGAGGTTCAGGGAACATCAAAGTACATCTTCTAGTGCTCCGGTTTCTCCACCGGTGGGGGTTGCTGGGTCTCTATCCATTCAGAGACGAAGTCCGCAAGAATCTGGGACTTGATGGCCTGTCGTGGGCAGAACTCAAGGTCGAACTCGCCTAGCTCGACCGACCACTTGACGATGCGCCCTGTGGTGTCGCGGCTGCGTAGGATCTCTCCCAGGGGGAAGCTTGAGATGACCTTGATCTTGTGCGCCTGGAAGTAGTGCCGGAGCTTGCGCGAGGTGACGAGGAGGGCGTACAGCATCTTCTGGGGTTGCGAGTATCTGATCTTGCTGTCGGAGAGGACCTCGCTGACATAGTAGACAGGTCGCTGGACGGGGTACGGTTGGCCTTCCTCAGGTCATTCCGCCACCAGGACCGCGCTGACCACCTGGGTGGACGCGGAGATGTAGAGTAGTAAGGTCTCTTTTGGCGCCGGGGCACCATGACTAGGGCCGTCGTGAGGAAGGTCTTCAGCTCTTCTAGTGCCTGGTCGGCCTCATCCGTCCACACGAACTTGTCTGACTTTTTCAGCAGCTTGAAGAAGGGAAGGCCTTTCTCTCCGAGCTTGCCGATGAAATGACCTAGAGCGGCCATCATGCCGGTGAGCTTCATGACGTCTTTCCTCCCGGTAGGTCTCTCATCTTGTGGATGGCGTCGACCTTGGTGGGGTTCGCCTCGATGCCCCGGGGGCTGACCATGAAGCCTAGGAGCTTGCCAGATGGTACACCGAAGACGTACTTCTCTGGATTGAGCTTCCAGCGGTAGCGTCAGAGGTTGGCGAAGGTCTGGGCGAGGTCGGCGATGAGGTTGTCCTCCACCGTGGTCTTGACAACTACGTCATCAACGTAGGCTTCAACGTTGTCGCCAATCTGAGACTCTAAGCACTTCTGGATGACCTTCTGGTACGTCGCTCCAGCGTTCTTGAGGCCGAATGTCATGGCTGTGTAGCAGTAGATGCCGTGCGGCATTATGAACGCCGTTTTGTCTTGGTCAGAGACCTTCAGGGCTATCTGGTGATACCCTGAGTAGCAGTCGAGGAAGCATAGCAGGACGCTTCCGGCTGTGGAGTCAACAACTTGGTCGATGCGCGGAAGAGGGAAGGGGTCTTTAGGGTAGTGCCTGTTGAGATCGGTGTAGTCGATACACATTCTCCATTGACCGGTTTTCTTGGGTACAAGCACCGGGTTGGCAAGCCAAACTGGGTTTTTACATTCACGGATGAATCCGGCAGCTAGGAGCTTTATTATCTCTACCCTAATGACCTCCTTGCGATCCTTCGCAAAGCGGCGCAGCTTCTGCTTGACAGGCTTGGCCGTCTTGCTTACATCCAAGGAGTGCTCAGCCAGCTCCCTGGGAACACCCGGCATATCCGATGGGGTCCATGCGAATATGTCCGCGTTATCCCGGAGGAAACTGGTGAGCGCGAGTTCCTATTTCTCCCCAAGGTTGTCACCGATGACCACCGTCTTCTCTGGGTCGGGGAGGCCGAGGTAGACCTTCTTTGTTGACGGCGTGGCATCCAGGGTGGTGTTAGTGCACTTCTTCTCTGGGATGGTTAGGTCACTCGGAGCAACCTTCGCGGCCTCGGCGACCATGACGGCCGAGGCGTCGGCACAGGCGTTCGTCGCGGCGATGTCGAGGGCCTCATTGTCGCACTTGAACGAGACTATAAGGTCACCGTAGACGGAGAGGACCCCGTTTGGAGCTGGCATCTTCAACACCAAGTAGGTGTAGTGCGGGATGGCCATAAATTTGGCCAGCATGGGGCGACCTAGGATGGCGTGGTAGGAGGACTTGAAGTCAGCGACCTCGAAACTGAGGTACTCCGTGCGGAAGTTGTCCTCCGTGCCAAAGGTCACAGGAAGGGAGACCCGACCCAGGGGGTAGGCCGCCTTGCCTGGGACGATGCCGAAGAAAGGTTCGTCGCACACTGTCAGCCTCTTGAAGTCGAAGACCATCTTTTTCAAGGTCTCGACGAAGATGATATTGAGCCCGCTCCCTCCATCGATGAGGGTCTGGGGAAGCAGGGCTCCCTCCACTATAGGCTTGATGACGAGTGGGTAGGACCTGGGATCTGGGATGTGGACCCAGTGATCAGCTCTGGAAAACGTGATCGGCTGCCCAGACCAACACAGGGGCTGTGATGGCTTGGTGTGGATGAGGTGGATCTCGCGCTTGTCCTTGCGGTAGCGCCTTCTGCTCACGTTGGATTTGAGGCCTCCAACGATCATGTTGATCGACCTCTTAGCCTGCTGGAAGGGGCCGTTGGGGTTGCCCGTCTGTGGTGGAGGGGGCAGGTCGCGCTCGTCGCGGTGAGCTTCTGGCTGCGGCTCATCGCAGTGGCGCTCATCGCGGCGGTTGTCATTGCCACGGCCGCGTCGGTCGTCACGGTGGTTGCTGTTGTAGCGACGTGAAGACGATCGATCACCGTCGCCTCTAGGTCGCTTGGGGTCTTCAGGGGTACGGAACGCCCGCTTGAACTATAAGCACTCGCAGACGGGGTGGGTGGCCCCCTCGTGGAACGCGCAGGGGCTGTCGAGCGCTGCAATGAACTTGTCGACGTTGAACGTCGAAGGTCGACGTGCCTCCGCCGCAAGCACCTCTGAGGGTCGCTTGCGCAGCTTGGAGCTCGAGTCTCCGGCGGTGCCGGAAGTGCCCGCGTCGCGCTTGGCATCGTAGTCAAACTGGATGACTAGCGCCTCGTCGGTGTCGATGAGCTTGTTGACGACCACCATTAGGGCCGTGACGGTGGTGGCCCCTAACTCGTGGATCTTCTGAAAGATCTTGCGATCTCTGACGCCCTTCTTGTAGCTTTCGACGACCTGGTCGTCCCTGACACCGACGCAGGTGTTGCGGTTCTCGAAGAACCGGTTGGTGTAGTCGCGGAGCCGCTCGTTGGGCTTCATGGTGACCCTCCCGAGGTTGAAGGCGTTCCCAGGGTGATTGTAGGTCGCCTGGAAATTGGACGTGAAGGCCTGGGACAGGTCGGCCCAAGAGGTGATGCTACCAGCCGGGAGGTTGTTGAGCCAGAGTGACGGCATGTCACCCATCACCAGCGGGAAGTACGCCGCCATGTGGTCGAAGTTGCCACCGGCCGCCTTGACAGCGACGTAGTAGGTCGACAGCCAGATGTTGGGGTCGGAGCGACCGTCATACTTCTGGATGTTAGGCTTGAAGTTGTCGGGGTAGGCCACCGACCTGAGTCGAGGAGCCAGTGCAGGGAAGGCGGTGATGGCTATGTCTTCACCACCATCTCCGGCTTGAGCACCGCCTCTACTTTGTGCAGGGGCGACGATCTGGGACCGGGGTTGGCGATCTTGATTCAGGGCGCCCTCCTCCGGATGGCCGTAGTCTGCTTCGTACTGGGCGCGACGCCTGTTCTCGAAGTCGTGGCGGTCGCGCTCCTCGCGTTCCATGATGCGGTGGACGGCGCCAGGGGGGCCGTACTCGTGGTCGTACTCCGCACGACGTCGCAACTCGCGTTCCTCACGCTCGCGATGGCGCTGGTTGATGTAACCGTGGGCGTCGCGGGCACGCCTATTCTTGTCGAGGTTGGCGCGGAAGTCGCCGTCCTTCGCGCCGTTCGCCCGAGGCTGATCGGGGTTGTTTTGATCGACCTCCTCCTTGATGGTAGGAAGGTTGCTGTGCGTAGGTCGATTAGATCGACTGCGCGAATGGCGGCTTGACGAAGATGTGGCGGATTTGGCTGCCGCGCTCTTCTCCTCCACCAGGGCCGTGGCGGCCCGAAGGTAGGCCATGGCTGCTTCCGCCTCAAGTGTAGGTTCAGCTTGCTAAAGGCGCGCCATGGTGGCACCCAGGTTGGTCTGGGGGCTGTTGAACGTCGGTAGCCCCGCTTCTTCGAACTCGAGACGGAGGTCTCAAGCGCAGGGAGGGACCGCGCGGCGTTGCTCTTCCGCACATCGCTGCGCGCGGTTGGCGTTTCCCTGGATCTGCCGCGCCTCCTCGGAATTCGTCGCACCGTGACGTGGTGGTTCATTCTCGGAAACCACCAAGACCGGGCGAAAGGTGGGACCTGAGTCGTTGGGGGAGACGTGGACCCGGACCTTCTGGAACTCGCCGCCATCCGGAGACGTGGGAGTTCGCGTGGTACGAGGAAGCCGCTCTCGGTCAATTTTCTTCCTTAGGCGGCAGCCGCGGAGGGTGTGTCGTGCGCCCTTATGGTAGGTGCACGGTATGTCGAGCGGGTCGCGGCTTGTGCGGAGTTCAGGCTTGAGGTCGCCGGAGGGTGGTCGCCGCCCAGATTGGATCTGGGAGGATTTGATCGCCTGGTGAGCGTAGACGTCGCTGGGCGGCCGCAGACCGAAAGGGAAGGTCCCATGGCGCGGCGCCATCTGCGTTGAGTGCTGGGCACTCTCACAGATTTGGAGGGTGTCCTCCATCATGCCGATGACGCGCTCCATTCCCTGAACGATGTCATAGGGTTTGGGCGGGTGGGTCTCCGATGCTAGATCGGAAACGGGGGTGGCAACAGGTGCCGTCGCGATCTTCACAGCGGCCACCGGAGAGGTCGTGGCCGTTGGAATGGTCGAGGTCGCCGTGAAGGAGCCAAAGCAGATCTCCACGGGGTTGGCGAGGATGTCCGCCATGCTTGCCGGGAAAACGACACCAGATCGGGCCACCATGCTGCACAGTGAGTTCCCGATCTCCCCTACCTGGCGCGCCAACTGTCAGGGGGTGAGACCTGGACAGATCCGCAAGGGGGCGACCCAAGCGGTTGTAGGTTAATTTGGAGGGGATGGAGAACTAAGAGCGTAGGTGGTAATTCGCGTGTGGAACTCGGAACACGGCAAGAATGGCGATGGACACAAGGGTTTAGACTGGTTCGGGCCTCCTGAGAGTGAAACCCTACGTCCAGTATGGGGTGGAATTATGCGTGGACGGGAAGTCCCCTCGAATGGAGCTCTAGGCCGCCTTATATGGTCAACGGACTAGGGCTTCCATTCGAGGTCGGTGGACCCTCATCGGGGTCGGTTACAAATTAGGAAGGTCATCTTCCTTGATTACAGGGTGAATCCCGCGATCTGTGGACCTACAGGCGGCGCCGAGCCGCGATCTGGTAGTTCGCCTTGCGCTCCAAGCCCGGCGGATCCTCTGGGGTCTGGGTAAGGTCTTCTGGAGTCTTCCAAGGTCGTCGGGGTTGTGGATAAGGTCTCCGGGCCCACTTGCAGGTCGGCGGGGCTTCTGGCAGGTCGGGTCCACTTAGCAGAGACCTCTGGGACCCTGGTCGGTGGGGACCCATGGGTACCCATATCTCTCAGCTTTCGAATGCCATGTTGCAGACGAGTTCCCGGGCGAGATCCCTGTGCCGGTGCTGGTGCCGCAGAAGATCCCGCCGCAGCTGATTCTGGAGCTGCCCTTGGTGCCACACAAGATCCCATCGCGGGTTCCGACGCAGATTGTGTGGCCCCCGCAGTTGAAGCCACTGCACCCGCGGAGGGGAACAGCCCGCCAGATGGCACACCTTGGTTGGATGTGTCGGTGGAGCTGGGAAGCGCGGTCGGGTCCGCACCAGGTGGCTCGCTCGGAGCGGCCGCTGCCGGCGCTGAATGCGAAGTCGATCCGGTCGCGCTATCCGAGGCGGATTCTGGCATCGCAGGTTGCAGGAGATCGCCTTCGTGTCCTGCGCCGGTCTGCTGCATGAAATGAGGGGCTATAGACTCTGAATTTGCTTCATTTTCTTCACAATTTTCTCCCAAATTTTGTCCTGCAGGGTTAGCATCAGGTGGAGATTGATCTAAGAAAGGGTTAGTAGCAAATTCGTCCCTAGTAGTGGCAGGATCTGAATTTGTGAGATGTGGTGGTAAGAGAAGAATTTCTCCTCTAAGTCGAGCACCGGCATTAGGATGCAATTCTGAGAAGGGGGAGATTGTTTCATCAAAAATGATGTTTCTAGAAATGTAAACTCTCCCCTCAGAAACATCTAAGCACTTGAAACCTTTGTGTAGATTGCTATAACCAAGGAATACACACCTCTTAGACCGAAATTGAAGTTTACGATTATTGTAGGGTCTCAAGTTGGGCCAACATGCGCAGCCAAAGACTCGAAGAATTGAGTAATCTGGTTTCTGCCCTAAGAGACGTTCTAGGGGTGTTTGGTTATCAATAACTCGGCTTGGAAGCCGATTAATCAAGTACGTGGCTGTGATAAAGGCTTCGTCCCAAATTTTGAGAGGCATGGAAGTATGGGCTATCAAGGAAAGTCTTACCTCTACAATGTGGCAATGTTTGCGTTCAGCGGAGCCATTTTGCTGATGAGCATAAGGGCGGGAGACATGATGGGAAATTCCAATGCGCTAGAAAAAGGCATTGAGCTTTTGGTACTCACCACCCCAATCTGTTTGCATAGCAATAATTTTACGATCAAACATAAGCTCAACAAGATTTTGGAAATCATGGAACCGCTGAAACACTTCTGATTTATGACGAAGCAAATAAATCCACGTAAACTTACTGAAATCATCAATGAAACTAACATAAAAATTGTTTTGCCAACAGAAGTGGGAGCTAGCCCCCATACATCAGAGAAGACTAGTTCTAGGGGTGCACTAGAAGTACTAGTGGATCTCGGATAGGGAAGCTGGTGGCTTTTACCCTTCTGGCAAGCATCACACACGGATTCTTTATTGGACTCTTGAACGAAAGGAAGCTTGTTCCTACTGAGGACCTGATGAACGATTGAAGAGGATGGGTGGCCGAGGCGACTGTGCCACCTGGACGAAGGAGGCTTGACAGCAACTTGCGCCTCTTTATTCGACTTCAAAGGGTAAAGGCCTCCTTCGCATGGGCCTCTATGGATGAAGAAAAAATCCGGGTGAAACTCAAAGAATGCATCATTATCACGAGCAAGCTTGTGAACTGAAATGAGACTTTTACTGGCATGGGGAACATAAAGGATATTTTTCAAAGAGAAATTGCCACTAGAGGTACGAAAATTGCTATGACCAATCTGATATATCCCCATACCTGATCCATTGGCGGTGTGAACCTGGTCACCACCATGGTATTTCTCCCTCATCGTGAGCTTCTCCAGTTCCCCGGTGATGTGATCGGTGGCTCCAGTGTCGGAGTACCAATTCGTGTCGATGTCGTACGAGGTTGTTGCAGCCGATGCAGATTTGTTCTCGACAGGCCCATTAAAGGACGTATCGAACCTCTTGTAGCACCTCAGCACCGTGTGTCCTTCCTTGCCGCAAAGCTGACTGGTAGGACGATCGCCATCTGCACCATGACGGCCGCCATTGTCGCGGCCTCCACAACCGCCATTGCCACGACCACCGCGGCCGCGGTTGTTGCACCCGCCACCACGACCACCTCGGGATGCCATGTTCGCCGAGGATCCTGATCCACCATGAAGCAAAGCGATGCGTTGCTCAAAGGTAGCGAGCTGGGTGTATAACTCACCAAGAGAGATAGGTTCAACCCTGGCTGCGATCGCAGACACAACCGGATTGAACTTGATGACAAGGCCCGCCAGGATGTACGACACGTGCTCTTCGTCTTCGAGTTTCTTCCCGGCAGATGCCATCTCATCCGCCAGGGTCTTCATCTTCCCGTAGTTCTTGGATATGGAGGACGTCCCCTTGCTCGCCGTGGCAAGGGCCATCCTCGTGTTGATGATGCGGGAGCGCGGCTGTGAAGCAAACATTGCCTCGATGGCCGCCCAAAGCTCGGCGGTGGTGGAGTGCGTCGAGACTTGCGTCAGGATGTCCCGGGTCAACGAGGACATCAGATAGTTGAGTATCTGCTGGTCCTTTGCGACCCAAGCCTCAGGTTGGGGACCAAGTCGTTGGGCTTCTCCTTCGAGACGGGACGGTCTTCGGCGGCGGCTCGGTGGCGGCGTCGAGGAAGTGCCCCACTTGCGTGCCCTTGATCGCCGACAACACTTGTGCCTTCCAGAGAGGATGGTTGTTGCGCGCCAGCTTCTCCGTCACTGGATGGCCGAGCGCATACACAGCAGGCGGCACGAAGGAGTTGGGACCGGCCATTGATCAGATCAAGGAGGAAAGTGGCTCTAATACCATGTAAAGCTTGGTGTAACGGGATACCTTCTCAGGCTCTCGGTTTCGTGTTTATATAGCCAAGAAGAGCCCTTGGCGTGGCTTACATCTTGTAGAGGAAGTTTACTTACAATCAAGAAAGGAGAGAAGATTACAGCAACTAACTTCCTCTATCCTATCTACGGTACAACAAACACACACGCACACGGAACCTGGCCTACTAGGCTCTATCTTAACAATGCATATTTGTACTAAGCTGTCAGGTGTCAGCTATGCAGTGTGCTTGCTTCTGCAGGTCATGCGTAAGCAATAAGCCTTCTCAAATCTCAGCATCCAATCCAAATGCAGATGAAGCGGTTAATGGGCGAGAGCGCGAGGCGGCCACACGCCCCCTCTGCTCTTCTATATAAACCCACGCGGTCATCGCTTGCGAACCACCCCGAGCGCATGCAGTTTAACGGCTTTGGCTAGTTTAAGAGAGATTCAGTAAACAAACTGCGGCCTTAAGAGCGCGGCAACTCAGTATCATGAGGCGCCTGCAGTTCTTGGCCGCCGCCTTCTTCCTCCTCGCGCTCGATGCATTCCTCCTGCCGTCAATGGCCGGCGCGCCGCAGCTGTCGCCGGACTACTACGCCGACGTCTGCCCCGACCTCGAGAGCATTGTCCGCGCCGCCGTGCGGATGTCCGTGGCGCACTTGCCCGTCGCCGCGCCCGCCACGCTCCGGCTCTTCTTCCACGACTGCGCTGTCAGGGTGCGTGCCCGCGGTTCGTTTCTGATGTTACGGCGATCGATCAGTTGAGTGGCTTGTGACTGTTGATAATGCCGTGCGACTCTTGTGAATTAATTAAGGGCTGCGACGCGTCGATCTTGCTGATCAACCCCGACGGCGACGACGAGTGGCGGAGCCTCAACGGCATGACGCTGAAGCCGGAGGGGTTCAGCACGGTTATGAACGCCAAGGCAGCCGTGGACAGCGACCCGCGGTGCCGGAACATGGTGTCGTGCGCCGACATCCTGGCCCTCGCCGCCAGGGACTCCGTGTTCCTGGTAAGCACGCGACACACCAACTGATGACCGTGGCTCGCTTTCGTGCTCGAGGGCGTTCGTTTGTCTCGCCGGATCGTGAGTTCGTGACTGTGTGTCCCGCGTGAACACGGCGGCGCAGAGCGGAGGGCCGGACTACGAAGTGGAGCTGGGCCGGTACGACGGCCGGGTGTCGACTCAAGGCAGCGTCCTGATCCCACATGGCAACTTCAACCTCGACCAGCTCAACGCCTTCTTCTCCGGCCTCGGCCTGTCCCAGGACGACATGATCGCACTCTCAGGTATCTAGAATTATTGCACGTGACGTGTATTATCAAATACTATATCACAGCTATAGCTAGAACACGCGAACAGCATGAACGCAGCACATTTGCTTGGGAGACTGGTGGTGTCGTCGTGTCCGTTGCTAACGGCCGTTCTTGCATGTGGGGATTGGCCCATTGCATTGCAAGCAGGGGCTCACACGATCGGCGCGGCGTCGTGTGGCTTCTTCGGTTACCGGCTGGGCGCGGACGCGGCCATGGACCCGGCGTTCGCGGAGCAGCTCCAGGGCAGCTGCCCGGGCGCCGCACCCGGAGCCGGCGGCGGGTTCGCGTTCCTGGACGCCAGGACGCCGCTGCGGTTCGACAACGAGTACTACCGGAACCTGCGCGTCGGGAGGGGGCTCCTGGCGTCCGACCAGGCGCTGCACGCGGACCCGAGGTCGCGCGCCGCCGTCGACCGCTACGCCGCGGACCAGGACGCCTTCTTCGGCGACTTCGCCGCGGCCATGACCAGGCTCGGCAGGGTCGGGGTCAGGACGGCGGACGACGGCGAGATACGCCGCGACTGCAGGTTCCCCAACTGATCGGGGCTCCTCGCTTGGTTGCGCGCGAGTGCGCGACGGTTTTGTACTTGTGTGACGTTACGGTGTGAATGTGCAGCAGGCCGCGTGTCTTTTCGGAAGATGTTGGCCTATTGGGCCATAAAAGCCCCATTTGATTTTAAGCTTTCAGCACCGGATCCTGCTGAAGCTGACTAGCATCGGGAATTCGGAGAATTCATGTCAGGCTGCGTTTGGATGCAGATATTGGAGGCCTTGGTATTGAATTGACTTCAATACCAAATCGGAGTAGTATTGATATTAGGTTACAATACCAATGTCATTGTTTGGATGCAGCTGAATTTGCTAGAGGGAATCGAAGAAACTTGTGAATACTAATTCGTGTTTGGATGTTCATACCGTGCCATTAGAGTTGACCACGACCTTCTTCTCTCTTTTGCTTCTTGCTCACGCCGACGAGCAGACCGGGGCGGAGCTTCCCCTCGCCGCCTTAATCCGCTCAGCCCCGCGGATGGGAGAAGAAGGAAGGAGAAGAAGGGAGGAGGACGGGGGCTGCGCGGTTCGCTGACGGAGGGAGGTGGGGGCGGCGTGCCTCACCATGGGAAGGAGGATTGAGGCGGTGCGGCTCTCCGGTGGAGGGAGGATGGTGACGGCGCGGCTCGCCGGCGGAGGGAGGACGGTGGTGGCGTAGTTCGCCAGCCGCGAGGAAGAGGAGGAGTACCGACGGCGGCAGAGTTGGAGGAGGGTGGCGATAGCGAAGATGGAGGGCCGCGACGGAGGGTGATGAAGGCGGAGGGTGCGCCGTATGGGAGGGGCGGGTAGCGGCGGCGTTCGGGCGGGCGGGCGACGCAAAGGGGACGGGACGCGGGGACGGATGAATGCCTTGCAATACGGAGGGTCCGGGCTCCGATATGGTTGAGGGTGCGGGCAAGGCAAGGGAATGTCGTGAGGTATTCGCTACCGTTTCCAATTCCCAATTCCTACGACACCCAAACGATGGTATTGGGGGCCAGCCAATTCCAATTCTTAATTCAAAGCTCCAATACCAACATCCAAACGAAGCCTTACAGCATTACATCAACTCCAAAAGAGACTCACTAAATTAGACTATTTAGCTAGTATTCTTCCTCTATATTTCCTCTTCTTCCAACAGACTAACTAAAATGACTAGCCATCCCACAACTAGGCCCACGTGTCAGCCGCGCGAGGGAGGTGGGAGCAGGAGGGGATCGCGCGGGAGGTGGTGAGGCCGCGAAGGAAAGCTAGCAGATGGCGCTAGCCATCTTTGGCTAGCGAAGACACAAGTTTAGCTATCGAGGATAGCTAGCGAAGACACAAGTTTAGCTATCGAGGATAGCTAGCGGGGTGTTTGGCTAGTTTATTGGAATGCTATTTTTTGTTTTTTTTTCATTTTTTTAGCTAGTCAAGCCAAGATAGCTAGTCTCTTGGAGTTGCTCTTACCATTCGAAAAGTCAAAACTACGCGAGAGTGCCGGCAAGCTTCCGAGCGCTCAATTTGGTATGGAATCTCAATGGAGAGGGTCATCACACAGTTACTAAGACTGTAATCTTAAAAATGGTGCCAGTGGAGGGTCAAGGTGATGACCCTCATCTCTCATTCCATGACACTCCCCTCATATCTTCATAAATTTGCTAATGCGACATGACGTTTAATACCTATAACCCTTCTATAACACTCCCCATTGAGCGGGTCTAAACGTCCTATTGCACTCCACTTGCTATATCGCTGCGCGCAACGTGCGGGGGGGCCCACGGTGTCGCTGCTCGCCTGCTCCTCAGGTCCTCCACGGCTGCACCCAGTCCAGTGGGCCCCGCACGGACCCGTGCGCATGCGATGCCCGTGTTTTTTTATTTCCTTTCCTTTTCTTTTCATCTTCTATTCATTTACCGATAATAATCTTAATTTATACACATATTTTTTCAAAGAATTTATGCACACGACTTTTTGTTTAGCATGATTTATTCACAATTTATGCACATAAACTTCTCGTATTTTATGATTATAATTTATATATAACTCATGCAGCTCACAATTTATCAACATAATTTTTATTTTGAATAATTTTTCATGATTTATTTACATAAATTTTGCACATAACTTTTTGTTCGGCATATTTTGTTCATGAGTTGTGCACAACTCGTCGTCAGGGTCAAAGTGACATCCCAAAGGATCTGACCCTTACCGCGGAGGAAAGTTGCCATCCGCCTCTGCCACATCTGGTAGTTCTTCCCATCAAAGTGCGGAGGACCCGATCCCCGTTCCTGGTACGCCATCTTTGGATTTTAGACTGGTTAGAGTCCCGAAAGACCCGTAACCGGCTTTGATACCACTTGAAGGACCGAACTGGCGACCAGAGAGGGGGGAGAATGGGAGCCGATAAAAATTCTTCTCGAGGGAGATGGCTTCTCCAACAAGTCGAACACGGCTAGGCCAAATCACTTCTCCGACTCAACTACTCAAGTTGGCCAAGACCACGTAGCCACTGGAGTGCTACTGGTCATAGGAACCAACAACCACCAAAACCTACTCGAGAACGCAGCGGAACAAGCAACTCGAGCAGCACACTGACCACACCGGTCAGACCGGTCACCACCACCGGTCAGACCGGTCCTAGCCGGATCACCTGGACTAAGCCGTCGGATCACCCGACACCCACCAGAGACACACCGGGTCACCCTGGACCCTAAGCCGGATCACCTGAGCGAGACTTGACAATTTCCACAGCAATGCCCCTGCACCGGTCAGGCCGGTACAGCACACCGGTCAGACCGGTCCTAGGCTGGAAACCTCAAATCCAAGAATCCGACCTCCCGAGCTCCAAACAGCACCAAACTTGAAACAGCAGCAAACCTAGGAACTAGGGAACACACCAGGACGCTCATCCGAGCAAAAACCAACAGGGACTTGCACCGGTCAGGCCTGGGCACTCGGGATGAACAGCAACCCGCGGGTCAACTCCTCCAAATCCAAAACCCGATCTCCCGATTCGCTTCACGGATTCGCACAAGACTTTGGGGATACTAGGAGTACCTCATGGGCATCCCATAGCTACGATTTGGTCCACCAAAACTCGTTGAATCAAGAGGAATCAAAGGATTTCCACCTAGAACACCACTTTCCCGAAACCTAAGAAAACCCCAAAATCGAGCACCTTGACTCACGGATTTGGGAGGGGAATCACAAGGAAAAGAACCACGAAGGGCTCATGCATACATCCCCTATCAAATCCCAAAGAGAAAGGCCTCAAAACCACCACACAAAAATAGCCAAGAAAAGGCTCTGAAAATCACCAAAAAGGGAAAACGGGAGAGACACAATCAAGCCTTGAGGAACCACGCCGAATCATCTATACATACCATGAAGGTTCATACAAGGTCTAGGTTGCCACCCGATCATCCATCCCTCTCTAAGGATCTCACCATGAAGCTCTCAAGCTAGTCCTAAAATCCTAAGGAAAAAAGGAAGGGAAAATAGAAAAAGCAAATGAGCTAGGCTTCCAAGAGATGGCTGTCATCCTCTCACCACTTGGGTTATATGGAGGCAACCGAAAGACAAAACTACCCCTATTACGTTAAACTAAGATACACACCCCCGAAGGGCCTTTTGGGAAACTTCATTGTAGCACCATCGAACGGATGCCCAGCGACTGCAAACTTGCTTAACCTCGACGCAAGCCTTGCGATCCCGACACGTGTCCTCCGCTTCGAAGACTCCGGAAAGCGTCGTTGCACACCGGTCAGACCGGTGCTCATCACCGGTCAGACCGGTGCTCCTCACCGGTCAGACCGGTACCCACCGGTCAGACCGGCCTGATGCTGCTGCTCTCCGGTCTTCGGTCTTGGCTTTGTGGATCAACCAAGGAACCCAGTGGTTTTGTGGTGAACCACTGGAAACCTCGCGAACTCGGTGTAGCCTCCGCCAATCACCACTCATGACTCGGCTCCCACTATTTAGCTAGTATTCTTCCTCTATATTTCCTTTTCTTCCAACAGACTAGCTAAAATGACTAGCCATCCCACAACTAGGCTCACGTGTCAGCCGTGCGAGGGAGGTGGGAGCAGGAGGGGATCGCGCGGGAGGTGGTGAGGTTGCGAAGGAAAGCTAGCAGAGGGCGCTAGCCATCTTTGGCTAGCGAAGACACAAGTTTAGCTAGCGGGGTGTTTGGCTAGTTTATTGGAATGCTATTTTTTGTTTTTTTCATTTTTTAGCTAGTCAAGCCAAGATAGCTAGTCTCTTGGAGTTGCTCTTACCATTCGAAAAGTCAAAACTACGCGAGAGTGCCGGCAAGCTTCCGAGCGCTCAATTTGGTATGGAATCTCAATGGAGAGGGTCATCACACAGTTACTAAGACTGTAATCTTAAGAACGGTACCAGTGGAGGGTCAAGGTGATGACCCTCATCTCTCATTCCATGACACTCCCCTCATCTCTTCATAAATTTGCTGATGTGACATGATGTTTAATACCTATAACCCTTATATAACACTCCCCATTGAGGCGGGTCTAAACGTCCTAGTGCACTCCACTTGCTATATCGCTGCGCGCAACGTGCAGGGGGCCCACGGTGTCGCTGCTCGCCTGCTCCTCAGGTCCTCCACGGCTGCACCCAGTCCAGCGGGCCCCGCACGGACCCGTGCGCATGCGCTGCCCGTGTTTTTTAATTTCCTTTCTTTTTCTTTTCATCTTCTATTCATTTACCGATAATAATCTTAATTTATACAAATATTTTTTTCAAAGAATTTATGCACACGACTTTTTGTTTAGCATGATTTATTCACAATTTATGCACATAAACTTCTCGTATATTCTTTTATACATAATTTATGATCATAATTTATATATAACTCCTGCAGCTCACAATTTATCAACATAATTTTTATTTGGAATAATTTTTCATGATTTATTCACATAAATTTTGCTCATAACTTTTTGTTTGACATATTTTGTTCATGAGTTGTGCTCAACTCGTCGTCAGGGTCAAAGTTATGTGCATAACTCACCGTCAATGTCAAAGTTATGTGCATAACTCGTCATTACGGAAAACGTTATCTGTATAACTCGTCGTTAGAGAAAATGTTATCCACATAACTCGTCGTCAAGGTCAAAGTTATGTGCATAACTCATCGTCAATGAAAAAGTTATGTGCATAACTCATCGTCAAAGTCAAAGTTATGTGCATAACTTGTCGTTACGGAAAACATTATCTACATAACTCGTCGTTAGAGAAAACGTTATCCGCATAACTCGTCATCAGGGTGAAAGTTATGGGCATAAGTCATCGTCAGGGTGAAAGTTATGTGCATAGCTCGTCGCCAGGGAAAAAGCTATGTGCATAACTCGTTGTCACGGTCAAAGTTATGGGTATAACTTGTCGTCAGGGTCAAAGTTATGTGCAAGACTCATCATTACAGAACAAATTATCTGCATAACTCATCGTTAAGACCAAAGTTATGTGCATAAGCTGTCATCAGAGTCAAAGTTCTATACATAACCGGTCATTTGAAAAATATGTCATTACAACTTTCAAGGATTGGAGATCTGCCATTGGAAATCACCTAATTGGATATATGCCATTGCAGTTCAACCAGATGTCGAAATTGAATGGCAAATTTTCAATATCGCTCCGAATTGCAATGACAAGTTTCCAATATCACTCTGAATTGCAATGGCAAGTTTCGGCGTGTGATTGAACTACAATAACAAATTTCCAATTAGGTGATTTTTAATGGCAGATCTCCGATCCTTGAAAATTGTAATGGCATATTTCCAATTAATCCTAAAAAAATCATACATATAAATTAACGTATGTAAAAATTTATATGTATAAGTTGTCGTGAGAAAAAATATGCGCGCCTATTAGTCCTGCCCATAGTTTTACCAATTAAAACTTGTGTTTATCAGTAACCCTTTGGTTAAATATAATGTTGAAAGTCACTTTTATCACGTTTTGCCCACCCAACTCCAAGAGCCTCTCTAAAAATCACTAGTTAAAACCCTGATTTGGCTAGTATGTAAAATGAAATTGCTATCAAAAAGTTGATGAAATCCAACATACTAGCTAAAATCAACTCTCCATATGCTCCACCACTAGTGGGTCCCGCCTGCCATACTCATGTACGAGGGGATAGCTAGCGGGACTGGCTAGCCAAAGATGGCTAGCGAAGCCCCTGGTTTAGCTAGCGGAGGATAGCGAGCGCAAATTTAACTAGTCTATTGGATTGAGTTTTTGGACAAATTTTCTATTTTTAGCTAGTTAAACCAAGATAGCTAGTCTCTTGGAGTTGCTCTCACATTCTTTTTCCATTGATCCGAATTTGGCCCATCAAATGTTTTTGGGAACCCGTGAAAGAGAATGACCTCAAATTAATTTATACGTGTTAAAAGAGAAATTAACTTCGAAAACAGTGAAAGAAAATGACGGTTGGTGGTGGATTGTCAGGGCACTCTCAACCCAGACTCTAACATAGAGTCCAAGACACTATTTATTGCATTTTTGCTGATGTGACACCCTATTTATTGAAGAGAGAAGGACGCAAGACTCGCACTGGGGAGAGCAGCGTCGAGTCTCCGGATCCGGTACACCGGCCGCCGCGCGCCTCCCTCTTCCCCCGCGCGCGCTTTTCTCCCGCACCGACCTCACGCGCCACCCTCGGACATCGTTCTCCCGCGTCGTGCCGGGGACGGTCGGCGGGGCTCGTGCCTGGCCTCGCGGCACCACCGGAGAGGAGGGGACGGCCTCCGCTCGCGCCATTGCCGAAGAGGGTGGACGGCCTCCGCTCGCGCCTCCGTCAGAGAGGAGGGGAGCGGCCTTCGCCTGCGCTGTCTCCAGAGAGGGGAGGGCCGGCGTTCGCACGCGCCATCGCTGGAGTGGGGAGGGCCGGCCTCTGCGCCCGTCGGCGCCAGAAAGAAGAGGCCCGGTCGCAATACGCCCGCGTCGAGCAGGAGAACACCGTGCTCCGGGCCCGTGCCACCGAGCGCGGTGGCCGCCCACCGCTCCTTTCTCCTCGCCAGTCCCGGCACGTAGCAAGGTGGACGCGCTCCCGGTGGCGATGCGCAATGGGGTGGGCGTGCTCCCAGCGGCGAGCCCTAAAGGGACCAGCCGCTCGCGGCGAGCTCCTCCAGGGAGCAGAGGTGCACTGCCGGCGACGAGCTCACCAGGGGGCGAGAAGTGGCGCGCACGACAGGCTCTCCCTCGGGGAGATTCGGGCGGGGCGTGGCGGGGCAGTGGCGCGCTCCCCCGGGCGAGCTCCCCAGCCATGGTGGCGCGCCCAGAGTACCGACGGATCTCAGTTTTTTTTTCTTTTTCTGATTTTAATTTGTACTCTATGGTTGATTTTTGCATCTGGTGATGCTTCTGGTGAAATTTGCTGCCGGTGAGATATGCTATTGTGCGTGAACAAAATATTGTTGGTTTGATGATCTGGTGATATGAAGAGGTGCTGAGTGGATCACATGGTGAGATGCCACAGCTGATCATATGTTTTTGTGGTGGGTAATAAATGTCTTTATCTATAGAAACTACTATTACAAATTCTGTATTGGGAAGTGTAGTTTCTTGTGTTAGAGTCTTCAACTTATGGATTCTATGGGTAGAGTCTGGGTTGGGAGTTCTCTCATGTGTATGTGCCAGATAGAGAAACCTGGAGGTGGGAACGGGTGAACGCGGTTTCCAAAAGTAGTTGTCGGAGATCAGTCGCTATGGACCATCCTAGAGCGCTCGCTAATTAGCGAGTCCCCTTGCCATGCTTGGATGTTGGTATTGAGTCCTGGAACCAGGAGTTGAAATTGAGCACCCACCAATCCCATTGTTTGGATGCTCTTGGTATTGCCTCATGGAATTGTTTCAATACCGTGAAATTCCATGTGCGCATGCACAAGCCCGCCTGCAATTCGGAGCCCTCCCGCTCGGTATTGCGCCGCTTATCCCTCCATCCCTCTTTTCCCATTTGTACCCCTTTGCACTCGCAAAAAACAAAAGCTGGTGTCGTAAATGGGTATGAACCGATGACAACCCTCCGCGAGGATGATGGCGCCACAGGTATTCTCTTTCTCTTGCCTTCCTCCTCATATCTGAGACTGATCCTTTTTTAACTAGTAACTAGGCATACTAATATGCACAAGTATTTAACTCCACAAACATCTAAATATATGCACACCACGGCTAAGATATTGAATCATTTCTTTACCTGAAAATGAACTAGTGGATAGAGTCATACACCTATGGACTCTGCCACCACATGGTGCTTTTGCAGGGTGTTTGAAATTTCTTTTGTCAATTCCAAGAATAATATAGGTACTTGGAAGGAATATGGTATCCCTCTGAGCTCCTTTGAGGCTTTGACTTTGGCATGCATATGTGTCGAGCAATAGGTTTTATTGACTGTAAGGACGTCAAGGTCAAATTGGATTTGGAAATTGTCGGAGCCTGGAGGTGCGGGGCAGAGGCATTCATTACATGTGCGCCGCTGCCCGGAGGCGCGAGCACAAAGGCTGGGGACGCGACGGCCTGGACGGGAGGCAGGGTTGGCGAGCAGAGATGACCGGCGACAAGTTATGTGATGATTCTTGTGTTCGATTTTGGTTCTTGTGAATCTAGGATGGTGATTCTTGTGAGATTGTAATGATGAGATTTATCCTTGTGAGACTTGATTTCTTATGAAATCTGGAATTGTGACTTGTAGATGTATTCTTGCGAGATTGTGGTGAGATGTATTTTGTGATATTGTGATTATAAGAGGAAATGGATTATGTGATTCTCATGAGATTCAATGTGATTATGTGGTCGAAAAAAGAATAGAAAAATAAAATAAAGAGAACAGGATGGAGGAGGAGGATGGTGATGGGAGGCGACACCCCATTAGTACTCGGTCCAGTGCGCACCCGGCTGTTTAGTTCTCAAAAATTTCACCAACTACCAATCACATCAATCTTCAGACACTAATTAGGAGTATTAACTGTGGATTAATGATAAAACTTATTTCACAACCCCTACCTTAATTTTTGAGACACAAATTTAATGAGCCTAATGATGTCATGATTAGACAACATTGTGCTACAGTAACCAATCTCTAATGACAGATTAATTAGATTTAATGGATTTGTCGTACGGACATCCTTGGGCGCACTACTCAGGTGGGTACCAGGACCGACTACTCGGTGGGCCCCTGGGACTACCCGACTTGGGCTGCACGGCACCGGATGGCGTGGAGCACAAGGCATACAGGAGACTAGTACTCGGTTAGGAAGCTAGACATGTCTGGATCTATGTAGAGTACTCCTAGCCGTACACGACTAGTACTCCCCTATCAAACTGACTTGTAACCCTGCCTCCCGGACCATATAAGGCGAGGCAGGGACCCCTATCTCTTCATCTGCATCATCTTGTAAACACACCCAATCAATCCAGAGCTACGCAGCATACAGGACGTAGGGTATCACGCACCTCGCGGCCCGAACCTGTCTAAATTGTGTGCCACGTGTCTCTCCTTCGAGTTCCCGATCGCGGCGAGGCCACAAACGTCTACCTCGGGTACTCCCCTTGGTAGGTTGCCGGGTTAAAACACCAACAGCTGGTGCGCCAGGTAGGGGATCTCGCCGAAGATCTCATGGCGAACTCGACGGTTTCAATCGTCATCAGGCCAACCGCCGCCTTCAACCGCGGCGACACCTTCGTCTTCGGCTCCTGGGTCTGCACCGCTGACGGCGCTGGATCGTTCCAGCGCCACCTCACCATGACCCCGGACCCGGAGACCGGGCTCGTGACACTTCCCGAAGTTGTCACGGGTCAACTCGCCGAAAAATTCGGCGAATTTTCGCTCTACAGCCAATCCGCTGACTTCGAGATTCGATCCGCCTCCAACCCGAACTCGACGTCAGCCTGGATCGAATCATGCGAGCCGGCTCCCGAGCCATCGTGTGGAACGGTCCTCCCCTACGAGCACTTCCCGTACGGCCTCCGCAACGTATCTGCGGGCTACGTGGACGCGCTCGTCCCACGTCAGGCCGGCAAGGAGATCCTCTCCGAGTACTCCTCGGACTCCAACGCCGTCCCTGGCTACAACTCGGACTCTTCCTATGAGTTCGACTTCGGTTCGGACCCGATCGAGTCCGAGTCTGAGCTCAACACAGCCGAGGAACCGCTGTCAGGTCCTGCCGCTGGCTTGGTCATTACATCTACTCCCGCTGGCAGATTCGTCTACTGGCCCGACCGCAAGCCCGCAGACCTGACTGACGACAACTCACGCTGCGTCGCCTACCTCGAGACACTCCCCTTCCAGGAGGGGACACCGCTGGCTCCAAACGAAGACGAGTACACCCCCACCGAGGTGGCGACTACCGACTCTGGACTCTGCACACCTGACCGTGAAGTCTTCATGACAGCCGGGGGTGATGGAACCTCAGAAAACCGATCCGATCCGATCGGTACCTCGACGACATCTCAGAGGACGAGTTATCAGCCTATGCACCCCCCAATGAGACTACCGAAGACAAGAACGCTCGGCGCGACCGCAACAGGAAGCGGGCCGATCGACGCCGACGTCTCCAGGAAGATCTCCTCATCCGGAACCTCAATGAGGCTCTGGATCAAGTCGCCAACCGGGTACACACCACCCCTGAGCAATGCCTCATGTCTATCACAACGATAGCACGACAGGCTCAGGGGCACCGCGCAGGCGAAATCATCGCCAAGCTTGCTGAAGACGCCTACTTCATGCGGGTCAACAACAGAGTCGCCCCCGCCGGAAACCGCGAAGCCACTAGTCGCAGCCGCACCCCAGGAGATGGCGGGCGCAATCGTGTTCGTGGCGAACACCAACCAACCCCCAACCGCTCTAGAGCCTCTGCGGGAGGACCCTCACATGGTGGCCATAGCGGCGGGGGCGGCCACGGCGGGGGCGGCAGCAGCGGTAGCTCCTCTCATGGCGGCGGCAGAAGAGCTGGTGGCGGCGGCGATCGCGGAGGCCGAGGCCACGCGAACAGCCACGCCACTGGCAATGCACACGGCGGCTACGACACCCACCACAGGATCGACAAGATCCGCCGCGCCAAGAAGACTACCGAAGTCAGCGACGGCTTCCCCGCCCACTCCGCACGGCTTCGCGACCTGCTTCTTCCCGAGAAATTCAAACCTCTCGGGATCACCAAGTACGACACGAAGCAAGACCCAGTTCAGTGGCTCAGGTGCTATGCCCTGGCCATCGAAAACGCTGGTGGCGACAACGACACGAAGTGCCTCTACTTCCCTTTCTGTCTGGACCAGGCTCCACTCACATGGCTTGAGTCACTCGACAAGAACTCGATCGACCAGTGGGACCAGCTGAAGGCCCAGTTCACCAGCAACTTCGCGGGCGCCATGGGGCGCTCGGGTACTCGCATGGACCTGGCGATGGTCAAGCAGGAGCAAGGCGAGACGCTCCGCCAGTACATGCACCGCTTTTTTAACAAGCGTGAGACCGTAGTCGACGTCACCGACAAAGAAGTCATCGACCTCTTCCAAGACGGGCTCTACCACTGTCGCACCTTCGAAGACTTTGGTCACCGCCGCCCGAGTTCCATCACCAACCTCAAAGACATGATCACCTCATGGGCCGACGAAGAGGACAAGGCGAACGCCAAGTACGACTCCATTCGCGGCAAGAGCAAGAACAACACGGGCGGCAACAACAACAACAAGGATCAAGGGGTCGCAACAATAACAACTACTCGGGTCCTAACCGCAAGCGCAAGCCAGACAACACAGTCGCGGCTATACAGCGCCCTGTGAAGGACAACTCCAAAAAGACCTCCGGCGGCTTCAGAGACTTGCTTAAAGAGAAGTGCCCGTGGCATCTGGACGGCAACCACACGACCGATCAGTGCTACCAACTCCGGCGAGCGCTCAAAGATATCCCTGAGCCACGGCCTCCTCATGACAAGAAGGGCAAGAAGAAAGTCGACGAAGGCAATGGCGACTTCCAAGAACCCGACAAGACGGTGAATGTCCTGTTCGGCGGACTACCCACCAGACGGTCACAGAAGCTCACCCTATGGGAAGTCTTGAACATTGAACCAGCGGTGCCAACACCTCTAAGGTGGTCGGAAGTACCCATAACCTTCTCCCGCGTGGATCAATGGACAAGCTTCTCTGAGCCAGGACGTTTCCCACTAGTCCTGAAACCAGTAGTCGCGGGCTCCAGACTCAACAAGGTACTCATTGACGGCGGGAGAGGACTCAACGTCCTCTTCACCAAGACCTTGAAGAAAATGAAGCTCGACATCACTGACATGCTCACCAAGAGCGCATCGCCTTTCTACGGCATCGTCCCAGACAACGCGGCTATACCACTTGGCTCAGTGGTTCTGCCAGTTACCTTTGGGGATACAAGGGAGAACTACCGCACCGAGTACATCAAGTTCGAGGTTGCGGACTTCGAAACCTCCTACCATGCCATCCTCGGCAGACCAGCCATCGCCAAATTCATGGCGGTCCCTCACTACATCTACTTGGTACTCAAAATGCCAAGTCCTGCTGGAGTACTCGCGCTGCAAGGGGACTTGAAGATTTCCTACAACTGCGACACCGAAGCCGTGGAACTCGCAGCAACTAATCAAGTACCCAATGCAATGATGGAGATCTTCGCTACCTCCAAGAAGCTCGCACCAACCGAACTCGAGGTACCTGAGAAGACCGACACCTCAAACAAGCCTCAACCAACAGAGGAAGTATAGGTGAAGGCCATTGACCTTGGGACCGGCGACAGCAGCAAGACTACCATGATCGGCGCGGGGCTCGACCCCAAATAGGAAGACGCGCTCATCAGCTTCCTCTGGGCTAACCGAGACATCTTCGCGTGGAAGCCAGCGGACATGCCAGGGGTGCCCAGGAGGCTGATCGAGCATTCACTCAACGTCGATCCTAAAGCTACGCCCAAGCGACAACACCTCCGTCGTTTCGCTGACGACCGACGGGATGCCATCAAGAAGGAACTCGCCAAACTACTCGCGGCCGGCTTCATCTGTGAAGTCTTCCATCCTGAGTGGCTCGCCAACCCCGTCCTCGTCCGCAAGAAGAACACGAACGAGTGGAGGATGTGCGTCGACTACACCGACCTCAACAAGCACTGCCCCAAGGACCCCTTCGGGTTGCCGCGGATTGATCAAGTCATCGACTCCACGACGGGTTGCGACCTGCTCTGCTTCCTCGACTGCTACTCCGGCTACCACCAGATCGCTATCAAGGAAGAAGACCAGGAGAAGACCGCGTTCATCACCCCGTTCAGCGCCTACTGCTACACGACAATGTCGTTCGGGTTGAAGAACGCCGGCGCTACCTACCAGCGAGCTATCCAGGCCTGCTTCAAGAAGCAGCTCAACAAGAACGTCGAAGCCTATGTGGATGATGTGGTCGTCAAGACCAGAAACTCCGACACGCTAATCGCCGATCTTGAAGAGACTTTCGCATCCCTGCGAGAGTACCAATGGAAGCTCAATCCCAACAAGCGCGTCTTCGGCGTACCATCTAGGAAACTACTCGGCTTCATCATCAGCCATCGCGGCATCGAAGCCAGCCCCGAGAAGATCTCCGCCATCACCAATATGAAAGCTCCAACTTGCATCAAGGATGTCCAGAAGCTGACCGGGTGCATGACGGCCCTGAACAGATTCATCTCGAAGCTTGGAGAACGGGGACTACCCTTCTTCAAACTACTCAAGCACCAAGAGAAGTTCGTGTGGACCGAGGAGGCTGATCAAGCTCTGACGCAGCTCAAAGACTTCTTCTCCAAGCCACCGGTCCTCACAGCTCCTCGCAAATTGGAGCAGCTACTACTCTACCTCACTGCGACTACTCACGTGGTCAGTACTGCCATCATCGTCGAGCGGCAGGAAGAAGGCCACGCCTACCCAGTCCAGTGACCAGTCTACTTCGTCAGCGAGGTTCTGTCAGAGTCCAAGGCATGGTACCAGCCGGTCCAGAAGCTACTCTACGCAGTACTCATCACCTCGCGAAAGCTACGACACTACTTCCAGGAGTACTCGATCGTCGTCATCACCGACTACCCGCTCGGTGACAAGCTCGGTGACATACTTCGCAACCAAGATGCTACTGGAAGAATCTCCAAGTGGGCGGCCGAACTTGGCGCCCTCAACATCGACTTCAAGCCACGTACCGCTATCAAGTCTCAAGCACTAGTCGACTTCATGGCAGAGTGGCGGGAGAATCAGCTACCAACTCCAATAGAGCGACCAGAGCATTAGGTGATGTACTTCGACGGCTCACTCAAACTCAAGGGCGCGGGTGCAGGGGTACTCCTGATTTCTCCAAAGGGCGAACAACTCAAGTACGTCCTGCAGATCTTCTGGAAGGTCTCAAACAACGAAGCCGAGTACGAAGCCTTGCTGCACGGGCTCCGCCTCGCAATCTCACTGGGCATCAAGCGGCTACTAGTCTACGGCGACTCCGCAGTGGTCATCAACCAAGTCAACAAGTCTTGGGATCGCAACAAGGAGAACATGGACGCCTACTGTCTAGAAGTTCACAAGCTCGAGAACAAATTCTATGGTCTCGAGTTCCACCATGTCGTTCGTGACAACAACGTTGCAGCGGACGTCCTGTCGAAGCTTGGTTCTACTCGCGCTCAAGTACCCGTCGGAGTCTTCGTCCACGAGCTTCACGCGCCATCCATCCCGGAGCCGGCGCATACGACCACTGACCCTGTGCCACCACAGCCCGGTCAGGAGGTCATGATGATCGACGTGGACTGGAGACAACCCTTCATCGACTACATCCGCGAGCAGAAGGTTCCCTCCGACAAGAACAAGGCCGAACAACTCGTCCGCCGAGCCAAGACCTATGTACTAGTCGGGGACAAGCTCTACAGGCGAGGTGCCACTTCTGGAGTTCTCATGAAGTGCATACCTCGGGATGAAGACAAGGACATCTTGGAGGAGATCCACAAGGGCGTCTGCGGCAACCACGCGTCTTCTCGCACGCTGGTGAGCAAAGCCTTCCGACGAGCTTTCTACTGGCCCACAGCTCTGGCCGATGCTGAAGAACTCGTCAGAAGGTGCCAAGGATGTCAATTCTTCGCCAAGCAGCAACACGTCCCGGCCTACAAGCTAGTCACCATACCACCAACCTGGCCCTTTGCCTGCTGGGGGCTCGACATGATTGGGCCTCTACCAACTGCACCAGGAGGATTCAACAGAGTCATGGTGGCCATCGACAAGTTCACCAAGTGGATCGAAGTCAAGCCGGTTACCTGCCTAAAGGTCGACAGAGTCCTCGACTTCTTGGATGAACTCGTGCACCGCTACGGGCTACCCCATCGCATCATCACAGACTTGGGTTCCAACTTCAACAACCGTCAGTTCTGGGAATATTGCGAGAACAGCGGGATCGACGTCCGGTACGTCTCAGTCGCCCACCCACGCGCCAACGGACAAGTGGAGCGCGCCAATGGGACGGTACTCGACGCCCTCAAGAAGCAGTTGCACGACACACCTAACACCAAAGGAGGCAAGTGGATCAAGGAACTACCCAATACACTGTGGGGGCTTCGTACTCAGCCTACCAAGCCAACAGGGTAGTCGCCCTACTTCCTGGTCTACGGCTCCGAAGTTATTCCACCAGCCGACGTGATGTGGGAATCTCCGGCAGTAGAACAATACAACGAAGGCATCTCAGAAGACAGTCGACGGGTTGATATCGACAGCCTCGAAGAAGCCCGCTGTGCCGCCCTCGTCCAATCAGCAAGGTACCTAGAGGGTATCCGACGCTACCAGGATCGCAACGTCAAGGAATGCTCCTTCAACGTCGGCGGTCTAGTCCTTCGTCGCATCCAGAACATAGACGGACTACACAAGCTCAGCTCGCCATGGGAAGGTCCCTTCTCAGTCTCTAA
This sequence comes from Cenchrus fungigraminus, assembly GCA_036936925.1. Classification (NCBI taxonomy): domain Eukaryota; kingdom Viridiplantae; phylum Streptophyta; class Magnoliopsida; order Poales; family Poaceae; genus Cenchrus; species Cenchrus fungigraminus. Next base: position 58,900,454 of record CM072776.1, on the reverse strand, counting down.
GGTGACCAGACCAGGCTCATATCGCCTCCAAACACTCGAAGGCGATGACATCAGCAACTCGTGGAACGTCGACCAGCTGTGTCGCTTCTACGCGTAGTCGCTCGACTACTCATCTACGGGTCCAGCCTATACGGCTACTCACGGACTCTTCGCTGTAAGCGGCCTCTCGATCCTAGCACAAGTCTCCGGACTACTCCTCTCCAAGATCCAGCTTCAACGGCTACTAACGGATCCTGGGCCGCACATAACAGAAGGACTTTGGCGGCAGTCTACGGACCATGTACTCTCTAGATCCAGCCTATACGGCTACTAACGGATCTCCAGCTGTAAGCGGCTCAAGGGCCCTAGCAAACACTTAGCCGTAGGCGGCCTACGGGTCCTGGCGACTACTCATTTGTAACAGCCCTGGCCATCCAGGTGTACTTCTTCATCAGTAATAAAGCTTGATTCTACTCAACTTGTTTACTGTGCCTTCTAAATAGGCAGATCCTACCGAGTACTACTACTCACCACATCTCCCATGGCTTGGTACTCCACACACTTCGCTGCAAGCGGCAGCCACGAGTACTCATTACAAATACAAGCAGTGGACGAATCTCATTGATATTTCAAACAAGTTTCTGACTACTTTGTTTGTTTTACATCAACTACTCTAAGCTACCTCTACAGGTACATCTACTGGAGATTCAGCTTCTCCGCCACCTGCTCCGCAATGGGCGCCATCTCTTCCAGGAGAGTCTTGTACTGCTCATCGGTGCAGTTCGCCGCAAGACCACCAGCAACCACATCCACTGGTGACTTCATGTATGCCAGCACCTGGTTCGGGATGGACTTCGCCAGATGCTTGACATATGTCACCAAGCGACCGGGGGCTTCCTTCAGCCTGTCTACCAGTGGGGCTATCTTGGGTCTACCCGGATGTGGCACCAGCAGCCTCGCAATGGGCAGCGCGGCTTCTTCGAGTTCTTTCAGCTGGCCTCGAAGCTTCTTGCAGTCTTCATTGAGCTTCTGCAGAGATTTATAACAATTGACAAGGTCACGATCTGAGGCTTCACGAAGCTCCATGTGCTTGATACACTCATGGCGCAACTGAGCGTACTCATATTCAAGTACCTCTCTCTTGTCGGTCTCACAGTACACGATGTTCTTGAGGACCGTCTCAGATGCCTTCAACTGGTCGACCTTTGCCTCAAGATCTGCAAACAACTCGACGCAATGTCAGATTACTCAAAAGTACTACAACAAGTACTCAGCGATCTCGGCGGGAGACATACCTTTGTTCTTCTGGCGCAACGACTTGTTCTTCCGGATCAGGTCGTCCCTCTTCGCCTGCATCTCCTGTACCTCGTTATGGTACTGAGCGAAGGCGCCGTCAAGCTTGGACTGGAGCAACGCGGAGTGCTTTTTCGACTTCTCTAGTTCCTTCTCCAAAGCTTCGGCGCGGAGGACGGTGTCACCATACCCCTTCAGAAGATCGGTCTTCTGACAGGATCTCTCCACCAAGCCCTGCGCAAGACACAGCAGCTGGTCAGTATTCAGAAAGGCAAGTGACCTCAGGGTACTTGCAGCATACCTTGATCCAGTTCTCTGTCCGGCGCCACGACTCCATGCTTAGAGACACAAAGGCCGGGTCAATAAGGTCATCACCCAACAACTCAAGACCCCCGCGGCTTGTGGTTCCAGTCTCCGGCATGGGCGTCGAGCGGAGCGACGCAGCATCTTCTATCATCGCCTCACGGACGATGACTTGAGTATTCGCCTCGGGTTGCGGATCAACCCGCGCCTCTGTGCTCGCCTCGGGGGCTACCGTAGTCCCTGACCCGGGGGCTGTTGCTGTCGCCACCTCGACAACCGGCTCTGTGGCCACCGTCTCCACAGCAGCCGTCTCCATGGCCACCGCCTCAGGGATCGTAGTTCCCTCGGCTTGTGCTCCTGCCAGGATCAATTCAACAAGTCAGAAAATGGCTACGACTACCCTCCATGATGACTACTCGTGGTGGCAGGAAGCATACCTTCAACCAGGGTAGCCTCTTCAAGCACTGGCTCTACCGCGGCATCAGCTTGTGGTGGTGGTGTGGGTTCGCGCACTTCCGCCGAGCGGTCTTCTCCATCGGCCGGAGTGCTAGTCTCCCCACCATCTCACGACAAGTTCGTGGATTTCCTACACCATGAAGTATCCAGTCAACAACACAAGCTTGACGACTACATGACTACTCGAGAGTTCAGGGAACTTACAGAGTTGACCGTACAACGGTAACGGTCAGAGCGCCTAGAATGCTGGCGATGTCCACGATACCAGCCTCACTAGCAGCTCCGGCCTCGACAGAAGTCTCCTCTGGCTGCTCCACAGCTACGGTTGTAGCAGGAGGAGGGTACTGTACTTCTTCAACCGATGCCTGCGCTTCCACGGTGCCGGTTTGCTGTTGTGCCCCTTCCGGCACGGCATCTTCAGTGGATGGAGGCGGGCTGGTGTTCCTTTCAGCCGTCACCCCCACAGTTTCCCACACGTCCTCCTCACCCTGGTCAGCGGGGTCCGAGGAGGGGATGTCCTGCAATAGTACAAGTCAAACAGTCAGCAGCAGGCTACTCATTAGCAGTACTCGACTACTCTAGTCGTGGTACTCACCTCTGGTGTGGTGGCCTCTGACAGCTTCAACTTCTTCACGGCGCGTTTCCGCGCCACGTTCCGCGGCTTCCTGGGCGGCACCGGCAAGCTGGCCTCCAGGCTGGATGGCTTCTCGATGATCGGGATGTCCGGCATCCCAGCTCGGCTGAATCTTGAGCAGAGTTGGAACCGCTGCTGCAGCGTCTTCTCATCCTCATCATCAGAGCTATCTTCAATAACGACGGCATCGTCGCCCTCACCGACTTCGCAGCGCTCCTTCGCCTTGGGCTCCGCCTTCCCCTGCGCTTGTCCCTCAAGTCGTGGGGGGGAGAGCGGGACGGAGATGTACTTCTTCACATCGTCCTACAACGCCAAGCAAGCATAAGTACGGCTACATCAAGCAAATCAGTACTCGGGGGCTCTAGCCACGACTACTAACCTGGTTTGGTGGTCGTGCCGCGGAGTACTCTGGCACCGGGCACGGTGTGTACGGGGGCATATCCTTGAAGATCTTGCCCAGCCTATCAATGATGACGTCGTCTTCAACTTCGAAGTCGGGCATCCGAGAGGAATCTTCGCTGCCCGTGTACTGGTAGCCGAGGGTGTCTCGCGCCATCAGTGGCTGCACCCTCCTCTTCATGAAACTGAAGGCCACGTGTTCTGCCCTCAGTCCGGCCTCCCGTAAGGCCTTGACCTTCTTCAACAGTGGCAGTAGTTGAAGACCTTCCTGCATGGTGGGCTCCGTGTTCCACCACGGCGCGTGCTTCGGTTGACGACCGCTGGGCTTCGGCAGCTCGGGGTGGTGGTTGCTAATGTAGAACCACTTCGCCTTCCAATCTTGATTGGAGTCGATAAGCTTATATGGCAAGTACTGCCCGGTGGCATCCTCGCGCATCTGTATGCCGGCGCCACCGACTACTCGAGGGTCGTCGGTACTTGGTTGCGGTTTCAGCCGGAAGAATTTCCGGAACAAGATCCAGTGGGGCTTGATACCCACGAACGCCTCGCAGAAGTGAACGAAGATGGAGATGTGGAAGATACCATTGGGGTTGAGGTTGAGGTACTCGATGTCGTAGTACCTGAGCATCCCCTTGAAGAAGTCGCTGGCCGGCAGTGCAAGTCCACACTTCACGAATTGCGCGAACATCGGGATCTCGTCCGGGTTCTTCTCCATCGGGTACAGATCACCAGTGGCGGTGCGCCATAGATCCATTTCTTTCTCGCGAAGGAATCCGCTGTTGACCAGGGCAAGGAGGTCCTCGGTCTTCAGCTTCGCCATCTTCCACTCCTTCGCCGGATTGGGCCGAGGGGAGGAGGGCGGCGATGACAACGACTGGCCGGCATCTCCGGCCTCATCGCGGCTCCTCTTCTTCGACGTGCCGGTCTTCAAGCTCTTCGCTGGGGACGTCTCCATCCTCCAAGTCATGGGTGTCTTCACTCGCATTCGCTCGGGGGCTGCAAAGGTAGGCGGACTACGGCGGCAGGCGGATGTAGATCTAATCTACCCAGCGGCGGCGGCGGCAGCAGAGGAGCAGGGGAGGCACTCACTCAGATCTAATCTATGACGAATGCAACCGCTGGAAGTGAAAAAACCCTAAGGGGTTCACCGGTTATTTATAAGCCATCGGGCGGCTAAGTTCTGCGCGGGCGGATAAGCGCCAGGCGGGTGACTCAGCGGCGGCAGCCTGACCCTTCGTATTCCAGTACTCGATGCTCTCGGTCTCTGGGGCTCGACTACATTCGATGGACTCAGTGGGCTACACCAGATCAAAATCCCACTCAGGACACATCTTACAGTCAAGATGACCCTTCAATTCAAGAGAAAGTACTCGACTCAAGGCTCGGGGGCTCCGTGCCACGTGTCCTTCGGTTTTTTCTCTGGATTTTTCGGGATAAGATTGGCAGAACTTCAAAGTGACCCTCAGCTTGAATCTGCGATTCGACCTAAGGCTCAGGGGCTACATTCCATATGGAATGCGATTCTCCGAATCGCATTTTCCATATGGTTTTTCATCAAGACAACACGAGTACTATTGAAGACCTTCGAGAGGAGCACTCGGGGACGCTTGGGGACTACTTGAGAAGACTTCAAGACTACTCAAAGATCAGCTGGAGTACCTTCCAGCCTCGGAATTATTCAAGCATTCTTGAGGACTTTCGGCTTGTGGAACTCGGGGACGCTCAAGGACTACTCGCCAAGGCCGTCAAGACTACTCGAAGACATCCAACTCGACTACAAAGTACTCGGGGGCTTATCATACGGACATCCCTGGGCCCACTACTTAGGTGGGTACCAGGACCGACTACTCGGTGGGCCCCTGGGACTACCCGACTTGGGCTGCACGGCACCGGATGGCGTGGAGCACAAGGCATACAGGAGACTAGTACTTGGTTAAGAAGCTAGACATGTCCGGATCCATGTAGAGTACTCCTAGCCGTACACGACTAGTACTCCCCTGTCAAACCGACTTGTAACCTTGCCTCCCGGACCATATAAGGCGAGGCAGGGACCCCTATCTCTTCATCCACATCATCTTGTAAACACACCCAATCAATCCAGAGCTACGCAGCATACAGGACGTAGGGTATTACGCACCTCGCGGCCCGAACCTGTCTAAATTGTGTGCCACGTGTCTCTCCTTTGAGTTCCCGATCTCGGCGAGGCCACAAACATCTACCTCGGGTACTCCCCTTGGTAGGTTGCCGGTTAAAACACCAACAGGATTTGTCTCGCGATTTCCAGTTCATCCATGTAATTAGTTTTGTAATTAGTCTACATTCAATACTCCTAATAGACCTGGAAAGTAGACCCCAAAATTTCTCCAACGAACTAATGCCTCCTCCACATTAGTAACGACGTGGCAATATCGGTTCAACAGCCGATACTAATGAGGGTTTGGACCTGGTAGGACGATACTGAAGTCTCTTTCCCACCAAAGCTCCTCTAGTCTACTTGGTTAGAGGAGCTGAGTTATGGTCGTAACCAGGAGACCCAGGTTCGATTCTTCATTGGAGCGAATTATGGAGCTGGTTTTAAAAAAAATTCCCACGTCGGTGAAACCGGGGTTCAGGGGTTTTCTAAGCTCAGAGAAGGTTCCTTCATCCATGGGGCGGTCTTACACCACCGGGCCTAGTTTTAGAAGTCTCTTTCCCCAGTAGTGTCATGCAACCCATATAGCAGCTCAAATGCTTTTTTTTAAGTAACAGGAGGGGGAGCACCCCTACTAGTTATATATTATAAGTAGAAAGTTTGGAGTACATGATGATTAAGAAACAAAAAAGAAATGAAGAAAATCAAAAGAATTATACAAAAGCTTCTAGCCATTAGGACAAAGGTTGTTTAAGAGTAGTTTTTGCTCTAAGGATAACCAAAGCAAACTCCTTTCGAAATCTTGTCTTAACTGAGTGCAAAGTGGGTTTCTGCCCTTGGAAGATCAGATCATTTCGTGCCATCCATATACTCTAGCTCATGAGAATTATGATGTCTATGAAGAAAGGCACATTGAGTTGATTCCGGAATGAGAGAAGGACATCAAAAGAGTCTCCTGGAGGAATGTTTAGGTTCAACATGGACCAACAGTTGTGAGCAAAGGTGCAATTGATGAATAAGTGTTAATGGCTATTAAGTATCCATTTTAAGGCCGTCAATTCCTGTATTTCACCATGAGAACCATGCATCCACAGTAGAATAGGAGCTTAAACTAACAAATTCCACAAGTGGCAATGCAAAGTTGATTGCAGGTATTTGACACAAGAAATGAGAAGAAAACACACCCCCATGATCCAAGTATTTCAGGCTCAGCCAATGAGGGGCTGCCATGCAAGCATCCCCTGGATCCATGATGTCATCAATCCAAGGGAGGAAGGCTCGACGAATCAGAAGCCGCCACGCATGCATCACATGGATCCTATGGCCCACCAATGCGCCTAAACTGCCTCAAAACCACGTGGACACCTGGAACCGCCTTGAGGACCCACCTGACAGCCACCAGGAGAAAACACAAGGCGAGGGGGCCCACCCAGGGGTCGGCCAAACCGACCTTTGAAGGACCGAACTGGCGACTAGAGGGGGGAATGAATGGGAGCCGATAAAAATTCTTCTCGAGGGAGAAAGCTTCTCCAACAAGTCGAACACGGCTTGGCCAAATCACTTCTCCGACTCAACTACCCAAGTTGGCCAAGACCATGTAGCCACTTGAGTGCTACTGGTCTTAGGAACCAACAACCACCGAAACCTACTCGAGAACGCAGCGGAACAAGCAACTCGAGCAGCACACTGACCACACCGGTCAGACCGGTCACCACCACCGGTCAGACCGGTCCTGGCCGGATCACCCGAACTAAGCAGCCGGATCACCCGACACCCACCAGAGACACACCGAGTCACCCTGGACCTCAAGCCAGATCACCCGAGCGAGACTTGACAATTTCCACAGCAATGCCCCTGCACCGGTCAGGCCGGTACAGCACACCGGTCAGACCGGTCCTAGGATGGAAACATCAAATCCAAGAATCCAACCTCCCGAGCTCCAAACAACACCAAACTTGAAACAGCAGCAAACCTAGGAACTAGGGAACACACCAGGACGTTCATCCGAGCAAAAACCCAACAGGGACTTGCACCGGTCAGACCGGTGGAGTGCACTGGTCAGGCCTGGGCACTCGGGATGAACAGCAACACACGGGTCAACTCCTCCAAATCCAAAACCCGATCTCCCGATTTGCTCCACGGATTCGCACAAGACTTTAGGGATACTAGGAGTACCTCATGGGCATCCCATAGCTACGATTTGGTCCACCAAAACTCGTTGAATCAAGAGGAATCGAAGGATTTCCACCAAGAACACCACTTTCCCGAAACCTAAGAAAACTCCAAAATCGAGCACCTTGACTCACGGATTTGGGAGGGGAATCACAAGGAAAAGAACCACGAAGGGCTCAAGCATACATCCCCTATCAAATCCCAAAGAGAAAGGCCTTAAAACCACCACACAAAAATAGCCAAGAAAAGGCTCCGAAAATCACCAAAAAGGGAAAATGGGAGAGACACAATCAAGCCTTGAGGAACCACGCTGAATCATCTATACATACCATGAAGGTTCATACAAGGTCTAGCTTGCCACCCGATCATCCATCCCTCTCTAAGGATCTCACCATGAAGCTCTCAAGCTAGTCCTAAAATCCTAAGGAAAAAAGGAAGGGAAAATAGCAAAAGCAAATGAGATAGGGTCCAAGAGATGGCTGCCATCCTCTCACCACTTGGGTTATATGGAGGCAACCGAAAGACGAAACTACCCCTATTACATTAAACTAAGATACACACCCCCAAAGGGCACTTTGGGAATCTTCGTCATAGTACCATCGGACGGATGCCCGGAGACCGCAAACTTGCTTAGCCTCGACGCAAGCCTTGCAATCCCGACGCGTGTCCTCCGCTTCGAAGTCTCCGGAAGGTGTCATCGCACACCGGTCAGGCCGGTGCTCCTCACCGGTCAGACCGATCCAGTGCTGCTGCTCTTCGATCTTTGGTCTTGGCTTTGTGGATCAACTAAGGAACCCAGTGATTTTGTGGTGAACCACTGGAAACCCCGCGAACTCGGTGTAGCCTCCGCCAATCACCACTCATGACTTGGCTCCCACGAAGTCCCGGCTCGACCTTGGTTTTGAGGCTCTACCAAGAAACCGTCCACGACTTCGTCTTGCTGTTCTTGCCACCATGTGGCCCGCACTTGACCCCGCCGGCCACCGGGTCCCTCGAACCAAGTCTACTTGTCTACTCTACACCTGGAGGCCTCACCGGCATCGACCTTTCGCGCTTGTTCTTCACCTGCACCAGCACCAATCAGGCTGCAACCTGCACCTGCAATACTAGGCCAAGAGTCAGTCCACACAACATTGTCAATCACTCATCACACTAGGAAGCGACCATCCACCGGTCCTCGAACCACACAGGCTCTCAACCTTGCGTCCGTAGTGCTATAGCTTTGCTAGCTGCACAGTCTTCCTAAGGTTACCCATCATAGTCTCCCTAGGTTGGTTGTGAGAGTTACCACTATTGTACCATGTATACAGCTTGCATCGTATCTATGCACTAACCTTGCAGGAAAGAAAAGTATTGCATACATCATCACTGAAAAAAAACTTGCAAGAAGGACACACATGGTTGAGCAGGAGAACATCATAAGATACCCCAAGATAAGATTTGTTCCCATGAATTTCATTTCATATTTCATTCCGGGAAAATTATCCTTCGGGTATTTGCTCGTTACTAACTATGCAGACGAATGAGGAAAATGGACGGCGTAAGCATAAAAGGGCAACAACACTCTTCATCCAGGTATGAGTCCAGGTAAAAACCCAAATCTGAGATAGTAAAATATAAAGAGACTTGAGTAAAGTTGATTGGGGCAAAGGCAACTATATGCCCATAGCCCCACTCAAGCTTTTCCCGAGGCTTCTGACCTTAGAATTGGCAGGGTACCTGACCCAGAGACCCTGAGCTCCGCAAGAGCCTGCAGGCCGAAGCTGAGGCCCAGTGGAGCCCAGATGGGCTCGACTGACCCACTAGGTCAGGCGACCCAAAGGGGTCGCCGCCGCCTCTCTCCTTTCGCGTGCGCACTCCTTCATCCTCCAGAAACCCTCTCCTCGCTGCGTGGCGAATTTCGAGTCGCGCAGAAACCCCATCTTCCCTGCTCAATCCTCCTCTCCACCACCGCTGCCACCCGCCATGGCCGGCAGGGACGCCGCGCACCCTCATGGGCTGAAGACCCTCTCCAGCATTGGAGGGGAGAAGTCCCCTCGTTCCATCTTTGTCAATGATCTTAGAGGTGAGGAGTTCCACCCCTAGGATGGGACTCAGGACGACTTGGTGACTCCGGAGCGGGGGAGGAAGATGATAAGCGCTACTGGAGACTCGACAGAGCCTCCAGCTCGACGTGGCTCATATCCTCGCCCCCAACCTTCGCTAGTCACTACTCTCCATTCACCGCTCTAGGGAGGAAATTAGCCCCTAGATCGAGCAAGAAGGTGCTCTATGATGATTATACAGGCCCTCCACTGAAGCCCGGAGAATGTTATGCTGGAACCCTCTTCGGCAAGGATGGCGAGCCCTTCTGCCATAGGTATGAGCAGGATGAGTTCCCACAGCCCCAGACCAGATTCCGGATCTTTGGGGTGAGAACCCCGAAGGACAGCTGCGGGGTGCCTAAGCCATACCTGCCACGTTGGGAGACGAAGCTTGGCAATATCCTCGCCTCATTGCCCAATAGGAAGAATCTCTCCCGTGCAGACAGACTGGTAGACGAGCTGGACGATATGTACCTCGAGTACGACATATTGGTGAAGGTTGTGAAGCTGCAGCGAGCGGAGTATCGGCAACTCAAGAAGCTTTTCCTCAAGACCAGCGAGGAGTTGAATGCCAAGCTGAGGCGTTTAGTTGAGGCTGAGGGTTTAGAAGCCCTTTTTGCCGAGTAGAGGGTTGTGCCCCTTTTATTTCCCCATAGGCGCTTAGTTAGGTTTCATTTATTTCCCTTTTAAACAATTTTATTTCCATCATGTGTGTAAGTGCCTATTTCATTTAGTGGATTTGAATAAATAATCGGGCTCCACCGGTCATGTAACCCGGTCGAGTCCCATGTGTGTTAGTTATTTTGTTTTGTCTCGAAGAATAGCACCTAGGTACAAGATAGTGTGGGGGAGAGCCGCACTCTCCAAACGCAAACACGGTGTATCCTTATGCCCACACTACGCTCGCACAGCGCTAACGACCGACCAAGCTTAGAGAACCTGCACGGGACGCATACATTTGCACATCACAGAAAACCCCGTCTAGTTCGCACAGACAAACAGCATTGGTTTGCATCTCTATCTCATTTGACCATGATTCCTGAGTTCGTTATGCTCTTTGTTTATAAACCCTCTATGAACCAACTCACAAAATATCTGGTTGTGCTCACTCTGTACCTATGGTTGACTTGCATAAGTTTTTTTCCCCGTACGCAACCTTGATGCTTGTGAACAATATTCTCATAGGAACAACATGTTTATCTAAGTGGTTGACAAGTGAGATATGGATTGATGATATGATCTTTGCTCTGATGGTTTCAAGCTCTTGGGTTTATATATATATAAAAAGAAGCTCTTGCAAGGCTCCTCTTTGATATACCACAGTCCTACCAGAGCCATATGATGAATTTAGTTGAAAACCTTATACTCATATGCTGCTTGTTATTGCATCGAGCTTTGTCAAATTGTTGTGACCATTGTGAGAATTCTTTTCATGCTCTCATGATCAAGATTCATGTGCACACCACCTTTTCCACCTGCTATACTTCTACACTGGAAGTTAGCATTGTATCACCTATCTATTCCACAAACATAAACACTCCACCGTATGTGCTGGTATCCCTCTCCAAGTTATTTACCAGAGAGGCATGGCTATATAAAAAAACAGAGAGAGAATTGGACCCATGAAGGTCCAAGTAAAAAAAGAGAAAGAGAAATATATATATGTAGCCATGCCCTCAAAAGAATGTATGAGAGGGGATCACACAAGAAAGGAGTTGTTATTCTATCCATCATCACCACAACATTCACCATGTATGGTAATATCTAGCATTCATTTCCGGGTCTAGTGTCCACCTTACCATACTCACCATATACATCCGTGCACATCTTGATCTGATTGTATGACTTGATTTTCTCTTTGGATCCGGTCTTTGACTTGGCAATATATGTGATGCAAGTAAGCCTTATCATTCATATCCTACCTTGAGCTCCACATAAGCCATGTTTAGAAGTAGGTTGAATTTAAGGCAGATCAATGCCTTGGTGAGGACATATACACATTGAGTGATCTGAGAGAATCAAAGAAGGAAGCAGAGCAGAGTTTCCTCTTTAAAAATATATCAAAAACCCCAAGTGCTTACCATTGGGTGCTGAAGTGACTTGATTCATGGTTGTTCTTCTTGACAACTACTCAAGGTAACATGGTAGACACTCCACAGAGTTCACAAGAGCAAGGTATGACCCGGAATAACTCTTATGATTGTTTCAGGACGAGCAAAGGTCAAGTGTGGGGGAGGTGTTGATGGTTGTTAAGTACCCATTTTAAGGTTGTCAATTCCTGTATTTCACCATGAGAACCATCCATCCACAGTAGAATGGGAGCTTAAACTAACAAATTCCACAAGTGTCAATGCAAAGTTGATTGCAGGTATTTGGCACAAGAAATGAGAAGAAAACACACCTCCATGATCCAAGTATTTCAGGCTCAGCCAATGAGGGGCTACCATGTAAGCATCCCCTAGATCCATGACGTCATCAATCTAAGGGAGGAAGGCTCGACGAATCAGAAGCCACCACGCGTGCATCACATGGATCCTATGGCCTACCAACGCGCCCAAACCGCCTCAAAACCACATGGACACCTGGAACCACCTTGAGGACCCACCTGACAGCCACCAGGAGAAAACACAAGGTGAGAGGGCCCACCCAGGGGTCGGCCGACCCCACAGGTCGGCCGAACCGACCTTGCATCGGTTCATCTTGGCCTTCCACATGTTGGCTCCTGGTTGACTCCTAGACGCGTTCCGGGGGTGCACGGGGTGTTCTCTCGCCGGTGCTCAGGCCTATAAATAGAAGAGGAGGGGGGTAAGAATAGGACAACACACTTGAAGGCAACTTCTCACCTTTGCCTCTTTCTCCTCTCTCATTCTCTCTTGGTTGAGGTGAAACCTCACCTCACCATGGGTGTGTGTGTGGAGGATCTAGCCTAGGTGGTGCTAGGTAGAGAGGGAGTGTGTGGGTGAGTATAGGTGAGATGGTGATGATCCATTCATCATCCATCATCCCCTTGTACCTCGTGGATGATACCGTTCTTCATTTAGACCAAAGTGAGTATTTCAGTATATTCTAATTAGACTAAAGTAGCATTCATGCATAGGCGATATGTTCTTGTGTTCTTCGTCCGTTCTTGATCTTAGGCTTGTGTTCTGGTAGAAACACTCCTTTCGATCCTGTGGAGAAGTTACATAAGTAGTTTATCCGTTTGTGTGGTTGTTCGTCAATTAGAATATAGTGGATGCTCATGCATATCTGATTTAGATCAAAGTATCATTCATATCTCCTGTCGCCTATTTGATTCCATGATGAGTGAGGCCTAGCCCATACTAGTGGGTTCGTCGCTCCGTATTTATACGGAGTGCTATAGTGTTGCTACGGGACGTCAGACGTGGCCGTACTATAGTAGTGATCGGTGGTGTAGACGTGGTGTCTAGGCTGCGGGTTATCCTTCGTTTGCTTCGTATCCCACGGTTTGTCTTGAGGTAGGCCACGGTAGTGACATCCGTTGGACCCTTTGTACACCTCCACGTTCGGATACGACGTAGAGCTTTCAGCCGGAACCAACTGTTATAGCCAGGAGGGAACCGGTGCCCGAAGCGAGTGTCCCTATCACGTGTTTGCGCCCTTCTAGAATCAATACCCATAGGAGACTCCTCATCTCCCGATCCACCTCAGCAGAGATCCTGTGTCCTTGGATAGTCATTCGTAGGGTTCCCCTTCTATTCCTTGGATTCGATACCCTTTGGAATACTCCTTAGATGAAGTGCTACAACGATATATCCGTGCGCTTGCGGATTCGTTCGTACCCATAGGTATACCTAGGTGATTCTTACGCTCACGCTATCCCGGCGCCGTAGTGGTGACGTTAAGAAATACCAACAATAAGTGATCCAAAGTTTCCTCTACACTTGGAAGACAGAGGACACAATCATAGGAGGGTAGAACCTGATTTTTTTCGTCGAAGGATGTTTCTTGTACTCAACCGATCCTTGAGCAGCAACCAAAAAAAGACCTTGTGTTTTTTATGACCTAAGGCTTTCCAAAGCCATTTGAAACTTGGGTAAACATGTCTCAAACCAATAATGTGCTGATAAGCCTTTTTCGGGGAATAGAGTGGCGTACCCCAGCTATAACTCCACACATCATCCTGGTCTGATGCTTGTAGGTCTTCCAAAGCTTGTGCAAGTGCCAGGAGCTGACCAAAGGCTTCATGTGAGAGGGGTAACTGAAATAGTTGGCTGATTTCAACCGTTCTTGCTTTGCAAATTGTGGTATCCTTCGACCTTGCAAAAGAGAACAAGTGTGGATAAACCTTTTTGGGAACTGAACCACTCCAGAGATCATGCCAGAGGAAGTAAGTGTCACCTATAAATTAACTGTGATAGAGCCAAATCCTTTGAATTTATCCACCAGTCGCAGAATATCCCTCCATCTCTCAATAGGTATTACATAAAAATGCACAAGGTTCAATCTTGCAACACAATGGTTGTAGTTGTAAAACGCTGTTGCAGGCTACCAGTGCTCCTGTAAGGTTAGGAAAGCTGCTTACATGCTGAATGCATGCATGTGTACACCCTTGACATATCTGATTGCTTTTCCAAGTTAGTTATAAAATTTCAATGCAGATAATTTGCACTTACATGACATAGCACACTTGAGTTACTTCCTCCATACCCATAAAACAAGTCATTTAGGATAATTACACGGTCTCCAAAGTACAACTTTGACTTCTTATTTTTATAAAAATAATATTTATTAAAAACTAACATATGTATACTTTTATGAAAGTATTTTGCAAGACAAATATATTCATGTAGTTCTCACATTTTCAAACTCAACAATTTAAAAGTTATTCATGATTTATATTTCCAACGTTTGACCGAAATCTTGTCCAAAATGACTTGATTTATGGGTGTGGAGGGAGTATGTAGTTATTGAGATTATGATGAAATTAGCCCCCGCTTAACTCTAATCCTAGCTCCGCCACCGCACTTGTCTGAAATCAATTATACACACCTGGTGCTTAAAGTTATGCTTCCGTAGGTGCTTAAATCTTAAGCTGCTGTAGACAAAATTCTACTTCTATTCAAGTTATACATACTTTTGTTTCTCTGTCTCAATAGATGTAGATCACTCAGCGTATGACAACTACACACTGCTTTTATGTCGGACATTGCCATATAGGTGCGATAGTTTCATTACTATCATGTTAAATCCAAGAAACATTTGTATCTGACACGCATCAAGTAGTTACCTCCACATTTGAGCTTAGTTGTACTGAAAATTAAGTGTAGAAGAGTAAGGAAACTGCCTATGGAACTATGCAGGATGTATATGTACGTACCCCCTCCGTTCCAAAATAAATGCAATTGTGGAATTCAAATTTTGTCAAAAAAAATGCAACTTCGACTAACCAACTACAAAAGACAAAAGATCTAAAAGCTTCTCACACAAAAGAAACCAATGTCTAGATCTTTCTCATAAAAGACAAGAGGTATTTTTTATCATTTTACAATTCACATTGGTTTGTGTGCTCAGTAATTGCATTGGGACGGAAGAGTACGATGTTGATGTATCTCTGAACTAGCTACAGTAGCTAGTACAGTATCAGGCAACGCGGCAGCACCTGATATATTTGCACGGTTGCAGAGGTGCCAAGCAACGTGTTCAGAGCGCAACTTGAGCAATTCGAATACCAATTCGAACATTCTGAGAAGGTTTGGGATCCAGCCACACGACCAGCACAACGGATTTTTTTTTTTTTTTGTGAATTCTTGGTCGATTTTTATGGTCCAAGACATGCAGGTGAATTGAAAACGTACCGGACGGAGCCGTGCCAATGGAGGCGCGTTCAGACTTTAGAGCATCTTGAGAGACAGATAGAGGCACCGCTACAGAACAAACGAGCGCTCAAAAGATCTCCCCCACTCCAGAAGCTTTCACCATCCACTCCAATTCGGCCAAGTGGCCGCTTTGCCATCTCAAGCTAGATAAGCCCCCCTCTCGCACCATCTCTGCCTCTTCTTCTTCCTACTCAGCAACCGCCGCGGCAAATCAAGAAAGAAGCTATAGCGAGCTGGTGCTTGCGTTCGACAAAGGAAGAAGCGCACAGAGCGAGCGTGCTGAGAAGAGAAGAGATCGAGTACGGCCGTGGCTATGGCACCCTCATCTCTCCGGTGCTTCCTCACGGGCAGGCCGGTGTGCACGGCGACGCTGCCCAAGCTCGCGAGGAGGCCGTCGAGGATCTCGTGCAAGGCGGCCGGCGATGAGAAGGTCCCGTCGGGAGGGGATGGTCTCGGGGTGAAGCTCGGGAAGCTGGCGATGGTCGCGCTGGCCGCCGGCGTGCTGGCGCTCGGGCCCGTCGACGGCGCCATGGCGGCCAAGTCCGGCGGCAGGGTCGGCGGGCAGGCGTTCCGGTCCGCGCCACGGTCCGGCCCTCGGATAAACAACTCCAGGTAATCTTTAGCGCCAAGTTTCAGTTCTAGCCGTGTTCAGTTCAGAATTCAGACTAGGTGAATCGGTGATGATGTCTTCTACTTCTTTGCCTCTGAGTACAATCACTGAATCTCTGAATTCTTCTGAAGTTTATATGTTTTGATCGTCCTTCTTGTGCAACCTCGATCGTTCAGTTATTTTTAATCATTTGCAAGAATCTACCGTAGTGCAACAGGCAACTGAAATTGATCAGCTGCTGCATCAGCGTTTGCGTCTGCTCATGCAAAATTTTCTACCGTTCGGTGCATGCGCAGGACGAACATCTACATCAACCCGGCGCCGCCGCTGGGCGGGTACGGCTACGGCGGCTACGGGAGCCCGTTCTTCGGCGGCTACGGGTGGTCGCCATTCACCTTCTTCGCGCCCGGCCCGAGCGTCGCCGTCGGGGTCGGCGGCGGCTTCGACACGCTCGTCCTCTTCTTGGTGCTGGGCGCCGTCGTCGGAGCCGTCAGGCGGTTTCTCAAGAGGAACGACGATGATTACGACGACTACTGATTGTCGATGACACTAGTACCTAGGGGTGTAGTAGGAGTGTGTATCGAGTCTCATGCTTGATCCTCATGTTTAATATGGCGAATTTTGTTTAAAAAATGGCGGTCCAGTGCAAGTGGTAGTGCTTGTCGCCTGTGAACCGAGAGGTCACAGGTTCGAACGGTGACCTCTACACATTGCACGATATGTGGGAAAGACCTCCCGCTAATAACCTCCCCCAGACTCCGCACAGTACGGGAGTCTACGGCACTGGGTACGTCCTTTTTAAATGAAATGAGGACATCATCTAGAGTGACGGACAATTGTAAAAACAGATACTGTATACTGTATGTATATATAGTATACATTGCAAAGTCCTGGATTCGAATCCTCGAAAGTACCGAGGGCGCCCCGGTTGGGAGTGAAGTTCAAAACGCCACGTGCCCGGCCGCCTATGGCAGCAGTCAGGTGGTGATTGTAGGCACTGCTCACTAATCAACTACAAAGTGCATAACTAAAAGATAAATAATTAAATAATCTAACTATATGTATTATTAAGGATTACTGAGATGGATCATGCCCGTGCATTACTACGAGGATAAAAGATTTCCAACACAATTACATAGAGCATGGGAAACATGATTTATTTCAGATACATAAGAATCAATTTTATCAGGTTTATATAGCCAACATGTTGTGGGAAAATATTATAGACAACATATCTGCTCTTAGTTCAAATACATAGTTGAATAAAATAAAAGTTCACAAGCATGTTTACAAAAATATAGATACAAACAACCATTCTACTATACACATCTGCAGAAGAACCCGACCTGTATCCAAGCATCTAGCATAGTGTACTTGAAAAGAAATGGCACTTTGTAATACACAACACCTGGCCACAAGGGATACAGTAGAGTAATACAAGTATGCCAATTGACGATGCACTCACTTCATGAAATGGAACTTTGTGGCACTCTTTTCATCAACATGTAAAACGATACAATCATACTAACTATTCATATGCAGTAATGTATAGAATATGATCAAATGATCAACTTGTCTGAAAAGTATAGGACTGACCTCTTGCATAGAGAACCATGAATTCAACTCAATGTGTCTGAATTCTGAGATGTTCAGAAAACATCAAGCTTAATGCTTCTCAAAGATAATTGACCCATCTCAAGATCCCATCATGTTCAGATTCGCCCTGATTACATTAAGTTGTCCAGGTACAGCAAATGGTGTGCAAGAAGGTTGTGTTTTAGTAATGTAAAGAGAGCAACTGCATAACAATGCTTAGCTCTGTGGAATAACATTTTTTTCATTGCTTTGACTTAGCTGTGCAACTACTAAGTGGTTTGGGATTACTCCTGTTTCTTATCTTCATCCTGGTCTATTGATTTCCAGGTGCTTCAGTAACATTGAAATGATAGATATTCAATTTGGTTTCGGTTAACTGGGTGCAATTTCCATTCATTTGTGGGTGCGCATGTATTTTCTTCAAATTGATAAATTTATCCATCTTGAGTCTTGACTGGGGGAAACTGGAAACACTACAGATCGAAATCCAAGTATTCAAGTTTGCAGGTTGGAACGATTGTGATGAAGCTGGTGTTTTGTCACGACGGGGCTCGCCTGCCGTTGGCTGTCTGCCATTGAGTCACTGCCGTGTGGGGCCGGGCCCACGTGACAGTGACTCAACGGTAGAGGGACCAACGGCAGAGGATCTGCTTCCGTTTTGTCATGGATCATATTTCTTCATTTTCTTTGTATTCAAACTGATGCCGGTAGAGGGGACCTGCTGGGCATTTATTCTCCACGCTTTCCAAGAGATGCGCTTAAATTTGACGAACTGGCGTATTTCTAATCAAACAATGTACCTAGCATTTAAATTTGGATTCGTTATGGCTGGTTACATGGCACCTAGTTTTGTTCTTGGTTATCAAATCCTCCCAGCTGATGCTCTGTTCTTCTTTGACCTCGCAAAATTTAGTCCTGCAATGCAGCATCATTTTCTGTATTTTCTTTTTTCACTCGAGGAAGAGCTGAAATATGTGGAACAGTGGTGGAAGTTTACCACTGGGCAGTAGTGCAGACAGAAGGGTCCCACAGTCGGCTCAACGGACCGGCCCGCGAACGCCTCTTTGTGGGCCCCAGCCCACTCTACCTCAATTGAAAAAGGAAAACGGCCCACTCACCTCGAGCTCTCTCGTCCCTCACCGCACCGCACCGGCGGCGCGAGCGCGACGCCCCCATGCCCCTCCGCCTCCTCCCGCCGCCTCGCCGCGCCGCCGCGGCACTCCTCACCCCGACCGTCCCCCACCTCGCGCGGCTTGTCCTCTCCCACGCGCCTGCCACCCCGCCGCTCCTCCTCGCGCTCCTCCCGGCCTGCCCCGCCCTCCTCACGCCGCTCCTCTCCCACCTCCTCCTCTCGCACTCGCCGCCGCTCCCAGCGCTCTCCCTCTACCGCCGCCTCCTCGCGCTCCCGCACTACCCCGTGCCGGAGAGCTCCCTCCCCGTCCTGCTCCGCCTCCTCGCGCGCTCCCGCCGCCACGCCCACCTCTCGTTCCCGCTGCTCGAGTCCCTCCCGTCCACGCACCCGCACCTCCTCTCCACGCCCGCGCTCGCCGTCCTTCTCTCCACCGCGCTCTCTGCGTCCGCTCCCGGTGCGTCATTCGACGCCGCCGTCACCTGCTTCGACTCGGCCGCCCGCGTCTGGGCGCGCGCGGGCCGGGCCTTCGGTGCCGCCGAGCTCAACGCGCTGCTCCGAGCCTTCTGCGCCCGCGGCCGCGTCGCCGAGGCGCGCGCGCTCTTCCACCGCTACTGCGACGCGTACCCGCCCGACACGCGCACCTTCAACACGCTGCTGCTCGGGTTCAAGGAGGCCGGCCACGCCCAGGCGCTGGATCTCTTCTACCATGATGCCGTGCTGCGCGGCTTCGTCCCGGACGCCGTGTCGTACTGTGTGAGGATGGACGCCTACTGCAAGAAAGGCAGGTTTGCGGACGCCCTCGAGCTGCTTGATGAAATGCGCAGGAGAGAGAACTGCAAGCCAACGCTGCAGGTGTTCACTACACTGATATATGGAGCTGGAATTGTGAGGAATGCAGCGCGGGCACAGCTGCTGTTTGATGAAATGGAGAAGTGGGGAGTGACTCCTGACCGTGGTGCTCATAATGCGCTAATGGGTGCATATGTGAGGGCTAGGGATTTGAAGTCTGCAATGGTGCTGATGGACAAGATGGAGAAGAAAGGGATCGGTTTGGATGATGTTAGCTACAACACAATTTTTTGTGGGTTCCAGAGAGTTGGCAACTTGGAGGGGATCTGGAAGGTGTACAGCAAGATGATTGCTTCAGGGTTTATGCCAAGGACCAGGACGACTATGTTGCTCATGAAGGTCTTCTGTGAGAATGGCCGACCTGACCTTGGGCTGGAGCTGTGGGATTATATAATGGGAAAAGGATGTGTACCTCACCGGCATGCACTGGATATTCTGGTTACTGGTTTATGCTGTAGGGGTGTGGTTTCTGAGGCATACAGGTGTTTTAGGGAGATCATTGAGATGGGAATGGCACCTACAGAGCGAGCATTTAGGGTTTTGGAAGGGTTTTTAAGGCGTACACGGGAATACGGGAAGGTTGAGGAGATTAGGCAAATGATGAAGGTTGTCCAGCTGGAGGGGCATCAGATTGAAGAAGAGCCAGTGTGACATGAGCACCATTGTAGTTGGTTTTCCTTGAGAAAATCATGAGATCGTCACCACCATTGTTTGATGGGCTGTGATGTCAAGGGTGAAATGTGGCAGCGACCAAGCTTTCTACATCTGTGGATAACACGGAATAAATGGATATCCTAAAGCTGGCAATTTGAGAGCACCAGCCTAACAGATATGGAAAACCTTCCAATTGTTAAGAGTTTCAGACCCACCTAAGAGTTTCTTGCTGGAAAATGTTCAGCTCTAGAAGCTGAAGTAAAGTTTCAGCTTGGCCTTTGCCAAGAAAAGGCACTTGAAATATGAAATTGATGCGTTGATATGATCCTGTGCAAAATGTAATGATTATACATTCAATTAACAACAGTTGGAGGTTGAAAACTTTGTTTGATTATCTTTCAGAGTTAGGATTGTGAGTTCATTCCTGTCGGGCGCAACTGCTGTTTTGTCGAGTCTTCTTGTCCATAACGAGTCATGTAGCATTTAGAAACTAGAACTGTAAGATTCAAACAAGAAAAGTCAACAGAAATATGAATCTTGTGGTCTCTGGATTAAAGCATAAAAGCATTTACTTAAATAGGTGAGAATTTAGTTTTTTTTGAAGGGTTTTCAAGGTGGACGTGGGAGCTTGGGAAGGTTGAGGGGACCTGCCAAATCATAGAAGGCGATCAAATTGGAGGGGCATCAAACCGAAGCTGCTGTTTAAGTTAAACATATCTATGGTTGTGATGAACGACATATTGTGATGTCAAGGATGAAATGTAACAATGGCCAAGCTTAAACTTTATAGAACTGGAGAGAACATGTAATTAATAGGTGTCATGAAGCTGTCAACTGATATAATAGGATTTAGTGTGGCTGCGGGTTCAACTGCAGAAGCTGCTGTTTTTTAGTTTCGTGGGAAAAGATTTGCCTTTGCCAAGGGAATGCACGCAAAAATTGAAACTGATACACTGACCTGATCCAGTGTAAAATGTAACTATTATTCATTTGAAATGATGACATTAGGATGCTATATTGAATCATGTTGTTCATCAGAGTTAAGAAAAGGTTGTAAGCACTGCTTTGTCCAAATCAGCAATATATTTTTCTTGTGCCAAAGATTTCTTGGTACATGTCAATTGTATTAATCGGTTATGTATTTTGACTAAGGACTCAAAAATATAACATCAAACATTCACCAGAAAGCTGAGTTTCGTTCTGTTGATTGATGCACAAATGTGCTCGTGACTACTCTGTGAGCTGAACAGCCAAGATGGAAGGTATCTTTTCCCTCAGTTTTTGTGTCACAGCTACTCGTACTGTCATTACACCAGCTGCAGGTCCGCCGATTCTAATCTTGACGGCATATCCATCGATCTGGAGGAGCTCCAGGCTTCCACCTCCAGTGCCGGAGAGGTATGGTCTGATCTCATCAAGAACCTGCAAAACATCAGACAATCCTCAGAATTGCAGTATGATCACTATCTTCTGCAGCAGAGCACACTTTTGCAGGTTTGGGAAGTGATCAGAGTCGATGGCATGCCGCATGTGTACTGAACAATGGCCGGTGAACATCAGAGGAGGAACGGGACTGACCTTCTCGACGTTGTCGGTGTTGAGCTCGAGTCCGGTCTCGGTGTCGACGATCTGCTCGACCTCGAGGATGTCGGGGATCTTGTCGCGGAGGCGCGTCTCGATGCCCATCTTGAGTGTCATGGTGGAGCTGGGGCAGGAGCCGCAGGCACCCTGCAGCTTGAGCACGACGACGAGGCCGTCGATCTCGTGCAGCGCCACGTTGCCGCCGTCCGCCATCAGGCTCGGCCGCACCTCGTCAAGCACCTTCTCCACGTTCTCCTCCGTCAGGGGGAGCACCCGCACCGCCCAACCTGATCGAACAAGGGGCACTGCACTTGTTCATACTTGCAGTTCTACCAGGTGTCTTTCTGACAGATACAATCGTCACATGCTGTGACTGTGATGATGATGCGAACCTGCTCGGTTTCCGCGGTGGTTCGGCGTCGTCTGCAGCGACGTGTGGGTGAAGCTGAGGCGACCATGGGCGAGGGAGCTTGGAGAATTCTGTGGAGAGAAAAGAATCAAGGGCAGGTCGGTGGACGGAGCCAAGAGGACGAACGGTTTGAGGCATCGACGGAGAGGTACCTTGCGGACGGTGGCTGCGAGGGGGGAGCTTGTGGCCGCGGCCGCCGCTTGCCGGAGACAGAGCCTCATCTGATTCTTGCTGATTTTTTTTTTCGTCACGAGGCAAAGAGACGGCAAGATGAGGCCGGAGTTGGTTGTCGACCGCCAGGCGCCAGCAGGAGAAGATCAGCCGTTTGCTGATGCGTATGCGTTTCCTGGATGTGGTTCGTCGGAGCCGAGGAGGCTTTGTTGGGCCGAATTTAACTAGTTTGGACGTGCAGGTTCACGGTCCAGAACTTAGGGCCCATTATTTTTTTTGTGAAAGGATGGCCATTAGTTTTTAGGACGAAAGAGGCCTTCACTAACCATGCAGTCAGATTACAAGCCCATGCTTAACATACGCAAACTTTGATTCGGAAAAGTCAATCTTTTAACCTTAAAATATCTGCTTTAAGATCATGTAAAATCTGCTTTAAGATTGCATCATACTATTGATACACTTTCTTCTTATCTATATAAACCTAGGCTCCAAAATGCAAAGGTGAATTACCCACCGACGATTGGAATGGAGCTTCCTACATGTTCACAAGGTACAATTAGTACAGGGTCCTGCCGCAAAATACACGCTCCAGGATTATTTTCCCAAGCACCGTATTTGTAAGGAGAAAAATCTTGGGAAAAGACACGGATAGAGCCCAGTTTTGAAATGCAAGTCCATTTCAGCTCCTCAGGGTCTGTCTGTCCAGATCACTGATGTGCCCACAGATATCTCGCAACTGATCCTGGCCACAGAAACACCACCCAGGGGGATGCGCGTTCCCCACAAAAGGAATCGCTTACCATGCCACTACTTGTAATCCACGCCCACTTGAGAGTTGAAAGGGAAAAAAATATAAAATAAGATAAAGACTTGAGCCAAGAAAGCGCACCAAAACTGCTCGCCACTGACAAGCAAAACCTGATCTGCATCTGCCAGTAGATGCAGATCTGACCGAGAGTGGAGTTTGCAAATGGATCCCGTGTCCGGCTGGTGTTAGCCGCCAGCCAGCAGCTGATGTGTGTGCATCCAAAACTGTTTGCCACACCGCTGGGTCGGTGTGGTCCTTGTGAGCCACAGCCATCCAGCCGGCTGGCCAGTTTGATGGAGCTCATGCTGGCCATGGCCGCCTGATGACCCAGTGCGGATGCTGAGATGCAAGCATGGCGGCATCACCTGCACGGATCACGACACCACCGATGAAAAGGATTAACGGCAGGTAGCCTGTCGGCCTTTGGAGGGGAGCGCGGCGGCGACAGATGGCTGGTTGCTTACATTATTTGGCGCCTGCTGATGGCTGGTCCTCCTGATTTGGGATCCCCTCGGTTTGATTCCATCCCAGTGCAGCAGCAGCAGCATCAGAGCCTGCAATAGCACACCTGCACATGGTCATTTCATTTCCATGTGTAGTTTTTTCTCACAATATATACACAAACTGAGATGCAAATCTTTCCCATGTGAACCAGGATTTTCAGACAGTGCTGAGGAACAAAGAAGGAAATTTGAACGTAACATGTTTCTAACTCTTTATGCACAAGCTGTCTGCTCGCTGTGTACGATAAACAGTCCACAAGCACACAGTACAGACAGCAACAACCATCTGATCACTGTCAATCTTATCCGCGTATATGAGGTGATGCTACTGGCTTTGCTTTTGCGTGGTACGTGGATGGACATGACGCTGCAAAGTTCCTTTCCAACTTTCCTGAGCTAGATATTTAGTTTTCGGATATATTCTTTTTTTTTCATAACTCGGGGGAGAAAAGGTAAGTTAGGGATCAATACAAAGAAGAACAGCAATGGTGACAGTATCACACACTAGTTCCACAAGGAGGGGGTGGATATAGGTTACTCTCACCTAGGAGTTATACTAGTATTGGTTGTGACTTGTGACAACCAAAAACACAAGTTGTGTTTTTTTTTTCCAAATGAAAAATAAAATAACACAGAAATGAGAGCGTCAACGGTTTAAAGATGCTATATCCAAGTGCTCGTCCTTTTCAGGAAACAGTGACCGTGATTTCAGGATCCCTTATTTCGCGGAGAAGCTAGGAAACCCAACATGAAGTGAATGCATATTGGAGTTGGAATAGATGACATGCAGCATATATAGGCCTATCATTGGTCCCGGCATTAAATCTTTAGTTGTTGACAGAGGAATCTTGGAAAGCCAAGTGATGGGCACCATAATCTTATCCTATGTTGTACTCCTACTGTCCTATGTGTGTACCACCGTAACGGATGAAATCACGTTAAGCTCTTCCAGCAATCTTGCATCTAGCTCTAGATAATGTTCATGTGGTGAGACTGATATCAAGGCCCGGAAAGGTTCAAGAGCATCCTACGGGTACTCAAACAAAGTCAAATCCGATTGATGTTTATAATATTGTGCAGATCAGGAGTTTTATAGGTACTGATCATACTACACCAAATCATTAACGGATCAACAGCCTGGTGTGCAGCAAGTCAACTGATCAACTCAAATGTTATTTAGTTCAGCGAGAGGTGTTAGTTTAGTACCTGTGTCGGTGGGATGAATGAATTAACAAGATCCTTGCTTTGAGATCCAGCCGTCCAAGAACACTGGGAAGGCAGGGACAGAACATGCTAAGGAAACAGTACAGCAACAACCTGTCCATGTTAAAGAAACACAAACAAAGGGAATTGCAACTCACATGGCAGCTTAATTAAATGGCAATTTATTTTTCTGAGGCTGTGGGCAGATCCCAGAGTTGGGATTGTATCGAGGATGGACAGCTTAGGATAAATCCTGGCTGTGGGCCCCTGGTATCTTCAGATCTCTACTGCAAACTACCAACATGTGAAGATATGTATGGCCTAGCTTATCTATCACACAAAGAGAGAGCTTGCCAAGTCCAAAACCTTGATATCTTCAATCCCGGCAAAACCTGCGTGGAATATCTGCTTCACATGTTATTAGGCTGGCTTCTTGTTTCATTAAGCCAGCCAGATTTGGCTCTCCGATTGGTTGCTGGCTGCACTTCCCTGATCTTTCCTTGAGTTTGTTAAACAAATAGCGACACAGCGTACGTCCTGCCAACGATCTCCAACTTCGCAGCTTTTGCATTCTACCCCTGCATCCTGCACTCCTGCTTACCCTTCAGCTTCACACAGCCTGTCAGCCATTGCACTGCTACTTTTTCTTCCCTTTTGGTTGGCCTAGCTTGTTTCTACTACAAAAGTATGAAGTTTGCTTCATAAGCGCGAGGAGAGAACCTGGAAGCTACTCACAAAGTTTCTCCCTCAGAGCTTATGTGTAGTTAAGGCTCTGAAATGAGTAATGGATGCTGAGGATAGACTTGAGCTAGCTTCCTCCCATTCTCATGCTCTGCTAGCATATGGAGATTGCCAGTGGTCATGACCTGTAACCAAAGAAGAGGAAAAATGCGAGAGCAGCCGGAACATGAGAACCAGGGCATCAGGTGAGTAAATCGACATGCAAATCCCTCTTTACTTAATTCTTGCTTCAGTGCTGTATATTGATTGTTACTTGCCTTCATACTCTTATAATTGGTTTGCAACCATAGTGCAACCGGCACAGGCTACAGTTTTAAATTTCTGTGACAATTTTCTCCAGTCCTGAGTGATGGCTAGCACTGAAGGTACTGACCTTCCAACTGTTTGTTTCAGGAATGGATGCTGATCTGCTTGGTACTCATAGAACCCTCCTCACCTTATTGGAGATAAAGGAAACCATCACAAGGGATATAGAGAGTAGATATTCTTTCAAGAAGATAGCCAAATTATTGCTGAAAGCTAGTGGGCAAAAGCTTTTGCACTCTTTTGAGGAGCCAATGGATGAGCATTCCAAGCATGATAGTAAGGAATCTGTTAGGAGAACAATCATGGAGCATGATAAGGTCTTCAGACAGCAGGTACGTAACAAGCAGCCCTGTACTCTTTGAAAGACATCTAAATGATAAGATTTACCAGATATCTATAGAATATTGGAAGCACGTAGATTCTATAGATATCTGCTGAAACATAGCCCTGTACACAGTAACATGTCCTAAAAACGCCAGAGAGCTATGTTTCATTTCATTAAGAAGCGAGACTCTCAAAACTTCTGATTTTGCACAGTATATTTGCATGTGTAGATGAGAAAGCTAACAGATCGATATAGGTTCTTGTTATAATATAGTGCATACTACTGCTTATTATGCATAAACTTTCATCTCTCCAGAGATAAGTTGACAGCCAATGTTAATAGGATCTAAGTTATATTGTAATTCCAGTGAATAGAACGTTGGCATTTTATACTGTCTTTTTGCATCAGGTGCACGAACTGCATCGGCTATATCATGTACAAAAATCACTGATGACTGAAGTTAGTTGTGGGAAACATTTCCAATATAGAACAGAAGAAAGCCAACAAATAGTGCAGAGATCAAGATCAAACCACAACAGAAGTTCCTCCACTTCTGAGACTAATCAATCTGCTTGCCTTGGTAATGCACAACACTCTGCTACTCCACAGGTACCTGAACATTTGGGTCTTCAACAACGCAAGCCAGGAATATGCTTAAGCCTCTTCAGTGAAGAAAACTCAGCAACCGAAGAACGAAATCGCACAGAAAACCCAGTAGGCAGCCAGAAAGCAGTCGAAGATGGAAATTTGAGTGCCTCTGTGGAGAGTGATCTTGACCTCAAACTAAGCATCGGCCCCAGTTCACCTGTAGCAAAAAGACCACATTGGCTATTCTCAGGCAGCAGGGAAAGAAATCCTTCTGGCCAGCATCGATGAGACAGATTGGTTATCTAATCAGTTAGTTAGATGGTGTAATGACACAGCACTAGAGTTTTATTCTGTGCAAGACTAAGCGTCCGCAAAAAGGGATATGCATTTGTGGAAATACAAGTCTGGAAGAATGCAGTTTTAACACCAAAGGCACCTCATAAAAAAAAACTCATACAGCCTTTAATGCTTCCATTAAATTTTGCTCAGAATTATTTCCTAGCCACTCGAAATATGTATGCTAAAATCTAGGGCTTGTCAGGCGTGACTACTGGCTAGAGCTTGCATTAATGCAATGCCAAGCAAAGAAGTCGTGGAAGGTCAGTTCTTGTTTTGTCTTGACCATAATGTAGAGTTTTTAAACAAAGATGAAACTGCATCAAGCAAGTTTGGAAGAAATAAAAGATTCTGATTTCCGCTCTCCTACAGAAATAGTTAAATACTTATATCCATTGCTATCACAAAAGGTGTTTCTCCTACAGCATGTGCATTTTACATATTATATGCTTTAGGTATCATTTTCTAAAAATCAATACGACCACTTTCCCAATCAAACACCCAAACTTCTCTGTTACAAAACATTGCCAACTGCATCTGCATTATGACTCATGTATCTCTTCGTATTCTGAAGTTAGCTTGTTCTGGCATTCAAAGCTGAGTGTTCTATGTTCAGAAACAAGCCAGATGAATAAGTTTGACAACTTATAATTCGAGACATATTCTGCCACTTATTAACTTATTTAAAAATCATATTCTGCATTCACCAGAATCCACTGCAGGAGCATTCTCCATCTTTGAAGTGGTGAAATCTCATATTGTCCCTAACAATAATGTTGATGGGCTCAACTTTTGACACCAATCGCATAAATAAATGGCAGTCCTCACAGATCCTTAGATTCTTTATAATCCTAATTGTAGATCTAGACCCAAGTGTGAGCAATCCAAATGACAAAGCAAGCTTCTCGCTGTGACCCATTAACAGTCTTTCTTTCTCTTGCTCACTTACATCATAAACAATTGAACTCAGATTTGGCACATAACCTGCAAGCTTCAATTTTGCTACTAACTCCAGCAATGCCTTCTTTATTTCATTTGTCCTTGGGTGAGTATTATCACCAGCAAAGAACTGATGCACCAAACCATCCCGGCCTTCAAACCAGCTAACTGCAGGGTTCTTTTTCAGCCTCCGATTTTGCATTAATTTCCTAACCTTCGACACTTCATCCCACTCTCCAGCTGATGCAAGTATGTTTGATAACAAGACATAGTTCCCTATGCCCTCTGGCTCAAGCTTAAAAAGATGTTCAGCAGCAACCTTAGCAACTTCAGTATTTCCGTGGATTCGGCAAGCGCCTAGCAGTGCCCCCCAGACAGCACCATGAGGCTCTACGGTCATTGACTTCACTAGATCTAGGGCTTCAATCACCAATCCAGACCGACCAAGCAAATCAACCATAGAAGCATAGTGATCTGCAGAAGGCAATATCCCATACCTGTCCTTCATCTGCGCAAAGTAGTAGCGCCCTTCTTTAACCATCCCTGCATGGCTGCAAGCTGTCAATACTCCAATGAAGGTAACATGGTTTGGTTCCACACCTGCCCTGCTAACCATGTCGTTGAACAAAGCAATCGCATCGTTAGCCCTCCCGTGTGACGCTAGGCCAACAATCATTGAGCTATAAGTGTACACGTTCTTCTCTTGCATCCCTTCAAAAACCTTGCACGCCTTGTCAATAAGACCACACTTTGCATACATGTCCACCAACCCCGACCCAACAACCACATTCCTCCCAAAACCACTCCGTTCTGCAATCTCCTGTACCCAGGCAGCACGCCTCACCGCACCAAGCTGAGCACAAGCTGAGATGGCACCGGTCAGTGAAACTTCATCAATGGCAATGCCGACCGCCGCCATCAGCTCAAATGCCTCCAATGCCTTCGCTGGCATGGCATTCTGCACATACCCGGTCACCATAGCAGTCCACGCCACCATATCCTTCACCGGACACCGCACAAACACCTCCTCTGCAGACCCCATATCCCCACTTTTAGAATACGCTACCACAATTTTTGTCCAAGAAAATGCATCCTTCACCATCATATCATCAAACACCTTACGTGCAGCGCCGACATCACCACACGCATCATACGCGCCGATCAGCGAGTTCTCAACAAAGCGATGCTTATCGAACCCTCCGAGAAGGATCGAGACCGCGTGGGACGCGGCCGCAGCGGGTAAGGAGCGCGCGGCCGCCGCGGACTTGGCCAGCGGGGAGAACGCGTACGGGAGGAACGGGAGCTCGCCGCCGCGCTCGCGGCGGAGCCATGAGAAGAGTCGGAAGGTCTCCAGGGGCGGCTGCGTGAGGTGCGCGAAGCGGAGGAGCGCGGCGGCGAGGAAGGGGTCGGGCGGAGAGAGGGAGGAGAAGACGGCGGCCGCGTAGCGGAGCGGGGCGCGCGCTGGCGCAGGCGGGAGCGGGAGCGCGGCGAGGCGGCGGAGCAGGAGGGAGAGGAGGAGCGGGGCGGTGGGCGGCGGGACGGGCAGGCGGAGTATGAGCGCGTGGACGTGGCGTAGGTGCCGGAGGGAGGGCGAGGTGGCGACGGCGGACAGCAGCAGCGAGGTGAGCGACGGCGGCGGGAGGAGCGGGAGCGGCAGGTCGGACGGCGGGCGCGGGGGCGGCTGCGGTGGAGCGGGGAGCCGCGCGGTGGGCTGACGCTGACGCGGGGCGAGGTGCACCATCCCGGCGTCGCGGCGTCATGGGCGCACGGCGCCGCGGTGCAGGTGCGAAGCGAGGCGCGGCGGCGGGCGGGGTCGGTTTCGAAACGGGAGGTGGTTTGCCGCGGCGGGAGTGAGAAACTGACAACCAACACCATGGGCCATGGCAGACTGTCAGCTAGTTTGGACCGCGCAGGTCTGTCGCTTTCATACCGGCCCACAACAGCGTAGATTGGGCTCGAACCATCTCCCCTAAGCTGCAGGCCCATCATGTGCAGGGCCATCTCAGCTTGTGCTCAGATTCGGGAATCCTATACATCTTCCGGAAGATATTTTTTCTAAACGAACTTCCAGCTTTAAGATTCGTGCGCACATAACATCGGACGGTTCCAATTCTTTCTTCTACCTCCGTGCTCCGTCAGCCTCTTCTCCTCCGCCTGGGAAGCTTGCGCCACCGCCGCGGGGAGGTAGACGCACCGGAGCGGCGGGAGGTGGGCTGGGGCGGTCGGCGGCGTGTCGCCGCCAACCAGGGGCTGTGGTCGAGGCGGTGGCCTTAGGGTTAGGGTTTCGGGGTCCTCCATATCCGGCGGACCTAGAAGGGGGGAGGTGGGGTGAGCCGGAGGACCGGCGGCGGCGGCGGTCCGGCCGGCGGCGGAGGCGTGGCGACGCGTAAGCGCCGCGGGCCGGGCGGGGTTGGACCGGCGGTGGGCCGGTGACCGGTGGCGAGGCGCGCCGGGTTAGGAAGGGCGGGGTCGCCGGCGGCGGTGGAGCCGCCGGCCGGGGTTGGTGGAGGAGGCGGCGGGGGTGGTGGCCGGCATGAAGAAGAAGGAGGCGGCGGGGTGGGAGGAAGAAGAAGAAGTTTAGTGGGCCGGTGGTGGGCTGAAAGTTCGCATGCTTATGCATCTTCCGGAAGCCATATAGGACCCCCCGCTCAGATTTCCCAAATTCCATTAAAGAGAAATTTCCCAACCATATGCATTTCCGACACTATCCAATTTCGTTTAAAAAGTTTTTTTCCTTGCGAAAGCATTGTATACTACTCTTTTTTTTTTTGCAATGAAAATCATTGTATGCTACTCCTACTGCTACTTACTTTTTGTGAGCCCACGTATGGCGCATATGAGGATCAGATTCGTGTGTGGCTCATCCTGCACGTTGCGAAAGTTCAGAATGCAAAGATTCCGAATCTAGCTAGCGATACATTCTCCTCCTCGACAGGAACGATTGAACGTCGCTTATACCATCGTGGCATCGTCCCCCCTTTGCAAACTCCTGGTTCGTTTCCTCTTCCCGTTCTTCACGCCTCCTCCGTCCTCACAAAAGTCACAAGTCACAGTACACGCACAAAAAAAAGCACACACGACCCAGCCGATCCTTTCCTCCCGTGATCACACAATCTCCTTTGGTTCTCGGCCAGACGATCGAAGATTTAGCTCGCGGCCGCCCTAGCGCACGGCCATCAATAGCTCTCGCCTCTTGGCCTCCCAAGCAGCCGCCCAAGCAAAGCAACCCACCGGAGGCTTTGGTTCGTTCTCGCTTCTCGGCCTCCAGAGCACGGGATTGTTGGGAGATTCCGCCACTCCCAATCGCAATCGGCGCACACGGTGGGCAAATCAAATCCTCGCAGCCCAATCGCATTCGCATCCACCGCCATATCACCCGGTCGAAAAAGCTCGACCAAAAGCAGCTAGCGCACCGGGAGGGGAGGCCAGGCCGGTCGCCCACTTTGCATTGCACCCCCCGAGCGTGCGTGCGTGCGCGGGTGGCCGTTTTCCGTTACTTAAAAGTTCAGGCTTTTTTTGCCCCAATCGTCAGCAATAATGCTCCCAATTGGGCCAATGAGGTGCATTATTGGCTTATTGCATTATTCTCCCCCTCTGAATGCGCCACTTATGTTACACTCCCATGCTGTTGCGAGTACAGCACTTGCAGTTCAGTTCCTGTTCCATGAGTCTTTTACCTGTATGTCATTAAGAAAGTTGTTTCGCACATGTGTGCCACTAAAAAGTCTGTTCGCATATGTGTGTCATCCACCTAAACTTGTTTGTCCTCCCTGCCATTCCGTCCAATTTTTGGCTCAACAGTGTCAAATAGGCACATGAAATGACCCTTTTGCCCCTCCATCTTCTCCCTCCTTCCTCGCCGATGCGGGCGCGTACGGACGAGCTCGACCCCGACCGCCGCGGATGCGCGCGAGGGGGAGCTCGACCCAGCCGTCGCCGTCGCCGGCGAGCTCGAACCCAGGCGCGCACGGGCGAGCTCGAACCCGGCAGCCGCGGGTGCGCGCGCGAGGGAGCCACCCAGAAGTATCCGAGCAGGAGCGCGGTCGCCCTGGTGTCCTGCGCGGCGTCCCTCAGCTCGCCGCGGGGCAGAAGCATCCATGAAGGCTGCTGCTCGACGTCGAACACCAAGCAAGCACACAGGCATGGGTGAGGAGGAATAATTAGCGTCCCAAATTAAGCATCCAAGAAGTCAAGGAGTGGTTGGTATAGCAATTTGACGAGACGGCGTTCACGAGCCCCACAATCTGACGAACTACAGCGGGGGAGCAGAGGAAACACGCGCGCCTGCTGCTGCTGCTTCTCCACGCGCACGGGCGCTGCGAGCCGGACACGGGCGAGCTCGACTGTCGCGGATGCGCGCGCGGGGAGCTCGACCCAGCCGTCGCCGCCGCGGGCGCGCGCCGGCGAGTTCTAACCCGGCCACCGCGGGTGCACGCGCGGGGGACCTCGACCCAACCGCCGCCGCTGCGGGCGCGTGCCAGCGAGCTCCACACCGGGCGCCGCGGGCGGGCACGGGCGTGCTCGAACCCGGACGCCGCCGCCGCGGGCGCGCGCAGGCGAGGTATACGGCTGTCGCTTTCGATTCCTCACGAAATTGAAGCTCCGCACATACCACATCAATTCCATGTACAAGGAGATCATCGATTCCTCACGAAATTGAAGCTTCGCTGTTGCCGGCTTGCCGCAGCGCGTGGGCGAGCTCAACCACGAGCTCCGCGGGCGCGCGTGGACGAGCTGGACTCCGACCGCCGTTGGCGCGGGCGTGCAGGCGAGGTCAACCCGGCCGTTGCTGTCGCACGCATGCGAGGGAAAAGACCCCGGCCGTCCGCCGCGGGCGCGCACGAGAGAACGAAGAACAGAGGAGAGGAGGCAGGGGACTCAGAGCAGGGAGACTAGGAGAGGAGGCAGGGGCATCCAGACATTTTCACTGACCGGACCCACATGTCTGATGTACTTAACGGTGGAAACCAGACGGAACGCCGACGGAATGGCGTGGAGGTCAACAAATTTAGGTGGATGACACACAGGTCCGAACAAACTTTTAAATAGCACACAGGTTTCTAGTAACTTTTTTGATGGCATACAGGTAAAAAAAGACTCCTGTTCCATGGCACGAGCTTGCCGGTTATTCAGGTTCAGAGCTCTCTGAATTATGCGTTTCCATGGCATAGTAGTACCAGGACCCAGGAATGAATGCCTGCATGTTTTCTTTTGATCTTTTGCTAATTTGGAAACCTGTCTTTGAACTGATTTTTACCGGCTTAAGGTCGAGACTGTCAGTATACTTCTGGGGCTGCTGTTCGTCAAAAGACGCTCCGATCCCCCGTAATCTCGGACCCGATCCGATCTCATGACGCATTCTTTTCGCTAACAAAGGTGACCAGAGCCATCTCTATCTCCGTCTACACGCGCGGCCGACCGAGTCGTCTGGGCGGCGAAATCGCCACCCATCCATGCATGCTTCCGTTCTAGAACATGCGGTGGCTGATCATGGTGCGCCGCGCTCCCAACTGACCTCCTCCTCCTCCTTTTGCCCATCCATCCATCCATTCTGCTTATAAAAAGGCTGGGGCCGCCATGTACCTCCTCGTCAGTCGATTACTCGATCTCTGTCTTTCACGAGCCATTTACACGAGTGGTTGCTTTCCTGCATGGCTTCCTCTGCAGCTTTCCTCCTGGCTCTCTCCCTGCTTGCTCCGTTCTTGCGCTGCTGCCATGGCCAGGGAGACGGCGGCAATGGCGTCACTGCCATCTACAGCCTCGGCGACTCCATCACTGACACGGGGAACCTGGTCAAGGAGGCGCCGCCCGGCATGTTCGAGACCATCAAGCACTTCCCCTACGGCGTCACGCTGGGTACCCCCACTGGACGCTGCTCCGACGGCCTCCTCATGATCGATTTCCTGGGTATGCCAGTTGTGTCAAGACTTAACACATCAGATGTGTTTCACTGTAACAAAAAAAAAAGATTGTGAGTAGTGACATGCATGCATTGACCTTTCGTCTGTATACGAGTGCAGCTCAGGACATGGGCCTCCCGTTCCTGAACCCGTACCTCGGCAGGAACAAGAGCTTCGACCACGGCGTCAACTTCGCCGTCGCCGGAGCCACCGCCGTGGACCCAGCGGACAAGTACAACCTCACCGTGCCCATGCCTTTCGCCTCCAACTCCCTCAAGGTGCAGCTCCGGTGGTTCAAGGACTTCATGAAGTCCAGCTTCGGCACCGACGAAGGCAATTCCTCTCTTCGTTTTTTTCTTCTCCTTTTAGTTGCCAACATTCCTCGTGTTGGTCAGTCACTGCACCACCACAATCTGCTATTGGCACAAGTGATCGATGTCTGAACCTGAAAGATCTCTTCGTGAAACTCAAGCTCAATACTACATCTTTCGTGTGATGTGATTGCAGAGATACGCAAGAAGCTTCAGACTTCTCTGGTTTTGGTCGGCGAGATCGGCGGAAACGACTACAACTACGAGTTCTTCGCGAACAAGCCTATTGACGAGGTGGAGAAACTGATCCCTGGAGTCATCAAGACCATCATCGGCGCGGCCAAGGTAAAACATCTCACGCGTACAAATTGCACCGATGGAATTGTTACATTGGTAGGCAGGCAGTTAAATCTTAAGATGACTGAAAGGAAAAGTTGTGGTAATTCCAGCTGATTGAATCACGATCACTCGTGCAGGAAGTGATCGACATGGGAGCAGGCAGGGTGATCATCCCGGGCAACTTCCCCATCGGCTGCGTGCCGGGTTACCTGGCCATGAACGCCGGCACGTCGGAGCCGGCGGACTACGACGCCTACGGGTGCCTCCGGGACCTGAACCGCTTCGCCGCCAAGCACAACTCGCGGCTGCAGCGCGCGGTGGCGGAGCTGCGGGCAGCGCGGCCGGGCGCGTCCGTGGCCTACGCCGACTACTTCAACTCCTTCCTCACGCTCCTCCACAACGCCTCCTCGATGGGGTTCGACGCCGCGTGCACGCGCAAGGCCTGCTGCGGCGCCGGCGGCGGTGAGTACAACTTCGACTGGCGGCGGATGTGCGGCTTCGCCGGGGCGACGGCGTGCGCCGAGCCGGAGGCGTACCTGAGCTGGGACGGCATGCACATGACGCAGGCGGCGTACAGGGCCATGTCCAGGCTCATCTACCATGGCAAGTACCTGGAGCCACAGATACTCAGCTTCCCGGAGAAATATGGCCAGACATAGACATAAACGGAACAATCTTCATAGGTTAGAGATATACTTGCATGGTGCCAGGCATCTGCCATGTCGAGACTCCGGCTACGTGGTAGTACCAGGGAGCATCAGTCTCAGTATATGGCTAGGATGAGTAATGAATCAAGCTGTAGAAAAAATATGCAAAATACACGCTGCAGCAGTAGTGGCATTATGATTCCACCTAAGGTAAACAGAATACAAGTGTCTTGTAGCAATAGAAGGATAGGACGAGTTATTGACAAGGAATGAGTAGTACATACCATGCCCCAGATATAGGCAAGAATCAAACTTGATTTCAAACTTTGAAATTTTGAATGGGATTTGCCACAAGAATCAAACTTGATTTCATTTCATAGACCAGAATGGCAGTATAGGCAATGTTGGAAGTATTTACACTGGCTAAGAACTGCTAGTTAAAGTTAAACTCAACATCCTGCTGAACTATTTTTGTATACAAAGCTGGTTAAAACTTGATAGCAGCATTGCCAAGTCTGGGTCACGTTCATGCTTCTTCCAAGCCTCCTCAAATTGTTGTCCCTTGCATCTACATAAGTACACAACATTACTACAAGAAACTGAGATACCCAAAGGCAAAAGTAATGAATGAATGCAGCAATAAGTAAGTGCATGTTACCATTTCCATATGAGATCACTTTTTCATTTTTAGCTTATTTGTGGTATGTTAAATAGTGGGTATAAAACCTAATAAACAACAACCTCTCCCTATTCCAAGTGGCATGACCAATACCATAACGCGATGGATTACTCTCATCCCTAAGGAGAAGGGGGAGTGCTTAGTGCAAAATGGTTAGAGACAACTAATAAATCTCAGCCATCTAGAAAAATAACGAGAATAAATGTGTACTCAGATCAGATACATCCCTCAAAATGCAATAATATAGCCCCCTGCAGCAAGTCCTATTCTGATTAATAACCCCATTGCTGAGGTGGATAAATTATATTCGACTAGTCAGATAAAAGCTAGCCTGATGTAGCAACAGTCAATCTCAAACATGATTCCAAATAGGTCAACTAAAACAAAAAAACATTATCACCTCTGCAAGCTACGAACACCTAGGCTGTTCTGCTGTAGAACAGCAGCGAGCAACATAAAATGCACTGATTTAAATAATTCTCTTCAACCAAATGGATTTTTAAAGTCTGACAGTCCCTAAATAGCTTTTACTGTGCTACTACGCATGTGATCTAGACACTCGAAATGCAAATGATAATGAAGAAGAGATTCTTACTTCTGAAGCAGTACAAGAATTTCCAGGAGATGAGTTCGTATGACCTCGCGGGTGCTCCTTGTCGCTGACTCTTTATACAAGAGAACAAGTTCATCCACCAGCCTAAACGCAACAGAAGTGAGTTTGAAGTAACCAGTTAGTTAATTTAACATCATTATGCGTTTGGAGTTACCAGATACAGTGGTGTAACAAGCAGAATACAGTAATCAAGAACTAAGAAGCCATAAATCACAACTCCTGATACCTTGAAGTATAAGGTGATTTCCTAATCCAGGTAAGCTTGACGATGACATGCATTTGCTCCAAAACCTGAAAAGAATTCAAAGTTAAAATATCAAAATTCCATAACCAACTACAACAACAACATATAAAAATTCCATAATCAACTACATAATAAAATTCAGTATTGTAAAACAACTTAGTATAGTCCTTTCTTCTAATGCCAATTAACTGTTGCACTGACTGAGAAAATTTTCCTTACCAGAAGAACAGTCTTATCATCATCAGTATGCATCCACTGGAAAAAGAGAGAGAAAAGGCGGCGAAAATGAGCCAATAAAAAGAGACCCATAGCATCAAAAACTGGCCCAATAAGGGTCAGCCATGCAAGACGACGTTCTTTATTTAGTGGTTGCCGTTCTAGATGGCCCAACATCTCACTGAGCATACGATCATACCTGCAACCAATTAAAAAATGAATTTAAGTAAAACAACATGAGATGGTTTAAGAAAAAGTAGAAGACATTTTTTGGATATTATATTAGAGTCGAGCAGATTTATAATGTAATCATGGAACTCCAAAACTTATATTAGCATTGAAAAATATTAGCTGATAGTCAGCCCAGTAACTTAAATTTAGTGTTTATCTAAGAAATTTCAGCAAGTGTTTCGTTTACTAGCTTGCCTTCTCCACATTAGCCACTAACATTGTACCTTAGGCTCTTCGGCAATGATTCTGCATCTCAATATAAGTAAAACAGATGTTGTATCTTCCTAAAGTATGTTTAAGTTTCAAGTCTCAAACCATTCAATGTACCATAGGCTCTTCGGCAATGATTCTGTAAACCATTTAACTGGTAAATGTTTATTTCCCACGAGATGGAAGTAGCAGTACCTCACTTAAAATTTATTTCATTAAAACCAAAGGAAATACATTTTCCCCGGTCACCCCCTCTATTTTAACAAGTTATACCATATCGTACGGTTAATAAACTGAAAGAGAGCAGTAGAATGCATACTCCAGTAAAAACTCACAGCAGGATAGGTTTCTCAATTTGGAACTTATAAGCTAGGAAGAGTACAAGAACATATTTGATCACAACTGAACTGACAATAAAGGATAGAATATTTGAACTAGGAAGAGATTTTACCAAGGACTACGGGGATTACTTTGCTGAGTGCATGTTAACAATAGCACAGATACCTCAACAACACGATACCATAACTCATCATCAGCAGGAATGTTATGACAGCATGCATCAAGTACAGCATCTTCATACAAACTTAATTCTGTTACTTTCACATTCTTCGCTATGTGTGTGAAACTAATCATGCCCTGTTCCTGCCAATTATATGGAACAATGTTCGTCAACCGGACCAAAGATTGAACTGTGCTTATAGCAACCAAATGTAAGCAAATGCTACTAAGACAAGGTTGGCACTAATATACAGTCCATATTATCCCCAGCACAGAAACCAAACAATAAACAGCTACCATACCTTAACCTCTGGTGACCAATGATCTAATGTCGTGAGAGCACAAGGGATGACTAACCAACACAAATCACCAAGCTTAGGGTAACAAACCTGAAACACAAAAATAGACACTGAAGTGAACATCTCCAGTGCCACAATATTGCTACTTCACTTACTGATACAGTTCTGCTGCTGCGGACACTAATACAGTTTCCAGAGCAAAACATTTTCAGTGTTCAGAGTGTCTCAAATTCTCTCCTACTCGCGAGCTTGTAATCCCATCTATTGACA
Source organism: Cenchrus fungigraminus (assembly GCA_036936925.1). NCBI lineage: Eukaryota > Viridiplantae > Streptophyta > Magnoliopsida > Poales > Poaceae > Cenchrus > Cenchrus fungigraminus. Next base: position 58,861,955 of record CM072776.1, on the reverse strand, counting down.
AGAGCAGTACTCATTGCTCAAGATCTCAAGTACTATTCACAAAGCACAAACCTGAGATACCAGCCACCGGAACTGGTGCGCGGCGACAACAGCTTGCTCCTTGGGCGGCTTCACAGCCCCAATCTCGTCGTTGTCAGCGTCAACACACGAGTCCTTCACCACGGCCTTGAGAGGAGGCACCACCTCCGGCATCACGGCCACCACCATCTCCCGGACGCTGTCCCACCCGCCCGCCGCCGCCATCTCCCCCACCGCGGTGGCGGCCGCCCCCGCGAGGCCCGCCGGGACCCAGTGCAGCGCGGGGTACTCCGGGGAGGCCGCGAGGACGGCGGCGCAGAAGAGGAGGAGGTCCGCTGCCTCCTTGCCCGCCCCGGGCTGGTGCTGGGACGGGGAAGTGGAAGGGAGGAGAAAGGCGAGGAGGGACTTGACGGAGGCGGATGAGCCCGCCGGGGGCTGGTAGGGCGCAGCGGCGAGGGGCTCGCGGAGCGGAGCCGCGATACGGAGGAGGGCATCGCGGGGGAGCTTCGCCGCTGCTGCGGCGGCGGCCGCGGTGGCTTGCGGCATGGCTACTGGAAGGTTCGAGCTCCTGCCAAGTCAGTTCTCGAGCCTCGTCGCCGGTCGCCGCCGCCGTCGTGGTGCCACCTCCTCTTTAACCGTCCTTGTCAAGTGCAGGGTCCTTTTTGGAAAACTGGACCTGCCTGCCATTTCTGCTCGGCTGCGACCAGAGCCGCGGATGGACGATCGGACGGTTCAAACTGATCCCAGAATTGGATCGCGACTATCCAGTTTGGGGTCTGTTTGATAGCATATGTAAACAATGGGGGGTATTCTGTGAAATAGCCGGCGCCACTTTGCTCCGCCTCGTTTCGGAGCCGCACTTATTCGATCCGACGGTTCACAGAGGTCCGAAATTGGATCGCGATTAATAATCGCGATCCAGTTTTGGGGTGTGTTTGAACGAAAACTTACTAGGGTCTTTCATAGAAAACAGTCGCTGCCAGTTTGCCCCCAGCGCGCGGCGCGTGCTCGCTCCTCTCCGTCCTCCCGCCGCCACACCACCCACCTCCCAGCAATTCCCAAATCGCCCCTCCGCCGAAACAGGAGCCCCGCGGCGGCTCCCCCAAACCCCACACGCTATGGCCCTTTACCGCCGCCTCCTCCCGCTCTTCCTCCGCCGCGGCGCCCCCGCGGCCCGCGCCCTCTCCACGGCTGCCGCGCCCGCTGCGGCGGCGGCGGCCTCGGAGGGGGAGGATGAATCCATCACCGTCAAGGGCGTGCGCATCTCGGGCCGGCCGCTGTACATGGACATGCAGGCGACGACCCCCGTGGACCCGCGCGTGCTCGACGCCATGCTCCCCTTCTACCTCTCCCGCTACGGGAACCCGCACTCCCGCACGCACCTCTACGGCTGGGAGTCCGACGCCGCCGTCGAGGCCGCGCGCGCCCGCGTTGCCTCCCTCGTCGGCGCCGACCCACGCGAGATCTTCTTCACCTCCGGCGCCACCGAGTGCAACAACATCGCCGTCAAGGGCGTCATGCGCTTCTACCGCGACCGCCGCCGCCACGTCATCACCACGCAGACCGAGCACAAGTGCGTGCTCGACTCCTGCCGGTACCTGCAGCAGGAGGGGTTCGAGGTCACCTACCTCCCCGTGCGCAGCGACGGGCTCGTCGACCTCGCGCAGCTCGAGGACGCCATCCGCCCCGACACCGGGCTCGTCTCCGTCATGGCCGTCAACAACGAGATCGGCGTCGTGCAGCCGCTCGAGGAGATTGGACGTGTCTGCAAAGAGAAGGGCGTGCCGTTCCACACTGATGCTGCGCAGGCACTGGGGAAGATCCCGATTGATGTGAACAGGATGGGGATTGGGCTCATGTCCCTCTCCGGGCACAAGATTTATGGCCCCAAGGGCGTAGGGGCGCTCTACCTTCGCCGACGTCCGCGTATCAGGGTGGAGCCACAGATGAGTGGTGGTGGGCAGGAGCGTGGCATCCGCAGTGGCACCGTGCCCACACCGCTTGTTGTCGGATTTGGTGCTGCCTGTGAGATTGCGGCTCAAGAGATGGATTATGACCATAGGAGAGTCAGTGCTCTGCAGCAGAGGCTGCTCGATGGCATCCGTGCACAGGTCGATGAGGTTGTCATCAATGGAAGCATGGAGCACCGTTACCCAGGCAACCTGAACTTGTCATTTGCATATGTGGAGGGAGAGAGCTTGCTGATGGGGCTGAAGGAGGTGGCTGTGTCGAGCGGTAGTGCCTGCACTAGTGCCAGCTTGGAGCCCTCATATGTTCTGCGGGCACTTGGAGTGGAGGAGGATATGGCACACACCTCTATTCGCTTTGGTATTGGCCGCTTTACTACTGAGGAAGAGGTTGACAGAGCAATTGAGCTCACTGTGCGTCAGGTGAAGAAACTCCGTGACATGAGCCCACTCTATGAGATGGCCAAAGCTGGCATTGACCTCAAGAGCATCGAGTGGTCTCAGCACTGAGGCAATTTCATGACAATTAGTCGCCCGTAAGTGCTCTAGATGTACACAGAACGCAGACAAAGGTATATGGCTCTTAGTTGCCTGGCCTTTGTTGTGTCCTGTTTTCTTTCAAAAGAGAAGCTGTGATGGCTGCCCTGGTTCTAGTCACCAGGTAGAGTAGTCTTACTCCTTTTAAACATATCCTGTGAGAGAATTTTGAGCACATGCAACACGTGCAGTATTTTCTTAGTGATTTGTTATGAGCATGCATTTGTGCATCAGTGCATGTAATAATTTCCATGATAATATGACTTGTCAGTTTGAAAAAAACACTGCAAATTTTTGTTCTGTTGAATTTAATGCAAATTCAGGCAACAGGGAAACAAAATCTTTAGACTGCATCTTAACTTGTTTTGCTCATTCTAGAAGCCTTAATTCTAGGTACTCTAGCAGGGGATTTTTTTTCAATGAGATTTCACAAATGTCTGCTGAATTGCTGATCAAGAAACATACAAGAGGCATTTTCTTGCTTTCAGGATGCAATACAAGAAATTCACCAAAAAGGACGCCAGTTAAAAAGTTTACATTTTGATAATGCCAACTGTTTATTTGGAGCTGTGTTTTAGGGATTCTGGGGGTTTATTCAAATCGGTACAAAATTGCTTAGATTTAAAAACCAAATTTCCGTATCCAGTTTGAGTCCCAATTTTATTCGTCGTGGAACTGCAAAGGCAGGTTAAACAAGCCCAAGCATGACAAAGATGAGCTAAATTGGCAAAAATCTAACATGATCAGATATGGCCTCAATTTTATTCCCACTGAAATTGCAGTGCTGAAATATGCTGCATGATATCAGACAAAGCTGTGACCACTGAACTAAACTTGAATATTTCATAATTCATATCTCATATATTATATTTGGCAAGTGTGTTTTTGGAGGGACTAGATGAAGCCATGAAGGGAGGGTAGTATCTAGTTTTTTGAATATTGTGATAAAAGGTTACTTGGTTGTGCCTTAGTAATCTGGTTTTTATGATCAACATCTTCATCTAAATAGTGCTGAGTTGCAAGGTTTAGTTGAGCATGTTGGGTTTTTTTTTTGTATCATGGAATATGCTGTGTTAGTTCCCCTGTGTAGTAGGTACATACTAACCAGTGACCAGTCTAGTGTATACCTGTTATTGTACTGACCCTACTGGTATATTGGCGAAAGACTGCTACTCTTGCATCTGTTCTATTACCATTTTGTCCTCCTTCATCCTATGCATGCACTTGTTCAGTTGTTCATGAATCTTATGGAATGATTGTGTTTCGAAGTCACTCTCCATAATCATCTTTTGGTCTGGCTTTATTAATGCATTTTGTTGGTAACTACAGCATCCGATCACTAAATGAGCTATCATGGAAACTAACACAGTTGTGGTCCGAAACACTGCTGTTGTGCAAATTAAAATTTGTTTCTGAAGTTCATTTTTTGACAAACCTAACCGACATCAGTTTCACATGCGTTATTCTCAGAAACGCGGTACTTTGCTACCAATTTATTTTAAAGATTTAACAACACAAATAATAAAGTTATCCATTTGTGCCTTGTGGGATCATGTTTCTAGTGAGGCTCTCTTGGGCTTCTCTTTTTTTGGCTTCTTGTGCAGTACTATCACTCAGAACAAATCTGTGCAGTATTTTTCTCTTAGAACAAATCAGCAGCAGAATATCTGCCAAACATGTTTCTACCACAATCATCATTACATCAACACTGTGAATGTTTCATTCACGGTAATCATAATTCTAATTTGGTGCCTCATATTATATTGGAACTCTTTCAGGCTTTGTCGACAACTGGTGAAGACATTCCTATCAACCTATGGGTCCAATCATCCTGTAGTTCTGTTAGACAGGAATGGATTCTTCAGCTGTCGGAAGGGCTGAGATGCATTCCGTAGGGTTAGGATTAGCCGTGCCTTTTTTAAAGGTAGTACGTATCTGTATGTTGACACAAAATAAGGATACTTCAATTACTTGGTAATGTATTGTCTGAAATACTATTTGAAGGAGCAATGTCAGTCCTGTAAATACACTTTACTCTGGTATACGTGTTGTTATACACTCCTTCCAGAGAAAAACCGTATGTTCTCTGTTCGACTTCCAAGTATATTCCACAAAATTGTTCATTTCAAAATAGAATTTTCACGCGCTTGGCTGACAATCTTAGGGAGGCATTTTTCCTTTGGAATGTTTCAAGCGTACAACCGGTGCCTAATTTGTACGTGAATTGCCATCACTCGAGTTTACAAACAGTAACGGCAAATTCTAATTGGACTATGGGTAGTCCAAACCCAATCCCATCTCTTAGCACAAGAGAGTATAATGGTCTGGATGAGATATGAAAACTCGCACCATGATTTTCACTGTTTAGTGTTTACAGGGTTACTTCATGAACTTGACGGCAAGCGCGCGAACACCGATTCCCACCAAGGTCAGTGCAAAGCCACCCAAACCGATTACGGTTCCCCCAGCGATGACGATGGTATTGGCGATGTGGCGGAAGAAGAAGTGGAAGAAAAGCCCAACCAACCCAACCAAAACAATTCCAATGGAGGTGATGATGGCGATGCCGTTGGTGCTCGCAAGGATCGCCGGAGCCAGCAACGAGGTCCAGCCCTTCGCGGCGGCCACCCCGCAGGCCGCGGTCAGGCCGCCAACGTTCGCCGCGGACGCCATGAGCAGCATCTTCCGGTCGAACCCGAGCAGCTTCCCCACGCCAAGAGTCACCAGGAGATGCACCGCGACCTGCACGAACGCGAATGCCAATATGCTGGGCGCCGTGTTGATGGCATTGCCGATGCTTCCGTTGGCTCCCACAACTGCAAAGAATACCTGCCAGCAATTTCAGGGAAATTCACAGGCATCAGCTTCTGCACATACATGTGTGTCAGTTTGTGTATTCTGATCTCAGGAAAGGAAGAACAAAAAAGAGCTTGCCTGCATCACAATCACAGCCATGGCGTCGTCTGACGGCGCAAGCTTCCTCATTTGGGAGGGGAAGACGGTTCCCAGTGCCACCACCACAAGTGCTGTTATGCCGGGGAGGCTTGCCCATGGATAGCCGAATTCCCCCAGCATGCTCGTCGCGAGCTTTCCTGCTCTGCATATGACAAATGCCGCTGTCATGGCCATGGCGCTTTGCGCAGCAGGTAGCATGCTGTCAGCGGCCAACGGTTCGGAGCTCTCTCCCGTTGACCGCGAGTCTTCCGCCGGAATCTTGGCAGCTAATGCAAAGAGGATTGCGAAGTAGAGTGCGCGGATGGTGTTGCCGGCAGCTGCCCCGGCTGTCGTCACTGATGGAGATACTCCCAAACCTTCACAGACAGCAGCGTAGCTGAAAGCTGACGGCGAGGCCAAACCATCAGTACTACAGAGTTTCAGACATGTCGCGAGAAGGTGGGTGAAGACTGAAGAGCAAGATGCCAAGAGCGAGATGTACCTCACCTCCACCGATGTGGCGGCTCATCAGTGCCGCCGCGATCTTCCAGTCGTTGTCCGCCCCCAGCAACCGCATTGGGACGAGTCGGAACGCCACCACCGTGCCGATCGCCGTCGCCGCTGCGAAAGCAAGCGCAGCATCGGGAGATCCTCAGAGATCCAATCCAATGCAATGCAATGCAATACGGCGCGGGAAGATTCAAGATAGTCATCGACAACAGATTAGGTACCGGATCCCAGCAGGAAGGCCCGCAGCGGCGCGTCGGTGGAGCGGCGCGCGCGGCGGAGGTCGGTGCGGAAGAGCAGGAGCGGGACGGCGAGCGGGAGCAGGTAGTCGAGCGCCGCGCGGTAGGCCGGGGCGTCCGGCGCCACCACGCCAGCGCTGCTGGCCGCCAGCCCCAGCAGCACGCTCACCAGCGCTCCGGCGAGCGCCTTCTTCCCCGCCGAGGCGCGCCGCTTCTCCGACCAGAGGCCCAGCGCGGCGGCGCTCAGGAGGAAGGTCCGGTTGCCCCAGTGGTCGGACGCCGGAACGAGGGGGGCGCGGGCGCGTTCGTAGCCGAAAGACGGCGACCATATCGCGCGCCGGCGGACACTGGCGCGCGACGACGAGCGTGCGATCGCGAGGCCGCGCGGGTAGTTGTGGCGGCAGCGGCCGTGGTGGTGGTGGTGAAGGAGCGGAGCGGTGGCGCTGGATGGGGCGAAGACGGCCGTGGCAGCTGCCATCCGGCCCCGGAGGAGATCACGGCGAGAGTCGAGTCAACGACAGGACAGGGGAAGTGGTGATTTGAGCTGACAAACTGAAGTGGCCGCCGAGCAGTGGCAAAGTACCGTCCCATCCAACAACCCCATGACCTTTCACGATTACAGCACGTGTGGAAACACTGACAATATCGCCACCGCCGGCCATGGCCGGAACCGAACCGCAGATACCTGCGGGCTGCAAAAAGCAGTGCAGCGAAGCGATCGGCTTTGCAGAGGTTTGCTGCCGCCGTGCCATGTTGATTTTGGGCCGTAGGCCGAAAACTATGATTTCGACGCTGCAGATACAGGCCCAACGAATCGATGGACCCAAAAAAAAAACCAACAAACCTGCTGGACGTCAGTGGGAGGTTCGAATCCTGGTGCTCGCACCTTTTCCTGTATTTATTCCGGGATTTTTCCGACATTATGCATTAAGTGGTAAGCGACGTTCCGTCGACAACGAGACGTCAATGGTGACTTCGGGAATCTCCAGACCTGCCGGTGCTTAGTCCTTCGAAGGTGCTCATAAGGGTAGGGTTTGCGTACGTGTGTTCATAGAGGTGAGTGTACGTGCGTGTTGTTAACGTCCATGTTGTACTGTGTAATTCTAAAAAAATCTAGGTCTTTATTCACACAATACTTCCTCCAAATCGTTTTATTTGACGTCGGCAGGCCAAAACCGAAATTGTCAAAATACTTGACGCTGCAGTTCAACGTATATGTGGCTTTCCTTATTTACCCTATAATCTACTACGAATGATGGCTTGAGGGTGACCCCGCCCCTGCATCCGCGAGATGAGCGTACAAACCAACACCAGCAAAAAAGTAAATGCACAACCTCCTTAATTTTCACCCTGTTCGTTTGGCTGGTGGCTGGTTGCTGGTGCTGATTTGTTCTGAGAGAAAAGTACTGCTGGCTGGTTGGTGGTGGCTGGTTTGTTCTGAGAGAAAAGTACTGCTGGCTGGTGGCTGATAAGCCGAACGAACAAGCTGTTTGTTGATGGTGTCGGAAACGTCAAGTAAAACGATTCGGAGAGGGTACTATTTAATCTACCAGTCAACACTATTCATTTTACCAGTCAAACAGTGCATCTACGAGATGAGCGTACGAACCAACACCGTCAAAAGAGTAAATGTAGCCTCCTTAATTTTGTGAATGGTGTCGGAAACATCAAGTAAAACAATTTAGAGAGTACTATTCAATCTACCAGCCAAGCATTATTCATTTTACAAACCGAACAGGTTCAAAGGCCATATGACAATGATCAGCAGCCGTGCGGCCAGGCGGAAATGTCACACGGTCGGCAAACACAAGGCTCGAACCCGGTGAGAGGACCTTGTGATGCCTAGAGGGGGTGAATAGGATCACTTCAAATTTCTGAAATAATTGCAGCGGTTAAATAGGGGTCGGTACTACCGACGCGGTGCCGGAACTACCGAGGGGTCGGTACTTCCGGTACTGGGGCGGTACTACCGACCAGACAGAGTTGACTTAAAAGGAAATTTGAAATGCACGACAATTCTAACAATTCTACTTGAATCAAAAGGTGAGTATAGATGCTAAGAACCTCCTGCAACCACAGATAAGAGTTGGAACACAACAAATAAGTAGATCGGGCACAAACAAGCTCTAGGGTTAGCAAAATGCAAAGAACTCAAACAAGCAAAGGAGACAAGAGATTTAATCCGAAGTTCACTCCCACAAAGGAAAATACGTCTCCGTTGAGGATCCCACAAAGGGAGGGCTATCACCAAGAGCCTCTTTGCCTCACCCAATCCCCACAAAGGAAGATTGGTGCTCACTAAGAATTCTCCACCAAGGAGAGGGTAATACAAATGATCTTGGGTGCTCCACACCAAGAGGGCACTCAACAGGAGACGTCTAACCGTCTAGAAGCAAGCTTCAAGAGTAACAAACGCGAATCGATGCCCGTAGATGCTTCAAGTGCTCTTGAGATGAGGGAATTCGAAGGGGCTCTCAAAGCTTCTCAATCTCACACTAGAATCACTCCAACCAAACCCTAACTCAAAGGAATCAAGTCTTGGCTCTAGGAGGGAGGGGAGAAGTGGAGTGAATGCTCAAGTGAGTGTTTGTCTCATGGTTGGTCAGCAATGAGTGAGGGAGAAGGAGAGGGGTATAAATACTAACCCACAAAAACTAGCTGTTACTGTGCAGAATCGGGACCCTCGGTACTTCCGACCCCGGGTCGGTACTACCGAGGGGTGCCGAGAAAATGAGACAGTGAAGCTTTCTCGGTACTACCGACCCAGGGTCGGTACTACCGAGGGTCTGGCTAAAACTCGCAAGTGAACCCATATCGGTACTATCGACTGTCGGGGTTCTCTACCGCCGGACAGTAAATTTGTATCGATCGCGTGTCGGACCCGGATGGTCAGCGCAGGAGACAACAGGATTTATACTGGTTCGGGCCTCCGAGGAGTAATACCCTACGTCCAGTGTCGAGCTACCGTGTTCCCGTGCTGGGGGTGTCTGTAGTAGGGGTTACAAACTGGTCAGGAGAGGGTGTCGAGCCCAAGTCCCAAAGTGTGAGTGTTCGGTTCGTCAGCCCTTGTGACGGTTGCCCTCCTCTCCCTTTTATAGACACGAGGGAGAGGGGCAAAAAGGGAAGTAAAAGAAATGTTACAATGTCGGCCGCTGGGATGTCCTCTCGCGCGTCGCTGTCCGTCAGGGCGCATTGAAGAGGAGCCGCGCTATGTTGTCGTTGAGGCCGCCGCGTGGCCGGGCGGAGCTGTTCGCTTTGGGACGCCTGGCGCTTCCTCCGAGTAGTTTGGTGCTGGCTCAACCCATCTGAGTACGGGATGAGCTCCCCACGTTAAGGCCTAATCGTAGGCCAGGGTTAATCGTAGGGGGCACTCAAGTGCCTCGATCGGAGTTGACGTGCTGCAGGGTCGGATGTGACGGCGAGTTGATGGCCGCGCGGCTGAGCAGAGCTGCATTAAGGCTTCTGTCAGGGCCGGCTGCCCGCGCGGGCCGCCAGCTGGTGCGCTTGCATGGCATGGGGAACTGGCGCCCCACGTGTCGTAGTGGAGGAGTTCGCGTGTTGGTGCGGCACCACGTTGCGTGGGCCGCGTCTTGGTCGGAGACGGAGAGTGCTCGTGCGAACGAGCCGGTTGTCGGAGGCGAGAACTCCTCGTGCGAGGCGGAGACTTATCGGACAGGCGGACTCTAGTAGGAAACTTCTCGGAGAAGTTCCCAACTAGTCGAAAACAAGACGTCTTGCCAGCGAGGGTCTTGACAGGACTCCTTGGTCCTCCTCGTCTTGAATCTTGGCCTTCACGTTGTCAATGGTGTCAGAGGACTCCTCCTCAAGAGTGTTTTTCTCGCCGTCAAAGGAGGCCCTAATCTGGGCCCTCGTCACCGACCCTAGGTCGGTACTACCGACAAAAGCGGAGAGTATGAGAAAAGATAAGCAGAAGTGTTCGTGATGGCTTGGGGTTCCTCTCACTCACTTGGGTCATCTCGTTAAGCACTTTCAGCATCTCTTGAGTGTCAATTCGCATCCCCCTTTATTGTACGGTGTTTCCTATACTCAAATTCAAAATTAAAACGAATGTAAGCCTTAACTTGAGTTGAAAACGCCGATTTGGAGTTGGGGGCCTTCCTTTGGTTAAAACCATGACTTTCATCTAAGTAAATCCTGCACACTTCTTATTCAATAATTAAATATCACAAATTGTGTTTGTCACCATCACCAAAACAATTAGGGGCCAAGATGCATTTTCACCCGGCAGTTGCCCGAACCCCCAGGTAGCGCCACTCCTTTTCTTCGACCTCTCCATGTTTCCACCAACTTTATGTTTTATACTTGCTTCCACCAACTTTGAGTTGCTTTATCGCTACAAGGAGTTACGTAAAATATCAACTTAAGAAGCTTGCCTAGTCACATGGAACTATGGAAGAGGGGGAAAATGATAAAAAAAACAAAAATCACATAAGCAGCATGGCTTTCAATGTAATTGCATTTTATAATAAAAATTTAAAATAAACCATTCTTCATTTTGCTCACAAAAGTGTTTGATTTTTTTTCATCTACTCGTATCTCACTGCAGAGAGTGCAAAACGGGGAGACTCGGAAATGAGTCAAACACCAACAAACCACGGCGCTCCGGGTAGAGAGATTTCTACTAGCAGCAGCAGTAACCATCAACAGCAAAGCAACCACAGTATCCAGACGTCTACTAGACCATCAACTTGATCCGTGCCTCGCGGCACCTCGCCTTGTCCTCTTCCCTACCGCCCATCCCATCCGTCCACGTACCCCTCACCGGCATCACCCAACGTCCCAGATCCTCCGGACCGGACGCTTCCAGTGGCACGGGGCGCGAAGGCGGTTGGGTTGACGGCCACTGTGCCGCTGTCCCGTCCACTCGTTGGCGTCTCCTCCCGAGACAGCGAGGCTCTCTTGTCTTGGCTTTCTCTTCCAACCCGAGCCCGCCCGCTCGAGCCCACCACCTCCGCCCATTCCGCCCGCACTTCCCCACCTCGCCTCTCCCTCCCTCCCCCGCTAAACCCAATCCCGAGCCAGCCAGGTCAGGCCAGGCCACCAAACCCTAATCCCCCACGCCACGCCGTGCGCGCGTGGCACCCTTCCCATGGGCTGACCGCGCCCGAGGTGGGGAGCCCCCGGATCCGGAGCTAGGGTTCCGGCCATGGAGTGGGACAGCGAGTCCGACGGCGCCGGCAGCGTCGGCGCCGGCGAGGAGGAAGAGGAGGAGGAGGAGGAGGAGGCGGAGGTGGGAGTCTCGGGCGGCGGAGGCGCCGGCGGGATGTTCACGTTCGCGATCGAGGGCATGCTGCGGGCGTCCGGGCCGTGCGGGCTGGTCGTCACCGACGCGCTCGAGCCCGACTGCCCCATCATCTACGTCAACCGCGGCTTCGAGGAGGCCACGAGGTACCGCGCCGAGGAGGTGCTCGGCAGGAACTGGTCGGTGCTTCATCACCCTTCTTATCACCCCCACATGTCCGTCGTTTCATTTTACTTCCGTTTCAGACCAATTTGACTAGTTTGTGCCGCTTACAATCGAGCAAACTTACTGTTATTTTCTCAAACCAATTTGATTAGTTTGTGCCGCTTACAATCGAGCAAACTTACTGTTATTTTCTCAGACCAACTTGATTAGTTTGTGCCACTTACAATTGAGCAAACTTACTGTTATTTTCTCAGACCAATTTGATTAGTTTGTGACGCTTAGAATCGTGCGAGGTGGAGACTTGTCGGAGAGGCGGACTCTAGTAGGAAACTTCTCGGAGAAGTTCCCAACTAGTCGGAAACAAGACGTCTTGCCAGTGAGGGTCTTGACAGGGGTCCTTTGTCCTCCTCGTCTTGAATCTTGACCTTCACATTGTCAATGGTGTCAGAGGACTCTTCCTCAAGAGTGTTTTTCTCACCATCAAAGGGGTCCTAATCTGGGCCCTCGTCAGTAGCCCCCGAGCCTGAGAGGGAGTCAACGACTCGCACACAGGCTCAGGTAAAAGGCATTTCGTCGATTTTTGTTCTTGATCTTCCCGGTGGGTGCGCGCGAGCGCATCCGCTGGATGTAGCCCCCGAGCCCACGAGTGAGTTGTAGACTCGCTCGTGGGGTTTTGAACTTCAGCAGCATTGTCGTGGTCTTGAGTCATTCTGTCGAGGTGGTCGTGGCAATCGTGGGTGTCGTGGAGGTTGCGGGAGCCGCGGGAATCGTGGAAGTCGGGGCCGGCGTGGCGGATGAGATAGTTTGACAAGACGGAGCGAGTGGCGGTTCGGGTACCTAGGCCCAGCGTGAATCGAGGCGTCGCGCAGGTGGGCGCCGGTTACACCGGGGCGCGTGCGCGTGGGCTGGCGTCTCTTCGGCGTGGCGAGCCCAGCATTCAAGGCCGCTGGCCGCGCCCCTTCCTTTTTAACCGCGGGCCGGTGGAGAGTTTGGGACTTTTACTCCCTCACCTTTTCCTCTGCCCTTGCCGTCCGCCTCTTTCGCTCCTCTCGCCCGCAGCGCCGCCACTACCTTCGCCGGAGTCGCGCGCGAACGTTCGCCGTCGCCATGTCGAACTGGTCGCGCTCCAACGTGTCCCGCTCAACGCTGCACCGCCTTGTCGCCGCCAGGCAGCTTCCTCCGCTCACCGATGTCGTGGAGTGGATGGTGCCCGGGGAGGAGTCTGTGTCGCGCCCGCCCAAAGGGTATGTTGTCTCATTAGTGGCCTTCCACGAGCGCGACTTCTCTATTCCCGCCGGGCGGTTCATCCGGGCGGTCCTCTACGAGTACGGGCTCCAGCTGCAGCATCTCAACCCGAACAACATCCAGCAGATGGCGGCGTTCGAGGCGCTGTGCGAGGGGTACCTGGGGATCAGTGCCCACTGGCACCTCTTCATGTACTTTTCATGTTCACGTGCTTGAAAGACGGCCCCATCGCGGCGACCATCGGCTGCGCCAATCTTCGGATGAAGCAGGGCCGGGGCAGCAAGTACATCCCCTCCTCACTGACCAGCTCGAACAGCGGTTGGCACAAGGGGTGGTTCTATCTCAGGAACGACCCCGAGCACGCGCTGCCGGAGTTCACCGGGAACTCCATCGCCCAGGCGCCGAGGAGCTGGACCGACGGTCCTCCGAAGGCGGAGCAGGAGAAGATGTTCAAGGAGCATTGGGCGGTGCTGGCCCGCCTCCGCGAGGCCAAGGTCGATCGGGCGGCCGTCATCGGCCAGTACCATGCCCGGGGGGTCGTCCCGCTCTGGTGGCGGCCGCTGCGCCCCTGCGAGATGACCGCCAGGAGGGCCCCCTGGGTAGGGACCGTCACTGCAACTGAGCTGCCGTCGTCAACCGAGATCCAGTGCCACGTGTTGCCGGCCATCGGGAGATCGACCTTCGAATGGCCGCCATCGTAGCTTCTCCCGATGCTCCCCCACGAGGGGACAGAAAAATTCGTAAGTAATTTCCTTTTCCGACAAGCTTTCCGATCAGTCTGGTGTCTTCAATCGTTTTTGATCTTCTCGAAGGTCCTCGACAACCATTGACTCCCTCACTCTTTGTTCCTCCAGTTGAAGTGCTCCCACCTCGTGCCCGCGAGGGCGCCTCTCCCGGAGGAGGCGATCCTCAATCGCAACCAAGCGGCCACGGAAAGGCGAAGGGCCGAGCGCAAAAGGCAGTACAAGGAGAAAGAGATCGCCAAGCGCGATCAGAACAACTGCCGCATCAAGCGCCGCAAGGCGGGGGAGCGCAACGTCTCCTCCAACGAAGATCCGTCACCGTCGCCGCCGTGGAGCGGAGACGAGCCAAACGCGGCGGTCGACCTCCCGGGTCGCCCTCGCCTTCGCCACACCGGGCGGTGGAGGTGAGCTCATCGCGGCGGCCAGAGTTGGCTGCCCGTGAGAAGGGTGCGGGCTCGAGCTCGCAGTCGGGGGCCCGCCCCGCCCGAGAAGATCAGAGAGTGACCCGCTCTCAGGCGGCACCTGGCGGCCCGCGCGCCTCCGAGGGGCGGAAGGACCCTCCACGCCGGGATGACCCGCCCAAGCGGACGGCGGAGCGCGTGCCTTCTCCCCGCTATCTTTACGACAGCTCCGACTGCCCGGACTCGGATTCCTTGAAGAGGCGTTCGTCGTCCAGGGCGAGGTCGGCCACGCCGGCGTCCGCACTGAGCGCGCCGCAGGGAGGGGATACGAGTGTCCCCCCACGGCGCCTCCAATCGCTGATAATCCGGGGAGGCGGGGCCCCGGCCGAGCAAGTTCCCCTCTCTGCCGGCGGGAGTCAGGGGCCGGCCTCCGACACGGCGGAGCTCGGGCGGACAGCCCCCGAACCACCGAGGATCCGGAGCACCACCCTCGAGTCGGCGGGAGAAGGTGGACCAGTCCTCGGGCCGGCGGAGCGCCAGGGGCCGGCTTCTGAGTCGGCTGGGGCCAAGAGGTCAGCCCCCGAGCAGGGCTCTTCGGACAGGCCGGCGAAACGGGTCCGCGTCCGATCCAGCATGTAAGCTCCTGCCCGCCATCCTTTGTCGCTCTTGAGTTCTTCATTTTGTTTGTCTCTCGAGCTTCATTCGTGTTTGCTTCAGCCGTGCCGATACTGGCGTGCTCAGCCTCACGCCCCTGAAACGCGCGGCCCTGGGCGCACGTGGTCCGCAGCCCGAGTCTCGCCCGTCGCCCCCCTACGCCAAGCCGTTAGCGGAGCGGGCCAAGAGCGGGCTGGTCGTGGCCACCGAGGTGGCAGAGCTAGTGGCGCCACCGCCGACGCCGGGCGCTGACAACTTGGGCGAGAGGCAGGCGGCTGCTGAGGCGGTCGTCATCGAGGCGGTGACAGAGCCGCTGGTCGAAGCCACCTCAGGGAGTGGTGATGCCGTGGCGGCGTCCTCCGAGCAGATCGTGCCCTTGCCACTGCCGGCTAGGAGACATGAAGCCGAGGCGTCGGCGGCGGCGGAAACTCCAGCGCCTGCGGCGGCGCAGACGGGTGGGGATGTGGCGGAGGCGTCGGCGGCCGACGACATGGCCGCCGGCCTCCTCGAAATCATCGATCTTGACGCTCCCGGCCTGTCGGGCAATGACAGGGACGTCTACGAAGCTGTGCTCGAGCGGATGCTGGGCGAGTCGGAGGAGTCGGGGGTCAAGGCCTCTGGGTCCACCGCACTCGTGGCTGCAGCCTCGATCGAGGCGGCGGAGCCAGCCAACGAGGAGCCCGCGCCTGATGCAACCGCGGTGGGACAGCTGGTGTCGGGACCGACTGGAGTTGTCGGGGCTCCCGAGTCCTCGGTCGCGACGGAGGCAACCAAGGAGGTCCTCAGGGAACCTACAGCCGGCGCGGAGTCGACTCTGGCCACGTCCTCGCCCCCGGCCGTGGTGGTGGTCTCGACTGCAACAGACGCACCGGAGCCGTCGTCTCTCCGGCCCGCCGCCCCTGTCGATGAGGCGGCGCCCGCGGCAAGCCTGACCTTCCCGGCTCCGCAAGAACACGATGTTCCCGGGAGCGCAGCGGGGGTCGCCTCCCCGGAGATCCAAGAGGTCGGGGAGGGTTCTGGCGCGATCCTGCTACCGGAGCTTGAGGAAAGTGGCGCGCGAATCTCCGATCTCGTCCGCTCCACGTGGGCGGCCGCTTTCGAGGCGGACGCGTCCGTCGACAAGGATAAAGAGTCTGCAGCCCATCACAGCCACGAGCGTGGGCTCTTGTGGGCGCGTCGTGTGTTCGACGAGCTTATCCTCCCCGCGACAACGGTAAGTCTTCTCGAGACAGCAGCCTACTCTTGTCTTTTTGTTCTCTCAAATTTTGTGATCGATGTACGCTTGCCCGGAACAGACGCTCGCGGAGTCCGGCAGAAGGAGGGCGCGCGCCGTCGACGAGCTCCGAGCAGAGAAGGCCCAGCTGGAGATGCAGCTGGTAGTTGCACGCGTGGCCGCCGCCGGGGCGGTGGCGTGCGAGGTGTCGTCGAGGGCCGCGCTCGAGGTCGCCAGGCAGTCTGCAGAAGACCGTGCTATGGCCGCGCAAACCGCTGCCGCTACCGCCACGACGGAGTAGGAATCTCTCGAGACGAGGTTGGCTCAGGCGAAGGCGAAGATCGAGGAGTTGCGGGCCACCGTGATGACCGCCAACGATGCCGCCGACAGGGCCACAGCTGCCGCTGCCGAGACGGCCGCCCAGGGCGCCGCCCAGGTAGCCGCCCAAGAGAAGGCGGCACTCGAGACGAAGGTGGCAGAACTGGAGCAGGACCTGGTCACCACCGGAGCGGACCTTAGGACGGTCAACCGACAATTCTCCGAGGTGACCAACAAGCTCCAGGAGGTCACGGACGAGGCGGCTCAGCTTCGGGAGGACAACTCTAAGTTGTCGCAGGATGTGAACGGTAAGACTCGATGCAACCAGCTGCGAACTCCTCTTCTCTTGTTCATTCTTGGTCATCATTGACTCGTCTTGTCGGGGTGTTAGGGCTGCGCGCATATCGCGCCGGGATGACCACGAAGCTCGCGGAGAAGACGCAGGAGGTCAAAGCCACCTTGCTCAAGCTCCTCGAGAAAGACAGTTCAATAAAGCAGCTGTCGGAGCAGCTTGAGAGTAGGCCCTCTCCTCTGATTCCGATCTCCCTTTTCTCCTGAACTAGTTGTGTCTTGTTTGCTGACTTTGACTTGTTGAGAGCCTGTGTGGTTCGAGGACCGGTGGTAGGTCGCTTCCTGGTGTGATGAGTGATTGACAACGTGGTGTGGACTGATTCTTGGCGAAGTATTGCAGGTGCAGGTTGCGGCTTGACTGGTGTTGGTGCAGGTGAAGAACACGCGCGAAAGGTCGTTGCCGGTGAGGCCTCCAGGTGTGGAGAAGACAAGTAGGCTTGGTTTGAGGGACCCGGTGGCCAGCGGGGTCAAGTGCGGGCCGCATGGTGGCAAGAACGGCAAGATAAAGTCATGGACGGTTTCTTGGTCGAGCCTCAAAACCAAGGTCGAGCTGGGACTACGTGGGAGCTGAGTCATGAGTGGTGATTGGCGGAGGCTACACCGAGTTCGCGGGGTTTCCGGTGGTTCACCAGAAAACCACTAGGTTCCTTGGTTGATCCACAAAGCCAAGACCAAAGAACCGAAGACGGAGGTGCAGCAGCATCGGACCGGTCTGACCGGTGAGGAGCACCGGTCTGATCGGTGTGCGACGACGCAGTCCGGAATCTTCGAAGCGGAGGACACGCGTCGGGATCGCAAGGATTGTGTCGAGGCTAAGCAAGTTTGCGGTCGCTGGGCATCTGTCTGATGGTGCGAAGACAAAGACTTCCAAATTTGCCCTTGAGGGCATGTATCCCTAGTTAGCTAGTAAGGGTATTTTAGTCTTTCGGTTGCCTCCATATAACCCAAGGGGTGAGAGGATGGCAGCCATCTCTTGGAACCCTAGCTCATTTGGTTTTCCTATTTTCTCTTCCTATTTTCCTTAGGATTTTCGTAGGACTAGCTTGAGAGCTTCATGGTGAGATCTTGTGAGAGGGAAGGATGATCGGGCGGCAAGCTAGACCTTGTATGAACCTCTTTGGTATGTATAGATGATTCGGCGTGGTTCCTCAAGGCTTAGATGTGTCTTTCCCGTTTCTCCTTTTTGGTGATTTTCGGAGGCTTTTCTTGGCGAACTTCTTGTGGCGGTTTTGAGACCTTTCTCTTTGGGATTTGGTGGGGGATCTATGCATGAACCCCTCGTGGTTCTTTTCCCTTTGATTCCCCTCCCAAATCCGTGAGTAAAGGGGCTCAATTTTGGGGTTTTCGTGGTTCTAGGGTTCGTGGTGTTCTTGGCGGAATTCCTTCGATTCCTCTTGATTCAATGAGTTTTGGTGGACCAAATCTTGGCTATGGAGTGCCCATGAGGTGTTCCTACTATCCCCAAAGTCTTGTGCGAATCCGTGGAGCGAATCGGGAGATCGGGAGTTGGATTTGGGGGAGTTGACCCGCGGGCGCTGTTCATCCCGAGCTGCCCAGGCGTGACCGGTCTGACCGATGCTCTTGACCGGTCTGACCGGTGCGAGCCCCTGGTGGGTTTTGTCTCGGGGAACTGCTGTGTTCGTGTGGTTTTGTCTCGTGGTCCTGCTGTCCTGTTCTTGCCCCGTTTGGAGTTGTCTTGCTAGGCTTTGTGAGGGGTTTTCCTTCTTGGCAGGTTGTTCTTTGGTGGTGGTTTTTGTTCCAGGGCCTAGAGGAGTCAGTGATGCTTCCTGGAACTTTGCTGTGCATCTGCTGTTCGCCACCGGCCTGACCGGCAGAGTCCACCGGTCTGACCGGCAGGAGCCATCGGTCTGACCGGTGTGGCACAGACAGCAGAATGCTCAGTTTTCCGCTGTGCGTTTGGGGTGTTTGGTTCGGTTGGTTGAGTTGTTGGTTCCTAGGACCAGTAGCACTCCAGTGGCTACGTGGTCTAGGCCAACTTGGGTAGTTGAGTCGGAGACGTGTGTTGGAAGCTGTGTTCATCTTGTTGGAGTCTCTATCTCCTTCGAGAAGAATTTTTATCGGCTCCCATTCACTCCCCCCTCTCTGGTTCGCCGTTTCGATCCTTCAAGTGGTATCAGAGCCAGTTACAGATCTTCGGATTCTAACCAGTCTAAGATCCAAGGATGGCGTACCAGGAACGGGGTTCGGGTCCTCCGCACTTCGATGGCAAAAACTACCAGATGTGGCAGAGGCGGATGGCGGCGTTCCTCCGCGGTAAGGGTCAGATCCTTTGGGATGTTACAGTGAACACAGCTTATGTTCATCCGATTAACTTCCTTGCTCCAGGATCGAGGCATATGTTCAACGCCAACAACAAGGCGGTCGACTACTTGTTTCGTGCTCTGTGTCAGTCCGAATTCGATCGGGTTTAGACAGAGGACTTAGCTTATAGGATTTGGGAGCAGTTGAAGGATGCTCATGCTGGGAATGCTCAGGTTCAGGCTCGGATGTACACGACTTACCGGAGAGAGTACGAGAACTTCACTCATCTCCCCGGTGAGTCCGTCGATGCCCTTTTCCAGCGGTTTACGGTCGTTGTGAACAACATGAGAGCCAATGTGGCCGTGCTCCCATACGATGATCATGATAGAGCTGTGAAGCTCTTGCACTCGTTGGATCGTACCGTATGGGACGGGAAGGTTGAGGCTATCCTTGAGTCCGAGAAGTATGACACCTTGACCATGAATGAGCTGTTCTCGAAGCTCAAGTCGGCTGAGTTGGACCGTGGTATAACAGCCAAGATCGAGAGCCCGACAGATTCTCATAGTCTTGCTCTCGTTGGTGGCAAAGGAGCTAAGTCTAACGCTAACGCATCTTCCAGGATGTACTCTCTGTCTTCTTTGATGTCTTTGCCAGACGAGGAGTTCGACGTGCTTGGAGAGGACGAGCTGGCGCTACTGACCAGGCGGTTCGAGAGGCTGCACGAGAACCGGGTGAACACGAGGAGGACAGCACGGACGTGCTTTCAGTGTGGCAAGCCGGGACACTTCGTCGCTGACTGCCCGGAAAAGACGGAGAACAAGGATGGCTACAAGGACGGCTACAAGCACCGGTCGAGCAAGGACGCCAAGTACCGATCGAGGCGCAATCACAAGCACAAGAACAAGCACAAGGACGAGCGACGGTCGAGGAAGAAGGACGGCCGCGGCAGGAAGGCCCGAGCGATGGTCGGAGCGAGCGACGTCGACTCCAGCTCCGCCTACTCTTCCTCGAGCTCGAGTAGCAGTGAAGACGAAGGTGATCGGCGCAAGAACAAGAAGTCATCCAAGAACTTGAGCGGGCTGAGTTGCTTCACACGAGATGGCTTCTGCGGCATGGCTCGTAGCTCCGGCAGCAAGAAGAGTTACCAGAGCGACTCGGACTCCGACTCCGAGGATGAGATACGTGACGAGCTTCCCTTCTTGCGTGAGGAGAACGAGCGACTTGGCAAGTTGCTTGATAATCGTGATGACATGCTTAGAGAGGCCAAGAAGATGAGGAAGGAGCTTAGGGCCTCACTAGAAGATGCTAGGAACCATGTGGCTGAGCTAGAAACCCAGAACCTAGATGCTAAGCTTGAGATTGATTCGCTTAAGGCTTCTCCTATGGTTTCTGATGAGATTGATTGTTGTGATTGCTCTGTGTACCTAGCTGATCTTACTGCTCTTAAGGATAAGCATGCCTCTACTTGTGATGAACTAGATATGCTTAGGGTTGAAGTGGCTGAGCTTAAGTCTAGACCTGCTTTGCTAGGTGCTTGCACTTCTTACCCTGTTTTGCATGGAAAGATTGATGAGATGCATGCTTACACTGTTTCGCTTGAGGCTAAGTTGAAAGAGCCTATTCCCACTTCTTGCTCTACTTATGAATTGCATGCGGTTAAGAATTTGGAGCTTGCGCATTATGTTGATCGCTTGCAGGATGAGAACGATGAGCTGAGGAAATGTATGAGTTGGTTGTTGGGTCAGGAGCCTCAGCTTGATATCATGATAGCGGCTTTCAAACGCTATGATGGTCAGGCACTTGGGGCTGACAAGCTTGGAGAGAACAGTGGTGAGGGAGTTGAAAGAGTTGGAGAGATCCCTACCCCACCACTAAACAGACACAAGAACAAGTTTGAGCCCAAGCCTAACCATCTCAGAAACAAACTTGACACTACTCCAGATCTACCCATATTCCCTCACCCAACGAATAATTTCCAAAAACTGGTGAAGTTTGTGAGCCCAAAGGGAAGTGAGGAAGGAGAGAATAAGGGTGAGAAGCCGAGTGAGCAGCCACAACCCAAGCATAAGCCTAAGCCACAGCCCATGAAGTTCCATTGTGGGTATTGTGGGAGAGATGGTCACAAGAGCGAGTTTTGCTTCAAAAGGAAGCGTGAGGAGAGAATGGCTAGAGAGTGGGCTAACAAGGACAGGTACCACCCCTCTAATGGTGTACCTGGGCCTCGTATGCAGATGCCCAGGGCCAAGGCGATTGTGAGGACGGTTCCGGCTTGGGGAGACCGGAAGGTAGCAGGTGGTGCTGCTGGCCGAGCTACACCGGTCAGACCGGTGCGCTACACCAGTCAGACCGGTGCAGGTCTGGACAGACAGCGGTCTGGTTTTCGTGCTCGTGAGGATGCTCGGTTTGGTTCTGTTGGTCGTGGTTCTGGTGGTTGGTCTGGAAAGTTTGCTGGTGGTCAGTTTGCTAGGCGTTCTCCACCTCGTGCTTAATAGGAGGGTGGGAGGAGTCGTAGCTTTGAGATGGAGAGCAGGAACGGTCCATGGTTTTCCTTTCGTGACTTTCGTTCTCCTCCAGCTAGAGAGGGTTGGTTCCCTCGTAGTGGTTACCGCGGTGGTGTTCGTGGTGGTAGCTTTGATAGGCGTGATGATATGGTTTGTGCTAACCCCACTTTGGAGCAAATGGCTCGGCACTAGTTTTACTCTTTTGGTACTAACCCCAGTGCTGAGTCATTTGTTCACTCACGTGCTTACTTTTGAATTTCAGGTGGGAGACTTGAGGAACGTTTGGTTGATAGACTCCGGTTGCTCGAGGCATATGACCGGAGACAAGGGGTGGTTCTCAAGTCTCGTCCCGGTGGTGTCCAAGATATACATCACATTTGGGGACAATGGGCGAGGGCGTGTGCTTTCAGAAGGTGAGATTAAGGTAAGTGACAAGGTCACTCTCAGGCATGTTGCTCTTGTTCAATCGCTCGGGTTCAATTTGCTTTCCGTGTCCCAGCTTTTGGATGAGGGTTTTGAGGTGTTATTTCGGCCTGGTGGTTCTCGTATTTTGGATTCTCGAGGGGACCTTGTTTGCATGGTCGTTCCCGAGGGTCAAGTGTTTCGAGCTGATTTTTCTCAGTCTTCTAGTGTGGAGCGTTGTTTCTTGGCTGGATCTTCGAGTGAGTTGTGGAAGTGGCATAGGAAGTTGGGTCACTTGAGTTTTGACCTTTTGTCTCACTTGAGTAAAACTCAATTTGGTCCGAGGATTGCCACGGCTGAGGTTTGAAAAAGAGTTGGTTTGTGCACCGTGTCGGCATGCTAAGATGGTAGCTTCTTCCCATCCACCCCTCACCGATGTGATGACGGAGCGTCCATGCGAGCTGCTCCATATGGACCTTGTTGGCCCAGCTCGTGTGCGATCTGTGGGTGGGAAGTGGTACGTCCTGGTTGTGGTGGACGACTACTCTCGGTATGCGTGGGTTTTCTTTCTTGAGGAGAAAGGGGAGACATTTGGTTTTGTTCGAGATCTTGTCTTGAGGTTAAGAAACGAGAGGCACGGAGATGCCATACGAGCGATTCGCAGTGACAATGGCTCGGAATTTAAAAACTCTCGCTTCGAAACCTTTTGTCATGACTTGGGTCTTGAACACCAGTTTTCGAGTTCGTATACGCCTCCTCGGAATGGCGTGATGGAAAGAAAAACAGGACCTTGTGCGAGATGGCTCGGACGATGCTCGACGAGCATAGGACTCCGAGAAGGTTCTGGGCTGAGGCGGTCAATACCGCGTGTTATGTGTCGAACAGGATCTACCTCAGGGTTCACAAGAAGAAAACCTGTTACGAGTTGATGCACGGTCGCACACCCAAGGTGAGTCACTTCCATGTCTTTGGTTGTAAATGTTTCATTCTGAAAAAAGGGAAGAAGTTGGACAAGTTTGAGGCTAGGTCTGTCGATGGCATTTTCTTTGGTTACGCATCTCATTCTAGAGGATTTCGTGTGCTCAATCTTGAAACTAACCAAATCGTGGAGACTTGCGAGGTAACCTTCGACGAGACACAGCCACGTAGTCAGCTTGTTTTTTAGTGTGCAGGTGACGACGAACTTGGCGAGGAGATCTTTCAGGAGGAGGAGCATGAACATGGAGATGATGAAGATGGCGGTGTGGTGCCCGCGGCTGAACATGTACCTACTACTTCGACGACGATCGAGAACGGACCCTCTCCCACACCTACAACGACAAATCCAGATCAAGGCGCAGCTGCTGTTGAGGGGGAGGTAGCATCAAGGCGAGAACCTCCCCGGCGAGTGCAAGTGGATCACCCAGCTTCGAGAATCATCGGCGACATGAATGAACGTACTACACGGTCGAGGGTTCAGAACAATTCTCATTTCGCTCATGCTACTTTTGTTGCCACCTTTGAGCCCAAGGACATTGGACACGCGCTATCTGATCACAATTGGGTTAACTCGATGCATGAGGAGTTGGAGAATTTTGAGAGGAACCAAGTTTGGGAATTGGTTGACCCTCCCCCAGGGTGTAAGCCGATTGGGACAAAATGGGTGTGGAAGAACAAAGAGGGAGAGAAAGGAGAAGTGGTGAGGAACAAGTCAAGACTTGTTGCTCAGGGGTACTCACAGAAAGAAGGGATCGACTACGAGGAGACCTTTGCTCCCGTAGCTGATTTGGAGGCGATCAGGATCCTTCTAGCCTTTTCCGTGGCTAAAGGATTCAAGTTGTACCAGATGGATGTCAAGAGTGCTTTCCTAAATGGTGTTTTGGAGGAAGTAGTGTATGTGAGGCAACCACCGGGGTTTGACAGTGAGAAGTATCCCCACCGGGTGTACAAGTTGAGGAAGGCGATGTATGGGCTGAAGCAGGCGCCTAGAGCTTGGTACGGTAGGTTGAGGGGGTTCCTGTTTGAGAGAGGGTTTGAGATGGGGAAGGTCGATCAGACCTTGTTTCTCCTCAGGCAGGGCAGAGATATCCTGATTGTGCAGGTATACGTGGATGATGTTGTCTTTGGTGGCTCGTCTAACTCTCTTGTTGCAAGGTTTGCAGAAGACATGAGCAGGGAATTTGAGATGAGCATGATGGGTGAGTTGCAGTTCTTCCTCGGGCTACAAATCAAGCAATCAAAGCAAGGAACATTTGTGCACCAAGCTAAGTACACCAAGGACATTGTGAGAAAGTTCAAGATGGAGGACTCCAAGGCCATGGCGACGCCTATGAGTACGACTACAGCTCTTGATGCAGACGAGAAGGTGAACACGTGGACCAGAAGGAGTACCGGAGCATGATCGGGTCACTCCTCTACTTGACGGCGACGAGGCCGGACATCCAATTCTCGGTATGTCTGTGCGCTCGTTTTCAAGCGTCTCCGAGGACTTCACATCGGCAGGCAGTCAAGCGCATATTCAGGTATTTGCGACATACTCCCGACTTTGGCCTTTGGTACTCCGCGTCTTCTTCTTTGGCTCTTCATAGATTTTCAGACGCGGATTTTGCCAGGTGTCGGTTGGATAGGAAGTCCACTTCTGGGACTTGCCAGTTCTTGGGTTCCTCTTTGGTGTCTTGGTCTTCTCGCAAACAGTCGAGTGTTGCTCAAGCCACTACCGAGGCAGAGTATGTGGCCGCAGCTAGTTGTTGCTCTCAGCTCCTTTGGATCACATACACCATGAGTGACTATGGTGAGGAGTATACCCATGTCCCACTTCAATGTGACAGCACCAGTGCCATAAGCGTTGTAAAGAACCCAGTGCTCCATTCCAAAACCAAGCACATAGAAGTGAGGTACCATTTCCTGAGAGACAATGTAGAGAAAGGGAAGATAGCCTTGATTCATGTACCTACACATGACCAACTAGCCGATATTTTCACCAAACCTCTAGATCAAGCAACTTTCACTCTTTTGCGGGGGGAGCTTGGTGTGTGTTTGATATCTTGAGTTGGTGTGTGGGAGCTCCTTTGTAGCATATGTATAGATTTCCTTTGTGCATTTCTTGCATTTGCATTGCATTTGTATCATGATGTATAGTCATCTTTGTATGATAGCTTGCATGCATTTTGTTTAACATGCATTGTGTAGGAAAGCTTCTCCTATATACATTGTTCACCATGGTATGCTATATATGATCTTGTGGGCTAGTTTGGTATGATTTGGCTTAGTGTGGCTTAGCTCTTGATGATCTTGATTTATATCCATGGCTGATGGCTATGTTTTTCAAAAATCTCATATGTATGCTCTCTTATGAGTAAATGTCTTTATATGATCTTGACATGTTTTTGTGGCTTGGCTATGTTTAATTTGTGGTTGGATAGCTTATTTTGATCATATGGAGCCAAAGGCTCATTTGCCATCATGAATGTTTAGCCCCCATGCTTCATCTTGTGGAGGGGCATCAGTTCCTTTTTGTCGCAAAGACATTTCATGTACCAAATATGAATCTGAAAATGAAATGTGAATTACTTGAAAAATATGCTCTCATGTCATATGTGCTTATTTTTATAGCTTTGGGTGCTAAACCGTTGCATGTTGCTTACCAATGAGAAGTCTCATACATAGAAGTAAGCACATGGCTCGGTATGCTTTGACATGACATGAGGTGCTTGTGGGTGTTTATGATGGTCTTATGCTTAGAATGGTTGTCCTAGTATGAAGTTTGTGTGGCTTTGCCATTTTGATATGTTTTGATCATGTTTAGAACTTTGCTCATGAGAGGGAATTTTTCGTAAAAATACTCAATTCTATCTTAGCTTCGTCCAATGACTGTGAAACTTGGTGATCTTATAGTTTTTGTCCATACGAAGCTATCGAGTATCTAACTTGCTCATTTGAAGGTGTATAGCATGCTATGTTGAATTTTGTCTATTTGAGAAGCTCTAGGTTGAAATTTTCCTTATTTTGGCTCGATTCATGCATTGTCAACAAGGGGGAGAAGTTTGAGCATGTTTTGGCCTACCGAATGCATTTGGAAGGTTTTCAGGTGGTTTCGAGCCATTTCTGGGCTTTGTTTGTCACCGGTCTGACCGGTTGAGGTCACCAGTCTGACCGGTCAGAGTGCTGGTTCTGTTCATTTGTTGGGCACCGGTTTGACCGGTGGTGCTGGCCGGTCTGACCGGTCAGAGCTGAGCTGATGCAGCTGCTCTGTTTTGTCAAGTGGTTTGCATGCATTCGTCCAGGGGGAGTTGCATTGGTTCAAGGGAAGCTTGCATGTGTGCAGGGGAAGCTCTTTGTGGTTTTCGAGCTTTGGATTGGTGGTTTGTGCTCTTTGCTTGAGCATGTTTTGTCTCGGATGTGTCGAGCCGTTGCGCTTGCCTAAGGGGTCCGAGACTTGTCTTCTTCAAGTGATCTTACTCTTTGCCTTTTCTTTGGCTTTCGATCGCTTGTTGGAGTTTCTTTTAGTCGTTTCTTCTCTTTGGTTACCAAAACGTGTGTGTTGTCAATGCACTCATCAAGGGGGAGATTGAGAGCCTGTGTGGTTCGAGGACTGGTGGTAGGTCGCTTCCTGGTGTGATGAGTGATTGACAACGTGGTGTGGACTGATTCTTGGCTAAGTATTGCAGGTGCAGGTTGCGACTTGACTGGTGTTGGTGCAGGTAAAGAACAAGCGCGAAAGGTCGTTGCCAGTGAGGCCTCTAGGTGTGGAGAAGACAAGTAGGCTTGGTTCGAGGGACCCGGTGGCCAGCGGGATCAAGTGCGGGCCGCATGGTGGCAAGAACGGCAAGATGAAGTCATGGACGGTTTATTGGTCGAGCCTCAAAACCAAGGTCGAGCCGGGACTACGTGGGAGCCGAGTCATGAGTGGTGATTGGCGGAGGCTACAGCGAGTTCGCGGGGTTTCCGGTGGTTCACCAGAAAACCACTGGGTTCCTTGGTTGATCCACAAAGTCAAGACCGAAGAACCGAAGACGGAGGTGCAGCAGCATCGGACCGGTCTGACCGGTGGGTCTGACCGGTCTGACCGGTGGGTACCGGTCTGACCGGTGAGGAGCACCGGTCTGACCGGTGTGCGACGACGTAGTCCGGAATCTTCGAAGCAGAGGACACGCGTCGGGATCGCAAGGCTTGCGTCGAGGCTAAGCAAGTTTGCGGTCGCTGGGCATCCGTCCGATGGTGCGAAGACAAAGACTTCCAAATTTGCCCTTGAGGGGCATGTATCCCTAGTTAGCTAGTAAGGGTATTTTAGTCTTTCGGTTGCCTCCATATAACCCAAGGGGTGAGAGGATGGCAGCCATCTCTTGGAACCCAAGGGGTGAGTCGGAGGCGTGTGTTGGAAGCTGTGTTCATCTTGTTGGAGTCTCTATCTCCTTCGAGAAGAATTTTTATCGGCTCCCATTCACTCCCCCCTCTCTGGTTCGCCGTTTCGATCCTCCACTTGTCGTCCCTTCCAGAGATCAAGACCGAGCTCGAGCAGTCCCGGATGGCCCGGGAGCTGGTTGCGGTTGAGCTGGAGTAGGCCAAGACCGCGCAGCGCGAGTCGGAGACGTCCCGCAGGGCGAGCATCTTGGAACATGCCAAGCTAGGGAGGGCTATTGGCATGGTCATGTCGGAGTTCGGTGTTCCCGGCGGGCCGACGCTCGCCGAGAGGCTTCTGGAAGAGGTCGGACGGCTCCCGGAGATGATCAAGGAGTGGGAGCTGTCAACCGCTCGGAGGGTGGTGCACCGGGTGCTCGCCATGTTCGACTCGCACTACCAGGGGTTGGACCGCACGGCGCTGAGCGGCGGCTGGGCCCCTAGTGTCTCCGACGCGCACTGCGATCAACTTGAGGAAGACTGCGCCTCCTTCGCCCGCGACATGGCCGATGCCGCCATGAAGGACCTGGACCTGCTGCCAAGAGACGAACCAGAAGACCCAGAAAGCTCCAGGCCTTCATCTTAGATGTATCATTTCTAGATGTAGGGATCTAAGAACAGTTCGTGTGTGAACCTATGAACAATTTCATCTTGTCGGAACTTGCTCAAAAAGTGTTACTGCTCGAGCGCTCCCGAGCAACCGGGGTCGACCACAATAACGTGTAGTAGACCTTAGGAGCTCGAGATGACTAAGCTCTACTCTGGAGCCGCGGGGGCGTAGGAGTCGAGAAGCTCAGTTATCTCCAACCGCTAAGGGGTGCCATACGTTCGCAACCCCCGAGCACTTAGGAGAACTCGA
The DNA here is from genome assembly GCA_036936925.1 of Cenchrus fungigraminus. Classification (NCBI taxonomy): domain Eukaryota; kingdom Viridiplantae; phylum Streptophyta; class Magnoliopsida; order Poales; family Poaceae; genus Cenchrus; species Cenchrus fungigraminus. The sequence continues at coordinate 58,834,000 of CM072776.1, read as the reverse complement.
GAAGTAACTTGCGGGATTTTGTCGTCAAAATCGTTTTAGACCGGAGTCTAGCCGGTTGTTCGAGCGCTTTTGAAAAGAGGTCGGATGAAGGCCTGAGGACTCAGGCTGTGCTCGCATGTCTTCGCACCATAGCCGCGGAGGCGTAGGCGCTAGGAACGTCGAACGAGCAGCAACGCCGCGCCCCACGCAGGCCATCATCTTTACTTCTCGCAAGGTCGAGCCTTCCGCCAAAAAACCTTTCGCTCGTGCGATCGGTTACGACATAGATGTCGGATTTTATTTTGAAAAATCATGAAAAACGGAAGGAGGGCATCGTGCCCTGGGTAGCCCCCGAGCGGGGAGCGTTCCGGCACGGGTGCGGGGACACTCGCCGCGCAGCCTTTAGGAAAGTTGCAACACACGGAAACATGGCAACCGAGAAGTTTTCGAACATATAGACATATGAACAAAGCATACGGCATTTATTCACTGATGTATAAGATTTAAACAGTTACTCAAGGGTAAAATGGCCGCAGATGTTCGATGTTCCATGCGTTGGAGATGACCCGTCCGTCCTCGTACCGGATCTTGAATGTTCCGGGTCGGAGCACTTGGTGGACGATGAATGGCCCCTGCCAGGGAGGCGAGGGCTTGTGTCGATCCTTGCTGCCTTGAACTCGTCGGACGACCAGGTCCCCGACCTGGAACTCACGAGCACGTACGTTGCGCTCGTGGTAGTACCGCAGGGCTTGCTGATATTTGGCGGATCGTAGGAGCACCACGTCACGCGCCTCATCGAGCTGATCGATCGCGTCCTCGAGCGCGACTTGATTGCCTTCCTCAGTATAGGCTCCTACTCGTGGACTGCCGTAGTCGATGTCTGTGGGTAGGACTGCTTCCGACCCGTGCACCATGAAGAAAGGAGTGAAGCCGGTCGCCCAACAAGGCGTGGTGCGCAGGCTACATAGAACGGACGGTAGCTCGGCTACCCATCTTGCTCAGAATTTCTCGAGGCGTTTGAAGATGCGAGGTTTTAGCCCTTGTAGGATCATGCCATTCGCCCTCTCGACCTGCCCATTCGCCTTCGGGTGCGCCACGGCCGACCAGTCCACGCGAATGTTGTTGTCGTCGCAGAAGTTGAGGAATTTCTTCCCCGTGAACTGGGTGTCGTTGTCGGTGATGATCGTGTTGGGTATGCCGAAGCGATAGATGATGTCAGTGAAGAATGCTACGACCTCCTCAGAGCGAACGTTCATGATGGGTCGGGCTTCAATCCACTTGGAGAACTTGTCGACCGCTACGAGGAGGTGCATGAAGCCCCCGGGCGCTTGTCGTAGCGGCCCCACCATGTCGAGGTGCCACACAGCAAAAGGCCATGTGATGGGGATGGTTTGAAGTGCTTGCGCCGGGAGGTGAGTTTGTCGGGCATAGAACTGACACCCCTCGCAACGACGCACGATGTCCTTGGAGTCCGCCACCGCCGTGGGCCAGTAGAACCCTTGTCGGAACGCTTTCCCGACAAGAGTCCTCGGACCGGCGTGATGTCCGCATGTGCCGACGTGGATCTCGCAAAGTAGTTCCTTGCCTTGATCTCCGAGGATGCACCGCATGAGTATGCCCGCCGCCCCCTGCTTGTAGAGTTCGCCTTCGATGAGGACGAACGCTTTAGCTCGTCACGCGATGCGGCGTGCCTCCGTCTGGTCGGAGGGCAGCTTCCCCTCGACAAGCCACTCGAGAATGGGGAAACGCCAATCTGGGTCCTCAAGGTTCAGCTCGGGTGGCCGATCGACCTCCATGACTTCTGGACCATCAGCTTCTGGTGGCTTTTCTCCTTCAACACACACGGAGGGCGCGTGCTGATCGCTCGCGAAGACCCCATGCGGTACCGGCTTGCGACTGGATGCGGTCTTGGCGAGGACGTCGGCGGCCTTGTTGTAGTCGCGCAGTACATGATGAAGCTCAAGCCCATGGAATTTGCCTTCCAGCTCGCGCACAACCTGGAAATATGCCGCCATCTTCGGGTCAACACAATTTTTCTCTTTCATGACTTGGTCCACGACAAGTTCCGAGTATCCCCTGATCTCGAGACGACGGATTCCGAGCTCGACCGCTATTCGGAGGCCGTTGATGAGTGCTTCGTACTCGGTGACGTTGTTGGAGGCCGGGAAATGTAGTCGGACCATGTACTCCATGTGCACGCCCAGAGGCGAGATGAAGACAAGGCATACACCCGCACCTTCCTTCATGACCGAGCCGTCGAAGTACATCGTCCATGTCTCGTGCTCAATGGGTGCCGGCGGAGTTTGGATCTCCGTCCACTGAGCCACAAAGTCCGCCAGCACTTGGGAATTGATGGCACTGCCAGGTGCGTACGAGATGTTCTGCCCCATCAGCTCGAGTGCCCACTTGGCTATCCTTCCTTCGGCCTCGGGGTTCTGGATAACTTCTCCGAGCGGGTACTTGGACACCACCGTGATGGGGTGTGCATCGAAGTAGTGGCGGAGCATGTGCTTGGTCATCAAGACAGCATACACGAGTTTTTGCATTTGCGAGTAGCGAGTCTTGGAGTCGGACAGTACCTCGCTCACGAAGTATACTGGGCGCTGCACCTTGAGCGACCTTCCGGGCTCTTCTCATTCGACCACCAGCGCAACACTGACCACCTGGGTCGTTGCGGTGATGTACAGGAGCATCGGTTCTTCAGGCGTCGGCACCGTGAGGATCGGTGGACTCTTGAGCAAGTTCTTGAGGGAGTCGAGCGCTTCCTGAGCTTCGGGAGTCCACACGAAGTGGTCAGACTTTTTCATCAAGCGGTACAACGGCAGGCTGCGCTCTCCGAGTCGTGCTATGAAACGGCTCAGAGCTGCGAGGCAGCCCATGACACGTTGTACGCCCTTCAAGTTTTGGATCGGCCCCATGTCCGTGATGGCCGAGATCTTCTCGAGGTTAGCCTCAATGCCGCGTTCCGACACGACAAAGCCGAGGAGCATGCCCCTCGGGACCCCGAAAACGCACTTCTCGGGGTTAAGCTTCACCCCATGCTCCCTCAGCTTCGCGAACACCTCCATGAGGTCTGGGACTAGATCGCCGGTCTTTTTCGACTTGACCACGATGTCGTCGACGTATGCCTCGATGATGCGGCCTATGAGTTCTCCGAAGACGCGTCGCATGCATCTTTGGAACGTAGCGCCCGTGTTTTTGAGCCCGAAGGGCATCGTCTTGTAGCAGTAAGCGCCGAACGGGGTGATGAACGAGGTTGCGAGTTGGTCCGCTATGCACATCACTATCTGGTGGTACCCGGAGTACGCATCGAGAAAACAGAGGGTTTCGCACCCAGCTGTCGAATCAACTACCTAATCTATGCGAGGCAAAGGAAACGGATCCTTAGGACATGCCTTGTTAAGGCCCGTGTAGTCAACACACATCCTCCATTTCTTATTCTTCTTCTTTACAAGTACAGGGTTAGCAAGCCACTCGGGGTGGAATACTTCTCGGATGAACCCTGAACTAAGGAGCTTCTTGATCTCCTCGCCGATCGCCTTGCACTTCTCGTCGTTGAAGCGGTGGAGGTGTTGCTTTACCGGTTTCGATCCCGGCTTGATGTTTAATTTGTGCTCAGCAACCTCTCTCGGGATCCCCTTCATGTCGGAGGGTTTCCATGCGAACACATCGAGGTTCGCTTTGAGGAAGTCGACGAGTGCGCTTTCCTATTTAGGATCGAGCGCCGTCCCGATACGGAGCATACGGCCGTCGTCGGAGACAGCCACATCCTTGACGTCCTTGGCGGGCTCGAAAGAGCAGGCCGCTCGCTTGGATGACTCGAGGATATCCTGGTCCTCGGATGGAGGCTCGGCGCGGAGCCTCTCGGACCGGATCAGTGCCTCCGCAAATTGGAAGCACTCAGCGTCGCACTCAAATGCGCGTTGGTACATGGTCCCTACTGTGATGATCCCCTTCGGACCGGGAATCTTCAGCTTCAGGTACGTATAGTTGGGCATGGCCATGAACTTCGCGTAAGTTGGCCTCCCGAGGATGGCGTGGTACGTCCCCGAGAACCCCACCACTTCGAAGGTGAGGATTTCTGTGTGAAAGTTTTGCAGGTCCCCGAACATGACGGGCAGATCGATCTGCCCGCTCGGGAGAGCCTCCATTCCAGGGACGACCCCGTGGAACGGTGCGGTCAACGGCCGCAGCTTGGACCGCGGGATGCCCATGTCGTCGAGCGTCGAGGCGTGGAGCACGTTGATCCCGCTTCCCCCATCCATTAGGACCTTATGGATCCGTTTGGACTTGAACAGAGGAGCTACCACTAGTGGGTAGGATCCCGGCAGCGGCACGTGGTCGGGATGGTCCTTGCGGTCGAAGGTTATCGGAACCTCCGACCACTTTAAGTAGGACGGCGTCGCGGAGTCGGCGTTGAGGACTTCACGTCGGATCAGCTTCTCACGGCGCCTCGAGGGTCGCGCCGGTGACCCGCCGAAGATCATGTGGACCGCTCCATCCTCGCCCGGGTACTAAGCCCCCGCGTCGTCGTCGTCGTTGTCAGGAGGCGGCGCTGCCTTCTTTGGCGGATCTGCCGCCCTTGGCTTGAGGGTGCCGTTGACGTAGTTCTTGATCAAACGGCAGTCCTTGAGTGCGTGCTTCACGGGGACCTCGTGGTGGGGCACGGCACATCCAGGAGCTTCTCGAAATGGTCCTTCCGAAGGCCGGCCTTGGCCGGATTGCCCTTGGGGCGCGACGCCTTGCGCTCGACCGCTGCGACCAAGTTGTCGTCGCGACGGCGCTTGTCGTTCTTCTTCTTCTTCTTGAAACGCGAGGACGTCCCCTCGCCATGGTCCACGACTTGTTTCCCCTTTCCCTGGGGAGTGTTGAGGGTCGCCGCCACCGCCTCCTCGCCGTCTGCGTGGTTGCTCGCGATGTCGAGGAGCTCCCGAGTGGTTCGGGGCATGCGACGCCCGAGTCGATGGATGAGGGAGGTGCAGGTCGTGCCGTTCTGAAACGTCGAGATGACGTCGTTGTCCGTTGCGCCGGGAAGCTCGGTGCAGCGCTTGGAGAAGCGCCGGATGTACTCGCGCAGGCTCTCCCCCGGCTGCTACTTGTAGTTTCGCAGCTCCCACTGCTTGCCGGGGTGGGTGTACGTGCCTTGGAAGTTGCCGACGAAGACCCGGCGCAGGTCCGTCCAGTCGTTGATCTTGTCGCGGGGCAGATGCTCGAGCCACGTCCGCGCTGAGTCGCCGAGGTAGAGCGGCAGGTTCTTGATGATGAAGAGGTCGTCTGTCGCTCCACCCGTATGGCACGTGAGCCGGTAGTCCTCCAGCCATACGCTGGGGTTGGTGTCCCCGTCGTACCTGGGGACGTTGGTCGGAGCTCGGAAGCGCGAGGGGAACCTCGCATCCCGCACGCCCTGGACGAAAGCTCGCGGGCCCCTCTGGTTCGGCGACCAGCTGCGGTCACGGTCGTCGTCGCTGTCGTAGCGCCGTCCGCATCACCAGTCGTCGTGGTGGCGCGGGCGGTGCTCGTTGCGGCGGTCGCGGTTGTCGTCGTCGCAGTGGTTGTCGACGCTCGCAGCCCGTCGGTGAGCTTCGATGGTGTCCTGGGCGTCACGGTTGGGCCCAAGACGGCTCTTGACTGCCGACACTGCTACCCTGGCCCCATCTCCACGGTCCCGATGCCGGGAGGGGGGCGGGTTTGGGCGATGCGCGGAGGGTGCCGCCCCTCGGTCTCACGCCGACCGCTGGCGTGAGGCGGAACTCTCCGCCTGTTGTGCCGCCGCCGCTTCGAGTAGCGCCTTGAGCTGCTGGCGCACTCGTCTCTCCTCGGAGGTCGCTGCCTCTGGGCAGCCGCGCAGCAGCATGGCCGTAGCGGCTAGGTTCTGCGACGCTCGCCTAAAGAGCGGCGGGGCGTCACCGTCAGCGTTGGCGTTGACGTTCGCGCCTTCATTGGCGCGTCGGTCGTTGTCGCGTGCACGTCCTCGGGCCGGCGGCGTCGGGGCGCGGGCTCGGGGTTGCTCGGTAGCAGGACGGCGTTCCTGCCGCTCGCCGTTTCCCTCACGGCGTTGCTCCTGCACCGGGACCTGCTGCGGGGCCGGTGGCAGGTTACGGGGCCCGCCGTCCTCCCCGAGCTCCTGGTGGAGGTTGGCCAGCTCCTTGTCAAACTGACGCCTGGCCTCGGCGAGCTCGTCGAGGTGCGCCCTGCGTTGGGTGTCGGTGGCGCGGTGGCGTGGTGCCGGCTCCGGGTCGGTGGAGCCGCTCGAGGCCGACGCCACACAAACGAAGCACTGGCGTGTGGAATCGCGTGCGGGCGCTCGAGGTGCCCTCCGAGCTGTCGCGGTGCCGGAGGTGGTGCGAGACACTCGCAGCGCGTCCATGTAGGCCGTCACCGGGTCGTCCGGGAGGCCTGGCTGTCCACGGGGGTACATTGCGGTGTACCGCTCCATGAACTCCCCCAGGCGAGCGGCTCGGCTCCGCTGGCTTGGAAGGCGAGGTCGATGAGGTAATAGGCGGCGAGCCTAAAACGCTCCTGCGTTGGGTTTGGCCCCAACATAGCCATGATCGTCTCGTCCGAGAAGCCTCGGACGAACGCCGTGCGTCTCGCTGCCCCCGTCAGGACGTTGGGACGGGGCGGCCGGGTGAAGGTACGCCTGGCGACGGGCTCCGCCGGCCCGGTGTAGATGAAGCCGAGGGAGCCGAAGCGCATGGTGGCCCCAGGGGTTAGCGAAACCCTGCGGCCCTCCATCCGAGTCGTTGGTGAGATTCGTCGAGACACACGATGTGTTCCTACCTGGCGCGCCAACTGTCGGGGTTCTCTACCGCCGGACAGTAAATTTGTATCGATCGCATGTCGGACCCGGATGGTCAGCGCAGGAGACAACGGGATTTATACTGGTTCGGGCCTCCGAGGAGTAATACCCTACGTCCAGTGTCGAGCTGCCGTGTTTCCGTGCTGGGGGTGTTTGTAGTAGGGGTTACAAACTGGTCGGGAGAGGGTGTCGAGCCCAAGTCCCAGAGTGTGAGTGTTCGGTTCGTCAGCCCTTGTGACGGTTGCCCTCCTCTCCCTTTTATAGACACGAGGGAGAGGGGCAAAAAGGGAAGTAAAAGAAATGTTACAGTGTCGGCCGCTGGGATGTCCTCTCGCGCGTCGCTGTCCGTCAGGGTGCATTGAAGAGGAGCCGCGCTATGTTGTCGTCGAGGCCGCCGCGTGGCCGGGCGGAGCTGTTCGCTTTGGGACGCCTGACACTTCCTCCGAGTAGTTTGGTGCTGACTCAGCTCGTCTGAGTACGGGATGAGCTCGCCACGTTAAGGCCTAATCGTAGGCCAGGGTTAATCGTAGGGGGCACTCAAGTGCCTCGATCGGAGTTGGCGTGCTGCAGGGTCGGATGTGACGGCGAGTTGATGGCCGCGCGGCTGGGCAGAGCTGCATTAAAGCTTCTGTCAGGGCCGGCTGCCCGCGCGGGCCGCCAGCTGGTGCGCTTGCATGGCATGGGGAACTGGCGCCCCACGTGTCGTAGTGGAGGAGTTCGCGTGTTGGTGCGGCACCACGTTGCGTGGGCCGCGTCTTGGTCGGAGACGGAGAGTGCTCGTGCGAACGAGCCAGTTGTCGGAGGCGAGAACTCCTCGTGCGAGGCGGAGACTTGTCGTGCGAGGCGGAGACTTATCGGACAGGCGGACTCTAGTAGGAAACTTCTCGGAGAAGTTCCCAACTAGTCGGAAACAAGACGTCTTGCCAGTGAGGGTCTTGACAGGAGTCCTTGGTCCTCCTCGTCTTGAATCTTGGCCTTCACGTTGTCAATGGTGTCAGAGGACTCCTCCTCAAGAGTGTTTTTCTCGCCGTCAAAGGGGGCCCTAATCTGAGCCCTCGTCACCGACCCTAGGTCGGTACTACCGACAAAAGCGGAGAGTATGAGAAAAGATAAGCAGAAGTGTTTGTGATGGCTTGGGGTTCCTCTCACTCACTTGGGTCATCTCGTTAAGCACTTTCAGCATATCTTAAGTGTCAATTCGCATCCCCTTTATTGTACGGTGTTTTCTATACTCAAATTCAAAATTAAAACGAATGTAAGCCTTGACTTGAGTTGAAAACGCCGATTTGGAGTTGGGGACCTTTCTTTAGTTAAAACCATGACTTTCATCTAAGTAAATCCTACATACTTCTTATTCAATAATTAAATATCACAAATTGTGTTTGTCAGCATCACCAAAACAATTAAGGGCCAAGATGCACTTTCACCCGGTAGTCGCCTGAACCCCAGGTAGTGCCACTCCTTTCTTCGACCTCTCCGTGTTTCCACCAACTTTATGTTTTATACTTGCTTCCACCAACTTTGAGTTGCTTTATCGCTACAAGGAGTTACGTAAAATATCAACTTAAGAAGCTAGCCTAGTCACATGGAACTATGGAAGAGGGGGAAAATGATAAAAAAAAACAAAAATCACATAAGCAGCATGGCTTTCAATGTAATTGCATTTTATAATAAAAATTTAAAATAAACCATTCTTCATTTTGCTTACAAAAGTGTTTGATTTTTTTTCATCTACTCGTATCTCACTGCAGAGAGTGCAAAACGGGGAGACTCGGAAATGAGTCAAACACCAACAAACCACGGCGCTCTTCCCTACCGCCCATCCCATCCGTCCACGTACCCCTCACCGGCATCACCCAACGTCCCAGATCCTCCGGACCGGACGCTTCCAGTGGCACGGGGCGCGAAGGCGGTTGGGTTGACGGCCACTGTGCCGCTGTCCCGTCCACTCGTTGGCGTCTCCTCCCGAGACAGCGAGGCTCTCTTGTCTTGGCTTTCTCTTCCAACCCGAGCCCGCCCGCTCGAGCCCACCACCTCCGCCCATTCCGCCCGCGCTTCCCCACCTCGCCTCTCCCTCCCTCCCCCGCTAAACCCAATCCCGAGCCAGCCAGGTCAGGCCAGGCCACCAAACCCTAATCCCCCGCGCCACGCCGTGCGCGCGTGGCACCCTTCCCATGGGCTGACCGCGCCCGAGGTGGGGAGCCCCCGGATCCGGAGCTAGGGTTCCGGCCATGGAGTGGGACAGCGAGTCCGACGGCGCCGGCAGCGCCGGCAGCGTCGGCGCCGGCGAGGAGGAAGAGGAGGAGGAGGAGGCGGAGGTGGGAGTCTCGGGCGGCGGAGGCGCCGGAGGGATGTTCACGTTCGCGATCGAGGGCATGCTGCGGGCGTCCGGGCCGTGCGGGCTGGTCGTCACCGACGCGCTCGAGCCCGACTGCCCCATCATCTACGTCAACCGCGGCTTCGAGGAGGCCACGAGGTACCGCGCCGAGGAGGTGCTCGGCAGGAACTGGTCGGTGCTTCATCACCCTTCTTATTACCCCCCACATATCCGTCGTCTCATTTTACTTCCGTTTCAGACCAATATGATTAGTTTGTGCCGCTTACAATCGAGCAAACTTACTGTTATTTTCTCAGGCCAATTTGATTAGTTTGTGCCGCTCACAATCGAGCAAACTTACTGTTATTGTCTCAGACCAACTTGATTAGTTTGTGCCACTTACAATCGAGCAAACTTACTGTTATTTTCTCAGACCAATTTGATTAGTTTGTGACGCTTAGAATCGAGCAAACTTGCTGTTATTTCTCTAATTTCTCTAGATACATCGTGAGCATCTGTTGGTGATTTCGAGTATACAATATTAGGAGTGAACTTTATACTGGGAGGTTCTCATTTTTTCGGTTTGGAGTCTCTCCCTCTTAGCGAAATAGGAAGGGGTAGGCATTCTTTAGCTAATTTTAGGTGCAAGGACCGGGTCACTGGGCGCTTAGAATCAAGCAAACCGTAGTATTGCTTTTCTGTCCGTTTCATGTGGGCTCCTGTTTTGGTGATTTTGGGTATTAGAATGGGATATGCTCAGATTCGCTTTTAGAAGACACCATTTGAGCGAAATGGAAAGTAGTGACATCTTTTGCTATATAGGATTCCTCTTGACAAGTCCACTTCATTCAGCTGCTAGAGAAGTCTTTCCCGGTCCTCATGTTATGGTTTTTTGCATGTTTATGGTCAAAATAGTGTTCAGCAATAGTATAGAAGACTTTAAGTTAAAACCACATAGTACCGTGGTGTTTTGTGTCCTGCTAGTGTGGGGTTGGTGATTCCATTTACTGTAGATTAGAGTTACTTGATCGTATTCACATTATTATCATTATTTGATTCTAGTTTTTTTGGTATGAGACCATGCTAAATTCCAAACAGAATAATATGTGAGGCTTCAACTTGCATGATATTGATATTTTGAAGTCATACCTTTTTTTAGCTCTGGAGACAAAAAATAAACTCTAGCATAAATTAGCACCTTCAGATGGAAATCTGTATAATGATTGATTTCTAGGGAAAGAAAATAATGGACATGATCATTTCAGGGTCCTTTACCTGTCCTGTCTACTTGAATGATTTGGCATTTGATAATCGAATAGTTGATACTTGAGAGTGGTAAATGCTTAAGAGGACTGGTGTTTTGCACTTTTCTTCTATGAATTGAAACTAGATGGTATAAGCCGTAGTCACCAGAATGTTGGGTCGACTGGATCGAGGGTCGGGGTCGAGGGACGAGGGTCGTAAGTGTCTGAGAACATGGGTCGAAGGAAGTAGTTTGGAACGATTGACCCCAATCAATCTGGGTCGATAAACCCGGGTCGATGAACTATGCCTATGATACAGAAGTTCTATTAAACCTAGTAAATAGGAAAAAAATATCAAGAAAAAATTGATCTGGGCTGCGTATGATGGATCACCAAGCCCATTATTCCTCGTATCATAAGTCCATTATCTTAACAATGGCACTCTTTTTCATCTTCCCTCCCTTGTTGCTCAATACAACCTACTTGATCCATATTGTGACCCTACTGTTGTGGATCGATGACCCATGTGTGAATGGGACGATGACCCTGCTTGACCCCGACCCACGATTTGGTACAGTGAACCCGGGTCGAGGAACGCGGCAGCGACCCCGAATTATGTGACTATGGTATAAGCTCTATGGTATTACATATGGTTTAAAGGGTTTTCCAAGATAATTAGCCTAGACGAGAAGATCCCCCACATGCCCACATGCTGTTACTCAACAGAAGGAATAATGAAGAGTATGGAAATTATTAATTGCAAATCAGACAAATGTCTGAAAAAGTAGTAAATAAAGTGAACAGGAAACAGTACACTTTAAGTTATAAACTTGGTCTGTAAAGTGATTGGCTAATTGTGTATCGATTTCCTTCAAGCTTTTTTTTTAGTCAAGATTTGCAGAAACATGATTCATGTATGTAACTACTTCCACCCCTTAATACTTGATGTTGGTTTGTTTGATTTTTGAACTAAATAATGTGAAATATTCCAAGTGCACTTTCACATTATATTTATGTTAAATTACAGTTCAAAGATTTTTTAAGTTTGGGGTAGTTACAAATTTGCCGCTGCTTTGAACATTGCAAGCTGCCACTGGAGGATTCCAAAAATACTACTGAAAACTTACATCCGAGTGGCCTTCGTGTAAAAATAAAAACCAGCAGCAAATTTGAAAATGCCCGTATACTTAAATTACTTGTTGTTTCGAACAATTGTTCTAGTTAGCAGTTCATTAGTGCGTGTAGGTAGCTGTATTGACAATTTAACATACAATAGGGACTCTGCAATTTCTAACTTCCAGAATCTACGTGGTGCAGTTTAATTGATTCTTACCCAGTGGATCTATGTATATTTTCTCTCACATTTGTTGTGTTTGTTTGTCGGACACCATTGTTCATGTCACAAAAAGCACAAGGGTTATGTGGTTTGTCAGTGGAAACCTGGGAAGCCTTAGTTCCTTGGGAGAGTGCTTAATACCTTGGTTTTCAGGGGAGGCAGAAATTCTGCTTTGCTAAAATGTGGTTTGAACTGCTATTTCCCAGGTTCACTGGAAGCTGAAAACATAGTCTGTCTGTGCATCTCTCCTCTTTGCTTGTTTCACATGGCTGTTCTTGACTTATGCCTGTGCAGTTTGTTTATCATCTAATTTTATATTCGTTAAATATTTTTACACTACCATTTCTGCTGTCTTTCAGCCGGTTCTTGCAATGTAGAGGACCATTTGCTCAAAGGAGGCACCCCCTAGTCGATGCAGCAATGGTTTCAAATATTCGAAGATGCATAGATAACGGTACTGAGTTCCGTGGTGATTTACTAAATTTCAGAAAGGATGGCTCTCCATTGATGAACAGGTTGCATCTTACCCCTATATATGGAGATGATGAAACCATAACCCACTATATGGGCATTCAGTTCTTCACTAATGCTAATGTTGATCTGGGACCATTGCCTGGCTCGATAACAAAGGAACCCGTGAGATCAACACGGTTTGCTGCAGATAACTCATTTCGACCCATATCCACGCGGCCAGGGGAGAGCAAATTTTGTCAAGAATATTCTAGCATCTTCCAATTGACGGATGAAGTGCTTTGCCAAAGTATACTGTCAAGGTTGTCACCAAGAGATATAGCATCTGTGAGCTCTGTGTCCAGGCACATGTATCACTTAACAAGAAATGAAGATCTTTGGAGAATGGTTTGCCAGAATGCTTGGGGCAGTGAGACTACTCAAGCTCTTGAGACAGTGCCTGCTGCAAGAAGATTGGGCTGGGGTCGGCTGGCAAGAGAACTGACCACTCTGGAAGCTGTTGCCTGGAGGAAATTGACAGTTGGGGGTACAGTGGAGCCTTCTCGATGCAATTTCAGTGCCTGTGCTGTAGGGAACCGTGTTGTTCTCTTTGGTGGGGAAGGTGTAAACATGCAACCAATGAATGATACATTTGTATTGGATTTAAATGCCAGCAATCCAGAGTGGAGGCATATCAATGTAAGCGCAGCTCCTCCAGGTCGCTGGGGCCATACTCTGTCATGTTTAAATGGATCTTGGTTGGTTGTTTTCGGTGGATGTGGAAGGCAGGGTCTGCTTAATGATGTATTCATGCTGGATTTGGATGCAAAACAACCGACCTGGCGTGAGATTTCTGGAGTTGCACCCCCTGTTCCACGCTCTTGGCACAGTTCCTGCACTTTGGATGGGACAAAGTTGGTAGTTTCTGGTGGCTGTGCTGATTCAGGTGTACTGCTCAGTGACACATATCTTCTCGATGTAACCATGGACAGGCCAGTTTGGAGAGAGGTACCTGCATCCTGGAAGCCACCTTCGAGACTGGGGCACTCAATGTCTGTCTATGGTGGCAGAAAGATCCTGATGTTTGGCGGTCTTGCAAAGAGTGGCCCTCTGCGACTCCGGTCTAGTGATGTGTACACAATGGACTTAAGTGAAGAAGAGCCTTGCTGGCGATGCCTCACTGGGAGTGGAATGCCTGGGGCTGGAAATCCAGCTGGGGCAGGTCCGCCGCCTCGCCTTGATCATGTTGCGGTTAGCCTGCCTGGTGGAAGGATTTTGATATTTGGTGGCTCAGTGGCAGGTCTTCATTCAGCGTCACAGCTGTATCTGTTGGATCCTACTGAAGAAAAGCCTACTTGGAGAATACTGAATGTTCCCGGGCGTCCTCCAAGGTTTGCCTGGGGCCACAGCACTTGTGTCGTTGGAGGAACAAAAGCTATAGTGCTTGGTGGACAAACTGGAGAAGAGTGGATGCTTACAGAAATACATGAGCTTTCTCTTGCAAGCAATTATGTTTGACGTCCAAAAGGGTTCTAGCCAATTTTGTTGCAAATTAATGCGAGGACTTATGCAACCTGAAGCTTGATTGTCTTCACCTACAGAACTAGAATGAATGAGCATACTGAACCTTATTGCAGCTACTTGGCTTTGGCTTGGAAGATAATAAGCTTACTCCGGATCGCTCGCTTTATGTAGACAAAGGATAGCGATATGTTCATTTTTAATGTTGTTTGTTTTGGCCTTTTTACCAGATAATTACAATTTGTAAGCAACTGTTGTGGGACGAGTACCAAATTTTATATGTATTCTCAGATGTTTCTGACTTGCTATATAGTAGGGGGGAAAAAGGACAGCTCTGTATAGTTTAATCTTTTGATGTATGGTACTCGCTGGAGAACTTGATGTACCGGTGTTGATGATAAACCCTCTTTTTGTAAAACTTGTAATGTGTGGTAGCGAGTTTCAATCAGGTGAGCTTAGCTCAGTATGTATTTATATTGACATCTTCCTATTGTCTGACTTCTTGCATCATTTGTGGATACGTCTTGTACTTTTGTTGATCATGAGAAAGTTTTGTACTTTATTTCGTATTTAAGCATGAAGAGCTTTGTTTTGTTCTATAGTTCTCTGCAATGTGTCAACTATGCTGGTGGTGTTCTATAGTACTCTGTGCAATGGCTTTTGTTCTATAGTAATCTGAATATCTGACATTCTGACCGGTGTAATTTGTTAATCTAAGCGTTAGCAGTTCCACAAGTTCAGACACTGGTGGCTGCCCTTAGCTGACGACTGGCTGTGTAATCTTAGCTGACGACGACTGGCTGATGCGAGGTGTAGATGCCTCGCATGATGCGCAGCACTATAGTGGTTCAGCAAGCTACGGTCAGAATGTCAGATACTCAGATGCTTCCACTCGTCACGCCGATGGGTTGACGACAGGAGGACGAAGCCATTGCTGGAACTCCGATCGCCGGATCCACACGGCGTGAACGACGAGGTATAATCCGAATCCGAGTCCGAGTCTGCTCTGATCGGCTGGCACCAGCGGTCCAGCGCTCTTCGCTTCCGATTCGAATTGCTTGCAGTAATTTTCCCTTCACCGAAACGCGTCGTCGCTCGCGCCAGATGCACGCCGCCTCTGCCCAGTCGGATTCGACCACCACTGTAAAGCAACAATGGCCGGCCCTCCCACCCAAACCATCCATCCCTCGTCGCCGCCACTTCTCCCTCCCCCCCTTCGATCCACCCGTGTTCACGCCTCGCCAGGCTTTCGCTGCTAGGTTTGCCGCTTCCCCCACCCAGCCGCCATCGACATGGCCGCCGCCACGCGTAGCCCGCTCCGCCGCTGGGAGCGGTTCTTCCCCGCGTTCGCCGCCATCGACGACGCCATTGAGGCCGCCACCGGCCACCCGCGCGGCGAGTTCCGGTCCGTGAGGGCCCGTATCGTCGGCCTGCTGCGCGGCGCCGAGAACGACGGCGGCGGCGTGGCGGAGGAGCTGTGCGCCGCGCTCGACGCCATGATGGAGGAGGCCCTGGCCACGCTGCGGGTGGCGGCGAGCGCGGCGCCGCCGGAGTCCACCGGCCTCGCCGAGTCGGTCGTCGCCCTGTCGGAGCACCACGAGTCGGCGCGGGTGCGCGGCCTCGCGGGCGACGTCGTGCGCCGGTGGACGGCCGCCGCCGAGGCCGTTCTCGTCGGAGCCATACGGTTCATGGAGGTTGTCAACAAGCACACCAAGGAGCCGCAGATCCTGCGCGGGAGCGCCGTCGCGGCCGATGAAGACAAAAGGAGGCACGCGCCGGCGCCGCCCGTGAAGACGAAGATGGCTATCGAGCCGACCAATGGCACTGGCAGTGTGGCAGTGAAGAAGGTCGCAGCACCGTTGCTGAACAAGCAGCCTAAGGGCAAGATGGAAGAGAACGCTGAAGCAAGACGGAAGACACCCGCCGGCGGCAACGGTGTCCAGAGCGAGGAGATGATGGCGTCAACCAAGCGCAAGCTTCGCGAGGGCTATCGACAGGTGGAGGACGCGAAGCGTCAACGGAAGATTCAGTTCATCGAGGCGCCGAAGAAGTCGGAGCAGAGGCAGACGAAGATGCATCCAATCCTGCGGGAGAGAAGCCGGGCAAGATGTGGTGGGAGTTCCTCGGCCGTGAGACGTTCTCTGCTCCCCTCCCTTCATAGGATTTCGGGCTCTGCTTCGTAGGGGTTTAGATCGTTGTCCACTGGTGGTGTATCAACGTGATTCGTTGTCCATGTGTAATGTGATCGTCAATAGATTGCTGGAAAGAAATATTCTTGTTATGTTCCGTATGTGTTAACGAAATTGCTTTTCATGTTGCTATCGTAGAAATGAAATTATTCTGTCCGTAAGTATAATGTGTGTCATGTTGGTAACATTCTGCTTTCTGAACTTGGCTTAGAAAATTTCTAACTCAGACTTCGGCTCCAAATCGTCGTCTTCATCTACAAATGTAAAACAAGAACAATGAACACCATGATAATCAGAAAGCATAAACGGTTCCGCAAGTACACTGTACCATCGTCAAGAATCTTGTGTGCACTGGTGGTACACTGAATCGGTCTAGATTCTTCGACCACTGTCCACTGTTGTATCCTAACTTGGACTTTAGTGTTTCTGTAATCAGCTCGTCTATGTGATCGTCAGTACACTGCACCAAATTGTACTTGTATAACAGAATGACGAGCGCACAATTGATGATCACAACCAAATTAAGAGAGAGTCTGAATGTCTAAACACAAGCTGGCAGCTAAGTTTCCCCTACACTGGAGAAACTGCAAACAGAACGGAAACTCTTGAGGCGCTCTCGTGAATTAAGGATTACTCTAGCAAAAACAATTCATAAATGCAGAGAGGGAGAGACGGTAGGATTTCAATCTGACTGCAGCTGCCCTTGAGCGTCCCTCTCCTGTAACATTTTTTTCTCAAAACTCGGAAGAAATCAGAATCCATTCCTTTTCTAAAAAAAAAACTCGGAAGAAATAAGAGAAAAGATACCATTTCTTGTGGAATCACAGTACGAAACTTCAGTGTCGAGAAGCCCGGACCTGTTTGCCGCGAAATTTTTTTTATATTTTTTTCTTCTATTTTACGAAAATAAATAGTCGGACTCAACATTGGTAGAAATAGCCTCGAACCGCCGTTTCAAACGGCGGTTGGGTTCCTGCCGCCATTTGAAAGGGCGGTAGGAACCTACCGCCGTGTCATTTGGCGGTAAGAACCTGCCGCCGCAGCAAAAGGCGGTAGGTTTGCAACAGTGGCGGCAGTCCCGGGTTGGGTGGCGGCTGGCTGCCTGGCAGCTGCCGCCACTTGAAACGGCGGCTGCTTGCAGCCTACCGCCGCTTCAAAAGGCGGTAGGAGTTTTTGGTTTTTTGTTTTTAGTTTTTAGTTTTTTAGTTTTTGGTTTTTTTTGTTTTTTCTCAATACTATAAATGCGAAATAACGGGAAACTGAATACGAAAATACATAATTTAATTAGAACAAACAAAAGTAGTGTACACGACAAGTGTCAAAAAAACAAATCTAAATACGACCGCGCTTCGTCGGTCGTGGCGGGCCCGGGTGCTCCTTCCTCTTCGCCGCTGCCGCCGCCCTCTGTGCAGCCCTCGTGTGGTGGGTGGGGTACGTGAGGGGGTCTCGTGGATGGCGATCGCGTCCTCCGACCGCCGACCCGGGGGGCGGTGTCACTAAGGGAGCACCTGAGCCCGACGGGACGGCCCCCCCTCCGGGCGCTGCCTTTCGAGTAGCCGAGCCCGACGGGACGGGCCCCCCTCCGGTCGCGGCCTCTGGAGTAGCCGATCCACACGGGACGGGCTCCCCTCCGGTCGACCGCGCCTCCGCCTCCACCGACGCTGCCGCCGCCAACACCTCCCCTGCACGCTGTGCCGAGTCGTGGAAGTCATCCATCATCGCGCGCTGCTGCTCCTGCGTCGGCTGGGTCCCGACGGGCGGGGCTCCTATCAGCTGTGTACCACCGATCTCATCGGCGGTGTCGCAGAACAAGTCGTCCAACTGAAACTCCAGTGGTGGTGTGTCGCCAGTGTTGTAGTCCTCCGAAGTAAGTGGCTCAAACACTGGCTGCTGAACAGGTGAAGCTCCTACCCACGACGAAGACCCCGGTCCCGTAGGTATCGGTGGTCTCTCTATAAAAATATAAGTTAGTCACGGACCAAAAAAATATGTCATGGTCTCTCTACAAAAATATAACTAGGAAGAAAAAATATGTACATGTGGCGTAGAAAGCACTCGGTCGCGGCAGGTACGGAGCGGACGCAGTGGGCGCGAACGGTGGACGTGTCGAGGACGAGGGAGTGAACAGTGGACGTGCCGAGAACGAGGGTGCCTGGTACGAAGCTGAGGTGGAGGCACAGCTACTGGAGGACGAGGGGTGGCATGGAAGGAGGTACCCCTCGTCGCCGCGGAAGTTCACCGCGTGCATCAACCGCTGGCTCAGGCCCACCATCTTCTGCAGCTCTGTCCGTATCCCGTACAATGTCATGTGGTCCATCGTCGAGCCCACGTGCTGGGCCAGCTGGTACATCTCCCGAGCTGTGTCGTACTGTCAAGATCGGACGGATTGTTAGTACAACGAAACTTTAGCGAATGTGACTTAATTTGATTTAATGCAAAAGAACTTACTAAGATGTTGTGGGTCTGATCCCGTCAGTAGGGGTACGCCGATGCTGGCACGAGGTTGAGGCGAGGGTTCGAGGGGACGTACGTCACGCTCGTCCGGGTCCTCACCGTGTACCACTGCAGGTACGCTCTCCAGGCGTCGTCGTCGTGTAAGCGCGGCTCGACGACGACGTGCTCCGTGGCGGCCGCCCACGCGTCCAGGTACTGCTGCAGCTTCACCAAAAAAGGGGTCAAAGTCTTCGACCCCTTCCTCGTCCACCTACAACAAGAAATAGCCAATTGGTCAGCAAACTAACTTTCGTCACTCGTCAATAGAAAGTAATGAAGTTTACAATGAACTTACTGGTGCACGGACAGGTCGACGATGTGTGCGACGGGCACAGGCGAAGCCTGGTAGAGGCCGAACTGCCTCATCACGCGCTCGACGTGGTACTCCTCGACATACATGTCGTGGACGAGCGGCGTCTTCGTCATCCAGAAGTCACGATCCCGAAAGCACAGGGACGAGAGACCCTGCGGTGCACGCGCGGCGACCAAGGTGTCGGTGAACGGCTGCCAGATAACCTCGCGGTCCGTGAGGTTGTCGATCTGGCCGACGAAGTCCAGGTATGACCTCCTGGTCTGCTCCGTCCAAGATAGTTGCAAACAAGAGAATTAGTTAGCTCGACGAATTGCATTACTTTCTGATAGCTAATGAACGAAGTTAGCTCGAAGTACGAACCTGGCGGTGGCACCACGTTGACCCCATGGTCGGCCTGTTTGCTGGGTCGTGCCCCTCCTCCAGCGCCCGGTACGGCGATCGGTCGACCGATGGCCGACCGACGGGAAGCCGCTTGTAGCTCCACAGGTGCAGCAGAAGCGGACATCCGAGGAGGATCGGCTGGGTGCCCGTCTTGGTGCACCCGGCGCACAGGCCCTTGTACGCCGCGGCCAAAACTGCAGCGCCCCAGTTGATCTGGGGCATCTCCTCCACGGTGGCGTCGGCGATCCTCCGCGCGTGGGGTATCAGGAACCTGGACACCGCGTCCCCCTGGGACCCGCAGAACATCACGTAGCCGAACAGCCACAACAGGTACGCCTCCAAGTGCCTATTGCTCGTCGGCTCGTCGGCGTCGTCTCTCATGTACGAGGCCTGCAAAAAATCAAAATTCAGTCAGAGACTGAAAAACGATACTATGAAAACACGATAGATAGAGGTACGTACGCTGTACTTGCACAACCAAGCGCTCGTGGGGCCGTGGGGGTTGGTGAAGTCAGGTACCTCTGGTGCGTCGGGATGGCGCACCACTCCGGCGAACCTCGCGACGATATCGTCGCGCCACGCGTCGGGGGGTTCAACAGCCCCAGGGGCTCCCCTGAGCACGGTAGCCCGAAGAGGAGGGCCACGTCCTCCAAAGTCACCACCATCTCCCCACAGGGGAAATGGAAGCTGTGCGTCTTGGGGCGCCACCGGTCCAGGAGCGCGCAGACCAGCTGCTAGTCGAACCCAAAGCGCGGCCTGCGCTCCGCCGGGCGCAAAGCGGCCCGCATGAGGTCCCCCTCAACCAAACGCGCTAGGGGAAGAAGCCCTGCTGCGCGTAGCCTGCACCACAAAACGAAAATAAATATTAATTACGAAATTAAATGAGGAAATACAAAGAAACCAAGGTATCGTATTACATACTTCGGACACCAGCGGGGGTGAAGCGGCATGTAGTGCCCCGGGCCTCTAAAACGCACGGTGCCTAGCTCTGCCCCGCAGATCGCGGAGTGGTAGGACCGGTGCGCCCTGTCTGTGGTCTCGTCGAAGAGCTCGGGCAACACGTACGGCAGTGGCTCCCGAGGAGGACGAACAACATCAACAGGCGGCTGCGGAAAAGGCGGCGCCTGCTGCTGAGCCATAGCTGCAAAAAAATTGAAATATAAAGTCACACATAATTTCTAAGCATTTCCAAACCATTTCTACGAATTTCCAAAGTATTTCTACAATTTCCAAAGTATTTCTAGGAATTTCCAAAGAATTTCAGGAATTTCTAGGAATTTCCAAAGTATTCCTATAATTTCTAAAGTATTTCTACAAATTTCTAAAGTATTTCTAGAATTTCTAAAGTATTTCTAGGAATTTCCAAAGTATTTCTACAATTTCTAAAGTATTTCTATAATTTCTAATGTATTTCTAGGAATTTTCAAAGTATTTCTACAATTTCCAAAGTATTTCTACAATTTCCAAAGTATGTCTACGAATTTCTAAAGTTTTTCTAGAATTTCTAAAGTATTTCTAGGAATTTTCAAAGTATTTCTAGGATTTCTAAAGTATTTCTAGGATTTCTAAAGTATTTCTAGGATTTCTAAACTATTTCTAGATTTTTCTAAACTATTTCTAGGATTTCTAAATTATTTCTAGAATTTCTAAACTATTTCTACGATTTCTAAACTATTTCTACCATATTTAAACTAACTATACGAGGAAAGTATTGGAGACATACCTGATGGACACCAAAGAAGGCCACGGAGGAGGACAGAAGAGGAGGCAGGGGGCAGCCGCCCGACGCAGGGCTGCGGCCCTTATATAGGCGCGGTCCTGCCGCCGTTTGATCTGGCGGTAGGACCTACCGCCGGTTGAAGCGGCGGTAGGTCCCCAACGGTCGGTCAACCGCCATTTCAAGCGGCGGTTGGGCGCCTGCCGCCGTTGGCCTTGGCGGTAGGTGCCAGTCGAGCGGGCCACGTGGGGGAGCTTCCAACCGCCGTTTGAAATGGCGGTTGGCAGGCACTTACCGTCGGTTCCTGCGGCGGTAGGTCCCTACCGCCTCTTCAAACGGCAGTAGGAAACCAACCGCCATTTCAAACGGTGGTTCGAGGCTATTTCTGTCAATGTTGAATCCGACTATTTATTTTCGTAAAATCGAAGAAAAAATATATAAAAAAATTTCGTTTGCCGCAAACTGTTCTGCCGCTAGGTGGGCTAAATGAGAACTAGAAGGCCCAACACCATATGATGATGTTGTTGACCCTTTTAATCTCGAGGAAGATGATCTTTGGTGGAAATCTGAGCTCTGCTCGGGTTGCTGGCGTAACGAAGGTTGCGTCGTGGGTGCCGGAGCTGGCCGATGCGTCTGAGAGGCAGCGTACTCAGTTGATTTGCCTAGCAGTAAGCCCTCCTCTGTGGCCTCCATTTTGTGAAGATTGACTCTGGCGTCCGACGACGATTGGGAAGCGGCTTCGGCGGCGGTGACGAACGGACTTCGAGGAAGATAAACATAAGTTTTGAACTTCTTTGTAATGTTTTGCTTTAAGGTCCTGATTGTAAAAGAGTCTGTGTACATTACATATTCCTTCTAAAAACACCAGAAGGGAATTTTTTATTTAAATATATTTTTTTACGATTTTGAAATAAAATAATTTCTGAATATTTTTTCAAGACTAACCTACGGCCACTTGAAACGGCAGGAAGAGAGTTACCATCGGTTCAAAACGGCGGCGATGTGCTAGTGCATCTACCGCCGGTTGAAACACCGGTAGGATACTGTACCCCCGTTGCGATACACAGCTGTACTTAAACAGTCCATCTTAAAAATATTTATAGCCCTCAGATGAAGATAAAATTTAAATAAAAATTGTAGATTTCATCAAGATCTACAACTTTGTAGTTCAAACATTATTTTTCAATCAAATTCATTTTGATGCTCAAATAATTAATAATATTTAAATCTAAAATTTGAATTTAAAAGTTATAAATCGATCTAAACAAACAAGATAGATTTATAGGCGACAAGATTTGCGTAGTACTTTCGTAATGCAGTGCTGTACCCTAACTACTGACAGAGCGGCCCATTCTAATATCCGTATCAGAGAAGAATATAAATACTTGGATTTGGTCATCTAGAGATTAGGATAAGATCAATCAATTAATAAGTTAATGTCAGCGACGTGGTCAATCGACAGGCAAACCGACAAAACAACGATAAGCTAATCGAAAGAATTTGCAAGGTCCTTGTCACCGGCACCACCACCAGATCACCTAAAAAATTTGGAAACGTAACACGAAGGCAAGGCCGAAAGCTCAATTATATGGACCACGACGGAGCATGTACCAGACATGCATTCAGACCGTACTCAAATTCCAGCTTAGAATAACACATGTGGTAGTAGGGTCAAACTGGCTCTCCAACAACACGTACCTTCCCTGCTCATCGCAATCCCTCAACACGTCTCTGACTGATAAGCATCTTTAAAAAATGTGTACAGCATCGCCATGGAATCCATATGGATGGCGTGGAAGAAATCAGAGCCTGCTGGTAACAATTCTCACAGCCTTCAACACGGAAGCCCCATCAGGAGGAAGAGAAACCACCTACCACTAGCACAAGCGAAGAGCAACCTGGCGATCTGTAGCTTTCGAGACACCTGTCGCCTATGTCTGGGGAAAGCTTCAACTTGTGAACACAAAACTGACAGACAATTAAGCCCAAGATGGTGTGTCTTATCCCAATGTCTTCTCAGGAAAAAAACACATACCACATCTACATTATCTGCACTAGCCAGATGCCCAGATAGAAAAAAAATTCTCCAAACAGATCCTTCCGAAGTTCCAATGAACTGAAGTTTGTTTCGGGGATTTATGTAAAACTAAGCTACATCGAAGAAGCATTGCGGAAAAAGAACTGTCACCAACATCCTATAGAGATGGGTGCTAAATATATATACAAAAGTAAAAACTAGGATGATGTGGCCTGTTGCAAACGAACAGCGGGGGTTCTGTTGCTACCTTTTTATGCACAGATAAGTTTAAACTGGGGCAGAGCCTACCGAGGACAGAGGTGGAAGAGAAATTGAAATGAACGGGAGAACAATGGTTATGATGATCGATACATCGCATAAAAGCTATTCTTTCTTTTCTTTAACCACGGATTCTATGCATCAACGTCCATATCTTGTATCTCTGCATCCACAGAAGAACCATATGAATAGAATCAGAATTGAAAACCCAATTGGTCAAATATCCTTTAAAAGATGTAGATACGATTATCGAATCAACAGCTCAGGCTGGATTTAGAGAGCAGCTCCAAATATTTTCCCAAGGATGTCCTCCCCCCCCCCCCCCCCCCCCAGGCCTAGTTTTTTTTCTCCTAAGGAATGTAAGCAAAATTCCAGTATTGGTGGCCTCAAAATTTGATGCACATGTTACAAGCTTATTCATTTTTCTGTCCCTACCTAAACAACATACCATAAACTGCCACCCCATAAGAACGAACAAAATAAATAAAGTGATCCAAATGAAGCATTCATAATGCATACTGACATCAGCAGGAGAGAGAAAACATGCAAAGGAGTACAGTATTTGTTTAAAAAATCTATACATCTGAATAGCTCATCAGCTAAGGTAGCTATTATAGAAGTAATAAAACAGGAAGCAACAAAAAGAACAGTACATTTGTCACCCATGTTTTGTACATCTAGGTGGATGATTTTATTTGGTTTGTGATAGCATAATCCTCCTATTGTGTAATTGTGGATGTTTATCTTTTCTTTATGAAGGGCACATGGTTCTTGGTACTTGCACATTTGTTATAGCATACTCAAACAGCAATGATGAAAATTGAAAACAGGTTTACTTATCCATACCTGTAATGGAAACTAGCCATTCTTCCAGGTGCAGCAATACTAGGAATAGCCCCTGTTACTATGTATTCATCATCAATTTCATCAAATCTGATTTCCCTTAATTCAACAGATTGTGTTGGAACCTCCAGATTGAAATTTTCCAGATTTGCCTGATTGCCATTCCTCCTGCCATTGCCTCTTCTTTCCCTTGCTCTTGCTCTTCTACGGCTTCTTGAAGATCTCGAAAATGCCTTGCAAAATATACATGACCACCAGTTCGTCCTAACCCTGCGGAAGACTTCATAGTCCTCTCCAGTGTCATCATCCCCATACTCGATTACATAATCTCCCAGAACAATTCCATTGGGAACTTGAGCATGTATTGTGCTCAACACATCTACGATATCAGAAGATTGTTGGAAGTTATCCCAATCAACTTGCCTAGCCGGATCAATCTCTGAAGGGCGTGAATCTGGATGTTTCTGTTGCGTGTGCTTCTGAAGCTCATTGAAGTTACCAACAAACGAACAGCAATCCTCTTCACAGCACCTCTTCTTCTGGTTAAGATGCATCCGAGCCTCACCGATAACAATCCATCCGATAACATCACCTCTACACAAAGGGCAGCTTGGACGGTTGTTCACATTAGATGGCACAATGTGAATAATGCTATCAAGGGGAGGCACAGCTAACGAAGAAACTTTCACATTGGCAGGCAACTCATATGCACCCTTAAATCTCTCGAGACAGTTTGAGCGGGTCTGGTCTGTGTCGCAGACAAACGGCCTGCAGCCTTTCTCATAAGACGTGCACCTCAGTAGGACTGCATTGTGTGGGTAATCAAGGCAGATTGGGCAAGTAACATCCTCCATCCAACTCTTATCAAGCTGAATGTCCAGGTCAAAAGAGCTGTGCCGCACCACCTTCTTCATGAGCAGGTTTCCTGAACCCATGTCGGACTTCCAACACAAAAAAAACTCCTGAACCTAACAAGCGCAACTTTTCATTACAACCTGCACGACATCAAGAGGCAATCAGATAAATTCCAAGTTGCTCACCGATAAGCATAGCTCACAAATTCTCTATGTTGATCTAACAAACTGTCATAATTAGCATTTCCATCAAAAGACACCACGGCAGGTACAAACACCCTGATACCTCCAATCAGTCCATGTAATGATTCCCCATAAACCCACTACTTGACACTGAAAAAGGACTAAGAGAACTCATCACCAAAATGATATAATTTCCTACTACCACTTCCAGTTCTGCAGAAACTCTACAAATCCAACAGAAATAAGTGCTCGTGAAAAAGAATCCGATTTGGATAAAATATCGTTGTCCAGGGTGCGGAGTTGCCGTTGCCGTGGGGGACGGGGGTTCAGTTGAACTCCCCAAAAAATTCGGAAAAAATAAACCGCACGAGCACCCAAAACTAACTTTTACGGCGCCCGTGTCGCCTGTGATCGATCGTCGATCCATCCTGCGCGCCGATGGGCTATGGACGGGGATGGATTCGATTCGATTAACTGGGTGCCACCACGCACGCACACATACAAATTCCACACCATGGAGTGAATCGAGTTCACCCAGGAGGTACTTACAATTTCGGAATCGACACTGATAAACGAAACCAACGGAAAGGGAGGGCGGGGATTATACTCACCAACAACAGCAGAAGACGAGACCGGGCACGGATCTCCGCTCCGCTCGACCGGTAGAGAGGGTCGGCGCCGCCGCGGCGGGTGGAGGATCCGGCGGACGGAGAAAGGGAGGGAAGGGCCGTCCTGCGCGGAGCGGGAGGGGGGACGGGACGGGTGGGGAAGGGTGGGCGGCGGCGTCGCGCTCGGCTGCGGCGTCGCCTCGGGGAGAGCCTAGTCTAGGTTTGGAGTTGGACTTTTTGAGCCATTTGCGCTTGCGCTTGCGTGCGCCGAGTGGAGAGAGAGTGGGAGGGGGGCCGAGCCGGCGATTGCAGCCACTCTTGTTTGACATTTTCCGCCGTTTGGCCTCCGCAGCTTTCCTTTTCTTTTTCTTTTCTTTGTTTTTTCCAGGCGTTTGGTGGTCAAGTGTTTGAACGCTTTATCCTCCCGTAATGCTGGTCTCCGAACCATGATGATGATCCCAATTATAGGTAGAAAAAATTTCACTTTGAAACTCTTACATGATTCGAATTATTCACATGAAATTCATGCATTCTAAGCATGGTACATGTAGATGGCGACTTTATTTTTTCCCTCGAAAAATTGGTAACTTTGTTATGGATTATTTGGTCAAAACCTTGTGTGGAGAACAGTTGTCTTAGTTGTTGGAAGGTTGAAATTTCAAAAGGGGTGTGTGTTTTTCAACCACGTCAACCCGTGAGAAATTTATAAATTTACAAATGTACCCGTCTCCTGTCGACATTGGTGACGTGAGAAGAAGTACTCCCTCTGTCCCATTATTACTGCACTTCTACGGTTCAAAAAATGTCCCAAAATAACCGCACCATATGAAGTGCAGCGGGCAGCAATTGGCCAGCGGACTCAAATTTATTAATTAGAAAAGAAGCCGACAGCTGGGAACAGCCGGGTTCCTTCGAGGCGTTTCTTCTGCCTTCTTCCCACTACTTCCAATCGCCCACCAGTCAATCAAGCACCGCCCGCATTCCAAGTTCCAATCGCCGCCCCTGCTCGTGTCGCCGACCCGCGTCGCCACCGCCTCGGACGGGAGGTCGATGAGGAGGAGGCACAATAGGGCCTCGTGACCGGCCACGGGGTGGATCTACGTCCTCCTTCGGCGCGACGACGAGCGAGCTGGTGCTGCGAACGTCCTCTCCATCCGCTGCGGCTGGCGTCCTCCCTTCTCCGGCCTCTCATCCTTGATCTCCCCGCCCCGGTGAGGTCCTCCCCGCGCGCATCCATGGCGGCGGGCGGGGTGGCGACAGGTGCTCAGGGAGAGAAAGTGCTTGTAGGCAGCGCGGGTGCAAGGAGGAGGAGCCGCGGGAGGAGGAGGCCCCACGGCGGAGAGAGGAGGCAGCGGTGGCGCCGGGGAAGAGGGAGGAGAGAGAAGCAGGCAGACACCAGTGACTGGGAGAGGATGGACGGAGGAGAGAGGGGGCGGCGACAGACACCGGCGCATGGAGGAAGAAGTGGCAGGACTGCAGATGAGCCAATGAGAGGGGAGGAGTAGATATTTCACAGGGGTATTTTCATAATTTCACACTCACCTTGATTTTCGTGCCCGGTCCTCCAAGTGCAGTTATTTTGGGACGGAGGGAGTAGGTCAGTGTGAACGACGCGTGCAAGACGGAAGAGAATGTGGTACGGTGGTACCAAATGGAGAAGAATCCTCGAGCATTCTGCCTGCGCGTCAGTGCGTCACATCGATTGAGCTTCCAAAAAGATGAAGACAAGTTTTCCGTTCCATACAAAAGGGAAAGGGAAAATGAACAGCAGATTGAAACAGATGGATGCTCGCTCCATCGTGCAGCCTGCGGCGATCGGCTTCTAAAATGCTAGTGCAAGTTTCCAGCAGGGATGGTTCGAGCAAACTGATGCGCAAACCGACTCCTGTGACGCTAATGCTCGGATAGGCAAATTCTCAAAGCCCAAAGGAAAACAAGAAGAAAGTAAGATTTTTTTAAAACGAACAGAGCTGCCAATTTTATTATATTTATTAAAAGAAGGTGAAAGATTAGATTGACCAATATGACAAAATGGTGTTCAGCTTGTGTGCCGGTTTGTGTTCGTCTGGAGTTTTTTTCCATTTGGGTTGTAGCCGAAACTATACCGAATTCATGTCTATCTTAATACAATGAGATACCCTGGGTGCGTATTCGATTAAAAAAAAGAAAAACAATAACCCAACACCGATCTCAACAGCATCGAGCAAATTATACAAGTGAATGCAAATTCTTTGGAGCAGGATCACCACATGAATACATGATACAGCAAAAGAAAAGAGAATAAAACACGTGATTCAACAACAACAAAAAAGATCTTCATGAAAGGTATGTTTTTATCCGACAAATATTAAGCACCAAAAAATATCAGTGGTGGACAGATAACAAAAAAAAAACATAAGACACCACAAAGCGTCAGAGCAAAGCTCCTGTGAAGGCTTCATAGATTCACAGTGAAGCTCCTGTCTGTCAGGACTTGACACCTACACCGGTTTTGCTTTTCACGTTCACTATCGCTCTCCATACACATTTTGGTTCGTCGCCATCACGCATGTTCATTATTGCTCACTATTTATTTAAAAAAGATCTGAAATTGTTCAGCCAACTTTTATCCTTTGAACTTGCTCCTTAGACTGAACTGTCACCAAATCCATGCTCTTGTAGCTGAAGGGGAAAAGACAGACAGTATAAGGCTTTGTCATCTTCATTTGCTATGAATATACGTGCACTAACACAAGTGCATGGAATACCTGGATGCCAGGGAGAGTGAAATGGCACAATTTGTCACAGGAGACGGACGTGGTTTCTGGCGGTAATAGCGGGTGAATTCCCGAGAACCAAGAATTCTGACACGAGTCCCTTCACCACTCTTGGTTGTGATTACCAGTTCAGACTATACCTGAGCATTTTGAGCGCGGGCCGGGCCAGTTCTGACACAAGTCCCTTCACCACTCTTGGTTGTGATTACCAGTTCAGACTATACCTGAGCATTTTGAGCCCGGCCCGGCCCGCGCCAGGCCCGCTCACGAACCTTACTGGACGGGCGTGGGCAGAGATCTTGAAGCCCGCGAAAATTTTTTTTGGCCCGAGCCCGGCCCGAAATGCTGTTTTTAGTTGTTTTACACTATAAAATGCGCGGGCGGCCCGCTCAAGCCCGGGCCCGACCCGAAAATTGAGGCCCGACGCGTCCAGTGGGATGGTCATGGGCAGGATTTTTTGGCCCGAAATAACAGAATTTTTTTTCAGCCCGACCCGAACCCGGCCCGGCCCGAAAAATGCTCAGGTCTAGTTCAGACCCACCAATTCCAAGCTCGATGTTGTTGCTGACACCATCGGCGGCAATCAACTGCTTGCCTTCGGCATCAGCATAACTGCAGTGAGAGTAACACTGTTAGACTGGATGCATACGAATTTTACTATTTTTCACCTCAAAGAATATGTTTAACTAACAAAAATTCAATTGACGTATTCCAATCATAGTAACTTTATGGAATTTGAATCATATTATTATATGAGGGCCCCAACTCAACAGCAGAAGCCAGGTATATGTGCAGACATGAATCTCTGAAAATTTCAGAATATGCCCATGCCAACAACACTGGTATGTTGTAAATTAGTAGATTCTTATTTGAGAGAGAGAGAGAGAGTAGATTATAGTAATTGGAATCCATCCGTGTAACAGTTCACGTGACATTCAGATGAATATGATAGGGTATACGTGACCTTGATCTTTTGTTAGAAGGAACTTGGTAAAATCAAGCTAGATAAAAACCTGCTGCTGTAGTCGTAGAAGTCCTGCAGGTCTGCATCTTCGTCATCATCACCATCTCCATACCGCAATTTGCAATGGCCCTTTGCGTTCATGTGTTTCCTGACAGCCTCTAGGCTCTGAAAGGGCTGGCGCCTGTCGTTGCAGTAGAGGCAGATGAAATCCCGCTTCACCTGCAGGTGGCACAACCAATGCACACGAAGAATCAAAACCACACGAATAAAACATTAGCTATACAAAACCGGAAAAAAAAACAAATGTTCACCTTCAGTGCAACATGGGTAAGGAGGCCATTGGGATCCTTCAAGTATTCACTGTCAGGTATGAAGAACCCATGCTTCTTGTGCATATGAACCAGGCAGTTGTTGGAAATTGTGGGCTATGCGGTCTACCCTCTATTCCTCTGCCTTATCCGAGGTGCCGCTCACAATGCATGATGAGGCTAGAGGGTAGGGACCTATTTATAGACTCCACTTCCAGGTGTTACAAATATTCCACCTGTGTTCCGGAAAATCCGTGACTCCTGAACCATGTCACCAACCACGATCAAACATGTCAGTTTAGGGAGTCTAAAATATATATCAGTCCCTAGCACACACATGTGAGTCATGTGCCATGATCAGTTGTATATATGAGATCAATTCCAATCTGATCATGTGGATTAACAGCCTGCAGAGCCGATCCTGCAAAACAAACCCAGCTCTTCCGTCGTGCTGCACCCGGGTCATACATGTACGTACATAATAAACATTCCAGTAGAGTCGATCTCAACTTGTTCCTCTACTGTGTTCCAGCACAAACGTCCTCGGCACCTTGAGTACAAATTCCTCGAGTTAGATCCCACATCAATAAGTCCTTTATCACACGCATCAATAAATAATTCCACATTGAGGTGAATATATGATAACAATAATAAATGATATAAATATAAATGTTGATAGCCATATAATAATTCCAACATCTCCCACTTGGCTTAAACATTTTAATCAATAACCTGAAGGCCCATGTCTCTAGTATGCTTGGAAAATAATTCCTGACTAACAGACTTAGTCAGTGGGTCTGCAACCACACTAGTACTAGGCAAATAAACCAAACGAATACTCCTGAGTCTATTTATTACATCTCGAATATAATGATATCTTCCCTCAATGTGTTTACTTTTACTATGAAATTTAGGATCCTTGGAGACCTTGATCGCCGCCATATTATCACAGAAAATAGTGACAGGTTGTGATGCACTTTCCACGACCTTAAGTGATGCAAGAAATTCCCTTAGCCACACGCCTTCCTTTGCTGCTTCAGATGCAGCAATATATTCAGCTTCCATGGATGAAAGAGCAACTGAATCTTGCTTCCTGCTACACCATGAAATTGCACCTCCTGCTAAAGTGAATATATAACCAGACGTAGACTTTCGGTCATCCAAATCCCCTTGCCAATCAGCATCAGTATAACCCTGCAGCTGAAGATTATGACCGTTAAAACATAAAGAATAGTCCAAAGTTCATTTGACATAACACAATACATATTTCAGTTGTTTCCAGTGCTCTTCCCCAGGATTCTTTTGATATCTACTAAGAAATCCAATAGCGTGGCTAAGGTCAGGTCGTGTGAATAACATAGCATACATAAGACTTCCCAAGGCTGAAGAATAAGGAATACCCTTCATCCTTTCTTTTTCCTCAGGAGTGCGTGGACATAATTCCTCACTGAGTTTAGTTCCCTTTACTATAGGTACAGTAGTAGGTTTGCAATATTCCATAGAAAATCGTTTCATAACACTTTGAAGGTAAGTCTTTTGTGACAAACTAAGAAGTCGTTTATTCCTATCTCTATGTATTTCCACTCCTAAGACATAGGAAGCTTCCCCCATATCTTTCATATCAAATTTAGAAGACAACCAAGCTTTTACTTCCGCCAATGTTACTTTATCATTAGAAGCAATGAGAATATCAACATATAAAGACAATAACACAAAATTGCCACCATCAACTTTAGTATATATGCAATGGTCCCCTTCCGTCATTGAAAAGCCATATGACGTGAGAGCATTATCAAAAAGAATATTCCATTGACGTGAAGCTTGTTTAAGACCATAGATTGATCTATTTAATTGGCAAACCATATTTTTATTTCCCTTTTCTCCAAAACCTTCCGGTTGTAACATATATATTTCCTCCTCTAAATGCCCATTAAGAAAAGCAGTTTTCACATCCATTTGATGGAGTTCAAGATCATAATATGCCGTCAAAACACTAATAATGCGAATAGAAGTAAACTTTGCAACAGGAGAAAAAGTTTCCACAAAGTCAACACCTTCCCTTTGTGTATAGCCTTTAGCAACAAGTCTAGCCTTATATTGTTCCACTTGACCTGCTGCATTCAGTTTCCTTTTGAAAATCCATTTGCAACCTATGGGCTTGCGGTTGTTTGGTAAAGAAACTAGTTCCCAAACTTTATTTTTTCTCATCAAGTTTAATTCTTCCCGCATTGCTTCCACCCAAAGTTTTGAGTGTGGACAATTAATGGCTTCATTATAAGTCTTTGGATCATCCTCTATATCTGAAACTTTAGAGTGGACTTCCCCCAGAAACACATAATAATCATCTAGATATGATGGTGCATGTGTATTCCTCCCACTTCTCCTAAGTATGTTAGTGTTGGGAGTTTGGTATGTGTCTCCTTCCGGGGTATAATTTTCCTCACCATGTGAGTTAACTCCAGATGTATCCATTTGTGGTTCATATGGAGTTGTTAGTAATTCCACCCTTGCTCTCTTAGCACGGAGAGGTGTGTGTTGATCTAAAAAAATTGCATCTCTACTTTCCACCAGTTTATCATTTTCAAGATCATAAAACCTATACCCTTTAGATTCTATAGAATAGCCAATAAAAATTCCTGGTGTGCTCTTAGGTTGCAACTTAGTACAATATGGATTTGGCACTCTAATATGAGCATTGCAACCCCAAACAGCTAAATGGAGAAGTGAGGGTTTTCTTCTAGTCCACAATTCATAAGGAGTGACGACAACAGCTTTAGATGGTGAATGATTCAATAAATAAACAGCAGTATGCAAAGCTTCACCCCAAAAAGACAAAGGGAGATCAGAATATGCCATCATTGACCTAACCATGTCCATGAGAGTTCTATTCCTCCGCTCGGCTACACCATTTTGTTGTGGAGTGTATGGCGAAGTGTACTGATGAATAATTCCATGCTCTTTACAAAAGTCATTTAATATTCCTGAAGTGTACTCTCCCCCACGATCAGTTCTTAAAACCTTAATTGTTTTATTCAACTGATTTTCCACTTCAGTTTTATATGTCTTGAATGCATCAAAACCTTCCGACTTTTGTTTGAGAAGATAAATGTAACCATATCTAGAATAATCATCAATGAATGTGATAAAATAAACCTTTTGCCCTTTAGTAGGAGTAGACATTGGACCACAGATATCAGAATGAATTATAGCAAGGGGTTCCTTAGATCTTTCCGCCTTTGGAAAAGGCGCACGGGTCATTTTACCCATTATGCATGCCTCACATGTACCAAAATCCTCCCACTTAAAGTTTAGAATTCCAGAATTAATAAGCCTCTTAATTCTGTTTTTAGATATGTGACCAAGTCGTAAATGCCATAAATAAGATTTCGTGCATGCATTCCTATCAAATGTATTCCTAACTGTAGAGGTATCTTCACCAACTAAGCAATCAGTGTTGCCATCTTCTGATAAGTCATCAAGAAAATAAAGGCCATCTTGACGGACACCAGTATGCACTAATTTCCCACTGAGCAATATTTTAACTCTTCCTTTTCCAAATAGAATATCATAACCAACATATTCCAACTGAGAGACAGATACTAAATTCCTTCTCATGCTGGGTGAATATAAAGTGCCGTTTAACAATAACTTTCCTCCACCAGGGAGTTTTAGGACATAATTTCCAATTCCAAGTATATCGGCTCTAGCATTAGTGCCTAAGTAGACATATCTATTTCCTCTTGGAATTGTTTGCATGGAAGTAAAAGATTTATGATCTCTAGCAATATGTGATGTAGAACCATAATCGACAACCCAACTATTTGGAGAAGTAGTAGTAAATAAAGATTCAGTGCATACAAAAACACTTTGCATACCTCCATCTGCAGGGTTGCCTTTAGGATCATCATGATGGTTTTCTTGCTTCTTTTTCTCATTGTGCTTCCTCTTCTTCCTGCAGTCAGCTCTAAAATGCCCATACTGACCACAGTTGTGACAAGCGAAATCCCTTTTGTTCTTGTCATTCCTCTGAGATGAGTCATGATTTCCACGATCATCACGATCACGTTTCCTGTTAAGCTTGTCTCTTAAATCCACTTTATATTTCTTCTTTTGCCAATTCCTTTTATTTGCATTGTACCTTTCCTCTCCAAGGTGCAACTCTGAATTATTTGAGTTTCTTTCCTTTCCTTGGGAGAGTTTTCTATCTTCCTCCATAACCAAGTGATGCCTTAGGTTGCGCATATTAAGTGCACGCTCAGAATGACAAAATGACATTTTAAATTGTTCCCATGAATTGGGCAAAGAGTTCAGAACAACCATAACTTGCACTTCTTCTTGAAAAGGATAGCCAGCAATTTTTAATTCCTCTGCTAAAACACAAAGTTTATTGATATGCTCATTAACAGAACCACCCTCGCCCATCTTGGTGGAGAGAAAACGATTAACAAGGCTGAGCACCTTTACAAGAGATATATCACCAAAATCCTTTTCCAGTTTGCCTAATATTTTTCGAGCAACCTGTTCACTATCATACTCAGCAGCTAAAGAATCTGTCATTGATCCCAACATTGGCATCCGAGCCGGTTACGATCGGTATCCGCTGCAAACTCACGTGGTCAACCCTAGCTCCACCGAAAAAAAAACTCTGCCGCCGCCGCCGCTGAGTTTTTCAATCTGTTGGCGTGGTGCTTCTCCTCCGCTTTGTGCCGCTGTCGCCTCTCCGTCGTGGTGTCACGTACATCCCGTCGCCATCGCAACTCGATTTTTGCGTGGAAGCTGGAGCGCGTGTTTCATCCCGCACTCCTACCGTGCACACGTAAATCGAGGAAGTTTTAGCACGATTTTTTTTTTGATCTGTGCTACCGCCGCACTCGTGAAGATTGGAAGAAGCTCCTGTACGGCTGTACGTGTGCGTGGCTGCGTGCTCGTGCTCGTCACCCAGCAGTGAAGATCAGGGAAGGAGCTGAAACGTGGGGGCTTCACAAGGGCAGATTCATTTAATCATTCTGTTTCAGCCTCGAGACATTTTCTGGTAACTCATCACCACTCGCAATGACATCTAATAGTGTATTTTCTGAGCTGCTCAAATCCTGCAAGTTAGATGGTTCTAATTTCACGGTTTGGAAACGGAAAATCATGTATCTGCTTACTGTTGAGAATATTGATTATGTCATTGATGTGCCTGAACCGGAAAAGCCTAAGGATGATGCCACTGATGAGGAAAAGAAAGATTATATGATAGAATATGAAAGTTGGGCTAAAGATAACACAAAGGGCAGCTTGGGCGGTTGTTCACATTAGATGGCACAATGTGAATAATGCTATCAAGGGGAGGCACAGCTAACGAAGAAACTTTCACATTGGCAGGCAACTCATATGCACCCTTAAATCTCTCGAGACAGTTTGAGCGGGTCTGGTCTGTGTCGCAGACAAACGGCCTGCAGCCTTTCTCATAAGACGTGCACCTCAGTAGGACTGCATTGTGCGGGTAATCAAGGCAGATTGGGCAAGTAACATCCTCCATCCAACTCTTATCAAGCTGAATGTCCAGGTCAAAAGAGCTGTGCCGCACCACCTTCTTCATGAGCAGGTTTCCTGAACCCATGTCGGACTTCCAACACAAAAAAATTCCTGAACCTAACAAGCGCAACTTTTCATTACAACCTGCACGACATCAAGAGGCAATCAGATAAATTCCAAGTTGCTCACCGATAAGCATAGCTCACAAATTCTCTATGTTGATCTAACAAACTGTCATAATTAGCATTTCCATCAAAAGACACCACGGCAGGTACAAACACCCTGATACCTCCAATCAGTCCATGTAATGATTCCCCATAAACCCACTACTTGACACTGAAAAGGGACTAAGAGAACTCATCACCAAAATGATATGATTTCCGACTACCACTTCCAGTTCTGCAGAAACTCTACAAATCCAACAGAAATCGACAAGTGCTCGTGAAAAAGAATCCGATTTGGATCAGAAAATATCGTTGTCCAGGGGTGGGCGGAGTTGGCGTGGGGGACGGGGGGTTCAGTTGAACTCCCCAAAAATTTCGGAAAAAAAAAGAATAATTGGATCTATATCATTGAAAGATCCAAAAGATATATACCATTGACCCCACAAGTCATTGACTCATGTGAACCCCACATGTCATTGACTTGTGATGGTATATATCTAACTTTGGGATCTTTTAATGGTATGATCCAAATTTCCCAAAAAAAAAAAAACCGCACGAACACCCAAAACTAACTTTTACGGCGCGGCGCCCGTGTCGCCTGTGATCGATCGTCGATCCATCCTGCGCGCCGATGGGCTATGGACGGGGATGGATTCGATTCGATTAACTGGGTGCCACCACGCACGCGCACACACAAATTCCACACCATGGAGTGAATCGAGTTCACCCAGGAGGTACTTACAATTTCGGAATCGACACTGATAAACGAAACCAACGGAAAGGGAGGGCGGGGATTATACTCACCAACAACAGCAGAAGACGAGACCGGGCACGGATCTCCGCTCCGCTCGACGGCCGGTAGAGAGGGTCGGCGCCGCCGCGGCGGGTGGAGGATCCGGCGGACGGAGAAAGGGAGGGAGGGGCCGTCCGGCGCGGAGCGGGAGGGGGGACGGGACGGGTGGGGAAGGGTGGGCGGCGGCGTCGCGCTCGGCTGCGGCGTCGCCTCGGGGAGAGCCTAGTCTAGGTTTGGAGTTGGACTTTTTGAGCCATTTGCGCTTGCGCTTGCGTGAGCGAGAAAATTACAAATTTGGAACTCCAAACGTTGCGTTTCGTAACTTTGTCATTGCTAATATCGACTTCGTAAAAATGGGACTCGAAACGTTGTCTTCATGCAAGTCATACCCTCATACGTATTTTCCCTCTTTTCTAATTAAAATGGGTGTATTTCCAAAGTGAAAGGACGTTCTTGCCCCTAGTATTTTGGACGTGAACGGTTCCCTGCTCACGGTCGTGGACGGTTCGCATCGATTCTTTTTTTTTTAGACTTACGGTTCGCATCCCTGCCTCCTCCATCCGTTCGAGCTCAAGACGGAAGAACCCTAGACGGCCGCCGAACGATGACGCGCTGCTCATCGATCCCCGCTGCAGGACAGGCCATGCCGGACATCCCCGCAGGACAGGCCGCGCCGGCCAGGCTGCACAGGCCGTCACCGCCGGCCAGGCCGCGCCGGCCATCCCAGCCGGCCAGGCTGTCGACGTGCCGGCCGGCCAAGCCCCGTCGCTCGTCTCCGCCGGCTGGGCCCTGTCGCTCGTCCCCGCCGGTCATGCAGCACCGCTCGTCCATGACGGCCAAGCCGTCGCCGCGCCGGCCGGCCAAGCCCTGGCCGCTCAGGCAGCCTAAGTCCTGGTTGCGCTTGCCGCCCAGGGACTAACTGGCGAGGTCCTGGCCGCGCTGGCTGCCCAGGTCATGGCCGCGCTTGCCGCCCAGGACGTGGCCGCGCCGGCCGCACAGGGCGTGGCCGCGCTCGCCGGCCAAGACGTGGTCGCGCCGGCCGCCCAGAGCGTGGCCATGCAGGCCGCGCATGGCTTGGCCGCGCCGGACGCTGAGAGTCTGGCCATGTCAGACGCCGAGGGTATGGCCGCGCACGACGCCATTGTCCTGGTGAGAACTTTGCTGCCTACTGCTCCTCCTCCGGCGGTAGAGTACGATGTTCCTGTTGTTGATGTGCAAAGGTAATGACCTTAATCATCTTTTTTTCATGCATCTAATTGTGGACCCAATATTTTGTGCAGCCGACTCGCGTTCCTTCTAGGAGAGGCCACCTCTTCAAAAACCAACACCAACACCACTAGTCATGTGAGGATGGCTACTGTGACCGCACCAAAAAAGATGACACCGAAGAGAAAGCTAAACATCAGATGAATAGTTGTATTTGTGATGAGATGTGAACTCATTTTTTATTTGTGAGATGGAACTCGTTTAGAGCAAAATTATGGTTGTGAGATAAATTTGATTAGGCTAAATTTGTGGATTTGTTAGCTGAACTCATTTTTGTGCGGTGTTCTTTATTTGTGCTTACATATGAAATCATTTGTGGTTGGAGATTAATTTTTTTGTGTTCATTTGTGTCTATTAATATAGTCATGTGACATGCACGGCAGCCGCTGGAGGCCAGCCACGGCCGGCAGCCAGGCAGCCAGGCAGCCAGGCAGCGGCCAGGAGGGAAAAAGGGGCGCTGGCTATAGGCAGCCCCAGCTACTGACGTTTCGAGCGTGAGGAAAAAAAGAAGAGGCCAAAATGGTCTTTTTCAGGTGGCAAATACATGTATTTTAATTAAAAAAAGGGAAAATACACCTAATGGCTTGGTTTGCAAGAGGATAACGTTTCGAGACCTATTTTTGCGAAGTCGGTGTTAGGAATGGCAAAGTTGCAAAACGCAACGTTTGGAGTCCCAAAATTGCAATTTTCTCTGCGTGCGCCGAGTGGAGAGAGAGGAGAAGTGGAGGAGAGGAGACAGAGTGGGGTGGGGGGGGGGGGGCGGGCCGGTGATTGCAGCCACTCTTGTTTGACATTTTCCGCCACTTGGCCTCCGCGCGTCCTTTTCTTTGTTTTTTTCCAGGCCCAAAGGTTATTAAGACTAACACAATGCTCTTTTTATTTAAGGTCCGATTTAGTTTTCCAAAATTTCACCAACTACCCATCACATCAAATCTCCGAACACTAATTAGGAGTATTAAATGTAGATTAATGACAAAACTTATTCCAAAATCTCTACCTTAATTTTCGAGGCGAATCTAACGAGCCTAATTATGACATGATTAGATAACATTGTGCTACAGTAAACAATCTCTATTGATGGATTAATTATATTTAATGGATTCATTTCGCAATTTCCGATCCATTCGTGTAATTATTTTTGTAACTAGCGTGAGTTCAATACTCATAATAGACCGTGGAAGAGGACCCAAAAATTTCACCTCACGAACTAAACGGTAGATGTGCTAACAAAGGAAAATATCACCGAACCAATGCGGGACATTAGAAGAGCACTTCTGGAAGCATATGTAAGTACCTTGCCACGGGTGCAGCAGGGCATCGCTTCGGCGACAGAAAGACAATCTGTCATGCTAATCAGCTAATGTATGGCGGGGGAGGAAAATGAGATGAGGCTTCAGTGGATTGTTTGCGCATGTCTTCACCTTAGTCTCTTGTGTGCATGCAAAAGAAAAAAAAAGTTGATGTCACCTTTGCATGCAAGTTATTTAAAATTTTAAAAATCTATATATCATAAACCGAGTATCAAAATTAAATTCTGATTGCATCATTAAATTTCTGACAATAAAACTTCGAAACAAGATCCCACTTGACTATATTCGACAAACGTTTTTATTTATATTTTTAATTCAGGTTATATATTATAATATCGTTAGAACAAAACGAATGAAGTGTTAGAACAAACGAGAACAACTGTGAGAACAAGATCCTATTATAGCCAAAACAAGTTTGTATGTCTTTCGAACAAAAACAAATGTATTGTCAGAACAAATCAGAAAAAGAGTCGGAACAAGTTATTACTATAGACAGAACAGGTTATTAATATAGCCAGAACAAGATATTATTATAGTCAGAACAACTTATTATTATTGCCAAAATAATAAAATTGTAAATTTATAAAACCAGAACAAGTCACTGTTATATATCGAGAACAAAATGAAAAGAAAATAAATCAGTATAAAAATAGAACTCCACGCAAACTAGTTAGTAAATAAATAATTAAGTATATATAGCAAATAAAAAACTAGTAGATTTCTTATATCTTGAGAAAAACTAAAAAACATAATTTGAAGTGAAATTTTTAATTGAGACGAAACAAATATTCACTTTGGAGAAAAATTATTAAAAGAAAACAAATATTAACAAAGAGAAAAATATAAAAAGGAAAGTAGACATAAAAAAGACAGTAACAGGAATTTTTATACCTACGCTAATGATTGTGTGATGGAAAATAAATATCACAGCATTAAAAATTTTATTGTGTAAGATATAGGAATGGAATATCCTGCAAAAAAAGAATGAAAATAAAGGGTGTAAGAAAAAAAAACAGTATGAAAAATGAGAAGAAAAATGAAAAGAAAAGATAACATTAAAAATTACAAGGGATGAAAATAAATATACATAAATAAAAGAAAAGGAAAAGGAATAATAAATTAAAAGAATGGATTAAAAAATAAAACCAAAAAAAAGAAGGGGTAAAATAAAATATATAGAACAAAAAACAAATTAAAATAATAGTTAGAGAAAATAGAAAAAGAAAAAGAATAGAAGTACGTACCTGCAACAGCCGGCCATCCGTCGCAGGGACGTGGATGACGACGGAAACACCCACCTCGCGTTAGTTTTCTCTAGCAGCCCACTTGTGGCCCACAATCCACCTGTTCATCGCAGCTTGTAGCTAGATCGGCAGCGTGACGCGATGCGATTTTGTCGCTGAAGCGACATATAGTCGCGGCGCCTTGCCACTTCTAATTTTACCCATCAGTTCATTTTGTGCCTATATAGTCTGAGGACCGAAGTATCTCCTGCTTTCATCAGGTTAGTTTGCCAGTTGTGAGACGTTTTGTTTCATCCATCAGTGAAAAGGCTTTAGGTGCAGATACTATCAAAAGAGTTCGACCGGAACAGCAATTAGTGAAGGTACGTTGTGCTTGTGCCATACTACCATTAAGAGATTAACATATAACAAGCATACAAATGTTTGTTTGGGATAATTTGTTCTTCACTTTGTTATTCTCCACAGCTTTACATATATTGGATTCTCCTAGCTGTTAAG
The DNA here is from genome assembly GCA_036936925.1 of Cenchrus fungigraminus. Classification (NCBI taxonomy): domain Eukaryota; kingdom Viridiplantae; phylum Streptophyta; class Magnoliopsida; order Poales; family Poaceae; genus Cenchrus; species Cenchrus fungigraminus. The sequence goes on along the minus strand of CM072776.1, from coordinate 58,793,654 downwards.
TTCCCTTTTGTCTCTAGGAATAGTGAAACTCGCTAGCAAATAAATAAAAATACTATAACAAGCATAAACAATCTTCTCTGGAACGTTCGGTTATTACCTATTGGTCTATGCTAATGAAAAGACTAAAATCTTGTCAATTTTATTTATATGTGCTGCAGATTGTGCATGACGAACTTGTACAACTGATGGGTGGAGATGTATCTGATATCGTATTTGCAAAGAGTGGCCCGACGGTTACTTACTGGCAGGTTTACAAGGTGTCGGGAAGACTACAGTTTGTGCAAAGCTTGCATTCTATTTGAAGAAACTGGTGCATTCCTAAGCCTTTTATTTTCGAGTATCTGGCAGGCTTTAATGCTTGATAATCTGTAGATACTTATACCAGAGTTAGGTTGCAGGGGAAGAGTTGTATGCTGGTTGCTGCAGATGTTTACAGGCCTGCTGCCATTGATCAACTTACTATACTAGGTAAACATGTACGCTTTATATTACTTAGCCTTGAATAGTTGCATGTGACAGCTGTAAAAATTAAGGAGTGGACGCACCATCAGATTTTTTACCATCATGTAACATTTACTTTTGTAACTGCCTTCTGTTTTATTTTATTTTATTGGGATTGACAGGTGGGTGTACCAGTTTACTCAGAAGGAACGGGGGCCAGACCTCCAGAGATAACCAAGAATGCTGTGGAAGAGGCGAAAAGCAAGAATATTGATGCCATTGTGGTAGATACTGCTGGAAGACTGCAGGTTAGCCTTCTGTGTATCCCCTTTAATTTTTCAGTTTAAGGTTACAACTCATATGGAATTCTGGTATGAACCTGATTCATCGGCACCTTTATACGCATGAACAATATGTATTATTCAGATAGCATATCAACTAGCATTGCCTATATGGTTTAGTATGCATTATTGATGCTAGCTGATCACCTTTCTGTCATTCAGATTGATAAAGCAATGATGGATGAACTGAAATAAGTGAAGAAGGCCGTTAATCCTACTGAGGTACTGCTTGTTGTTGATGCCATGACTGGCCAAGAAGCAGCAGGTATCCACCTTTTGCTTCTTCCTGCTATTTCAGTCTTCATGTTGCCAAGTGACAACATTCTATACAACACTTGTCGGAACTGCAGCAATGCAACACAGTAATTCAAAAAATTAGAGGAGCGTGAGACACCCCTCTAGGTCCTGTGTTGGACTCGGGGGGGGGGGGGGGGTCACTCTGAGTTGACTATTGGTAAGGTCTTAACATGTTTTTTTCTTATAGTGCTCCTGTAGAGCAAGATTTTTGTTCTCCTGGTTCTATAAACTCGAATAACCTTAGTGACTCTTTCCTTCAAGAGTATTGCAACATCCACATAAATATTTCTTTTCTGATACGAAGCACTTGTCACCACCTTCAATATTGAGATTGGTATCACTGGCGCCATACTGACTAAACTGGATGGTGATTCCAGGGGTGGAGCAGCACTAAGTGTTAAAGAGGTCATTGCTTGCCAGAAACTTTTCTTGTCATCATATAAAATTTCAAATTAATGATTAGTTGGTGATGCAAAAAATATTATTGTCAATTCATTTACCACTGTTTGATTAAATTGCAGTTTCTTATGCCAGAGGCATAACTTTTTTTATTCGTGTGTATATATTTTGATTATTCTTTTTTCACTTGTTGGTCACAGTTATGAATGATAAAGATATGTCATCATCACCATTTTCACTACACTGCATACATATATATGATTTTATGAGCAATCTTATATCCTCAGCAGTTATCTTGTGGTCATTGCTCTGTAGTAGATTTAAGTTCTTACTTTCAGCTGGCACATGAAAGTAAAAATCACCGCTTAATTAATCATGCAGGTATCTGGAAGGCCCATTAAATTTGTAGGACTTGGAGAACGATTGGAAGACCTTGAGCTTTTCTATCCTGAATTCCTGATCGTGTGGCACAACGAGTTTCGGGAAGAGGTCTTTTACGGTACGCAATACCACCCAACGGTAGTACGGTTGTATTATCGGGTTTTTTCAGTTTTTACTATGGGTAAAATGGTAATTTGCTCGATGTATATTATTTAGAAAAAAAATTCCCCGCTGCCAAGGTATAAAAAGACTTGATTTCATATATTACAACAATATTATTTTGTATATTTCCGATAATACTCATATATTACCATACCACCTATGAATATCACTCATACCACACTAAAAAATCGGTGGTACAGTATTAATCTCAACCGTCAGATCCTTACATATAGATCCTTTTCTATTACATACGACTATACAAGTCGTTTTCAACCGATGGTGGTACAGGGTGGTATTGTGTACCGTAAAAACCCTCTTTGGGAATGGGAGATGTACTTTCATTTGTCGAAAAAGCACAAGAAGTTGTAAGTACCTTTGAAAGGATCTTGATGTCGCCTAGAGCGGGGGTGAATAGGAGAGACGACCGATTTAAACTTTTCGTCATCGAAAACTTGAACTGCCAGGCGTCACCGGTCAGACCGGTGAGGCTGACCGGTCAGACCGGTCCCTGGCGCTGCTCAGCAGGTGGCACCGGTCAGACCGGTGTCCTTCACCGGTCAGACCGATGACCCACAGAGAACCTGCAAAAACAACTTCAAGCTCCTCTTGACTTCTACCACGAACCAAACTTGGTGAGTTGCCTTGGAAGATGATCACAAGCAGGGTAATGAGCCCTGCACACACAAGTAGCACACCCAAGTAGATCGAAGCGGAAGCAAAACAAATATGCTAGAAAAACAACTTAGAGAGGCAAACCACAAGAGATGCAAGGATTTGTTTCCCGAAGTTCACCGCCCACTAAGGAACGGCTACGTCTCCGTTGAGGAGCTTGTAAGGGAGAAATCCCACAACAAGCCGGGTCTCTTTCAACCTCTTTCATCCTTTCCACTAAGGCGATCTTTTCCACGAAGAGGCAAGATCACAGCCCTCACAAACTTGCCGCTGCTCACCACAACCTTGGGAGCTACCCGGCGACGCCTAGCCGTCTAGGAGGCAAACCTCCAAGAGTAACAAACGCTTCAAAGCTTGTAGACGCGAAACCGAAGTGCTCAAGCTATGGGAATGCTCTTGTTAGCTCACAAAGTCGCTCTTGAGCTCACTCTCTCAACCCAACACAAACAATATGGCTTGAATCCACAAATCTCACAAAGAGAGGGTTGGGGAGAGTCACTAAGGCTTAGGGCTTGCAAGAATTAGCTTAGAACTTCAGTACAACCACTAGAAACAGCAACCTTCAACTGAAAAAGGCTTGGGGTATTTATACCCCTCAAAGAAGAAAACTAGCCGTTAGTCCTCGGGCGGCACCGGTCAGACCGGTGTTTGAAAAACTAGCCGTTGGGCTAGCGGCACCGGTCAGACCTGTGCCCTTGACCGGTCAGACCGGTCAGGCCCGAGTCACCCCCAAAACCCTTTCTATGATTCTAACACTTCACCAACGAGATGAAGTGGCTCAGGTTAGGTTAGGAGGGTTTGTTAGCACACTCTAAGGCTCTCAAGGCTAGATCTCACTTAGGTCAAACTAATGAGCACTTTGACTTGGTCAACTCGCTAATGTTGCATCCCTCTTGATAGTACGGCATACCTATACTCAAGAATAAATAACAGCACCGTGTAAACCTCTTGAGCTTGAATGTCTTCAATCTTGCCATACTTGAGCAATGTCCACTTGAGGGCTTTCAACTTAGCCTTTGACTTGAGCACGTCCATACTTGAGCTAGTGACTTAGGATCTTTCCATCTAGCATAGGAATGCACACTTGGATCCATAAGTCACTCCATATTGCCAACCATAACATGTTGATGACTTGCATTGCTTTCCTCGGTTAAGGTTTGGATATGATACTTGAAGACCCCACGGATGCTAGAACTTCACCTTAGCAACACACTAATGGCGGCTTAGCTACGGCCCCAAAGATTGCTTAGTCCCTCGCCCTAAACATCTCGGTTGATCTCTTCATCACTTATCCAATCTACTTTTGAGTTCCACTTTGCTTCATCCATAATTAAACTTCATTTGAAAACCCGCTTCAAATGCTTGATCTTGATTGACAACGAATGTGCAAGCTTCCAATTAAGGACCATAGTGTGTACACTCATCCTTGTGTCCTCTTTCTATCAACACATGAAGACTTGCACTTAACTTAGAGAGTTACCATCTTCTCTTTTTATGATCCTTGTAATTTTAATCAAGCTAAGTCTAGTAAGGGAGACCATGAATTGACCTTCTCGATTTATCCCAATATTTATCTTCCTTTAATGCTTGATATTTGTCACATATGCATTAGGATCATCCATATGTTTGTCTTCTAAAATGTGAGCCATATAATATTCATCCACAAATAAATACTTCAATAATTGCTCATGAATATCTAAATAAAACCTGCTCACAATCTTAGACAAATGCATTAGTCCTTTAATCGCTTTGTCATTCAATTCACCAAAATCCACTTAGGGGCCTAGATGCACTTTCAATCTCCCCCTTTTTGGTAATTGATGACAACTCGATTAAAGCTTACAAATAAAACATTAAAGCGCATTTAGATTCTTATATATAGCTAGAGCTCGCCCTTAATTTGTGCTTTGAGTGGAATTTCAAAATTTTGGCCTCAAATGATGTCGGGGTTCTCTACCGCCGATCAGTAAATTTGTATCGGATCGTGTGTCCGACCCTGATGGTTAGCGCGAGAGACGCCGGGATTTAGACTGGTTCGTTCCTCCGAGGAGTAATACCCTACGTCCAGTATGGAGCTGCCGTGTTCTTGCGCTAGGGATGTCTGTAGTAGAGGTTACAAACTTGTCAGGAGAGGGTGTCGAGCCCAAGTCCCTGAGGTATGAGTATTCGGTTCGTCAGCCCTCGTGACGGTTGCCCTCCTCTCCCTTTTATAGATGCAAGGGGAAGGGGCAAAAGAGGAAAACAAGCAAATGCTATAGTCCTACGCAGCCGGGAGGTCTTCTCGCACGTCGCCGTCTACCAGGGAGCATTGAAGGGGGGCTGAGCTGTGTTGGTGCTCGAGGCCGCCGCGTGGCCAGGTGGCGCTGTTCATTCCGGGCACCTGGCGCTTCCTCTGAGTTCTTTTGTGCTGACTCGACCCGCCTGAGTGCGAGTTGAGTCCGCCACGTCAGGACCTAAACGTAGGCCAGCGCTAATTATAGCGGGCACTCGAGTGCCTCTGACGGGGTTGGTGTGCCGCAGAGTCAGACGGGACGGCGCGTCGGGGGCCGTGCGGCTGAACAGTGCCACATTACGGCTCTTGTCAGAGCCGGCCGCCCGCGCGTGCCGCCAGTTGGAGAATTTGCATGGCGTGGGGAACTGGCACCTCCACGCGTCGTTGCGGGGGTGCCCGCGTGTCGGGGTGGCGCCACGTTCGTGTGGGCCGTGTCTTGGTCGGAGACAGAAACTGCTCGTGTGAACGAGTTCGTTGTCAAAGGCAAAGCGGAGACTCCTCGCGCGAGGCGGAGGCTCCTCGTGCGAAGCGGAGACTCCTCGTGCAAGGCGGAGACTCCTCGTACGAGGCGGAGACTTGTCGGAGAAGCCACCCCTCAGTTGGAGACTTGTCGGGGAAGCCTCCCACTAGTCGGAAACAAGGCGTCTTGCCAGTGAAGGTCTTGACAGGGATCTGTGGTTCTCCTTGCGTTGGATCTTGGCCTTCACATTGTCAATGGTGTCAGATGACTCCTCCTTGAGAGTGATTATCTCGCCGTTTAAGGGGGGCCTAATCTGGGCCCTCGTCAGTAGCCCTCGAGCCTGGGTGGGAGTCAAGGACTCGCCCGCAGGCTCAAATGAAAGGCGTCGCGATGATCTTTGTTCTTGGTTTTCCCGGTGGGTGTGCACGAGCGCATCCGCCGGATGTATCCCCCGAGCCCACGAGTCTCGCTTGTGGGGTTTTTAATCCTCAAAGATGTTGTCATCGCTCCGAGGTCCTTGGTCGAGACGGTCGTAGTGGTCGTGGGTGACGTGTCCGTCGTGGAGGTCATGGCCGACGTGGCGGACGCGACGGTTTGACGAGATAGCGCACAGCCGATTCAGATTCTCGGGCCCACCGAGCGTCGAAACGTCGCGCGGGTGGGTGTCAGTTACCCCGGGGCACGCGCGCTCATGCAGGCGTCTTCGCAGCGTGGTGGGACCGGCATTTAAGGCCAGCGGCCACACCCCTTCTCTTTTAACCGTGCGCCGGCTTAGGACTCGAATCTTTTCGCTTCCCAGCCTTCTCCATTACCATTGCCGCTCGCTCCCTTTGTGCTTCACGCCCTCAGCGCCGCCGCCTCCTTCACCCGCGCCGTGCGTGAGAGCTTTCCGTCGCCATGTCGAACTGGTCGCGCTCCAGCGTGTCCCGCTCGGTCCTCCGCCGCCTCGTCACCGCCGGTCAGCTGCCCGCGCTCACTGACGCCGAGGAGTGGAGAGTGCCCAAGGATGAGACCGTGCCGCGCCCACCAAAGGGCTATGTCGTCTCGTTCGTGGCGTTCCACGAGCGTGGCTTCTCCGTCCACGCCGGACGATTCATCCGCGCGGTGCTCTTCGAGTATGGGCTGCAGCTCCAGCATCTCAACCCGAACAGCATCCAGCAGATGGTGGCGTTCGAGGCGCTGTGCGAGGGGTACTTGGGCGTCGGCACCCATTGGCACCTCTTCAAGTACTTCTTCAAGTTCGCCTGCCTGAAGGACGGCCCGCTTCCGGCGACGATCAGATGCGCCAACCTCCGGATGAAGCAAGGCCGGGGCAACGCGTACATCCCCTTCACATTGACGAGCTCCAACAGCGGATGGCACAAGAGCTGGTTCTACCTTAAGAACGACCCCGACCACGCGCTGCCGGAGTTCACCGGCTCCTTGAAAGGATCGAGGCAATATGGCCTAGAGGGGGGGTGAATAGGCCTGCACACAAATTTAAACTTTTTCTGCAAAGTGACTGTCAGGGTTCGAAACTTCCGAGATTATTTCCGGAACCTCCGAACGAGGCAGCCTCCGAAAATAATCACGGAACTTCCGAGATCTGTTAGATCAGAGCAACTATGAGATAAACTGCGGATTACTTGATGAAAAACAGATCTATCAAATTCTAGGAGATACTTAGGACCTAGCAAGATGATTTCTAAGCAAAGAACCAGCTAGGATGCTACCACAAAGTAGATCGGAGACAAACCCTAGTAGATCTAGTCAAGAACAAGCATGAACATGGATAAGTAAGTATATAAATCAAAGCACACACGAGACAAGATTTATCCTGTGGTTCAGCTCGCCACAAATGCTTGCTTACGTCCACGTTGTTGAGGAAGCCACAAAGGCTAGGGACCACAAAGACCCACTCCTCTCTCTCACCTATCACTTTGGGTAATAGGTGGAGACTTTCCACTAGAATCACAAGGGTAATACAAACAGCTTGGAGCTTCCACAATCGGGTTGGAGAGCTTCCAAGAACCTCTATCCGTCTAGGAGCAAGGCTCCAAGAGTAAAAGATCCACCAAGCTTGCTAGAGCTTCTCCAAGTGCTCAAGAACTAGGAATGGAAGATTTTGTTCACAATCTTACTTCGATTTCCACTCTCAATCAATGCTAGGTAAGGATTTGGAAGAGAGTAGGTTTGGAGTCAATGCTAGGTGAGGGAATGAAGCTTGAACGGGTTGCTGTTCAGGGAAGAAGAGAGAATGACCGTTGGGGGACCAAGGGGTATAAATACCCCCAGATCCAGAACTGTAACGGTCATATTTCAAAGTCCGGAACCTCCGAGAAAAATCTCGGAACTTCCGAACCCTGAAACCTCTGCTGGCTCTAGCCCGAACGGTCGGAACCTCCGAGATTAAACTCGGAACCTCCGAACAAGGAAACAACAGGGGCAAAACAGCAGCAGGTCTCTCTCCTCAAGGAATGGGTTAGGATTAGGATAGATGTTCTATGAGCACTTGAATCCACCCTAACTCACCATTAGTATCCCTCTTGATAGTACGGATTGTCCTATACTCAAATTCAAAAGATAAAATAAATAAACTTCTCCAAAGAGCATAGGTATCCTTCTTCATGTAATTGAGGGGTCTCCTTTCTTTCTTTTGCACCTGTAAAACATTCTTGTACTGCACAATAAACTCAAAGGCTCATTAGCTCTTTAATTGTGTGGTCAACATCACCAAAACCCTCATAGGGCTTGATTGCACTTACAATCTCCCCCTTTTTGGTAAATGTTGACAACCCAATTAAAGTTTACAATTTAATTTGAAAGATTGAGCTTTTGATGATTTGAATACAAGTCTCCCCCTCAATGTATGCATGTCCCTTTTGAATAGAGTGATATGTCTCTTATGACATTTGAATTGCATACATTGTGAGTAAAGTGACAGGATATGTTGTATTCACATCATCGAGGGGTGCAAAAGAAGTGTAACAAGTAATACGTGATGCATATGGCATGTCATACACACAGGGAGTTATCTGTTAACAGAGTTCGGAACCTCCGAGAAAGTTTCCGGAACCTCCAGGATGAACCCAGAGTTGGAGCCTCCGGAAAAATTCTCAGAACCTCCGAAGTCTGCAACAGATACTCTAACAATCAATCAACCACAATTAAGCCAATAACATGTACCAGTAATAGCAGCTAGATACAGATAGAAATAATTCAGCACCTCTAGCCCTATTACACACATCACTCAAGAGTTTTAAAGTTTTTTTCACATCCCAAAGTTCAACCATGACCAGACCATACTTGCCAACAGAGGCAAGCTTAAAGTGTTTACAGAAGTTCATCAACAATACCACCAGGAGTTCATGAGAGGCCCCAAAGAACAGTTAGCACTCTCATCTCACCAAAAGAACAAAAGATTTTTGTTAGCCCCCTAAGCCAGCCAGTTAGGTCAATAGATCATCTCAATCTTCATCTTTCTCCCCCTTTGTCAACACTTAACAAAAAGGGAAGAAAAGAAGAGAGGAAGTTAGATTTGGACCTGCAGGGAATCATTCATCATCACTAAAGCCAGACTCCTCCTCCTCAGCCTCAGGAACAGTGCTGTCAGACCCTAGGTCAGTGTCAGAATCAGAGGAGAGATCAGCAGGCCTCCTGACAGACCTCCCAGCAGTGGCCTTCCTCCTTGCTCTGGCAGGAGTGGGAGTCTTCATGGCTTTCTTTCCAGTAGCTTCCTTCCTCAGCCTGGCCATCTTAGCACTAAGGGGCTCAATGTCTTCTTCTTCTTCAGATTGAGTAGCAGGCATGTTTCCCTCAGCCAGTGGGCTGCCAGTGTCCTTCTCACCCTCATCTTCACTAGTAGTATACTCTGGAAAATCTGGAAAGATAGGTGGAGAAGGGAGCATAGCATTAAAAGATAGCCCCTGATGCTTTAGCAGCCTGTTCATGTCTTGCCTTAGCTCATACATCTGAGTTGCTGTCCAGTTGCAAAACCTCCAGGTGTCCCTCACCATGCCCCTCAACTTGTGCAGACCAGCAGGCATAGGTGCCCTGCTGGGTCCCTCTTCACCCTCTTGCTGCTCAGACCCTGCTTTCTTCAAGATGTACTCCTCAACCACTTGTTGCTTCTTCTGATGCTGCCACTGCTTGACTTGATATGATGCATGCTCCACATCCTTCTTGAAACTGATTCCTGAAACCATCTCAATCATGTACATAATATAGGGAGCATAGGGCAGATTATACTTGCCACTCTCAGTCACTTCCACCAGATTAAACCAGATGAACTTGCTGACAGAGAAGGGCTTTGCCCCAGGCAGCATCCTTGCAAGCAAATTTGGAGCAAATCTCCTGAGGCTGGTAGAGTCACTCCCACCTTTGGGATAGATAGTCTCTTTGAACATGTTGTTCAGCACATAGTAGACAAGCTTAAGAGCTGTTGTAGACCCATCTGCAAGCTCATCATATTCATAGGCTGAGGAGATCATGCTGTGATTCATGTGTGGCTCAAAGTGAATCACCTCAGCATCCCTGTCTTCCTTGCTGAATCCAAAAAGCCTGGCAAAAGTGGTGAAGTCTACCTTGTAGTGTACCCCCTCAGTCATCCAGTGGATGGTCTCTCTGATGTCCTCATGGAAGAAAGTAGCATGGAATTGTGCTAGTACTTCAATATTCCAGTCATATTTGAAGCTCATAATGTCTCTCATCTTGTACTTGTCCACCAAATCAAGCACATCCCTCTTTACTGGTTCTTCTGCTGCTTCCAAGTGTGTAAAGTCAATCCACTTCATCTTGATCAGTTTCATCTTGGTGTTCAGCACTGTCTCATAGAACTTGAAGTGAAAAACAGACCAGAACCTATAGTCTATAGCAGCCATCTTCGGGTTGACATAAGGATTCTCTTCTCTTGCTTTCTTGACAAGGTATCCTACTCCATTATAGTTGGTGTGCTCAATGTACACTGAATTATCATACTTAGTTGGGAGACGCCTTTTGAGCAGGGCCTTATGATACCTCAGATAGGTGGAGTCAATTTCACCAAGTAGCATGTCATCTTCTAGCTCTATGGGGATGGTCTTGCCTTCTGTCCCCCCATTGTCCTCAACATGAGCTGCTGAACCAGATCCTCTTCCTCCTGACAAACTGCCCCCTTTTCCTCTTCTGGGGGTTGCTTTTCCCCTGCTGCCACTGCCACCCACAGTTTCCCTTGCTGCAATCTTGAAAGCCCTCTCCCCAGCAGAGGTCTCAAAGGGCTGCCTCTGCCTCTTGGCATAGGTCTTGTCACCAGGTGTCCCAGACATCTTGGATTAGAGGGAAGAAGATGGAAACCGACGAGATTGTGAAGCTTTTGACGCCAGGGGACGTAGCCCAGAGGTCCCCTCCAGATCACAGAGTGATCTAGTGGCGCTGAGGAGGAACAACTCGCTGGAACGAATTCAAGCGGTGCAATGCCGTTCCCCTCTGCTTCACAAAGAAAGTCGGCGAGGAAGGAAGGTGATGTAGAAGATCAGGACGTCCTCCTCCTTCTTCACTGGAACACGGCGAATCTGGATCGAGTCCCCGTACAGCTCCCCCTCCTTCTTTAGCTTCTGCGGCCCGCCGACGAAGAAAGATGTGCGGCCTCACACGCGGGACGCACGAGACAGCACGGTCACCGACGACGAGGAAGAAAGGCGGTGGCGCGGCGGTGGAGAGAGGGAAAGCGATGCGGGCGCCGTCGAGAGAGAGAGAGACGGATGCGGTAAAAAGGGATCTGATAACTGCGCGGTGAAAGGGAGAGATGGGTTAACCCTAGGGTAAAGGAATATTCCATGGAAGATGCCAGATTCTTTTAAACTGCCCCCTCTGACGAACTGAATGCTGAGTCAATTAAGATTGGAAGTTCCGAGGAATTTCTCAGAGCTTCCGAGGCTCGGAACCTCCAAAGATTTTCTCGGAGCTTCCGAAACTTGAATTCCAGAGACTGTCAACTTTCACTCCTTTTGAGATTTCGAACCTTTTATCAACTGAGATCCTTAGGTCATGGTATCCTTGACTCAAGTGGCTAGAAAACAAGCAATCACACATTCAACTATAGCCACTTAAGACAAGTTAGGGATATGAAAAAAAAATTTGAAGCATTATCAAAACAAAGTTTTCACAAAAAGCTTTTTCAAAGGAATTTTCAGGGAATATCAACATTTTGAAGCAAACAACCATGGCATGCTAGAGATCAAACCACGCAACGAGAATCAAGAATATTTAGTTCATTCCTCAAACTACAAAACCTTGACTCATCGAGAGGTTTAGTGAAGATATCGGCTAGTTGTTTATCGGTGCTCACATGGCTTAGAGCGATATCTCCTTTGGCTTCGTGGTCTCTCAAGAAGTGATGACGAATGTCTATATGTTTTGTATGAGAATAGCTTACGGGGTTGTTTGCAAGCTTTATGGCACTTTCATTGTCACACAAAAGTGGGATATGGGTAAAGTGACATCCGTAATCCTTTAAGGTTTGCTTCATCCAAAGTAGTTGAGCACAACAAGCGCCGGCTGCAACATACTCGGCCTCGGCGGTGGAAAGGGCTACTGAGTTTTGCTTTCTAGAACTCCAAGACACTAGAGACCTACCAAGAAATTGGCAAGTCCCCGATGTACTCTTTCTATCTACCTTGCAACCGGCATAATCGGAATCCGAATAGCCAAGTAGATCGAAAGTGGAGCCCTTAGGATACCACAAGCCAAGGTTAGGGGTATGCACTAGATATCTCAAGATTCTCTTTACGGCCATGAGATGGCACTCTTTCGGGTTAGCTTGAAATCTAGCACACATGCACACACTAAGCATAATATCTGGCCTAGATGCACATAAGTAAAGAAGAGAACCGATCATGGAGCGATATACCTTTTGGTCCACGGATTTCCCTTCTTCATTGAGGTCCATGTGTCCATTGGTAGGCATTGGAGTCTTGATGGGCTTTGCCTTGTCCATGTCAAACTTCTTAAGCATATCCCTTGTGTACTTGGTTTGACATATGAACGTCCCTTCCTTTGCTTGTTTGATTTGAAATCCAAGAAAGAACTTGAGCTCACCCATCATGGACATCTCAAACCTCTTTCTCATCACCCTACTAAACTCTTCACAAAAAGTTTCATTAGTACTACCAAATATTATGTCATCGACATATATTTGGCACACAAAGATATGACCATCAACTTTTCTAGTAAAGAGAGTAGCATCGGCTTTGCCTATCTCAAAGCCTTGCTTGAGCAAGAAATCCTTAAGGCATTCATACCATGCTCTTGGTGCTTGCTTGAGCCCATAGAGCGCCTTACGGAGTTTGTAGACATGATTAGGATGCTTGAGATCTTCAAAACCCGGTGGTTGCTCAACATAGACTTCTTCGGAGAGTGGTCCATTGAGAAATGCACTCTTGACATCCATTTGATATAGCTTGAAGTCATGATGGGCAGCGAAAGCGAGTAGAAACCGAATTGCTTCAAGTCTTGCTACCGGTGCATATGTTTCTCCAAAGTCTAGTCCTTCAACTTGAGTGTACCCTTGAGCAACCAATCTTGCTTTGTTCCTAATCACAATACCAAACTCATCTTGCTTGTTTCGAAAGACCCATTTGGTGCCAATAACATTTGTCTTTGGTCTTTCCACCAACTCCCACACTTGATTTCTTTCAAAGTTGTTCAACTCCTCTTGCATAGCCACCACCCAATCCGGATCCTCAAGAGCTTGATCTACCTTAATGGGTTCAAGAGAGGAAACAAACGAGTAAAATGCGCAAAAATTCTTAAGACGAGATCGTGTTGTTACCCCTCTCCTTATGCTCCCAAGGATATTGTCAACGAGATGATCCCGTTGTATAACTTGATGTACACAAGGATGTGATGGTCCAAGAGGTTGGTGTAGAGGTTGGTCTTCATCATCTTCATCAGCTTGAGGCTCAGATGTACTTGCTTGAGCAGCCCCTTGCTGATTAGATTGCTGGTTCACAGTGTCTTGTGGTGCTGAGTTTCCAGACCCCGGAACCTCTAGAGAATTTCCCGGAGGTTGAGTTCCAGTGCCAGTTCCCGGAACCTCCGGAGATTTTCTTGGAACCTCCGAAGTCTGCACATCTGCTGAACCAGTGACTTCAGGCCCTTCGAGTGGTGTTGAAGCTTGGAGTTGATCCTCATCTTCCTCTTGTGCTTCAACTGGTCTAACATCACCTATGGCCAATTGCTTGATTGCTTCACAAGATGGCTTCTCATTACCTACAACATTTAAGTCAACTTGCTCCACTTGAGAGCCATTAGATTCATCAAAAGTCAAATCTACCGTGACTTCAATCCTCCCGGTGGTTAGATTGAAGACTCGGTAAGCATGCTCATTTGGACCATAACCAAGAAGAAATCCTTCGTCAACCTTCGGTGCAAACTTAGAAGTTCGGGGCCTCTTGTTTAGAATGAAACATTTGCACCCAAACACTCTAAAGTAAGACACCTTAGGCTTTTTACCGGTAATAAGCTCATAGGAGGTCTTCTTGTGAAACTTGTGAAGATAGAGGCGGTTGATAGCATGGCAAGCCGTGTTGATGGCTTCGGCCCAAAAGATGTCTTGAGTCTTGTACTCATCCAACATGGTTCTTGCCATCTCAATAAGAGTCCGGTTCTTCCTCTCAACCACCCCATTTTGTTGAGGGGTATAAGGAGCTGAAAATTCATGCTTGATGCCCTCTTCATCAAGAAATTCTTCAACATTGGTGTTCCGGAATTCCGAGCCATTATCACTTCTTACTTTCTTGATGGATAGCTCGAACTCCCTTTGTGCTCTTCTTATAAAGGTCTTCACCTTCCCTTGTACTTCACTCTTGTCAAACACAAAGAACAGCCACGTGAAGCGAGAATAATCATCAACAATAACCAAGCCATATTTGTTACCGCCAATACTTATGTAGGCCACCGGTCCAAATAGATCCATGTGAATGAGCTCCAACGGGCTTGATGTAGTGAGAATGCTATTTGGTGGGTGAGGTGCTCCTACTTGCTTTCCGGCTTGGCATGCTTTACATATCCTATCTTTCTCAAAATGCACATTTGTTAGTCCAAGGATGTGTTCATCTTTCAAAAGTTTGGCCAAGTTCCTCATGCCAACATGGGCTAGTCGGCGATGCCATAGCCAACCCATACTAGATTTTGCCACTAAACAAGACTTGGGAGAAACCTTACTTTTGTTGAGATCAACTAGGTAAAGCCTCCCCCTCAAGCGACCCGTAAGGACAATAGAGGAATCCTCCCTTCTTATGATGGACACACCCTTATCCGAAAAGTGACAATCAAAACCGATCTCACTAAGTTGTGAAACGGATAATAGATTGTAACCCAACGGATCAACATGAAGAACATTTGTAATTGAATATTTTGGAGAGATAGGGATATCACCTACACCGATGACTTCTCCTTTTGTATCCCCTCCATAAGCAATAGTTTCTCTTGGTCCTTCCAAATGGAGGTAGGATGAGAACATACTCTTTTCTCCGGTCATATGATGTGTACATCCGCTATCAAGCACCCAACTTGATCCACCAGAGGAGTATGCCTACAAAACAATTTAGTTCCTTCTTTTAGGTCCCCAATTTGACTTGGGGCCTTCAACGTTAGCAACCAAAATTTTAGGAACCCATAGTGATCTTTTCACATATATGTTAGACTCATTTCCAACATACGTGGCAACAACTTTACCAAGATTGTTGCGTCTCAACACATAGCTAAGGGGTATGTCTCTAGATGCATGAGCCTTGTTCTTGTTGAGGGACAAGTTCCTTCTAGGCATGATTGGATGGTTCTGAACCTGCAAACGAGTGTTAGATGCCTTGGAAGCTTGCTGAGGTTGAGTCTTGCCTTTCTTCTTGGTTCTGTCTTTGCAGACTCCGGAACCTCCGAGAATTTTCTCGGAACCTCCGAGTTCTGCTGTCTGTGTGGCTCGAGGCTTCCAGACTCCGGAACCTCTGGGCTTTGAGCTCGGAACCTCCAGGGTCTGGGTAAGCAGAAACCCAGTACTCTTGAATTCTAGGCACTCTTTTTCCTTGATGATCTTTCTTTCATTGGTCTTGCCACCTTCAACATAGCCAAAACCTGGTTTCTCACTTTTCTCCAACATCTTTCTCTTGGAGAACTTTCCCTTCTTGTTCTCTTCACTCATGCATCCTCTAGCTATGATTGAGTTTAACCTAGCAATTTCCTTTTTCATAGCTTCCATGTTAGCAAGATTAGTAGCATAGGATTCAAGATCAACATTGAAGCATTTATCACAGCCCTTGCTAGTAGAAGCACTAGAGTCACCCTTTACCTTCGAAGGATGTGAGGTGCTACTCCAAAGGAGACTATATTGCTCCTCAAGCTCTTCATTCCTCGACTTGAGAGAATTACATTGAGCTTGAGAGGCAGCAAGGTCTTCCTTGAGAGTAGCTATGACGCTCTCCGCTTGGCTCACTTCCAAACGCAAAGCCTCAAGCTCACTTCTTTCAGATGCAAGAATGTCTTAGTTTTTCTCTAGTTCCACTATCAACCTAGCCATAAAATCTTTAGATTGCTCATCCATCTTACTAACAAGTTGGTTTGCTTCCTCATCACTAGATTCATCACTAGAGTCCATTTCCGACTCATCACTAGGTGGAGGAGAGGGTTTTGAGCTAGTTTTTACCTTCTCACCCTTGGCCATGAAGCAATGAATGGATGAGCTCTCTTCATCATCGGTCAAGTTGTTGAACAACCTTGAGGTAGAAGGGAGCTTCTTGATAGCCACGGTTGCAACCTTTTTTCCTTCTCCTTCACTAGAGCTCTAATCTCCGGAGTTCCATTCATGACCGATATGAGCTTCTCCACCATAGTTTCTTCTCTTGTGATGTGGTTTTTGATCTTTCTTGTAGCTTCCCTTGCCTTTGTCATTCTTGTTTTCTCTCTTCTCATTTGGGCAATCCGCTATGAAGTGCTCGGTGCTTCCACAATTGTAGCAAGTTCTCTTTTTCTTGTTGGGGAACCTTCTCTTAGCAAATTTGTAACCTTGCTTCTTCAAGCCTCTTTTGTATGTCTTCATGAACAAAGCCATATCCCCAATCTCAACATGAGAGCTTTCATCTTCATCTTCACTTGAGTCACTTGTAGAGCTCTCTACTTCCACTTTCTTTGATTTTGACTTGGAGGGCTTGGATGAAGTAGAGTGCTTGGATGAGGTAGTAGGCTTGCTTGACTTGTTAGAATGGAGAGCAACCTCTTTGACCTTCAAGTTGTTCAACTTGGCTTCTAGCTCACCAATTTTCTTCCTATGTTGGATTTCCTTGTCCATAAGCTCATGAGTAAAAATTCTCCCAAGAACATCATTTGGAGAGAACTCCTCAAATCTCTTCTTCTCTCTAATCAAGGTGACTAGAGTAGGATTTCTTGGAGCAAAGGCCTCCAACATCACCTTCACAACAACGTGGTCATCCAACTCATCACCACCTAAGCCTCTTATCTTCCCAACTATGACCATCAACCTATCAAACATCTCTTGTGGCCCTTCTCCATCAAAGATAGTGAATCTATTAAGTTCGGCCATCAATATGTTGATCTTGGATTTCTTGACCTTGTCAACACCCTCATGAGCAATGTGGAGGATGTCCCAAATCTCTTTGGCAATCTCTAGTCCACTAACACGATTGTACTCTTGGGCATTCAAGGCACTAAGGAGTATGCTTGTAGCTTGAGCATTCCTCCTAATGTTGCGACGATCACGTGGTGTGAGGTTTCCAAAGTCTTCGGGATCATCAAAACCTACACACACAATATTCTACAACTCCAAACTCAAACCAGTTAGATAAGCTTTCATCATATGCTTCCATTTAGCAAAGTTGGTCCCATCAAATTGGGGCAACTTGCCAACAGGTATAGTGATATCATCCTTAGATTTAGTCTCCAAAGAATCATAGTTAAAGGATACGCTTCTATAATCATCCTTGGACTTGGCCTTGGGCTTTGGCTTGGGCTTGAGTGTTCTCTTGGGAGTTCTTGTGCCATAGTACTCGTCATCCCCATCTCCATTCTCACTAGATGAAGATGATGATGAGGATGATGAAGATGGTGATGGAGATGGTGAAGGTGTTCTCTTTCTTCTCTTCTTTTCTTCTTTCTTCCTTTTCTTCTTCTTTTCTTGCTTGCTGTCCTCTTTCTTCTTTTCTTCTTCTTTCTCTTTCTTCTTGTCCTCTTTCTTGCTTTTCTTGCCGTTGTTCTTGGAGCTTTCTTTGACAGCCTTCTTGAGCTTGTCAAACTTCTCTTGGGCTGAGGTGTTGCCTACCTCCGAGACATCACCTTCAACTTCACTTGGCAAATCTTCAAATTCCTCCTCCTCTTGCTTGTCATCTTCACTTGCCATATCCTCACACGGTTAAGTGTTTGCAAGGATAACCCGCTCTGATACCAACTGAAAGGATCGAGGCAATATGGCCTAGAGGGGGGTGAATAGGCCTGCACACAAATTTAAACTTTTTCTGCAAAGTGACTGTCAGGGTTCGGAACTTCCGAGATTATTTCCGGAACCTCCGAACGAGGCAGCCTCCGAAAATAACCACGGAACTTCCGAGATCTGTTAGATCAGAGCAACTATGAGATAAACTGCGGATTACTTGATGAAAAACAGATCTACCAAATTCTAGGAGATACTTAGGACCTAGCAAGATGATTTCTAAGCAAAGAACCAGCTAGGATGCTACCACAAAGTAGATCGGAGACAAACCCTAGTAGATCTAGTCAAGAACAAGCATGAACATGGATAAGTAAGTATATAAATCAAAGCACACACGAGACAAGATTTATCCCGTGGTTCAGCTCGCCACAAAGGCTTGCTTACGTCCACGTTGTTGAGGAAGCCACAAAGGCTAGGGACCACAAAGACCCACTCCTCTCTCTCACCTATCACTTTGGGTAATAGGTGGAGACTTTCCACTAGAATCACAAGGGTAATACAAACAGCTTGGAGCTTCCACAATCGGGTTGGAGAGCTTCCAAGAACCTCTATCCGTCTAGGAGCAAGGCTCCAAGAGTAAAAGATCCACCAAGCTTGCTAGAGCTTCTCCAAGTGCTCAAGAACTAGGAATGGAAGATTTTGTTCACAATCTCACTTCGATTTCCACTCTCAATCAATGCTAGGCAAGGATTTGGAAGAGAGTAGGTTTGGAGTCAATGCTAGGTGAGGGAATGAAGCTTGAACGGGTTGCTGTTCGAGGAAGAAGAGAGAATGACCGTTGGGGGACCAAGGGGTATAAATACCCCCAGATCCAGAACTGTAACGGTCATATTTCAAAGTCCGGAACCTCCGAGAAAAATCTCGGAACTTCCGAACCCTGAAACCTCTGCTGGCTCTAGCCCGAACGGTCGGAACCTCCGAGATTAAACTCAGAACCTCCGAACAAGGAAACAACAGGGGCAAAACAGCAGCAGGTCTCTCTCCTCAAGGAATGGGTTAGGATTAGGATAGATGTTCTATGAGCACTTGAATCCACCCTAACTCACCATTAGTATCCCTCTTGATAGTACGGATTGTCCTATACTCAAATTCAAAAGATAAAATAAATAAACTTCTCCAAAGAGCATAGGTATCCTTCTTCATGTAATTGAGGGGTCTCCTTTCTTTCTTTTGCACCTGTAAAACATTCTTGTACTGCACAATAAACTCAAAGGCTCATTAGCTCTTTAATTGTGTGGTCAACATCACCAAAACCCTCATAGGGCTTGATTGTACTTACACTCCTCGTTCGCCAAGGCACCGCGGAATTGGAGCGACGGGCCTCCGACGGTCGAGCAGGAGAGGCTGATGAAGGAGTACTGGGCGGTTTTGACCCGGCTCCGTAATGCCGGG
Organism: Cenchrus fungigraminus; assembly: GCA_036936925.1. Taxonomy (NCBI): domain Eukaryota; kingdom Viridiplantae; phylum Streptophyta; class Magnoliopsida; order Poales; family Poaceae; genus Cenchrus; species Cenchrus fungigraminus. The sequence goes on along the minus strand of CM072776.1, from coordinate 58,774,386 downwards.
GTCGACTTGGCGGCTGTCATCAGGCAGTACCATGCACGGGGGATCGTTCCGCTTCGGAGGCGACCCCTTCGCATCTACGAGATGACGACGAGCAGGGCCCCCTTCGTGGGGTCTGTGACAGCGCCCGAGCCGCCTTCGTTGGACGAGATCCAACGTCGGGTGTCGGTGGCCATCGGGCGGGCGTCGTACTCGTGGCCGCCGTCACAGCTTCTGCCCATGCTCCCTAACAAGGGGACTGAAAAACTTGTGAGTATTTTCTTCTTCCGGCAAGTTTTCCGACTAGTTCGACGTCTTCACTTAATTCGGATCTCCTCGGAGTCTTTCGATTGTTGCTAATTTCCTTCGCTTCCTTTATTTTTAGCTGAGGAGCTCCCACCTCGTCCCCGCGAAGCCCCCTCTCCCACAGGACGTGATCCTCAACTGCAACAGGGCGGCTGCGGAGAGGCGGAGGGCCGAGCGCAAGGCCCAGCACAAGGAGAAGGAGATTGCGAAGCACGAGCGGAACGACCACCGCATCTAGCGCCATAAAATGGGGGAGGCTGTCGTCTCCTCCAATGAAGATCCATCACCGTCGCCGCTGTGGAGTGGAGACGAGCCGAGCGCAGACGTCGATTGGAGCGGCATGTCCGGGTCGCCCCTATCTTCACCGCGCCAGGCCGTGGAGGTTAGCTCGAAGCGGCGGTCGGAGACGGTCACCCGCGAGAAGGGCACGAGTTCCAGCTCGCAACCGGAGGTCCACCCCGCCCGAGAGGATCAAAGGGTGACCCGCTCTCAGGCGGTCCCTGGTGGTTCACGTGCCTCCGAGGGGCAGAGGGATCCTCCGCGTCAGGACGATCCACCCAAGCGGTCGGCGGGCCGAGATTCTTCCTCTCGTCACTCCTCCGAAGATGCCCCGAGGTGGGACCCGGACTCCTCGAAGGGGCGGTCGTCGCCCAAAGCTAGGTCAACCCCGCCGTCGTCCACGCGAGCGCGCCGCAGGAGGGAAGTACGAGCACTCCCCTGTGGCGCCTTCAATCCTTGGTCATCCGGGGTGGCGGAGCCCCGGCAGTGCAAGTTCTCCTCTTTGCTGGCAGAAGCCGGGGTCTGGTCTCCAGCGTGGCGGAGGACAGGAAGGCAGCCCCCGAGCCGTCGGGGGATCGGAACGCTGCCCCCAAATCGTCGGGGGGCGAGAAGCAAACTCCTGAGCCGACGGAGCATCGGGGGCCAGTTTCCGAGCCAGCGGGGGCTAAAAGGCCAGCCCCCGAGTCGGGCCCATCAGACAGGCCTGTCAAGCGGGCCCGCGTCAGGTCCACCATGTAAGCGTTTGCACGCTATCCCTCATCTTTTTACTATTCTTCGTCTTCACCCGCTTCTTATTTCTATCTTGTTCTTATCTCAGCCGCGTGGACACCGGCGTGCTCGGCCTCACGCCGCTGAAGCGTGCAGTGCTGGGCGCACAGGACCCTCAGCCTGGGCCCCACCCAATATCTCCTCCTGTCGCATCGTCGGCGGGGTGGGTCGGAAGCGGGCCCACTTCTACGGCCGAAGCTGTCGAGACGGCGGCGCCTCCGCCGGTGTTGGAAGCCGGAGGCTTGGCCGGAGGGCAGGCAGCCTCCGAGGCGAACAATTCCCAGGCGGCGATCGAGCCCCCGGTCGCGGCCACCGTGGAAGGTGGTGACGTCCTGGCGACGTCTCCCGAGAAGAATGCGCTCCCGGCACCGTCTGCCGGTGGGCACAAGACCGAGACACCGACGACGACCGAGGCTACCATGCCTGCGGCGTCGCAGGCGGGTGGAGGCGCGATGGAGGCGCCGGCGGCTGCCGATGTGTCTGCCCGACGTCGGGAGATCATCGACCTTGATGGCCCCAACTTCTCGGGCGGCGATCCGACCAGCTTTGAGGCCGAGCTGGAGCGGTTCCTGACGGACCCGGAGGAGTCAGGGGCCGAGGCTCCTGGGACGGCCGCGCTCGCGGCTGTGACCATGGCCGGAGCGGCCGAACCCGGCGACCAGGGGCTCGCGCTTGGAGGTGCCGAGGCGGAGCGGCCGGGGCCGATCTTGGCCGGAACAGCCGGGGCCCTCGAGGACTCGGCCGCGGTCGAGGTAGCTAAGGCCAATCCTGAAGAATCCGCGGTTGGTGCGGTCGAGGTGGAGCTGGCCGTCGCCACGTCCTCGTCCCCTGTTGTGGCCGTGGAGGTGCCCGTTGCGAGCGCGCCGGAGCTGCAGTCACCTCGGCTCGCCGTCCCCGTCGTCGAAGCAGCGCCCACCACGAGCCCGCCCTGTCCAGGCCCACAAGAATACGTCGCCCCCGTGGGCGCATCGGGCGGTGCCTCCCCAGAGATCCAAGAGGTCAAGGAAGGCGCGGGCGGTCGTCTCTCCTCGTGTGCGGGGCTATCGTCAGGGCCGGCGGAAGGAGAAGCACGGATCACCGATCTCGTGCACTCCACGCAGGCCGGAGCCCGCGAGGCGGACGCGTTTGAGGACGAGGACGAGGAGGTTGCGGCCCACCACCGCCTCAAGCGAGGTCTCGGGTGGGCGCAGCGTGCGTCTGACGAGCTCATCCTCCCCACGACGTCGGTAAGTCCATTTGAATCCAGACCTCGTCCTTGTTTTCCTGGTTCTCGTAAGCGTTGCAGTTGTTGACTTCACGTCTGGAGCAGACGCTCGTGGAGTGCGGCGCAAAGAAAGCGTGCGCCATCAAGGAGCTCCAGGCGGAGCGGTTTCAGCTGGCTGTTGCTCGTCTGGCCGCCGCCAGGGTAGTGGCGAACGAGGCGTCGTCGAAGCCCGCGCGCGAGGCCGCCGTGAAGTCCGCGGAGGACCGCGCCACGGCCGCGCAGGCCGCCGTAGCCGCTGCTGTGACGGAGCGGGAGTCTCTTAGGGCAAGGTTGGCTCAAGCGGAGGCGACGGCCGTGGAGCTACGAGCTGCCGTGACGACCGCCAACAAGGCCGCCAAGAAGGCCACAACCGCAGCCGCTGCCACTGAGGCCGCCGCCCGAGAGAAGGCGGCGCTCGAGTCGAAGGTGGCAGAGCTGGAGCAAGACTTGGCGACCGCCGGCGCGGACCTCAGGACGGCCAACAAGCAGTTCTCCGAGGTGACCAACAAGCTCCAGGACGTCACCGATGAGGTGACCCGGCTGCGGGATGCCAACTCCCAGCTGGTACAGGATGTCGATGGTGAGTGGGCACCGAACGCCTCCAGCTGCGGGTTTATTTCTTTTCATTGGTTTTCGTTAGTGTTGACTCGTCTTCTTGCGGACACAGGGCTGCGTACGGCTCGTGCCGCAATGACCGTGAAGCTCACGGAGAAGTCGAAAGAGGTGAACACCGTCGAGCTCAGGATCATCGACAAGGACGGGTCGATCAAGCGGTTGTCGAAGCAGCTCAAGAGTAAGTCTCCTCGACCTTGCCTTGCTTTCCTTCTTGCTTGGTTGCGCTGTATCCGTCCATTACAACTTGTCAACCTTCTTCAGATGTCAAGGCCGAGCTTGAGCAGTCCCGGAAGGCTCAGGAGCAGGTCAGGTCGGAGCTCGAAGAGGTCAAAAATGCCTGGCGCGAGTCGGAGACGTCGCACCGTCAGAGCATCCTGGAACATGCCAAGCTCGGAAAACTTCTTGGCCAGGTCTTGTCGGAGCTCGGTGTTTCCGTCGGACCGATGCTCCCCGACACGCTTGCGAAGCAAGTTGAGCGCCTCCCGGAAGTAGTCAAAGAGCGGGAACTGTCGACTGCTCGGAAGGTGGTGCACTGGGTGTTCACCATATTCGACTCGCACTACCAAGGGTTGGACCACACAGCACTGAGTGGCGGCTGGGCCCCTGGCAGCTCCGACGACCACTGCGACCAGCTCGAAGAAGACTGCGCTGCCTTCGCCCGGGCCATGGTCGATGTCGCAATGAAGGACCTGGACCTGATTCCACAAGACACACCAGAAGTCCAAGACGACTCCAGGCCTTCACATTAGATGTATCATGTTTATTTGTAGGCGGTTAAGAACAAATCATGTGTATAACGCCTCGAACAGTTTTATTTGTTGAAAACTTGTTCAAATTTGTTACCGCTCAAATCGTTCTCGAGCACTAGGGGACAACTGCGAAATCGAGTAGCAGAACTTAGGAACCCAAGCTGACCAAGCTTCACTCTGGAGCCACGGGGGCGTAAGAGTCGGAAAGCCCGGCCAACCCAAGTCACTAAAAGGTGCCACGTGTTCGCAGCCCCTGAGTACTTGGGAGAATTTGAAAAGTAACTCGTGTGTTTTTCGTCAAAATCGTTTTGGCTTGGGACCCGAGCGGTTACCCGAGCGCTTCTTGAAAGAGGTCAGACAGAAGCCTGTGGACCTGGACCGTGCTCGCAAGTCTTCGTACCGTAGCCGCAGAGGCGTAGGTGCTAGGAGCTTTGAACGAGCAGCAGCGCCAAGCCCCGCGCAGACTGCCATCTTCACTTTTCGCAAAGCCGAGCGTTCTACCAAAAAACTTCTCGCACATGCGATCAGTCACGACATAGTTGTCGATTTTTGTTTTCAAAACGGAAAAACGAAAGGAGGGCATCGTGCCCTGGGTAGCCCCCAAGCGGAGAGCATTTCTGCACAGGTGCAGAGACGCTTGCCGCTCAGCCTTCGAAAGCGTTGCAACATATAAAGAACATGGCAACACAGGAGCTTATGACCTCATAGATGTATGAACAAAGCATGCGGCATTTATTCATTGATTCGTAAGGTATGAGCAGGAAACATTACTCAAGGATAAAACGGCCGCAGGTGTTCTATGTTCCAAGCGTTGGAGACGATTCGGCCATCCTCGTATCGGATCTTGAATGTTCCCAGTCGGAGCACTTGATCGATGATGAATGGCCCCTCCCATGGGGGCGTGAGCTTCTGTCGATCCTTGCTGCCTTGGACTCGTCGGAGCACTAGGTCGCCGACCTGGAACTCGCGGCTACGCACATTGCGCTCGTGGTAGCATCGCAAGGCCTGCTGATATCTTGCCGAGTGTAGCAGTGCTACGTCACGCGCCTCGTCAAGCTGGTCGATGGCGTCCTCGAGCGCGACCTGGTTGCCCTCCTCGATGTATGCCCGCACCCTGGGACTGCCGTAGTCATTGTCCGTAGGGAGGACAGCTTCCGACCCGTGCACCATGAAGAAAGGTGTGAAGCCAATAGCTCGACTAGGCGTGGTGCGCAGGCTCCAAAGAATGGATGGCAACTCGGCCACCCATCTTGTTCGGAACTTCTCGAGGCGCTTGAAGATGCGAGGCTTTAATCCCTGCAGAAGCATGCCGTTCGCCCTCTCGACTTGCCCATTCGTCTTTGGGTACACCACAGCAGACCAGTCCACACGAATGTTATTATCATCGCAGAAGTTGAGGAATTTCTTTCCCGTGAACTGGGTGCCGTTGTCGGTGATGATTGTATTTGGTATGCCGAAGTGATATATGATGTCGGTGAAGAACGCTACGGCCTCCTCGGAGCGGACCTTCACAATGGGCCGAGTCTCGATCCACTTGGAGAACTTGTCGACGGCCACGAGCAGATGCGTGAAGCCCCCGGGCGCTTGTCGGAGTGGCCCCACCATGTCGAGGTTCCACACAGCGAATGGCCATGTAATAGGGATGGTCTGAAGTGCCCGCACCGGGAGATGAATTTGTCGAGCGTAAAACTGGCACCCCTCGCAACGCCGTATGATGTCCTTGGAGTCCGCCACCGCGGTGGGCCAGTAAAACCTTTGTCGGAAAGCCTTCCCGACAAGAGTTCTCAGACCGGCATGATGTCCGCACGTTCCAGCGTGGATCTCTTGGAGTAGCTCCTTGCCCTGATCTCTCAAGATGCAACGCATGAGTATGCCTGCTGCACCCCGCTTATAGAGCTCGCCCTCGATGAGGACGAAAACTTTGGCTTGCCGTGCGATGCGGCGTGCCTCCGTCTGGTCGGAGGGGAGCTTCCCTTCGACAAGCCATTCAAGGATGGGGAAACGCCAGTCCGGATCTTCGAGGTTCTGCTCGGGTTGTTGGTCGATCTCCATGACTTCTGGTTCCCCGAGCTCCTGTGGGCGCTCCCCTTCGGCACGAACGGACGGCGTGTGTTGGTCGCTTGCGAACACGCCGTGCGGCACCGGCTTGCGGCTCGATGCAGTCTTGGCGAGGACGTCCGCGGCCTTGTTGTAGTCGCGCAGAACATGATGAAGCTCGAGACCGTGAAACTTGTCTTCCAACTCGCGCACGACCCGACAGTATGCCGCCACCTTTGGATCTACACAATTTTTCTCTTTCATGACTTGATCCACGACAAGCTCTGAGTCTCCTCTGATCTCAAGACGGCAGGTTCCGAGCTCGATCGCGATTCGGAGGCCATTGATGAGTGCTTCGTACTCGGCGACGTTGTTGGAAGCGGGGAAGTGTAGCCGAACCATGTACTCCATGTGCACGCCCAGAGGCGAGATGAAGACAAGGCCTACTCCTGCTCCTTCTTTCATGACCGAGCTGTCGAAGTACATTGTCCACGTCTCGTGCTCGATGGGTGCCGGCGGAGTTTGGATTTCCGTCCACTCGGCAACGAAGTCCGCCAGCACCTGCGACTTGATGGCACTGTATGGTGCATATGAAATGTTTTGCCCCATCATCTCGAGCGCCCACTTGGCTATCCTCCCCTCAACTTCAGAGTTCTGGATCACTTCACCGAGCGGGTACTTGGATACCACTGTGATGGGGTGCGCGTCGAAGTAGTGGCGGAGCTTGCGCTTGGTGATCAGGACAGCGTACACGAGCTTTTGCATTTGCAAGTAGCGGGTTTTCGAATCGGAGAGTACCTCGCTCACAAAATAGACCGGGCGCTGCACCTTGAGTGACCTCCCGGGCTCTTCTCATTCAACCACTAATGCAGCGCTGACCACCTGGGTTGTCGCAGCAATGTACAGAAGCATTGGCTCTTTCGGCGCTGGGGCCGTGAGTATCGGTGGACTTTTCAGGAGATTCTTGAGGGTGTCGAGCGCTTCCTGAGCCTGAGGGGTCCACGCTAAGTGGTCGGACTTCTTCATTAGTCGAGACAGCGACAGGCTGCGCTCTCCGAGACGTGCGATGAAACGGCTGAGTGCCGCAAGGCAGCCCGTGACGCGCTGTACGCCCTTTAGATTTTGGATTGGTCCCATGTTCGTGATGGCCAAAATCTTCTCGGGATTAGCTTCAATGTCGCGTTCCGACACGACAAAGCCGAGGAGCATACCCCTCGGGACCCTGAAAACGTATTTCTCGGGGTTAAGCTTCACCCCGTGTTCTCTCAGCATCGCGAATACCTCCGTAAGGTCTGGGACCAAATCGCCGGTCTTTTTCGACTTGACCACGATATCATCAACGTACGCCTCGATGATTCGCCCTATGAGATCTCCAAAGACGCGTCGCATGCATCTTTGGAACGTGGCGCCCGCGTTTTTGAGCCCGAAGGGCATCGTCTTGTAACAGTAAGCGCCGAACGGAGTGATGAATGAGGTCGCGAGTTGGTCCGCTATGCACATCTCTATCTGGTAGTACCCGGAGTACGCATCGATAAAACAGAGGGTTTCGCACCTAGCTATCGAATCGACTACCTGATCTATGCGAGGCAAAGGAAACGGATCCTTGGGACATGCCTTGTTAAGGCCTGTATAGTCAACACACATCCTCCATTTCTTATTCTTCTTCTTTACAAGTACAGGGTTAGCAAGCCACTCGGGGTGGAATACTTCTCGGATGAACCCTGAACTAAGGAGCTTCTTGATCTCCTCGCCGATCGCCTTGCACTTCTCGTCGTTGAAGCGGCGGAGGTGCTGTTTCACCGGTTTCGATCCCGGCTTGATGTTTAGTTTGTGCTCGGCAACCTCTCTCGGGATCCCCTTCATGTCGGAGGGTTTCCATGCGAACACGTCGAGGTTCGCTTTGAGGAAGTCGACGAGCGCGCTTTCCTATTTAGGATCGAGCGCCGTCCCGATACGGAGCGTACGACCATCGTCGGAGACGGCCGCATCCTTAACGTCCTTGGCAGGCTCGAAAGAGCAGGCCGCTCGCTTGGACGACTCGGGGATCTCCTGGTCCTCGGAGGGAGGCTCGGCGTGGAGCCTCTCGGACCGGATCAGTGCCTCAGCGAACTGGAAGCACTCACCGTCGCACTCGAATGCGCGCTGGAACGTGGTCCCCACTGTGATGATCCCCTTCGGAGTGGGAATCTTCAACTTGAGGTACATATAGTTGGGCACGGCCATAAACTTCGCGTAGGCCGGCCTCCCGAGGATGGCGTGGTACATCCCTGGGAACCCCACTACTTCGAAGGTGAGGGTTTCTGAGCGGAAGTTCTGCAATGTCCCAAACGTGACGGGTAGATCGATCTGCCCGATTGGGAGTGCCTCCATCCCAGGGACGACCCCGTGGAATGGCGTGGTCGATGGCCGCAGCTGGGACCGCGGGATGCCCATGTCGTCGAGCGTTGACGCGTGGAGCACGTTGATGCCGCTCCCTCCATCCATCAGGACCTTGTGGATCCGCTTGGTCCTGAACAAGGGAGCTACCACTAGTGGATAGCATCCCGACTGCGGCACACAGTCGGGGTGGTCCTTGCGGTCAAAGGTGATCGGAACCTCCGACCACTTGAGGTACGACAGCGTCGCGGACTCGGTGTTGTAGACCCTACGCCGTATGAGCTTTTCCTGGCGCCTCGAGGGTCACGCCGGGGACCCACCGAAGATCATATGGACCGCCCCGTCCTCGCCCGGGTACTGGGCCTCTGCGTCATTGTTGTCGGGGAGCGGTGCGGCCTTCTTCTGTGGATCTGCCACCTTTGTCTTGAGTGTGCCGTTGACGTAGTTCTTCATTAAACGGCAGTCCTTGAGTGCATGCTTGACGGGCACCTCGTGGTGGGTGCACGGTGCCTCCAAGAGCCTCTCGAAGTGGTCCTTGGGGGGACCGGCCTTGGTTGGGTTGCTCTTGGGGCGTGAGGCCTTACGCTCGACCGCCGCGACTAAGTTATCGTCACGGCGACGCTTGTCGCGCTTCTTCTTCTTTTTGGGGTGCGAGGATGGCCCCTCGACGTGGTCCATGACCTATTTCCCCTTGCCCTGGGGGGTGTTAAGAGTTGTCGCGACCACTTCCTTGCCGTCCGCGTGGTTGGTCGCGATGTCGAGGAGTTCCCGAGTAGTTCGGGGGGTCCAGCGCCCTAGTCGGTGGATGAGGGTGGTGCAGGTCATGTCGTTCTGGAACGCCGAGATGGCGTCGTTGTCCCTTGCGCCGGGGAGCTCGGTGCAACGCTTGGAGAAACGATGGATGTAGTCACACAGACTCTCCCCCGGCTGGTGCTTGCAGTTGCGCAGTTCCCACTGCTTGCCGGGACGGGCGTACGTGCCCTGGAAGTTGCCGATGAAGGTTCGGCGCAACTCCGTCCAGTCGTTGATCTTGCCGCGGGGCAAGTGCTCAAGCCATATCCACGCGGAGTCGCCGAGGTAGAGTGGCAGGTTCTTGATGATGAAGAGATCATCTGTCGCTCCACCCGCGTGACATGCGAGTCGGTAGTCCTCCAACCACACGCTGGGGTTGGTCTCCCCGTCGTACCTGGGGACATTTGTCGGAGCTTGGAAGCGTGAGGGGAACTTGGCATCCCGCACATTCTGACCAAAGGCCCGTGGGCCCCTCTAGTCCGGCGACCAGCTGCGATCACGGTCGTCGTCACTGTCGTAGCGCCCTCCGCGCCTCCGGTCGTCTTGTCGGCGTGGGCGGCGCTCATCACGGTGGTCGCGGTTGTCGCCGCAGCCGTAGTTGTCGACGCTAGCGGCTCGGCAGCGAGCCTCGATGGTATCGCGTGCATCGCGATTGGGCCCGAGGCGCTGCTTGACTGCTGACCCTCCGGCTCCTTCCCCGTGGCTCTGATGCCGCGAGGGGGACGGGTTCTGGCGGTGCGCGGAGGGTGCTGCTCTCCCGTCACGCGCCGACCGCTGGCGTGACGTGGAGCTTTCCGCCTGTTGCGCCGCTGTCGTCTCGAGGAGGGCTTTGAGCTGCTGTCGCACCCTCCTCTCCTTGGGGGTGGCCGCCTCTGGGTAGCCGCGCAGCAGCATGGCAGCAGCCACCAAGTTCTGCGACGCCCGCCTGAAGAGTGGCGGTGCGTCACCGTCGATGTTGGCGTCCTCGTTGACGCGTCCGCGGTCGTCGCGTGCGTGTCCTCGAGCCGGCAGTGTCGGAGCGCGGGCTCTGGACTGCTCGGCGGCTGGTCGGCGCTCCTGCTGCTCGCCGTCCCCTTCACGCCGTTGTTCCCGCACCGGGACTGGCTGCGGGGCTGGTTGCGGGTTGCGTGGCCCGCGGTCCTCACCGAGCTCCTGGAGAAGGTTAGCCAGCTCCTCGTCGAGCTGGCGTCTGGCCTCGGCGAGCTCGTCGAGGCGCGCCCGGCGCTGGGCGTCCGTGGCGCGGCGGCGCGGTGCTGGTTCCGCGTCTGTGGAGCTGGTAGAGCTCGACGCCACGCAGACGAAGCACTCACACGTGAAGTCGTGCGCGGGTGCTGGTGGTGCCCGTCGGGCTGTCGCAGAGCCCGGGGCGGTGTAGGGTGCTCGCAGCGCGTCCACGTAGGTCGTCATCGGGTCGTCCGGGAGGCCTGGCTGTCCATGGGGGTACATGGCGGTGTACCGCTCCATGAACTCGCCCCAGGCGAGCAGCTCGGCTCTGCTGGCCTAGAAGGCGAGGTCGGTGAGGTAGTAGGCGGCGAGCCTAAAACGCTCCTGTGTTAGGTTTGGCCCCAACATGGCCATGATCGTTTCGCCCGAGAAGCCTCGGACGAACGCCGCGCGCCCCGCCGCCGTCGTCAAGGCATTGGGGTGAGCAGGTCGGGCGAAGGTGTGCCCGACGACGGACTCCACCGGCCCGGTGTAGACGAAGCTGAGGGATTGTGCCAGGCCAGTCGAGCCGACTCCAGACGCTGGCTGATCATCAGCTGGGTGGTGTTACGCAGCCCCTGGAGTGTGAACACAGCGTCCAGGCAACGCGTTAGCGTCTGCGTGACGTCCAGCGGGACTGCGAGCATCAGTAACTCCTGTAGGTGGTCCACACGGTCCCTCCATGCCGGGTCGTGCGGGTTTACCGCCGGAAACAGTCCGAACGGTGACAGTGCTACCACCGTCGGGTTACGGTCGCAGAAATCCGTCAATGCCCAGAGGGCAGCCGACTCGAAAGACTCTTGCAGACGAAAGCCCCAGTACACAGAGCTCAAGTCGAACCAGTCGGGGTGGTCCGGGTGAGGTGGTACAGTGACGGTCACCCTACAACGAGGCACGCCCAGGTGCTCTAACTCGAGTGCCTCGTAGACGGGCGGAATGGTGTAGCCGGCAGCGCTGAGTGCCTCCCACGCAAGGCGTGGAAAACCCTCCCAGTGCAGTCTGTCGGTACGGACTGAACCGTCAGCGCCGTACTCGAGAAACATGGGGGCAGCCATCTGTAAAAAAATGTAACGCATGTTAGAACTCAAAGAGAGCAACATGTCAAATGGTGCAAATTCTGGCAGCTGTGAATAAAAATTCATAACTAAAAATCCAGAACCCCAAAAATTCCCAAATTTTACAGGCTACTCCGTAAGGTTTTTATACACACTTTTGGTATTCAAAGGTTGAGCTAGATCATTTAGGAACAAGGTCGAAAGGCGCAAGGTTTCAGGTTCTGCCCTCCTGAAAAACAGCATGACCTGAGTTCACTAAAAAGGGTACAACTCAAGATTTACAGAAGCTATGACCATGAATTTTTGCGAGCAAAAACTAGATTAGATATGGAGTGACTTTGGTATAGGTCAACTGGTCTAATTACTCCTAGAGAAGGGTGCAAAAATTCAAGCTAGCAGCAAAACAGATTTTTGGACAGCAACAACACCTATGCATGAGAGGTAATCTAGTTCACAGAAACCACACACTAGCAAATCTTCCTTAGAGAGCATATAAGTTCTGTTTTGGGTCCATTTTTAATGTTTCGACTTTTAGTATGCATGCAAGATGTCCTATTCGACCTCACACGGCAATCAAGCCAAAAATCGAAGTTAGTGCCGGTGGCAAGACTTTTATTCGTCTCTCCCTATAATAGCTAGTCGAGAGCTACTCGGTACTCACTTAGCGTCTAACGAAGCACTGTTATGTACCTGCAGAAAAGAACCTTCCGTGCCAGCACGTCACGGAAGCGTCCACATACATTACCGTTCACTATAGAAATGGTATCCATGCGTCAAGCCGCTGCATGGACAGCGTCCAACCTCAGATACGCTCCTTTTGGAATGAAGCGGATCCTTGCCTCGCATATACAAAATGCGGAACGTCCACGTATGGCAAAACGTGGTGAGACACAGACGCGACGGTGGGTTCCCTTTGGAATAGGTCCCATCCATCCCTCACATGACTTCCATGCGGTACCACCACGTATAGCAAAACGTGATGAGACGCAGACGCGACGTGAGTGCCCATTTGAATAGGTCCCATCCATCCCTCACAGGACTTTCCTGTGGTACCACCACGTATAGCAAAACGTGATGAACTAGTGTGGTTGTACAGAAAGTAAGCTCTGACAGAAAGTAAATGTGCTGGGAGTTAACAAAATAAACCATAGATTAATAAGCCACCTGAAAGAACCCAAAAATTCCCTCTATGGCCTCTCGGTCTAGTTTATCCTTAACGGACCAACGTGTTTTGCAAATCCACACAATCTTGGCAAATTTTATTCAAAAACCAGTGATTAAGGTTATTAATTAATCTCTGGTGCATATAATTGCTCTGATGCCAGCTGTGACAACCCGCCCAGGAAAATACCGTACTATCGCCTAAACCAATCTACTTTGGTCATTAAGCAATAATAAAGTATCATCCTGTCGTTAGTTGCCGGGTTAACGCCCGGTAAATCACTTACAAGCAACAAGGATCGACATATATGCATTAAAACTCACGCGAAGGCGAGTCCAGAGAACAACATATGAATAACATCCAAATTTACCCCCGAAGGGCTTAATTATTACAAACCGAAGTCTTTGACATGATAACGGAGTTCAGAGTTTTGAAAACAGCGGAATTAAACTAAACGGCACGAGGAAACATCACGGGAGGCCTGTCATGATGCCTTCACTCATCGTCTTCCACCCACTCCAGCTCCCAGCCAGGCGGGATCTCTCCAGGCCACACATCAGCAAAGGCATTACCTGAAGCAACAGATTATAGCAAGGCTGAGTATACTAATACTCTGCAAGACTTACCCATCGGTGATAACTACTTCACCAACTCTAGACAGGAAAGGCTTTTTGGCCACTGGGGTTTCTTTAGCTGAAGAGCAACGAAGAGTATGTCCTTACTTTCAAGATTTTAGCACAAGTTCTAGTTGAATATTCTTTTCTAATTTAGCCAACTATTGCAAGCATAAGTTGTGCAAGACAATTAATCAAGCATAATATTCATCAACTTCCATCATTAGGGATCTCATGGCCAGTGGAGTAAGTAGTCTCAGATAACGGTGAGAGGCCGACAAACCTTGCAAGGTAGACCTAAACACACGGTAGGGTGCCCCCGCGAGGACAACCACCAAGCGGTTCCCAAAAATCTTCGGATTGGGATCAGATGTTACAGTCTTAAGTACAAGGCTTGCTAGGCTACGCCACCGAGGTCACCTAGCTTCACACATGTACTCAGGTGGTGAGCCCGGGGCCGCAACCCTAAGATTAGTAGCGCAAAGTTCCCGCACCGCCTCATTTAGGTACTAGGCTTACCGTACCCATTTCTGACAAGTGTTTAGTACGTTCAAACACTTAACCCACGAAAGCCATTGGACCGGAGCCCACATCCCATGCTCTTACCACATGAGCAATCCATTTATAAAGATCTTATGATTCCAACATAAGAACCTATTCTCGCGAGTGACAAGCATCACTCGACTTGTAACAGTCCTATAGCATAGCAGCTACCGACCTATCATACTAGTAAAGACATAGGTACCTAGGGATCATGCATCTAGGGTTTCATTTCAACTCCTGAACGTAAATACACAATCATCCATAGATAGTTGCATAAAGTTTCAAAAACACTTGGTTAATGCACCGGGGCTTGCCTTCGTCAGCAGGGTTAGCCTGAGGGTCCTCGGTGTCGTCGATCACCTCCACGTACTGCAGCTCCGCGTCTGCTCCTCCTTCCTCGGCTTCCGGCACGAGCGCGTAGTTACCGTCAGGAAGCTCTACACGGAATGCAATGCAGGGTCCAGGTGGAGTGATAGATTAATTATTTCATCCAACTCTTGTTGGCCACATTCACCTTAACAAACAATTAATTATTAATTCCTTTTCACTAAGGTTATTATGGACAAGGGTTTAATCTTTGACCAACAATTAATTAATGTTTACTTTCATGATTGTTATTTCATGTGAGATTTATTATTCAATCTTTTAATAGCAATTGTGTGCACATTTATGTAAATAATTTCAAATTAAATTCTTAAATCAGCAAGGTTTATTTAGAGATCTTAAAATTAAGTTATGTAACTATTTACAAGGTCACAAAGTTAAAGGATCTATTTTCTTAATTAACTCCTACTAACAAGCTCATGTGCTCCCATACTTTTAAAAGCACAAACAAAGCATACAACAAGGACAGGGGGTCCTTGCTGGCCTAATTACTACTAAGCATCCACTGGATTCAAGCTTGGTCATTAAAAGAGCTACAAAACCTATATATGCAAAGGTGACATTTCCTAGCTATTTAAATTAAGGGAAATGCATAAACAAATAAATAAAAAGCTCCTGCATCCACAAACAAGCCTATAGCTACTCTGGCCTAAAGCAAGATCAGAACACCCATAGGTTCATCACAAACAAATTTGAATTATGAACTATGCATTTAAATATATACCTAAGCATAAAACAGGATTAAATAATTCTAATAGAGATAAATTCATGATAAACTCAGGAAAGTTACTTCCAGGAATAACATGAATATTACCACAGGTTGAGCACAAAAATTCAATATACATTTTTCTACAAAAATCAGTAAAGCAGAAATAGCATAAATACAAAGTAATTCATAATAAAAGATCTGTTCAACAACTTTGTGCAAATTTTGGTCCAGAGGCTATTCATGACAAGTATAGCAACATATCCAAAATTCAGCTCTATAGCCTTTCTAGATTTTGAATTACAGCAAAAAGGTGTCAAACTGAATTTGAATTTTCATTCAAAATCTACAAGTCAAAACTATGGTCAAGTTTTGCAAAAGTTTTAGATCTACTCTCATTGAGACCAACAAAATTGACTTTTCATTTTTCTGAATTTTCTGTGAATTTCTAGGCTTTTTCTAAGGCACTGGACTGACTTGCAAGAAAACTAAGATTCTTTCTACTGCAACCGGGCCCCTGGTTCACAGATATACCCCTGGATGTTCACATCCATGCCCTCAGCGGCGGGGCAGAGTTTGCCGGTGGCGAGGTAGGGCCGGGGCAGATGAACAAGCGACACGGCCGTGCGATTGGCCTCACCCGGAGCTGGTTGGTGGTGGCGGCGTGACCGGAGATGGCTCCGGCGAGCGGCGGCGGCGAGGTCGCGGCGGCGCGCCCGCTGCGGTTCGGTTTCCGGTGAGGTTCGGGGCGGGGAAGATCAACACGCGGCCATGGGAGCTCGAGTGGGACCTAGGGAAGGGCGACGATGGGTTGGCCGGCGGCGGGAGCTTGCGGGGGTGCGAGCTCGCGGCGGCGGCGGCAATGGCGGATCGGCGGGCGGCGGTGCTCACGCGCGGGAGGAGATGGGAGCGCCCTTTTATAGCCGACGCACGCAGAGGCATCACGCTTCGAGGCTAAGCATCCTTGGCGGATCAATGCGCGGGTACGGCGACGGCATCAGCGTGCGTGCGCGGCAGGCGCAAGGACGACGCCGCGGGCGCACGTACCCGCCGCATGGCAAGCCTCCGCTCCGGCCGAGGCGGCTGCTCGGAGTGCACGCCTGGCCGACGCATGCCGGCGTCACGCCCAGACTTCGAGGCCCGGCCGTAGTACGGTGGCGCACGACGGCGGCACGGCGGCGACGCGTGGACGCGCGCGCGCGCATGACGTCGCGCCGTGGCGTTCCCGGCCCCGATGCTCTTGCATGTGCCCCTGTTGGGCCGTGCAATGCACAAAATTTTCAATGTAATCCCATCAAACCGTAGATAGGTCATTTAAAGATGAGTTAACCCTCTACAAAATGGCTGAAACCGATTGTGAAAAGGATTCAAATTGAAAGAGAAATTTGAATGCCAATCTGAGGATTTTTCATGTCTCGGTGAACAGTGATCCTGAGTTTGCTTGGCAATTTTGCACCTTTTCCACTCAAAATTAGCAATGCCACCCTGAAGATGAATTGTGTCCCTGGTGATTCTGCACAACTTTTGTATTGGTAGATTTTTAAGTGTTTAGGCAAAATTTGGAGAACGTGGCCAAAGTTCCAGAATGACACAATGACATCAAAGGGTTTGTCCCCCTTAGCTAGGGTTTTGACCCAGGGAAGTGCATTAGACTTGCTTAAGATGCTAATGGGTGAGTGTTGGTGAGGTTTCCAAGGTGATGACCCAGGTTGACCATGATTTGACCCCAGTCAACAGGTTTGACCGACAATTAAGGTTAATTAAAAACCTGGGGCGTCACAGGTGTCGAGCCCAAGTCCCTGAGGTATGAGTATTCGGTTCGTCAGCCCTCGTGATGGTTGCCCTCCTCTCCCTTTTATAGATGCAAGGGGAAGGGGCAAAAGAGGAAAACAAGCAAATGCTACAGTCCTACGCAGCCGGGAGGTCTTCTCGCACGTCGCCGTCTGCCAGGGAGCATTGAAGGGGGGCTAAGCTGTGTTTGTGCTCGAGGCCGTCGCGTGGCCAGGTGGCGCTGTTCATTCCGGGCACCTGGCGCTTCCTCCGAGTTCTTTTGTGCTGACTCGACCCGCCTGAGTGCGAGTTGAGTCCGCCACGTCAGGACATAAACGTAGGCCAGCGCTAATTATAGGGGGCACTCGAGTGCCTCTGATGGGGTTGGCGTGCTGCAGAGTCGGACGGGACGGCGCGTCGGGGGCCGCACAGCTGAACAGTGCCGCATTACGGCTCTTGTCAGAGCCGACCGCCTGCGCGTGCCGCCAGCTGGAGAATTTGCATGGTGTGGGGAACTGGCGCCTCCACGCGTCGTTGCGGGGGTGCCCGCGCGTCGGGGTGGCACCACATTCATGTGGGCCGTGTCTTGGTCGAAGACGGAAACTACTCATGCGAACGAGTTCATTGTCGGAGGCGAAGCAGAGACTCCTCGCGCGAGGCGGAGACTTGTCGTGCGAGGTGGAGACTCCTCGTGCGAGGCGGAGACTTGTCGGAGAAGCCACCCCTCAGTTGGAGACTTGTCGGGGAAGCCTCCCACTGGTCGGAGACAAGGCGTCTTGCCAGTGAAGGTCTTGACAGGGATCTGTGGTTCTCCTTACGTTGGATCTTGGCCTTCACATTGTCAATGGTGTCAGATGACTCCTCCTTGAGAGTGATTATCTCGCCGTTTAAGGGGGGCCTAATCTGGGCCCTCGTCAAATGCCAATAGCACAAATTTGGGAGAAAACGCGAGAGAGCTCCCCCTATATCTTAGAATCAGTGGAGTGGAACAAGTGTGAGCGACAAATAAAAAATCTGTGATGCGTATGACAAGATATGCACAAAGCAAAAAACAAGCACACTGACTAGGCAGCACCGGTCAGACCGGTGCACCTAACCGGTCAGGTCCAGCCAGCACACCCAACTGGGCGGCACCGGTCAGACCGGTGCCCCTGACCGGTCAGACCGGTCAGGTTCAGCCAGAGCACAAAGCAAAAGTGTGCGTGCTATTTGGGCCAAGATGATCAGGCCGGGGTTGCAAGCCGGTTTAGATCACTTTGCCCCATTTAGCCAACACAAACAGTACATCATACAACACATGCATCACAATCTAGCAATAAAGTCACTTAATTATTACAATAAAGGTTCAACACACAGTAGCACTCATACAAATGTTCTCAAGTCCAGAAGATAAAGTTCTAGGATTATTACAGGCTGCTCTCTTCAGCCAACAGGCACCGGTCAGACCGGTGCAACTCAGACAGATAGGACACAGAAGATGTTGTTGCCGATCACTGGCCCTGCCACGAGTCCCACCCCGGACCACCTCCAGGGTGCGAGCTCCCTCCTATGTTAGAATAAGGAAATGAGACAATGCATAGGAGAGAAACGATAGATATGGTGAATTTATAGAGAAGAACATGAAGATCATCATCCATACCACCATATGGAGGATAGGCTGACCAGCCGAAGATCTCCATAGAGAAGCGATCCGCCCAGTCCGGAGGAGCCTCTGACTCCTCTACAGCATCCGAAGCTGGAGGTGGGGCAACAGGAGCGCCGAAGGGTGGAGGATACTCTGCTGGTCCCTCTGGAGCACCGAAGGGCTGAGGGATCTCCTCTGAACCAGGAGGAGGAGGCGGTGCAGCTGAGGAGGAGCTACCCTGGCCGGGCTCAAAGAACATGGTCCCATACTCATTGATCATGTTCGAGTTAATCATGGTCCTCACCCTCTGATCAAACGACGGGATCTCAACCTCAGGAGGAGTGGGAGAGATGGGTGAACGGGGCGGCTGAAATCCAAAGTGATTATGGAGCTGCTTCATCGTGTCTCTCTCCTTCTTCCTCTCTATCCTTGTCCGTTGCTGCTCCACCTCTATGTCATACTAGCTCTTAAACATGCGAAAAATCAGATTTAGGAACTTGCGAAGAGGTGAGGTTGATTTCTTATGACGGACTGGCTGCCCAGGCCCCCACCGGTCAGACCGGTCAGGGTGACCGGTCAGACCGGTGCCGGTCTGAGGACCAGTCCAACGCCGCTGCTGCTCTTCATCCTCCTCTAGAATCTCATGCTCATGACCAGGGGCTTCCTCATCTCTAGGTGAAGGCACTCTAGGCTCTTTGCTCGGATTTAGCTTTAGGGGCTTGTGCTTGACATCTTTTGGAAAAATCAAACCCGACACCCTCTCAACCACATGCATAATATATGGACTATAGCTGCAAATTTTCTTTGGATCTACCGAGAGGTTCTTGATCTCTTGCCAAATCAAATCCCCCACACTAAATGGAGGTGCTCCCGGACTCAAAGCTCTCATCAAATCTTTCTGAAAATTTGTCATATCCGAGGGGTTGCCATCTCTAGGGGTGAGTGTCATTCTAAGGAGCCTGTTTAAAACTGCATAATAGGTGTAGAGGCCCTTAACCTTTCCCACATAAGCTCGATCACCTCGAGGATACATGAAGTACATAGCCTGTGGCTCAAGTAGTCCCTCATCATGAAGCTTGGGAAAGTCCTTGTCACCCTCTATAATGTCAAAGAGCGCTAGGAAGTTGGGAAAAGTGATGTGAAGCCTTCTCCCATTCGTCATCCAAAACATTGCCCTCTCATTATCCAAATGACCAAAATGAACTATAGCAAAGAACTGGGCAATGATCTCTTTGTTCCAATCATGCCTGAAACCCATTAGAGATTTGACCCTCTATTGCTCACAAGTTTTGATAACCTGATCGAAGATTGAATCATTCTTCCTTGCCATGTGCCCCCAGTCCACATACTGAGCAATGTGTGTGATCTTTGATTTCTTCAAAATGACAGTGGTATAGAAATCCTGCTGAAACTTAGCCCAAAATCTAGCATCTGAGGCGGTCTTCTCACTGTCATAGGGATTGACATCCCTCAACTTCTTGAATTTTCTTGTCATTCCCTCTCCACGATAGACAACAGGGCGATCAGGGTAGAAATAGATGGGTTTTGTAACCCTCAACCCACCTGCATTACCACCATCATCTTCATCCATAGGGTCATCACCCTCATCATCAACATCCCTCTCTTGACCACCAAGGTCTTCTTCTTCTCCCTCAACATCCTCACCTTCCTCATCACTATGATGACTAGCTGGCCCTTTAACATGCCTCATTTTTCTCTCATAAGCACCATAGTCCACATAGGTCTCATCCTCGACATCATCATCGCTGCTAGTTCCTGTGTCCCCTCCAAGATCATCCACCTGCTCTGCCCTTCTTTTTGAAACACGAGGCCTCAATCTTCTTCCACTAGTGCCCCCTTCACCACTAGCCATGGCTGCTGTCCCTGGGTCATAGAAAATATGACAAGACAGTATAAGACACCAGGAGATTGACTTGAAATGAATTTGCAAAGGAATTCACAGTTTAGAGCAATTGGGCCAGCTCTGGTCGTGACCGGTCAGACCGGTCAAGACCACCGGTCAGACCGGTGCCGGCCAGAGCTGAGCCAATGGCTCCAACTGTCAATCTGAGCAGCTAAGATGACAAGATATGATCATTGCTGAACAAGAAACATTCCTACATAGATATGTGTTGAAAACACGAAGAAAACCAGATTTAGGGTTGGACGGGCGCCACCGGTCAGACCGGTGACCCCGACCGGTCAGACCGGTGCGGGCCGTCCGACCCCAAATCTTGAGTTCTCACAATGTGTCCAACGAAATGCTATGGATCTATAGGAATGTCTTCTAGGGGTTCTCAGAAGATGTTCTACCAAAGGAAATTCAAATCTTTGCACGGAGTAAAGAGATCGGGCAAAATGAAGATTTGAATACCTTTTGAGAGAGGAACTCAAAGGGAAATTGAAAAACTTGATGGGGAATCAGTAGAGGGGCCTTGGGAGAGTCTTCTCCTTCCAATCTTGAGCCTTCTCCTTGGTTAAATCTTCAAGTCTCCATGGGAGAAGAGAGAGGTGGAAGGAGGGGAAAGATGGGGTCTCCACGGGCTTGAGGAGGAAGATGGCAGGGTGAAATGATAGAGGAGAGAGAAATGAGGGGGTAAAAAGATAGATTCTTTTACTGTTGGCCCACGGGTGTCCCTCGGGCAGCACCGGTCAGACCGGTGTGGGGCACCGGTCAAACCGGTGACCCCCTTGGGTCAAACCAGTGAGCCCTTAGCGGTATTTCCGGCCTGGTCTCGGAAGTACCGATGATTTTGATAATTCCAACAGAGAGTTCATATCGGTAGAACCGACCTAGCCTCGAAAGTTCCGAACCTTCTTTTCCATTTTTGAGATTTTGCTCCATGAAACTTCACCAGATATTTTAAAAATCATTTTCCTTCCACTTAGGCCTCAGAAGTGAGAAGATGTGGCCTAGGGGTGCCACCGGTCAGACCGGTGGGCGACACCGGTCAGACCGGTGCTCCCCTGAGACACAACTTAGCCAAGTTTTTCTCCTTACTTCCTCTCAAAGATTGGATAGATGATGTAGAGCTGATATTGATCCATATGTTGACAAATCTTTGAAAGAATGGAGGATAATCCAATTTGATCGATAATTCTTGATTCTTCCAAGAGAGAGAGATAGATAAAGATAGATTTTATAGACTTGAGAAAAACCTCTTAATTGTGACTAGCCATGAATCAAACAAGGGGAACAATAGTCACAACTAAGTTGATTGGATCACAAAGACCAAGATTCAAATATTTTTCAAATAAGCACACTTCCTACACATGCTAGTTGATTTTCGAAAAGTCTATCCTATGTCACAAAGTGCACGCATCCACTTCAAGCAAATAACTTTTCAAGTATATTTAGCTCATACCCTCAACCATGAGACACAAAGTCGAGTGAATGCAAAGGTATCAACCAAATATCTAGAGAAGCACACAAGAACTCACTTGAAGCAATTACATGCCAAGGATGGCACACTAGCATGGTATAATGGCCTAGATGCATTACGGTATTAAATGAGGTTCATGCAAACATACCTTTGCCTTAAGACCATTTCATTTGTGCATATATTAAATTTTGAAAAATGCTAGCTCTTACTTGTTCTTTTGAGAGTTCTACTTATTAAGAGCTTGCATAGTGGTGCACAAATGAATGAGACTACAAGATCCCTAGAAGAAATTGTTAGTCCCACAAGTGACACAAGTGTTGCAATGAGCTCCCCCTTAAATAGTGCTAGAGATATTTGAATTTCTCGGACAATGCACTTTATTCAATTAAGAATATGGTGAGGCTCATTTCAAACTTGGTCAAGACACATAAATAGTTTGTTAATTGAAATGTGTCGAGTATCTTATTACCTTCGACGCCAAATCACCATTTTTCATGAAAAGTGGTTCACTCCCGGGTCACCCGGTCACAGGGATTGGGTCATCCGACAGCAGACAGAGGCGTACCGGGTCACCCGGGCACAGGGGCCGGGTCACCCGCCCCCCTGATTCACAGGGCCGGCACCGGTCAGACCGGTGACCCCCGATGGTCACTCCTTTGGTGATTTTGCACTTCTTGTCCCTTGATTGTGTGAACACATCACTAATTTAAGGTCTGCAACAGAGACAAGGCAATG
This sequence comes from Cenchrus fungigraminus, assembly GCA_036936925.1. Classification (NCBI taxonomy): domain Eukaryota; kingdom Viridiplantae; phylum Streptophyta; class Magnoliopsida; order Poales; family Poaceae; genus Cenchrus; species Cenchrus fungigraminus. The sequence goes on along the minus strand of CM072776.1, from coordinate 58,752,066 downwards.
CTCTACTAGAGAGCCGTTAAAAGCATCGAATGACATGAGAGTGTAAATTTTCATATAAATGTCAAAGTCACTACCTCATGTTTCACTAGTACAAGATAAGTGTCACATGAGTGTTCACGAAGAACCAAGAGTGACTTAGACTCAACAAAGAGCGCTAGTTACCGAGATGTCATTGAATTCAAAACTTATATTCATTTGCCCTTCACATGGCCAATAGGTCAAAAGTGATTTCCAATTCTTCTAACCATGTGTTCAATGCATCTCTTTCAACATGCAAGCTCAGCAAGCATTTCTTGGTACCCAACACTTGTTGGGTCCTACTAGGTTAGCCACAAGGTGCTTAGGAACCCAAATGACTCTCATGCTAGTTTGAGGTGAACTAATCTCCCTCATAGCACAAGTCCCATTCTTATCGTTCCTAAGCTTACTAAAATCATAATGGACAAGGTTTGATTTAGGAATGTTACCATTTGGGCAATCTTTACCCATGTGACCCTTTAGACGGCATTCATAACAAATGAGGCTTTTGTTCTTGTTGGTCACACCATTTCTTGCAATTTCTTGTTCATGCTTGCTCCTGAGCCTAGTTCTTGGAGAGGGGTTCGTCTTTGGCTTGTTTGCTTGAGAGGTGGCAGTCCTGGCCGGCACCGGTCTGACCGGTGGAACGCACCGGTGTCTGACCGGTCACGGTCAGTGCCACTGCCCATTGTTGTACTTGGGCAAGCGTCGGCAAAGTGACCCTCTCTCGGCACTTGTAGCATACTCTCCACTTGTTTGAGCTTCTAGGCTTCTTGGAGAGTGATTCTTGTGCCGTGTGCTTGGTTGGGCGATGTTGGGACTTGACTTGCCCAACTTTGCTCTTTTCTTGAATCTTGTGCTTGTGGGTCCTTGTATGTTGTTGAGGAGTTGAGCTAGCGACGGTTGATCCCTTCTCAAGCTTCTTCACCATGTCTTCACGGTTATCATGAGAAGGTTGCACTTTGCTCTTCTCTTTCAACACATACAAGTCTCTTTGAAGCTTTTCTACCTCTTGCTTGAGTTCATCATTTTCCTTGGCAATGAGGTCATCACAAGATTCTACAAGTACATGCTCAATCCTAGATTGGCTTGCTTGAGATAAATAATCATTAGTGCAAGACAAATCAATTTGAACTTGTGAGCATGTGCAAGTGTGAGATAGAGGTTGCATAAATTTTACCGATGACAGCACAGCCTCATGGGCTATCTCTAGTGTTGCATAAGAATCCACAAGCTTCTCATAGGAACACTCAAGTCCCTTGAGATTTGCTTGTAGAGCCATATGCTCACTAGTGAGCTTCCCTAGCTTTTCTTCAAGCCTTTCATTTTCTTGATCCACTGCAGCTACACACGCAAAGGATTTGATAACCTTATCATATTGTCTAGCGAGTGAATCATACTTACAAACCAAGGAGGCGTTCTCGGATTTGAGAGCCTCAAGTTCCTTGGCCAAGGAGCTTGAAGCTTCATTCTTCTCAATCTTTCCTCCCTTGGTTCTTTTCTTCTTTTCCTCCTTGGCCATCAAGCAAATGTTGGTGCCTCTGCTGGCACCGGTCTGACCGGTGGGTGCCACTGGTCTGACCGGTCCCTGCAGAGGGACAGGGTCTTCGCTTCTTTGGCCTTCTCCTTGCTTGGGAAGTGACACTTGAGGCTCAGTGATGTTGAATGAAGACATAGAGCTCTCCTCAAGTGCCTCCTCCATGGTTTGCTCTTGATCAATCCATTTGGGTTTTTCATATTCTTCTCCAAGGATTTCCCAAATGGTGTGTGCATCAATCTCAAGTTTATCAAGGATGAATTCCTGCACATCATTACTCAAAGCACTACAAATGTAGTTAAATACTCGAGAGTTGCATCGCCAACACTCTAAGTCCTCTAGGGATGATTTTGACAAGTCAATTTTGGTTTCCCTAAGGTGAGGAGGTAGAATGCTAGCAACAACAATCTTCTCGGCAAGTGGACCCATGGTCCTAATGCAATTGAGTACATGAATTGACCAAGATGCATAGTTTGAGCCATCTAGAGCTAGAGGCTCAAACGTTACCTCACGAGTTGTTGACATCGAAGAACTTCAAGCGGTTAAGCTCGAAACGGAGCACCATGCTCTGATACCAATTGAAAGGACCTTGATGTCGTCTAGAGGGGGGTGAATAGGTGAGACGACCGATTTAAACTTTTCGTCTCCGAAAACTTGAACTGCCAGGCGTCACCGATCAGACCGGTGAGGCGGACCGGTCAGACCGGTCCCTGGCGCTGCTCAGCAGGTGGCACCGGTCAGACCGGTGTCCTTCACCGGTCAGACCGATGACCCACAGAGAACCTGCAAAAACAACTTCAAGCTCCTCTTGACTTCTAGCACGAACCAAACTTGGTGAGTTGCCTTGGAAGATGATCACAAGCAGGGTAATGAGCCCTGCACACACAAGTAGCACACCCAATTAGATCGAAGTGGAAGCAAAACAAATATGCTAGAAAAATAACTTAGAGAGGCAAACCACAAGAGATGCAAGGATTTGTTTCCCGAAGTTCACCGCCCACTAAGGAACGGCTACGTCTCCGTTGAGGAGCTTGTAAGGGAGAAATCCCACAACAAGCCGGGTCTCTTTCAACCTCTTTCCTCCTTTCCACTAAGGCGGTGAAGAGGCAAGATCACAGCCCTCACCAACTTGCCGCTGCTCACCACAACCTTGGGAGCTAGCCGGCGACGCCTAGCCGTCTAGGAGGCAAACCTCCAAGAGTAACAAACGCTTCAAAACTTGTAGACGCGAAACCGAAGTGCTCAAGCTATGGGAATGCTCTTGTTATCTCACAAAGTCGCTCTTGAGCTCACTCTCTCAACCCAACATAAAGAATATGGCTTGAATCCACAAATCTCACAAAGAGAGGGTTGGGGAGAGCCACTAAGGCTTAGGGCTTGCAAGAATTGGCTTAGAACTTCAGTACAACCACTAGAAACAGCAACCTTCAACTGAAGAAGGCTTGGGGTATTTATACCCCTCAAAGGAGAAAACTAGCCGTTAGTCCTCGGGCGGCACCGGTCAGACCGGTGCATCACACCGGTCAGACCGGTGTTTGAAAAACTAGCCGTTGGGCTAGGGGCACCGGTCAGACCTGTGCCCCTGACCGGTCAGACCGATCAGGCTCGAGTCACACCCAAAACCCTTTCTATGATTCTAACACTTCACCAAAGAGATGAAGTGGCTCAGGTTAGGTTAGGAGGGTTTGTTAGCACACTCTAAGGCTCTCAAGGCTAGATCTCACTTAGGTCAAACTAATGAGCACTTTGACTTGGTCAACTCACTAATGTTGCATCCCTCTTGATAGTACGGCATACCTATACTCAAGAATAAATAACAGCACCGTGTAAACCTCTTGAGCTTGAATGTCTTCAATCTTGCCATACTTGAGCAATGTCCACTTGAGGGCTTTCAACTTAGCCTTTGACTTGAGCACGTCCATACTTGAGCTAGTGACTTAGGATCTTTCCATCTAGCATAGGAATGCACACTTGGATCCATAAGTCACTCCATATTGCCAACCATAACATGTTGATGACTTGCATTGTTTTCCTCGGTTAAGGTTTGGATATGATACTTGAAGACCCCACGGATGCTAGAACTTCACCTTAGCAACACACTAATGGCGGCTTAGCTACGGCCCCAAAGATTGCTTAGTTCCTCGCCCTAAACATCTCGGTTGATCTCTTCATCACTTATCTAATCCACTTTTGAGTTCCACTTTGCTTCACCCATAATTAAAATTCATTTGAAAACCCGCTTCAAATGCTTGATCTTGATTGACAACGAATGTGCAAGCTTCCAATTAAGGACTATAGTGTGTACACTCATCCTTGTGTCCTCTTTCTATCAACACATGAAGACTTGCACTTAACTTAGAGAGTTACCATCTTCTCTTTTTATGATCCTTGTAATTTTAATCAAGCTAAATCTAGTATGGGAGACCATGAATTGACATTTTCAATTTATCCCAATATTTATCTTCTTTCATTGCTTGATATTTGTCACATATGCATTAGGATCATCCATATATTTGTCTTCTCAAATGCGAGCCATATAATATTCATCCACAAATAAATACTCCAATAATTGCTCATGAATATCTAAATAAAATCTGCTCACAATCTTAGACAAATGCATTAGTCCTTTAATCGCTTTGTCATTCAATTCACCAAAATCCACTTAGGGGCCTAGATGCACTTTCATCCTTCCAGTAAAACTGCACCTTTGGTGTAGTCCTAAGAAATGTTGTGAAGATTTTATGTTGTTCACAATTTTACATCTGGTACAACTAGATGCGGCAAGAAGAAGCATTAGAATTACAGAAGAAAATTATGAGTGCAAAGTTTGACTTCAATGACTTCTTAAAGCAATCTCAAAATGTTGCAAAAATGGGTTCCATGAGCCGAGTGATTGGAATGATTCCTGGCATGAACAAGGTACATGATCATGTGGAATTAGTTTGTTCTCCAACTTGCATGGCAGCTATGCATTACAACCATGCTTAAATTTGATATGGCAAATGCCAGCACCTGAAAGCAGTTCTCCTTCTAAAGAGGTTACTCCTGCACAAATACGAGAAGCTGAGAAAAGACTTGCATTTGTGGAGTCAATGATCACAATGACTGGCGGTACGTTCTTTCTGAATTTGAGCTATTCATATGAAACCTACTTAGATGGTTGCTTTTGTTCTGGACCTATATTCCCAATTGGTTTCTGTTCTGGGATTTGCCGAGGAAAGAGGAGAAATTTGGAAATTTGACACCCAATACGACGACCTCTCTAGATTTGACACCTAATTCGTGACCTCTTCAAAATTTGACACCTGGACCACGAATTCCTTCAAAAAGAGGGACTCGTCTCATATTTTATTGTTTCCCTGGCATCTGGCACTGTTTTCTTATGTGACGAGACGAAATTGCCCCTGGCACACATGAATCACGGGCGCAAGGGAAAATAAGGAGGAGCTCGTGGCCCTACCCTCCACCACTGACATGTGGGACCCACATGTAAGGGTGGATCTTCAACCTCAGGCACCTCCATGCCCGGTGCTTGCAGGTCCGCCGCCCCATCTCCAGTGGCCAGCGCACGTCGAGGGCTGGCCGGCGCCCCTTCCCCATGGCCGACGCGTGCCAGCGACTGGTCGCCGCCCCTTCCCGTGGCGACCGGCGGGATCGGATCTCGACTGTCGCCCCCGCAAGATGAGGCACGACGACCTGACATCTTCTCCTCCGGCGCTGGCGTGAACGCGCTGGCGGGCTCCGCGGGACCGCAAGTCCTGCTGTCTCGCCAACCGCGCCTTCGCCTCCTCTGGCCCCGTGGAGGGCCAACAACTGACGGAGGGGAGCTGCGGCAATGAGGAGGGGAGCAGCACGGGCTCTGCGGCGAAGGGAAGCGGCGGCGTTCCCAATCCCACCACCAGCTTTCGGTAAAGCCTCGGATGGATGGGACGAATCGCGATGTGGAAGACTAGATGCCCGATACGTTGCTGTGCATCTGCAGTAGACTCCAGCGCGCTTTCTCTGCTTTCCTCGAAGGAACGCTCGCTCAGGTCGCTCGGTCGTCTTCGGTCGGCCACAAGAACAGGATGAAGATTTTTTTTAGAATTACAAGAACGGGATGAAGATGGAAGAGGATGAGAGGGGCATGCGAGGTCATTTGTCACGCCTTGTGGGGACGCAGATGCACGGAAACAATAAAATATGGGACGAGTCCCTCTTTTTGAAGAAATTCGTAGTTCGGGTGTCAAATTTTGAAGAGGACGCGAATTAGGTGTCAAATCTAGAGAGGTTGTCGTATTGGGTGTCAAATTTCCAAATTTCTCAGGAAAGAGAGAAGCCAGAGTTACTAGCTGAGTCACGCGAGAGGAGGATACGAGTGGCTGAGGAGTCTGGAAAGACAGAGCAAGAGGCTTAGTTTTGTGCTTATGATATCACCCGTCACCAAAAGTCCATTGTACTCTAGTTATACCAAAACATGGAGCTAACAATGTTGTTCTTTTTCCATTAGGTGAGCCAATTGGTTGCTCAGCTTTTCCAAATGCGTGCTCAGATGCAGAAATTTTTGGGTATGGTGCAAGGACAAGAAGCAATAGCAGGCATGGGAGACCTCATGGACTCACTTAAAGCTGAAGAAAAGGCAACGATGTCTCAGGCGGCGCGAATATTTCTGGTCAGTTTTCCTAGGGGAACTGTGAGTTTTCTGAATTCTTGTCCATCATTCAGGCACCGCCTGGCACCGCACGGCGGAGGAGGAACATCAAGCCGAAGCAGAGGGACCTGGATGCAGTTTTGAGCTAGTCTGTTGGCTGATGCACCGTAGTTTAAAACTCGAAAGTTTTGACTGGAAGTTGCTCCTGGGTGCGAGGTTGAGGACAAGACCTGTAACACCTCAATCCTCCATTCCTCATCATAGATTGTGCACACTAGAGCCTGGAGCGCGCCGGAGGCGCGCCATATTTCGACTCACTTTGAAACGCGTATCAAGTGTTTGAGTGCACGACAACATCATTGATGTTCATGACGGCGTCCACGTGCAGCCAGGTGTACAACATCTTAAGTTTCGACGACTTGCAGCATGAAAAATAAATTAGGTGCGAGAGTTGTGTGGTTTGGCAAGATGGCCAAGCACTGCTTTCTGTTCCAGTTCCAACGGTCTCATGATAACAGAGGACGGTGGCAAAGTCGCACAACTCAACGCAAATTGCAAATAGCTCTATTCAAAGAATTTTGAATAATTCAAGCCAAAACTTAAATTCACCATAGAAGAAATCGTACAAAAACTTGACTCAAACTATAAAAAAAGTTGAAGAAATCCAAATTGCAGAGCTCCATCATACAAAATACGTATATAGGGACTAAACAGAAACTTCAGAAACGCAACAATAAGGCTGTGATGAAAAAACACCAACCTTTATGCTCAGCTTCTTCGAAACTAACACTTCTCCGGTTAAAACCTGGGATGATGAATGGCTCTGATTCTATAATACTTGTACCATGTTATAATACTACTTGTCTTACTTTCTCTAAAACTAAGTTTTGTATAGTACAATGTTATCAGTAATGATCCTGTATCATGGACTCGTGGTCATTTAGTATTAATAATAATTACTAACTTCCTCCGGTCGTATCTATTGACACGAACAATTATCTTCACTGTATGGAGACGATACTGATCATCAACGAAGTCCCCCAATGTGCCGTGAAAGTAACTATTCATTCAGATCTTCTCTGTTACATATGGTTGTCTTCTTGTCTAGAAACACCATATTTTCCGCTATATAGGTGGTACTGCAAATGGACTATCCCAACTTTTTCAAGATTGCCTGGAAAATGGTTTGAGACTGTTCAGTGACATAGTTCCTTGTATATCATCTAAAACAAAGCACAATAAGGATCTTAACTCATAATTCTACAATACTGCCATCTTATCATTTTGTCAATTAATAATTCAGGATAGGCAAGGTTATTTGTTTTATTTCTGAACCTTAGGTTTTCACTAGGGCACAATATAATGTTTACCCTTATGTCAGTTCATGGTAAAATTACTGGCTACATTTTTAAGGTCTCATATATACTATCATGAACAACAATAACTAAAAATTGATGAGGCTGGAAAAATAATTCAGTATCAGTGATGCACATAACTCTATCTGGAATTTCTTCATTAATATAAGCAAGTCCTAAAAAAAGTTTGCAAAAGAACTCTGAATCGTTGCATGCTTATACTTTTTTTTTAAGATTTCAGAAGCATCCCAACAAAGATACCAACTACACTTGATTCCTGACCAATGCAATGTACTCTTTCTGCATCAGAGTCAGTGGTGTGACAACTCCATAAAACCAAGTTCGTTTGGTTGTTCATTAAGAAAAAGTGGAGCTTGTTTTCAGTATATAAATCAAATAATGGATAGACTAAACATGAAAATAAATTTGCTGTACACTCCAAATGAATAACACAAGTGCACATTCAGCTATAAGAGCTATAGAATATAGAACTTTTGCTACCTTTCAGAAAGTACATTCTAGCATAGTCATAAATTTTCCAAGCAACTGCAATATGCTTCCTTTGGACACTAAACAAAGTAAGACAAACAATAATCTAATGCTTGATAATATATAAGGAAATAGTTAACCTTTCTTTGACCTCTCATTCCGACCGCGGACTGCCTAGTAACATTTCATTTGCACCTAAACATATGTGTGCAGTGGCACCTGCCAAGGATATACATGATAGCATCCCCATAGTAGTTATAATCGACAGTTCTCAAAATCATGTATGCTTTGAATCTGAACAGAAACAGTTACCTGTAGTGCTGCAAATTCACATCTTGGCGTCCAACAAGGTGCCCAACAGTTCCAAAATACACTATTTCCTTATTTTAACACCACTAATGACCCATCGAAAGGAGCAAATAAGCCATGAATAGATAACTGATACCTAAAGAAGTATGCTATTCTGCATCGGGATAATAAAATAAAACAATTGTACCTACATTATAAGACAACTTTTTATGCACTAATACTCATATAAGAAACATGATAATTTTTTAGCGAGTCTACCATCGTTATTTTTAACTTGATTAAATGCTCAACAGTTTCAGTAAATCCTTCTCTGCCCAATTAAAGAGAACAACTTCTTTTGCAAACAAAAACAGTTGGTAGGTCTGATTCTTGAACTTTGTCCACGTGCCTTTCCTATCAATGGCAACAGAAACAATTATTATCAAGAATTCTTGATCAAAAAATTCAGAGATCCTTTCTGAAATTTACAGGAGTTCACAACTTCACATCTCCTCTTGCAAAACCCTGGACCATATACTGAAAATTCCACGGAACTAAAACTTAAATCAGCAAAAGAGAGTACAACAAAGGTATCAAATAATGGAAATAATGCCTTATGCAATAGGTGGATGCTCAACTTAAATGATGCAGGCACAAGAGCAATTGATTACTTACGAAATAGAGTCAAAACTTACATGCCGATTTCATGACTGATATAAGAGTTGGTAGCTCTGATTTTTGAAATTTGTCCACCTGCCTATCCTATCAATGGCAACAGAAACAATTACCATTAAGAATCCTTAATGAAAAAAATTCAAACACCCCTTATGAAATTTACATAAGCCCTGGACCATATACATTCAAAATTTCACATAACTGAAATTTAAGTCAGCAAAAGAGAGTACAGCAAAGGTGTCAAATAATGGAAATAATACCTTGTGCAATATATTGATGCTCAACTTAAATGATGCAGGCATGAGACCAAATCATTACTTTCTTATCTATGTCACATAATCATTAGTCCCATTCCAATACAGGAAGGATTCAATATTGTTAATCGAAGAAAAGCTCAATCTTGACTCCACCAAGAAGGAACAAGCAAATGAAGAAAACCAGGTGCAATTTTGAGAAATTCTTAGGACAAAAATCCAGCAAAGAACCTAAATTATGATGACTCCATTTCTATTTCTCCTCAGCCACAGACCACAGACCCCTCAATAAAGCTGAGCCTTAGGGGAGGGACGTCATAGGGAAGAACAAACACCATACCGTAAATCAGCTAGGGTTTCGGCAAGGGATGAGGGCATCCGTATCTATACCTGAAGTCTGTCGATGGGGAAGGGCCCGTGCTCCACCTCCTTGTGCTTCTCTGCCCCAGCCATGGCTTGCTGCAGCGGCGTCGCGAACATGACCTCTCGCTCTCCCTCTCCCTCCCTTTCTTTACTGCTCCTGCTCGTTGCAGTAAGAAGAATGGAAGAGGAAGAGGGATGACACAACACGAAGAAGGCAGCGTGTCGTGATGACGGCAATAACCGAAGAGTATGGGAAGCAGCAGAAGTGCCGCCACTGCCTCCTCCGCCCTCGCCTCTGCCGCTGCTGCCTCCGCACGGCGCCGCGCGCTCGCCGTTGTCGAGCCGCGGCTGCTAGTGCGCGAGGCACGGGAGCAACCGGGCGCGCGAGACATGCCGTACGCGGGCGCCGCGCCCCTTGCGCTGGCCGAGTGGCCCGCGTAAGCTGTGCTCGGACCGCCTGCCATGGGAGCCGAGGAAGTCGCCAAAGAAGGAAGTCAGGGACGAAACCGCCGACCCGCTTGCGATGGTCAACGCCCACGCTGCCTGCTCCGATTTGCCTCAACCGCGCCCGATTCGCCATCTCCCCCGTCGGATCCGCGCGGAGGAAAGGGTGAGGAAGAAGGCCGCTGGCCGGGGAGGGGCGCGCCAACGGCTAGGGTTTCCCCACGGGTTCGGGAGAGAAAGCGGAGAAGAGGGAGAGTGCGGACGGCGGGCGGCGCCATGAGCGAGCAGGCGGAGGGAAGGGATAAGACGGGAGAGGGGGCGGCGGACGATATGGCGGGGGGTTTGCCGTAAATGTGCAGGCGGGTGGTTTTCTGTAAAATGGCTGCGAAATCGGAATTTCGTCTTCCTGATAGAGGAATATTTTGGAACGTGAGGAGTTTTTTGCAAACAAAATGGCCGCGGTTCCTGTAGCCGGAAGAACCCCTGGAAACGAAACCGAATTACACACAACATGAAGGGCTTTTCCGCAAAATTCCACGCGACGCTGGCAGCTCCTGGGTCGCCGGATCGACGCGATCGGACGGTCGCGAAAAGCGGGCGACGTAGCCACACTCAGGAGCCTCCACAGACCCTGCGGAATATATAGCTTTGGATGTGTTTGGATACTTGGAAGAAGTGGAAAATGGTTGGCTACCGCTATATGAACTCACTAGAATATGACTTTTGCCTAGTCAAATGAAAGGGCTAGGTCCGACCTAGTTAAATCTGGTGCTTACTGCCCTGGCCAGATGAGTATTGCGGTGGAAATCTACTTGAGACCATCTCCAGCAAGGATGTGGATCTTCATCTTCAAACATGCTCTCTGCAGAAGGGGGAGAGAAAGAAACAGTGCTAAAGAAAGTTGGGCACTCCAGTAGCTCGCGCATCCTCATCGTGCATCTGCTCCGGCAGTTGGCTCCCGCGCGCGAGGGGAGCCGCCGCAGAGAGGGAGAGGGCTGACCGGGAAAGAGGGAGAAGGACGGTCGGCTCAGATCCCGCGCTGCCCGACCACGACCCGCCGCAGATCCCGCCACCACAGTCCCCAACCCCAACCCACCCGCCGCCGCAGCACCGGCGCCCGCCCGAGGGCGACACAGGCACTTGCAGGGGTGGGGAGAGGGGTGGCCCCGGGGAGGCGGTAATCCGTGGAGGGCCGCCACTCGGGAGCCGGGCTGGCGCCAACAGAGGCGACTTTCATCATCGCCGCCGCTCGGATCTGGTAGCAGAGAGAGGAGGACGCAGCCGGCGGGGGAGAAGGCGGCCGGCGAGATCCGCCTCCGCGCCGCCGCGGAGAGGCTGGAGGAGGAGAAGGCGGCGCCGAGATCCGCCCCCGACGCCACTCGAGGAGGAGGTCGCCGGCATGCTCCGCCTCCGCGCCGCCGCGGGAAGCCACGCCGAGATCCGCCCATCCGGAGGGAGAGAGGGAGAGGGAGAGGAACGACCGCAGATCCAGCCTGCCCCGCGACTGCAAAGGGAGAGAGAGGGCCACAGGGGAGGAGAAGGCGGCCGGTGGGGGAGGAGGAGGCAGCCGGCGGGGGAGGTGGAGGGCGAGCGGTGCGAAGTGGGGGAGGTGGGGGGCGAGCGGTGCGAGGAGGGGGCCATCGGTTGGAATGCAGACGGGAGAGAGCCACCCCAGGAATGCAGCATGGGAGAGGGCCGCCTGCAAAACGAAGCACGTGTTGCAGCGACTGCTGGAGGCGCCACAGTGCCCTTTCATTCTGCATTTTGCAGATGCAGACCGGCTTGCTGATGCTGCTGGAGATGGTCTGGATTTAGCTATGCCCGCCAGAATTAGCATCCCGCAATTACATTGTCCTGGAATTCTACCGGGTTTGCTGGCGGCCGCATGTGGCCAAAGAGAGTATCTGCAAACTGCCATGTGGATGATGGGTCACGTCACTGCGGGATTCTTCATTCAGCGATCATCACCAACGGAATTTGGAAACAACATAATGTCATACAGTCAGCTCAATTTTCGCTCCCGAACTGAGCAGATTTGATGTGAAACAACAATACTTTTTATACACGCCATTTCCAGATTCGTAGCACCAACCATGCGGTGCCAACTCCGTAACCAACCAAACTCATTGGCAATCAACAAGACAACAAGTACACATCTGCTTGACAAACTCACACACACGCAATTTGACGGGGCACAACGGCAAAGCCTGTCCTGTATTCTACAGAGGTAGATCAACAGGCCACAAGCCAATCTCATCACCTCGTAAATGCTGGATATCAGACTCACCCCAAAAAATAGTGTATCCCCAGTTAATAGACATTTGTAATTTTGTACAGAAACAATTTCTTTGGGCTGTGCCCACAAAAAATAAATCCAAAAAGCAAAAAAAAAAAGTGAGACAAGAAGAGAACAAAGTGTTAGTTTCGTATTGAAGCCTGGTCGCATACCAAGCATAATCCAGGCAAACTCTTGAGATTGACAATCTTATCATCATGAGACTGTTCCGGTTGCTGATGAGTTGCTGCAATGCAAGATGATGCCCGCTGGTCCGGGTGATTCTTGAGTGTATTGCTTGTATTGCCAGAGTAACCTGGAGCTGATAGCGGTTAAAAGGTACGCCATATATATGCTCCGCGTCTCTAATCATCTGGATCCATCTCTTCGTCTTGCTCCGAAGATTTATTCACATCACTTCTGTCAGATTCCTGCTGCGTGTCTGGGCTAGAGTCGTCTTCAGGCAACTCATCCTCGTAGTCTTCGTTTTGAGGTTCACTATTCTTGGCAGACGCCATTGCCAGGTGACGCGCCATCCATTCAGGACACTCTTCCTCACCTCCAAATAGGAGTCTGCCATTGCTGTCTTTCACTGGTTGAACAGCAGGTGATTTTGGTGTTCTGCAAGAGCACTCTGGCAATGGGTGCGAAAGAAAAGATACAGGTCTCGATAACATAGCTGATGACACGACACCTTCCACACCTGCACTCCTATTGAGGTGCTTACGGGCAGCGATTGTCCAATTTCGTGGTGGATGGTACCGATGATCGCTAACATTTTCAAACAGCGCAGCAACAATCTTTCTGTTGATTAAAAAGAGGGACAATGATCATCATGCAAAACTACATAACAAATGGTGCTATAATTGATAATGCTTGACCCATAATATACTACCAAACAATCAAGTAACCTTAATGATCTTACAATTTGCATAGCTTGTTCCAAGTTTAAAAGTTTAGCAGTTATCCACTTGCAATCTGAAGGCTACTTTACTACCACTAACGCCGGTTACAATTTTTTCCTATGCAATTTAATAGACATGGAATGCATTTCTAATGGCTGAATATTGAGAGCGAAATCTTTTAATCTATACACAAAATATGTAACTGTAAAAATATAATGGCTTCGTACCTGTCAGGCCTGTAGGTTATACCAGAAGGTTTTTGGTATAACCGGTGCCCCATGATCAAACTTGAGTAGTCCGGCCAAGCACTCCCATCATTGTGAAACCCAGGGAAGAAGGCATCAGCTTCTACAGAAACAAAATAATCAAGGGCATCCCAGAGCAACTGGTGCGCTTGTCTCCTGAATTCAATTGGTGAAGCATCTGGTTCTGTGTCATTCTCACCAATCCAACCATACCAGCCTTCCTTCTCATGGGCATAGAATGGCCTTGCAGGAGGTGGAGGCAACGGTCTTGGACGAGGACCTGCTCTCTTCCATTCTTCGATGAGTTGTTTTTCACTTTTGGGAGGTGGGGACTGCGGCAAATCTAAGGCTAGAGGATCTTCTGGCCCAACTAAATCAGACAGCTCCTTCTGACTACATAATGAAGTTCGATCAACTAGGTTGGCAAACATAGCTCGTAGAGGAATGAGCATTCTCTGTCCACCAAAAGTCTCAGAACCAGCCAAGAATATTATTGTAGTTGGTGGGTAACCTAATGCTTGAAGTAGAAGTCCAACCTGGAAACACAAGATCGTTTACATCACAGGTATTAGCAATCAAAATGAATCACTAAGCTTGTACAGTAAATCAGGTACAGTATTAAGCAGATATATCGCTGCAGCTCAATGTGCACCATATGACCAAATAATAGCAAGAACAGATGATGTCTAAGAAGTCTTTCTTGCTACTTTTTTCTTTCTTTTAAAGCTGTTCTTAGCAGAGTTTGGAACACTTGGAGCTAGGTATTGGTAGCACCAAAAAATCCTGGAACTGGAACAGGAGCATTTAAATGAATCATTTTATTCATAGTTTAGACTAAATATAGATATTTAAATTGCTTTATTTTAGTCTTCAAACTACAGATTCAACCTGGATCTCGGAGCTGGAGTTAGATTTTAATGAGTAAACTAGTACAAACAATGACACTTCAAAGCAGAACGCAAAGTTCATATTCCACAAGGGGAAGGAACATTATCATCTTTTCTTATATTTTGTCAGCCTCAGATTTCTTCTACGTGTAATGAAAATATATGTTGATAGCAGAACCAAAAAGAAAGGCCCTATTCTTGGAATCCATGGATCTACAGCACAGCAGTACCAATTATTAATAAACATGCGAATTTTCCCTAATGTATATGATTGATCAACCGTTTCATAAAAATTTATAGTGAGCAAACAGACAGCACTTTTGCAAGCTCACCTCTTCAGGCATGAGCGGACACAGACCAGCCATCTTCCTGGGCACTGAGTCAACTGTTAGAGGCTCTTTTACTGTTCCTCGTTTAATCATCTGATTCCTTCCATACTGAATCAGCTCTGTATGAATATCCTAGAAATGAGCAAATTAACCATCAGACAAAGGTAAGTTCGAAAAATAGTAAAATACTGGAGGCAAAGTCATACAGACTTGTTACTGGAACACAACAATTCTAAGCATACAAACCTGGAACAGTTCAGCACAACCATGAAAAGCTAAAGTATCTCTAAGCAATCCTGGGTGATAGGCCAGATAAGGATGTCCAGATGCCCGCAACCTATACAGATAATTCTGGACTTATGAGAACAGAAAGTCACACTATAAGAAAAATAATTATCAATGAGCGAAGAACTGCTTCAGCTCCTATAACTAGTGTACCATGAAATGGTTCAATTTCAATTTTACATAGTTTAACGACATTCTCAATCCTGAGAAAGCAACCCAAAACTGACCAGTACAAGGAAATACTACAAAAATGGTTAAAGCATCATCTTTCTTAATAAGTACAAGTGAAGCCAACTTGAATTGTGGAATAGGGCCATACAAGGAATTTACTCAAAGATTATTTAATAAGTCATCACAAAGTAGTTTAAGTTTCTTTTTGTACATTCGTGATCGTGGAGCATAATTGGTTAATATATAGCTGATACAAGAACTACAAAGATAGGGGCAAGAGGAACAATGAAAGCCTCTCACCTTCCTACTATTTGGCTCCCGAGAGCCTGAATTTGAGGGCGCAACCTTAGAGCATGGAAGGCTACCCTGCATCTAAGCCTCTGAAATTCCTCCAAGCTCGCGGGAAGAATTGACTGCAGCAAGCCATACCTCTAAGTACACTGAAAATAGAATGAAAAACAAAACAGAGGAAGCATGGGTTTGGAAGATACCTTAAGACAATTACCTCCATTTACAATTATCCCAATAACTTTTGACTTTACAAGTCTGGGTAATACTTCTGTGATGTAGTATTCTGGGGTAGCAGAATTCCTAGGAGATACTGTGGGAAACTTTATCTTTTTTCTAGCCTCTCTGAGATCCTTCGGCAAGCCACGCACAATAGCCACATCATTGGAAAGTGCATCTACGAAATGGTCTTCATCATATAGATAAGAAAAGCTTTTGAACTTTGGACTGCAAGGTTGGAACAGAGAGGAAGTTTATTTAGCGGTCGAGCAGAAAACAGGACAAGAATTTGAAATGAGGAAGGAAGGACACAGCAACCTGATGCCTTTTGCTCGAGTTGTTGCTTGTATCTCAGGAATAACCAGGGTAGCATTTAAGAGCCTAGCAACGGCAACAAGGTCACAGATCTAACAAAGGAAACAATGTCATGATCCTATTACAATGTCAAGAAGAAAAAGGATCCTTTACACAAGAAAACTTACTGAAGATTGTATCTTCTCAAAGCCACCATAGATCTTTGCATAAATAAAACCATTATGCTTACTGGGAGCTGCAATAAGATAAACCAAACAGATTTATCAAGGTTTAGATTTATGAGTTTCAATCAAAACAAAAAAGGTAAAAAAATATCCTAAAATGGGTTGACACTGAGTATACAAATTAAGTATTTCATGTAATACAGCACTTTATAATATACTATAGGAATGTAGTATTTACAGTCAAAGTATAGCAACAGTTTATCCACTTTATTGTGCACACCATACCTCATACCAGTCACATTACGAAACATTCTAAGGTGTAACCCAAATACTGACTATTCCAATGTTGTAAAAAAAATAGAGAATATTTTAGTCTTAGTGCTTGGCACTTATACATGTAGAAAATATAACGAAGAAAATCACAGACATAGACCATGATAGAATATGCAAACTTGTAGAAAATGATCATTAGCGCATACGTATACCCCAAAATGCATATTACTGCTATATATGCACGGACAAACTTGTCTATGTACGCAGTACGCGCAGCAATCATACAAGTCAGCACCAATTTTCCCTTTTTTTATTTGCATGTGTTCAAATTCTAGCATGCTCTACATGCATGTATCTTTGATACACTTCTCATGCACAAGCATTCTTCTAAAAAACTCAAAAAAAGGAATGCAAATGCACCTAAAGTCCCCCCCCCCCAGTGTCTAATGTAATCAAGCAACTGGATCAATAAAAGATGTCGGCATGTCACAATGAATATACTAATAAAGTAAGTGCAAGTTGAGAATCAAGTTACCAGCATATGGTTTGATAGGTTTTGCAAAAGGATGCAAATGATCAAGTTTGCTCAACGGACCCCACAACCTCCGTGGCCGGGGCCTCTGCCAAAAATCAAGAAGGTATGGGAAAAAGATGTTAGGGCATATATTCGACAATCACAGTATTAAGTTGAGTCTAGCATAACCTTGATAGACACTGATCCATTCATTAAGAAACACTGGAATTTTAAGAATTCATACTGTAGCTTGTTCAGGACTAGTGAATTACCGGTCCAAATGGAAGGACATCATCCATACGCATGCTGCCCTTTGTAATGCCCCCAGCTGAATAATTTGCAAGGAAAAGGTGCACAAGCAGCGATAGCATCGACAGCATGATGCCAATGGCTGTGGCCAACTTAAACTTGCTTTTGAGCAGCATTTTATTTCATTACTCTAACCTCCAAATCCTGATGAAAAAGGTTCAAATAAACTCTTAGACATCGAGCTTACATCAGATGCCCGACAAATCACAAGTGAAACAAGGTGCCATTCGGGGGCGGACCCAGCATAGGACATGGGTGTACACATGTACACCCAATAACTGTTGCAAAAAGATTGAATTAGTAAAATCATGATCAGATCCGAATACAAATACCAGGTTTGGGTGTTCGATTTCGTGCAGCAGGATGGGAAGGGAGGGGAATAGGAAGGCATACCCCTGTCGGATCTTCGTCACCGGCAAAGATCCCGTCGCTCGACGAAGGGTTTCAAAGGTGTCGCCAGGCGTCAAGGCGCTAGAACAATCCTGGTCGCCTAGCTAAAAAGCAGCAAGAGGGAGTGAGGGAGGGGAAGAATGGAGGGGAAATAGACCCCACCGCGCCGCCGCCGCCGCCGCGGCCCTGCTCGCCGCTTTTCTACCTCCACTCGCCGCCGCCGCCGCGCTCCTCCCTGCTCCACCACCCGCAGCCCCACGTCCTCCTCCGGCCCCAGCGCAGGGCTCCCGGCACCACCGCCGCCGCGCTATCAACGGGCGCAGAGAGAGGGTGGGAGGGGAGACAGAGGGAGAGAGACGAACGGAAGCACGGAAGCAAGCGACGGAGGCGGGTGCGGCTCGCAGGGAGGCGAGTGAGGGAGATGGGGGCGACCGAGTGACCGACGACGCCTCCTGCTTCTAGCCCTGCCGAACGGCGGCGTCTCGAGAGAGATGGGCCGTTGTGGCTGTTGTTGGGTCGTAAGATATTCCCTGAGGTTGGGCTGACAAGTGGGCTGGGGCAGCCGAGTCTTTTTTTTTCCTTCTTCTTTTCTTTTTCGTTTTATTTCTTTCACTTCCTTTGTTACGACGTCACCTAGTCTATGCATATGAAAAGTATGGTCTCACCTCGTCTTATCGCTTTTAATGAAGACAGCACAACTCGTCATCTTAAAAAGGTGAAGGAAGTCGTGGGAAAGACTCGAGCTGCAACTGAGCAAGGGAGTCTGGAGGGCAGCGCACGAGCCGACCACGTGGAAAGCGACGCGCGTTGAAGTCGGGGCGAGAAAGAAGCTGGTGGGTTGCGGGAAGGAAAGGGGAGAGACAGTAGAAGACATAAGGTGGGTTGTATGCTCGTTAGGTTGAGGATGAGAAAGGCAACTGCTGGAGTATCAATCGTCTTGATACGTATCAATCTATGTATCAACATTCATTTTTTTTAATTTCAATTTGAATATTAGATACATATTGAGCGGTTATTGAATACGGGATACAACACCTGCTCGACATATAAATATAATGTAGCATGAGAAGGATGGAAAAAGGCTCCATAGAGCACGACCCAGACTCCAGAAAGAGAACCGCAACTCCTTTTTTTCCTCGCGACCTCCACGCGTCGTGGTGGGCCTGCCAGGTGCCAGCACTGCTGGCTGAACCGGTTCATGTGCACTGTAGTGCTGTGCGCGGTCTCGGGCGGTAGCAAAGACTCCACCAAGGAATTTCTGCTGCACTCGGCGCATGACTATGTGGTGATAGTTGTATTCATCCTGTTGCAAAGCACGGGCATTGTAAAGCAAGGATTGCTTCTGCTCAATTTTTTTTATGGCATTGACCAAGCAAAGTTGTGAAAACCGGACTCTGGTGTTCAAAACTGGAAGAAAACTGGACGTTACACGTAAACCTGGAGTAGGAAAAAAAGCTGGCTTCCTACAGCGGATCGTGGAGAACCGAGGCTCGCGGCCCAGCCCCGCCCCCGCCCCTGCCCCCGCCCGCGAACTGGACAAGAAAAAAATCCCTCGAGGCCATGACCCCCGCCGGCCACACGCTTACGCTCATCGAGCGATGTGGGACTAAACGCACCAACCACGTTCCAGCCAGCCATGGAGCTCGTCAGAGTTGGAGGATAGCGGTGGCGGCGGCCGAGCTCGCCGGAGTGAGGCCCAACGGGTTAGCGTGGGGCGGTGGCGGAGGTGGTAGGGCCGCCGGAGCCGGACGAGATGAGGTGGAGACGGGGGCGTCGAACACCAGAGTTGAAGAAGATGCGGTAGAGAAACAGGCATCTGGCCTGACGGATTACCATCGAGCGGCGACAAGGGGGGCGACGGCAGATGCGGCAGGGCTGCCGAAGCCGGACGGGATGTGGTGGAGGCGGGGGTGTCGGACCCTGGTCACGGATGGGAGAAGCCGACCGTCGAGCGGACAGCTCCACGCGGGGACGTCGAACGGGCTCGCAGGCTCTCGAGTGGGATTAGAAAGAAGGAAGATGATAAAGAAGGCAGGAATATATGGATAGCTATCACACAAATTCTGTCGACTGATAAGGAGACGGATCCTAAAAATTATCACATATTGAGCGGTGGCGGCGCAGAGAGGCTGCACTATACTTGCTATTAGCATTGAGAAAAGAATCGAAATACAATTGAAAACGAATTCAAATACAATTGAAAATACTGTCAAATTATGGTTGTGCGGTTGTATTGTACCTATTTAGTTTCTTTAGAAATTCTTTTGCTTAAATAAAAAGGTATAAATGTAATGAGTATTTTAGTTAAAAAAAGAAATGTAATGAGTATTTTAGTTGAAGGAAATATAATAAGTTCAAATTTTGTTGGTTTTTCTAGGAAATGTGCGGACATCCAACACGTATAAAATTATAGTGATAGGAAAAACTAATCTTTTAACCGTAGCAACGCACAGACACTTTGCTAGTTAACAGGTATAATAAAATTATAGTGATAGGAAAAACTAATCTTTTAACCGTAGCAATGCACAGACACTTTGCTAGTTATATTTAATTGAAGGTGAAAGATTAGATTGACCAATATGACAAAATGGTGTTCAGCTGCCGGTTTGTGTTTGTCTGGAGTCGGTTCCATTGGGGTTGTATCCGAAACCGTACCCAATTTTATCTGAAGACAATGAGATACCCTGCGCTCGTTTCAATAAAAAAAGAAAAAAAATAACCCAACACCGATCTCAACAGCATGGAGCAAATTATACAAGTGAATGCAAATTCTTTGGAGCAGGATCACCACATGATACAACAAAATAAATAAAAGAGAATAAAACACGTGATTCAAAAACAACAACAAAAAATCTTCATGAAAGGTATGTTTTTATCCGACAAATATTAAGCACCAAAAAATATCAGTGGTGGACAGATAAAAAAACATAAGACGCCACAAAGCGTCAGAGCAAAGCTCCTGTGAAGGCTTCATAGATTCACAGTGAAGCTCCTGTCTGTCAGCACTTGACACCTACATCTGTTTTTTGTTTTGGATCACACATTCACTACCGCTCTCCATACACATTTTGGTTCGTCGCCATCACGCATGTTCATTATTGGTCACTATTTATTTAAAAAAATCTGAAATTGTTCAGCCAACTTTTATCCTTTGAACTTGCTCCTCAGACTGAACTGTCACCAAATCCATGCTCTTGTAGCTGAAGGGGAAAAGACAAAGGACAGACAGTATAAGGCTTTGTCATCTTCATTTCCTATGAATATACGTGCACTAACACAAGTGCATGACATACCTGGATGCCAGGGAGAGTGAAATGACACAATTTGTCACACGAGACGGACGTGGTTTCTGGCGGTAATATCGGGTGAATTCCCGAGAACCAAGAATTCTGACACGAGTCCCTTTACCACTCTTGGTTGTGATTACTAGTTCAGACCCACCAATTCCAAGCTCGATGTTGTTGCTGATACCATCGGCGGCAATCAACTGGTTGCCTTCGGCATCAGCATAACTGCAGTGAGAGTAACACTGTTAGACTGGATGCATACGAATTTTACTATTTTTTACCTCAAAGAATATGTTTAACTAACAAAAACTCAATTGGCGTATTCCAATCCTAGTAACTTTATGGAATTTGAATCATATTATTATATGAGGGCCACAACTCAACAGCACAAGCCAGGTATGCAGACATGAATCTCTGAAAATTTCAGAATATGCCCATGCCAACAACACTGGTATGTTAAATTAGTAGATTCTTAGAGACCGAGCGTAGCTCGGGTGGTTGCGGACACAGGTGAACGTCCCGCCGGCCAGGGTTCGAATCTCACCGAGCCCTGGCTTCCTCTCCAGGGATTTATTCCCCAAAAAAATCCCCTCGCCGGTGAAGCCGGGGTTCGGGAGTTTTCTAAGACGGGAGTTAGCTTTCTTCTCTTAATGAAAACCGTGGAGGCGGTCTTACCCCACTGGCTTAGTTTTTTTTTTGTTAAATTAGTAGATTCTTATTTTAGAGAGAGAGAGAGAGTAGATTTTAGTAATTAGAATCCATCCGTGTAACAGTTCACGTGACATTCAGATGAATATGATAGGGGTGTACGTGACCTTGATCTTTTGTTAGAAGGAACTTGGTAAAATTAAGCAAGCTAGATAAAAACCTGCTGCTGTAATCGTAGAAGTCCTGCAGGTCAGCATCTTCGTCATCACCACCATCTCCAAACCGCAATTTGCAATGGCCCTTTGCTTCCATGTGTTTCCTGACAGCCTCTAGGCTCTGAAAGGGCTGGCGCCTGTCGTTGCAGTAGAGGCAGATGAAATCCCGCTTCACCTGCAGGTGGCATAACCCAATGCACATGAAGATTTAAAACCACATGAATAGAACATTAGCTATGCTACACAAAAAAAGCAAAAAGAAAACAACAAGTGTTCACCTTCAGTGCAACATGGGTAAGGAGGCCATTGCGATCCTTCAAGTATTCACTGTCAGGTATGAAGAACCCATGCTTCTTGTGCATATGAACCATGCAGTCTTCTGCTGTCTCATGGTTGAGGTCACACATGAAACAGAGCAAAGGGTCAAACTCTTCAGCTTCCTCATCACATTCAGAGTTATCCTCATCCTCATCCTCTTGGATATCTGAAGTAGATTCATCAGCCAACTCTTCATCATCATCTTCCTCCTCTCCCACCGCAGCCAGGCCGCACCTGCGCTCAGCAGGTGGCTTGAGCTTGACGACTGCGATTCCGGCAGCAATGGTGGAATCGGACCCCTCGTCAGATGCTCTCATAAGATGCGATCGCGAGCTGAGATGCTGCGCGTGAGCTCTCGAGCTCCTGTACTCCTTCCCGCACAGAGCGCAGCCGTATTGGATTATTGGATCGCCCGTGAGAGTGCTCCCCTCCCCTAATGCGGCTCGCCAGGCCAAGAACAGAGCCTCGGTCACGCCAGGAACTCCGGCGACCTGACAAAGCATCAAGCATCAGAATTCAGAAGTTCAGAACGCGGCACGTAAAAGAACGTCCGGGTCGCGGCGAAGGAGAGGGGGGACGATCGGGTTACCTTGCGCTTGAGGTTGAAGCAATGCCAGTCGGAGCGGTAGTGGAGCCGCTTCTGCTCGTCGTCGACGAACCTCACGTTGCACGCGTTGCAGGTCGCCGTCGCCATGCTGACGAATCCCTCTCTCTTGTCTTCTTTTCGCTCACTTCGGTCTGCTTGGGTTGGGTTGGCACTTGGCACGGACGAGCTACAAGCTTACAACTCTGCAGGCGAGCCTTGCTTTTCTAGGAGTCGCGAGTTATAGGGTCCGGGAACTCCGTTCGGACCCGGCAGCAGTTCTTGCCTTCTTGGTTTCCAAGGAACCGAAGCGGCTCACGTTTTTTTATAGGGAATTTTATATTATATTAAAGAGAGAGAGAAAGGGGGGAAAAGCAGCAGCTCACGTGGAATTTTGTGGATTTGAAGTACGAGAATGCCATACTTTATAAAATGGATGGAAATTATGAAAGTTAAATTCTAATTATAAGTAAATTAACATGCTTGACTTTGATGCCTATGCTTTGACCACTATTCTTCAACAACAAATACGCAAGTAGCACAGCAAAAGCGTTGCTGATCAAAGCGTCAACGCAAAAGCCCTAAAAAAAGGCGTCAATGCAAAAGTCAGAATTGGCAATCTCGTTGTGGCTGGCAAATAGGCAAGTCAACGGCCACGTGGAAACTCCTTGCACCACAAGGAACTGTACTGAACTGAATTAACCAGGACAGCATTGCTGATAGTTCTCCAGCACATTGCAATTAGAAATTACATCAGGCTGATTTGAGTAGCAAGTGATGCAATAGGAAATTGCTTGCGTCGATGTCTGATCTTCATACTAAATTCAGTATGTATATTACACTCTTTACTTTGTCTATGATGAAGGCGTAAACTTTGTTTTTCGAGAGGAAGGCGTAAACTTCCGGCCACCTTCGTTTTTCGAGAGGAAGGCGTAAACTTCCGGCCACCTTCGTCTTCACTCAAGTCAATAACACCAATGAGGATATTTGATAAACATTTACTCGATAACACCAATGATTATAAACACTAGTAGACGAGATATAGATCAAAGAAAAAAAATAAGTAGATTGTGTCTCACGTATATGCTTTAAAATCTAAAATGAAAAGAAAAAGGAAAACATGTTGATTATAGAAAAATTAGGAGGAACCTAGAATTAGAGTCTTATGGGCAAGGACACTATTGCTGATTTACTAACCTCTGTAAGAAACGCAGACATGAATAAAAAAGGAACTGTTCGAGTATTTGGTACACGAGTAAAACCAGTAACTGGGATCATCAACATGGCAGTCATCCTAAAGATGAGTTTAAGTTCAAACCCTCACGGGGAGATGTCTGCTAAGTTGATACAACAGGCAGCAACACTATTCGACCTCGGAAGTATGGCACATGGCAGCATTAGCACACGACACCTTTAGGAATAATAACGTACCATGTCATAGCTAACACAGCTCAACAAATTACAGAATAGTACGAATATAACATCTGATCTGACTCCGCACCTCAGAGTTCACCCGAAAATAAACATTGTATGCAAGGTATACTGCTATTAGGAATATCTTAAGCATCACGATGGTCAGTGATGGACAAAAAAAAAAAAGAAGACGCCATAGACATCTCGAGATAAGCCGATGGGCTAGAACCCCACACATGATGACACATTATCAATTAATACGGGCAGTTCTTTGGGAGGTTCCTGATCACATTGCTCTTCATACCAATCTTGGTTCGCATCGTCTCAACCCCGCTCCTGCTCATTGCCCGGAGAACCTTCAGCCTCACCATTTGCTCCTTAGACTGAACTGTCACCAATCCCATGTTCTTGTAGCTGCAGCGAAAAACAGAAATCATATGTACGATGCCAAACCAAAGGCAAGACATTCCATGACTGAAGTAACATTTAGACAACGTTGAAATGGACAGCGCAAATGTTCATACCTGGAAGCCAGTGAAAGTGCAAGAGCACGATCTGTCGCAACAGAAGGCCGGGGCTTCTGGCGGTAGTAGCGGATAAATTCCCTAGAACCAAGAGTTCTCACACGAGTTCCTTTCTCATTCTTGTTTGTTATTACTAGCTCAGACCCACCACTTCCAAGCTCAAAGTTGTTGTTAGCGTCATCAGCAGCAATCAACTGCTTGCCTTCCACATCAACATAACTGCAGTAAACTAAAATTGTTAGATGCGTCCAAGCTTCATTGTCTCACCAAAACTACAAAATTCAAAACTAGCAATGACACACACAAAAAACAGTCTGAACCATCTATGCATACATCTTCATGTGTTTTCCATTATCTTTCTATTTGTTAAAAAAATATAGATTATCAAGGAGGTCTGAACCATCTATGCAATACCCTATTCTCAAGATTATTAATTACAAATGAACTATGAAGGGGTCACTATGAACTACCAGTCTGGACAACTTTACAGAATATCAAGGAGTCACAAATCCAACAACACAAACTGAGCACAAATAGCATAACATGACTAGGACAATGGTACAACATGATAAGAATTTCTAGAATTTGCAAAACACATCCATCAACACCACTATGCTGTTTAAGTATAGTTTATTGTGACTAAATCCATTGAAAGTGCAGTTCCATGCAGCCTTCAAATGAAAACGGTACTCAACGTGACCATCCCCTAAGTAACTGCGAAGGGATGGTCACCTACTTGATTCCCAAATTAAAACCCCTTTTCTTTCAAATATCTTTCCATGCTGCTGCTCACAGGAACAGGAACAGGAACAGGAACAAACATTGACCTTTTAAAAAAGCAAACTTAGTAATACAGAGTTCAGTTTAATAAAGACCTGCTGCTGTAATCATAGAAATCCTCGAGGTCAGCATCTTCATCATCTCCACCATCTCCATAGCGCAATTTGCAATGACCCTTTGCATCCATATGCTTCCTGACAGCCTCTAGACTTAGGAAGGGTTGGCATCTGTCATTGCAGTAGAGGCAGATAAAATCACGCTTCACCTGCAGGTACGATAACCAATTCAACCTGAAGATTAAAATTGCATGTTCGCACATATAAACCATCAGATGTTACACTGGTGACAATTTTTACCTTCAGTCCGACATAAGTAAGAAGACCACTGGGATCTTTCAAGTATTCACTGTCAGGTATGAAAAACCCATGCTTCTTGTGCATATGGACCATGCAATCTTCTATGGTGTCGTGCTTGAGATCACACATGAAACACAATGATATATCCAACTCTTCAAGATCATCCATGTCATCATCTGATTTGGATGACTGCTCATCTACTTGCATGTTTGAAGCAGACTCATCAGCCAACTCCATCTCATTTGGGTCAACTTCAACCCACTCACCATCATCATCATCATCATCAACATCATCATCATCATCTACTGCAGATGGAGCTCTACGTGGAACTCGTTCAGGAAGAGGTTTGACTATTGTGATTCCAGCAATTGAGGCATTGGGCTCCTGAGAGGCTCTCATAAGATGTGATCTTGAGTTAAGATGCTGTTCATGAGCTTTTGAGCTCCTGTACTCCTTTCCACAGAGAGCGCAGCTGTAAAGCATCGGGGTGCTTGCAGGCTTGCTCCCCTCCGCTAAAGCAGCTTGTCTAGCCAAAAACAGAGACTCAGTCACACCAGGAACTCCCGCCACCTGAAGCCATTTAACATATCAAGACAAAGCAAGGCGTGTGGAGGAAGTTCAAACTGAAGGAAGCAACAAGGTAGCATAATCAAAAGGCCAAACAGATATACAGAAGTTAAATAAATGTCCAAAAGTAACCTCCATGGTATCCAATTCAGACAAATACCTATATATGATACCATTTTCCTATCCAAGTCCATAAAAATATCTAGAATTTCTAAGTTCCAATCAATTTTCATGGATGAACTCTAATAAAGCATCTAGAAGGAACCGAATTCTAATAGACATACTTCCAATCCGCAGTGAGTCAGTGACATTTCCGCCTCTAAATAATTCACATACTACCAAGTACCAACACACACACAACCATTAAAAATCGACAAAAACTCAGGTTCAGAGGTTGGAGTCAAACATTCCTATGCCTTTTTGGTAAACAAGCACGAAATTCCGACCCCGAGGGCAAAGATTTTGCAAAGGACCCCTATGAATAATTATCGATATCGCCCCCAAAGAACTCAACACGTCATGTCGCCTGCAGAAAGGCAGCGCCCGCCGCATGAACCCTAATCCCTAGAACCCGCTGGCGAGCGAAGGGCGGTACCTTGCGCTTGAGGTTGTAGCGGTGCCACTCGGAGCGGTAGTGGAGCCGCTGCTCCTCCTCGTCGTCGAACCCGGCGTTGCACGCGTTGCAGGTCACCGTCGGCATCCTCGCGCCGCTCTCTCTTCCCTTCCCTCGGTTCCGGGGTTCGGCTTGGCGCAGGAGGGGGAGGGGCTCGCTTCGCTGCTGCTTCTCCTTCCGGTGCCGCTTCGCCTTCTTGGCGGCGGCGGCGCGGTGGTGAAGGGTTGTGGCCTCGTGGGAGAAGTGGCGGCGGGGCGGGGAAGAGGAGGGGGAAAAGTAGGCGAGGGCGAGAGGCGGCCGCGTCTGTTGCTGACGTTGGCGCTTGGGTCAGTAGGCTTTCCACCGCCTTTCAATTGGGCCTTATTTAGGCATACAGGCCCTTGTGCTACGCAGGTATGGGCTAAGGCCCAAAACTAATGCCACATACACACATTTCTACGAGTTCCAAGAAAAAACAATTTCTCTCCTGCAAAAGAACGAAGAACAAGTTCGAATAAATTTTGTGAGGCGAATCTTTTGAGTCCTCTTTCAAGTTCTATTAGGAGTATTGAACATAGGTTAATTATCAAAATAATTATACGAATGGACCGAAAATTGCGAGACGAATCCATTAAGCTTAATTAATATGTTATTAGAGATTGGTACTGTAGCATGACGTTGTCTAATCATGACATAATTAGACTCGTTAGATTCGTCTCAAAAATTTAGGTAGGGGTTGCGATATGAGTTTTGTCATTAATCTATATTTAATACTTCTAATTAGTGTCGGGAGATTAATATGACAGGTAGTTGGTGAATTTTTAGTGAAGTAAACAGTGTTCAGCTGGTAAGTCCACTGGCATCATCACACAGTCACATTCACATACCAATCTTCGTGGCCAGTCTCTGAGTCTCTCTGGTCGTGCTGCCAATGCCAACACCTCCAATCTTGACAACCACTCGTCGTACTTCTTCAGATACCTCACCGGGCATAGCAGCTGGTTCCAATTCTTCAACACAGCAATCACAGACCTAATTAAGTGGGCCATCTAATAACACGGGCCATCTAATAACATCACAAGCAAATCCGATTACACTGTTCTTGACGCGTTGCTATTGAAACGAACATTTCCTTGCAAATGGTCAAACAATGAGATATCCACACTAGGGGGGGGGGGTGTTCAGGTTCAAAAGTCAAAAGCGTGCTAGAGTAACGATGTCCGTGATTCGCGGAGACCCCGACCCCGATCTAGACTGCCGCACCGGTGATCTGGATCAACGCAACACCGACGACCACCCGGTCCCGGTGCCCCCGCCCCGACTACCGACTCCCAGTTAGCGTCGGCCACCGCAAATCGCCGGTCAGCCGTTCTGGCACCGTCGGCCATCAGTGTCCCGCTAGCACCGCTTAGGACCTAGTTTCGGGGATCGTGTCCGTGATCATTTCTGGTGCGTGTTCTGCAATCTTGTGCTCGCGGTGCTACTTGCCTCTCCTCCGTCCAGCAGCCATGGCAGCAGATGGAGGTGGAGTACTGGGCGCAGGGAGTGTGGATGGTACCCGCTCCCCATATGCCCCGGAAGCCAACGTCGCAGACTTGATGAGGAATCTGAATCTGACTGTGGAGGAGGAGGAGGTAATTGAGTTCAGCGACGGGGAAGAAGGGGACGAGGATGATGTTGTGGAGTGGGCACTTGTTGGTTAAGTCCTGCCGCCGGCTAAGATGCATCCCTCGACAATTCACCAAGCAGTGCAGGGTCCGTGGGGTAACCCCCATGGCCTGAAGATTAGGGCAATTGGCGAGAAGGGGGTAACCTCTTCGTTGCGGAATTTGCCTTTAAGCAAGACAGGGATCCTGTGCAGGGTGGTTCACCATGGATTTTTGGTAAGCACACCCTAATCCTACAAGAGTATGATGAGAGGCTCCGGCCTTCGGAGATCTTGTTTGACCGGATGGATATCTGGGTCAGAATTTTGAATATACCGTTGGGGTGGATGAATGAGACCCGAGGTGCACGCACCATGGGCCTAGTTGGCGAGGTAAAGAAGATGGACGTTGACAAGAATGGGAAGGCCAGTGGTCCTTTTCTTAGGGCTCGAGTGGCAATTAAAGTGAACAAGCCGATACGTAGAGGGGTGTTGTTAAAAACAAAGAAGACCGATGACCCGGACTGGTTTGACATTCAGTACGAAAAGCTTCCTTTCTACTGTATGTCCTGTGGAGTGATGGGATACTCTGAACTGCAGTGTGCGCAACCTGTCATTAGGAATGCCCTGGGCAAGCTACCATATGATATCAAGCTTCGCGCACAGGATGAGAGGAAGAGAAAAGTACAAAATTTGGTAGAGGCAGCCGCGACATCTTATGGCAGTGGCTTGCCCTCAAATTCTAGGCAATCGAGGGATCGTTCCCTGACAGACAATCTGAAGATGGAAAGGAGGAGCGAGGCACAGGGGAAGAGGAAGAAATCATATCACCGCTTAAGGCGACAGACAAAGTGGTGAAGGTGCCGAACCCAGGTACGGCAAACAGGCAACTCTTCCAGCCACAGAGGGAGGACAAGAAGTCCGTGCTAAGGAAGAGGAAAACCAAGAGTTCGTCCTCGGGCTCTTCCGGGACCCCTGATCTTAATATCCCAAATGCGGTGGAAACTGGAGTGGTGCCGGTGGGTTTGGTTCTTGCGCGGGTGAACCAGATGGCTAAGGAAGGGGGTAGGAGCGAGCCTGCTTTAGAGGAGCTGATGAAGAAACATCGAAAGAACATCAGCAACAATGACGCACCATCGGCGGCGGCTGCGAGCGGCAGTCCCCGCTGGGCGCAATGAATGCTCTAGCCTGGAACTGCCGGGGGGTGGGGAACTCCCGGACAGTTCGTGATTTGGCTGCGCTCATGCAGTCACATGACCCCAAACTGGTCTTCCTCTCGGAGACTAGGCAAAGCGAGCAAAAGATGAAAAACTTGAAGTGGAGACTAGGCTTGAAGAACTGCCTTACTGTTGGTAGTGACGGGAACAGTGGCAGTTTAGCACTTTTCTGGGATGAATCGATCTCTGTCACGCTACTGGGCATGTGCGATAGGTTGATCGATGCCCAAGTGAAAGAGAACCCGTCCTCTCAGCCCTAGTGTATAACCTTTGTTTATGGTGAACTGCGTGTGGAGGATAGGAGGCAGATGTGGGAGTTGTTACAGCGGATCAAAGATAAGGTGCAAGACCCATGGGTGGTGATGGGAGATTTCAATGAGACACTATGGCAATTTGAGCAATTCTCTAACAGGAAACGAGGTGAACGCCAGATGGAAGAGTTCCGTGCCATGCTGGAGGTCTGTGATCTTCACGACCTCGGGTTTGCCGGCCTCCCTTGGACGTTTGACAACAAAAGGCTCGGTCACCGCAATGTCAAAGTGAGGCTAGATAGAGCAGTTGCAGCGCCTGCATGGTCTGCTCGTTTCAACAATGCGGCTGTCCAACACCTTGTGTCCCCGTGCTCTGATCACAACTAGGGATGGCAACGGGGCGGGGTGGGCCCGGGGGAGCACTCCCTGTCCCCGCCCCGGTCCCCGAACTCTGATCCCCGCTGCGCCCCTGAAACTGCAATCGGGGCAAAAGCTTGCCCCATCCCCGTCCCCGTCGGATCCCCGAACCCCGATGGGGGCCCCATGGGGATCATGTACAAAACGACCAAATAGAGAGTCTGAAGATCAAAACAGTCAAATTTCAGCACATAGAACGCAGATCCAACTATCCAAGAACAACTCATAGATCGTGTACATGCTAACAGATCCAGCACAAGCTAGCAGATGGAGTGGGAAGAAGCTAGCACAAAAAAAACCAGATCAAGAACACTTATAACTATCCTAGTGACGAATCTCCCCTACTTTAATACTCCATCCATGCTGGGTTGAATAGTGCGGCAGAAGCTTTGCTGGTCAACTCGTGGAGTACGAGTGGCAGGCAGGCCGCAGGCGACGAGATTTGTGCTCTTCTTTGCCTCGTGTGCTTGGCTCCTGCGCGAGGACGTGGACAGTCGCTCAGCTGCTCTTCGCGTCGGCGGTGAGGAGTGAGGACGAAGGGCGCTGGTTGCGGGTGTGTCGTGTGCGTGTGCGGCTGAGGTCTGGGGCCAAGTGAGAGATAGGTTTAGGGTTTGAGGGGGGGACTTTATATACAGGCTGGCGCTGAGTTATTGGGCCTCATTGGCCGGCCGCCGGTGAAGGTCTGGAGAGAAAAAAAAATCTGTTGGCAGTTTATTTCGGGTCCCCAACAGAGCCCCACGGGGAGAAAATCATCCCCGGCTCCGCCCCGGTTTGAATTCGGGGCTCCGCCCCGATGCCCCCGCAGGGGAAAAGCCCCCCGTCCCTGCTCCATTCGGGTCGGGTCCCCACGGGGATCCGCCCCCGCAGGGGAAATTGCCATCCCTAGCCCAATCCTCCTGCAAGTTTACAGTGATCCTGTTCCTGTGAAGGGGAAAATCAAGCGATATGAGATCATGTGGGAACGGGAGGAGTCGCTGGGGCTGGAGATTGAAGATGCCTGGCGTGCGTCTGGCACCAAAGCTTGCCTAGGCGATATCTCAATGGCCCTAAAGGATGTGATCGAATCGCTACATAAATGGAGCAAGGAGAAGTTTGGCTCTGTGAAAAAAGAGCTTGAAAGTCTTCGATCTAGGCTAGAGGTGTTGCAGACCAGTACCAATGGTGAAAATGATCTGGAAATAAGTACTATGGACATGATGAATGAATTGTTATTTAGAGAGGAGATGATGTGGCTCCAAAAGTCCAGAATTGCGTGGCTAAAATAAGGCGATCGGAACACAAAGTACTTCCACCAAAAGGCTCAATGGCGGGTGTCGGTGCGGAGATTAGTCCCAACACTAACTAGTGAAATGCGCTGTGATCGGTCTCTCGATGGCCGGTGCTAAGCAATGGGGGACACGGGTTTATCCTGGTTCCGGCCGCGGGGCCGTACGTCCAGCAGGTTGCGCTCGGGGTGCTGTATTGCAACGCACCGCGGTGCCTGTAGAGGGGGGCTACAAGCGAGGCGGAAGTGGAGGAAAGGCCTCCAAGTCCCTGCTAAATGATTGAGGCAAGTGCCAATATCAGTCAAATGGCGTGCGGGGTGGATCCTCTTTCCCCTTTGCGGCTGGGCGACTGCCTCCTCCTTTTATAGACCAAGGGGAGCTGGTTTACAAACGTGCCGCATGGAGCTCTATACAGTATTGTAGTGCTGGTGCACAGTGTCTGTGATCTGATGGTGTCCTGGTAAGCCGCGGTTCTTGCGGGCGCCGTGGCGGCCTTATACTCGTCGGGGAGCAGCTTCGAGGGCCTTGTCGATGGAGGCGCTCGTGCCGCACAGGGCCTGGCGTGGAGGCGCCCTATCAGAACGGGGCTCTACAGCGCCGGGGATGGCTCCACAGTGCCCGAGATGGTAGCACAGGGCTGGGGATGGCCGCACAGGGTCGGAGGTGATGGAGAGGACGTGCCCCGCTCACCCCGTGTCACAGCGCTGTCCTGGGCGAGCGTCGGGTTGGTGGGCGTACGCTCCTCGAGGGGTCACCGTCCCTTTTCGAGGGATGCGGCGTGGAGGAAGGACGGGAGTGGGTGGCAAAGTGTCGAAGAATGACACCGGCCATCCCGCACAGCACCTGTACAGCGCCGAGAATGGCTGCACAGTGGTAGGTTGCTCGAACAGCGCCGGGGTCGGATTCCCAGGCGGTGTCAGGAGATCGACGTGATGAGGAGACCCGCTCGAGGGGTCGAGACCCCCGAGCGGGGCGGAGACTCGCCCGAGAGGCCGGGGCCCTCGAACGAGGCGGAGACCTGTTCGAGGGGCGCCGGGCCCCCGACCGGGGCGGGAGTTTGCAGTGCGGCGTCCGACCCTCGAGCGAGGCGGAGGTTTGCTTCGAGGGCGGCTGGTGATGGCGGTTTGATGGGCCATTGAGGCTGTTGGGCCGTGGGCTTTATTCATATCTGGGTTGCGGTCTGTTCGGGGAGTGTTTTTGTGGTTTTGCGTTAATCTTTTAGGAAGGGTAATCTCCCCCATAGTTAGGAGACCCCTTATGGCTGTCCCCGACAGTAGCCCCCGAGCCTTTGCAGGGGTATCCGGAGGGACCCGCAAAGGCTGAAGCTTTCTGTTAGGACTTTCTTCCCTTCTGGACGTTGTGACGTTCCGTGGGGGTGCGCTAGCGCACCCGCGGGTGTAGCCCCCGAAGCCTTGGAGGAGTGTGTGCACTCGTGCAAGGTTTTGAAGTTGAGCTACCGATCCGTGAGGCGTTTGTTTCAGCCGGCCTCGGCGATATTTCAGCCACCTCGGCGATCTTACGCGTGCGGAACGGCGTTAGCCCTACCCGGTACGGGTCCTGGGAGGTTCGTTCGTTGCTCTTGAAGGAGCAGGGGGGAATGTGACTGGGCGCGTCCAGGAGGTGTAGCCGTGCGACGAGCCCCTGAGCCCGGGCCCATTCGAGGCGATCGGGGCGAGCTCTCCGAATTGTTTGTGCGCCCCTCGCCGCCCTTTCGCAGGGCGGAGGGGTGAGGTGGTCCATGCTTCCCCTCGAACGGGCCGCGAGTCGTGGATCCCTCATTGAGCTGTTAATGGGTAATTCAAGTGGACGTCCATGCCCCGTTCGATAAGGGTCGGCTCGTGGTCCGGAGACACGTCCATGAGAGCGCTTCACGTGGGTATGCTAGGCAGGGCTCGGTCCCGTTCGATTAGGACCGAGGGCGCGGAAGCTCTCCCTCGATGGGATCCCTCATCTAGCTGCCCTCGTTCGGCCTTGAACATGAACTATGGGGCGCCCTCAAACTTTTGAGTTCGAGGACCGGCTCGATCGCGCGGGCCCTGGTCGTCCCTGACTCTTGTTAATCTGAGGCGCCTGTTCGAACCCGTCGGGGGTCAGGCTTCGTACCTCTGATTAGTGGGGCCTCTGCGGGGTGGCAACAGGTGCCCCCGTCTTGACCGATCTGTGGCGCTCACCGAATCGTCATCGAGTTTAAGCTTCGAACCACTGATCAGTAAATCCCCGGATCGAGGGGCATCTGCGGCGCCCACTGTTCCCTCTGCGGGCAGGGCCTCGAACCGCTGATCAGTAGATCCCCAGATCAAGGGGCATCTGTGGTGCCCTCCGTTCCCTCTGCGGGCAGGGCCTCGAACCGTTGATCAGTAGATCCCCAGATCGAGGGGCATCTGCGGTGCCCTCCGTTCCCTCTGCGGGCAGGGCCTCGAACCGCTGATCAGTATAGCTAGGCGGGCCCAGACTCCGGGGACCCTCGAGTCCGCCCTCTAAGAGCGCTCCAGCGAGTCGCGACTTCACGGCCCTATCCTGTTTTAGATCAGGGCATTGATCTTGCACCCTTGAGGGGTCATCCCTCGGGTTCCCAGCTCTGATTTCACAGGGGGGCATCCTTTCGTGAGAAGGAACCCCCGTCTTTGACGAACTGTGGTCGTGGTGCGGGTCGTGCGGAGTGGGCGCGCCTTTTTAGGCGGCGCGATGCGGGCGACGTGGGCGACGTGGGAAGGCGATGAGACGGGACGCTGCGTCCCCTGGGTTACTGCACGGTACTCATGGCGCGTGCGCGTGCGCGTGGCCGTTTCGGTACGGCGGGGCCCAGCCGTCACCGACGTGGGGCGCCGGCCGCATTAACTGCTACCGCGCGTGGTGTTCCTGGGGACGCCGCCCCTTCAGATTCTATAAAATATAGGGAGGACAGGAAAGGGGCTCCTTACCTCTGCCATTCGCACCCATCTCCCGCATTCCATCTTCTTCCACGCTGCGCGCCTCATCATCCCAGATCCGCTCGCGTCCTTTCGCTTCTGTCGTAGCCCGCGTTCCCGTATCTCCCCCGCCATGGCTCCGATTCGGGTGCTGGATCCCTTCCCGTGGCCCCGGTCAACGGTGGATAGTCGGTCGCTGGAGGCGCTGGTGCTCGGTGGTCAGCTGACGCCGGTCGGCGACGGCCCGAACCCGGCGTGGATGGTCCCGCCGCCGTCGGATAGGGAGCCCAACCCTCCGCCGGGCTACGTCGTCAGTTTCCTGTGGCTGCACGAGCGCGGCTTCAAAGCCCCCGCGAGCAAGTTCATGTGGGGGCTATGCCACCATTACGGGGTGGAGCTTCACAACTTCGCCCCCAACGCCATCTCGCAGGCGGCCTCCTTCGTCGCCGTCTGCGAGGGATTCTTGGGGATCCCTACGCACTGGGACCTGTGGATCCACCTCTTCCGCGGTGAGCTCCACACTCTCGCCACGGGAGAGAAGAAGACGCGCCGGGCAGTTTGCGCCGGCGGCCTCACGCTCTCGCTGCGCGACACTCGGAGGGAGCTGTACCTGCCGTGCACCATGACGTCGAACAACACCGACTGGGAGAAGGGGTGGTTCTACCTTCGCAACGACGGCGCCGGTCTCCCGCCGTACACCGGGAAGGTGCTGATGGAGAAGTCCGACGTGTGGACGTACGGGGTGTCACCCCCGGTGAGGCAGAGGAGGCTCGAGCCCCTCACTAATGCCATAAGCCAGTTGGCGAACGCCGGGCTGGCGGTGGCGTCCGTCATCGCCAACTTCCACCACCGGCGGATCATCCCCCTCATGGAGAGGGAACTCTGCATCTTCGAAATGAGCGACGCGGCCAACCCCGTGTCCTTGGCGCGTTCGCGGCTGCTGGAGGAGCCGCTCGCCCAGGGATATGCGGCCACTCGGGCGAGGCGCGCAATAAATCCCAAGGCGGTGCAGCACAGCGACGACGACCTGTGGTCGTTCGCGATGCTCCCCGACGCCGGCCAAGTGAGTACCGTTCTTTCGCCCTTTGTTTCTTTACTTGCGTGTTTGTCCTGACAGTTGTTGCTCGGTGGCAGGCGGTGGGTGTCGACGCCCCCACGTCGGATCCGCCGACGCCTCGGTCGCAGGCCAATAACCGCGCCGCGCAGCAGAGGGAGCGGGACCGGGCGGCCCGGGCGAAGGAGAGGCGGATCCGGAGGCAGGAGCGCCTCAACAGGTTCAACGAGGTCTACCGGCTGCGGGAGCAACGGGGCCTCTCCCATCCGCCAGAGCCGGTGAACTCGTCTTCGGACGAGGAGGAGAACGAGGGGGAGCGGACCACCTCCGATAGGTGGGAAGCCGCGCCGCCCCCGTCGCCAGGGATCGAGGGGGTCGGCACGGAACCGACCCTCGAGGCGGGCGCAGAGCCGCCCGTCGTCGGATTGTCGTCAGAGGCGCTGGCGGGCGCCGAGGAGGCGCCTCCCGAGCCCTCGAGGAAGCGCAAGCGAGGCTTCTCCAATTTGAGGTGAGTAACGTTCCCCCCTCCGCGTCTTTGATTTCGTGGCGTGGTCGCTCATCCCCCCTTTCTCCCTCATTGACAGGACGTCGCCTGCTGTCCCCGCCCTCGCGCCCGTTAAGGCGCTCAAGCTGGGGACGTCGCTGGTGACGAGGCCTCGCTCGGAGAGAACGCCTCGGGCGGCGGCAGGCACGGTGGAGATGGGCGAGCCATCGCGCACCACGGCCGTGGCCTCGAGGCCGCGACAGCAGGAGGATGTAGCGGCGGCGACCGCGCGGGCGACGGCTACCCGCGATCCCCACCGAGGGCGCGGGCAGACTCGCGCGGAGAGTCGGGGTGTCGGGGGTCGAGGGACGGCCGCGGCCCCTGCTGATGGTGATTCCGCCCCCAGAGGGGGTCGCTCGGGGGCAGCAGGCGGATCAGCCCCCGGCCCCGCGCCCGGGGTACTGGTGGTGCGGTCCGACGACTGTGTGATGTCGCAGCAGCCGGCGCCTGATGCCGGGGCGTCGACGTCCCGTGCCGCGGCCCCGGCGCCTGACGCCGTTGCGCCGCAGTGGGAACGGGGGCTCCGTCACCCCGGGGTGCCGCGAAGCCTGCTCGAGGAGGCGAGGGCTGAGAGGGCGTTGTGGCAGGAATTTCGTGCCAACGGCGCCTCCCTTAACGCTGCCCTGACCGAGGCGCTTCGGCTCCACGAAGGCAGGTCGCTCCAAATTTTTCGGGTAAGAGACTCCATCCGACCGTCATTTGCTCCCCCACCTTTCTTGCTCGGGCGTCTTCTGACTCGATTCCTTCCCTTGCTTTCTTGTTACTACCGCAGGAGCTACAGGGCCAGGCGGGCGAGAATTTCAATCGCCTTGCCGAGCTGAGCTCTGAGCTCGATTGGTCCCGGGAGTAGTACGACTCCCTGGATGCCATGGTGGAGGCCCTGCGGGAGGACAACGGCTGGCTGGAATATAAGCTTATGGGCGTGGAGGATGCCTACACCGACCAACGCACCTCGACGGCAGAAAAAGCCAAGGAGGTTGAGGAGGTGAAGGCCGCTCTTCAGGAGAAGGAGGGGGCGCTGACGCCGGCGAGCGGCGAGCTGCAAAGGGCACGTGACGCCCTGGCCGAGGCACAGACCGCGCTGGCGCAGAGGGAGACGGCCCTCGCCGAGGCGCAGACCCAACTCCTGTAGGATCGCATCACCCTCGAGGGGGCGCGGTCCTGGCAGACCCAAGCAGAGCAAAAGGCCCAGGAGGTCGAGAAGCTGAGCGCCGCCCTGCAGGAGAAGGTCACGGCGCTCGCTGGGGTGGAGGACCAACTCCGACAGGAGCGTAGCGCGCGCACGCAGGTGGAGACTCAGCTCCAGCAGGAGCGAGCCGCGCTCGAGGACGCTCGGTCTGCCACCCAGTGGGAACGCTCGGGGCGGGAGGAGGCACAGTCCCACCTCCACCAGGAGCGTGCCGCGCTGACCGATGCCAGGGCGACGCTCCAGCTCCGGGAAGCGGAGATCGAGCGGCTCACCGTGGAGCTAGTCCAGGGGGGCGTGGCCGTCGAGGCCTTGAGGGCTGCCGGTGCGGAGAAGGACGCCTCGGTCCTTCAGCTGCAGCAGGAGGCCGAAGCAATGCGCGCGGATCTCGAGAAGGAGAAGAAGCAGGTTGAGGGTGAGTTGCGGCCGCCAGGCCCTTCATTTGTTGGTTGGTTTCGCCGAGATTCGCTCTCGAATCATCCCTTTTTATCCCACGCCTGCGGAAAGCTCTGGGGGAGTCGGCGACGCAGGTGGGAGTGCTCCAGGCGGCCTACGACTCCTCTCAGCAGGATTTGGGGCTTCTGGAGCAAGCGGCCCTCGAGGTGTGCCAGAGCATCGATGAAGATGCCGGTCAGTCGGGGAGTTCGGTGGCGAGGCGCCTTCGGGCTCTGGGCGGTCGCGTCACCGAGCGCATGAAAGGCGCCCTCGGCCTCGGCATCCAGAAGACCCTCGGCGTGGTGCAGTCGCACTACGTCGTCAGTCTTGCGGCGCTGGCCACGGGCTACATCGTCGCGGACGACCTTGATGATGACGGGGCGCAGGCGGTGGTAGACCGACTCGACGCTGCTGCTGCGCACGCCGCCGCGGACCTTGCTGACGCCTTTGAGGAGGACCTCTTCCCGAACGCTCCTCCCGCTGGACCCCTCGAGCCCTGAAAGTGGCCGGGCGCTGAGGCCCTTAGGTTGTAATTAGGATTTTGAGCCAGGTGGCTTTTGTACTGAGACAATTCGCTTTTGAAGTTTGTAAGTTAAGTACGATTTGTTTTGTTTATGCTGTTTTGTCTCTTTCCCGTCGCCTAGGCAAGTTTCGGCTGGGATTGGTCATTTTCGTGGGTAGCCCGTAGGCAAAGTGGTGAGGAGGAGAAGCCGTATCCTGCTAGAGGCGTGGGCCGTCCCTAACTCACCCGTCTTTACCTTTTGGCTGCTCGCGCCCTGCTTCTTTCTGCCCGAGCTCCCAGGTTGGGACATACTTAGCATGTTTAGAAAAAAGAGTTTTGCGAAAAAAACGGGACCGTTTAGGGGGGTGCCCCCCGTAGTAGCCCCCGAGGGGGACTTGGTTTTTAGAGAGAAAGCCGAGTCACCCTTGACTTTATTTATAGTCTTGACATATATACAACCGACTGGGGCGTCGGATATGAAAAATCGACTTGGAGCGTTTTAAGGGTAAAAGCGACGTAGCTGTTGGATGTTCCAAGTGTTGGTGAGGACTTCGCCCTGCTCGTTTGTGAGCTTGTACGTGCCGGGCTTGAGCATCTTGACGACGACGTAAGGCCCTTCCCATGGCGGCGACAGCTTGTGTCGGCCTCGATTGTCCTGTCGCAGCCTTAGCACCAAGTCGCCTTCACTGAAGTCTCGGCGCCAGATTTTCTGGGCATGGTATCGCCGGAGTGCTTGCTGGTATCTTGCCGAATGCATCATCGCCACGTCACGGGCTTCATCTACTTGGTCCAACGAATCTTCGCGAGCCCGCTGGTTCGAGCTTTCCTCATAGGCCCTGAGCCTGGGTGATCCGTATTCCAGGTCTGTGGGGAGGACGGCCTCCGCGCCATAGACGAGGAAGAACGGTGTGAATCCCGTGGCTCTGCTCGGGGTGGTTCTGGGACTCCAGATGACCGACGGTAGCTCATGGATCCATCTCCGACCGGACTTGCTCAGTCTGTCGAAGATCCTAGGCTTGAGGCCTTGTAGAATCATGCCATTGGCACGTTCTACCTGACCGTTAGTCTGTGGATGTGCGACGGCCGCCCAACCCACGCGGATATGGTGGTCGTCGCAGAACACCAGGAACTTCCTGCCGGTGAACTGGGTTCTGTTGTCGGTAATGATGGAGTTCGGCACTCCAAACCTGTGGATGATGTCGGTGAAGAATGACACGGCTTGCTTGGATCTGAGGTTAGTGATGGGGCGTGCCTCGATCCACTTTGAGAATTTATCGATTGCGACCAGCAGATGCGTGTAGCCCCCGGGCGCCTTTCGCAGGGGCCCGACGATGTCTAATCCCCATACGACGAACGGCCATGTGATGGGTATGGTCTGGAGGGCGTGAGCCGGAAGGTTGGTCTTGCGGGCGTAGAACTGGCATCCTTCGCAGGTGCGTACGACCTCGTTGGCGTCGGCGACCGCCGTGGGCCAGTAGAAGCCTTGGCGGAACGCATTGCCCACGAGGGTGCGCGGCGCTGCGTGATGGCCACACACGCCCGCGTGGATGTCCCGGATCAACTCGCGGCCCTCGGGGATGGGGACGCATCGCTGCAGGATTCCAGACGCGGCTCGCTTGTACAGTTCACCGTCGATCACGGTGAATGACTTGGCCTTTCTGGCGATGCGCCTCGCCTCGGTCCGATCCGAGGGTAGCTCCCCTCGATCAATCCAGGCGAGGTATTTGCTTCGCCAGTCCACCGCGTGGGAGGCCGTATCGATCTCCATGGCTTCGGCCTCGTCGGCCCCGTACCCCTCGAGTAGGGAGAGCACGAACGCCTCGTTCGAGGGGTCCTCATCCATGGGTTCCGCACCCGCTGGGTTCGAGGGAGCCTCCGAGGGTTCTCCCGGACTCGGGGAGGTCTTGCTAAGGTCGACAGAGGGTTCGGCAATATCACGCGCAAAGACGTTCGGAAGAACAGTGATCCGCCCCGAAGTGATCTTTGCCAGCTCGTCTGCCTCCTCGTTGTACTTGCGGGGGACGTGGTTGAGCTCGACGCCATAGAACTTGTCTTCAAACGCACGCACGGCATTGCAGTACGCTTCCATCTTCTCATCGTGGCAGCTCGCGTTCTTCATGACTTGATCGATCATGAGCTGCGAATCCCCCCTGACGTCGAGGCGTTTGATGCCGGTTTCGATGGCGATTCGGAGGCCACAAAGGAGGGCCTCGTATTCCGCCATGTTGTTCGACGCGGGGAAGTGCAAGCGCACCGCGTACCTCATGTGCTCTCCGAGGGGTGAGATGAAGAGCAGGCCCGCGCCTGCTCCGGTTTTCATCACCGACCCGTCGAAGTAGAGGGTCCAACACTCGGCTTGGATCTGTAATGGGGGTAGTTGAGTGTCCGTCCACTCCGCGACGAAGTCCGCAAGAATTTGGGATTTGATCGCCTTGCGCAGTGCATAGGTAAGAGTTTCACCCATGAGTTCCACGGACCACTTCGCGATTCTACCTGAAGCATCCGGGTTGCGGATTATCTCCCCTAGTGGGAACGATGAGACCATAGTGACTGGGTGGGCCTCGAAGTAGTGCCGCAGCTTGCGCCGTGCGAGTACCACTGCGTAAAGGAGCTTCTGGGTTTGTGGGTACCGCGCTTTTGTCTCGGATAGCACCTCGCTGATGTAGTATACCGGCCTTTGGACTGGCAGGGCGTGACCCTCCTCTGCTCTCTCCACTACGATGACCGCGCTGACCACCTGGGTGGTCGCCGCGACATAGAGGTATAGGGGTTCGCCGTCTCGAGGCGGCGTGAGGATTGACGCGTGTGCGAGCGTTGCCTTCAGTTTGTCGAGCGCTTCCTGGGCCTCGACGGTCCAGGAGAAGCGTTCGTGCTTCTTCAGGAGTCGGTAGAGGGGCAAGCCCTTTTCGCCGAGCCGTGAAATAAAGCGGCTCAAAGCGGCCAGGCAGCCCAACACCTTCTGCACCCCCTTCAGGTCTCGGATCGTCCCCATACGGTCGAGGGCCAAGACCTTCTCGGGATTGGGCTCGATGCCCCGCTGGGAGACAATGAAGCCCAGTAGCATATCGCGCGGTACCCCAAAGACGCATTTTTTGGGATTTAGCTTTACCCCGTTGGCCCGCAAGCAATCGAATGTGACACGCAAATCGTTAACCAGGTCGTCCGCCTTCCTGGTTTTGACGACAATGTCATCTACGTATGCCTCCACGGTTCGCCCGATGTGATCCCCGAAAACGTGTTGCATACATCGCTGGTATGTAGCTCCCGCATTTCGAAGACCAAATGGCATCGTTACGTAGTAAAACATGCCGAATGGCGTGATGAAGGAGGTCGTGAGTTGATCGGACTCCTTCATCTTTATTTGGTGGTAACCCGAATAGGCATCAAGGAAACACAAGAGTTCGCATCCCGCGGTGGAATCCACAATTTGGTCGATTCGTGGCAAAGGAAAAGGAACTTTTGGACATGCTTTATTTAAACCGGTGTAATCTACACACATCCGCCACTTCCCATTATTTTTTTTAACTAGTACATGATTAGCTAACCACGTGGAATGGAAAACTTCCTTGATGAACCCGGCCTCGAGGAGCCTTCGCAGCTTCACTCCAATCGCCCAGCGCCTTTCTTGGTCAAAGCGCCGTAGGCGCTGTTGCACGGCTCTGGAGTGAGGTAGGATATCAAGAGATTACTCGGCGACCTCCCTCGGGATGCCCGGCATGTTCGAGGGGCTCCACGCGAAGATATCTGCGTTGGCGCGGAGAAAGTCGACGAGCACCACTTCCTATTTCGGGTCGAGGGTGGAACTGACCCTCAACACCTTGCCCTCGGGGGCAGCGGTGTCGAGGGGTACCTCCTTGGTCTGCTCGGCAGCCTCGAAGCTGCCCGCGTGCTTAGCGGGGGAGTCGGGACCCTCGTTGGCCAGCTTCTCCATGTCCGTGACGAGCGACTCATCCAGCGCCAGTGGCTCGGCGTGCTCGACGCACTCGACATCGCTGTCGAACGAGCCCACCGTGATGACGCCCTTTGGCCCCGGCATCTTCATCTTGAGATATGTGTAGTTCGGGATCGCCATGAACTTGGTGTAGCACGGACGCCCAAGGATGGCGTGATATGTGCCCCGAAACCCCACTACCTCAAAGGTGAGGGTCTCCTTGTGGAAATTGTCCAGCGTGCCAAACCAGACCGGCAGGTCGATCTGCCCAAGGGGCTGGACGCGCTTGCCCGGCACGACGCCATGAAACGGCGTCGTGCTGGGCCGCAGCTGATCCAAACCGATCCCCATCAGTCGTAGGGTGTGAGCGTAGAGGATGTTGACGCTGCTGCAGCCGTCCATCAGCACCTTGGAGAATCGCGAGTTGCTGATGACGGGGTCGACGACCAACAGGTACTGGCCTGGATTGAGGATGCGGTTCGGGTGGTCCTTGCGGCTGAAGGTGATGGCCTCCTCCGACCAGTCAAGGAAGGAGGGAGGGGCCTATTCGGCGGCGAGAACTTCGTGCCGCTCGTGCTTGCGCTGGCTGGTGGACATGTCCACCGTCGGTCCCCCGAAGATGAGGAAAACGTTCTCGACAGCGGGGAAAACGCCGGCACCCCCGTCACCCCCATCCTTTTTGGCCTCGTCTTCCTTCGCGGTGACGCGGCTGTAATATTTTTTGAGCATGTCGCATTGCTCGAGGGTGTGGTTGACCGGGGTCTTATGGTACGGGCATGGCTTTTTCAGCATGTCATCGAACACGTCGGGGCCTCGAGGGGGCCCTCGAGGACCCATACAGGCAGGGTCGACGGCGAGGGCCTCGTTGTCGTCCTCGCCGCGTCCCTGCACGTGCGCATCATGGTGGGGCTTCTTGCCTTTCTTGCCCGGCTTTTGCTTCTTCGCGGGCTCCTTGGACTTGCTGCCCTCCGCGGGCGCGTCGTCCACGCGCTTGCCTTTCTTGCCGTCGAAGATCGCGCCCACCGCCTCTTCCCCGGAGGCGAAGCTGGTAGCGATGTCGAACAGCTCGTTGGAGTTGACCAGCGGGCTTTTCCCGAGCTCGCGCACGAGGTCCCGGCAGGTCGTGCCCTCGAGGAAGGCATGCACGATTTCCGACTGAGCGACGCTCGGAAGTTCACTGCAGCGCTTAGAAAAGCGTCGTATGAAATCCCGGAGCGACTCGGCGGGCTTCTGGGTGCACCCCCGTAGGTCCCAGGAGTTTC
The DNA here is from genome assembly GCA_036936925.1 of Cenchrus fungigraminus. NCBI lineage: Eukaryota > Viridiplantae > Streptophyta > Magnoliopsida > Poales > Poaceae > Cenchrus > Cenchrus fungigraminus. The sequence goes on along the minus strand of CM072776.1, from coordinate 58,708,543 downwards.
CGGGGCGCACGTACGTGCCCTGGAAGTTTCCTACGAACGTGCGGACTAGGTCGTCCCAGCCGTGGATTTGGCTGGGCGGCAGATGCTCGAGCCATGTCCGGGCTGAATCCGCAAGGTGTAACGGTAGGTTGCGGATGATCACCGCGTCACTGGTGGCGCCGCCCAACTGGCAAGCCAGGCGGTAGTCGTTGAGCCACAACTGAGGGTCTGTTTCCCCCGTGTACTTGGTGATGGTGGTGGGCTGGCGGAAGCGCTGGGGGATGTTCGCCGTGCGGATCTCCCGGCTGAACACGCGGGTCCCCGGGGGTTCCGGCGTCGGTGAGCGGTCCTCCCGGCTGTCGTAGCGACCACCTCGCCGAGGGTGGTAGCCCGCCGCCGTCCACGCCTCCGCGTCGCTCCTCCTCTTGGCGTTCAGGATGTTGCGAGCGTTGCCGTCTTGGGCCTGGCCGCGCGTGTCAAGGATCCGCTCCCTGACAGGCGTCCTGCCCTAGTTCGCCGGCTGCCCTGCCGCACCGCTGGCGTGAACGGATGCTTCTTGGTCCTGCGCGCTGCCGCCGCCTCGCGCACTGGACTGATTGCGCATGCGAGACGCGGAGCTCTCAGCCTGTTGCACAGCCACCAGCTCGATGAGGGCCTGCGCCTCGCGGTGCAGATTGCGCGCATCGGGCGTCAATGGTTCGGGCCTGGCCCGAAGTAGTGTCGCTGCCGCGACGAGCTTTTGGCTGGCTCGGGGTGGCGTGTGCGGGTCGTCGACGTTGAAGTCGGCGTTGATGCGCTCGCGGGCCTGCCTGCCGGCTTCTCTCACGCGTTCGCCGCGCGCCGAGGCCTCTCCCGCGATTGTGGCACGCAGGAGCCGTACCTGTCGGTACTCCTCCGCGAGCTTTGCCTCGAGCTCTCGCGCCTGGGCTAGCTACGCGGCAATGTCTGCGTCTCCCGCCGGCGGGGCGGGCGGTGGGTTCGGCTCCGGGTCCTGGGGTGCGTCCCCGTCGCCCGCCCCGTCCGTCCCGTCGGCGTGCTCGTTGATGGCGACCACACAGCACTCGCGTGCGGGGTCGTAGCTCCCAATGCTGGAGCCGTCAGAACAGCCAAACCAGTAGTCCGCGGCGTCGAGGAATCGCCGGAACGTCACCGGGTCTGGCACGCCGGAGAAGTCCCACTCCGCGTAGCCGTGCGAGGTCGCGGGTGGCAGTTCGCTGGCGGAGCTGTGGTACGACTCGTCGTCGGAGGTAGCGATGAGGTTCCGGATCGACAGCAGGTGGTGGCCCGGGAGGTCCTCATACGCGGCCATGTCGGTGCTGACGGACGAGGCGTACGTCGTGGCGGAGTTTCGCATCCCGTGAGGGAACTGCGGCCCCGCGGCCGCGTGCTCCTCTTCGGGAAGTATCGCCGCAGCAGCCAGTGGCGGCGGATCCCCCCGCGCGGCGGTGCGCGCTGCCCGGCGCCGCTCCGTGCGCGCTTGGCGCGAGCGCTGACCAGAGCGCCTGCGGCGCCGAGACGTTGAGGGAGTCGCTGCCGTCGGCGGTGCCGGGGGGTCCGTCGCTGGCGTGGCGGGTATCGGGCCTGGCCCGGTCGACCGCCATGGGTGGAGTTCATCCCGGTTGAGGAGGCGCATATGGTAGCCGTTCCCAGTGGCCTGAAAGTTCAGGCTCCCGAACCGGATTTCGAATCCGACTGGGAAAGGGTCAGACCTGCCCATAGCGCCCCTCTAGGACGTCATCTCGGTGCGAATCACCATCGAGACCGCTGGTGAGGGGTCGATCACAGCGACGCCCCCTACCTGGCGCGCCAACTGTCGGTGCGGAGATTAGTCCCGACACTAACTAGTGAAATGCGCTGTGATCGGTCTCTCGATGGCCGGTGCTAAGTAATGGGGGACACGGGTTTATCCTGGTTCCGGCCGCGGGGCCGTACGTCCAGCAGGTTGCGCTCGGGGCGCTGTATTGCAACGCACCACGGTGCCTGTAGAGGGGGGCTACAAGCGACGCGGGAGAGGAGGAAAGGCCTCCAAGTCCCTGCTAAATGATTGAGGCAAGTGCCAATATCAGTCAAATGGCGTGCGGGGTGGATCCTCTTTCCCCTTTGAGGCTGGGCGACTGCCTCCTCCTTTTATAGACCAAGGGGAGCTGGTTTACAAACGTGCCGCATGGAGCTCTATACAGTATTGTAGTGCTGGTGCACAGTGTCTGTGATCTGATGGTGTCCTGGTAAGCCGCGGTTCTTGCGGGCGCCGTGGCGGCCTTATACTCGTCGGGGAGCAGCTTCGAGGGCCTTGCCGATGGAGGCGCTCGTGCCGCACAGGGCCTGGCGTGGAGGCGCCCTATCAGAACGGGGCTCTACAGCGTCGGGGATGGCTCCACAGTGCCCGAGATGGTAGCACAGGGCTGGGGATGGCCGCACAGGGTCGGAGGTGATGGAGAGGACGTGCCCTGCTCACCCCGCGTCACAGCGCTGTCCTAGGCGAGCGTCGGGTTGGTGGGCGTACGCTCCTCGAGGGGTCACCGTCCCTTTTCGAGGGATGCGGCGTGGAGGAAGGACGGGAGCGGGTGGCACAGTGTCGAAGAATGACACCGGCCATCCCGCACAGCACCTGTACAGCGCCGGGAATGGCTGCACAGTGGTGGGTTGCTCAAACAGCGCCGGGGTCGGATTCCCAGGCGGTGTCAGGAGATCGGCGTGGTGAGGATTTGCTTTTGACCCGGGCGCCCGCGGCGTGTCAGGGCATTTAATGCTCCGGTCGGGGGAGCAGGTGAGACGCCACGGGTCGAGGGGAGGCCTCGAGCGAGGTGGAGCCTTGCTCGAGGGGCGGGATTCCTCGAGCGAGGCGGAGACCCGCTCGAGGGGCCGAGACCCCCGAGCGGGGCGGAGACTCGCCCGAGAGGCCGGGGCCCTCGAACGAGGCGGAGACCTGTTCGAGGGGCGTCGGGCCCCCGACCGGGGCGGGAGTTCGCAGCGCGGCGTCCGACCCTCGAGCGAGGCGGAGGTTTGCTTGAGGGCGGCTGGTGATGGCTGTTCAATGGGCCATTGAGGCTGTTGGGCCGTGGGCCTTATTCACATCTGGGTTGCGGCCAGTTCGGGGAGTGTTTTTGTGGTTTTGCGTTAATTCTTTAGAAAGGTTAATCTCCCCCATAGTTAGGGGACCCCTATGGCTGTCCCCGACAGCGGGCGAGGAAAAACAATATCAAGAAGCTGAGGAAGGAGGATGGACAGTGGTGTGAGAACTGGAAAGAAATGTGTGAGGCATCGTGTGATTTCTTCCATGGTCTCTTCACCAAAGATGATAATGTGGATCCGGACCTGCTTATGCCGCCGTTTGAAAGTAGAGTAACTCGAGAGATGAATGAGGATCTTTTCAAGGATTTCACAGATGAAGAAATTGGGGATGCACTCTTCCAGATCGCCCCCTCAAAGCGCCCGGGCCGGATGGCTTCCCTGCTCGTTTTTTCCAGCGAAATTGGGGGACCATGAAGGAGGATGTTATCCAAGCAGTAAAGGAGTTCTTTTGAACTGGTATTATGCCCGAAGGAGTTAATGACACAACAATTGTTCTGGTCCCAAAAGTTGCGTACCCGGAGAAGCTTTCAGAATTTTGGCCGATAAGTTTGTGCAACGTGCTTTACAAGGTTGTGTCAAAATGTTTGGTCAATAGGCTGCAGCCTCTGTTCGGTGAGCTAATCGCCCCAAACCAGAGCGCTTTTGTCCCAAGGCGCATGATTACTGACAATGCACTGACCGCCTTCGAGTGCATACATGCAATTCAGCAGGGTGTCTCGGAATGGAACAATTTCTGTGCGTACAAGTTGGATTTATCAAAAGCGTATGACAGAGTGGATTGGTCTTATTTGGAGAAGGTGTTAATGAGGCTGGGCTTTCAGAGTGTATGGGTGCGGTGGATCATGTGTTGTGTCACTACCGTCCGCTATACTGTTCGCCTCAATGGGGTTCTGCTGGAGCCCTTCCATCCATCTCGCGGTCTACGCCAAGGTGATCCTTTGTCGCCATATTTGTTCTTGTTTGTGGCTGAGGCTCTCTCTTCTGCTTTGCACAAAGAAGTACAAGAGAACGAGATTGAGGAGCTAAAGATTTCACGGCATGCCCCTGGAGTCTCGCACCTCCTTTTTGCGGATGACGCGCTGGTTTTCTTTAAAGCTAGCACTGAACAAGCTGGGAAGATCAAATCCCTCCTTAACCGTTTTGAAAAGGGCACGAGACAACAGTTGAGCCCAGCAAAATGCTCGTTACTTACCGCGAAGGCCTGGATGATCAAAGAAAGGAGGAGATCAGAGAGCTGCTTGGGGTGGAGAGAGTGGATTTTGAGCCCAAGTATCTGGGACTTCCAACACCGGAAGGACGAATGAAGAAAGATCGCTTCCAACCGCTACGTGAGCGCCTAGGCAAGCTGATGGCAGCGTGGATGGAGAAGCACTTGTCGGCGGCTGCAAAAGAAGTACTCATCAAAGCGGCCGCTCAAGCAATCCCAACTTACACAATGAGTATCTTCCACTTGTCAGCAACTTTCTGTGAGGAACTAGCAAGGGGAATGCGACGCTATTGGTGGGGAGCACAGGAGGGTGAAAGGAAAACTCACTGGATTGCCTGGGATAAATTTACGATAAGTAAAGCGCGTGGTGGCTTGGGATTCAGGGATCTCCAGGTGTTCAACCAGGCCCTACTAGCTAAGCAAGTCTGGCGGCTTATCATATTTCCTGACAGCCTCTGCGCACGTCTGCTCAAAGCCAAGTATTACCCAAATGGAGACCTCCTGGACATGGCTTTCGCGTCCCAGACTTCTCCAACATGGAAAGCACTACTGCACAGCCTAGAGCTTTTGAAGAAAGGCGCCATTTGGAGAGTGGCAGATGGCTCCAGAATCAAAATTTGGCGACACCAATGGATACCTAGAGGATGGTCGCTGCGACCATCTAGAAGCAAAAGGTCGTGCAGGCTTAAATGGGTAGCCCAGCTGATTGATGCGAGAACAAAGGAGTGGGATGAGGAGTTGTTGAAACGTTTTTTCTTTGAGCATGATGCTGCAGAGATTGTTAAAATAAAGATCCCAAGGAACGTTGAAGGGGACTTTGTAGCTTGGCACTATGAGAAGTCTGGCTGTTTTTCAGTTCGGAGTGCATATCGCCTGGGCATGGATCTTCATGATCAAGGGACTACTACCAGCTCGAGCCAAAGAATAGATGGGGAACGATCGATATGGAAGAAGTTCCGGAGCCTGCCTGTTTTACAAAAGGTAAAGGTCTTTGCATGGAGAGTTGTTCATAATGGTCTTGCGACACAAGCTAATAAAGTGTCCCGCAAGATGGAGGTCCTGAAAACATGTGCTCTATCCGGTGGGATGGAAGATGTACACCATGCAGTCATCAAATGCTCACATGCAAGCAACCTGAGGCAAGCTATGAGAGACAGCTGGGCCCTCCCGGGGGAGCAGGAGCTCAATTATTCACGCCATGAATGGCTCCTTCGGATAATTGACAAGGTGGATACAGAGATGGCTAGCAAGCTGGTTCTCCTTTGGAGAGCTTGGTTCGTTCGAAATGAACTAACACATTCAGACCGAAAGCTGTCAATCGTGTCTTCGGTGGACTTCCTTCGGAATTACTAGGAATCACTGTGCTCCGTCCGACAACAGCCATTGACAGACAAGAAAGGGAAGAAACCGATCTATGCTGACAGAGCAGTAGTGGCCAATCGGCAGAGCACAAAGCAAAAATGGGAGCCTCCAGATGAAGGGAAGATCAAGATAAATGTGGATGGAGCTTTTGCTGAGAATGGGGAAGCTGGGTTCAGAGTCATCATCAGGAACGATCGTGGGGCTGTCATTCTAGCGGCATGGGGCGTCATTCGGGATGCTGCAAGCGCAAAAGAAACTAAGATCATTGCGTGCAGAGAAGGTGTGAAGCTTGCAGCAAGATGGCCACCTATGCCGGCTATCGTTGAGTCTGATTGTTTGATGGCAATAAACTTCCTGCAATCGCCAAGCACCCAGAGGTCCCCGTCGGTGTTCATCATAGCAGAGACGCTGCAAGTAGCAGAGGGCCTGCCCTTGATCAGGTTCCAACATGTAGGGAGAGAGAAGAATAGAGTTGCTCATGAACTAGCACAATTAGCTAGGAGGTTGTCCCATAGTGCAGTATGGAATAACCGAGTGCCGATGTGTGTAGAGCATTTAGTTGCTCAAGACTATAATCCCTCTTTTGAGTAATCAATAAAGAGCTCTCCTTACTCAGGAAAAAAAAAGAGATATCCACACTCTCGTCTTTCCAAACTTTTTTTTTAGAATCACACAATATAAACATAGATGTTCACAAACACGTCGCATACTACCTTACCTCTATGAGCACTTTCTGAAGATTGAGCCGATAGAGCCTCGAGATTGACAGAGTCATCACTGACGTCTCATTGTCGACGGACACGTCACTCCATGGCAGGCTGACAGCTGTCCAACTTGGACCCTTTTGCCCCCGTCCGGCGCCCGCTGGCCGCGGCGGCGAACCCATTTTTTTCCCGCTCAAACAACCCCCACTCCTTCGACCGCTCCGCTCGATCAAATCCCCTCCCCGTCGTCATCGTCCCCACCGACGCAGTACCGCACCCGCGCCGCCGCGAGCGCGATGGCCGCCGCGGCTTCCTCCTCTTCGCGGGCCCGGCCATCATGCCGTCGCAGCGCGCCGCGGCGGCGCCTGACAACTCCGCCGCCGCCTCCACCCCTTCCCCGGCCAAGGTCTGCGACCCTCGTCCTCGTGACCCCTCTTCCCACCTCCCAACTCCGCCGAATCCTAACCCCTTCCTCGTCCCTATCCACAGTCCCGCGACCCCCGCTTCGCCGGATGCGCGCCCGCCACCGTCCGCCACATCACCCGCTCCTTCGCCGCCGCAGCCGCGGCCGTCAATGCTGCCGGCGGCGGGGACCCCGTCGTCTCCATCGACGGCGTCGACGCCACCAACGTAAGCCCCCCTTCGCGCCTCGAAATCCTCCCACTAGCGTTGCATCCGCGCGGCTTCGCTGAACTCTTTGTTTCTCTTGGAAAATCCCCAACTCGTGCGCGTAGGTTTGGGTTGTGGGGAGGGTGGTGGACATGGTGAGCATGGAGGCTGGTGTGTCATTCACGCTCGACGACGGCACTGGGAAGATCCCGCTCGTGCGGTGGTGAGTCGTGTTTACTTTTTCATGCCTTTTCTAGGTGCCATGCTGATGTTATACATTATCTGACAATTTTTCCTGTGCAGGATCACTGACCATATTGATGCTAGGGAGGCAGCTTTTGTCCAGTATGTCTATGTGATGTTGATAGTCTCTGAGATGTGTTCAGTTTTAATAGTAGCTTTTTTAGAAGTTATATGATATGTTGACATTTAGCTTTTCACTATTGAGAAACTAATTTGATATATTTGTTCTTTACCTATGGGATGGTGTGTATGAAGGAATGGAATGTACCTCAAGGTTCAAGTGACACTTGTTGGGTTTCAAGTTAAGCAGCAGGGTTTTGCTCGCTCTATCAGGTGAAATATCTAGTATCTTTGGTATTTCTACCTCTTTTGGTATTTCCATATGCACAAATTTTTTCTTAGATTTATATTTCAGGTGAAATGTGTCTTGTTCGTAAAGATTTATCAGATTTGTTTCCATAAAATGGAGCTTAAATGTCCGTAGAACGTGTTCGGGCTGTCACTTTGTCTCTTGGTTTACTAATCCAAAATTGTTTGCACACAAAGCTTTGAATGCTTCTTGCACAGTAAACCTGTTTATTACCTGTTCAGTGATATAGGGTTTACCATTTGAATGAATGGTACTATGGCAGCCTAATTATTGCACTAGCCTTTCGGTCGAGTTTGTTTTTTTCTATCAGGATATTCTGGTCAGAAACAGAATGGAAAATTGCAGTAGTAATTCTTTTTGAGGAAGATGTAACGGCAAGTGTGCATAATTTTTTTAGACTTTGCCTCACTCGTCCCTTTTATTGTGGTTTGCCACAGTGCACCTTTTTAATCTGACTTTGGAGACCATGCCCTTGCTCATACTAAGTATTTCTGGGCTGTAACCAGTTATCTTACATATGATTGTTAATTTGCTATTATTGGATGAAACTGCCATTAGAACTTAGAAGTTCGCATGCAATTTCATTTATAAATTGTATGGGGAATAAGGATCTGTCTTTTGACATTATGTTTGCTCCTATATTTCTCAGTTTGTCTAGTTTATTCACACTCTTCTTTATGCTTGCATTTGGCTGGAGTTAACTTAAAGGTTCGTTGGTTACATTTTGTAGTGAATTGTAAGCACTGTTGACAATATATCCTTAGGCTTCACTGAACAACCACACTGTGATTACAGTCCTTGTGCACCTCCTTCCTTTGGGTCTTGACAATATATCCTTAGTCTTCACTAAAGAACCATACTGTGATTACAGTCCTTGTGCACCTCCTTCATTTGGGTTGATTTTCTGAAGCCTAGTGCCAGCTGAAATACAGCATCATCCAAGTTGCAAACTGATTTGTTAATGCATTCATATTACATACAAAGTGTGGAGTGTGACAGCAGCTGCTATTTAGAAGTGTAGCTTACCATTGTAGTATTTGTTGATGAATACTTGAGGAAAGCAAGTCATTTGTTACCATGCCTATATTCTGTAAGGATCAATACTTCCACACCAGCTATTTACAACTAGTACTTAGATCATTGCAATTTGTTTTACAGGCCTGTTACCAATTTCAATGAAGTGGTGCTGCATTTCATCGAGTGTATACATGTGCATTTGGAAAATGTCCGGCCAAAGGTAATTAGAGCAAATGACTCGTTTTTGTAACAGTTCTATTTTCATAGTGTGAGAAATCACAACTGTTATTTTCTTTTCATTCTGAAGATGCAAGGTCAACTCCCTCGTGCTGTTCAACCAAATGTATTTACTCATGAGATGCAAGGTCCAGTCCCTCACGCAGTTCAAACAAATGCACCTGCTTATACGCATTTTTCTGGTGGAGCAAGAGAGCATCAAGTACATTTTTCTGCTGAAGTAAACCAAGGGCGATTTCCTCCATCTGTTCAAACAAACCCATCTACTCATGTACCCTTTTCTGGTGGAGTGAGAGAACAGCAAGTTCATTTTACTCCTCGATCCAACCAAGTAAGAAATCATTTTATTCTCACTTTTCAGACTTCCTTGTTAAAGGAAAATGTGAATCTATGAGTTAGTCATGGCATTTGGGATCTGAATCTGATAGTTTTGATCTTGATCTGTAAAATTTACACTTAAGCATTATGATATTCTGAATTTAATTCACTGCCCATCCTAGCATTTTCCATCATTGTCGTTTTCTACCCACCATTTTATATCCTTAACTGCCCTTTATCCTTGGTTAATATGTTTACCTCTTATCTTGTAACTGATTATTTGAGATTTTTTTTTAGTTTTCAGCTTACCCAGGTACTGGTGGACAACAGCGTGATCTGCAGAGAATGGTGATGGAAGTTATGCAACAACCAGATATACTGTAAGTTCAGCTTCTTTTCTGAAAACCTGTGAGTAACTGATGGTAAAGATTTTTTAAAAATGCTAAATTTTGCTGTAAGCTAAAAAATGATGTCTCGCTGGGTTATATATTTTGAGATTTTAATGAATATGCTATGATGTTTTGTTGTTTAAGCTTGAGTAAAATCTTGTCTTTTTTTTTTTAGTAAACTATTGTCTAGTCTTGGTATTCTGCACTGATGTGGAGTTAGTTCCTGGTGTGGTTACATACACAGTAAAAATAACCCTGAAATAACACAGAAAGGATTCAATCATAACGTACGATAAAAGTGGTATGTTGCCTACATCTTGTGTTTTCATGCAAGCAATGTGTCGTGAAGCTGTAACTATATTATCCTATATTATTGATCTCGACAAAGAATCTAGTAATCTAATGTTTGCATGATCCTTTTGTTTGAAGTCTTTTCATAAATAACTCAGGTGACTTTTGAACTGTTTAGAGTGATGTGTTAAAGCTATAGTATGCTACTTGTCGTGGATCTTCCGAGTTCTGACTTTTCAAGTATGCAGGCTTCTTTAATTTATCTCCTACTTTCCACTTTCAGCGAACCAAATGCCATATTTTTCCAGTTTGCATTGGACGTCTGTTTCAAATGTATTGGACATCTTGCCGAGCAGAATTCTTGTTTTGGGACGTACTTGTTATCTGACCGACTGATTTATTCTGTTCTCCTTGCCCTGTAGCAGCTACATGACTTAATGCTGCTTTGTCCAACTAAGATGCCTAGGATCTTAATAGTCACACTGATTTCTGTGCAAGTATTCCTGTTTTGGAGAACTGAATTAACCTATGTCTTCACTGTTACTCAGTGCACATGAAAATGGAGTACATGTTGATGAAGTGGCAAGGAGACTAGGAATGCCAAGAGCACAGATTTTGTATATATCTTCTCTCTCTCTCTCTCTCTCAGTGCATCGCATCACATGCATATGCATAATGCTGAGTGTTACCTTTTGCTAAAAAAAAAGCTGAGTGTTATCTTTAAATATGCAGGGTCACCGCCCTGCAGCTGGTCGAATCGGCCTGCCTTTATTCCACTATCGACGATTATCATTTCAGGTACTATAAATGGCTGATCGATGCATTCATCTTCAAGATTAGTATAACGACATGAGATTTGCTCCAGTTTTTAGGTACTGAACAACATTCATGTATATGCTTCAAGTATCCATATCTAGTACACGAGATTTCCCTTTGTACAGATCGCACTAATTTTTTAGTTGCCAATCAAATTACTTGCACATGTAGATTGGTTAGAATGTCAGGTCTTTAGCATGTCGCAGTTGCTGGCCGGATGGATCTGTGTAGTACCATTTACTTTATTTTTTACTGAATGCTGGGATATACAGTGCGTATTCGCATCCATTTCCCATGCTTCCTTGTGGTTACCATACTTGATCTTCTCTGGCCTTTTCTTATGCTTATGAGTCATATGATGGGATTTTACCTTTTCTGTTTTTAGTATGTTGTAGATAAATTTGGTGCTCATCATGGATTTCTGTCCCTTTTTTTCCGTTTGATCAGTAAACGTTTTCCTGATGTTTCCAGTTGAACTCCATTTCAAACATAGTATTTCTATCTTTTTTCCAACTGAGGGTGACATGGGGATTGGATATGGAACAATGAGATTGTGAGAATGAATGAAAGAATAGGGTTTGGTTTTGGTCTGAAAAGTTCAGTCTTCAATTTGTCAGGTCAACCACTTCGGTTGGTCTTACTACCCATATGTTTAACACATTCTCTTCTTTCAGTCCGCCTTGTCAAAACAAGTCTTCTACCTGCTTTGGATGATAATTGTGCACAATAGCTTCCGTGGGTATGCTCACCTAAGCTAGGATTTTCAGAACCTGTCTACTGATCAGAACTGTACACGTGCTATTCGAAAGTAAATGCACCAAGGGTTGTTAATTGTCCTATCTAACCAACACCAGTCTGCTAAGTGCTAATGCATTCACTAATCTTGGAACCCTCTACAGGTTATACTAGATCCTTCTGCATTATTTTCACTTTGAAGATAACATATAATAACTCTTCGTGAATTGAATAATACAAAACATGCACAGAAACAAGTCTTGTGAGTGACGTCTTAAAACATGTCTTGCATGGGTTATACTGTACTTGATGTTCTTGTGTGGTTTGATGTTTGGGATATTGAATACCATGTCTGATGTTTGTTCTTATATCTCATTCACACAAGTATATAAATATTTTCGGAGTCATAGATATGATACATCTGCATCAGGTCCTTATGTTCCTGCTTTTATTTTTTGTCTTCTGATTATCCAATGTTCTGTAGCTGTACACTCATGAATATATTTTCCTTATTCAACATACTTAAAACCCATTATATAGGTTTAATAACATATTGAAGGCAATTGAAACCTAATGGCTAAACATTATGATCATAGTCAGAGAAATATAGCAGGGTGTCCTTTTCCAGACTCCCAGCACATTTGGCTTTCTTGAACCATGCCAACACATATCTGGTTTTATGGCCCCATAATTACTGTTCATACCATTAAGAAAGTTCAATCAGTAGGCACATGGTGTACACGTTTCTGGAAATTTCTGTAGATGACCACTAGCTCATATTTTAACGCCTGTTAATGCAATTGAAGTCAAACTTTTGTACCAGCATTGATCTGTGGTCCTTACCTATGCCTCTGAAATCCTGCATTTCAAAATTATCTATCAGGAAATGAATGTCATAGCCCACAAATAAAGAGCTTGTTGATATTTACACTATACTTTTTTGTTGGCTTATTACATCATGATGCATCAGCAAGGAAATTAAGCCAATCAAGAAAAAGAAATCTTTTTTTTATTGTATGAGGTTGTAATCCAAACAGTTAAGCTGCAATTAAGGGAAAAGCATGGTACCCTTGTTGAACATCACCTTTCATTCCTGTGCTGTTTGACATTAGCTGCTGGTCTGGTGGACTGTCAACAGCAGTTAAGCATCAGGCAGCCCTTATCTAGCATTTAGTTAGTGCAGCTGTGCAAGTGATGACCCTGGGAATTTTTCGTCTTTAACTTGTTAATGAGATAGGGATGCCTAATTTGCTTACTCTTGGATGAGGTCATGCCAAGTTTCTTTGAAAATATGGGTTGATTTTTCCTAGACCCAATATCCTTCTTCTTTGCTCATTGGAAATGTTTGCTTGTGGTTTCCATAGCCAACACCATTTCCAATTTTTCGTGTTGTTTGGGCGTCGGGAACAATTTCAGTTTGGTTTGAACTTTGCCAACCATAAGTACTTGTGTTGTGCATACCAGTACGCGGTAGGTTTGACTTGCTCCATCAACCCCTCACCTTGTCGTTTGCAGAATGCAGATAAGCAAGAGGTCATAGGTCAGAGTAGGTCAGACTGGACGTGCATTGGCCATGTGTTTGGCCCTTATCTGGGGTTTGGGTACCTAAACCGCCTACTAAAACAGTGAAGATATTATTCCCTTCTGGACACCGGTGACACGTAAAAAGGGTCACGAAATCCTGCTCCCTTCCATCACCGGCCACACACGATTCTTTTCTTGGCTCACTTCCTCCCAACTGAACTCCAGATTCTAGAAATCACTGTACGGTCGCACAGACCAAATCATTTGGCAGAAGGTCCAAGCAAGCAAGGACCCCAGAAAAGAGAAGAAGGCTTCGAGATCGAGTGCCAGCAGTGCCATTGTTCATGTTACTGTGCTTGCACTACAATTATACTCGAAGAACACGCATTAAAGAATAAACTGTTCTGAAACCAATACACACTCAATTGGATTATTCACACGCATATAGGCCGTTCCAGTACGGCAGTACCCCACTCTCCAGACATTTTTCTAGAACACAAGCTTAATCTTTCTTGCCCTTCTTCAGAGGGAGTTGCTTGCCGAGCTCCAGACACGCTCAACAACTTCCATAGTACCCCGTCGTCGCCTTTCCCCATGGCAGGAACGCAAGAGCAAGCGTCCAAGCCCTGGCCGTGGCCGGTCAGGCTGGGTGTGCAGGCCAGGGGACCGTGACCCTCGGGCGCTGGCCGCGCACACGTCTCCCCTGCCACCGGGCACAGCGCGACCTGTACCAAACTGCCACCGGCCCACCGCGCCACGGCAACTGCGTCACAGCCAGGCGAGGTTGCGACCACTTGGCATAACCACCACCCGGAGGCCGGAGCAGCGGCGGCACACCCCCAACTGCCCCCAACAAAAAGCTCGGTCACCTTCGTCCAACTGTAACCCAACCGAGACGCCGCTGCAACCTGGCAAGTCGTCCTGTCGCCGCCGGCCGACGAAATCTCAGCTCGCCGGCCTCCTGCTATTCCGCCTCTAATTTAATACTTCATCATGCTCGTGATAGCTCGCCCGTATTATGCGCAGCAAGTACAGTCCTTTTGATGTGTGTGTGTGTGGATCATGTAATCATGATCAATGGATGACTGGGAACGGTACAATATACTTTGCTCTTCGTATTGGTATACACTGATGGCTCAAGTCGTCTAAATTGAAGATAACCTTTGTATTAACATGTGGGCCCGCCCTGCCAGAAGGGCGGCTAGCAAAACTTTTTTCAATCACAGTCATCTGAATTTGTTTAGATTATGATGTATTACACTAATTGCTCGTGGTTGATGAAGAGGAAGAGGGGGACGGGGTGTTGAATTCCTCGTCTTCGTCTTGGTCCTCGTCGTCATCGTCGAGGTCATCAAGCCACCAGGGCTCTTCGTCGTCGACCGCCGCCTCGGGCATTGCCCACCGGTCTTGCCGGATGTTGCCGCCTTCCAACAGCTCCAGCACCTGCCATGCCATTATCTACGAGTGTTAATCACGGACCACTTCATTAACATTACTAGTAATCCTATAGCCATTAACAGGTAAACTAAGCAACAGAAGGAGTGGTTTGCGAGTTAGTACTAGCTAGCTACACTACACTACACGCATGGAGACATGTGCTTCGGGCGTCCTGCCACGGACGCCGGCCCTAAACTACGACTGAATTCACCTCGAGACGCTAACAGAAAACCCTCCAAGTTGACAGCAATGTAGCGCTGAATTCCATCCTACGCACAGTGCTTCGGAAACGGACAGGAACTGTTGCGTTGTTAAGGAGCATACGGTGATCTGCCACACTTTGAGATCGACCTGGTCACCTGAACCCCGAAACGCACCTCGGTCATGGACGGCCGCCACGTCGCCGGCGCACGGATGCATAGCGCCGCCACGAACGCCACTCGCCTCGCCTCCTCGCCGTCGTAGTCGCCGCCGAGCCTTGGGTCCACCAGGGCGTCGATCTTGCCGTCGGCCAGCAGCGGCCGGGCCTGCACGAGTTCACGAGCAGAGCAGTTTCTTCTGTCAGTGATGATCTCATGATCGCTAGTTTAATGGTTGGAGAGAAAGAAAAAAACAAGTGCATTGCAGTTGCAGGTGGTGTCGTTTAGTTTACCCAGCTGAGGAGGCTCCGGTGGCTGCCGTCCACCGGCTTCCGGCCGGTGAGGAGCTCGAGGAGGAAGACGCCGAACGCGAACACGTCCGTCTTCTCGTCCACGATGCCGTGCGTGTAGTACTCCGGCGCCAGGCACCTGCATGATCAACAAGAATCCACGCCGTCGTTTCATTTCGTTCCCATCGCCGATTCGCCTTCGTGTTCGTATCATCCTTCGATTTCGACCATGAGTTTACCATGACCACGAGCACTTACCCAAAGGTGCCTTCGATGGGCGCGATAGCCCGGTGCGTCCACTCCGACGGCAGCCACTTGGCGAGCCCGAAATCAGAAATCAGCGGCTGGAGGTCGTCGGTGAGCAGGACGTTGGAGGCCTTGATGTCCCGATGGATGATCCGCCTCTGGCACCCCTTGTGCAGGTACTCGAGCCCCCTCGCCGTGCCCACCGCAATGCCGCGCCGCGCCGCCCATCCCATCGCCGGCGACGCCTCGTCTGCCTCCCACCACGCAGTTCAGGAAAACGTCAGCCGCCACGCGCGCATTCATTCACTCGCCAAAATCGCCGCCGATTTCGACGTACCGTGGAGGTTGGCGGCGACGGAGCCGCGGCGTGAGAAGTCGAAGACGAGGTAGAGGTCGCGGTCGACGCAGCAACCGAGGAGCGCGCACACGTTGGGGTGGCGCGCGTGGCCCACCGTGCCGAGCTCCGCCAAAAAGTCCCGCTCCCGCCGCTCGCACGCGGCGGCACCCATCAAGCGCTTCACCGCCACGGCGCGCCCGTCGCCGGGGAGCTCGCCGCGGTACACCTCCGAGGACCCACCCCGGCCCACCAGGTTCGCCTCGTGGAAGCCGTTCGTGGCGCGGTTGATCTCGTCGTAGGAGAAGCAGCGCCACGCGGGCTTGCTGCTGCGCGGGGACGTCTCCGGCTCTTCTTTTGCAGCGGCGGCGGCGGCGTCGTGGGCCGGCGGCGACGCGGGCGGCTTGGACGGCGACCGGTGGCCGGTGGAGAGGAGCAGCCTCTTGAAGCTGCCGCCGCCGCCGCTGCGCAGGTACAGGGGCTTCATCTCCCTCTCTCCCCGCCGGGCTCGGCAATGCCGCCGGGAGGTATCAAGGTGATCGATCAAAGCAGAGGAGGGTGGGCAGAGGAGGAGGAGGAGGGAGGGAGACGGGACGGGACGAGGTGGCGGAGGAGGGAAATGGAAGCGTGGGGCATTGATGTGGGAGCTAGTAACGGCGAGGAGTGGGGAGCCGCGAGTGTCGCGGGAGGCGCGAGGCGAGCGAAGGCGACGAGCGTTTTTGTGGAGACGGAGGACGGAGGCGGCGCGGTCCCGTCTCCCACGCCCCTGGGTGGCAGTGGCCGGGTGGGCGCGGCGCTCCGTGGACTGGACCGAGGCGGTTGGAAGCAGATGCGGCACCAGCAGCACAGTCCAAAGCTCAAGATTCATTCATGGTCCACTCGATCAGTTCAGGCTCAGCACACCTCAGCCACAGCTGAGCTCAACTCGAGAGTTCATTGTCGAGTTTAACTATGAACAGAGCTGTGAAATTCGTCATTCGCTGTCGCGTGCGTGTGCATCCGGCGATGTTCTGAGACAGAGATCGATCGGACTGCGCGTTTGAGCTTGAGCAGGACTGGACTGGACAGTCAAATTGGAGGCTTTGTGTTCAACCATTGGCCTTAAACCCGGCTGACGTGCGGCTGTACAACCCATTGACAAACACATGCGTTTCCGTGCAAGTTTCCGTTCCTTTTTCCTCACCATTTTCTCAGGTCCAGCGACCAACCAACCCATGCGGCCATGCGTGCGGCTGTGGAACAGGTCCAGATGGGTGTGACTGGCTGGCCCGCCGGGGTTGCTGGTCACTGGTGAGACCGAGCAGGGAGAGGGAGGGACGGCGGCGGTTGCTTATGAACAAGGGAAGGAAGCGCGAGCGTCCTCTCGACTCTGCAGCCTGCAGCTGCAGGGGGATCGATCGATCGAAGCGAAGGGCAAGCAAAGCCTTTCTGCTGGCTTCCGCCACCGATTTTCACTGTGCAAAAGCAAAAAGGGAGCTCCGATCCGCCAGTCCCGTGCAGCGGTGCAGGGCCGCCCTGTTGACAGTTACGCCGACGGCCGGCGATGAGCAGGACCGCCCGGGCACCAAGCGCTCTCTCTCTTTGGTCCACAGAGCGAAGAAAAGGGAGCCTTCGAAGGACCAGAGTTGTCTTGTTATCAGTGATTCAGTGTCACGTCTCCGGAAATGAAAAATGTCAAGCCCTCGTCCTGGCTATTGCCCGTGGCCTCGTAGTACCACACCACAGTGCCAAAACGGAGAATGCATCCACCGTTTTTGCTTTTAGGTGTGACAAGTTTGTTAAGGGGAGAGAGAGATTTTTTTTTAGCATTACACAGTATAATAAACGATCACAACACGTACGCACATTCACCCCTATGGACACACGTACGCAAACTCTATTTCTATGCGTACTTCCGAAGGACTAAGCACCCGATAGATCTGGAGATTCCCTAATCATCATTGTCACTTCGTTGTCGACGGGAACGTCACTTACCACTTAATGCACAATTTCGGTAAATCCTGAGAAAATCTCAAGAAATCGATATACTATCCAGATCTGGATACCGTAAACTGAGATCTGGATAGTATATCAATTTTTTGAGTCCAAAGATGATTTCAAATGGAAAAAGTTTGAACTACAAAGTTGTAGATCTCGTCGAAAGCTACAATTTTCATATAAATATTATCCTCATCCGAGTTCATACCAAAAAGTTATGATTTTTTGAAGAGAAGTTGTCCCTGCCGCCACGAGAAACGGCGGTAGGAACCCACTACAGTACCACGGTGGGGTACTGTAGCAGCCGCGGTCTCTGCCGTTATTTACCACGGCGGTTTGATGCTACTTTTGCAAATTTTTAATTCTGCTATAAATTTTCGAAATATCATGAAAAAATAAATATAAAAAATAAAAAAAATCGCGTTTTTATTTTGGAGGGTCAGCTTTTCGGGGGGCTCTATGTGGGCCGCATTTCATTATGGGCTATATGTTCAGGCAAACAAACGTGTGTCCTTTGCGTGCGAGTAACGTCCCAGGTTTTTAATTAACCCTAATTGCTGGTCAAAGCAGTTGACTGTGGTCAAATCATGATCAACCTGGGCCATCACCTCGAAAACCTCCCTAAAACTCACCCTTGAACACCTGAGACAAGTCAACACTAGCTACCTTGGTCCAAACCCTAGCTAAGGTGGTCAAACCCCTTGATGTCAATACCCTACCCTAGAACTTTGGCCACGTTCTCCAGTTTTTGTCTAAACACTCAAAATTCTGCCAATATAAAAGTTGTGTAGAATTGTGAGGGACACATTTCATCTTTAAGGTGGCATGTGAAATTCGGAGGAAAAATAGCCCAAAAACTCAAGTCAAACTTCTTTTCACCGTTCCTCGGCGCCATATAAATCAGCAACTTCGCCAGCAGTGCATGCTCCAACCTTTGCTCAAAACATATGTTGGCCTTTGTGAAAGTTGTAGGTGGTTATCCCCTCTACAAGTTTCCTTTTTGGCGAATCCGAAGTTTCATTTGAAAAATCCAAGTTTGAAACACTCAAACATGGGCACATCGATTTGAACCGGCGCACCGGCGCCCTGGACCCCGCTCCCGCGCCGAGCGCGTCGTGCCCACGCCGCCACGCGGCAGCCGGCGCGTCGCCGCCGAGCCTCGACGGCCGGGTCTCCACCGGCCACAGTGCGGCGAGGACGGAGACCGCATCATCACGGGCCGCCACCCCCGACCGTCTCGCACGCGGGGGAATGTTCCCCGATGCGTGGACGTAGATGGCGCGCTGCCGCCGAGCCCCACCGCGCCTCGGTCGGCCGGCCGGCAGCCAGCACGGCTCCGCCGCCCCCGGGCCTTGTTCTTCCGCCCGCATGCCTTCAAGGCGAAGGCGTCGGTCCGTTGCACGCGCCCGTCGCCTATAAAAGGAGACCCCGACCGCCCCCGCGCGCGCACACGTCCGCCGACCCGCCATGGCCGCCGCCGCGGTGAGCACACTCCTCTGCTAGCTTTTGCCGCCGGTCAACACCTCGAGCCGCTCCCTTAGGTGCCAGTAGAGCTCCCACGACCGCTTGTTGCCTTGCACCGCCGCTCCCCTCGCTGGAATCCGCACCGAGGCGGGCGCGCCGCCGCCGCTCACCGGCGTCATCTCCGGCCACGCCACCACCACCAATCGACCCCGGGTGAGCTCAATCGCACGCCTATGCCGCTTGTTCACCTGCTCCGGCCGCCGTTCGCCGTCGGCGAGCTCGCCCCGCCACCGGAGGGCACGGTTGTGATTTCCCAGGGGCATATGTGTAAACTAGGGACCTATCTGTGATGATCTTTAACTTAGTTTTCTTGCAACTAGATCCAGCACCTTAAAAAAATCCTAGAAATTCGTAGATAAATCAGAAAAATGAAAAACTAATTTTTTTGGTTTCAGTGAGACTAGACCTACATCTTTTGCAAAGTGTGACCATAGTTTTGACTTATAGATTTTGAATGAAAATTCAAACTCAGTTTGAAACCTTTTTGTTGTAGTTCAAAATCTAGAAAGGCTATGGAGCTAAATTTTGGATATGTTTCTAGTTATATCATTTTTAGGATCTGGGTAAAAATTTGCACAAAGTTACTGTGTAGTTCTTTTTATATGAATTACTTTGTATTTATGCTATTTCTGTCTTATTGATTTTTGTAGCAAAAATTAAATTGACTTTTGTGCTCAACTTGTGGCTATGCTCATGTTATGCCTATATTCAACTTTCCTGAATTTATTGTGATTTTATCTCTGTTATAAATATTAATCTTGATTTATGCTTAGATTTACATTTAAATGCATAGTTCAAATTTCAAATGTGTTTGTGATGAACATGCTGGTTTCCTAGACTTGTTTTGGGTCAGAGAAGCTGTAGGATTGAGTTTGGGTGCAGTAGCACTTTATTTATTTATTTATGCATTTCTCCTATTTTTGGTAGCTAGGAAATGTTAGTTTGGGTATAATTAAATTTGTGGCTTTTTTAAAGTAATCTTGGTTTAGTAGCATGCTTAGAACCATTAGGGCCAGCAAGGACCCTTGTCCTTGTTTTTATATTTTGTTTTGCAAATAAATGTTGGTGTGCACATAAGCTTTCTATTAGATTTTAATTAGGAAAAATTAATCCTTGTTTCCTTGTAACCCTATTAAATTGTTGCCTAGCTTAATTAGGGCATATAAATACACCCTTGCTGTTTTGTGAATTTAAATTAAATTAATTGCATAGATGTGTACACAATCACTATTAAAAAGATTAAAAGAATAAACCTTCTCATATAATAACTTTAATGAAAAGAATTGTTAATTAAATATTTGTCAAGGTGAATATGGCCAGCAAGAGTTGGGTAAAATAATTAATCTATCACTCCACGTGAACCCTGCATTGCATTCCGTGTAGAACTCCGTGACGGTAACTACGCGCTCGTGCCGGAAGCCGAGGAAGGAGGAGCTGACGCGGAGCTGCAGTGCGTGGAAGTGAGCGAGGACACCGAGGACCCTCCGACTAACTGTGCTGACGAAGGCAAGCCCCGGTGCATTAACCTAAGTGTTTTTGGAAATTTATGTAACTATCTATGGATGTTTGCGCATTTACGTTCAGGAGTTGAGGTGGAACCCTAGATGCATGATCCCTAGGTACCTATGTCTTTACTAGTATGTTAGGTCGGTAGCTGCTATGCTATAGGACTGTTACAAGTCGAGTGATGCTTGTCACTCGCGAGAATAGGTTCTTATGTTGGAATCATAAGATCTTTATAAATGGATTGCTCATGTGGTAAGAGCATGAGATGTGGGCTCCAGTCCAATGGCTTTCGTGGGTTAAGTGTTTGAACGTACTAAACACTTGTCGGAAATGGGTACGGTAAGCCTAGTACCTAAATGAGGCGGTGCGGGAACTTTGCGCTACTAATCTTAGGGTTGCGGCCCCGGGCTCGCCACCTGAGTACATGCGTGTGACTGGGTGACCTTGGTGGCGTAGCCCAGTAAGCCTTGTACTTAAGACTGTAACATCTGGTCCCAATCCGAGGAATGACGGGAACCGCCTGGTTGGTGAACTCTTAGTGAGGGCACCCTATCGTGTGTTTAGGTCTACCTTGCAAGGTTTAAATCAACTGGTTGTCGGCCTCTCACCGTTATCTGAGACTACTTATCCTACTGGCCATGATATCCCTAATGATGGAACTTTGTGAATATTTATACTTGATTAATTGTATTGCACAACTTATGCTTGCAATAGCTTGCTAATTTAGAAAAGAATAATCAATTAGAACTTGTGCTAAAAACCTTGAAAGTATGGACATACTCTTTGTTGTTTTTCAGCAAAAGAAACCCCACTGGCCAAAAAACCTTGCATGTCTAGAGTTGGTGATGTAGCTGTCACTGACGGGTAAGTCTTGCTGAGTATTAGTATACTCAGCCTTGCTGTAATCTGTGGTTCCAGGTAGTTCTTTTGCTGACGTGTGGCCTGGAGAGATCCCGCCTGGCTGGGAGCTGGAGTGGGTGGAAGACGATGAATGAAGGCATCATGGCAGGCCTCCTGTGATGCTCCTCGCACCGTTTAGTTTAATTCCGCTGTTTTCAAAACTCTGAACTTCGTTATCTTGTCAAAGACTTCGGTTTGTAATAATTAAACCCTTCGGGGTAGATTTGGATGTTAATCATGTGTTGTACTCTGGACTCGCCTTTGCGTGAGTTTTAATGCATATATGTCGATCCTTGTTGCTAAGTAAAGTGATTTCACCGGGCGTTAACCCGGCAACTAACGACAGGATGATACTTTATTATTGCTTAATGACCAAAGTGGATTGGTTTAGGTGATAGTACGGTATTTTCCTGGGCGGGTTGTCATAGCTGGCATCAGAGCAATTATATGCACCAGAGATTAATTAACAACTTTAATGACTGGTTTTTGAATAAAATTTGCCAAGATTGTTTGGATTTGCAAAACATGTTGGTCCGTTAAGGATAAATTAGACCGAGAGGCCCTAGAGGGAATTTTTGGGTTCTTTCAGGTGGCTTATTAATCTATGGTTTATTTTGCTAACTTCCAGCACATTTATTTCCTGTCAGAACTTACTTTCTGTACAACCATACTAGTTCATCACGTTTTGCCATACGTGGTGGTACCACAGGGAAGTCCTGTGAGGGATGGATGGGACCTATTCTAATGGGAACCCACGTCGCGTCTGTGTCTCGCCACGTTTTGCCATACGTGGACGTTCCGCATTGTGAATGTGCGAGGCAATGATCCGCTTCATTCAAAAAGGAGCGTATCTGAGGTTGGACGCTGTCCATGCAGCGGCTTGACGCATGGATACCGTTTCTATAAGTGAACGGTACTGTATGTGGACGCTTCCGTGACGTGCTGGCACGGAAGGTTCTTTTCTGCAGGTACATAACAGCGCTTCGTTAGACGCTAAGTGAGTACCGAGTAGCTCTCGACTAGTTATTATAGGGAGAGACGAATAAAAGCCTTGCCACCGGCACTAACTTCGATTTTTGGCTTAATCACCATGTGAGGACGATTAGGACGGCTTGCATCATGTTAAAAGTCGAAAACAACTTAAAAATGGACCCAAAACACGAAGTGTATGCTCTCTAAGGGAATATTTTGCTAGTGTGTGTTTTTGTGTTCTAGCTTTACCTCTCATGTATAGGTGTTGTGCTGTCCAAAGTTTGTATGGCTGTTAGTTTAAATTTTTGTACCATGTTCTAGGAGTATTTAGACTAGTTGATCTTTACCAAAGTTGCTCCATGTCTAATCTAGTTTTTGCTCGCAAAAATTCATGGTCATAGCTTCTGTAAATCTTGAGTTGTAACCTTTTTAGTGAACCTAGGTCTTGCTGTTTTTCAGAGAACAGAATCTTAAACATTGCATCTTTCGACCTTGTTCCTAAATGATCTAGCTCAACCTTTGAATACCAAAATTGTGCATAAAAACCTTATGGAGTAGCTGGTAAAATTTGAGAAATTTTGGGGTTCTGGATTTTGAGTTATGAATTTTTATTCACAGCTGCCAGATTTTGCACCATTTGACATGTTGCTCTCTTTTGAGTCCTGACATGTGTTACATCTTTTGTACAGATGGCTGCCCCCGTACCAATGGGTTGCACTGGGAGGGTTTTCCACGCCTTGCGTGGGAAGCACTCAGCGCTACTGGCTACGCCGTTCCACCGGTCTACGAGGTGGCCGAGTTTGAGCACCTGGGCGTGCCCCGTTGCAGGGTGACCGTCACCGTGCCACTTCACCCAGTCCACCCCGACTGGTTCGACTTGAGCTTCGTGTACTAGGGTTTTCGTGGGCACGAGTCTGTCGAGTCAGCTGCCCTCCGGGTGTTGACGGACTTTTGCGACCACAACCCGACAGTGGCGGCCCTCTCACCGTTTGGGCTGTTTCCGGCAGTGAGCCCGCACAACCCAGCGTGGCTGGACCGTGTGGACCACCTTCAGGAGCTGCTTTTGCTAGCGGAGCCGCTGGACGTCACGAGGACGCTGACCTGTTGCCTCGACGTCTTGTTCACACTTCAGGGGCTGCGCTACACCACAGCGACGGTGATCAGCCAGCGTTTGGAGTCTGCTCGGCTGGCCTGGCAGTCTTTCAGCAGCTTACCAGCAGCAGAGTTTCACGCTCTTCCAGGTCCAGCAGGAGAACGACTGGCTCCGTACCAGAAGGTTCCTGCTGGAGCTGGAGCGAGGTGACCACCTGCAGAGGATCCTCGACTTGGAGGCGCAGAACACTACCCTCCAGGAGGACGTTGACGCCGGAGATATTCAGAGGTTGACACTGTTGCAGAACATCGCCGATATGCAGCAGCAGGTTGAGGAGGCAGAGGTACAGGTAGCAGCTTTGCAGGCCATCGTGGCTCTGCAGCCACCACCCCCAGTGGAGGCACCACCAGAGGAGCAGCAGGGTCAGTCTGGGCTCGACCAGGCGAGTCAGGCTGGACCACCGCCACCGACCCCACCTGCTTCACCTGCCGCTAGTGACACTTCAGTCGGCAACTAGGTTGCCGTGGTGTTGTAGTAGGGTTTTCCATACTCCTGTGTGTAGCCGTTGGTTGGTTTTGTGGTAGGCTGACGTAGGAGTATTCTTTTGTGCAGCATGACTGCATTGTAACCCCTGATGTAAGTGGTGATCCCAAAACTTGGCATCCGTGTAATGCTTGGTTGAACACCATTCCTGCAGTGTCGGTTGTAATGTAAATGTTTCGACTATCTGTGGTCAGATTCGAGTCCTGTATTGAATACCAAACTTGTTTGGAATTTTATGACGATCGCGCTCGCAAAATTTCAGCACTGGTATATTTTTCTACTGAGAATTATGCCATTTTTACTCCAGTTCTGGCTGCTGTCCAAACAGCTAGACCGAACACTGGGAATATAATTTTTCGAGCTAGTGAACGTCGAAATCTTTTCATGCGTTGAATACCAAAGTTGAGAGGAATGTTGTGATGACCGTGCTCACCAAATTTCAGCATGTTTGCATGAGGGTAATGAGAGTTACGAAAATTTCGGTGAGTGTTAGCCTGCTGCCAGGACGGCTAGGCAGATTTTCGCAATTCGAATTCTCGGGCATGCGAACTGGGAAAGTCGCTGCGGAGTTGAACACCAACTTTGAAATGCATGAAATTCTACCCCTATTGACCAGAAAGTGGAAATCTTTCAGTGATTGAGCTGTTGGGTACAAAATTTTTCTTGTGACGTGTTGCTGCAATTTCCGAGAAAATCTTACGAATGAGCTTTTGTCATGCATATCTTATGCTTGTCATTTCCTTCTAAGCAAGATCATGGATATGTGTCTAATAAAGGCTCGCATTTTCAGATGGTGGGACCGACACGCAGCTCTCCCAACGGCTTTGGAGCATCGGGCAGTGGTGATCTACCACCACCACCACCCATGACGCCGTCGGAGGCCTTCATGGCCACTCAAACCGAGGTGCTGTGCCAGATCCTGCAGATGCAACAGCAGATAGCCCAGCAGCTGAACCAGAGGCCACCCCATGGGGCTAATCATGAGGGGCTGAATCACGTCACCACCTACGCCCAGTTCATCGGGTTGAAGCCCCCGACCTTCTCGAAGGCGGAAGACCCCCTGGAAGCTGAGGCGTGGATCAAGGCCATAGAGGCCAAGTTCTCTGCCTTTGTGCTGCCATGCTCAGAGGAAAACAAGGCCAACTTCGTAGCTCTGCAACTGCGGGGTGAAGCCTTAATGTGGTGGGATCATTTCAAGACCATGCAGCAGGGGCATGCGGTCACTTGGAATGAGTTCAAGCAAGCCTTCAAGAGCCACCACATTCCGAAGGGGCTGATGGATCGAAAGATGAGGGAACTGTTGGCCCTCAGGTAGGGGAGCGACATTGTGTATCACTATGCACAGAAGTTCAATAGCCTGTGCCAGTACGGCGGGCATCACGTGGATACCGATGCAAAGAAGATGGAGAGGTTCCGTGATGGCCTGGATGGTGAGTTGTATGAGCGGATGAACTTGATCGAGCCCAACAACTTCCATGAGCTGGTGAACAAGGCTATATCCCAAGAGGATGCTATGAAAAAGGCCCAGAGAGACAAAAAGAGGCAGGCTGGTTTTGCTTCGGGCAGCGGAACTAACAAAAAGTTTCGCTTTGTGAAGAGGAACGTCCCTAACTCGTCCCAGCAATCTTCAACTGGACGCTGGACAATGAAGCCATCACAGAGCAAACCTTCAGGGAACTTCCAGTTCCGCAACACTCAGCAGCAAGCTTCCAAGCCCAACGCACCCCCACGCAACACCGGTGACCGCCGTTGTTACAATTGTGGACAGCCCGGGCACTATATAAGTGAATGCCCAAAGCCGAGGCAGATTAAGCCCAACCAGTAGAATCAAGGTTCAGGAACCAAGCCGACCAACCCGGCCAAGAAGCCGATGGTGCAAGTCCGTCAGGGCAAGCTGAACTTCACCACCATGAGTGATATTCCAGAAGGAGCTTCAGTGCTTACGGGTACATTCTCTATCAATGACATTCCCTTTAAGATATTGTTTGATTCTGGAGCCACTCACAGTTTTATTAGTGGAAGCTTGGTAGAAAAATTGGGTTTAAGTGGTTCGCATGTTAAGGAGGCTTTTACAATTGTCACTCCGAGTGGAAAAATCTTCTCCCACACCTTAGCCTGCAGAGTGCCATTGAAATTGGGAAGTAAGACGGTTAAATCCAACCTCATTGCCATAGGCTTAGAGGGCATGGATGTTATCTTGGGTATGGATTGGATCACCCGACATAAGGTGGTTCTAGATATCTCGGGTAGAGTCGTAGCCATCAATTCACCTACTCTCGGGCACACCACCTTGTACCTACCTTTCAAGGACGGTGCAGACCCATGTGCCTATGTGACCATTACTTCTCACCTTGATGAAATTCCAGTAGTTTGTGAGTATCCCGATGTCTTTCCCGATGAGATGCCTGGCATGCCACCAGACCGGGATGTCGAGTTTGTGATTGAACTCCAACCGGGCACTGTGCCCATTTCCAAACGACCTTATCGTATGCCTCCCAAAGAGCTAGCTGAACTGAAAAATCAACTCCAAGAATTGTTAGACAAGGGCTACATTCGCCCAAGTTCTTCTCCTTGGGGTTATCCAGCACTTTTTGTCAAGAAGAAGGATGGTAGTTTGAGGTTATGTGTTGACTACAGACCTCTCAATGCGGTGACCATCAAAAACAAATATCCTCTTCCCCGCATTGATGTTCTTTTTGATCAGTTGGCTGGAGCCAAAGTTTTCTCCAAGATCGATCTTCGTTCTGGCTATCATCAAATCAAGATTCGACCTTGCGACATTCCCAAAACTGCCTTCTCCACTCGTTATGGTCTCTACGAGTTCTTGGTAATGTCCTTCGGTCTCACAAATGCCCCAGCCTACTTCATGTATCTCATGAACTCCGTATTCATGACGGAGCTCGATAAATTCGTAGTGGTCTTTATCGATGACATTCTGATTTATTCCAAAAATGAAAGGGAACATGCCGAACACCTTCGAATTGTTCTACAACGTTTGAGAGATCATAAGCTTTATGCTAAGTTCTCCAAATGCGAATTCTGGTTGGATAGTGTGAAATTCTTAGGGCACACTATTTCCAAACAGGGAATATCCGTGGATCCTAGCAAAGTGCAAGAGGTGATGGATTGGAAGCCACCCAAGTCCGTGCACCAAATCCGCAGTTTTCTAGGTTTGGCGGGTTATTATCGCCGATTCATTCCGGACTTCTCCAGGATCGCCAAACCTATGACTGAACTACTCAAGAAAGGGGTAAAGTTCGTGTGAAGTGAAGCCTGTGAGAAAGCCTTTCACACGTTAAGACAACACTTAACTTCAGCCCCAGTGTTAGTACAACCGGATAATTCCAAACCTTTTGAAGTTTTCTGTGACGCGTCAGACACTGGCCTCGGCTGCGTTCTTATGCAAGAAGGCCGAGTAATTGCCTATGCCTCACGGGCACTTTGACCCCATGAGATCAATTATCCCACCCATGATCTAGAGCTAGCAGCGGTTGTTCACGCCCTCAAAATTTGGAGACACTATCTAATGGGCAATCGTTGCAATATCTTCACCGATCACAAAAGTCTCAAATATATCTTCACCCAATCAGACCTAAACATGAGACAAAGAAGATGGCTCGAGTTGATTAAGGATTATGATCTAGAAGTGCACTATCACCCTGGTAAAGCCAATGTGGTTGCGGATGCTCTTAGCCGCAAGGTTCACTGCAATCACGTAGAGGTGGAGCCGTATAGTGACACTTTATGTGAAGACATGAGGAAGCTTCAATTGGAAGTCGTGGAACAGGGGAACCTCTATGCTATAGCTGCAGAGTCTAATCTTTATGATAGAATTGTCACTGCTCAGCGTGATAATGAGAGCGTACAGCAAATTAAGCAGAAATTAGCAGAAGGAGATCCCAAGTACACTTGTTTTCAGAAGGATGCAAAAGGTGTGATATGGTTTGGGAAGCGCCTTGTGATTCCTGCTGACCCGGACCTTAAGAAGGAAATCTTTGATGAACCTCATCTTTCCAAATTCTCTATTCACCTCGGAAGTACCAAAATGTATCAAGATTTGAAGGAGAATTTCTGGTGGTCCAATATGACGGTTGACATAGCAAAGTATGTGTCAGAGTGTGATACTTGCCACAGAATGAAAGCAAGTCATTTGAAATCAGCAGGTGTACTCCAACCCTTGTCGATACCTACGTGGAAATGGGACGACATAAGTATGGACTTCATTGTGGGTTTACCCCTGACTGCCAGAAAGAAGGATTCTATTTTGGTTATCGTGGACAGACTCACTAAGACTGCCCATTTCATTGCAGTCCACACCACTTATTCAGTGCAACACTATGCAGAGATATATATGGATCAAATAGTCCGCTTGCACGGAATTCCGAAGACCATAATCTCTGATTGGGGAACTCAATTTGTAGCTCGTTTCTGGGAGCAATTGCATGAATGTTTAGGAACCAAATTGATCCGTAGTTCCAGCTATCATCCGCAGACCGATGGTCAGACGGAAAGGGTAAATCAAATTGTAGAAGACATGCTCCGGGCAAGTATTTTGCATTTTGATAAGAGTTGGGACAAGTGTCTGTCCTTGGCAGAGTTCTCATATAACAATAGTTACCAGGCTAGTTTGAAGATGGCACCGTTTGACGCTCTGTATGGACGGAGATGTCGTACCCCTTTGAACTGGTCAGAAGCCGGAGAGAGGACACTCTTTGGCCCCGACTTAGTCAAAGACGCTGAGGCAAAGGTGCAAGTGATCAGGGAGAATCTGAAGTTGGCACAAATGAGGCAAAAGAGCTATCACGATGGAGGAACGGCACCCCGCCAGTATGAAGTTGGTGATTATGTCTATCTAAAGGTTTCACCGACCAAAGGTGTGCAACGTTTCGGTGTTAAAGGAAAGTTAGCTCCATGCTATATCGGACCTTATAAAGTCATTGAAGTATGTGGGCCTGTGGCTTATCGCATCCAACTTCCGGAGCGGTTCTCCGTAGTCCATAATGTATTTCATGTGACCCAATTGAAGAAAGGCGTACCTGTGCCTGAAACCGAGGTGATCACGGAAGCAAATGCTTGGATTGAGCCAGATTTCTCGCTCATCGAGCATCCTATGCGGGTGTTAGACCAAAAAGAGAGGAAGACCCGAAGGCATACCGTGAAGATGTACAAGATACAATGGAGTCATCATACGGAAGAAGAAGCAACTTGGGAGACGAAGAGTATCTCAACACCAAGTACCCGTGTTTTCTACAATCTCGAAACCGTGAGTTTCTTCTACCTACCTTGTTTTTCTTGAATCGAATCTCGGGACGAGATTCCGTTTAAGGGGGGTAGGCTGTGACGTCCCAGGTTTTTAATTAACCCTAACTGCTGGTCAAAGCAGTTGACTGTGGTCAAATCATGGTCAACCTAGGCCATTGTTGACACATCTTATCCTATATATTTATAAGTCAACTAAACATGAGAAAAGGGCATAAATGTTAATATCAACTTAGTATAGGGTGCCACTAACAGTTTTTCTGGAGATTTGGTAAATTATATAAATCCAGGAACCATTCGGGAAAAGTGCTAAAAGAATCAAATCTAGAAGACTCCAGAAGGCTCCGGAACTCAACGTGACTTGGCACCCAAGAAAGAAGCATCTAGAAGAAGCTACGGACCACCTGGCCGAAGTGGGCCCCGAGGGGGGCCCACCCCAGCCCGATCGGCCTGGTGGTGGGGCCGGTCGGCCTCCCCCGGGCGCCACCTCAGCCCTACTTCCAGAAGGTTCTTCCACCGCTTATGAGGATCAATCTAAAGCACTCGTTAGGTCGGTTTGATCAAACGGCGCACGTCTACCCCTCAGGGCTATATAAGCAGCCCCCCTGCCCCCTGGCAGAGGCATCTGGAAACCTGAGTTTGCATACACCAGATCAAGTCATCAAGTCAGAGATACTACACCCTAGAAACACCATATAGCAGAGTAGCTAGCTAGTCTAGATCTAGGAGGAGGCAAGGCGTCTACTTGGCTCCTGATCATCTAGAGGTTGATCGAGATACTAATCTAGCTTCGCTCTTGTGAGTTCTTATCTAGTTCCTTACATTTGTTATACAGACATATGTTCTTATCAATGATTATATTCGACATTATATGCTTTGGTGTTTATTATGATTACATGTTTAGCATAGTTGATTTGCCTTTATATTCATGTATGGAGTCGTATAGCCCTCACCTAGATCATTTGTTAACATGGGTGAACGGTAAAGACAGTGTAAGCGTGGTGCTTATATTGTATTTATCTGCGATTGCACCCTATATGCCGGGTCGTGTGGTAGATCGTGGTGGTGACAACACTATTGAGTCCTTCGCAGTCCACCCCCCGTGTATAGGACTAGTGGAGCCTTATACTATTTGGGCTGTTTCAAGTTTCGGCCTTGATCCTCCTGGATAGTCTCCCCATGCATTGATATAATAGTTCTTCTTCCATGATTGTTAAATGTTTGCACTAATCATAGTTTGCATTGACATATAGTTTAGAGTTACCGAGGAGTATCCTCTCTAACTAGACTTTGCTATGTTTCTCTTGCTATAATGACACTTTCTAGCTGCTCATGATGTTATGACTTGAACAATGTTATCAATATCTTTATCTTTATGTGACTTACCCCTGTTTATAGTAATTGATATATTTTGGCCACTCTACATTATAAAACTGAGAGATGAGCATGTATTAGCTATTATGGATTAGAAAGACTTCTTTCCCTGTGGTAGAATATAAATACGATACCTGGTTTTACTCCTGGTTAAAATGCTACAATGGTATATTCATATCTGTGCGCTTGCGGATTCCCAGTTTATATACATCTTCTTTTCTAGAGATCCAAGGCATATGTAAGAGTACCATATCCATGCATTTTCTGGCACACTAGTCAGGGCTGACAACCTTTATCGAGTTGTGCTATGAATCGTGTCGGAGTTCACCTTTTAGTTTAATCTGAAAGCAACATCTGATATACACTTAGCATCATGTTAAGATATACCTTTGCATTTCTGGTGCCATCGATAGAGATGGATCTTATATCCGTTTCTAGTCGATGACGTTAGCAATGTCAACAAGCCATTTTTGGCGCCGTTGCCAGGGAAAGAAAGTCTATACCTAGATGAAAAAGTTTCAGTAATAGCATGCATGCATCTCTCACACATAATGTATCGAGAACCCAAATTATCATTGCTTAAACAGGCTTACCCTTGTTCTTTCCACTTTTGTCTATCTTATTTCAGGGTAATGTATGAATAAGAATCTTCCAGAAGACTTCGTTTCAGATCCAGAGAAAATCTTAAGGAAGGCAAGGTCAAAGCTCAGGTCTCCTGATTCTCGGCCCACGACTTCTGCCTTGGGAGATTCAACAGCGCAAAGCTTAACACCCATGTTTGAAGTAATGGCAAACAAGTCCCTACGCGAATACTCCGCACCGACCCCGGACAACATTCGTACTGGTCCGACAGTCGTTGTAGGAAATGCTGCTTTTGAGCTCAAGCCTACACTGATCAACATGGTACAAGCTAGCCAATTTTGTGGAAAAGCTCATGAAGATGCCAACAAACACCTTCAACTTTTCTTGGAGATATGTAGCACCTTCACGATCAAAGATGTGCCAAGTGATGCAGTCCTACTTCGTTTATTCCCATTCTCATTATTGGGGCGAGCGAAGCAATGGTTTTACTCCAACAAAGACAAATTTACAACTTAGACATTGTGTTCTACTACCTTTCTGGCAAAGTTCTTTCCTATAGGCAAAACCAATGCCTTACGGGGGAAAATTTCGAGTTTCCAGCAGCAACACGAGGAATCTGTTCCTGAAGCATGGGAGCGCTTTCAAGACTACATTTCAGAATGCCCACATCATGGAATGGAAAACTGGTTGCTCTTGCAGACCTTCTACCACGGGCTCTCTACCAACACCTGTGAAACGATGGATGCTGCAGCTGGAGGTGCTTTCCTGTCCCTTACACTTACTCAAGCTACTAACCTTGTGGAAAAGATGGCGTCCAATCAAGCTTGGAACGAGGAATGTCAACCCCGCAAGAAAGAAAGAGGAATGCACCAGCTCAAGGAGGTAGACATGCTATCTGCCAAAATGGATTTACTGATGAAGAGGCTTGAAGACAAAGCCCCTGAGAAGAAGGAAGTCATGCAACTCTTCGAATCCCGCATGACCTGTGAAGAGTGTGGAAACACTGGACACTCAGGGAGTCAATGCCCTCAGCTGGAGGAGGACGTGAACTACATCAACAATAACAACCAATATCGTCCCCAGCAGAATCAAGGATGGACTCAGCAGAGGACCAACTACCCAGGTAACTATTTAGATAATTATCAAGGTAATAATACTTCCAATAATTTCTCACCTTTAAGAGACTTAGTCCAAAACCAAGGTAGAATTATGGATAATCTGTCTAAGAAGTTAGCTTCCAACGATAAAATACTCGAAACTATTAGTAATAAAATGGAAAGCTTTTCTTCTGCCATCAAGAACCAACATAGTTTTAATAAAATGCTAGAATCTCAGATTTCTCAGCTGGCATCATCTGTTCCCACGGTTAACCCAGGTAAGATTCCAGGCCAGCCGGAAGAATTAGAATCTGCAAATCTTGTCGATATCTATTCTGCAGATCTGTGTTCAAGTAAGACAAAAGAAGGCCCAAGATGGACTGACTGGGGCATGCCCGCCAAAAGAGGAGATCCAGGAAGGCCCGTCATCACCATCACTATCGGAGCCTACACCTTCAAGAATGCACTTTGTGACTTTGGGTCTAGCGTCAATGCCTAAGGTAATATATAAGAAAATCAATGGTTCACCTTTATTGTATACAACCATGTGCTTGCAGCTTGCAGACCTGTCACTATGCTACACCGAGGGCATCCAAGACGACGTATGTCTGGGGGTAGGACGCTCCTACGTGGCTGCCGACTCGTTGTTGTCGAGACTGGGGGAAGTAAGAATGCTCCAATCATTTTGGGACGTCCTTTCCTTGCCACAGCCAAAGCCATCATCTACGCCGACGCCGCTAAGATCGTCTTCACCATCAATGGGAGAAAGGAGAGATTCAATTTCAAGAACAAGATCCTAAAAGCTCCTGCACACCCCCGATATCCTTACCCCCAAGAACACGAGCTAGTTGTCGAGAAGAAGAGAAGAGATAGAAGGAGGAATAAGAAGAATAATCGACCTCAACCGCATGTGGAGGAAGTTTGGATGATCAACACGATTCAATCAGAGAATGAGAACCTGTTCCCTTCACCATTACTGCCAAAGCTTGAAGACCCTGGAGTTCCATCAATCCACTGCTCCATCAATCAATGGAACTTCCAGCGAGTTGTCTGCGACACGGGATCGGGCACCATCCTAATGTCTAAGGTAACCTACGAATTAATATATGGTGACCTGCCTTTGTATTCCACATATATAATGTTGCAGATGGCGGATCAATCACAACGGTTCCCGGAAGGAATTGCACGAGATGTACCTGTCAAGATAAAGGACCACTATGTCCTGACTGACTTTTTAGTCATAGACATGGGAGATGAGCAAGATCCTCCCATCGTGCTTGGAAGAACATTCCTGAACACAACTAGAGCAATCATCTACATCAGGACTGGCGAGATCCACTTCCAGTTCAGAACTGAAAAGGTATGCTGCTACTTCAATACTTATACTGATCCTGAGCAGCCCAAGAAGAACAAGACATAGAGACGCCTTCAGAAATTACAACGCAAGCTGAACACAAAGTTGACGGATGTCAAGAACATTGAAGAAGAGATCAAGGAGAAGTCCGCTCAGCTTCTACCAGCCCAGTATTCTGAACCTGTTACTCCAGAAAGGTCTCCACCGAAGAAACAAGTTTGGAGGAAGAAAGATCAAGTACACCTTCGGAAGACCAATCACTACCCGCGTCATCAACTGATCAATCAATGGCCACTACATCTACGCCATGGGAGTAAGTACTCTAAACTCTCGCCGAGAGGTAACTCGGTATTTATCTTTATATTCTGCACTGCATATTTAGATTAGCATGTTTATTTCCCTATACCTGCATTGAAAAAAAATCATAAAAATATTTTCTGCTTTTGCATTCTTTAAGGCCCCATGTACTCCGTACCGTGGCGGCATAAAAAAAAATTGCATTCACATGTTTTTGTTTTAGCATCCCTTTTGCATATAAAAATTCACAAAAATACGTGGGCACATGAAGGCTCACAGCATAATCCTAGAATTTGTTCCTTCGGGTATGTGCGAGACTAATATTTACAGAGAGAATTTAATAAGGACCTGAAGGCAAACAAGTTCCAAGGATGAATCAAGAATCACTTCAAGATCCAGCTTGGGGGAGAGCACCCCCAGTTATCATGATAAGTATCACTATCCTAGGTGTTTAATATTAGCTAGTTATTTGAGTGTTAGTTAAAAGTCTTAGTTTGAATAAAATGCTAGAGTCTGCTAGTTGGCTTTTCTCTTTAATAATGATCTTGATGATATATGCTTGGAGATGATGAATAGTTGCTCCGCCGTAATCCCTTTTAAAGTACTTAGTTTTCAGACCTAGATTCTCCTGAAGCTTAAATGTTTAATTTGCTCCAAACCCAAAATCTGTGCAAGTACATGCTTAATCTGAGTCTAGGCTTTGAAAGATGATTCATGAAAAGTTGAGTTGCTATTGATCATTTTCCTAGAGAAGCTTGATTCCTGGATTTATCTTAAAAATCATGAAATTTTATATGATGAGTTCCTGTGTCTATGATCCTTAAGAGCTTGTCATACACATCAAGATCATTCCATTCCACCATTTATGCTGCTTCTGACATGGAAGTATGCATTTTCCATCAAGCCATATAGCTCATGCAACTCTAGGATATATCTCTCTCAATGTTAAAAAGGATTCTGGGGCTACATTCGAAAAAAAGAGAGGAAAAAGTGAGAAGAGAGAGGGAGAGAAAAGGACAAGTGTCATACTAGGCGAGAAGGGCCTACCTCCCTAAAATAAATTTAGAGATGAATAATGGACACGTTTTAGAGATGAATAATGGACACGTGTCCGAGGGCGAGTAGAGCCCACATCTCTACGGAGAGAGAAAAATGGACAAAAGTCCGGGGCGAGTAGAGCCCACCTCTCCAAGAATGGAAAGCCCAGATCTTAAAAATCTTAGAAAGAGAGATATAGTCCAAGAGCTAGGCTAAAAGGCTTACCATCTTTCACCCTCATCCATCCAACACTATCATCCATACATATCTTGCCAAATGTGACTCCATGCTTGAGAACGTCATACACAGGATCTCTGAGTTTTATCTGAAAAATGTGCAAAACCCCAGGATGATAGCTGATCAAAGAATTTGAGATATACTGCTTGACTTGATTGTTTTGTCTTTTATTTGCTCAAGATTTATGAAAAGGCTATGCTTAAAGGTTGAAGGTAAGAGAGAGCAATCTTGTTGAGGAGAATTGGTTTTTTGAAAACCATAGTACTTTTGAGGTGTGAAAGCGTTGTAGCGACTCCTGATCCTGCTAAAGCATATCTTTGCTAGGGACTAGCAAAGGGTAAGCTTGGGGGAGTTTGTTGACACATCTTATCATATATATTTATAAGTCAACTAAACATGAGAAAAGGGCATAAATGTTAATATCAACTTAGAATAGGGTGCCACTAACAGTTTTTCTGGAGATTTGGTAAATTATATAAATCCAGGAACCATTCGGGAAAAGTGCTAAAAGAATCAAATCTAGAAGACTCCAGAAGGCTCCGGAACTCAACGTGACTTGGCACCCAAGAAAGAAGCATCTAGAAGAAGCGACGGACCACCTGGCTGAAGTGGGCCCCGAGGGGGGCCCACCCCAGCCCGATCGGCCTGGTGGTGGGGCCGGTCGGCCTCCCCCGGGCGCCACCTCAGCCCTACTTCCAGAAGGTTCTTCCACCACCTATGAGAATCAATCTAAACCACTCGTTAGGCCGGTTTGATCAAACGGCGTACGTCTACCCCTCGGGGCTATAGAAGCAACCCCCTGCCCCCTGGCAGAGGCATCTGGAAACCTGAGTTTGCATACACCAGATCAAGTCATCAAGTCAGAGATACTACGCTCTAGAAACACCATATAGCAGAGTAGCTAGCTAGTCTAGATCTAGGAGGAGGCAAGGCGTCTACTTGGCTCCTGATCGTCTAGAGGCTGATCGAGATACTAATCTAGCTTCGCTCTTGTGAGTTCTTATCTAGTTCCTTACATTTGTTATACAGACATATGTTCTTATCAATGATTATATTCGACATTATATGCTTTGGTGTTTATTATGATTACATGTTTAGCATAGTTGATTTGCCTTTATATTCATGTATGGAGTCGTATAGCCCTCACCTAGATCATTTGTTAACATGGGTGAACGGTAAAGACAGTGTAAGCGTGGTGCTTATATTGTATTTATCTGCGATTGCACCCTATATGCCGGGTTGTGTGGTAGATCGTGGTGGTGACAGCACTATTGAGTCCTTCGCAGTCCACCCCCCGTGTATAGGACTAGTGGAGCCTTATACTATTTGGGTTGTTTCAAGTTTCGGCCTTGATCCTCCTGGATAGTCTCCCCATGCATTGATATAATAGTTCTTCTTCCATGATTGTTAAATGTTTGCACTAATCATAGTTTGCATTGACATATAGTTTAGAGTTACCGAGGAGTATCCTCTCTAACTAGACTTTGCTATGTTTTTCTTGCTATAATGACACTTTCTAGCTGCTCATGATGTTATGACTTGAACAATGCTATAAATATCTTTATCTTTATGTGATTTACCCCTGTTTATAGTAATTGATATATTTTGGCCACTCTACATTATAAAACTGAGAGATGAGCATGTATTAGCTATTATGGATTAGAAAGACTTCTTTCCCTGTGGTAGAATATAAATACGATACCTGGTTTTACTCCTGTTTAAAATGCTACAATGGTATATTCATATCTGTGCGCTTGCGGATTCCCAGTTTATATACATCTTCTTTTCTAGAGATCCAAGGCATATGTAAGAGTACCATATCCATGCATTTTCTGGCACACCAGTCTGGGCTGACAACCTATATCGAGTTGTGCTATGAATCGTGTCGGAGTTCACCTTTTAGTTTAATCTGAAAGAAACATCTAATATACACTTAGCATCATGTTAAGATATACCTTTGCATTTCTGGTGTCGTCGATAGAGATGGATCTTATATCCATTTCTAGTCGATGACGTTAGCAAAGTCAACAGCCATCACCTCGAAAACCTCCCTAACACTCACCCTTGAACACCTGAGACAAGTCAACACTAGCTACCTTGGTCAAAACCCTAGCTAAGGTGGTCAAACCCCTTGATGTCAATACCCTACCCTAGAACTTTGGCCACATTCTCCAATTTTTGTCTAAACACTCAAAATTCTACCAATATAAAAGTTGTGTAGAATTGTGAGGGACACATTTCATCTTTAAGGTGGCATGTGAAATTCGGAGGAAAAATAGCCCAAAAACTCAAGTCAAACTTCTTTTCACTGTTCCTCAGCACCATATAAATCAGCAACTTCGCCAGTAGTGCATGCTCCAACCTTTGCTCAAAACATATGTTGGCCTTTGTGAAAGTTGTAGGTGGTTATCCCCTCTACAAGTTTCCTTTTTGGCGAATCCGAAGTTTCATTTGAAAAATCCAAGTTTGAAACAGTCAAACATGGGCACATCGATTTGAACCGGCGCACCGGCACCCTGGACCCCGCTCCCGCGCTGAGCGCGTCGTGCCCGCACCGCCACGCGGCAGCCGGCGCGTCGCCGCCGAGCCTCGACGGCCGGGTCCCCACCGGCCACAGTGCGACGAGGACGGGGACCGCATCATCACGCGCCCCCGCCCCCGACCGTCTCGCATGCGGGGGAATGTTCCCCGACATGTGGACGCAGCTGGCACGCCGCCGCCGAGCCTCGCCGCGCCTCGGTCGGCCGGCCGGCAGCCAACACGGCTCCGCTGCCCCCGGGCCTTGTTCTTCCGCCCGCATGCCTTCAAGGCGAAGGCGTCGGTCTGTTGCACGCGCCCGTCACCTATAAAAGGAGACCCGGACCGCCCCCGCGCGCGCACACATCCGCCGACCCGCCATGGCCGCCGCCGCGGTGAGCACACCCCTCCGCTAGCTTTCGCCGCCGGTCAACACCTCGAGCCGCTCCCTTAGGTGCCAGTAGAGCTCCCACGGTCGCTTGTTGCCTTGCACCACTGCTCCCCTCGCCGGAATCCGCACCGAGGCGGGCGTGCCGCCACGACCGCGCCGCCGCCGCTCACCGGCATCATCTCCGGCCACGCCACCACCACCAATCGACCCCGGGTGAGCTCAATCGCACGCCTATGCCGCTTGTTCACCTGCTCCGACCGCCGTTCACCGCCGGCGAGCTCGCCCCGCCGCCGGAGGGCACGGTTGTGATTTCCCAGGGGCATATGTGTAAACTAGGGACCTATCTGTGATGATCTTTAACTTTGTTTTCTTGCAACTAGATCCAGCACCTTAGAAAAATCCTAGAAATTCGTAGAAAAATAATAAAAATACAAAACCAATTTTGTTGGTTTCAGTTAGACTAGACCTACAACTTTTGCAAAGCATGACCATAGTTTTGACTTATATATTTTGAATGAAAATTCAAACTTTGTTTGACACCTTTTTGCTGTAGTTCAAAATCTAGAAAGGCTATGGAGCTAAATTTTTGATATGTTGCTAGTTATATCATTTTTAGGATCTGGGTAAAAATTTGCACAAAGTTACTATGTTGTTCTTTTTGTATGAATTACTTTGTATTTATGCTATTTCTGTCTTATTGATTTTTGTAGCAAAAATTATATTGACTTTTGTGCTCAACTTATGGCTATGTTCATGTTATGCCTAGATTCAACTTTTCTGAATTTATCATGATTTTATCTCTATTAGAAATATTAATCTTGATTTATGCTTTGATTTACATTTAAATGCATAGTTCAAATTTCAAATGTGTTTGTGATGAGCATGCTGGTTTCCTAGACTTGTTTTGGGTCAGAGAAGCTGTAGGATTGAGTTTGGGTGCAGGAGCACTTTATTTATTCATTTATTTATGCATTTCTCCTATTTTTGGTAGTTAGGAAATGTTAGTTTGGGTATAATTAAATTTGTGGCTTTTTCAAAGTAATCTTGGTTCAGTAGCATGCTAAGAACCATTAGGGCCAGCAAGGACCCTTGTCCTTGTTTTTATATTTTGTTTTGCAAATAAATGTTGGTGTGCACATAAGCTTTCTATTAGATTTTAATTAGGAAAAATTAATCCTTGTTTCCTTGTAACCCTATTAAATTGTTGCCTAGCTTAATTAGGGCATATAAATACACCCTTGCTATTTTGTGAATTTAAATTAAATTAATTGCATAGATGTGTACACAATCACTATTAAAAAGATTAAAAGAATAAACCTTCTCATATAATAACTTTAATGAAAAGAATTGTTAATTAAATATTTGTCAAGGTGAATATGGCCAGCAAGAGTTGGGTAAAATAATTAATCTATCACTCCACCTGAACCCTGCATTGCATTCCGTGTAGAACTCCCTGACGGTAACTACGCGCTCGTGCAGGAAGCCGAGGAAGGAGGAGCTGACGCGGAGCTGCAGTGCGTGGAAGTGAGCGAGGACACCGAGGACCCTCCGACTAACTGTGCTGACGAAGGCAAGCCCCGGTGCATTAACCTAAGTGTTTTTGGAAATTTATGTAACTATCTATGGATGTTTGCGCATTTACGTTCAGGAGTTGAGATGGAACCCTAGATGCATGATCCCTAGGTACGTATGTCCTTACTAGTATGTTAGGTCGGTAGCTGCTATGCTATAGGACTGTTACAAGTCGAGTGATGCTTGTCACTCGCGAGAATATGTTCTTATGTTAGAATCATAAGATCTTTATAAATGGATTGCTCATGTGGTAAGAGCATGAGATGTGGGCTCCGGTCCAATGGCTTTCGTGGGTTAAGTGTTTGAACGCACTAAACACTTGTCGGAAATGGGTACGGTAAGCCTAGTACCTAAATGAGGCGGTGCGGGAACTTTGCGCTACTAATCTTAGGGTTGCGGCCCCGGGCTCGCCACCTGAGTACATGCGTGTGACTGGGTGACCTTGGTGGCGTAGCCCAGTAAGCCTTGTACTTAAGACTGTAACATCTGATCCCAATCCGATGAATGACGGGAACCGCCTGGTTGGTGAACTCTTAGTGAGGGCACCCTACCGTGTGTTTAGGTCTACCTTGCAAGGTTTAAATCAACTGGTTGTCGGCCTCTCACCATTATCTGAGACTACTTATCCTACTGGCCATGATATCCCTAATGATGGAACTTTGTGAATATTTATGCTTGATTAATTGTATTACACAACTTATGCTTGCAATAGCTTGCTAATTTAGAATAGAATAATCAATTAGAACTTGTGCTAAAAACCTTGAGAGTAAGGACATACTCTTTGTTGTTTTTCAGCAAAAGAAACCCCACTGGCCAAAAAGCCTTGCATGTCTAGAGTTGGTAATGTAGCTGTCACTGACGGGTAAGTCTTGCTGAGTATTAGTATACTCAGCCTTGCTGTAATCTGTGGTTCCAGGTAGTGCTTTTGCTGACGTGTGGCCTGGAGAGATCCCGCCTGGCTGGGAGCTGGAGTGGGTGGAAGACGATGAATGAAGGCATCATGGCAGGCCTCCTGTGATGCTCCTCGCGCTATTTAGTTTAATTTCGCTGTTTTCAAAACTCTGAACTTCGTTATCTTGTCAAAGACTTCGGTTTGTAATAATTAAACCCTTCGGGGTAGATTTGGATGTTAATCATGTGTTGTACTCTGGACTCGCCTTCGCGTGAGTTTTAATGCATATATGTCGATCCTTGTTGCTAAGTAAAGTGATTTCACCGGGCGTTAACCCGGCAACTAACGACAGGATGATAATTTATTATTGCTTAATGACCAAAGTGGATTGGTTTAGGCGATAGTACGGTATTTTCCTGGGCGGGTTGTCACAGAGTGCCTCCTCTGCAACTTCGTGAAGGAGAGGAGGCGCGACGCAGTGGCGCCGACTTCTCTCCCACTGGCAGTGGTTGCGGGAGTGTGACGGCGGCGCGTGCAATAGGGGCGGGACGACGACGGCGGGCTGCTCCTGCTCGATCTCCGCCACGGCGGACGCGGAGGCCGGCCGGGGAGCAGCTGCGCTGAGGTCGAATCCGCGCATCCCATTCCTGATCGTGCGTGCATGGGCCACCACGCCCCCCTGGCCCCCTCCTCCCCACGCTGGATCCGGGGCGGAGCTTGATTCGGGGCACGGAGGCTACCTGCCCTACTCCATCGCTCGATTCGGGGCGCGTCAGCTGCGGTGGTGGCTTGCGTGCTTGTCCTCCTCTGCGGCCATGGAGGGGGTGGGTGGGGGTGGAGCTCAGGAGATAGGAGGTTAGGAAGATTTGGTCTGGAGCAATTTGTTTTTGGTGGAGAGGAGCGAACGAATTTGGCCGGCGAAGCTGCGCAGCTCGGCTTCGTGCACGTCTGGAGAAGCAGCGGCACGAGCATGGAGAACGACGAAGGAGCCGGATCCAGGTGGTTGCAGGTCTCGACGAGATCCGCCCCGAGACGCCGCTGGAGGCCCCTCCCCCTCCCCTACTCCTCGCCCGTCCCCTATTCTGCGACCCTCCAGCGGGAGAAATTTGGAAATTTGGCACCCAATTCGACGGCCTCTCTACATTTGACACCCAATTCGTGACCTCTTCAAAAATTGGCACTCGGGACACGAATTTCTTCAAAATCAGGGACTCTCCTCTCTTTCTCCCTTCAGCCCCTAGTGAAAAGACGCTTGTGCCCTCTTCTTCTTCCTCCTCGGTCATCTTCAACCTCTGCCATGGCCGTGGGGAGAGCGCTGGAGCTCACCCGTCTCCTGGTACGCCAGGGAGCTCCTGGCGCACGGCGACCGCGTCCTGGCCGTGACGTCCAGGGCGTTCATCGACAAGCCCGTCGAGCTCTCCGCCAAGGTGCCGCTCCTGCGCGGGTCACCGGCGGAGGAGCACCTGCAGCGGGTCAAGGCCGCCTGCGCGGAGCGCAGCACACGCCTCGCCACGGAGAGCGCGCCGCTTGCCGTGGCGCGTGACGGCGCAAGCACCACGGGCGTCTGGCTGTCCGCGGGGCACACCCGGCCGCGCTAGTTCAAGCGAGGCGAGCTCCAGCCGCGACGAGGTGAGCTCCGCCGGCGCGGGCGAGCTCCAGCCCCGACGAGCGAGCTCCGCCCCGGCGCTGGCGAGCTCCAGCCACGGCGGCAGACTGAGGGAGACGGTCGCCGGCGCACCAGGAACTGGGCGGCGGCCAGGGAGCCGCATCGAGGCCGCGCCTGCCCTGCACCACCGGGGAAGAAGACCAAGGAAGAAGATGCACCATCGGGGAAGAAGACCAAGGAAGAAGATGAGGACAATATCGTCTTTTCACTAGCGGTTGAGGAGAGAAATAGAGGAGAGTCCCTGATTTTGAAGAAATTCGTGTCCCGGGTGCCAATTTTTGAAGAGGTCACGAATTGGGTGTCAAATGTAGAGAGGCCGTCGAATTGGGTGTCAAATTTCCAAATTTCTCCTCCAGCGGAGAAGGG
Organism: Cenchrus fungigraminus; assembly: GCA_036936925.1. NCBI lineage: Eukaryota > Viridiplantae > Streptophyta > Magnoliopsida > Poales > Poaceae > Cenchrus > Cenchrus fungigraminus. The sequence continues at coordinate 58,665,847 of CM072776.1, read as the reverse complement.
AAGGAGGCGGGGCCAGCGCAAGCGCGCAGCGGCGGGAGACGGATCATGACGACCGCGGCACGGCGCGAGGCCAGCGCCGTACGCGACCAAGCCAGGCGAGCGGGGCTCTGCTCCCTGCTTCCTCTCCGTCGAGAGGAGGCGGGCGACGACGAGATCCCACGGTGACCTCTCCTTCCATCGGCGCGGCGACGGCTCAAGCTCGGGGGTCCGGGGTGGACGACGACGGCCGGAGCTCCGGCGGCTGCTGCTGCTCGACTCCGCCGCGGCCATCCTCTTCTCTCTCCCCTTCCTGGCCTGGGCGCGGCCGAAAGGTCCTTGCGCGGGTCCCACGCCACATCGGCGTCGCGGACTGCCTCCGCTTGATTTCAAGGAAACGGGAGGACCGTGGGAAGTACCGTAGCATTTTCAGTGCCCCGCTGCGGAGTTTTTTTTTACTGAAAACGGCCACAATAAACGGATAGCGAGGGCTATCCAATGCCCCAGTGTGGGATAGTCTAACGGCAAAATTTTCACAGAAAATCCTCTCCTCCATGTCTTCCGTGCAGCCTCCCTCTTGTTCCGCGATCGAACCCAGGCGCCGGTGGAGGTGCAGGGCAGACCAATCGTCCCCGCCGAGCACGTCCAGTCCCGTTGCTGGGGCTGACACGCTACGGACGCCGCACCCTTCCCCGCAGAAGTAGCAGTACCCGTCGAGCCCCATCCCCGGTTGTAGCAGAGGACCTGTGGCCGCCGCGTCTACCGTAACCGTATGGCCACTACATCTCTCCCTTCATCATTTCATATTGGTAAAAAGATCCCATTTTTATTTGTGCGGGTTTCGGATGAAGATTGCTAGCTAGTCCATCCGGGGAAGAATCGGGGATGTGACATGCTGCCAGGGAAAGGGTAGTTGTTTCGAGTACCAAAGGGCCCTAAATTGGTGCATTTATATATAGTTTTATCAAGTTGGGGTTTGTAATTTAAAAATTTCAAGACCTCTGTTTACCTGGGAATTCGTTGCTCAATGATTGTTCTCGAATGTGATTGCAATAGGATCAGTACTCAATCAAGCCTTTTCCCTTTCAGGTCTGTCAAATATGTGAGCTTTGGGGCTGCTGCTGATGATGGTGATGGTGATGATGATGATTTGTTCTCTGCACTAACTCTAACTCTGCAAGATCCAGATGTTTCCTTGTCAGGGGAGGTGCATGGCACTACATCATCAGATGAATTGACTGCTCCCAGTGCACAAATGGCGCCACACAACAGCACTAGTGATGGTACTCCACCATTGGGGTGCTGTTATTCTGCATCTTCTGGGCCAACCATTTGGTACAGGAAACCCAAGGATTGGTATTTCAGATTCTTCATCAGGATGGATCGAGGGGGAGCTTTCCACATGTATCCTGATCTGGGAGGACCTTTTCAGAGCTTAAAGGAAGCGGATGTCGCTATTGATCGCTATCTTGACAACCTGCCGCGTCACGCAATGTAAAGTTTCTTGACTTTATGCTATCTTATTTCTCTTGCAAGCGAGTACAATATGTTATGGGGTTACTTTAGTTCCCACTTCCCAGACACAGGATCGACCTGCTACAGTGCCCCTTAACCATAGCTCCCCCCGCCACGCTAGTCAACAGGAAAGAGAGCCTGTGGCTGCGGCGTCTGGAAAGCGCGCCACAAGCTATGGTGTGGGCGTGCATGGTGTGGCCAGGTGTGGCTGGCCACCAATCACATGCCCTATGTGTAAACAGTACCTGCACAGTCATATTTTGTTTCTGCACATGACTCATGAACAGAAAATGGCCTTCACTAAACCTTAAGAATTGATTTTTAAATACCAGATTACTATCATTTTTGAAGTCCTGTTCTTAACCACATGAAGTGAACAAGACATTTTTTTGTAACTACTATATGGATGGTAGCACCTTATGCAGTATGTTTCAATCTTTTTGTAATGTACTCTGATAATTAGCTTAGTTAGGTGTGGGCGCCCAGTTGTCTTGTCTCATGCATCCAATAATCAGGGGAGCTTGCCCCCACTGTCTTGTTTAAATAGTGCATCAATTACAAGCCAGTTGAGAACCACAAGGAAAACATGGATAGAAAATGGGACAACATTAGACAACATAGAGGCATGGGAATAGTTCATGTTCAATTATATATTTTTTGTAGAATTCAAAGAGCTTCAACTTTAATCGCTCCATGAGTTATGTTACTATATGGCACACTTGGAGCTGTTTGGACCCTCGATAACCCACCCACATTTCATTTACAATGATCTAATCTGATTTAGCCTTGTCTACAATCAGGCTTGATAACAATTGCAGTATAGAAAGTACACTATGCTGAGGTACTAAATCATCCAGAATGCTCTAATCTGATTTAGGTTCAATGAGCAAGATGATATTTCATTACTGGAAAGGCTGATACGACGCTCTGTTTTCTATCCTGATGGCACGCCAAGAAGAGGGCCCAATGCAAGAAAGTATCCCAAGGATTTTCATCAGCGGTATCTTCTTCAAGCTATATTAGACCAGTATAATGATGATCACAATCTTGTTGGGGTATGCTCACTCCCTCCCTCCCTCGCATCCCTGTCCATGCTGCACATTGACTTGTTTATCCAATTTGCTTTCTTACCATGTTTAGGATCTTGCACATGAACTCATTGGTGATGTGACCTTCGAATTGATTTGTGAGGACAGTGGGAATTACTATCATTTCAACTTCACGACAAAGGTGAAAGAAGCTGGTGATGTTTATAGTGATGCTTGCAATCTATTCTTTGCTGAAGTGGTACATATTAGAGGTGGCGATTGGGTGGTCAGCTGCTGTTGCATGATTAAACCTAATGATGATGGTATTCCATGCTCTTTATCTTATGATGACTGCTTATGTGATTTGGTAGTTAACGAGAGTGCCTCATTTCTTTGAAAAGGTTACTGCATTGGTTGCCCAATGAATATCAAGCACCCCAAAAGTGCTCATGCATACACTGGTGGCCATGAGGAGGATACCAGGGGATTTTGTGGTCTATTCAGTGACCCAGATGATGATGATGTATGGTGATGTAGATTATGTGTTATTAGTACATGAGAAGCTGTTATCATTTTTGCTAGTTCATTGCTAACTACATGTGTTTCCCCTCTGCACAGGAGGAAGCTCAGATAGCTTTGCTAAGGATCAGGTTAAAGGTACTTACATATCATATTCAGCGCATTACTGTAGTATAGGAATGTAGTTTGATTCTATGACATTTCTTGATTATTGTTTGTTTATATGTATATATTTTACTCAGGGTGTATTTGGGGGCGGAGCTAGCGGTGGGGCGGGTGGGGCTCAAGCAACCCCTACGACCGGGGAACCCATGGAAGCCCCCCAAGCCCCCAAGGGAGGTGGAAGAAGGGGATGAAGATAAAGGGTGGGTGGATGAGCCCCCCTCCTTGGCTGCTGGGCTGGCTTCAACACTGGTGGAGGAATAAAATGTTGGAAGAAGCAACCATGGTGAAAAGCTAAGGGGCTGGCAGGAGTGAAGCACTGCGTTTACTTTGTTAGATATTGCTTCTTATCATGGAAGTTTCTCTCGGTGAAGGATTTATGAGTGTGTGTGGATTTGTTTATGCTTGACTCAGTTAATAATATTATATGTTATTAGAAGGATGCATGGGACTTTTAATATTTCAGGTTATGTTAATTAGTGTGAATGGATATACACTGGAATGTCATTGTTGGGACACCTGCAAAGCCCAATTCTTTCGGTAGCTCCTCCGGAAGGGCAAGATGTTGATGTTGATGTTGATGAGCTTGGCGTTCCCGCTGACGCGGTGCTCCACCTTCTTCGGTCCTTGCCCTCGCCGCTGCAAGGAGTGTGTGTGGAGCGGTAGCACGACGCTGCCGGCGGTGAGCAGGGTGCCCACCATCCAGAACTCAAACTCCGGCGACGCGGTGCGCGTCGCGGATGTGGTCGTGGAGGCGGCCCGCGTAGGCGCAGCTCGGGACCGGGCACACACACGGCCCGTGGCGGCAGGAGGCTGCCTCGTGGGCGTGCTTCTCGGCGTATCGGAGGGTCTCCACGCAGCCGGCACCGGCGAACCCGCAGGGGACGACCACGGCGGCGATGGCGTTCTCCAGCGGGCGGCACCGAATGGCGCCGATGGGGTCACGGCGGGACGGGCACGCCCCGCGCACGCGGTCGCAGCAGCTCCCGCACGCCGCGTGCCCGTTCTTGCACTGCTCATGAGGTGGTGGCATATTGGTCCGAACTTGGTGGTGGCATATTGGTCAGAACTTGAGAAGCTAGTAGTATAGCGCACGATGCGTTGGAGAAGATGACAAGTGGGATGCCGGTAGGATTGCCTGGAAGATGGCGGTCTCGAAATGAAAAAAAAAGGACTTTGGGAGGAGAATTGGAGGTCTGTCACGAATGGAGTCTTGGAGATGTAGTTTGAATGACCATGAAAAATACGGACACATTTAAAGGTTATGCTGAATTTGAATTTTTACATCGAAACTCCTCTAAATTTTATAGTAGAGATCCATTTACATGCCACCACTAGAGTTGCTTTAACCTTGCATCGTCTTTGCATGTAGGAACCTTGTTCAGTGTAATAGTTAGTTAATCATCGCTTAATCTTTTTCCCTTTCCATCCAAAGGTGGACAATCTAATCAACACGGAAGCATCATGAGTTTGCAACTCAAAGGAGGATGCATTTTGAAATCCGTAGGTGACTTAAAGGGTGTATAATTTGAAATATACTACTTAGGAGGTTTCTATGTAGCTTTTATGTGTAGGATAAACTACATGACTTAAAAATTCATCCGGTTCAACTAAATTCAACCTTTCAAAGATTACATTCAACATTTAGATGGGGCCATGCCAAGATGGGGCCCATACTTCAGTGGGACGGGTCCCTCTGCTGGCCTCTGCTGCAGAGGACTTGCCAAACGTGCCCATGGTCAGATCCTGACAAGGAGGTCTCTCAATGGCGGGCATCCTGGCATGGGCAGCCGACGTGGTCGGCGGCGCCGGCGCCAGCGACGATGAGGCCGACGGCGCGCGCGCCGCGGCCTCGGCCGCGATGACCCCGGAGCAGCGGCTCCGCGCCGCCGACCTTGACGCGAGGGCCGCATCGATGCGGCGCGCGATCCAGGATCTGCGCCTCCGGGTGCCCCCGCCGCACGTTGCGCAGCGGCTGCCGCACCTCCACGCTCACTCACTCGCTTCCTCCGCCGCCCTCGCCCTCCAGCTCAACGCGCACTCCTCCACCAGGGAGCAGGTAGGGAACCCTTCACTCCTTTCCGCTCTTTGTATTATTAATTTATTATACACTAGACGTTCTTGACCTACATTCAAGCCTCCCTGACAATCGTTACTTGTAGAATAGTAGTACTAAACTTAAGTTTGCACAGTCCATCTTATCTCGTCAAGAAATACAATCGTTGGATCTGGATCTAGTAGGTGCTTCAAACATGTTCGGGAACAACTGTGCGCATATTGGTGTTTGTAAATGCTGATTCTGTTATGAACGGGAGGCGATACTATTTTTGAAGGTGTGAACATCTCTAGGGGACATTACTTGCTTATCTACATTTGTACTTGTTTGCGGTCTGTAAAGTTGGAAAGTTTCTAAGTGGGTCAGCTTATATGACAATAGTGTTATTGGTGCATCACCTGTTTAAGTATCGGTCCAGTTTAACAACAGTGTTATTGGTGCATCACCTGTTTAAGTATCCTTCCAGTTTAGCAATATTGCTCATTTGATCACTTAAAAGATTACAGTTGGTCGCTACTCTCACTGGGATAGTTGAGCATTCCTATGCAGATATCTATAATGGATCCTTTTAAACTTTCTGTAGGCCCAGCAGAGAGAAATAACTCTCCAAGAAGAAAATGCAGCCTATGAGAAAGCTCTATCAGATTGTAGGCAGAAAATTCAGGAAAGGCAGATGGAGATCAATCAGCTTCAAAGTAATTTGAAGGTACACCGCCATTCCATTTTTAAGAATCCTGTTTTACCCTCATGCCATTTTGTATTTTTTACGTGTCTTATATTCCACGACCTGATACTCTTCTGTATTAGGTGTTACTAAGCACACGATGCATATTACATGTTTTTTTTTTCATGTGTATTCATTTCCTCATTGTTAGATTTCTACTCCTTAAGCATGTACTGTGGACAAGTAAACTGAATTCTGAAAGAACTAGACAGATCTGCAAAGTATTGTTTTTAATGGTGACAGGTTCAGGTTGGAGTTGAAGGTTGATCAATTCTGATGGCTAAACCATGGGTCCATGGCGATATTGCTATCATTGTTGTTTGCAAACCTGCTTCATAGATCACTTGCTTATGTCTTAAGCAAACAAGTGCTTACCACCCTGCTACATCATTCATTTGTGTCTACTCCTTTCTGTCGTAGGCAAATGTAGAAATTAAAAATGTTAAGTTTATTTAAACATAGCCAGAGGTCAGCCATACCCTACTTAAACAAAAGTGTGAGTTTGTTTCTGCATCAGCAAGGAATTAGTTTCTGAACAATCCATGTTGTCCTGTTTTGTGCTTATTATCATGAATTACTTTCTGTAATTGTTACTCTTCACATGAACGGCAACATCTCCTAAATGTTTTTTATGTTTTCCTTTTAACAGAATATGTTATTTTTCTAGGAAATGGAAGTAATGGAGCATAATTTAAAGGCACAGTTTGAAGATGCTGTGAAGGAGCAAGAGGCTACTCAGCATAAAGTATCAACTACAGCTTCTGAAACAACTGAAAATGCTCTACTGGAAGCTGAATCATCGATCAATCTTAAGTCTAAAGATTTGGAGGAGAAGAAAAGAGAGTTGGTAGGCTATTCTTTGTTTTTTTATCTACTGTGTATTGAATGCATTGTTTGATTTTGTCCCTCTTCACAGGAACTATTGGATAACAAGGTGCAAACATTAGAGAAAGAGTGGTCTGTGGTTGAAGAAGAATCTTTAAAGAATCCCACTCCAGGTACTTTTGGTTTTTTTTTCTTATTTTTCCGCATGTCCACCCTTTCACTGACTCCATGTTGGTTTTTCTCATACTTATTCTTCTTTAAAATATGTCGTTATACTAACGAACCTGTCAACTTGCGCTACTTTGTAAATTGCAAACCATCCCTGGATTGGAAATACTTGTGATCACTATAAAGGCCTAGCGTGCCTGTACAAAATAATCTCATTCACATTTGTGTTATATTTGAACAAATTAAGAGCACGAAACCATAGATAGAATAAATAATTCCAGCGTTTGCATCATATTTTTCTAATTACAGCTTTGATTTTCAATGAGTTGAGTAGCAGATAATTTCTTTATGGATAGCTCTGTAGTTGCTAGAGCCTTTTCCAAAAGCCAACTGCGAAGACTAAGGGATATATTCTGAACCTGGGGAGAACATAAATGGGTTATGTTTGTTTACGCTTTGCTTCTATGTGTACTAGTAGACCATTTCTTATCCACAGTACTCAGCACCCAATTTCTACTGGTTCACTTGGTACGGAAGTTTCCTTACCAATTTACAGTCTTATTAATGCATACGGGAAGTAGATTTTATTTCTTGAAATTACACTGTCAGAAATCATATTAGTTCAAGGAAACCATATGATCACATTAATCTGGCATCGATGAACTTTAAGTTCTACATCGTAGAATTAAGGCATGCTGCTTTCTGTGACATTGTTTTATAACTGTTTATCCGAGGTGCGTGATGCATGGTCCAGTCTTTGAGTGGGTTCCTTGCGAAGGTGCAATGAGTAGATAATGTATGTAATGGTAGCAAACAGTTGTCATTTTGGAAGGTCAACAAAGTTAGTTCTATACTTCTATATAATTTATGTGGCTTCTAAAGTATAGCTAGGGAAGTGATCATTGGTACACCCTAGCTTAATATTTATGCCCACTGGTTATATTTCTTCATGCTTCCTTATCTAGCAATCTTACTGATCCTTTCTGATAAAATATGCAGAACAAAGGGAGAAGGTCCTGGAGAGACAACTACACAGCCTCATTGAGCAGTTGACGTCCAAGCAAGTCAGTTCTATATTCTCCTACTTTACATCTTCTGAACGGCATTGGCTCCCGCCATCTCAAACTCAATTTTCGTTTTCTAATTTTGTAGGCTCAAGCTGAAATCCTGATCACGGATGTTCGTGCCAAAGAAAAGGAGCTGGAACGGCTGAACCATTTGCATAGAAATCTTCACAGCAGTGCCAATGAAACAAGCACATCACGCAACCGGTTCAGCAGAGGTCTCTTGAGTGCCCCTGAAGATTATCATGGTGCCAAAGTGGGTCGGAGACTGTATCAACCTGACCTTAGAACAGAAGGCCAGAAACGGGTGATGATTCTTAGGTCCGCAATTGTACTGTATGTTCTGCTGCTTCATATCGTCGTTTTCATAAAGATATCAGTTTAAAAGCAGTTATATCTCGTAGGGGAGAAAATGCCTCTTTAACTGTACCAAACATGCAAGTTTTTACCTTGTAAATAATGTGTAATTTGTAGAAGAGCCAATGAGCCATTTTTATGTAAAAATTTGGTGTGGGAAAGTCGGCTATGTAGCGCCGAGAGACATGCCTTTCATAAAAATACCACCGAAATAAAATCTATACTTCAAAGATTAGATTGAACTGATCCCGCGATCTTTCACACAGATCTGCATTCTCGAAAAAAAGGTGCAGTTCCATGACGACGATGAAAGCTCATGTTCTACAATTCCATGAAGATCATCGACCTCATGTTCTTAAGCTATTCGCCCTAAAAAAGTTCTTAAACTAATCGAAAAAGATCATTAGCTTTTTTTTTTTGAGAACAAAAAAAGATCATTAGCTACTGTCTTTTTCTTCCATCTCTCTCTTTTTTTGAGACATCTCCTCCTGGCTGGCATTTCTCAGCCCGTCAGCGCAAAATGGCCCAGCCCAGCATACGCATACAGCCGCACAGCCCCACTGCAGGATAATCTCGTCCAGGCCCAGCCCACACGCTCGCCATTATCCCCTTCCCCTCTCTCTCTCGTCAGTCCGTCACGCGACGCCAATCCACCATATTCCCATGGCGTCCTCGTCGACGTTCAAGCCGAACCCGCTGTCACTGAGCGTGCCGGACCCGGCGCTCGACCGGTGGCTCCGCGACACCGGCTACCTGGACCTCCTCGACTCCACCGCCACGGCCTCCTCCTCCTCGTCCGCCTCGTCGGCGCCCACCTCCTCCACCGCCGCCGCCGCCAGCCCCACCGCCGGCCCCGCCTCTTCCTCCTCCGGCGTCGCCGCCGACGTCCTCGCCTTCGCCCGCACCCTCGCCTCGCTCCTCGCGCTCAACCCCTTCGCGCGCCTCTCCGCCGCGGACCTCGCCGCGCCCACCCCGTCCTGGTCCCTCGCCTTCGTCGGGCCTCCCGGCGCCGTCTCCTACTCCTGGCCGCCCACCCCGACCCAGGCCAGGCTCCGCGTCCAGGAGAACGTCCGCCGCCACGCGCGCAACTACGCCGCGCTAGCCATCCTCGTCTTCGCATGCTGCCTGTATGTATTGTGTATTCCATTCCATTCCCCCTCTTCCCCCTCTTCATTCTCAGAGCAGGTAGCTTGATGAGTGAAATTGTGTGAACATCGGGCAGGTACCGGATGCCGATGGCGCTGCTGGGGATGCTGGCCAGCCTCGCCGTCTGGGAGGGTGTGCGCTACTGCCGGGACCACTGGGCCCTCTCTCCAGGGATTGCCCAAGCTCTGATGCACTGTGCACAGATTGGTTAGTAAAGCTAATCCTGCTCACACTTGGTTTGGTATCTTCTCTTTTCAAAGTAATAATTGGGATTCTGGCGCTAGCAAGATTAAATTGATGATTAGATGCACGACATTTGGTCGCAAAGTGGAATGAGTAAAATCAACATATTATGAATTCCAATGCCTGTAAGATTGCAAATATATTTTGTGAAAGCATTGACACCATTTGCTTCTGTGGAATTAGGACAGGATAGATGCATCTTTGAGATCAGACGACATGTAATCTATCATACAAATGATCATTTCCTCCACTCATTACAGCCAATTAGTTCACTGAAAGCTCTGAACAAAAAAAAAAGTTGTGAAAGCATTGGTACTATTATGTTTTCTGTACCAACTAGAAAAATCTATTTACCATTTTACCAAACTGTTCAGACTATTAGTCATGACTTGTTCTACATTGCTTAAAATGCACAAGCCTTTTGAAATGCTTAGCTCTAGTAACACACTAGAAGAAATGCAAGTAAGATGGTAATTATGGAAAACTTTACTTTTTCACTTAATAATTTGACAAGGATTAACATGTCTTATCCCGTTATCCAGTCAATTTGTGGGTAATACCCATACCCTATCCTTCCCCTGATGACTAGATGATTTCTGCCCATAATCTACCCAAAGCTACTGATTGATGAGAATGATATGGACACTATAATTTTAGCTTGTGGGAAGTGAGGTCCACCGAAATCTGACAGTATAATGCATTGCAGCCTAATGTTGCATAATATGTTTAGTCATGAAAATAGGATTGATTGAATAAACTAGAAGCAATAAATAGTGTTCAAATGGGTAGTGATAAGAATGAGGCCTGACATATTTGTGGTCAACTTCTAGGTCTTGGTGCTTCGAAATAATGCACTATTTAGAAATATCAGCAGATTGAACTGGCACCTGATTCTTCTTCCTTGCGAAATTTGTGCCTTTTGGTGGGGTGGGTGAGATAACGCTGAGGGGGTGTTGCTCTGCTAACTCTGCCCAACCTGGGGCAGCTACTCAGCAGGATAGCTGCAGTGTTTTCAGAATTCCAGACACACACTAAACAGCTGTTAGACCTCAAATGGAATAGTCCTGCTCGCAGATATTCTGAAGCTTCAGAGCATGTGCTGTACTGCTCGTTATTCTGAATGGGCTCAAACTGAACTAGAAGCCTTCAATGTTCATACATACATGGGAACCAATTGCTTTGCTTTTGCATCTGTTAAGAACCAATTCAGACGCACTAAGCTCATTATACTGCACTACTGCAGTCAAATGGTGCAATGTACTGTTTGAGAAACCATTGCTTTTGCATCAATAAGAACCAATTTTCATAATTCTAGCAATATTAAGAGTCAATATTCTTGAGGTGTTAACCTCCATTTTCACATGCTGAATAATGCAGACCAATACCACCTTGAAAATAGCATCGGAATACATCCAATTGAGCAAGCCAAAACTAGTGACATACAACTTTCTGCACTCGTATGCTTGTGACCATGCATTCCACTAATGCCGCATAACTACCCTATGTTTATGCACATGTCGAGCTAAAAGTATTTTATTCACATGCATGATGTCATCATTTTTTCGTTTTAAATATCATTCCTGCAGTCCTGCTGCTTTGTATTGACTAGCTGTTCTGTTTCTCAACAGCTACTGCTATACTACTGTACATCTGCAACCTGCAGTTTGCTCTTGTGTATGCCATCGGATTGAGTTATGCAGGTGAGCAGTCGGTCTCCAGCTTTCTCCAATTCCTTATTTCCTATGACTCTCATAGTAACACAGTGCATGCATTGTGCTGCAGTGATGATGTTGCATGCCTCCCTTCGGAAGTTGACTCCGTCGAATCTACCAGATCCTGGCAACAAGAACAGGAGAGCACAACCAAGACGGAGCTAAGTTACGCGTCAGACAGCAGTACATGTGATGTTGAAGTTGAAGGCTGGAGAGACCTGTTCAAACATGAGAGATGGTTGATCGTTGATAACTTGATATTGTTGGCCAGGCCTCCTGGGGTATATGGTCACCGTTGCAAAGGTTAGAGCCCTTCTGGATGCAACTAATTCGTGCGGATGCTAGCATTGTACTGGTAGGCTAGTATAGCATCGAGCGAGCTGGCATATATTATGCTGCCCTCAGTGTCTTTCCTTGGTTTCAGTAGTCATAGGTTGATGGAGCACATAACAGCTTTGTACAGTGATGTGAAGGCTAAGTTGCTTTGTCCATGAAATCATCAACCATGCAACTAAAGGAATTAACCCTTGTGGATTTTGCCCCCCGCATGTGCTTGCTCTTTCTAGATAATATCTTCACCATATACTTGTGGCCTTGTGATGTTGTATATGGCGGTGATGCTGGTTGTGTGACAGCGGCTTGAAATGTAAACCACATTCAATTTCTTTGCCAGTTGAACTGCTTGCGCTTATGCATATGTTGTGCTAGGGCTGCAATGAACCCAGGAGATCAATTTTGCAAACGTTGCTCATGCCGTATTTGTTTCAAGTATGGACCCTACCCTCTGGCTATTCTGCAATTCAGATCATCCTGCAGGAAGATTCATGTTGTTTGTCCTGTCACCTTGAATGTGCAAGTGAGGATGAACGATCTGGCATTCAACAGAGAGTGGGCAGTCGAAGAAAGTTAATGGTGATTATTACTGCACTCAGTGTGACAAACAAAATCAACACAAGCATCCCCAAATCAGTAGTACAAGCATCAGAGGAATACTCCGATTCCAACAATCAGAGTTCTTAAAAGCTCAGCCCCTTTCCTCGCATGCCCGCGTTTCCGGGGGTACGTGTCGCGCGGCGCGCGTTTGGCGGTGGTTTTGCAAAAAGGCCCTCATAATTGCTACAAATCGCAAAATGGTCCAAAATGTCCAGCCCACACAGCAGTAGCGTTCAAAACATTTGCGATTAGATCCTTCTACTAAATTTGTTTTCTATTACATTGATGTTGTTTTTACAAGGAAAACCCCCCCGCGAGACATTTTCCGGGAACACCCTCCCCCCACCACAACCCCCGGCTTACCCCCACCCACCCGCCCCCGCCCCAACCCTAGCCATTCACTCCCCTCCCCCGCCCCCCTCCTACACCGTGTGACGCCCCAGGTTTTTAATTAGCATCATTAGTGCTAATGACCGAATCAACCGAGTCAAACACTGTTGACATTGGTCAAACCTTGGTCAACCTGGGTCATCACCTCGAAAACCTCGTCAACAATCACTAATGACCCTCTTAATCAAGTCCACACACCCTTGTGGTCAAACCCTAGTCAACCCTTGGTCAAAACCCCGGTCAAACCCCTATGTCTTTGAACTTCCTCCAGAACTTTTGCCGCGTTCTCCAAATTTCACCTAAACACTTCAAAATCTCCCAATATAAAAGTTGTCCAGTTTTTTGAGGGACACAACTTTTCTTTTGGGTGGCATTTCAAATTTTGAGTGTAAAAGGGGGGAAAACTTGGTCAACTGCAGCTTTTACTATTCATCAGCGCCATGAAAAACAGCAACTTTGCCTGCAGTTCATGCTCAAACCGTTGATCAAAACATAGGTCGGCCTTTACAAAAAATGTTCACATATGTTTGCTCTACAACTTTGGTATTCAAGGTTTGGTGGAGTTTTATTTGAAAATTCGGAGAAAGACGCGGTCGAACTCGAGTAAACCGAAACGACACGGCGACGTCGTGCCGCGCCGCGCTCCCGCGCCCGCGCGCACCGCTGCGTGGCGGCCGTCTGCTACCGCATCCCGAGGCCCGCATGCCGAGGCCCGCATGCCGAGGCTGCACACGGACCGAGCGCATTGAAGCCAGCACTCGCCACGTGCCGCCTACACCGCGCGCCGCGCCCGGCCCCCACCCGCGCCGCCCGCCGGCGACGCTGCCCGCACGCGTTTCCTCACCGGCCGGACCCCCCTCTTCGCTTCGTTTTGCGTCGTGGCGAAGCAGTACCTCCAGTGCATGCTCACGGCTATAAAGCGCCACCCCCCTTTCCGCTCGCGCCCGTTGCAGCTCCGCCGTGGCGCCATGCCCGCCGCCGCCGCCGAGCTCCCTATTCCGCTCACTTCCAGTGCCGACCAACCATCCTAGGACCTTTCCCATCCTCCCCTGGACCTACCTGTGCCACGCCTTGCCCGGGCCGTGCACCCTTCTCACCGGAGCCGAGCTCCTTGCGGCCGCCGCCGCCTGTCACCGCCGCACGCCGCCACCGGAGCCGCCCCGACCTCCAACTCCGGCACAAATCGAGCCCTAGGTGATCCCGGAGCTCTTCCCTGCCCTTTCCAGGTCTTGAGCGCCGGCAAGCTCGCCGGAATTGAGGCCGGACCGCCACCGGCCACCCCTGGGGACCACATTGCAAGCCTGGGATTCTTTCCAGGGAGTTTTGTGCGAACCAGGGGCCTATCTGTAAGGAATCGAAAACTTCCAGGGACCTTGTTGCAAAGCAGTTTCTTCAATAGTGTTTGATTTATGCTGATTCTTGTAAAATCCGTAGAAAATAATCGAAAAATAAGAAAAATGCAAACTCAATTTTGTTGGATTCCTTGTGAAAAACACTACAACTTTTGTAAAGGATTACCATGCTTTTTCTTAATATTTTTTGCATGAAAAATAGAAGACTGATAAACCTACATCTGTTGTATCTCAAAATATACAGATGATTTATAACTGAATTTTGGATATATTGTGTGTTATTTCATGCCTAGCTTCTGTACCAAAAATTGCATAAAGTTATGCTGTAGATCTTTTATTATGAATTGTTTTGTATTTATGCTGAATCTGTATAAATGATTTTTGTAGCTAAAAATAATTAGATTTTTGTGATCAACTTCTGCATGTGACCTTTTTATGCCTAAATGCACCTATGGTGAATTAATCACAATTTTATCTCTGCCAAAAATATTTAATGTTATTTTATGCCTAATTTTCAATGTAAATGCATAGCTCAAGATCTATAGTAGCTCTAGGTGTTTATGTTGCATGCCTAGCTTAGTTTTGGACCAGAGGACATGTTTGAGAAAGTTGGGATCAATTCAATGCTTATTTATTTTTATATGCATTTATCATGTTTTGGTAGCTAGCTTTTGTTATTTTCGGTATATTTAATTTCATAGCTCTCCTAAGTGTGCATGTGTGTGCAGTGGCCTTGTTTTGATTTGTAATGCTTCATAAAACACCCCACTGAATTTTATGAATTTATTTTATGAATAAAAGCTAAAGAAGCCATTTTAGCTTAATATTAAAGTAAATTGGAAAATCATCAACTCCACACTAAATGACCTTGTGTATGTGATGTTAATCTTGCTAAGAAGCTAAGTGTCACCAACCCCTTTGCTGTTTGTGTAATTTAAATTAATTTATTTACCTAACTGTGTACACAGTCACTATCAAAAAGAAATTAATAAAGAACCGCATATTGTTCATTTATTGGAAAAGTATGCTGAGTGTATGTTTATCTAGGTGAATGTGGTCAACCACGCACCCTATAGTTGTCATTTGTTGTTTGTAATTAATTAAATTAAAAACTGTCAATTAAATCTTGCATTGCATCCTCGTGTAGATCTCCCCGACGGTAGATATATGCTCGTGCTGGAAGGAGGAGACGAAGGTGCTGTCGGTGAGCTGCAGTGCGTGGACGTAGCTCAAAACCTGGACCAAAGTCCAGAAGGGCCCAAGGCCAACCTTGCCAGCGAAGGCAAGCCCCGGATCTTTAACCCTCTTTTAAACTTAGGCAATTATCCTTGCTGTGCTTGTGCATTTACGTTTCAGGAGTTGAATTGAAACCCTAGATGCATGAACCCTAGGTACCTATGCTCTTTTACTAGTATGCTAGGTCGATAGCTGCTATGCTATAGGACCGGTACAAGTCGAGTGATGTTCGTCACTCGTGAGAATATGTTCTTATGTTGGAATCATAAGATCTTTATAAATGGATTGCTCATGTGGTAAGAGCATGGGATTGGACTCCGGTCCAGTGGCTTTCGTGGGCTAAGCTTTTGAACGTACTAAGCACTTGTCGGGAATGTGACCGGTAAGCCTAGTACCTTAAGGAGACGGTGCGGGAACTTACTATTACTAATCTCGAGTAATCACCTGCCCGGCTAGCTACCGGGAGAGGGGGGTACATGTGTGAAGCTGGGTGCCTTCCGGGGTACGCCAGATAGCCGTGTACCCGGAACAGTAAGATTCGATCCCAAGCCGAGGACTTTTGGGAACCGCTTGGTGGTTCTCCATGTGCGGGCACCCTACCGTGTGTTTAGGTTTACCTTACAAGGTTATAAATCAATCGATTGTCGGCCTCTCACCGTTATCTGAGACTGCTTAATCAACTGGCCATGATATCCCTTAATGATGGAACTTGGTGAATATTACTGCTTGAATTAATTGTAATGTACAATTCTTGATTGAATTAGTCGGCACACATAGAAATGGTAATTAACTAGAATTTGTGCTAAAATATTGAAAGTAAGGACATACTCTTTGTTGCTTTTCAGCAAAAGAACTCTACCGGCCAAAAAGCCTCTCATGTCTAGAGTTTGGTGATGTAGTTATCACCCGACGGTTAAGTCTTGCTGAGTATTAGTATACTCAGCCTCGCTTTAAAAATGTGGTTGCAGGTGTTGCTTAACCTAGAGAGATTCCTCCAGGCTGGGAGCTGGAACGGGTGGATGACGACGAGTGATGGCATCACGGACGGCCTTCTGTGATGTTTATCGTTACGCTAGTTTATTGTATTCTGCTGTTTTGGAACTCTGAACCTTTACTTTTATGTCAAGAGCAATGGTTTGTAATAATTAAATCCTTAGGGGTAATTTGAATGTAAATTGTGTTTGTACTCTGAACTCGCCTTCGTGTGAGTTTTAATGCATATGTTCGATCCTCTGTGTGAATTCCAAGTGATTTACCGGGCGTTAACCCGGCAACTAACGACAGGATGATACTTCACTGTCGCTTAATAGCCAAAGTGGATTGGTTTAGGCGATAGTACGGTATTTTCCTGAGCGGGTTGTCACACACCGCGCCGCCGCCCTCTCCTGCTCCGCGCCGCCGCCCTCTCCTTCCCATGGAAGAGCAGCGCGACGGCAGCCTCCTCGACCGCGCGCTGAGTGAGCTCGACGACAGGGCTGCGCGGGGGAGCACCGGATCCGACTCGGTGGCCATGTTGCGCGCCAGGCTGCTGCTGCTACGTCGTCCCACCGGCCACAGCGGGAGCAAGGCATCGATGGCCGCGGAATAGGTCACGGCGGCCACAGATCCGAACCGGTGTCCATGTTGCGCATGTATTGCGGCGTCTCAAAGGGGGGCCTCCTCATCCAGTTAGTATTGCCTCCCCGCGCAGCTGCTGCCTTCCTGCTCATGTGCCGCGACGCTACTCCCGCAGGGCTGCAGCTGCAGATGCCAAATTAAAGCTGTAGGCTGCCGCTTATTGCAGGCCGGGGGACTGGCCGGAGCATGGGCCAGCAGGGCAAAAGCTTGAAGCCTCAAGCAGCGGCCAGCTGGAGAGGACAAGGAAGGTACCCGCTAGAGGATATGCTGTCTCACTTCTTTCTGATGCTTCTTTGCGTTGCTGCTTCTCACTGCTGCGTCTAAGATCGTTCCTCTAGCAGTTCCCTATTCCAACCCGTGAGGAGCAGATTAGCATGCTCCCTCCCTGTAGCATATTTGTGCTTCCACTTTTGAACTCTGACCCTACTTTGTATTGGCATGATTTTGAATTTTGCTCTGCTCCTTCAGGTGCTAGATGCTGTCGGTGACATAAGAACAGGTGATTCCTTATCTGTGGGGATGAGCCCTTTGTTGATGCCATACTTGGGGAGAGGATTGATGGTAGGTTTCCAAATTCCAATGGCCTTATTTGTCACAAATAATTTATTCATACCGGAGAGTCATGCTACGCTTTGCACTTGCTGATTCAGTGATCTTGTTCTAATAGAGAGGGAGTGGAGCTTGGTGCCAACTGCGGCCCTGCACTGTCCACAGATAGTCGGCATGGGTGAGCAAAAAAAAACACAGATCAATCCTTACTATTTAATTATTCAATGATCATCATCTCAGTGATCTTTTAAATACTATATACATTCCATTGAGTTGTTCAGACATCAGTCATAGGAGGACTTGCAGTTAGCATCACCAAATAAATAATTTAGACAAGAATATATATCGGAGATGAAATCTTAGAAAGTATAGATGGAATATTTCACTATTGATTAAAGGAATAAAATACAATGGATGTAGAACAAAGAAAAGAGAAAGATCTAAATAAAGTTTGTTAACAAAATTTTCACCTTCCACACTCTGCAGTTTGAGAATACCAACTTCGTTAAAAGAAGCTATGATATATGTGCAAGGGGCTTGAAAGATGAATTGTGGAAGCAGCGTGCTGGTGCGTGGTGCCATTCGACAGCATGGTCAGTCTTAATGCAATCTCAACATGCATTTTTTTATTTTTCATTCTTTTTATTAGCATTAAAGGTGCATCCTTTTTCTGCTCATTGTTTTATATTTGGAATCTTTATTGTCCAACTACTCAATGCAAATTGACAATTCACATGATATGTTTCTTAGATTGAACCAATTTAGTATTGACCCCATTATACAATTGGAATTTCTATGTTAAGTAATGTAGGTGAAAATCACATATCTGATTATTGTGATAGAGTACATGGAAAATATTAATTGCTGGACTGTTATTCAGATATATAACACTACTGTAGAATGAAGTTACAGTTTTACTGCAATGAATAGTTATGGGACTGAAATGTTTTTTCCTTCTCTCCCCTAAGCACAATGCAACCTTCAAATCCATTTAGGAGAGAGCTGAAACTGTTTCAGTTCTAATCGTATGCAGAACCAATTACCTTATGAATAATACTGCTTCATGTTTTGTAGGAAATGAAAAAAAAAACCTTCACAAGTTTACTGAACTTACAATGTATCATTCACTATTTTAGTGGCGGATCTGTACATGAGAGATTCTTGGTTGCTTCTCAAGATGTTATGCCTGTTACAATCTTTTGTAAGAAAGCATCATGTTACATTTTTTTAAAAACCTCTTAACATCGCTTATAGCTTGCATATAACCATATAATGTGTCTGTGGGATTTTTTTTTTTGCATTTCAGAGCGAGAGAGAAATATATGAGATATGACTACATGATAGCTCGACATTTAGTGTAAGAGAATGATAGAATGGTCACCCAAACTCATATGTTTTTGATATTAGACTATATCTGTATATGCCACACATAGAAAAATATTTGCATAAGCTCTGTAGTTATTTGCTTTGGCCAATAATCCTATCCTTTTGCCGCCTTAAACACAAAAGATGTGTCATTGTTGCAGGGCTCTATTTGTTCCTCTCTATTTCTCATAATTTGTATCTTACTGTTTATGTTCAGTGTTAAGGAAGTATTATTGGTGTCTGACTGATAAGGAAGGATTGCTGGCAAACCAAAGTATACAGTACAAGGCTCATTCAAGCATATTGCTCGCTGCTTGATCCGTTCAGCTTGTGTCAAACAGCTAGATATATTGCACACTATGTAATTGACAGAACCTTTGTGCTCAGCAATGTTGACACTTAAAGCCTTAAAGGACACGTTATGTGAGCCCAAGATTGTCCTTATAGGAATTTTGGAGTGTATTTGTTTCTTCCTTCTGATGGTCACAATTTTGTTAAGGATAGGACGCGCAACGCGCGCTGAATGTTCTAGTGGAATTAACCAGTCAGAAACATAGGGGGATAACTGCAATGGTCTGGGAAGAGCAACGGGCCAGGGATCACCGGTGGAGGCTTCAGGCCTCGCACGTTCTCGACAGGCTGCAGCCTTCTGTCGTCACAGTCGGTTCGTCTGGCTTATCTGCAATCAGTCAGCATCAGCTACCAGCACCAACCAGGCAACCACCAGCCAGACAATCAGGTCGTCAGTTCTTTTCTCGTTCATGCTCTTGCTCTCCAATTTCCAACGCAACTAGTGCCAGTTCGTGCGCGTGCGATCTCTCTGATACTCCCATCAGCAGCAATTCTTGAGCATGGGAACCACTAATTAGCGAACGCGTGCCCCGAACGATCGAATTCCGACAAGTAGATACCAGCAGCAGCATTACCTTTTCCTAGCATCGGTGGCCCCCACACGTGCCTCTCTACATGTGCCCCCACTGCGCTCCACGCAGACACAAACCTCGGCAGTAGGCACATGGCCGTTGGCCTCCGTGCCACACTGTAGCACATTTTTTTTAATAAAAAACAGGAGCACTGCCGCATCATATAAGAAGAACAATCAATGATACATAACGTGTCGAAACGAACATCACTACCACTACACAAACAACGCATGCAAACAACACACTCAACAAAGCTCTACACTACCACCACAAACTCGGAGAGGAAGCGAAAGAAGCCGCCGCGAACTGCGCTGTCGTCGCCAACGCTGAGCCACGCCAAAAGCCGCGGCCCGCTGCAAGCCTGAGCAGCACCTCAAACTCCTCCACCATGGGAAATCATCCTCAAGAAACACACACAGTCGTCGACCCCCCTTTGCCAAAGGAGCATCAATAGAGCCCTACCGTCACAGCGCCAAAGAAGAACACTGAACCTGGCCACTCTGCGTGGGGGCCTCGCCTCTCCCACCGCCTCGGACTCCTCTCTGCCAAGGACTCAGATATATGAGCCTGCTAAGAGAGCGATGTCTCCGCCCCGCCGACACCGAGATACCACAACACCATGCACGTCAGCTCGAGGCCTCAAGCACCCATGGGTCCTCCGCGCC
The DNA here is from genome assembly GCA_036936925.1 of Cenchrus fungigraminus. Lineage (NCBI taxonomy): Eukaryota > Viridiplantae > Streptophyta > Magnoliopsida > Poales > Poaceae > Cenchrus > Cenchrus fungigraminus. The sequence continues at coordinate 58,645,322 of CM072776.1, read as the reverse complement.
TTCCTGCCAACACGGATCAAGTGCACCTCCTTCCGTGCCGCAGCGCACGGGCAACTCAGCCACCGCGTGACCAAGTCAGGCCTCAGATGCGGCGCCTCCAAAGAGGGCACGACGCCAATGACGCCGCCGTCGCTCGTCCAGAGATGGACAGAGTTCTCACCCTTGAGAGCCCCATGTAGCGGGAGCATAATGCCCCGCAATGATGCCCTCAGTAGGGATACGACGCCACAAGGGCGTCGCCACCATCACCGTGACAGAGACGTCAGTGAAGGCTTTCGCTTGACTCAGCACCATGCCTGCCACACTTTTTGGCCAAGCCAGCAGCTCGGTCCTCCTCGCCTCCGCGTCGCCTCCACCGGAAGAAGCCCGACACAGCCCGAAGCACCACCACGGTGCCACCTGCATGCAACAGTCAGCCTCCAACCCCACCACCAAGGCGGCGCCGGACCAGCATCACCGCCGAGAAGCACCAACCGCCACTCCGCAGATCCCGTCGTCCGTGCACCGGCGGACACGGCCAGCCACGGCCAGCCGCGGCCACGCCTCCAACTCCACCCCCTCTGGCCGTCACGACACAGTGCAGGCAGAGCCGGGGGCTCCAACCACAGCCAGCTACAGCCACCACCTATGCACCACGCCGGACACCGCCGCCGCCGTCGACCACGCCGGACACCGCCGCCGCCGTCGACCACGCCGGCCGCAGAAGACGTCGGCGTTGCCCGCGCCGGTCGCAGCCGCCGCAGCCTCCGCCCCTGCCTCGGCCGCTGCGCCCCCCACGCACCACAGCACGCCTCCACCGCGCCGCCGCTAGATCCGGCCGGGGCGTCGCCGGATCTGAAGACGAAAGGCCGCCGCGGCCGTAGGGGCGGCCCACGCCGACGAGCCGTCCTCCGAGGGTCGGGCGGTCGCGACCGCCCAAGTCCGTCGGGGGGAGGGGAGGGGCCACGCCGCCGCCTTCACCACAGGCCGCACGGGCTTCCGTGCGGCCCGCTCTGGCGGTGGCACGGCGGGAGAGAGGTCGCGAGAAGGGGGGCGGTGGCGGCTAGGGTTGGGTCGCCCTGTCGCCTCCCGCGAGAGAGACGGGGGCGACTTTTCTTTTTTGAGAGGCACATTTACATTGTAGCACATGCCCGTTAAAAAAACTAAAGAAAATAGACAAGATAGACACAAGTGTCGTCGAAGGAAAAAAATTCCAAAATGCCCATAACTTTATGCTATGAACAATTTATGAACATAACTTTTTTCTATCATAAGCACATAATTTTTTCCTAATGATAATTTATACGTAAAGCACAAATTTTTTTCTCTAATGACAAGTTATGCACATGCCTTTTTCTGTAACAACGAGTTATGCACATAACTTTTCCTGTGAAGACGAGTTATGCACATAATTTTTTTCTAACGACAAGTTATGCACATATATTTTTTTGTAACAAAGAGTTATGCACATAATTTTTCTTTAACGACGAGTTATGCACATAAACTTTTCTCTAACAACGAGTTATGCACATAAATTTTTCTCTAACAACGAGTTATGTGCATAACTTTTCTCTAGCAACGAGTTCTGCACATAACATTTTCTCTAACGACGAGTTATATGCATAACTTTTTTCCTAACGATGAGTTATACACATAATTTTTTCTAAAAGTAATTTATATGAAGAAATTTTCTTTAAAAAATTATACACATGTCTTATACATTTATATAAATATTTACTTGGTATAGAAAGAAGAAAAGAAGAAGAAAAAAGCCAAACCAGTGCGCGTGGGTCAAAATGGCACGCGCTGCCCGTCGTTCCCGCGTGGCCCAGCTGCACATGGCCTGTAGTGGCCGGTGTGGGCCAGTTGCATCACTGCATTGGTGGCATGGGTGAGAGAGAGAGACGACAGCAGAAAAAAAAAGAAAAAGCAGTGCAGCGTGCCTGCCGGTCGCTCGCGGGAATCCTATACATCTTCCGGAAGTTTTTTCCAAGCAAACTTCCACTTTAAGATGCGTGCAAACATAGGATCCGACGGCTCTTGACGTTTCTTCTTCCTCCGTCGGCTTTCTTCTCCTCCGCCTCTGTTTCGCGTCCGTGGTTGCCGTCGGGGGAGGTCCTCACGCCCGGTGCCCGGATGGGTGGGAGATGGGCGGGGGCGGCCGCCGGCGAGTCGCCGCCGGCCGCCGCTGGTGGTCGAGGCGGCGGTTCTTAGGGTTAGGGTTTCAGGGGGTCCGGGTTTTGGGGTGCTCCATTGGTCCCCAGACCTTAGAAAGGAGGGGGTCGGGGGGAGGCGGAGGACCGGCGGTGGCAGCGGTTCGGCCGGCGGCGGAGGAGAGGTGGCGCGGTAGCGCCGCCGGCCGGCCGGGGTTGGATGGCCGGTGGGCCGGTGACCGGCGGCGGGGGCGACGAGAATGGTTCGGGTTAGGAAGGGCGGGGTAGGGGGCAGCGGTGGAGGGTGGGGGGACGGCGCGGCGGCGGGGTAGCCGCCGGCTGGGGCGGAGGACGAGGCGGCGGGGGTGGTGCTGGAGGAGAAAGAAGGTGAGGAAGAAGATGAGTAGTTAATAGGTCTAATGGGTTTTATAGTTCGCATGCTTATCTACCTTCCGGAAGGGAGATAGGATCCCCCGGTCGCTTGGACCCTTGCTAGGGCGCGCCTGCTGAATTGGTTTTGCGATGCTATAGGGCTGACGCATCCTTTTGAGCAAAGCTAGGGATCTTCCAGCGAGAGGAAATTCTATTCTTGAAACGGAAGGAGTATAGGATAAATAAATAATCAAAGTCTAATTTGACAGATCGTGCTGTATCATACTCCCTCCGTATTAAAATTAAAAGTCATTTAGGACAGTATTTAGCATACCAAAACGTAATTAGTTAAGGTAAAATTTTCCATGTTTATTCTTAGGATTGCGTGTAAAGATTGATGGGATTAATTGAAGATAGAGGTTACAATATATAGAGGTTACAATATACAGGGCCTAGATAGGGTCTCCTTCTCTCTCTAATACCGTATAGGGAGGCCGGCCGGGCTATAAAGCCACGAGGCTCAGGCCCAATACACATGCATACACAGCTTGCTGACAATAAGGTTGCGTTGCGGGTGCATGGCCAACACGGAAGCACTAAATTTTTGCGAACTAATTAGGCTATGATGCGGAGAGAGTATTTTTAAGAAGTACTCCCTCCGTCCGTAAATCATAGTTGCTCGGGAAGTGTGTTTGTGAGGGAAACACGGTTCTCTAGAGACAATTATTTAGGGACGGAGGGAGTAGCAGGTGATGAAAAAGAATGCGAGAGTTTAATGGGATGCGACTGACCTAAAGCAAAGGTATTGTTTTCTCAGATTCCAAGGGTGTCAGATGGTGCTTTCGGTTTTTAATTACTATATCCCATAACAAAAGGGTGGTTATGTACGTACATATCTTTGAATATGCGTGCCTCGATCGAGTCACTCAAACCGGCTTGCTAATACAGCAGCATGAGGGCGTGGTTTGTACACTAGCAACTCCACTGAGATCTGAAGTGTAGTTCAGGTATTTCCCCTGCTCTCCAGCCAGAGAAGCATTTCTTCCACTGATTTGCGTGGTTTCTTAACGATTAATCGCACTCGCTCCTCCAACTTCTCTGTCAAGCAGGGCTGGGAGCTCGCTCTGAGAGCTCGTTCATCAAGCTCAAGCCAGATCTATGGTATGCATTTCCATCTTAACTCAGGTCAATGTTACTACTTCTATTTGGCAGTTTGATTCCGATCTACTTTTTGTTTTTGCAAGACCAGCTGGATCTTGATTTTTTTTAAAGTTGGATCTTGATTCTTGAATTCATCCATGCGCCTACGTACCAGTTTTAGATCTTGCCGTGACCATTTTTAGAATCGTGACATGTCACCGGGAAGGAAATTGTTCTTGACTCATTCATGTGCGAAGAGTTAGAACTGTGGTCTGACACTCCTTGCACAAGCACAGTTCGTAAAAACTGTAAGCACGAGTTGGACAATAAGTTTCACGAAAAAGCTAATTAGGCAACAGAAATAGTGATGGGCATTGAACTTCCTCTTCATCCATATGTGCACCTCATGCTGTCATTTAGATTACCTTCTAATGAAGAGCAAGCATCAGTAATCCTTTTGTGCGCCTAACATTTCCGGTTGACAATGAGCTGCTCTTTAGCGTCCACTATTTCGCAAAAAAAAGAGAGAGTAATAATATGTCCACTACGCACCTCCTTTAATTTACTTTATGGTTCAATCGGAGTTAGTAGCCGTTACTGATGGTACAACATGTATCTCTTTAACGTGCCATCATTTTCTCTTTGAACGTTAGGTATTAATTTCTCATATATATGTACATGGCTGTGATATTTCAAAGATCCTTGGTAATCTATACCGATAAGTGAATGGTTGCATCTTCCATACTCTGCTTTATGCTACCAAATTAAGTATGAAACCCTGTTTTACGTTAATGGTTTCAAACCAAGGTTAATAAATGCATTAGTCCACAATACAGCAGTGAGAAAAATCTCTGCAGTCACCTCTCGGAGTCCCTGACGTTTTTCTCCATTTCTTATTTTGCAGTAGATAGACATTCACCATGCCAGAGGTGATTATATCGAGTTTGGCAGCCTCAGTTCTTCAGAAGGCTTCATCCTTTGGTACTGAGTGGGCTGTAAATGAGATCAAGTCGGCATGGAATGTCAAGAAAGAAGTAGGAAAGTTGGAAAAGTCACTAGGATCCATCTGTGCTGTTCTCAGAGATGCTGAGAGCAAGCAGTCTACTTCTCATTCACTTCAAGTGTGGCTTGACAATCTAAAAGATGCAGTCTATGACATAGATGATATTTTGGATGACCTTGCCACAGAAGCTCTTCAGCAAGAAGTTCATAAAGATTTATTCTCCCGAGCAATCCATCTTCTGACTCATCCCTTTAAGTTGAGCAACAAAATAAAACAGGTTCGTGAGAAACTTGATGAGATAGCAGCCAACAAAGAGCAATTTGGATTAACTGTGCAGCCATTGGATGGTGTTGACACCTTTTCGGGATCAACAAGCGCACAGAGGAAGCTCGCTGTAGCTTCTCTGCGCAGGGCGGTCAGACCGCCTGGGTAGGGCGGTTAGACCGGGGTGCCGGGATGAACCGGCGGTAGACCTACGAACGTCGACTCGGGAGGGACCCCGTCGGAGCTGATGCACGCAGGGTTGCTCTAGGGTCGGCAGGCTACCTAGAACGCCTTCGGACGTCACGGAGACGAAGGAAGAACAGCAAGTAGTAGATTGGAAAAGTTTGAGGCAAAGAGAAAAGGTAAAAATATAAAAGTAGATTGATTTGATCGATTGATGATACCCAATCGGCCTTGGCCCTTTATATTTATAGGGAGGGGAGGTCTTGCCCCATTAGGAGTCGAAACCCTTACAAAATCCTGTCGAAATACAACTCCTAACCAGTTTTGGCAGGACGGGGCGGTCTAACCGCCTATGGGGGGCGGTCTAACCGCCTCTGTGACGTGCAGATCTTCCAGAAGCCATATCTCCTTCATCCGGACTCCGAATTGGACGTTCTATATATGGATCTTGATGTACTCGACGAGACCTATCCAATGATGAAGTCCAAATTGCCTTTTGAGGACTTTGACCAGGGCGGTCTGACCGGGTGGGCCCACCGGTTAGACCGCCCTACCTAGTCTTGCCAATTTTGGGTGTCAACATATGCCCCCCTGTTTTATGGCAAAGCTTGCGTGCCAAAAAACATCTATAATGATTAAAATTGGTAGAAAACGATGATTAACAATACATCGTCCATATTTTTGCTCCTAAGGGCGATAATTGTTTTATCGACCACGAACTTGCTATGAATTCATGGAACAACTTGTTTTGGTCTCCATACTTGCTTAGTTGCTAACCTTGCTGGTGTGACCACTGTAGATTGCTCCATTGATCCTTGCTTTCGCATCCGCTGTAATCTCCTTTTTTGAGTGCGGGATAAGCCTGAGGGACACCACCTCGGCTGCATACCCTTAGAATTTTGCTCATTGCTACCCCCACCTTGCTTGATAGTAGCACATACATTATTTTTGACCAGATTGTTGTTGTAAGCAATCGGTCTTTGCAATTTACCATAATTTGGATGTGCAATAGGATATTGAATCATATATGGTTTCATGTACATACTACTATAATCGGTAGGTGAGTAATAGCAAGGATAATACCAAGAACATGGTGTAACTGATCCAACAAAAGGATAAACAAAATTACCTTGTTGGTGATGCGCACTTTCTTGCTTCTCATGTCTTGGTGGTGCTTTTTCGCCCTTAGCACCTATTGGCTGATTTCTTCGCTTCCTTGGAGCTCCCTTCCTCTTATATTTGGCCAGGAGTTCTTCAAAACTCGGCCTTACCTTTTTCTTGGGAGCATCTCTATTTTTTCTGGAGATAGTGGTCAGACCGCCCCTGGACGCGGTTAGACCGCCCCTGGACCCGGTTAGACCGCCCTGGGCAGTGGCCAGACCGGTCGATGCTCCGTCAGCTTTTTCTACAGTGTCTTGCCCCCCGAGCGTTGAAGCCTTTGCTGCAATCTTAGGGGTCTCCTCCAGTGACAGCTTCTCGTCACGCCTTTGCTCTCCAATGATTATATTCTTCCCCTTAGCTTTATCGGCTTGATCTGGCCGAATGAGTACCTTGGGATTTAGCAACTCAAGAGTATTCATAAAAGCATTAACAGGGAAAGGATTTTGGTCGACTTGCATATTATGAAGTACTAAACGGCCTTCATTAATAGCCGATTGTATTTGCCGACGAAAACTATTACAATCATTAGTTGCATGAGAATAAGAATGATGAAATTTACAATAGGCACGCTTCTTTATTTCATCAGGTGGTGGCAAAGTGTGAGATATTTTAATCTTACCCAATTTTAATAACTCATCAAAGATCCTATCACACTTAGCCACATCAAAAGTGAATTTTATCTCATCTTGCCGACTCTTATGGGCCGGCTTGAGAGAAGCACAAGTATTTGGTTTATCATCAGATGACCATGTAAATTCAGCAGCATATACATCTTTACTCTCATCGTCCGAATAATCAGATGCATAATAAATAGGACGATTAGACTTTTCATTGGTTTTTTGCGAATTCTTAGATTCCTTAAGTCGGCTTTCATTAGCTAAAGCTTTTTGCAACAACCGACTAACATCTAAGAAATCTTGACCATCTAGCTTCTCTTTATGGATATCAAGCAAACCAGAAAAAGCAAGATCAGCTAGGTCTCTATCAGAAATTGTCAAACTATAGCATCGGTTTCTAGTGTCTCTAAATCTTCTAATATATTTAGAAACAGATTCATTAGATTTTTGTCTAACCGATACAAGATGTGACAATTTCAACTCAGTTTCACCAGTAAAGAAATAATCATGAAATTTATTCTCTATGTCAGAAAAGGTGTAAACTGAGTTGGGTGGAAAAGAAATAAACCAAGTAAATGCAGCACCCGATAGAGATAAAGGAAACAATCTCATTTTACAAATATCATTAGAAGCAGCTGCACCACATTGTATAGTAAATTGGCCTATATGCTCTAATGTACTTCTACCATCATCCCCACTAAATTTAGTAAACTCTGGTATTTTAAATCCCTGTGGGTACGGAATATACTCATAATTCTCAGGATACGGTATTTGATACGACCGACTCTTAGTTTTAGGCTCTGTACTAAAAGTTTGTCTAAATATTTCGAGCATCTCTTCTCTAAATCCCTCCATCCCCAAAGCGGTTCTAGGTCTAGCCGATGCAGGATGTGGTGCTCGATTTATAGTAGGTTGTGGTGTGCCATATGTTGATGTTTGGTTCGGCAATGTGTTAGGAACATGCTGCAACGAACTATTTTTAGGAACATATGCACTTGGCTCGCTATATACAACTGTATGCGGTGTCATTGCATTAGTAGCGGCCATTGTACTCCCTCCACCAGCCGAAGTACCAATAGTGGTACGGCTATGTATGTGGTGGATTGGAGGTACACCAATGGGGACTTTAGGTATATGTAAATCTAAAAAATCATCTAGCGTGCTATCTTTAGAATTTTCGGTATTAGAAGTTGATGCATTAATATCATTACCAGAAAATTGTTTACCAAATTTGGTCTCTATACGATCTAAACGAGAATTAATCGTAGATTCAAATTTTTCACTCATGGCAACAAATTTGTTATTTAAGCTAGCACTAACAGCCCCATCAATCATATTTGCAATATCTGAATTAGCTTCGAGTGGTTTACTCACAGTGGGTGTTACCTTTGGTTGTTGAAGAGGAGGAAACTCAAATTCTTGCACTTCCACCACTTTTCCATCGCGAGTCTTCCGAAAACCCGATTTGAAGTCCTTCCACTCAGCTTCCCTTCGAGCTTTCTGATACTTCTCGAAGGCTTGACGCTTAGCATCCGGAACGTCACCGTCAGTCATGTCGATGATGTTCTTGGGGTCGAGATCACAAAGAGTTCCTTTGTCATCGGCCATGTTAGCCGATAAATCTTTCTTCTTCTTCCCCAGCGGAGTCGCCAATTTGTGTTGACACCTTTTTGGGATCAACAAGCGCACAGAGGAAGCTCGCTGTAGCTTCTCTGCGCAGGGCGGTCAGACCGCCTGGGTAGGGCGGTTAGACCGGGGTGCCGGGATGAACCGGCGGTAGACCTACGAACGTCGACTCGGGAGGGACCCCATCGGAGCTGATGCACGCAGGGTTGCTCTAGGGTCGGCAGGCTACCTAGAACGCCTTCGGACGTCACGGAGACGAAGGAAGAACAGCAAGTAGTAGATTGGAAAAGTTTGAGGCAAAGAGAAAAGGTAAAAATATAAAAGTAGATTGATTTGATCGATTGATGATACCCAATCGGCCTTGGCCCTTTATATTTATAGGGAGGGGAGGTCTTGCCCCATTAGGAGTCAAAACCCTTACAAAATCCTGTCGAAATACAACTCCTAACCAGTTTTGGCAGGACGGGGCGGTCTAACCGCCTATGGGGGGCGGTCTAACCGCCTCTGTGACGTGCAGATCTTCCAGAAGTCATATCTTCTTCATCCGGACTCCGAATTGGACGTTCTATATATGGATCTTGATGTACTCGACGAGACCTATCCAATGATGAAGTCCAAATTGCCTTTTGAGGACTTTGACCAGGGCGGTCTGACCGGGTGGGCCCACTGGTTAGACCGGCCTACCTAGTCTTGCCAATTTTGGGTGTCAACAGATGGACATGTGGCATCCAGAAGCAGCAAACGGGAAACACATTCCTTTGTAAATGAACCAGACATTGTTGGAAGACATGAAGCTAGAAGAGATATTGTTGCAAAGATTCTCACAGCTTCAGACTCTACAAGTCCTATGTCTGTGCTTCCTATTGTTGGTTTAGGAGGCATAGGGAAAACTGCATTAGCGAAGCTTATTTACAATGATGTGCAGACTACTGACAAGTTTGAGATGAACTTATGGGTATGTGTCTCTGATGTTTTCGATTTTAAGAAGATTTTGGATGACATAATAGAATCAGGTACTGGTGAGAGCAATAAACATCAAAATCTCGAGACTGTTCAGAAGAAGTTACGTGAGCTTTTACATGGGAAGAGATATTTTCTTGTTCTAGATGATATGTGGAATGATAAACCCAGTGACTGGGATGAGTTGAGAAGCTTGCTGTCCAATGGTGGAAGTGGAAGCGTGATTATAGTCACCACGCGCAGTTTAAAAGTTGCATCGCTGGTGAAAACTCTAGAACCATATGATGTGGCAAAACTACAACATGATGAGTGCATGCAAGTATTTATTCGCCATGCATTTAGAGATAAGGAAGGAAAGAACCCTGAGCTGATAAAAATTGGGCAATCAATTGTGAAAAAATGTTGTGGTAATCCTTTGGCAGCTAAGACATTGGGTTCCCTTTTGTCTAATTGTCGAGATATTAAAGAATGGAGACGCATTGAGGGAGAGAGTTTGTGGATTGTTGAGCAAGAAAAAGATGGTATACTGCCGGCACTAAAATTAAGTTATGATGCACTTCCACCCCATCTACAAGCATGCTTTGCTTCCCTATCAACTTACCCTAAGGACTATACTCTTTACAAAGATGTTCTTGTTATGTTCTGGATGGCATCAGGGTTGTTGCATAGAGGAAGTGAAAGTGAGGACATGATATCTATGGGAGAAAGGTAGTTCCACGAGCTTCTAGCAAGATCACTTCTCCAAGATCAAAATCTTCTTTTTGACAACACTTTTTCGCATTGTACAATGCACGATCTGATTCATGATCTTTCAGTAGAAGTGTCCCAAAAGGAAAGTGTAGTAGTTAGCTGCACAAAAGTTGATGTCCATGAGAGGACTAGGCACCTAGTGTGGGACTGTGAAGACTACTCAACAGAGATGAAATTTCCTAAGCAGCTAAAAAAGGCATGCAGGGCAAGGTCATTTGCAAGCATATACAACTATGGCACTGTGAGTAAAGCCTTTCTTCATGACCTTTTCTCAACACTCAAGCATGTTCGTGTCCTAGTTTTTCCCTGTGCTAGATTTGAAGAACTACCAAGTTCGATTGGAAATTTAAAGCACCTAAGGTACCTAGACCTGCAATGGAATTGGAAAATCAAATACCTGCCAAATTCTCTATGCAAGCTAGTGAATCTACAAACACTCCATCTTGGTCGGTGTGACCAACTAATGGAGCTACCAAGAGATGTGCATCAACTTATCAACCTTACTTATTTGCTCCTAACATCAAAGCAGAAGTATTTGTTAAAACATGGGTTTTGTGGTTGGCCTTCCCTAGCAATTCTAGACTTGAATTACTGCCCTGAGCTAACATCATTGACAGAGGGATTTGGCAGCCTCGCTGCCCTCAGAGAGCTTCGTATCTACGATTGTTCAAAGTTGGCTTTTATTCCCTCTGCCATGAGTAAGCTCTCCACGCTCCAGAAGTTGGTTATTAATAATTGCATAGAGCTTGATATGATGGAACCAGAGGAAGCCTTGAGCGGGCTGTGCTGTCTGCGTACGCTCGAGCTCGTAGCTCTCCCGAAGTTGGTGGGATTTCCAGAGAGCTTCAAATCTGCTGCTTCCTCTCTCGAGTATGTTTTGATTGTCAATTGCAAAGGATTGGAGAAGCTGCCAAGTTTCATCCAAGATTTCTCTTCTCTTAAGAAAATTGTGCTTCGTGACTGCCCCACGCTGAGCAGGAGATGCGCGGTGGGTTCCGGTGAGGATTATCACCTCATCATCCATGTCCACGAGATAGATATTGATGGGGATAGGGATGAAAACGGATCGGATACGGACGGATACTACGGATACAGATACAGATAATTTTTCTTTCTCGGACTGAATTCTCGGATCGAATACGGATACGGACAGTATATTTTTTCTCGAATAGTGATATTCATCATATTTGGATCATAGAAATTCAACTTTGAATTTTCGGATACTAATGCGGTACGGATAGTTACGGATATTAAATGTCCGGATTCGAATACGGTCCTACCATTTGAGTGTCTGACCCTTTCGGTCGGTCGGTCGGACGGATAATATCCATACCACTTTCATCCCTAGATGGGGAGATCTTCAAAAGGTATATTCTTTATACTGGCTCTAGTTCCTCGTCTGTCCTCGTCTGTCGTAGAATCCACCGGTTGTAGCCAGCCAGCAAAATTAGTTCATTTCCACTTTTATCTCACTCTGACTCTCTACGCACAGGAACCTTGACGGGAAGCACGTACATACTGAATCGTGACTTGAAGAGACCGGTGCAAATATACCAATGCAGCGAGCTGAGCTCTCAGCTAGACCACACACTGCACGCACTTCCTGTCGTGGTAGGTATCGCTGCAACAAAATTAAATCCATACCGTCGACGGCTGTGTTCTGTTCTCCACCTGCACGTGCCTATGCTTGCTCTTTCCAGAAAATACTTCATCAATACGTACATGGACTGATGGACACATGGTCGTGATACAGCGGCTTAAAATGTAACGTGTGAACAGTGAACGTGCTTTTTATGTTTGTGGTTTGCTTTATTTGTATGTCGGTTGAACCATAGCAAATTAAATGTACTGTTATTCGATAAGCAAACTTTGTAAACGTGTGTACCATAATTTGGCTTGGTTATATCAATCCGGTCCGGGAATTTATACCCACGTGCCGGCGCTTCAACTGGCCTAGGTGTAACGGAGTCCACAACAACAAGAACATAGGCCTAACTCAACCCAGAAGACTAGCCTGATGGGTGAGGACTACCCTCACCTTTATGTTGTGCTCCCCCACCGTCAATTTGCGATGTGGGACTAATCCAACAATCACCCCATCACACAACAACAAGAACATGGGCCTAACTCAACCCAAAAGACTAGCCTGATGGGTGAGGATTACCATCACCCAACTCTTCCATCACATGACAACCCATGTGCACAATATGGAATGTTATTACAAGCTCAGAGTGCAATTCTCCAGTCACAAGGTTTTTCGTGACCCTACGGAGACATTAACGGGCTCCCCCGTCAACGTGTGACCTAGCAGAATGCGGCCCGAGAATTTATACCCACGTGCCGGCGTCTCAACTGGCTTAGGTCCAACGGCGTCCACAACAACAAGAACATGAGCCTAACTCAACCCAAAAGACTAGCCTGATGGGTAAGGACTACCCTCACCTTTATGTTGTGCTCTCCCACCGTCAATTTGCGACGTGGGACTAATCCAACAGTTACAACCTATCCTTGCTTCACTGGTCTTGCTGCGGTGCTATTCATTTTCCAGGGAGGCTGCCAGTTACGCTAGCTGCCGGCAAAGCTTCTTGTCAGTAGCACATTGCTTGATAGCGTCCTCGACTCATCGGCGGTTGGGCGCGGCAAGTTGCCGACGCCGGCCGTCCGCCCGTGTGCAAAAATACAGGTCGTGACGTCGTGTTGTGCAGGGACAGCACGCTGTGCTGGTTGACAAGGAAGAAGAAACGCGCCCTGCACCCTGGACTGCTAAATTTACCGGCTCGGACCTCCTGCACCCTCCGCAGCGGTACCCGGTAAAGGAGCCACACTGTCCAGGATCCGGAGTCGATCCTGGAAATCTCGAGGGCAGCCCGTCCTCCTGCAAATCACTTCGTCTCGCCTCCCCCTCGCCGCCTCCTGGTCCGCGCCACCGCCGCAGGGGACGAGGCCACCACACGCTCCGCGCGCGACTCGCCGAGGCGGAGGCCGACGCCGCCAAGCTGCGGGCCCGCGTTGAGCGTATCGACGCCGCCAGCTCCGGCACCGGGAGGGAGCGGGGAAGGAGGCGGCGGGCGCGGTGCCGATGGCGGCGGGGAGGCGAAGGTCAGAGCTAGGGGAGGCAGAAGTCGAGGCAGCGCCGACGTGGCTGGGGCATTTGGGACCGCTGTGAGCTAGGGGGCGGTGGTCAGGAGGAAGTGGACGGCGACGACAGCGGTGAGGATCCGCGCACGAAGTAGAACGCGTCCTGGAGACAGCGGAGCGCATCCTGGGGATGGCGAGGCCAAGGCCGGCGGCTGCAGATCTGAGCTCCTCTAGCGCGCGCACGACATAGAGCTCATCGACGAGTGCGGTGCGGGCACAGACAGATGCAGCGGTGCCCTAGGGGCTCAGCGGCAGCTCTAACGACTCGACCTCTCGGCCACCGTCCTACACGCCAGGCGTTTGGCGCCGATGTGTTGCACGTCGGGCTCTGATGCAGCAGGGTCCGCCGAGGAGGGGCCGCGCGCAGGGGAGGGGTGGAGGCCGCTCGCCGGCAGCACCCACAGCGCCTTGCGCCCTGGCCGTACGCCTTCTTGGCTGGCAGTGGTAGGGGAACCCCGTTGTGCCTGCGTTGGCCGGCGGCCGACCGGGGAGGCCTCCTGTGCTTGAGGAGAGGGGGGAGGGGGATGAAGGAGGGGTGGCCGATGCGTAGTGAGGAGGAGCACCCCGAGGCCGGCGATGGAGAGAGGAGGATCCTGCCGGCGTGGATGGTGCCAAACTGGTGGTGGGTATCGACCGGGCGGGTGGGGTGGGGTGGGTGCGGCTGTGTGCGGATGTGGATAGATGGGGAGGAAAACAAAAAATAAATGACAGGTGGGATCTATGAATAGAGGAGGAAAATGGAAGGTATTGCTGCAACAAAATGTGTTTTAGGGGGTTGAATTTTGTTTGGTGCCCTCCAAATACTTTTTTTAAAGATGATTTTTAGGGGACACTGTTGCGGTCAGTCTGAGCAACTGACTGGACCAAATGGGCCTCCATTGCAAGTTGAAAGCGTGGTGGGCTTGGTCCAAAGAGCAAGTTAATCGGGAACCTTTTAAATTTTACTACTATTTTTTTCCCTTACGCCAAGAGATAGATAACCTTACCATTCAAAAAAAAAGATAATCAGAACCTTACTAGAGCAGCGGCAAGCCGGCAGCAGAAATTATCCTAGCATGCAATCCTAGTTCCTTATAATTGACAGGGTGCTACCCATCAGTGCATTAGACGAAAGGTCGGTAACACAGATTCGAAACAGGTGCTGCTCCTGAAGGCAAGCTCAATGCAACGTAGATAATCGAGCAACCTCGAGCGGTTGCATGAGGCGAGACCAGAGCCGCCTGTGCGCGTCTGGATCTGCAGCCAGCTCTGCAACTCGAGATCTACATTGGCATTTCCGATGAAGCAGTGAACTATAAAAAGGTGGCGACGAGGGACAAAAATGTCCGATTTGTGGGAAAACAAGTAGCTGGGATCTGATTTGGGTCGTCGCAAAACTTTTTTTTCAAGACATGCATAACACGTTTTCATTAAGAAAGAAGTTTGAAACAAGTTAAAGCAGACAAGACTCGACCCAAGGCCCGAACAAAGACAAAACAGTAAAAATGAAAAAAAAGCACTAACAACAAGCTAAGGTGTCATAACCCGGCGACGAAAGACCAATAGGGCGGCTATGGACACGAATCCCGCTCTGGTCCAGAGACGCGCGTTCTCCAAAATGGCCCCAGCGAGGGCCACCGGCTGCAAGGCCGCCCGCTCGTGGACACGACGGTTCCTCTCTTTCCAAAGCGACTAGACGACCAACCAGACAAGGGTATCGAAACCTTTACGGGAGGGCTTGGAGACCGCCCTCCGCGCTCGCAACCACCAGACCGCGACCGGCTCCTCCCGAGAGGGAGCCAAGTCCGCCATGCCGAAGAACCGAAGCACGCGAAACCAAGTTTCCCGACTGTGGACACAGCCAAGGAGCAGATGATCTAAGGTCTCGACCTCTTGTGCACAGAGAGCGCAGACGTCTCTGGCACTCAACCCATGACGTCAAAGTCTGTCGGACGTCCAACAGCGACCATGCAAGATAAGCCAACCGAAGAAGCGCACCCTTCCAGGCGCTTGAGTTTTCCAGAGGCGCGAGGCTCCGAGGAGAAGCGACCTACCGAAGAAAAGTGCTCGGTAGGTCAATGCCGAGGAGAATTCGCCCGAGGCCGTCCACTTCCAGATGAAGCAATCCGAGGTGTCAGTGAGAGCAAAGTCGAGTAGCAGGTCCCACATCCTGATGTACTAATGATCACCTGAACCGTCGTGGCTCCGGTGATGTCACACACCCAGGTCTGGTCTAAGATACCATCCCTAACAGTGCGAGTACGTCGAACCCTCTGAGGTACCGCCCCCGAAAGGTTGGGGGCGATCGAACGGATGGAGGTGCCCTGAATCCAATTATCCGACCAGAACAGGGCCTTCCTTCCATCCCCAACCGCGACCGAAATGGAAGCATCGAAAAAACTTTCCGCCTATGCCTCGTTTCCAAACTTGAAACCAAACCAGGTTCTCTGTGGATCTGTTCTAGCGAACCAGAGCCAGCGCATTCGGAGCGTCATGCCCATCAGCTGACGGTTGGGAATACTGAGGCCTCCCAACTCCTTGGGACAACACGTGTTAACCCAAGCTACCGCACACTTTTTTACCAGAAGCGACCTCTGTCCCGCTCCAGAGGAAACTTCTAATCAGGGTAGTGATGGTCTTCACCGCCCAGGGCGCGACCTTAAGTGCCATGGAGATGTGCACCGGGATGGTGCAAAGGTAGATTGCACAAGGACTAGACTACCGCTCCTGTTGAGCAACCTCCCTTTCCAAGCTGTGATCCGGTTAGCGACCTTATCGACCAGCGGCTGCATCACCGCCCTCGGTAGTCTCCTCGGCGAAAGGGGTACCCCTAGATATGTGCATGGGAAAGAAGCAACTGCACAACCCAGTAACTCCGAGATTAGATCCGTATGCCAAGCGTCACAACGGATGGGGAACACCTGACTTTTGACAAAATTTGCTACCAGGCTTGTGACCCTGAAGAACAGGTCCAAAATGGCCTTAACAAGAAGGAGGTCTGTCTCGACCGACGATAAAAAACGACCACATCGTCCGCATAGAGCGAAAAACGATGCTTAATCGCCGACGTTCCCAGGGGCAAGAACAATCCACAGGCCTCAGCAGTTGTGACGAGCGCGCTGAAGCACTCCATGACCAACACAAAAAGCATAGGGGACAACAGATCCCCCTACCTAAGTCCCCGACCATGGCAAATCCTGCGACCGGGCGAGCCATTGAGGAGGACCTTCGTACTGGCGGTGGAGAGAATCGTGGAGATCCAATTCGTCTAGGTTCTCGAACAACCAATACCCGACATAAGGTCCAATAGGAAGATCCACCCAACCGAGTCAAAAGTTTTCGCTAGATCAATCTTCAACATGACTCGTGGATTCCTCTTCGCAGCCATTCTGGTTTGGGGAGACCAGAAGAGGTAGGACCGGAGCAAAGCGGTTAGCTAGTGCTTTGGAAAAAAAATTTCCAAAGCTTTGGATGAGGCTAATAGGGCGGTAGTCACTCAGAGACAACAGATTGGGCGACTTAGGCAAGAGAATGAGGAGGGCGTCATTGAGGTGGTGGAAGCTGCGGCAATCCATGGAGGAGAGAGCATCAAAAGCGCGGATGATGTCCCGTTTGATGATCGACCAGGCAGAGCGATAAAAGCGACCCGTGAACCCATCTGGTCCAGGCACCTTATCCAAGGGGAGCTCCTTAACGACCGTCCAAATTTCCTCCTTCGTGAACGGGTGACCGAGAGAGGACAAGTCTCTCCGATGGATCCCCAAGGTCTCGAAGTCCAGTTGACCCTCCCTATCATGAGCCGCGCCCAAGATACCAGAGAATTAATTAAAAGCAGCCTCGACCTTCTCCTCCTCCGCTTCAGGGTGGCAACGGGGCGGGGCGGGGTCGGGGGAATGACCTCCGTCCCCGCCCCGATCCCCGAACTCCATTCCCCGCCCCGGCCCCGAAAGGCTTAACGGGGTAGAAGTTGCCCCCGTCCCCGTCCCCGACGGATCCCCGATCCCCGACGGGGGCCCGTGGGGGCTGCTGCCACGGCGAGGAATAAAGGATGAGAGGGCACTGGCGAGGAATCGAGAACGACTGTGTTGATGAGGAATCACAGGCGACCCACACGAACGGAGAACGAGCATCAAAGATGATGAACCAGACTACATCGACGACGAGTCTCGCGTGCAGCATTGACGGCTTGCTTGATTGCTTCCGTGGCCCGTGGATTGAGATGGAAAGGGCGCCAGGGAAGCAGCACTCCGGTGGCTCAAGGCCTTCTCGTCTCTTCCAGGAAGCCTTGACCTTGAGGATGCTCGGTGAAAAACATGAGAGAACTGGAGAGAAGAGAGAAGGGTGCGGCGGCTGCTACTTGCCTGCGGGAGAGACGGGGAATATGTTAGGGTTAGAAGTGCGGTGGTCTAATAGGCTTTATTGGGCTGTATTTTGTTGATGGGCCAAATACATTTCGGGTCCCCGTGAAGCATCACGGGGGATTATTCGTCCCCGCCTCCGCCCCGGTCCCCCCACGGGGGAAAAATTGCCCCCGACCCCGTCAGATTCGGGGCGGGTCCCCGCGGGCCCCCGTCCCCAACGGGGATTTTGCCATCCTGACCTCCGCTACCAAGGTGGCCCCATCGACCTAAAGCATGGCAATATGATTCCTCCGTCTACGCTGGTTCGCATGCAACTGGAAAAACTTGGTGTTGGCATCCCCCTCGTGGAGCCAACACATACTGGATCGTTGTCGGGCCATAGTGCGCTCCAGCGAGGTGAGACCCAGATAACGGATCTTCAGAAACCGCTTTAAGACGACCTCCGCGACCGAGCGCGCCCGGGTATCCTGGGCGTCGTCGCAAAACCGTCGTCATCTGATCAAGCGAGCGTCGTCGGCGCATGTGCTGCTGTCTCGTATCGTAGTAGGGGGCACGCAGGCAACAACATCCTGCCGCTGCGACGGGCGATGGAGCCGGGCAGCCGACGATTGCTATCGTCCTTACCATTTCTGTGATTCTGTCGTGTGTGGCTACGTGCCTACTTGTCCTCTGCTTGTAGAGCAGTACTTGCTCACCAAGTCTGTCACAAGGTCGGAGATCCAATCTTGCTTTAGAATTATATAAAAAAAATCTAAACCAAATACAATCATCTACTACTTTGGAGCACTTGTACCGGTACCACTGAGAGAACTTGAGATCATTCAGTAACAGGGTACTGACAAGCACTTGTGATCTCGAAGCATAGCCACTACTAATCACCACACGTTGCGCGCATTTTCTGCAAAATAAAAGCAAATGGATGTTTGATCAAGGTACTTGATCAACTTATTTTACTAAACAAAAGCATTTATCACGTGTCTACAGTTGCAACAGTAATTTAAGACAGAGCATGTTAATTAAAGTCATTCAAGGGAGTCTGCTAAACAAAAAGTCATTCAAGGGAGTCATCAGTCATGGTGTAGAGACGTGCTACCACCCATTCGTTCTCTCTGCAACTACCAGTACTGGAGCAGAGTATACTCAGCTGTACAGAGGTGGTCAGAACTCAGAATTCAATCCCAAACAACAAATCGCACCCCTGTCCGCTGGCAAATGTGATGAGCTTCTGTGCCAACGTTGATTCTGGTCAGTATTAGTCGGTCTGTGTCACGGGCTAACTGGGCTTTATACCTAGGGATGTTTGCATGCGCATGTATGACAGCATGAGTGTGTACTATCATAAAAGTTTTTGAGTTAACTGCATTAGACATACAACAACTTGTGAGGTGGGTGCAAATTGATCCAACAACTTGTAAAATGCTCTATCCAGTATAATAACTTGTGAGGTGGGTGCAAATTGGTCCAAGAACTTGTAGAAGACACAATTTAGTACAATAACTTGGTAGATGGGTGCATAATGGTCCAAGAACTTGTAAATTGCTCAAATTAGTATATTAAATTGGTAAATTAGTGCACTAACATTCCAAATGTTACAAGGAGAACGTAATAAGCAAAGTAGATGTGCATGCTCGTTTTATTCCAATCAATAGTTCTTTATTTTTTTAATAAAAGTCATTAATCGTGACATGTATGTTGCTTCTCAATTGTGTACATAACTTATTTGTTCAATATTTAAAATTGAATAAAAAATTAAACTTATGCCAAGTATTACTGAAATACTAAAGCCACGAGAGAAGCATATATGTCTCTAATTTCACTCAGGTTTATTTTCTAAACAAGTACACCTAGCTTTAAAAATTATTTACGCCTAACTTCTAAAAGGTGTTGTTAGTATGCATTAGTATATCGACTTTTCGCTGAATAAAATGCTTATAATTAAAACGTTAAACATTGAGGGTGAACTTATTATATTTATATGAAATTATTTATTTCAGATTAAAATTAAATTATGGTATAAAGTAATTAATATGAAGAGATAACATTAATTTCATAAACACTATCTAGGCTAAATATGTTACCCTTGCAAAACAAATATTTTTGGAAGTGTGCCTTAGGTGGCCTATGTTAATATGTAAAATGTCAATATTAATTAATGGTATTCGCGTTGTGATGTGAATATCATCTGGTCTTGCATTAACAAATATATGTTATTCGTTATACAACATTTGGACTATGTATGCACTAATTTTCCAATTTACAAATTCTTGGACTATTTCTCACCCAACTACCAAATTATTGTACTAGATTGAGCTTTTTACAAATTGTTAGACCAATCTGCATCTATCTAACAAGTTATTGTACTAGATTGAGCATTTTACAACTTGTTGGACAATCTGCACCCACTTGACAAGTTGTTGTATGATGAGCGTAATTTACTCAAGTTTTATTCAAACGTATGCCAACATGAGTGCGTACACTTCAACAAAGTTCTAAAGCAAACTAAAGCTACTCTTCTATCCAGATTCCAAAGGTGCCACATGGGGTTTTTAATCATCGTCCATCACCAACTCGCTAATTCCTTGCTTCCACAACAATAAACGGATCGGTGACCCGTACTCCTCCCAGGGTTAACCAAACCGGTGGGAACCGGTCGAACTGGTCCGGACCGGTTCCGGTTCCGTTCGGTTCCCAATCGGTCCAAATTCAAATTTTGAATTCAAAAAATGAAAAAATATCAAAAAAAAATCTCAAAAATACTTCAAGGTGTGTAGAATCTAATAGTGACAACAAATTTCAAATATTCGTTCATTTAGTATCCTTTGCGGGCATTAGAAGTTCAACCGAAATTTTTTGACACCATTAGATTCTATGCACCTTACAATATTTTTAGAAAATTTTCTTTTATTTTTTTAATTTTTAAATTTTTTAATTCAATTTTGAAAATATGTCAAATTCTCCAATGATTCGGTTTTTTTATTTCAACGACCGGGAACCGGTCGAACCGGACCGGTATACCGGTCAAACCGGTCAGTATACCGGACCAAACCGACTGAACTACGGATTTTGATTTGGGATTTGAATTCAATCGGTTTTGGGCGGTTCCCGGTTGAACTGGTTCGGTATACCGATACCGGATCACAGCGGTTCGACCTGACCGGTCGGGGAAAAAAACCTGACTCCTCCTTGTCATCCCTATCGTCAGAAGCCGATTCCTTCCTTCTTCAAGAGTAAGCGGCCGGGCTAATCCTAGCCCGCCGGACCAAGCCATCCCGGTTCCCGGATGGAACTAATCCGCATACCAATCATCCACCGAGTTAGGCGAACCAATTTGCTAACTGCTAATACAGCCGCAGCACAAGCGGGTGGTCTGTACAACCAAAGCCATCAATTCCACTGCTGAAATAATCTCAAGTGTTGTTCAGGTATTTTCACTGCTCTCCAGCCAGAGAATGTATCATTTCTTCCACTGACGCATGGTTTCTTGGCGTCTAATCGCCCTTGCTCTTCTCCAATTTCTCATGCAGCCAAGCAGGGCTGGGAGCGCTAGCTAAGAGGCGTAATCTTTAAGTTCAAGAATCAAGACAGATACTACATGGTATGCATTTCCCATCTTAACTCCGGTCAATGATATGATACAGCTTGCCAGTTGATTGCACGCAATCTGCCTACCCTACCTTTTGCCATGAGTAGAGGATAAATGGATATGTAGGACGGTACTTTCTAATGAAGATAAGCGAGCATCAATAATCCTTTTGTTTACTCAACATCTCCGGTTGACAATGTGCTATGTATTTACAAGATTGTCCCTCTTGCTTTCAAAGTTATGGCAGTGGTACTGATGTATCCATTATGCACCTACTTCTTTGTATAGTTCAATCAACGATAATACTATTATACTAGTACTGCTTATAGGCCGCCAGTCTGGTATATATCTCTTTCTCATATATATGTACAGTTGTGAATTGTGATCTTCTATGTATCATTAAGTTACATTAGTAGCTACATGTTGGCATATTAATTTCTCATATACACACATGGCTGCTATATTTACAAGATTTGGCACATAGAAATCATGTTTAAACTTACCCGCAAAAAAAAAATCATGTTTAAACACTGCATGCAGCCTCAATAAGTAAATAAAGGAAACGAACAAAATCACCAGCTGTTTGGTAGCACCTTAATTTTAGTGTAGTATGCAGTGAATAGGTCCCATTCTGTCCATCAGAAGTTTCAACCAGCAACAGACGAATGGTTGCACCTTCCACTCTGTTTTATGCTACCAAACAAAGCATGAGACCTTTTTTTAGTTCATGACTTACAAGTTACAACCAAGATTAATGAATGCATTGTGCCACAATAAAACAGTGAGAAAAAATGTATGCAGTCACCTACTCACGACGTTTTTCTCCTTTTAAAAAAATTGCAGTAGACAGAGTGCCATTCACTCACTATGCTATCAAGCTTGGCAACCTCAGTCCTTCAGAAGGCCGCATCCTTTGGTACCGATTGGGCTGTTAACGAGATCAAGTCAGCATGGAATGTCAATAAAGAAGTAGGAAAGTTGGAAGGATCCCTTGTTAGTTTGATCTCCACCGGTTGGCCCAAAGGCCAACCGGGCCCTTGACTGCTCCCTGATCGGGGGAGCCCAGCCCAACAGATGGCTGGTGGGCCCCTGTCGCGCAGTGCCATAAATAGGAGGTGGGGACCACGGCTCGACTCACGAGGTTCGTCACTGCCGCCAGTCCCCACCGTTCTAAACCCTAGTCCGATCGAAAGGGGCGCTGCAGCGGCGGGAAGCCCACTGCCGGTCGGCACTGCGCTTCACCGGCGGTCATCACGGCACTGCACAGTACCGACGAGTTCCTCCTCTACTTCCCTAATCCCACGGTGAATCCCTCTCTGTTCTCTCTCGGTTTAATCACAAGCACACCAAGTTCTCACTTTGTCAATTAGTACTACCCCGATCTGCACCTAGATGGATCTCTGGATCTAACAATGGTATCAGACGCCTCGATCTAGCGTGTAGATCGAGTTGTTGGGGTAAGTAAGAGCACCGCCGCAGAGGCGGTTCTGTCACCTCCTCCGCCGCCACGGGCGAGGGGGAGGAAAGAAGAAGGGTCGCCCGTGACGGCGTAACCCAAAGGAATGTAAGAAGAAATCGATCTCTGATCGAGGAAATTGAGGAAATTCGATGCAAATCGAAGAATGTATGGATGATT
This sequence comes from Cenchrus fungigraminus, assembly GCA_036936925.1. NCBI lineage: Eukaryota > Viridiplantae > Streptophyta > Magnoliopsida > Poales > Poaceae > Cenchrus > Cenchrus fungigraminus. The sequence continues at coordinate 58,622,417 of CM072776.1, read as the reverse complement.
CAGAAATGAATTGAAGAAGAAAAGTTTCGATCTCGAATCGAAAGGAAAACGAAACCCTAACCCTAAGTCAGTAAGGGCGGCGGAGGAGACCCTACCTGTGGCTCACCTGCCGCTGTCACCACCGCCGGTGGTCTTCTGGACACCGTGCGGGAGGAAGATAACCCGAGCCACCGGCGGGAAGGCCACGCCGTGAGCATCTCGTGCCGGCCGCTCGGGGACAAGGGCACCACGGTGAGGCCGTTCGACGGCGGCGCGCTCACCCTTGGGTGGACGCGCGCACCGGCGAAGGGCCCCCCGGCGGCGCCACAACCCTCATCCGGACCATTTTGGCCGTTTTTCCTCTGGATCTCGCATGCGGGGCTAGAGGAGAAGAGGGGAAGGTAAAGAAAAGGGGGAGAGGGCCGCGGTCTAGTGCTGGCGGCGCCCCTCCTCGCCGTCGCCGGCGGGAAGCAGGACACCGGCGCCGGCCATCACCCCTACCGCGCCGCCATGGCAGTCTCTCTCTATCTCTGGATCTCGCACAGGCGGGTGGAAGAATAGAGGGGAGGGAGAAAGAAAGAAGTAAAAGAAGGGGAGATGACCGGTGACCTCGGGGCCGGCGGTGCTCGCCCTCACCGTCGTTGGCAAGCCGCCGACCGACGGGCACTCCAACCCCGCCGCTGCTGAAGTGCAGTGCGAGAGGCGTGGGGGAGAGAAATCAGAATGGGGCTAGGGTTTCTATGGTGGCCGACCGGGGGAGAGAAGGGGGTTTTGTCCCTCCGAGAAGGGCGCTCAGCCGTTGATCGCGATCAACGGACAGGAGCAGCTGGCGCACTATGGGCTAGATTGGGCCCAAGAGGGAGAAGGACGCGGGCCGGTTTCGCGGCCCGGTCGTTCGCCGCTGGGCTGAGGGCCCGAGCGCGCAAGTGGCAGCAGGCCGTGGGCCGGTTTCGAGGTTGGACCAGATGTCAAGTCCGAAATAGTAACCCCGGAGTTTAAGTTTTAATTTTTTTCCCAGAAGCATTTTTGAATGATTTCGAGTGAATTAGATCTCTATTCAAATTGAACCAATAAGATATTGGTTTGAGAAATTAGAAAAGTATGTAAATATGAATTTTATTCATGTTTTACGAAGCGAAGGCTTCAGATGATGCTTTTTTAGTTATCATTAGAAAATTAAAGGAAAATTTGATTAAAGAGTTAATCAGAGTAAAGAGATTTTTTTGAAGCATGGTTGCTTCTGAATTGAATGTCAAGCTTCCGCTGCTAGTAAATTATCCTCTAATTTAATTAGAGGAGTAGAATGACATTTTCTTCTAAAGTTAATTATGATATTGTTATTTTCTGACCAAAGTTGATGATAACAATATTATAATTTTATTTATGAGTTTAAGCTTGAAGTTTTGTATCTCTGATAAATTTTGTATCAAAGTGATCAATTTTCAGAGAGAAGATAAAGATCAAGATGCGCTCTTGACGAAGGAAAGTTTATCAAGTGCTTCTGAAAAGTAGATTTTATCATGTTTTTCATGATTCCGCTATAACAATGATTATGTTCCTATTAAGATTTGAAAGTTTATTATAATATTGTTGTCTTCTGATCAAAGTTGATGATAACAGTATTACATGTTATGCATTAGTTCTATTTCTGCCCAAAGGTGATGTAGAATTAATGTAGAAGAATGTTGCATGTTGAGTTAAAGCATTCAATGTTTATCTGAGTGAAATGACAGTGAGCGTTGATTTCTATCAACAAATAAGATATCACTCGGCTACAATGCTGAGGTATGTGAGTGAAAAAGCTTGATTTAAGTAAAGTTTTAGCATGTTTTATGTAAGAAATGAGTATAGCTTTTTCTCTCATGTACAGCTTCCGCTGTTAAGCAGTTAATTAATTTTCTGTTTAAATTGGAACCAAAGGGAAGATTTAATCAGAAAATGATGTCTAAGTGAACCTTTTATGCGTCATAATTAAGTTTGCGTATTGGGAATAGTATGACGTGAGTTGTGAGAAGTAATATGCATGTCTAATTTTGACCAAAGTTAAATTATACATGTGTATAACAGAGTATTAGAAGTTATTTAGAGACACTTCCAGTGTCCTATGAGCATATCCCATATGACGGGAGAAGTTAGGCATAATATTTATACTAGTTGATCCTGCGTGTCAGGAGAAGTTTGAAAGAATTATCCTGTGTTGCCAGGAGAAGTTCATGATGACTCCAAAAGTAAGAAGATCATTACATGAGAAATTTTTGTTCTCTCTAAATAATGATCTGACAGAATGTATTTGTGGACATTGTTCTGATAAAGAATGGCTTAGAGTAACACATTTTAACTGAGTAACATCGGTTAGAACATGTGAGTTGCAGAGTATTCAGGTTTATTTCTGAGTTTATTGAGTGAATACAAGCCAAATCTCAGCATTCATAAATTTCACCCGCATGACGGGGAAAAGTTTAAGTTACTACCCGCATGGCGGGGTAAGCTAGTATAGTGGTGTCCTCATCAGGAGTCCATTCTTAAGAATTCATTTATGACATTGTCATTTTCTAACCAAAGTTGTTAATGGCGATGTTATAAAGTACATATTATGAGGAGTTCATGCGTTAATTCTATTTTCTGCCCAAAGGTGATGTAGAATTAATGCAGTAGCAAGATGAAGCGAAACAACCCTATGTTATTATAAGTATATCTTGCATAGCAAGAGAAGTTTGGGGTAGTTCTTAAGCTGTTCAGATTTGACTGTGCACCTCCATCGTGACATGGTCGTTAAGTACTTAAGGGTTGATGCCATAAGGGGAGAAATCCCAAAATTACACCATTTGTAAGAATAAAGGTGGAGAGTTGATTAATTGACTCTTGACAATACAAACGTGTTTGAACACTCTAATTGAGTTGCTCGATACGGAGTTACAAGTAATGGTGGAAGACGCATAATTTTAAATGTGCAAAGTGGCATGCAAGGAGGAGTCATTCCAAAATGAAGTAAAGGACAAAAGGAAGTTGTATGCGAGTTTGATTTGCATAAGTATTGCAGATAAAGTATTCTGTAAGTTCTTGAAGTGATATGAGGAAAAGTGTACTCCCATATGAGTTAAGAAATAATTTTGTTTGCATGAACAATCGTGTGAATGAATCAAGTTAAGAAAAATTCCTCGTTCACAAAAGTCTATGATTAAGTTTCGAAATTATGGCATTGAAGCTTATGCCATATTTCGAGGGGGAGAAATGATCCCTATAATGCAATGCATAAGATGCATTGAAAGAAAAGAGATGTTAAGTAATTGTGCATTGAAGTATGCAAAAGAGATGATCTATCAAGTAATTGTGACCATCAAGGGGAGTACAACGGTCATAATAACAGATACCCCTGAGAAAAGAGATAGCTAAATTCCTGGAATTTTCATATTTCCGATAGGAAGATAGCATAGTCGATCAGTATTTGCACTGGTCAAGAAAGTTTAAACCCAAATAAGAAAGCTTAATGATATTCCATCTTTACAGAAGGTGGGACAATCTGGGGGAGTATGGTACAAGGAGACCTTACTTCACCTAGAGGATGAAATAAAGAGAAAGAACGTGGTACCGCGAGAAATTGACTTTGAGGAGAAGCGGGTGTCTGCCCACTTCAATGATTTAAGGAGTCATTTTTCTCACGACCTATTGCCACACATGTGGGGGAGCATGGCATGTCCAGTACTCCCATAGCGACGTCTGTTGTTATTCCACCTGTGGCGACCTATTGCCACACATGTGGGGGAGCATGGCATGTCCAGTACTCTACCACACATGTGGGGGACATGGCATGTACAGTACTCCCATAGCGACAAGAAGCACAAAGTAGGCACAACTCCTTCAGGATCCTATAGTTACCATTGTCGCATGTGAGAAAGAACAACAGTTCCGAGTGAGTAAAAGAGTCCGAGAAAAGTCTTGGAAGATGAAATGAGATCTATGAAAAGTCTTAGAAAAAGGCAATGAGAATAAACATGATGCACGACTTAGGTCGAAAGGCTTCATGCAAAGAAAAGAAATAAATTATGATGAGACATTTTCTCATGTAAGGATTCTCTAGAATCATAATGTAAAGACGACATTCCTTAATTGAGAATATGAGGATATTTTTACATGGCATGACCCAAAGGTTTTGTTATGGAAGGGAAAAGGACATGTGGGATGTCGTCTGAAGTAAGTTTTGGGTTTTAAAGTAAGGATCACGAGGACAATTGCATTTATGCAAAGTTCAAGATTTGGAAACATGTTTTCCTCATCACGTTTAGCTCACCACTCTCTAGTAGTGATGTTAGCCTGTTGTTGCAGACAAAGAAGTTATTGTCCTCAAAGTTTGGTATATCTTGGTTAAATATCATTCATTCAAGGAATTGAAATTTACCGAGATATAACTTAAGGGGTATTAGGATTATCGCAAGAGCATACTCAGAAAAGAATTCTAAAGAAATAAGTATGCATGCGAGTCAGTATACGCCTGTTCTATATGAGGTCAAGGGTAATAGTTTTGGAATTTCAGTATTCCATGAACCAATGTATGATCGATCGAAAGAAAGTGGTTCCAAGTGCTTCAGCTGTTGGAAGCAAAATCAATTGCTCAAGAAGAAGTTACCCTGACATAGTTTAAGTATCCAGGAAATTTTTGGCAGAAGTCCAGTCCAGCTATAGATCACTGGAATGGAGTTAAAGAAAGTCTTTGCATTAATCTTGCAAATTGTTGTAAGCCTCATGCTAAGTAAGAAAGTAATACGTACTCACAAAAGGTTGTGAGTAAAAAGGACTAAGTTTTAACGAGATGTTTAGTGAAGCCCACAGTAGTAGCTAACACTCGAGTTTGGAGTCTTATTGTGGAAAAGCTCCAAAGCAAAATATTTGTGATGTCATGGGTTAAGTATACCCAAAGTTTAGCATGATATGAGGCTACAGAACAGGCTAAATGGTTAAAGAAACCTTTACCCGGAATAGATAATGGTGGACAACAGCAACATACCATTCAAGTGTATTGTCTCCAATAGCAACATGTGAAGTGTGCCGCCAAACACATTGAGAGTGAGTTATATGTTGCAAAGGAGAAAATCCAGAATCATTTTGATAGTATTGAGCATAGAAGTACCGAGCAAGTACTTGCGGATCCGCTTACCAAAGGTTTACCGCCCAGTGTGTTGAGAGAGCACATAGTCGACATGGGTCTATGGTAGAACCTATGTTTTCTGGATTACTGAGGGCCTAGAGTAAGATCCGTTCAAAACAGGTGAGTATATTGTGGCTGGTTAATCAGATGGTAATTACTGTTATGATGACCCATGCTCGGTATGCTCATTTGTGATGAAGTGGGTACCAAGCGAAGAGCTGAGGTTTAAGAGACATAAGGTGAGATCAAGGGGGAGAATGTTAGTTTGATCTCCACCGGTTAACCCAAAGGCCAACCGGGCCCTTGACTGCTCCCTGATCGGGGGAGCCCAGCCCAACAGATGACTGGTGGGCCCCTGCCGTGCAGTGCCATAAATAGGAGGTGGGGACCACGGCTCGACTCACGAGGTTCGTCACTGCCGCCAGTCCCCACCGTTCTAAACCCTAGTCCGATCGAAAGGGGCGCTGCAGCGGCGGGAAGCCCACTGCCGGTCGGCACTGCGCTTCACCGGCGGTCGTCACGGCACTGCACAGCACCGACGAGCTTCATCTACACCGACGAGTTCCTCCTCTACTTCCCTAATCCCACGGTGAATCCCTCTCTGTTCTCTCTCGGTTTAATCACAAGCACACCAAGTTCTCACTTTGTCAATTAGTACTACCCCGATCTGCACCTAGATGGATCTCTGGCTCTAACATCCCTAAGATCTATCTGTGCTGTTCTTAGAGATGCCGAGAGCAAGCAGCATACCTCTCATGCACTTCAGGAGTGGCTGGATAATCTAAAAGATGCTGTCTATGACATAGACGATGTTTTAGACGACCTGGCCACGGAAGCTCTAGAGCAAGAAGTTCATAAAGATTTATGCTCACGAGCGAAGCATCTTCTTACTTATCCCTTTAAGTTGAGCAACAAAATAAAAGAGGTTCGTGAGAAGCTTGCCGAAATAGCAACCAACAAGGTGCAATTTGGATTAGTTGAGCAACCAGTGGATATTCAGGTGGCAGACGGAAGCAGCCACAGGGAAACACATTCCTTTGTGAATGAATCAGAAATTGTTGGAAGAGATGAAGCTAGAAAAGATGTTGTTGCAATGATTCTCAGAGCTGCAGACTCCACAACTCCTATTTCTGTTCTTCCAATTGTTGGTTTGGGAGGCATTGGAAAAACTGCACTAGCAAAACTGATTTACAATGATGTGCATGTTTCTAAAAAGTTTGAGATGAAGTTATGGGCTTGTGTCTCTGATGTCTTTGATTTTAAGAAGATCTTAGAGGACATAATAGAATCAGGTACTGGCGAGAGCAGTAAGCATCAAAATCTCGAGACAGTTCAGAAGAAGTTACGTGAGCTTTTACAGGAAAAGAGATATTTTCTTGTTCTAGATGATATGTGGAATGATAAACCCAGTGACTGGGATGAGTTAAGAAGCTTGTTGTCCAATGGTGGAAGTGGAAGTGTGATTATAGTCACCACACGCAGTTTAAAAGTTGCATTGATGGTGAAAACTCTAGAACCATATGATGTAGCAAAACTACCACATGATGAGTGCATGCAAGTATTTGTTCGGTGTGCATTCAGAGATAAGGAAGAAAAACACACCGAGTTGCTAAAATTTGGGGAATCAATTGTGAAAAAATGTTGTGGTATTCCTTTGGCAGCAAAGACATTGGGTTCCCTTTTGTCTAATTGTCGAGATGTTGAAGAATGGAAACGCATTGAGGAAGAGAGTTTGTGGAATGTTGAGCAAGAAAAAGATGGTATATTACCGGCACTAAAATTAAGTTATGATGCACTTCCACCCCATCTACAAGCATGCTTTGCTTCCCTATCCACTTACCCTAAGGACTATCTTCTTCTCAAAGATCTTCTTGTTATGTTCTGGATGGCATTAGGGTTGCTGCGTAGAGAAAGTGAAAGTATGGACATGATGTCTATGGGAGAAAGGTATTTCCACGAGCTTCTAGGAAGATCACTTTTTCAAGATCAACATCTTATTTTTGATGACACTATTTTTAGTTGTAAAACTCACGATCTGATTCATGATCTTTCAATAAAAGTGTCCAGAAAGGAGCATGCAGTTGTTAGCTGCAGAAAAGTTGATGTTCATGAGAGGATTAGGCACCTAGTGTGGGACCGCGAAGACTTCTCAACGGAGGTGAAATTTCCTAAGAAGCTAAAGAAAGCATGTAGGGCAAGGTCATTTGTAAGCAGGTACAACTATGGTACTGTGAGTAAAGCCTTTCTTCATGACCTTTTCTCAACACTCAAGCATGTCCGTGTCCTAGTTTTTTCCGAAGTTAGATTTGAAGAGCTGCCAAGTTCAATTGGAAATTTAAGACACCTAAGGTACCTAGATCTACAATGGAATGGGAAATTCAAATACCTGCCAAATTCTCTATGCAAGCTAGTGAATCTACAAACACTCCATCTTGGTCGGTGTGACCAACTAATGGAGCTACCAAGAGATGTGCATCAACTTATCAACCTTACTTGTTTGTACCTGACATCAAAGCAGAAGTATTTGTTAAAACATGAGTTTCGCGGTTGGCCTTCCCTGACAATTCTAGTGTTGAGTAACTGTCCTGAGCTAACATCATTGACAGAGGGATTTGGCAGTCTTGTTGCCCTCAGAAGGCTACGTATCTTCAACTGTCCAAAGTTGGCTTCTCTTCCCTCTGCCATGAGTAAGATCTCCACGCTCCAGAAGTTGGTTATTAATAATTGCGCGGAGCTTGATCTGATGGGACCAGAGGAAGCCTTGAGCGGGTTGTGCTCCCTGCGTACGCTACAACTCACTAATCTCCCGAAGTTGGTGGGATTTCCGGAGAGCTTCAAATCTGCTGCTTCCTCTCTTGAGTATGTTAGGATTGAAGAATGCAAAGGGTTGGAGAAGCTGCCAAGTTTCATCCAAGATTTCTCTTCTCTTAAGAAAATTGTGCTTCGTGTCTGCCCCACGCTAAGCACGACATGTGTGGTGGGTTCCGGTGAGGATTTTCATCTCATCATCCATGTCCCGGAGATAGATATTGATGGGGAGATCTTCAAAAGGTATATTCTTTGTACTGGCTCTAGTTTCCTCGTCCGTCATAGAATCCACCAGTTGTCTCCAGCCAACATAATTAGTTCATTTCCGCTTTTATCTCACTCTGACTCTTTACGCACAGGAAACCTTGAAGGGAAGCACGTACATCCTGAATTCGTGACTTGAAGAGACCGGCGCAAATATACCAATGCAGCAAGGTGAGCTCTCAGCTAGACCACACACTGCACGCACTTCCTGTCGTGGTATCGCTGCAGCAAAATTAAATCCATACCGTCGACAGCTGTTCTCCCCCTGCACGTACCTATGCTTGCTCTTTCCAGAAAATACTTCATCAATACGTACATGGACACATGATTGTGATACTGGTAATAGTTTGTTGTGTTATCGAAATAATAAGCTGCACCAGCGGCTTCAAATGTAATGTGTGAACAGTGAACATGCTTTTTATGTTTGTGGTTTGCTTTATTTGTACGTCGGTTAAACAATAGCAAATGTACTGTCATTCAATAAGAAAACGTGGTAAACGTGTTTACGTATGTACGTACCTTAATTTGTAGGTATGGAAACAGTACCAAAATGGGAAAACGGTTATCCGAGATATCCGAATTCGTTTCCATGCGTATTCAGTCCGTTTCCATCCTAGGGGATGGAAACTGGAAGGAAACATGAAAACGGTTATCCAAGATATCCGAATCCGTTTCCATGCGTATTCGATCCGTTTCCACCCCTGTTAATTTGGCTTGATTATATCTAGTTATTACAACATATCCCTGTTCCACTGGTCTTGGTGCGGTTCATTTTCCAGAGAGGCTGCTGGTTACGCTAGCTGGCAGCAAGCTTCTTGTCAGTGACACATTCAGAGCGTGAGCGTCCTCGGGCCTCGGCTCATCGTCAGCGGTTGGGCGCGGCAAGTTGCCGACGCCGGCCATCCGCCTGTGTGCAAAAATACAGGTCGTGTTGTGCAGAGACAGCACGCTGTCCTGGTTGACAAGGAAGAAACGCGCCCGCACTGGGATCGCGTTTGGGTATTCCAGATTTCCAGGCTGAGCAACTGACTGGACCAAATGGGCCTCCATTGAGAGTTGAAAGTGTGGTGGGCTTGGTCCAAAGAGCAAGTTAATCAGGAACCTTTAAAATTTTATTACTACTATTTTCCCCCAGGTAGATAATCCGAACCTTACTGGAGCAGCGGCAAGCCGGCAGTAGAAATTATCCTAACATGCAGTCCTAGTTCCTTGTAAATGACAGGGTGTTACCAATCAGTGCATTAGATTAGACGAAAGGTCGGTAACACGGACAGATTCCAAACGCGGGATCTGCTCCAGAAGGCAAGCTCAATGCAACGCAGGTAATCAAGCAACCTCGAGCGGATGAGGCGAGACCAGAGCCGCCTGCGCGCGTCTCGATCTGCAGCCAGCTCAGCAACTGGAGATCTACATGGGCATTTCCGATGAAGCAGGGAACTATAAAAAGGTGGCGACCGGCGAGTGACAAAAATGTCCGACTTGTGGGAAAACAAGGCCTTGTTTAGTTAGTCGAAAATTTTGACTTTTTAACGGCTGGAACTCCTGTAGCACACTGTAGCACGTTTCGTTTGTTTGTGGTAAATATTATCCTACCATGGCCTAACTAGGCTCAAAAGATTCGTATCGCAAAGGACATCCAAACTGTGTAATTAGGTATTTTTTTACCTATATTTAATACTCCGAACATATGTCTTTTGACGTATTTAATGTGATGTGATGGAGAGAGAGTGGAGAAAAGATTAGAAATTTTAACCAACTAAACAAGACCCAAATGGCCGGGGTCTGATTTGCGTCGTCGCAAAACCGTCGTCATCTGGTCAAGCGAGCGTCGTCGGCGCATGTGCTGCTGTCTCGTAGCAGGGGCCGCTGCGACGGGCGATGGAGCCGGCCGGGCAGCGGCAGCCGGCGAGGGATGGACGTGTACATGCTGATCAAAATCGAGATTAAAGAAGAGTGGTCGCGGAGAAAAGCTGAGCTGCTTTTGCGTTCAAACGATCCGTCCAGCCTGCCTCTCTCATCAGGAGATCGAGACTAGCCAAACCGCAGAAGAAATCCACCACGCTTCTTGGCAATGTTTGGGCTAAAATTTGGATCATCTAAAACTGGGCGAAATCCGCCGGCAGAAGAAACTCGGTGCGCCGCTTCGCACATCCTCTGTGTGCGCTGCGTGGGGTGGTCTATTGGGCCCGTGCTGTCAGCGAGGCCGCGCTGCTGGTGAAATATCTGGCCGCGCCGTGCCGTTAGACGGCGGTAGCTGTGACGGCCTAACGGGGCGGCAGCCTTTTGCTTCTACAGGTACAGCGGAGCGAGACGACGAGGCGACCAGACGCAAAAACCCCCCACTGAGAGAGGATATTTAACTTTTTACCATTATAACGGATAGCTACTCTTTGTTTAACATCTTAACGGTGTCAAATATTTATACACTAGTGTTGTTGCAAAAGCCATACATATTTACCATTTTTGCTCGCGTGGCACGCCAGCGCGACTGTGCAGCTCGGATCTGAGTCAACGAAGAGCGTGAAATGTCTCTAGTACCCTTTGCCCTCTTCCTCCTCCTCCTCCTCTCTCCAGTCACTTACACGTGGGGCCCGCGTGTAAGTTGTCTTCAACCTTTGGCTTTTCTCCCGCTGGGCAAGCTCGCCTCGTTCCCTCCCACTCCGCTCCGCTCCGCCTCCCGACGCGTCGCCGCTCTGCTCGGCCTGCTGGTCGACTGCGGGGACGCCAGGGCAGCACGCGCCGCCGCGGTTTGGGGCCTGCTGGCTGGCCGCGGGGACGCCTAGGGCCTGGGCTGCAGCGCCACCGTTGCTGGCCGACCGAGCCGCCGTGTCGCGGTCCCGCCGGCACTGCCCCACCGCGGTTCTTCTTCTCCCGGATGCCGCCATTCCCACGCAGGACGACGCCTCGACGCAATCCCCTTCCTCTCTAAGCTCCTCGTCGTCAGCCCCGTCGCCGTCGTGCTTCCTCATGCTCGCCTCGCTCTGGGCGACCTCCAATGAGCACTAGTTGCGAGTCGAGCTCCGCCCGATTGAGGCCTGCCGGCAACGAATCGAGGACCGCGCCCTGCCAAATTGAGGTCCGCCGACGCATGCAGCTCCGCCCGGCAGCTTGAGGCTCACCGGCGGCGCATCGAGGTCCGTCCCTCTAGCTTGAGGCTCACCGTCGGTACACCGAGTTCCGCCCCGTCGGACTTAAGCTCGCCGACGGCGCATCGAGCTCCGCCCCCAAAGATAGGAGAGGGAGGGAGCCAGGACGACGGTGGTGGCTGCCGTGCCCGGAGAGAGGAGAGGGGGGAGCGCCGCCGGACTCGCCCGAGCTTCGCCAGTGGCCGCCTTTCTGCCATGGGGGGAGCTCTGACGGTGGCCGCCCAGGGAGACCGCCAGCCGAGCGAGCTTGGTAGCCGCCCGGGGAGCGGGCGAGCTCATGCTCCATTAGCTCTGGTGGCCAGCCCGGGGAAGAAGAAGGGCAGGGGCAGTTGAGGTCTTTTTGCACGCGTGTGTGGCCTGGATCCACCGTGAAACGCTGTCGTGGCGTGCCAACGTAGCAAAAGTGGTAAATTTGTATCCAAATCGCAACAGCGAGGGCAAAGAAATAATTGTGACTGTTAAAGTGCTAATCGGAGAGTCGTCATCCGTTATAATGGTAAAAAGTTAAATATCCCCACGAGAGAACAAGTGCTTGGGCCAATCGATCCTTCCCGAACCCCATCCACCCATCCCGAGAGACCCCCGGCGAGCACCATGGCGACGACGGAGGATCGGATCGTGCGCTACGAGCTCGTCGCCACGGCGGCGGACCTCAAGGGTTTCCGCCACCTCGAGCCGACCGGCGGGGTCGACGGCACCAGCGCCGCCTACTTCTTCTAGGTAGTGTCGCCACTCACCGATCTTCTATTCTTCTCGTCGCGCACGCGCTTCACTCGTCTCCTCGTGGTTGCGTGGTACCCCGTACCCATTGTCGTGCCGCGCGCGCTCTCGTGCTCATCTCTTGTCTCCTCGCGTGCTGCAGCTGAGGTGCACCAGGTGCGGGGAGGCCACCATGAAAGACGTATGCCTCCACCCCCGCGCCAGGAGCTGATCGCCTCGTGGATGGCCCCCTGCTCGTACAGGGTCAGAGTTAGCAGTTCGGCTCGCTTCGTCAGGCAAAACTATTAAAACTGACCGGACCACTAGCAGTATATCTAGATGGGTAATCACTTAATACATGAAGATAAACAAGTTCTGGATCTAGATCTACAACACCTAAAACTACTGACAAAGGAACAGAGAGGGAGTAGAGATGCAGACCATCGGCGGCGGGTGCAGGAGTGGAGTCGGAGGCCATCTCGTCGGTCGTGGTCGCAGGGGCGGCTGTGGCTTGACGCAGGGGAAGCAGTGGCGGGTCGGAGACGACGGTGTCGCGGACGATGCACTCGAGGGTCGGCCGGTGGCACCGTGTACGTCGGATCCAGGAGGAGGACGTCCGCAGCGGCGGTGGCGGAGCTTCCCGCCGCTCCAGTGCTCCCTCGGGTCGGGTTAGGGTTTGTAGGTGGGGTGTGTGACGGTGCAGGTGAACCTCGTACCGCGAGCCGTGGCCCCACCATCTCTTTATAGCACTGTGCGACGGGGGCCCACCAACCATGGATTGGTTGGGCACCCCTGACCAGGGCGCGAGACCGAGCCCGTTACGGCCTTTGGGCCGTAACGGATGAGAGATCGAACTAATATTCTCCCTCTCCATCTCTCCTACAACATTTACTTAATCTCGAGTTCCTTACTTGGCATCCACTTCATCACAAATAAACATACCGAGCATGGGTCATCTAAATTGTAATCACAACCAGATTAACCTGCCACAATACACTTATCCATTTTGATAGGATCTTAACTTGGGCCCAGTCCAGGAATCATAGGCTTTCCCTCAAACCCATACCGGTTATGTGTTCCCCAAACACACTGGGTGGTAAGCCTTTTGTGAGCGGATCCGCTAACATCTCTTTAGTACCTAAATACTTCAGACTTATGGTTTTATCCTGGACTATGTCTTTCACCGCATAGAACTTTATTTCTATCGGTTTGGTAGCTTTACTTAACTTGTTGTTGCGAGCATAAAACACTGTCGGCTTATTGTCACAGTATAGCTCTAGTGGTTTATGAATGCAATCCACGACTCTTAAGTCAGGTATAAACTTCTTTAGCCACATCACCTGTCCTGTTGCCTCATTACAGGCTATGAACTCTACATACATTATGGATGTTGCAACTAGTTCTTGTTTGGAGCTTCTCCATGAAATAGCTCTTCCTGCGAGAGTGAATATATATCCTGACGTGGATTTTCTATCATCTCTATCTCCCGCATAATCAGTATCTGAGTACCCTTTTATCTCTGGGGAATCAGATCTTCTATGCGTTAGCATTAAATCCTTCGTGCCTTGTAGATATCTAAAAGCCTTCTTAACCATCATCCAGTGCTCTTTGCCTGGATTAGATTGATATCTACCAAGTACTCCCGTAACAAATGCTAAATCAGGACCAGTGCACACTTGGGCATACTGCAAGCTACCAACTGCTGAAACATATGGAACCATTTTCATTTGATCGATCTCATACTGGTTCCTTGGACATTGAAAAAGTCCAAACTTATCGCCCTTAACTATAGGAGCAGGTGTTGCTTTACTCGCATGCATATTGTATTTCTTTAGTATCTTTTCCAGATATGCCTTTTGCGATAATCCTAAGACCCCCATTCCTTCTATCTCAATGAATCTCAATGCCTAAAACATATGAGGTTTCACCAAGATCTTTCATATCGAATTTTGAGGACAAAAACTGTTTCGTTTCCTGTAGCAGTCTGACATCACTGCTAGCAAGCAGAATGTCATCTACATACAGTATTAGGAAAATGAATTTTCCATTCTTAAACTTTGCATAAACACAGTTGTCCTCAACATTCGCTTTAAACCCAAATTTCGTAATCGTCTCATCAAACTTTAAGTTCCATTGTCTAGAGGCTTGCTTTAAGCCATAAATGGACTTCCTTAAACGGCATCCCATATGCTCTTTACCTTTCACAACAAAACCTTTGGGTTGAGTCATGTAAACATCTTCATATAGATCTCCATTTAGAAATGCCGTCTTTACATCCATCTGATGTAATTCCAAATCATAGTGCGCCACCAAAGCCATTATAATCCTAAAGGAATCTTTACAAGAGACTGGAGAAAATGTCTCATTGTAATCTATCCCTTCTCTTTGCGTATAGACCTTGGCCACAAGCTATCCTTTATACTTTTCTATATTCCCTTTATGAGTCATATTTGATCTTGTAGACCCATTTACAGCCTACTGTTTTGGCTCCTTTAGGAATTTCCTCTAAGTCCCAAACTCTGTTGGTACTCATTGACTTCATTTCATCTTCCATGGCTTCTTGCCACTTGGATGCATCAGAACGACTCATGGCTTCTTCATAAGAAGAGGGATCACATTCTATGTGAATTTCTTCACTATTATAAACTTCATAATCATTCGGGATAGCTGGCTTTCTTACTCTTTGAGACCTCCTTGGGGCCTCATCGGCTGGCGCCTCCTATAGTTGGGGCTGTTGAGGTTCCTCCTGTGCACCAGTTATTTCTATAGGATCCTGATGAACAATTTCCTCATTCTCAATCACTGGTTGCACAGGAGAACTAGCAACAGGTTCTGGCACCACAGTGGGTTGCACTGTAGCTGCCAGAACAGTAGGCAGCACAAAATATGGTTCTTCAACCATTGGAGTGGGTGCACACACCCGCTTTTCCTCAAGATCAATCGAGCTGCCTTGCTCCCTCTTATCATTTCATTCTCAAGAAAAATAGCATGTATCGTTTCCACAAACTTTGTATGTCTGTTAGGACAGTAGAAGCGATAACCTTTAGATTTTTCCGTGTAGCCAATGAAATGACAACTTTATGTCTTGGGGTCTAACTTCCTAATATTTGGGTTAAAAACTTTAGCCTCTGCTGGACATCCCCACACACGCATATATGTTAAGGAGGGTTCCCTACCCGTCCACAACTCATACGGTGTTGTAGGTACTGACTTACTAGGTACTTTATTTAGAATGTGAGTGGCAGTTTTTAATGCCTCCATCCACAAACTGTCAGATGGTGAGATCTAGACAGCCCACAGGGGGGTTAACCCCGGTGGTTTAGTTGTTCGGTGAGGGGGAATCTAAGGCTAAGAACTCGAGGGTTGCGCACGAGCACACGGAACACAGAGAACACGACGAGTTTATACTGGTTCGGGGCTCCGGAGAGTAAAACCCTACGTCCAGTTGTTGGTGTAGATTGCTTGAGGATTGCGTGATTGTATAAGGGGTCGCCTTGCCCGCCTTATATTGGACAGCAGACAAGGTCGGTTCCTAGACTCCTGGTCGGTTACGACCAGGAGACCTAAGTCTAGTTGATTACAATACTTGCCATATCCGTCGATCTGCTTGGTCGGAATCCACCGATGTCTTGTCTTGCACGCCAAGTCTTGTGGTCGTTCGGGATAAGGTCGTCTGGGGAATCTTCTGGAAAGTCTTCAGGAGGTCGTGTGGGCCGCCAACTAGGTCGGTTGGGCCCACTGACAGGTCAGCGGGTCTTCTGGTAGGCCGGACCCACTTGTCGGGGACGGCCGTGAGCCTGGTCGGTGGGGACCCAGGGGTACCCATGTCTCACACAAACTAATCGGCAATGTTGAGTAGCTTAACATACTTCTAACCATATCCATCAAGGTACGGTTCCTTCTTTCAGCTACTCCATTCTGCTGAGGTTCACCTGGTGTGCTATATTGAGCAACTATGCCATTTTCGTGCAGCAAGAACCTTGCAAAAGGTCCAGGAACTTGGCCATACGGGGTGTGTCGGCTGTAGTACTCCCCACCTCGGTCCGACCTTACTACTTTTATCTTAAGGTTGTGCTGATTTTCAACTTCAGCCTTAAATATCTTAAATTTATCTAGTGTTTCTGACTTCTCTTTAATTGGATAAATATACCCATATTGAGAATAATCATCTGTGAATGTGATGAATGAATCAAAACCATCCACAAATGCCACATGAAAAGGACCACAAATATCTGTGTGGATTATTTCCAAAATTCCTGTACTTCGTTTTGCGCCTTTCTTTATTTGCTTAACATACTTTCCTTTAATGCAATCGATACATTGCTCTAACTCTGAAAAATCTAAAGGCGGAAGAATTGATCTTTGTACTAAGCGTTCTATCCTTCCCCTCGAAATATGGCCTAAACGACAGTGCCATAATTTCGAAGATATACAATCAATTCACTTCCGCTTTTTGCTTTCATTTGTAGATGTCGAGTCATGCTCAATCTCACATACATTCCCAACACATTCAGTCGTATTATCATGCATAGCCAACATATATAGTTTGTCTTGTCGGAAGGCAAGACCCACACAAACTTCATTAAACAAAATCACACATTGTTCTGCGCCAAAAAGGCACTCAAAACCATTATCCGCTAAACATGAGACTGAAATCAAATTTCTACTTAAGGAAGGAACATAAAGGACATCGTGTAGGTGAAGTGTGAAGCCATCCTTCAGCTTAATGTGGAGTTCTCCAATTGCCTCCACTTCAGCCTCGACGCCGTTCGCAACTTTAATTCTTCTTTCTCCTTTTGTTAGAATCCTCCGGGAATGCATACCCTGCATAGAATTAGCAACATGAGTAGTTGCACCTGAATCAATCCACTAAGTAGATTTATCATAACTTAAGTATAGGGTTTCATCTACAAACGTAATAATGTTCTCACCTTTAGACCACATGTGCTTCATCCATTTAGGACATTCGTTCTTCCAGTGCCCCGTCTTCTTGCACCACAAACACTGGTTTGGTGCAACCTCTTGCTGCACTGGAGCTTTATGAGACTGATCATCCTGAACGGGAGCTTTCCCATGAGGCTTACTTGGTGCATTAGAAGGTCCACTTTCCCATTGATTCTTAGGTGGATAGTTCTTACTGGGAAAGCTTTTCTTCTGCATCGGCTTCTTACTATGATTCACATAGTTGACAGAACCACCATTTTGAGCCTTAAGTCTATCTTCCTCCTAGACACACATAGCAATTAGCTTATGCATGTCCCACTTATCTGGAATGGTGTTATAGTTAACCTCAAAAGCTGAGAACTCTGGAGGCAGGGACTTAAATACCAAGTGAACAAAAAACTCAGCTGGTAGGGACATGCCCATCTCAGCAAGCTTTCCATACATGTTACTCATCTTAAGAATATGATCCCTTATACCACCTCCAGTGTACTTCATTGAAACCAAATTGCCAATGGTGGTACTGGCATACGTCTTAGTGTGATGCGAATGCTGAACGTCCACTATTGCCAAATACTCAGTAGCAGTGTAATCATTTCCATCTACATCCTTTTCAGGAATATATGCCTTAATAGCCTCAGTCATCTTTGTCTGCATAATCATTAGACATTTCTTATTGTCTAGTTCCCACCTCCTCTTTTGGAGTTCATACTCACTTTCTGCAGACACATGGACATTCTCTCATGCCTTCCAAGCATCATCAGTCTCATATGCACCCCTCGTTGGTGCCACAGGCTCTGTAGGACATGGTTTATCCAACACCCATTCCAGCCCCAACATCAGGAGTGCCATCTTCAACAGCTTGCGCCATTGCTTAAAGTTGTTGCCCACTAACTCAGGAATCTGAGCAACGTAACCAGCTTGTCATGAGATTTTAAATTCAGAAATTGGTGAGAACACAAACCAAAAAGTATTGCATGTATCAATTTAACTTTGGTCAAAATTTAATACATACAACACACATCTACATTAATTCCATATCACCTTTGGGCAGAAAAATAGAATCAATGCATGTAAATCTTAAGTCAACAGTTTATAATATTGTAATTATCAGCTTTGGCTAGAAAAATAACAATATTATAAATTCCTCATATAGAAACACTTCTTATCTAATTAAATATCCCTTTGGTTCAATTTAACTAGAGAATATTAACAACGCAGCGGAAAAACATCAAATAAAACAGAATAAAAACTTAATTTCAGAAACCCTACTCTCTGTAAAAATTTATTCCTTTGGTTCAAAATTTAAACAAATATATTAACTTGATTAAAAACAGCAAAAAACAAGAAAAACAATTCAAATATACTTCTGAAATTCCAAAACTTAATTGAAAAAACTACTGTTTGCAGCTGAACCATTCGGCCTAGCAACTAAAACCGGCCCATGGCCTGCCTCCTTTACCCGCCTGGGCTCGGAGCCCAGCAGCTAACGGCTGGGCCGACGAAGTGGCCCATGGCCAGCTCCCGCCTGGGCCTAAACCGACCCACGCGAACGCCCAGCCATCTGGCGCTGTCGATCTTCAGATTGACGGTCAGCATCCATCCCAGCGAAAAACAACCGGTATATAAAGTCGATATCCCTGGAAACCCTAGCCATTTCGCCTCACAATCCTTCCTCCCGCACAGCCCAGCGGTGGCGGCGGTGTCTTCCCCGCGCCCGGTGGTTCCGCCGATGGCGGTGAGGGGCGGCGCGCCCGGTGCACCACCGCGGTGAGCTCCCCCTCCTCTCTTACCCTCTGCCCCATTCTAGCCTTCCACCAAAACAAACCTCCCCAGATCTCCAATACCCAGACAGTGAGGACCGTGCAGTGGAAGACGGCGGCGCCTCTGTCGGCCCCCTCGCTGGTGCGCGCGTTCGCCTGTGGGTGAGTGCGCCACCGTCGAGCGGCTCGGTGGTGGCGCCCGAACGCCGTCCCACGCGCCGACGATGCGGCGGCGAGCTTTGGCTCTGTCCAACCCGCACGGCGGCGGTGAGTACAGTGGAGAGGTAGGCCGAATGTTGGGGACAGCCATAAGGGGTCCCCTAACTGCGAGGAAAATCGCTCTCTTAAAACAAAAATCGCTAAACACACTCCCCAAACCAACCACAGCTAGGACACGGACAAAGCCCGCGGCCTGCTGCGGCCCAACGGCCTCCACGGCCCGTCAAACAGCCGCTTTAGTCACCCTCGAGCAAACTTCCGCTTCGCTCGAGGGACGGACACCACGCGGGCGAGCTTCCGCCTCGCTCGAGGGCCCGACACCCCTCGAGTGGCTTTCCGCCTCGCTCGAGGCTTCCCCTTGGCCTGCGGTACCTCACCTACTCCCCCCGACCGGAGCATTAAAAGCCCTGTCATGCCACGGGCACCAGGGTCAAAGGGCGAATCCCCACCACGCCGAATCCCTGACAGCGCCCGGGAATCCGGTCCCGACGCTGTGCGGACAGCCCGCCACTGTGCGGCCATCCCCGACGCTGTGCTGGTGTTGTGCGAAGTGGCCGGTGTCATTCCACGGCACTTTGTTACCCGCTCCCGTCCTTCCTCCACGTCGCGCCCCTCGAAAAGGGATGGCTACATCCTCGAGGATCGTACGGCCGCCGACCTGACGCTCGGCCAGGACAGCGCCGTGACGCGGGATGAGCGAATCATGTCCCCTCCGTCAATTCCGACCCCGTGCGGCCATCCCCAGTCCTGTACCACCATCCCTGGCACTGTGGAACCATCCCCGGTGCTGTGGAAGCCCTGTTCCAATGGGGCGCCCCCATGCCGGCCCCTGTACAGCACGAGCGCCCCCGTCAGCAAGACCCTCGAACTGAAAGTACGAACGGCGACCAGGCATGGACGCCGGCTGGACGACCCTCGAGCTACTCCCCGGCGAGTACGAAAGCCACCACGACGCCTGTGAGAGCCATGATTCGCCAGGACATCGGTCAAATCGCAGACACTGTACGCCGGTACTACGATACTATACAAAAAATGATGCGGTACGTCTGTAAGCCGCCTCCCCTTGGCCTATAAAAGGAGGAGGAGGCCGCCTGGCCGCGGGCACCACATCACTTTCACCCGCATTCACCCACACATTCATTCGATATTGGCACCTTGCCTCAATCACCTAGCAGGGACTTAGAGGCTTTTCCTCCTCTCCCGCCTTGCTTGTAGCCCCCCTCTACAGGCACCCACGGTGCAACGCAATACAGCGCGCATGCGCAACCTGCTGGACGTACGGCCCCGTGGCCGGAACCAGGATAAACTCGTGTTCCCGTGTTGCTAGCATCGACCATCGAGAGGCTGATCACGGCGCATCTCACTAGTTAGTGTCAGGACTAATCCTAACACCGACAGTTGGCGCGTCAGGTAGGGGGCATGCACTGTGATCGACTCCTCACCAGCAGTCTTGATGGTGATTCGCACCGAGATGACGTGCCAGAGGTACGCCTGGGGCAGCTCTGACCCCTTCCCAGCCGGATTCAAAATCCGGTTTGGGAGTCTGAACTTTCAGGCTACGGGGAACGACTACCTCATGTGCCTCACCAACCGGATGAGCTCCACCTCTGGCGTTCGACCGGGCCAGGCCCGGTGCCAACCGCACCAGCGCCGGACGCACCGGCACTAGCACCAGCGGCAGTAGAGGCTGCCTCGACATCCCGACGCTGCAGACGCTCTGGCCAGCACACGCTGCAGCACGGAGGGACGTACCTCTGCCAGCGGACACAACGACACTTCCTGTGGGGGAAAACGCGGCCGCGGGGCCGCAATTCCCTCACGGGATGCGCAACTCCGCCGCGACGTACGCCTCATCGGTCAGCACAGACGTGGCTGCGTACGAGGACCTCCCGGATCACGACCTACTGTCGATTCGGAATCTCATCACCACCACCAACGACGAGTCGTACCACGACTCGGTCAGCGAGCTGCCTCCCGCATCCTCGCACGGGTTCGCGGAGTGGGACTTCTCCGACGTACCAGACCCCGTCGTGTTCCAGCGGTTCCTCGATGCCACGGACTACTGGTTCGGTTACTCTGACGACTCCAGCGAAGGGAGCTACGACCCCACGCGCGAGTGCTTTGTTGTCGCCATCAACGAGCACGCTGATGGAGCGGACGGAGCAGGCGACGGGGATGCGCCCCACAATCCTGAGCCAAACCTACCACCGGCGCCACCAGCAGGCAACACGGACATCGTCGCACAGCTGGCTCAGGCCTGCGAGCTCGAGGCTAAGCTCGCAGAAGAGTACCGACAAGTGCGGCTCCTGCGCGCCACCATCGCAGGAGAGGCCTCGGCACGTGCCGAACGCGCCCGAGAGGTGGGAAGACAGGCCCGCGAGTGTATCAACGCCGATTTCATCGTGGACAACCCGCACACACCACCCCAAGCCAGCCAAAAGCTCATCGCGGCGGCAACGCTGCTCCGGGCCATGCCCGAGCTGTCGACACCGGAGGCACGCAACCTGCGACGCGAGGCGCAGGCCCTTATTGAGCAGGCCGCCGTACAGCAAGCCGAGAGCTCCGCGTCCCGCATGCGCAACCAGTCCAGTGCACGGGATGGTGGCAGCGCACAGGACCAGGAGGCATCGGTCCACGCCTCGCAAGGGGGCGCGGCGGGCCAGCCGGTGAACCAGGGCAGGACGCCTGTCAGGGAGCGAATCCTTGACACACGCGGCCAAGCCCAGGACGGGGACGCCCGCAACGTCCTGAACTCCAAGAGGCGGGAGGACGCGGCGGCGTGGGCGGCACAGGGCTACCACCCTCGATGTGGGGGCCGGTACGACAGCTGGGAGGATCGCTCACCAACGTCGGAACCCCCGGGAACCCGAGTGTTCAGCCGGGAGATCGGCACAGCGAACATCCCCCAGCGTTTTCGCCAACCCACCACCATCGTCAAGTACACGGGGGAGACGGACCCTCGCGTGTGGGTCAACGACTACCGCCTGGCTTGCCAGTTGGGCGGCACCACCAACGACGCCGTGATCATCCGCAACCTACCGCTGCACCTCGCGGACTCCGCCCGTACATGGCTCGAGTACCTACCCGCCAGCTAGATCCACGGCTAGGACGACTTGGTCCGTACCTTCATAGGGAACTTCCAGGGTGCACCCAGAAACCTGACGAGTCGCTCCGGGACTTCATCCGGTGCTTCTCCAAGCGCTGCACCGAGCTTCCAAGCATTGCCCAGTCCGAGATCATGATGCCTTCCTCGAGGGCACGACCTACCGGGACCTTGTGCGCGAGCTTGGGAGGAACCCGCCGATCGACTCCAACGAACAGTTTGACATCGCTACCAGCTTTGTCTGGAGAAGAGGCAGTGGGGGTGATCTTCGATGGCAAGAAAGGCAAACGCGCGGAGGACGCGGCCACGGAGGGCAGCTAGTCCAAGGATCCCGCGAAGAAGCAGAAGCGGGGCAAGAATGGCAAGAAGTCCCAACATGACGCGCGCGCAGGGGCGCGGCGAGGACGATGACGAGGCCGTCGCGGTCGACCCTGCACGCAAGGGTCCTCGAGGCGCCCCTCGAGGCCCCGGCGTGTTCGACGACATGCTGAAGAAGCCCTGCCCGTACCACAAGACCCCGGTCAACCACACCCTCGAGCAATGCGATATGCTCAAGAAGTATTACAGCCGCGTCGGCACGAAGGAGGACGAGGCCAAGAAGGACGGGGGTGATGGGGGTGCTGACGGCTTCCCCGCCGTGGAGAACGTCTTCCTCATCTTCGGGGGACCGACGGTGGACATGTCCACCAGCCAGCGCAAGCACGAGCAGCATGAAGTCCTCGCCGCTGAGAAGGCCCCTCCTTCCTTCCTCGACTGGTCGGAGGAGACCATCACCTTCAGCCGCGAGGACCACCCAAACTGCATCCCCAATCCGGGCCAGTACCCGCTAGTCGTCGATCCCGTCATCGGCAACTCGCGATTCTCCAAGGTTCTGATGGACGGGGGGAGCAGCCTCAACATCCTATACACCCACACCCTACGGCTGATGGGGATCAGCTTGGACCAGCTGCAGCCCAGCACGACACCGTTCCATGGTGTCGCGCCTGGCAAGCGCATTCAGCCTCTCGGGCAGATTGATCTGCCCGTTTGGTTTGGCACGCCGGACAACTTCCGCAAGAAGACCCTCACCTTCGAGGTGGTGGGGTTTCGGGGCGCGTACCACACCATCCTCGGGCGTTCGTTCTACGCCAAGTTCATGGCGGTCCCGAACTACATGTACCTCAAGATGAAGATGTCGGGGCCGAAAGGCGTCATCACGGCGGGCTCGTCGATCGAGCACGCGTTCGACTGCGACATCAAATGCATCGAGCACGCCAAGGCGCTCGCACTCGACGAGTCGCTGGTGGCGGACATGGAGAAGCTGGCCAACGAGGGCCTCGACTCCCCCACCAAACACGCCGGCAGTTTCGAGGCTGCCGAACAGACCAAGGAGGTGCCCCTCGACCCTGCTGCCCCCGAGGGCAAGGCGTTGAGGATCAGCTCCACCCTCGATCTGAAATAGGAAGTGGTGCTCGTCAACTTTCTCTGCGCCAACGCAGACATCTTTGCGTGGAGCCCCTCGGACATGCCAGGCATTCCGAGGGAGGTCGCTGAGCACTCCCTTGACATCCTACCTCACTCCAGAGCCGTGCAACAGCGCCTGCGATGCTTTGACGAAGAGAGGTGCCGGGCGATTGGAGTAGAGCTGCAGAAGCTCCTAGAGGCCGGGTTCATCAAGGAAGTGTTCCACCCCGAGTGGCTAGCCAATCCTGTATTAGTTAAGAAAAAGAACAGGAAGTGGCGGATGTGCGTGGACTATACCGGTTTAAATAAAGCATGTCCCAAAGTTCCCTTTCCTTTGCCACGAATTGATCAAATCGTAGACTCTACCGCGGGGTGCGAACTCTTATGTTTCCTTAATGCCCATTCTGGTTACCACCAAATAAAGATGAAAGAGTCCGACCAGCTCGCGACTTCTTTCATCACACCCGTCGGCATGTTTTGCTATGTAACGATGCCATTTGATCTTCGAAATGCCGGGGCTACATACCAGTGATGTATGCAACACGTTTTCGGAGATCACATCGGGCGGACCGTGAAGGCATACGTAGACGACATTGTCGTCAAGACCAGGAAGGCGGACGACCTGGTTAACGACCTGCGTGTGGCGTTTGACTGCCTGCGGGCGAACGGGGTCAAGTTGAACCCCGAGAAGTGTGTCTTCGGGATGCCGCGCGGCATGCTGCTGGGTTTCATTGTCTCCCAGCAAGGCATTGAACCCAACCCCGAGAAGGTTTCGACCCTTGACCGGATGGGGCCAATCCGGGACCTGAAGGGGGTACTGAAGGTGTTGGGTTGCCTGGCGGCTTTAAGCCGCTTTATCTCGCACCTCGGCGAGAAAGGCTGGCCCCTCTACCGACTCCTTAAGAAGCACGAACACTTTTCCTGGACCCTCGAGGCCCAGGAAGCCCTCGACAAGCTGAAGGCGACACTCGCGCACGCGCCGATCCTCACGCCGCCCCGAGACGGCGAGCCTCTGTACCTCTACGTCGCGGCAACCACCCAGGTGGTCAGCGCGGTCAACGTGGTGGAGAGAACAGAGGAGGGTCACGCCCTACCAGTCCAAAGACCGGTGTACTACATCAGTGATGTACTGTCCGAGACCAAAGCGCGATACCCACAGATCCAAAAGCTGCTTTACACGGTGGTGCTCGCGCGGCACAAGCTGCGGCACTACTTCGAGGCCCATCCGGTCACTGTGGTCTCGTCTTTTCCACTGGGAGAGATAGTCCGCAACCCGGATGCCTCGGGTAGAATCGCGAAGTGGTCCGTGGAGCTCATGGGTGAAACCCTCACTTATGCACCACGCAAGGCAATCAAGTCTCAAATCTTGGTGGACTTCATCGCTGAATGGACCGACACTCAGCTGCCCCCAATACAAATCCAGGCTGAGTGTTGGACCCTCTACTTCGATGGGTCGGTGATGAAAACGGGCGCAGGCGCGGGCCGGCTCTTCATCTCGCCCCTCGGAGAACACATAAGGTACGTGGTACGCTTGCACTTCCCCGCATCGAATAATATGGCAGAGTACGAGGCCCTCCTCTACGGCCTCCACATCGCCATCAAGATCGGTGTTAAGCGCCTCGACATCAGGGGGGATTCAGAGCTGGTGATTGATAAAGTCATGAAGAACGCAAGCTGGCACAACGAGAAGATGGAGGCATACTGCAACACCGTGCGCGCACTCGAAGACAAATTCTACGGCATCAAGCTCAACCACATCCCACGCAAGTACAACGAGGAGGCGGATGAGCTGGCGAAAATCGCGTCAGGACGGATCACCGTTCCTCCGAACATCTTCGCCCACGACCTCGCTAAGCCTTCTGTCGACTTCAGCAAGGCAGCCCCGGACCCAGAAGAACCCTCGGGGGCTACCTCGAGGCCCACGGGTGCAGAACCCATGGACGAGGACCCCTTGAACGAGGAATTCATGCTCTCCCTCCTCGAGGGATACGGGGCTGACGAGGCTGAGGCTATGGAGATCGACGAAGCCCTTCCCGCAGAAGACTGGCGGAGCAAATACCTCGCCTAGATCGACCGAGGGGAGCTACCCTCAGACCGAACTGAGGTGAGGCGCATCGCCAGAAAGGCCAAGTCATTCACCATGATCGGCGGGGAGCTATACAAGCGCAGCGCCTAGGGGATCCTACAATGGTGCATCCCCATCCCCGAGGGGCACGAGCGGATTCAAGACATCCACGCAGGTGTGTGCGGCCATCACGCGGCACTGCGCACCCTTGTGGGCAATGCATTCCGCTAGGGCTTTTACTAGCCTATGGCGGTCGCCGACGCCAATGAGATCATGCGCACCTGCGAAGGGTGCCAGTTCTACGCCCGCAAGACACACCTCCCAGCTCATGCCCTCCAGACCATCCCCATTACATCGCCGTTTGCCGTGTGGTTGTTAGACCTCGTCGGGCCCCTGCGGAAGGTGCCCGGGGGCTACACACACTTGTTGGTCGCGATCGACAAGTTTTCAAAGTGGATCGAGGCACGCCCCATCACCAATTTCAGATCCGAGTAGGTTGTGCTATTCTTCACCGACATCATCCATAGGTTCGGGGTGCCAAACTCCATCATCACCGACAATGGTACCCAATTTACTGGCAAGAAATTCCTGGAGTTCTGTGACAACTACCACATCCGCGTGGATTGGGCAGCCGTTGCACACCCACAGACCAACGACCAGGTGGAGCGTGCCAACAGCATGATTCTACAAGTCCTCAAGCCCAGGATTTTCAACAAACTGAACAAGTTCGGCCGAAAATGGGTCCAAGAGCTACTGTCGGTAATTTGGAGCCTCAGAACTACCCCGAGTAGAGCCACAGGGTTCGCACCGTTCTTCCTCGTCTATGGCGCAGAGGCCATCCTCCCCGCGGACTTGGAGTACGGGTCCCCCAGGCTCAGGGCCTATCAGGAAAGCCTGAACCAGCAGGCCTGTGAAGACTCACTGGACCAGGCGGACGAGGCCCGCGACGTGGCGATGCTGCACTCGGCGAGGTACCAGCAGTCACTCCGGCGATACCAAGCCCAAAAGATCTGACGCCGGGACTTCAGTGAGGGCGACCTCGTGCTAAGGTTACGACAAGACAACCGGGGCTGACACAAGCTGTCACCGCCATGGGAAGGGCCCTATGTCGTCGTCGAGGTGCTCAAGCCCGGCGCGTACAAGCTTGCAAATGAGAAGGGCGAGGTTCTCACCAATGCTTGGAACATACAACAGCTACATCGCTTCTACCCTTAGATTTCCAAGCTTCCTTTGCACATCTCGCACTTGAAATCATAAATAAAAAGGGCGACTCAGTTTTCCCCCCAGCCGGGGCCTCGATGCAAACCAAGTCCCCCTCAGGGGCTACGACGGGGGGTTCCCCCCCAGAGTGTCGCAATTCTTTTTTGCAAAAATACTTTCTTTCCTTTCAAAAATGTTAGAAGTTACGCCTTGAGCATTTAGGAGAACAGAGGCCGAGCGCGAACTAACTATGCCTAGGGCTGGCCGAGCCGCGGGACCGCGATGCCTCCGAGAGGATAAGCGTCCCCCTCGCTACCCTACGACTAAGTTGGCTCGTGAACACTAATTTTTCGGTCGAAATTCCCCCAAAAGGCCCGAGGAAAACATCATAACATACAAAATCAAATTTACAAACAAACTTGCGCATAGCATGACATATTGTTTGTACAATGATAAACACTTCATCCAAAATTCTAACAAAATATTAACGGGTCTCGAGACCTGGGTCCTCAGGAGGCGCGGGGGCTTGGAGCGACGGCGGCTTCACCCTCGACCTCATCGGGGAACAGATCCACCTCAAACATGTCGGCGAGGGCTGCAGCAAGCTTTGCCATGGATGTGTCAACCACCCTGACGGCCTCAAGCTCAGCTTCCTCACCCACGACGCCTTCAGGAAGGACATAGCCGTCTCGCAGTAGGCCGAAGTCGAGGATATAGTGGGTCGAGGTTAGCCCCAAGGTCTTCTGGACGTCGAGTCGAAGGGCGCCCCGCAAGCGCTCGGTGACCCGGCCGCCCAGGGACCGCAGGCGGCTCGCCACCGAGCTACCCGAGGATTGACCCTCGGCCCCCTCGAGCTCGCGGCACACCTCGAGTGCAGCGACCTCCAGGGTCTTGAGCTCACCCTGGGCCTCGTCGTAAGCGACCTGGAGGGACTGCATCTCCTCTGAAGGACCCGCCGAGCTCTTCTGCAGCTCTGCGACATAAAAACAAATGTCAAGCCTCGAAAGGACTTAACAAAAAAAGCTAAGGCGGCTGAGGAATGCGACTTACCCTCGGCCCGCGTCTTCTCGGTCTCGAGCGTGGCTCGCGCGGTGTCGACATCCTGTTGGAGCTGGAGAATCGAGGTGTCCCACTGCTGAAGCGCGTCCCTCGCCCCTCCAAGCTCTTCACGCGCAAGCTGGAGCTGAGATTGAACCTCCTTGAGAGCGGCGCCTGTCTGCTCAACCTCCCGGACCTTCTCCACAGCTCGGGAGAGCTGGGCCCGCGCCTCCTCGAGCGTCTTGCGCTCCCACTCGAGCTGGGTTTGCGCCTCAGCGAGAGCCGTGTCTCTCAGCGCAAGCTGAGATTGTGCCCCCTCGCGAGCGGTGCGCTCCTCCCGAAGTTGGCCCTCCACCACCACCAGCGCGTCGTTCTTCTCCTTCAGGGCGGTGGCGAGCTCCTCAGCCTCCTGAGCCTTTCACTCAGCCTGAGTGAGGTGCACCTACGCATCCTCCAACGACATGCGCTCATGCTCGGTGCGAGCCTGCGCTTCTGCGAGGGCGGTGTTCTTCAGCGCGAGCTGGGACCTCGCCGCGCGCTCCCGCTGGAGCTCCCCCTCCTTGCCCTGCAGCGCGGCGCTGAGCTGCTCGGCCTCCTTGGCCTTCTTTTCCGCCGCGGCGCGATGGGTGTCGCGCTCCTCCTCTGCGCGTCGCAGGTCGTTCTCCTTCAGGCTGAAGTTCGCGTTCACCTCGTACAGCTGGTCGCGGAGACACTCCATTGCCGAGACCTGATGCTCATTCTCCCGGCACACCTCCTCTAGTTTGGTATGCAGGTTGGCAATGAAGGAGATTTTGTCCCCCGCATCGCCCCGCAGCCGCTGTCAGAATAAAGGAGATGGAGAAGACTCAGACGGGACACAAGTGAGGGTGGAAAGAACAGCAAAGGGGCGACAGAACGAATACACGTACCCGGAAGAGCAGCGCCGCCACGTCGCAATGAAGCCTCGAGGCCTGGCGAAGCAGGCCCTGCACCTCAGACCCAACCCAGAGAAACTCCCGCCAGTCGTTGAACTCCGCGAACGTGTGGTCCACCGTCTCCCAGGGGACCTCGGGCCGTTCCAGCCCAGTGCACCAATCACCGGGGAAGCCGTCGTAGTCGGGCTGGCGCGATGAGGATGCACCGGCCCCCTGTGGGCCCCCGACCACTCATGCGGCGCCCCAGGCGCGAACCTAAGTGTGGCCTCCTCCCACACTCCATCGTCCTCCACAGAGGGTCCCGTCCCGCGTGCGAGCCACATCCGCCACGGGTGGGACCTCCCTCGCTCTGCTTGTTCGAGGGGCCTCACCTCTCGAACCACCTCCCGTCCTGGACCTGGCCGCACGGGCCCGCTCCTCCTCCTGCAAGACGCCTTGCGATGCCACCATCTGAAGGGGCGGTGCCATCGCCGTCGCAGACCGCGAGGTCCTCGCCGAGCGAGGCCGCGTTGTGCGGACCGCGTCACGCGCCCCCGCCCTCAGCGCCTTGGTTGGCGCCAGCTCGAGCGCGATTGGGCCACCAGCGCGGCTGGGAGAAAGGGAAAGGAGACATCAGGAATTTGATTAAATGAAATCGAGCAAAATAAGTTCGATACGACGCTTACTGTCGAGTTGACACCTGACGCTTGCGTTTCCTCGAGGCCTGCACAGACGGTTGTTGATGCGAAAATAGGACGTCACCTCCGCGCGCAGCGCACGTGACTCCCCGGTCTGTAGCGAGGCTTGCCAGCCAATCTGATCTATTGATTGACAATGGAAAATAT
The DNA here is from genome assembly GCA_036936925.1 of Cenchrus fungigraminus. Lineage (NCBI taxonomy): Eukaryota > Viridiplantae > Streptophyta > Magnoliopsida > Poales > Poaceae > Cenchrus > Cenchrus fungigraminus. The sequence goes on along the minus strand of CM072776.1, from coordinate 58,592,868 downwards.
TAGGGATCGGCTAGAGAACCGATGGCCTTGTAGCGACACGTGTACCAGCCAATCGGCCGATACGAGTAAAGCAGGATCGGCCGGCTCGAGGGCGACCGAAGCGCGGATGCGTAGGTAGATAGATCAGCTCGGATCGGCTGATTGTGACGTCAGCACTCAAGTAGGTCAGAATTGACTGCGGTGTTAGAAGCCGATAGGATCTCGATCGAGTGGGATAATTGCGATAATAGCTAAAACCACAAGAATTGGTACGAAAACTTGTAGATCTAGCTAATACCGGTAAATAGGTGAATAAAGAACTAAACGAAACCTCAGCGATGCGCCCGGAGGTTAAAGCCTAAGATTATTCGGTAAAACGGTACTTACAAGCTTTGCCAGAGATCGATCGATGCAGCCCGACGAACTTGAAGGATGGCGTTGTAGAAAAGAAGAAAAACGCAATGGCGAAGTCGCCGAAAAGTAGATGCTGTAAAAGTAGATGCTGTAAAGTATATGCTGTAAAGTAAAGGGTTTGCCCAGAGGCGGTTTGTTTGATATTGGTGTGTACACTTTTTTCCGACCACGTAGGGTTGCTATTTATGTCCTGAGGACAACCCGACTCCTAGCCGATCACGGCATTATTTATTTGTATCTAAAGAAAGACGAAAACTTCTAAAAATAGAAAAGGACTCCTGCAGGAGTTAAAAACCTTCTAAAAACTAACTCTTGACCCGTTGCCAATCGTGGATTGACCCGCCTCCATCATGCTTTCCTTCTGGCGTACCTTCTCGATTACCGCCTTCTCCTTTTCATCGGCCGATCCTCCTTTTTGACCATCGGCCGATCGGTTTGACTCGCTAGTCCACTGATAGATTTGAGCTTCCTCGACCATCGGCGAATCCTGTTGACCTTCCTCCTCCTTCTTCCATCGGCCGATTGCACTCTGTTTCTCATCGGCTGCTTCTCCTTACCCTCTTGACCTGTTTTTTCCAAAAAACGGTGTCAACAACGGACGCGCCCCCCGCCGCAGTGTCCTCACCAGCCGAAGCTGCGCCCGCCGTGGAGGCAGGTGCGGCACGAGCCCGCGCTGCCGATGGCGTGGGCTAAACAACAACAACTTTGCCTTTGGCCTCCGGGGCCAAAGGCACCTCATCTCCCTCCTCCTCCTCGTCCAAATCAGACCAAACCACACCGTCGCTGCTGCTCGTGTTCTCCGGGGTCGGCAGGAGAGACAGGCCCTCTTTCTCCCACTGCACACACTCCAGGCTGTGTGCCTGGCGGCGCTCCTCGCGCCTCTTCTTCTTTGCCTTCTCAGCATCCGCCCTCACCTTCTCCTCCCGCTGCTTCTCGCGGTTGGCCGCGTGGGAGTTGGGCGTGGGGGGATCCGAGCCATAGGCGCTCGTTTCCATTGCCGGCTGCCGTCACCACAGTTGTCAAAGGTCAGCCGACGAGGCCAAAATCAACTCGAAAAGACTAGCGAGATTGGCAAAAATTCCTCACCAGTTCGACGCACCTGTCGTCGGGGCGCATCCTGGGCGACCACAACACCTCGTCGGGGTCGCACACCATCTTCTTGGTATCCACCGCACGCCTGGCCCTCTGCGCCGTGTACGACAGGGCGAAAGGTTCTGCCAGCAGCCGCGACCGTGCCAGTGCGTCGGGGTCCGCGCCCTCCGCCATCTCATAGATGGGAAGCGCCCTCTCCATGAGGGGGGTCACCTATCGTCGGTGACACTGCGCGAGGATGGCCGCCGCGGTCAACCCCGCCTTCGTCAAGGTCTTCAGGGCCTTCATGAAGGGTTCGAGCTTCATCCTCCGCACGGAGTCCGACACTCTCAGCGCCTAGTGGAACGGGCGGCTGTCCAGGACCTTGCGGTGTAGGGCGGAAGGCTATTGCCGTCGTTGCAGAGGTAGAACCACCCTCTGTCCTACTCCGCGTTGTTGGTCGTCATGTTGTAGGGTGGGTATAGGAGGCTCCCCCTCCCCCACAATGCAAATGTGAGCCCGCCGGCACGAACAGGCCGGCACTTGCCCTTGCCTCCGGCGGCCAGCGTGAAGAGCTCACCCCGGAAGAGGTGCAGCCACAGGTCCCACGAGACGGGGACGCCCAGGAAGCCCTCGCAGACGCCCACAAAGGTCACCACCTGTGAAATGGCATTGGGGGCGAAGTTGTGCAGTTCCACACCATAGTGGTAGCACAATCCCTGCATGAACTTGCCGGCGGGGGCGTTGAATCCCCGCTCGTGCAGGCGGGCGAAGCTCACCACGTACCCCTTCGGGGGCTGCGGCTCCTGATGCGTGCCAGCGGAACGATCCACACCGGCCTGCTCGGGTCGGTGTTGGCCATCAACTGTGAGAGCCTGTGTGGTTCGAGGACCGGTGGTGGGTCGCTTCCTGGTGTTGTGAGTGATTGACAACGTGGTGTGGACTGATTCTTGGCTAAGTATTGCAGGGGCAGGTTGCGGCTTGATTGGTGTTGGTGCAGGTGAAGAACAAGCGCAAAAGGTCGTTGCCAGTGAGGCCTCTAGGTGTGGAGAAGACAAGTAGGCTTGGTTCGAGGGACCCGGTGGCCAGCGGAGTCAAGTGCGGGCCGCATGATGGCAAGAACGGCAAGATGAAGTCGTGGACGATTTCTTGGTTGAGCCTCAAAACCAAGGTCGAGCTGGAACTTCATGGGAGCCGAGTCAAGAGTGGTGATTGGCGGAGGCTACACCGAGTTCGCGGGGTTTCTAGTGGTTCACTAGAAAACCACTGGGTTCCTTGGTTGATCTACAAAGCTAAGACCGAAGACCGAAGACGGAGGTGCAGCAGCATCGGACCGGTCTGACTGGTGGGTCTGACCGGTCTGACCGGTGAGGAGCACCGGTCTGACCGGTGTGCGATGACGTAGTCCAGAGACTTCGAAGCGGAGGACACGCGTCGGGATCACAAGGCTTGCGTCGAGGCTAAGCAAGTTTGCGGTCGCTGGGCATCCATCCGATGGTGCGACGACAAAGTTTCCCAAAGTGCCCCTCGGTTACGTGTATCCTAGTGTTAGGCTTTAGGGGTAGTTTCGTCTTTTGGTTGCCTCCATATAACCCAAGTGGTGAGAGGATGGCAGCCATCTCTTGGAACCCTAGCTCATTTTGTTTTCCTATTTTCCTTTGGAATTTCTAGGACTAGTTTGAGAGCTTCATGGTGAGATCTTGTGAGAGGGAAGGATGATTGGGAGGCAAGCTAGACATTGTATGAACCTTCATGGTATGTATAGATGATTCGGCGTGGTTCCTCAAGGCTTGGTGGTGTCTCTCCCGTTTCTCCTTTCTGGTGATTTTCGGAGCCTTTTCTTGGCGAATTTCTTGTGGCAGTTTTGAGACCTTTCTCTTTGGGATTTGGTGAGGGATGTATGCTTGAACCCCTCGTGGTTCTTTTCCCTTTGATTCCCCTCCCAAATCCGTGAGCAAAGGGGCTTAATTTTGGGGTTTTCTCCTCTCTAGGGTTAGAGGCGTTCTTGGTGGGATTTCTTCGATTCCTCTTGATTTAGCAAGTGTTGGTGGACCTAATCTTGGCTATGGAGTGCTCATGAGGTGTTCCTACTATAACCAAAGTCTTGTGCGAATCCGTGGAGCGAATCGGGAGATCGGGTGTTGGATTTGGGGGAGTTGACCCGCGGGTTGCTGTTCATCCCGAGAGCCCAGGTCACACCGATCTGACCGGTGCCTCTCACCGGTCTGACCGGTGTCGACCCCCAGTTGGGTTTTGCTCAGGTGAACGTGTTGGTGAGTTCCCTGTTGTCCTGTGTTGCGGCTGTTTCGAGTTTGGGTCAGTTTGGAGCTCGGGAGGTCAGGTTCGTGGATTTAGGGTTTCCTGGCTTAGACCGGTCTGACCGGCGTGCTACACCGGCCTGACTGGTATAGGAGCCTTCTATGGAATTCCTCAGGTTCTGTCAGGGTGCTCCAGCAGGGACTGGTGTGATCGGTGTATGCGACCGGTCTGACCGGTGCAGTCCAGTAGCTGCTCGAGTTGTTTGTTCCGCTGCGCTCTCGGGTAGGCTTTGGTGGTTGTTGGTTCCTAGAACCAGTAGAACTCAAGTGGCTACATGGTATTGGCCAACTTGGGTAGTTGAGTCGGAGACGTGTTTGGTTGCGGCGTTCATCTTGTTGGAGTAACCATCTCCTTCGAGAAGAATTTTTATCGGCTCCTATTCACTCCCCCCCTCTCTGGTCGCCAGTTCGGTCCTTCAAGCTGTCCACCGGCGACGAGCCCTTGGAGGATGTGCGCGTCCACATTGGACCAGCTCCACAGCCCGACCTCAAGATACTCAACCATGGTGGGCACGGAGCGAAAGATGAGCGCAAAGGTGGAAGCTGCAAGTGGGCGCGAGCTCAGAGGGCGAGAGGAAGAAGAAGGCGAGCGCGGTGCGAGCAAATGGCTAAGGTAAAAATCCTCCCCTTCACTCGTTATCTTTTATAGAGCAAGAGGGGCGGGGGGATCGAATGGACGGGGGCCGGGGCGGGCGGCCGCAGTTAATGCGATAGACGTTGCCCGGGCCCTACTGTCCCGAAATCACCGCACGCACGCGCGGACGCCATCATTACGGCGCGGTAAAAACACGAACCATCGCGCATCACCTCCACACTGCCTAAAAAGGCGCGTGCATTGCCCTCACGAAACGCCACGTGGGCCACGACCCCGCGCGCGCGGTCAATACAGGTCCACAGCTGGAAACGAAGGGACGGGGGGTTCCTTCCAAGAGAAGGCACCCCCGTAGGTCCCGTCAAACAGGGGCTAGATGCCTGATCCTTCAAGGGGCCCTTGACGGGCAACTCGAGGAGTCAGAGGCAACCTCAAACGCGCTTGCTCGATATAGCCCTCGAAAGTGTGATTCGAGGAACGCCTGGTGCCTCGCTCTAAGGCTCTTACTGATCAGCGGTTCGAGGCTCAGCCCGTAGGGGGTTCGATGGGCGCCGTAGATGCACCTCCTAACGAGGCCGCTGCCGACCAGTGGTTCGAAGCCCAGCCCAGCGAGGGTACGATGGACGCCATAGGTCAACAAAGGACGGGGGTGCATAGCGCTCCCCGCGAGGTCCCTACTGATCAGAAATTCGAGCCCTGGCCTGCGGAAGGTTCGACAGGGCGTTTCAGATCAACAGAGTCAGGGACGACCAGGGCGCGCGCGACCAAGCCGATCCCTGAACACGAAGTTCGGGGGCGCTCCATAGTTCGTATTCAAGGCCAAACAAGGGCAGCTAGTCGAGAGATCCCATCGAGGGAGAGCTTCCGCGCCCTCGGTCCCCACCGAACGGGACCGAGTGCTGCCTAGCACAACCATGTGAAGCACTCTCATGGACGTGTCCCCGGACCACGAGCCAACCCTTATCGAATGGGGTACAGACGTCCACTTGAATTACCCGCTAACAGCTCGACGAGGCATCCATGACTCGTGGCCCGCTCTATGGGAAGCATGGACCGCCTCACCTCTCCCCCCTGCGGAAGGGCGATGAGGGTCACGAAGTTAAGCCGAGGAGTTCACCCCGATCACCCCGTCTGGGCCAGGGCTCGAGGGCTCCTCGCACGGCTACACCCTCTGGGCGTGTTGCACAACTCCGCGAAGGGTCATTCCCCCTCAGAAACAACGAGCAAAACCCTCTAGGACTCGTTCTAGACGCGGTTGACGCCGTCCCGCACGCGTAGATCGCCGAGGCCGGCTGAAACAAACGCTTTACGGACCGGTCGCTCAGCGCAAAAACCTTGCACGAGTGCACACACTCCTCCAAGGCTTCAGGGGCTACACCCGCGGGTGCGCTAGCGCACCCCCACGGAACGTTGCACACGCTCGAGGGGAAGAAAGGTCCTATCAGAAACTTCCAGCCTTTGCGAAACTTTCTCACCACTTCAGCAAAGGCTCGGGGGCTACTGTCGGGGACAGCCATAAGGGGTCCCCTAACTACGGGGAAAATCACCCTCTTAAAACAAAAATCGCTAAACACACTCCACAAACCAACCACAGCTAGGACACGGACAAAGTCCGCGGCCTGTTGCGGCCCAACGGCCTCCGCGGCCCGTCAAACAGCCGCTCTAGCAAACTTCCACTTCGCTCGAGGGTCGGACACCACACGGGCTAGCTTCCGCCTCGCTCAAGGGCCCGGCACCCCTCGAGTGGCTTTCCTCCTCGCTCGAGGGGCCGGCGCCCCTCGAGCGGACCTCCGCCTCGCTCGAGGCTTCCCCTCGGCCTGCGGCACCTCACCTACTCTCCCCGACCGGAGCATTAAATGCCCTGTCACGCCACGGGCGCCAGGGTCAAAGGGCGAATCCCCGCCACGCCGAATCCCTGACAGCTCCCGGGAATCCGGTCCCGGCGCTGTGCGGACAGCCGGCCACTAAGCGACCATCCCCAGCGCTGTGCGGGTGCTGTGCGAAGTGGCTGGTGTCATTCCACGGCACTGTGTTACCCGGTCCCATCTTTCCTCCACGCTGCACCCCTCGAAAAGGGATGGCTACACCCTCGAGGATCGTACGACCGCCGACCCGACGCTCGGCCAGGACAGCGCCGTGACGCGGGATGAGCGAAGCACGTCCCATCCGTCAATTCCGGCCCCGTGCGGCCATCTCCAGTCCTGTACCACCATCCCTGGTGCTGTGGAACCATCCCCGGCGCTGTGGAAGCCCTGTTCCAATGGGGCGCCCCCATGCCGGCCCCTGTACAACACAAGCGCCCCCGTCAGCAAGACCCTCGAACTGATGTACGAACGGCGACCAGGCATGGACGCCGGCCAGACGACCCTCGAAGCTACTCCCCAGCGAGTACGAAAGCCACCACGACGCCTGTGAGAGCCAGGATTCGCCAGGACATCTGTCAAATCACAGGCACTGTATGCCGGTACTACAATACTGTAAAAAAAACCATGCGGCACGTCTATAAGCCGCCTCCCGTTGGCCTATAAAAGGAGGAGGCGGTCGCCCGGCCGCGGGCACCGCATCACTTTCACCCACATTCACCCACACATTCACTCAATATTGGCACCTTGCCTCAATCACCTAGCATGGACTTGGAGGCTTTTTCTCCTCTCCCGCCTTGCTTGTAGCCCCCCTCTACAGGCACCCCCCGGTGCAACGCAATACAGCTCTCACGCGCAACCTGCTGGACGTACGGCCCCGTGGCCGGAACCAGGATAAACTCGTGTCCTTGTGTTGGTAGCACCGACCATCGAGAGGCTGATCATGGCGCATCTCACTAGTTAGTGTCGGGACTAATCCTAACACCGACACCGAACGTTGGGGAAAAACGGGACCTAGGGTTAGGGTTTTGACTCGATTTTCATCGATTTCTTCCATTTCTTCCCCTAACCAGAGTAGATCTAGGGTTAGGGTTGTCTCTGGTGTCTTTGATTCGACTTTTCTTCCCCTAACCTGAGCAAGATCTAGGGTTAGGGTGTGTACTTGAGTTCGATTTGCATTTCGGTGTGCACCAAAACACCTCATTTCCAGTGTTTCTCCCCTCTTTCCGTGGTTTTGCATCGATTTCCAAGGTCATCTCCTTCTAAAAACTACACTGGCACATCTTAAAAAAAATAATCTACCCCGAAACAGATCTACTAACTAGTTAGGCTAACTGATACCAATGTTAAAACTGACCGGACCATTAGCAGTAGATCTAGACGGGTAATCACTTAATACATGAAGATAAACAAGTTCTGGATCTAGATCTACAACACCTAAAACTACTGACAAAGGAACAGAGAGGGAGTAGAGACGCAGACCATCGGCGGCGGGTGCAGGAGTGGAGTCGGAGGCCATCTCATCAGTCGTGGTCACAGGGGCGGTCGTGGCTTGACGCAGGTGAAGCAGTGGCGGGTCAGAGACGACGGTGTCGCGGACGATGCACTCGAGGGTCGGCCGGTGGCACCGTGTACATCAGATCCAGGAGGAGGACGTCCGCGGCGGTGGTGGCGGAGCTTCCCACCGCTCCAGTGCTCCCTCGGGTCGGGTTAGGGTTTGTAGGTGGGGTGTGTGGTGACGCAGGTGAACCTCGTATCGCGAGCTGTGGCCTCCACCATCTCTTTATAGCACTGTGCGATAGGGGCCCACCAACCATGGATTGGTTGGGCGCCCCCGACCAGGGCGCGAGACCGAGCCCGTTATGGCCTTTGGGCCATAACGGATGAGAGATCGAACTAACAAAAACTGCTTCCCCACCTGCGCCAACCCGGGCCACCTCGTCTGCAAGGTGACCATATTGTTTTAGGGGGTTTTTTAGATGAATGTTGGGCCTTTTAGATTTTCGGGACAAGCAGGTTATTTCTTGAATTCCATCCAGAAATTAATTTGCATGTGTAGGAGACATGAGACCCATTAGTGGCATTTTAAGACCCATGCTGTCAAGCTTTCGGCTTCATCCTTCAGCTGCTCTTGCGCAACTCAATGGGATTGTTGCCTCGTTGGAGTGTTGTAGTTGCATGCAAATCCTTGGTCCACTTCTCTAGTGGGGCACTTCCATTTGCCTCCTGGTTCCGAGCATCTTGCCTTGAGATGCATCTGGTGCATTGACATTTCAGCTGGAGGTTTTACCATTCTCATCTTAAAAACAATTGTGGTGTACCTAGTTATGTTGCTTGTGTCTAGGAGTTTGAGTAATGTAGAATCTTGGATACCTATTAGTGTTAGCCCAGATTTATGTGTGACATTGTTGTGAATCATCCATGCTCTCTTTACAGCTCAACGCTGAGTAGTTCTCCATACTTCTTTGACTCTTTGTTCACTTGTCCACCACTAGCAATAAACAGCTCTGTGTACAGAGTCTTGGGTACCTGTCAGTGTTAGCCCGGAGTTATACATGCCATTGTTGTGAACCATCCATGCTCTCTCCATGGCTCAATGCTGAGCAGTTCTCCCTGCTTCTTTGTTCACCTGTCCACCACTAGCAACAAACAGCTCTGTTTGTGAATTGTGAGTAAGGGCTGATCAAGCAAAGATCAGTGCTCTCCCATGGCTTTCCTGCGATCGCAGGCATACAGACATGCCACCGTTTTTCTTCTCGAATACGCAGGAGAGCTGCGTATCATTGTATTAAGAAGATGAAAATAGATTGTTACAACAACGCGTGGCCGGCCAGGCGCACGCCAAACTAACCTTCTAGATATTACATGAAAGTGAGACCTGGGTGGACAAATAATACATAGTGCTACCACTCGCTACACCGACAACCTAGGTGAGGGAGGTGCGGCTCAAACGATGAGCAGCCCCTCTCGAGCCAAGCAGGTGCTTGCCTTCCGTATGGGGAGAGTCAGGAACCTTGTCGGCGAAGCCACCTGTCAAGCCGGCCTTGAAGACACCGTCGAGCTCGCTCGCCTCCATGTCGAAGCGGCGCATGAGTAGGACCTCGCCACGGCAGGAGATCGGAAACACTACAAGAAAATCGTTGATTAGTGACGCAACCACATTTTAGCGTCGTTGATTTTTGACGTTCCTGGCTGATCTCGTCATAATATTTCACTTCCGAGCAAATTTAGTGACAAAATTTTTTTTCGTCATTACGGTTGACACTGTAGCGGGGTGTTCCCTGTTCCCTGCTGTTTTGTGACGCCATAAGCTCTGAAAAAACGTCATAAACCAACATCGGTCCCACATGTGAGCATTATTTTAAAAACAGAGTGTTCCAAGTCGTCATAAAATTCAGTAGGGTCCCACATATAAGCATTCTTTCAAAATTAGAGTGTTCCAAGTGGTCATAAAATTTTGCAGGGTCCCACATGTAAGCATTTTCGCCATGTCAGCGGCGTCATAAACCAACTTTGGTCCCACATGTAAGCATTATTTTAAAATAGACTGTTCCAAGTCGTCATAAAATTCAGTTGGGTCCCACATGTAAGCATTTTCGCCAGATCAGCGGAGGCTAGGTCACGAAATGTTGCAAAAATAATTTGTCATGGCATGGGTTCGAACCAGGGACCTGAAGGAACAAGGCTGTGCTGTTTACCACTGCACCACTTCTTGGTTGTGCATGTTTTATGGGCAACACAGCTAATAGTTCATGCGATTTCTTAACTGTGACCAGGTCCCACATGTAAGTTTCAGTTGAGTCTATAATTGCCTATCGAATGGTTGGTGAGTGTCAGATGGTGAGATCAAGACAGCCCACAGGGGGGTTAACCCAGGTGGTTTAGTTGTTCAGCGAGGGGGAATCTAAGGCTAAGAACTCGAGGGTTGCGCACGAGCACACGGAACACAGAGAACACGGCGAGTTTATACTGGTTCGGGCCTCCAGAGAGTAAAACCCTACGTCCAGTTGTTGGTGTAGATTGCTTGAGGATTGCGTGATTGTACAAGGGTCGAACCCCCGAGCATGTCGAGGGGGAGGGTTCATGACATGAAAGGGGAGGAGGTAGGACTCGAGACACAGCAGATGACTGCTTTAATTAATATTTATTAAAACTGAAAAAAGTACAAGGATGAGGAATACATAGCTGTATTAAAAACTATTCTACGGGTAGAATCGTCGTAGATGCTCCACGTTCCATGGGTTGGGTACGCCTTGCCCATTGCCCCACTGGAGGCGATATGTAGACGGGCTGATGACTTCGGTGACGATGAAGGGCCCTTCCCAAGGGGTAGAGAGCTTATGCATACCGTCGGTCTTCTGGATGCACCTTAGGACTAGGTCACCAACATTGAAGGAGGTCTCCTTGACGTTGCGATCATGATACCGATGAAGTTGCTGGTCGTGACGAGCTTGCCTCATGACGGCGGCCAATCTCTACTCTTCGAGGCTGTCGAGGTCGACACGACGAGTCTGCTTGGCTTCTCCCTCCTCGTAGAACTGTATGCGTGGAGCTCCAAAAGTGACGTCGGTAGGTAGGATGGCCTCTGAGCCGTAGATCAGAAAGAAAGGCAAGAAGCCCGTAGCAGAACTGACTTGGGTTCTCAGGCCCCAAATCACGTGTGGTAGCTCGGCTAACCACTGGGTAGCGTAGTTTGAAGCGTCATCAAAGATACGATCTTTGAGAGCTTGGAGGACCATGCCGTTGGCACGTTCGACCTGGCCGTTGCACTTGGGGTGGGCGACCGAGGAGTAGTAGACGTCGATTGTGTTGTCCTGACAGAAATCCCAAAAGGCGGACCCTGTGAAGGCTGACCCTTGGTCGGTGATGATCCTATTGGGCACACCGAAGCGACGTGTTATATCTTGCATGAATTTAGCCGCTTCTTCCGACGTGACATTTGCAACAGGTCGGACTTCAATCCACATGGTGAATTTGTCAACAGCCACGAAGATATTCCTGTAGCCACCCGGAGCAGTTTGAAAGGGACCCACGGAGTCGAGGCCCCACATGGCAAAGGGCCAGGATGGGGGGATTGTGCGCAGGGCCTGAGCTGGCAGGTGCTGCTGTTTGGCAAAGAATTGGCATCCTTAGCACCTCTTGACGAGGTCTTTAGCGTCGGACATGCCTGTGGGCCAGTAGAAGCTAGATCGGTACGCTTTGCCGACCAGATTGGCGGAGGCCGCGTGGCAGCCACACTCACCGCCATGAATCTCAGCCAAGAGCTGTAGACCTTCTGATCGCAGGATGCACTTCATCAAGACGACGGTAGAGGCGGCTTTTCTGTAGAGGTCGGTACCGATCACGACATAGTTGGCACTTCGTCGTGTGATATGCTCTCGTTCAGCTTTGTCTTCTGGGACTCGTTGGTCGAGTAGGAAGGCTAAGAAAGGCTCGCACCAATCATCCTCTTTTTCTGTCATCGGCACGTCGCGAGGAGGTGCTGTTGTTTGGTCGGGTTGTGCTTGGTCCGGATTGTCTGGGTCCAATAGTTTGATTGACGGCTTGCGTAGGTCTTGGAAGAACACACCAGTCAGGACTAGAGCCCTCTTGGAGCCTAGCTTGGAGAGTACGTCGGCGGCCACGTTGTTTTTGCGTGTCACGTGCTGAAACTCGATTCCCTCGAAGTGGCCTTCGAGCTTGCGGATCTCAGCACAGTAAGCATCCATCGTATCCTTGAAGCAATCCCACTCCTTGTTGACTTGCTCGACGACGACCTTGGAATCGCCATGAGCCAGTAGTCGCTTGATGCCAAGGGACACTGCTATACGGCTATACGGAGCCCATGGATTAAACTTCGTATTTCGCTCCATTGTTGGAGGCCTTGTAGTGTATTTGCAGGACGTACTTGAGCTGCTCTCCCTGAGGAGGGATGAGTAATACGCCTGCTCCTGCACCTTCTAGGTTGAGGGCGCCATCGAAGTACATTATCCAGTGTTCAGGCCTCTCCTTGGGAGGGGGCATCTGGATCTCTGTCCATTCTGACACGAAGTCAGCGAGGATCTGTGACTTGATCGCCTGCCGAGGGCAGAACTCGATGTCGAACTCTCCAAGCTCGACCGACCACTTAACGATGCGACTGTTAGTGTCGCGGTTGCGGATGATCTCTCCCAGCGGAAATGATGATGGTATCGTGATCTTGTGAGCTTGGAAGTAGTGGCGCAGCTTTCTCGACGTGATCAGGAGTGCATACAGCAACTCCTGAGGCTATGAATACCATGTTTTAGCGTCGACCAGGACCTCACTCACGTAGTACATAGGTCGTTGAATAGGGTAGGCCTGCCCTTCTTCTTCTCGTTCTGTGACGAGGACGGTGCTGACCACATGAGTGGTGGCAGAGATGTAAAGTAGGAGGGTTTCCCCTGCTATGGGTGGCGTCATGATTGGAGGCGTGGTCAAGGACTCTTTGAGAGCCTCGAAAGCTTTTTGTGCCTCTTCGTCCCATACAAACTTATCTGCCTTCTTCAATAGCTTGAAGAAAGGCAGACCTTTCTCGCCGAGCTTGCTGATGAAGCGAAATAGAGCCGCCATCATACCTGTGAGTTTCATGATGTCTTTCTTGCAAGATGGCTTGGCCATATTGCGTATTGCGTCGACCTTGACAGGATTTGCTTCGATGCCCCGGTGTCCGACCATGAAGCCCAGGAGCAGTCCGGAGGGGACACCGAAGACGCACTTGGTCGGATTGAGCTTCCACTGGTACTCACGTAGGTTGGAGAAGGTCTCGGTGAGGTCGGCGATGAGCTGATCTTCCTCAGTGGTCTTGACGACCACATCGTTGATGTAAGCTTTGACGTTCTTCCCGATCTGCGTCTTCAGGCACTTCTGTATCGCCTTCTGGTTTGTTGCTCCAGCGTTTTTGAGGCCAAAGGTCATGACCTTGTAGCAGTAGATGCCATTGGGTGTTACGAACGCCGTCTTGTCTTCGTCATCAGGATTCAAGGCTATCTGGTGATAACCTGAGTAGCAGTCGAGGAAGCACAGTAGAATGCTACCAGCCATGGAGTCCACGACCTGGTGGATGCGAGGAAGAGGGAAGAGATCTTTTGGGCAGTGCTTGTTGAGGTCGGTGTAGTCGATACACATCCTTAATCTGCCAGTCTTTTTTGGTACAAGGACCGGGTTTGCGAGCCAAACCGGGTGTTTACATTCGCGGATGAATCCTGCAGCTAAGAGCTTGCAGACCTCTACTTCTATAGCCTGTTTTCTATCTTTTGCAAATCGCTGGAGCTTTTGCTTGATAGGTCGAGCGGTCTTGTTCACTTCAAGGGTGTGCTCAGCCAGTTCCCTGGGGACACCGGGCATGTCGGATGGGCTCCATGCAAAGATGTCGGCGTTGTCCCTGAGGAAACTGGTGAGCGTGAGTTCCTATTTGGGGTCGAGGTTGGCCCCGATGGTGACTTCCTTGGATGCGTCAGGCAGGCCGAGGCAAACTTTCTTCACAGCGGGACTTGGGTCCAAGGCTGTGGCTGTATGCTTCTGCTCTGGCACCTCCAGAGTGGTTTGGTAGATCTTGGCAGCCTGGGCGACCATGACCGTGGCTGCAGCTTTGCAGGCAGAATCTTTGGCGAGCTCGACGGTGGAGCTCTCGCAGTTGTAGGAGACCATGATGTCACCGAGGATGGAGAGGATCCCGTTTGGTGCTGGCATCTTCATGATGAGGTAGGTGTGATGTGGTATGGCCATGAACTTGGCCAACATAGGTCGACCAAGGATGGCATGGTAGGAGGAGCGGAAGTCCGCGACCTCGAACGTCAGGTACTCCGTGCGGAAGTTTTCCTGTGTGCCGAAGGTGACCGGTAGGCATACATGACCTATGGGGTACGCAGCCTTGCCGGGCACGACGCCGTAGAAGGGTTCGTCGCAGACAGTCATCTTGTTGAAGTCGAAATCCATCTTTCTCAGTGTCTCTGTGAAGATGATGTTCAAACTGCTGCCCCCATCGATGAGGGTCTTAGGCAGGAATGCGCCATCCACTATGGGGTTGACGACCAGCGGGTAGGTCCCGGGGTCTGGTATGTGGACCCAATGGTCTTTCCTTGAGAAAGTGATGGGGAACTCCGACCAGCGTAGAGGCTGTGGGGTTTCAGTGTTGACTTGGCCGATCTCCCTTGCGTTTGATCGTGTCTGTCTGTTGCTCTTGGCTGCCTGACGACTACCCACGATGAAATTGATCTCCCTGTTGGCGGTCTGGAATGCGCCATTGGGGTTACCCCCTTTTGGCGGTGGTGGTGGAGAACGCTCCTTGCGGTCGTTGTTGTTGCGGTTGTGGTCGTCCTGGCGACGACGATCATCCCGCCGCTCGTCGCGGCGCTCGTCACGCCGGTCGTCACGACGATCGTCTCGCCGGTCGTTGCGGTTGTCTTCATGGCGATCGTCACGGTGGTAGTCGTCGCGTCGATCATCGTGGCGGTAGTCGCGGTGATAATCCCGGCGGTCCCTGTCGTCGTTGCGACGGTAGGGTCGGCGGTCGCGGTAGTCACGTCGATCAGGTCGACGATTGCGATTGTCGTAGCAGCGGTTGCCGTTCTGGTCGTCATTGCTGCCGCTCTTGGTCTTCTTGGGCTTTGGAGGTACCCCCAGGGCGCGCTTTAGCTGTTCGCATTCCCTCATGGTGTGCTTGGCGTCGCGGTGGAACTGGCACTGGTCGTCCATGACCATGTTGAAGTCACCTTCAAGGAAGGTGGAAGGTCTGGGTGGATCGGTCGCATAGACCTCGCCAGATCGCTTGCGCGACCTGTTGCCACCATCATCGTGGTCTTCTCCTTTGAAGTCGTGCATCACCGCATCCTGAGTGTCGACAAGCTTGTCGACGTAGGCCATGAGGTCACCGATGGTATGGGCGTCGGCTTCATGGATCTTCTCAAAGAGTTTGATGTTGGTTATCCCCTTCTTGTAGTATGCTATGACGTCTTCGTCCTTGACGCCTGCGAGGGTGTTGCGGTTCTCGAAATAGTGGTTAGTGTACTCACGGAGAGTTTCATCACGCCGCATCCATACTCTTGCGTGCTGATGTGTATTGCCAGGGCGGTTGTAGGTCGCTTGATAGTTGGTCGTGAAGAGCCGTGACAAGGTCACCCACGAGGTGATGCACTCCGCAGGAAGATTGTCGAGCCACAAGAGTGGCGCTTTGCCCATCACAAGGGGGAAGTACCCTACCATGTGGTCTTCATTGCCTCCAGAGGCGCATGCCGCAATGCTGTACATCTTGAGCCAGATACTTGGGTCGAAGCGACCGTCATATTTTTCAATGGCTGACTTGAAGTCTTTGGGGTATCTGATCGTCTTGAGATGACGTGAGAATGCTGGGAAGTTGTTGACTGCTCCAAGACTGGCTGACGGGGTGTAAGCCATCGGGATGATGTAGAGGTCATCTGGAGGACCGCTATCTTGGTCGTACTGGGCACGTCGGAGGAGCTCTTGGTCGTGCATGTGCCGTAGTTCCGTTGCTTGGATAGGATTATTAGCGCCAAGGGGATTGGGGACCCCATTGTCGCGGTCGTAGTTAGCACGACGTGCTATCTCCACTTTGTCTCGTATGTGCTGCCGTTGGCTCCCTTGAGCTTGGTTGGCTTGTGCTGGTGGAGGTTGGGCTCCAACGTTCTGTCTTGCATTGCCGGCAGCATTCTGTTGCTGAGCACCAGCAGCATTAGCCGCGTTGTTGGCGACGTTTCCGATGGCATTAGCGACAGGATTTGCTGGAGGGTTGGCCGCGGCATTGGCGGCGGCATTGACGGGTTGCACGACTTCGTTCTCCCCGCCTCCTTCTTCGGCCACGGGCAGAAGAGGAGCATTAGCGTTGGAGCGACGTCGTTGCCGAGGTTGCTCTGACCTACTCCAGGAATAGGAGCTTGAAGCTGATCTGCTGTAACCTGGACCTCTTTCCTCGACCTGGGCCGTGGCGACGCGGATGTGAGCTTGCAGACGCCGTATTGCAGGAGTGTCTTCAAGCTGATCCAGTGCGGCAAGGGCTACACCCAAGTTGGCTTGAGGAGAGTTGTAGACTTCATGGCCGTCTTGCTCAAAGTCCCTCAGGAGGTCTCTGGCACGTAGGCGGTTTCAACGAGGCTCGTTGCGGTTCTGTTGTTGTTGAGGTGCAGCTGGAGCCGCGCCAGGTTGCGCCCCATTGACGATGTTGCCTACGGGTTGGTCGCCGGCGCCTTGTCCGACGTTGGCCGCGGGCTGACCTGCCCCTGGAGCAGCTGCATCTAACTCCTGCTGACAACGTGTAGCTCTCGCGGCATTAGCGTTCTCGCGCTCTATGCGTTGCTCATCTATCTCTCCGAGTTGAGGAGGTACGTCTGCAGAGACCACGAGGACCTCTCGGTCTGGGATCTCAAAGACTTCTCCCGGATAGTTCGGGGAGATGGTCGTGCGGGCGATCTGAAACACAAGGCGGTCCGGAGACGGCTCACGGTTGATCTGGCGGCGATGAGCCACGAGGAGAGGTCGTCGGAGCTTCTTAAGCACACGGCACTGGCGAGCTGTGTGTTTGGAGTTCTCGGGTAACCCCTGTGGTCTCCACGATGTGGGGTTTTGGGTCCAGATTTGATCTAGATCTTGTGCTTCATGTAGCGAGACGCTACGTGGGTTGCGTTCCGCAGGCCAAGAGGCATGCTGGATGAAGATGGAGTGGTCCTGCGAGGGCGTTTGGTGCGCTCACAGACCTTGATCGTGTCAGAGAGCATGTCTTCGACATGATCGAGTCCCGCGATCAGGTTGCTAGGAGTGGGTGGGTGGGTTTCCGCCAGCAGATCTGTCCCGACCTGCTGGTTAGAGGTGACCGCATTGCCCTCGATGACGAGGCAAACGGCTGGAGCGGTGGATTTCGCCGGCATAGAGCCGAAGCAAATGTCGACGGGGTTGGCGAGGATGTCCGCCATGCTCTCCGGGAAGATGACACCGTTGGTCGAAGCCATCGAGTTGCACGAAGAACCTCGGATTCCGCCCCTACCTGGCGCGCTAACTGTCAGATGGTGAGATCTAGACATCCCACAGGGGGGTTAACCCCGGTGGTTTAGTTGTTCGGCGAGGGGGAATCTAAGGCTAAGAACTCGAGGGTTGCGCACGAGCACACGGAACACAAGAACACGGCGAGTTTATACTGGTTCGGGCCTCCGGAGAGTAAAACCCTACGTCCAGTTGTTGGTGTAGATTGCTTGAGGATTGCGTGATTGTACAAGGGTCGCCTTGCCCGCCTTATATTGGCCAGCAGACAAGGTCGGTTCCCAGACTCCTGGTCGGTTACGACCAGGAGACCTAAGTCTAGTTGATTACATCACTTGCCATATCCGTCGATCTGCCTAGGTCGGAATCCACCGATGTCTTGTCTTGCACGCTAAGTCTTGTGGTCGTTCGAGATAAGGTCATCTGGGGAATCTTCTGAAAGGTCTTAAGGAGGTCGTGTGGGCCGCCAACTAGGTCGGTTGGGCCCACTGACAAGTCGGCGGGTCTTCTGGTAGGCCGGACCCACTTGTCGGGGACAGCTGTGAGCCTGGTCGGTGGGGACCCAGGGGTACCCATGTCTCACAGCGAGACGCTTCACTCAGACTTCGCAAAGACTTTCAACTTCTGCTACGCAGATCTGCAATGGTGGCTTGTGGTAGGAATGGAGAATCCTAGCGGCGATGAGAGGGTGAGTTATGAGGCACCTCCTGGCTACCAGTGCCTGAGTCAGCGTGACAAGGTCAGTCTTCTGGTTTGAGCCACTACATTTTATCCTACAACCTAGGGATGGAGATTTCTAGATTTGGGGATCTTGCGGATTGATGAGCATATACAAATACAATTGATTCAGATTTCTTTGTACCCTCATATTTGCACTTCGATTGGTGTTAGAAGTTGATAGGCTATTGACAATTCATAGGTGTTAGATTCAGTTAGATTTCAATTTGCATCAGATTGATAGGTTGTTGTATTTTACTAGCTTCTAGAGGTGGCTTGGTCCACTGATTTTGTGGCATCAGGCCCTCCTGATGCTGATCTTATCCTTGTGGATCGCTATAACAAGTGCGAGCATGGGTATGCTGTCCTTGTCAAGGAACCCTTGTGCAGCCTTGGGCGCCGGTATGGAATCTGCGGTCAGGTAGACTTATAGTACTTGTACTCTTGATGTCAGTGTTGCAAATGGATAATTGTATGAACATGTATGTATTTGGTGTCTACAGCCTGAAGACCAACAATGTGGGATGTTTATTTGGATTGATCCTCAATGGGATGCTAGGACTACTGCTGTTCTGGATAGGCTGACAAAGGTTGTTGAAAATGGTCGAGAGGAAACAATTGATTTGAAGGAAGACTGTGAAATTGCTAACAAGCAGCTTGAAGCTACTGCCGCTGAGTTGAAAAGGGTGAAGGCAAAGCTGGAACGGGTTGAGAAGGAGAAGGAATCGATTCTTTGTGAGTTAAATAAAAATAGGTAGTTACGATTATTATGAAACTTGTTACTTGTTGATGTTTAACTACTGGTTGTTGCTCACTTCATAGTGATGAACAGCCCTGAATGACATGTAGTGTTATGAAACTTGTTGCTGCTGATGTTTACTTAAGATCATGCAAAAGACAAAGGGAACAACAATGGGAAGGATCGCAAGAAGCTAGCAAGAAGCTTGAAGCTACTTCTCCGCAGAAGCTGCAGGATGGAGCTATGGAAGGAGAATCAACGCCTACAAATGTAATTTATGTTTAGTTCTTGAGTGTTGAGAATGATCATGAGTTGATGGAACTTGTTGCTACTTGGTGTTGTGAACTTTGTGGTCGTGAGTTGAGAAACTTGATGCTACTTGATCATAATTATGTTTGCTACTTGGTGTTGTGAACTTTGTGGTCATGAGTTGATGTTTTGTTGGAAGGACCTTCCTGAGTAACGATCGCGAAACTGCTTATTTCCTACTGTCGTTCCAAGTCATCATAAAATGGAGGTCCCACATGTAAGCATTTTCGCTAGGTCACGAAATGTTGCAAAAAAAACTTACCATTGCAAGGGTTCGAACTAAAGACCTATAGGAACAAGACTACGTTGCTTACCACTGCACCACTTCTTGGTTCTGTCATTTTAACAGGAAACACTTTCCTTATGGTTGTGCAAAGTGAATCTTTAATATAAATTAGTAATTCGCAGGCGAAAGGCTTCACTGCCTTCGCAAAGACTCTCGACTTTTGCTACGCGCAGATCTGCAACGGCTCGTGGCAGGAATGGCGGATCCTAGAGGCGACGGGAAGATGGTTCCGCCGCCACCTTCCAGCTACAAGAAGCTGAAACGGCTCGACAAGGTCAGTTCTCTAGTTTGAGCCACTATATTTTCCCCTATCGTCCTAGGGATTTCTAGATTTGGGGATCAAACGGATTGATGAGCATATACACTAGAATCAGATTTCATCGTACCCTCATATTTGTACTTCGTTTGGTGTTACAAGTTGATAGGCTATAGACAATTTATAGGTGTTAGATTCAGTTAGTTTTCAGTTTGCATCGTTTGATGGATTGATAGTTATTGTATTTTACTAGCTTGTAGAGGTGTTTGAAACCACTAAAGCTGGGTTGCAGGAGGTGAAGATAGACCTGCAAGAACAAGAAGACAGAGAACTCATGGCGCAGCTAGAGGCTGTAAAATACAAGGAGCTGTGTCAGGAAATTCTAAATACAACTATGCAAGAGATGAGGAAATTCAACGAGATGGCTGACCAATTGTTACATGAACAATTGCAACAGACCAACAACTACAAGGAGTTGTGTGCCCATATGTTACGCCTGGATAATGCCTTATTGAAAGAAATAGGTGAGATTCTTGACCAAGAGTCGAAAGACCTGGTACTGGACAGGAAGGCAAAACCTGAAGAGGAGGCAAGGTCATGGAAGGAAGAATGCGCAAAGGCTAACATCAAGCTTAAAGCAACTACCACAGAGCTGGAAAACGTGAAGGGAAAGCTGAAACATGTCATCGATGCGATGGAAGTGTATAAGCAATCGGTTGAGCAGCTAGTTATCGAGATCGAGAAGGAGAAGAAATCGATACAACAGAGTGTTATCCAGATGGAGAAGGAGAAGCAATGGATACTACGCGAGAAAGATAAAAATAGGCAGTGCTTGATTATTATGAAACTTGTTCTTTGTTGATGTTTATTTACTAGTTGTTCCTCCTGATCATAATACATAGTGTTATGAAACTTGTTGGTGCTTATGTTTTCTTTAGGTCAGCCAAGCGAAAAAGGGATCAACAATGGGAAGGATCCTTAGAAGCTACTGCCGCTGAGCTGCAGAAGGTGAAGGAACAGCTGCAGGATGGAGCTATGGAAGGAGAATCAACGCCTACAGATGTAAATTGATGATCAGTTCTTATCGTTATGATTACAAATGGGTGGTTATGATTATTTTGAAAATTGTAATGATGATCATCCTATGATGTTTGCTACTTGGTGTTGTGAACTTTGTGGTCATGAGTTAAGAAACTTGTTGCTACTTCGTGTGATGATCATCCTATGATGTTTGCTACTTGGCGTTGTAACTTGTTGCTACTTGGTGTTGTGAACTTTGTGGTCATGAGTTGAGAAACTTGTTGCTACCTGATCATAATATGATGTTTGCTGCTTGGTGGACGGCAAAGTTCCGGTCTGTTGATGTTTTGCTGGAAGGACCTTCCTGAGGAACGATCGCGAAACTGCTTGTTTCCTACTGTGGTTCCAACTCGTCATAAAAATTAATAAGGTCCCACAAGTCGGTCTGATAAAAAAACATAGGAAAATTAAAAAGGATACTATGTCAATAGCAGGGGTCGAACCCACAGCCAATGGCTATATCAACCGTGTTCCCTGCAAGGGGCTTGCCAGCACGCTGCTGTGGGTCGTTGTGGCAAATATCTAGCCTAGAGGCCTTGGTGCGCAGATATACAACCCGCGGCAGGAATGGTGGATCCTCACATCGAAGGGAGTAGAGTGAGCTACGGTCAGGTCAGTACCCTGTTTCGTGCCTCTGCTTTCCCCTTTCGTCAGAGGGAAGTGATTTTTGGAATTGGGGATTTCGGTTGAAGCACGATTGTTGTTACAAGTTGATTGATAGGCTTTAGTTTAGAAAGTGCAAAACTAAGCATTGATTTCAAGTTGCAATGAATTTTTTTGAAGCATCCGTGTACTCCAGCATCTTCTTCCATTGGTAGTTACTGCTCGGAGACATCTTCCTGCAATAGTAGGCATTGGCATCCTAAAGACAAGTGCAAACACGGGTTGAGAGCTGTGGTGAAGTATGCTTGGACCTTTCTCAACCCTGGCCGCCGGTTTGCTGGCTGCCCAAAGGTAGTGGCTAGTTGTCTACCTGCTTATGTGGTGCCTGTGGTCAACGGCTATTGCTAATGGGTCATTTAATTTGCAGGAACAAAAAGAGCAATTCGATTACTTCTGCTGGATTGATCTAGAATGGGATGAAAGGTCGTATGTTGTTATGCTGAAGCTCATGAAGAAGAAAGCGAAAGCTGAAGAGGATGCAAAGCAGTGCGAGGGGGAATTGGGAAAAGCTAACTGTGAGCTTAGAGAGATTAGGAATGAGCTCAAAATAGCGCGACAAAAACTTCAGAAGGTTACCGCCGAGCTGAAGTCAATTGGGAATTATAGGCACAATGTCAAACTCGCGCATGTGCTGCTTGCTTTATTTGTTTTTTCGCAGGAATGGCGGGATTGATGTTCGGTGGTAAGGCTAATTAGATGTCTCGATCATGTATTCTGCAAGTGACACTTTTGTATTGTGAACAATGTGTCGATCATGTATTCTGAACATTGTGCCCTATGCTTCTGAGCATTGTACTGATGATGTATTGCCAAAATCTACCGAGAAATGCACGGCAGTTAGTATCCACCACATTGTACTGACCATTTAGTCCGACCTGTTCACATTTCTAAGAACGTAATTTCCGTTAGGTTCCCCAACAGTCATAATGAATTATTATTGTTATCCCGAAATCAACGGAGCAGCAGCGAAGGTTGCTTTGGGTGGCGAAGGAGCGGTGAATTTACTGTAAATGCGGAGAAAGGAATGGTGGATTTGTTGTAAATGGGGCATTGATCGACTTCTTCTGCCTGGGGTAAAGAAAATATTTTTACAATTGCATCTCCTCCTCTCGGAAGGAAGATCCGTGAGAGTACAGTGCTCTCTTCCAAGTCTCTGTATCAATTTGAATGTGCATTTGACCTGGCACTCTGATGTTAGAAGAAACTATTTTCAGGACGGCCGTAGGTCAGTAATCATGTCGTCAAGGCGGTTGCCGTTATCGCTGGTGGTGCTCCCTACAGAGGTGAACATTGACATCGCCGGCCACCTCGCTGCGACCTCGGAGCGGCCCATGGACGACCTCCATGGCCTACGGGCGACCTGCCAGGAGATGCGTCGCATGTGCAACAACGCGACCATTGGTCGGCGCGTGGCGCTAGAGCGATTTGCCGTTGAGCTGCAGTGGAACGACCGCAAGGGCTACGACGCCCTCCTCGATTGCCTGACCCGCATAAGAAACCCGAAGGCATGTTTCATCTCTAGGATGGACATCCTGTTCGGGGAAAACTATAGCTCCTGGTCATCCATCGCCAAGCTCGAGGAGGCCGCCCAGGCCGGGCACAATGTGGCGGCCTACGTAGCCGCCATGGTCCTCTACAGGGCCAATGGCGGCGCCGGTGATGATGACACTGCGAGGCGGTATATCAGACAGGTCGAGGGTGAGGAAGAATCGGCGGCCGCGACATCGATGATGATGCAGACGAACAAGGGTTGCCTGCGGTGCCGTGAGGCAGCCTCAGAGGTGATCCGACGAGTGACATGGCGCCGACGTGCAACGCTAGCACCGCCAGTGGTGCGCGGCAATCATCAGTGCGCAGTCCGCTTGTGCTTCAAGATGAGCTGGGAAGAATGGTCACATTTTTGTAACGAGGAATGTAGAATTCACGCTGAATGTGATCTGTTCTTTAGCAAAATAATTGGATATCTGCATCCAAAAAAATTACCCTGACATGTGAGACTGATTTTGGATATATTTGTTTCTAGATCAATCCACTGATATCTGTTTCTATCTCTCTTCCTTGATTCCTGTGTAGCAATACTCGCACACGCATTGACGTGATGGAAACCAACTTCTGGTCTTCCCCCATTTATTTACCACGGCTGGTAGTTGGAATAGTTCATCGCAATTTAGAGAGGTGGAAATCAATATTGGACAATTAAAAAACAAATAATGTGATCTCACTTTCTCAGAAACTACGAAATCCGTAATCTGGTTTGCCCAATTCAAAACAAGCAACTTTTGCCAGGAAAAGAATGAAAATTTTTGTCCGGTCTGTTAATGTTTCATAAACCCAAACTGTAACACCCGAAAATTCCATCATAATAAAATAATGCTAGCAACATGGTTTAGTTTTTATTTTCTAAGGGTTAAATAAATTGACTAAATAAATTTACCTTTAATTAAATTAAACCACATTTAAATTTAGAATTAACCAAGTGTTTGATGCATTCATGCTCTTGCATTGGTTTTTGTTGTGTGGTTTTTAAAACAAAAGCAAAAGGTTCAAAAAGCTCAAAGTCTCAAAAACCAACCTCCGCTCTCTCTCCCTCTCAATCTCTCTTTCGCTCCTCTCTTCTTAGCCCATACCGGCCTCCTATCTTTTGGCCCAGCCCGGTTTCTCCTCTCTCTCTTTTTCCTTCAGCAGCCCAGGTTCAGTAGGCCGCCGGCCTCGTTTGGCCCACCTCTCTTCATTCCTCCTTTTCTTTCATTTCCCCGCCGGCCCATCCATTCTTCCGGCCCACTTAATCTCCCGCGGCCCACCTCTCTCTTTCCCTCTCTCCCACTCACCGACAGGCGGGCCCCACATGTCAGGGCCGTCCCCTACCTTCGGCCCCCTTTCCTTCTCCCATGGCCGCGCCGCCCCATCTCTCTCGCCGTGCCCCTGGCCTTTCCCCTTCCCTTCCACGAGCCACCTTCAATGCGCGCCGGCCCACTCACCGCGCCGCCTCGCTTCCTCTCCCGAACCGCCTCCCCACCGAGCCCACCGAGCATTCATGGCCGCACCGCCGAGCTCCTCACCACCGACCTCGCCCCACCGCCTTAGACGCCCCCTCCCCTACCCTCCGGGACCTATAAAAGGAGAGCCCGAGCACAGTTCAACCCGCACCTCCTCTCCACTCTCTCTACCTCGCTCGGAGCCGCGCGCCCCTCTTCCGCCGGAGCCCGGAGCGCCACCACAAGCCGCCGGCGTCGATCTCCTACTTCGCCGCTTCTTCCGCTTCTACAGGCTCCTAGGTGAGTTTCCCTCCTCCTAAGCTTCGGTTTAGCCTTGATTTCGTCGATTTTAGGCGCTCGGTAGCTCGAATCCGAGCCTCACCGGCGAGCTCACCATCCCGCCGCCGCCTTGCGCTGCCGTATCACCTTTCCGCAGCCCTAGATGCTTCTTCGACTTCCTGGATGTGTTCGCAAGCTTCATAGCTTTGTTTTGGTGCATCCCGCTCTCAAAACTGCGCTCAGATGCTCGATTTCGAGCAGCTCCGGCGACCTCGCCGCCGTGAGCCGCCGCGCACCGCCGGTCTCCGGCGTGACCGCCGCCACTCGCAGCCCGTCGCCGTCCACGGCAAGATCTGCGGCCCAAATCTACCTTTTTCCCCAGTCAAAATAAGCTATACCGGTCAACCCAAGCAAAAAAATCCACAGCTTTACAAAAAGACCCCTGTACTTTTTAATATAACAATCATGCCCTTCCACCTATTAGAATCCTTGCGGTTAAGTCCATTTTTCTTATGTTTAGAACCCTGAGCTCTTTAGTTTTTGTGACCCGCAGTCCTTAGCTGGTTTTTAGCATGTTAGCCCTCCTGTTTTAAGCATAATTAGATTTAGGCCGCTGGTTTCTTGCAGATAAGCCCCTGGAAGATAGTTTCCTTCACAATCTAACCCCTAGATCTTGTCTAAGCCATATCTTTTTCGGCTTAGCTCCGTTTTAAGCGTTCTTGGTGTCCACGCGATCGTCTCAACAAGCACGTTAGTTTTAGAAGCTTGTTTTAGTCTTTTAGCAATGTTTGATATATTGTTTATTTATTGCATGTTTCCTTGTGTGATCGTAGAGGACGTACCGTTCGAGGTCGAGCAGGTGCAATCATTTGAAGAGGACGAGCCACACTTTTTAGGCGAAGAAGGCAAGTGGTTTTCCCCCCTGCATATTCTTCTTGTCCTAATAACAAGCATGTTATCACACTTTAATTGTATATGTTGTTATGCATAAATTTGATGGGAAATGCCTATTAAGGAAATGACTAGTTTTCATCCCTATACCTTGAACACCTTGATTTAAACAAATGTTTTGGGTAGATAAATGCTTAGATGCTATACTATGGGGTGATGGAAATGAAACTTTACAAAATGCTGATTAAGATAAAGTTGGTGCTTTATGGTAATACAAGATCACATGAATTAAATCGGAACATGGAGAACCACCCAGGAAAATAGTGCAACCACAGTCCACATGGCTCTGGCTTAGCTAATTAATTAGGAGTGTGAATTATCTGATGGCCCTATCCGAAAGGAACACAGGGGGCTCCGGGTTGCAGGGGTATAGCCCGATCCTTTTGGGGTAGTAGCCTTTGCTAAGGTGCTGACCACTAGAGAGGGTTATGGTCCGCCCTGAGCTGTAACTATCGTGGGTTGTTGGTGCTTTTGAACGCCTTTGTAAAGGCTTCGTAGTGGACCCCTAGCCACTCACCTCGGAAGTGTTTAAGGGCCTTGCAAACCCGGGCAACATGGGGAACACGAGCTGTGGTGAAAGTGTACAACCTCTGCAGAGTGTAAAACTGATCGATCAGCCGTGCTCACGGTCAAGAGCGGCCTGGACCCTCACATGATAATTGAACTTGAAGATGGAATTTAAATCGTGGTTTTTATGGTTTGAGGAAATGGTTTATAAATGCTAAGTTTTGGGTTGGTATAAACTTACACTTAGTAAATAGGTGCTTGCTAATAAAATTTGATCAACTTAAAAATGCTTATCGCTGAAAGCCTTAGCCTACCCTTGATAGCTTTGCATTTTTCCCCCACGGGCTGAGTACCAACCATAAGTGTACTCACCCTTGCCTATATGTTTTTAGAGGAGGATGCTGGAGCAGAGTTCTTCGATGAGTTTGATGGATTCTGAGGCATGCGTTTCCCCCAGTCAGAGGCTTGTGGAGTTGAAGACGGTGTTTCATCATCTAGTTACCGATGATCGTGTAAAGACCTTCGAGTATAATGTTATGAGTGTAATAAGATAATGAACCTCTCTTTGTACGTTTTGAGCATTGTATTATGATATTACACTCATTTGTCTATCATATGTGTGAATTTATGATTCTGGCACACGTATGAGATGCATTCAGTTTTCTTTGAAAAAACGGGTGTCACACAAACATCCGGTCCTGCCCGGGTTATATTGCCTATCTCATTGCATGCTTTCATTTTGTTGTTACCAAGCATGACTCGTCAACAAGGAAGAATGAAGTCGTGGTTCAAACTCTAAGTCAGCTTGCTTGTCTTCACGATTCTTTCCTACTAACCAAGTCTTTGAAAAACAAATCTTTCCTAGATGGGGTAGTGTACACTAGATAGAGTGGACACCATCTTACTGAAAGCCAATTTGTTGCCCATCGCTTCAAATTGCTCTACCTAAGCCACGGCTCCACGTTCGAATTGTGCACGTTTTTGGCTCTCCCTAACAAGGATGATATCATATGTCACCTTATCCATATTTAAAACAAGCATCTTTTTGCCATCAAATGATTAAAAATATTTCTCCAGTCTACTCATGGTTCGTAAACCGAAACATCCGACCTCGTATACCAGAATAACCGGTCTCGTGGGAACTTTCGATCTCATCATGTTCAAGTGAATTAAGTTTGCTCCAAGTTCAATGAGATTGCAAGTTACGCGCCTAGGCCATTTGCCTGACACGATCCCCCATGAGACCCTGCGCCTTTCCCTTGG
The DNA here is from genome assembly GCA_036936925.1 of Cenchrus fungigraminus. Taxonomy (NCBI): domain Eukaryota; kingdom Viridiplantae; phylum Streptophyta; class Magnoliopsida; order Poales; family Poaceae; genus Cenchrus; species Cenchrus fungigraminus. Next base: position 58,565,621 of record CM072776.1, on the reverse strand, counting down.
CAAATGAGATCTATTAATATATACTGGAAAACACTTTTGCATCTCCTCCTCAATGAAAGAAAACCCCATCGGCATCTCCTCCTCTCGACACTAGAAGACCCCATCGGCATCACCTCCTATCGGCGCAAGTACCATCGTCCTCTCTCCCAATTCAATCGATTTCTTTGTTCTTTCGACCTTTTCCGCCTCTTTGAGCAAACTAATTTCTATGTGCATTTCAGAGCATCTCCCCCAATGGTCGGCGACAATCATCACGTGCCTCCTGTGGAGCTCGCTCTCCTACCATCCACGCAGGCTAAAGCTCCGGTGGGGCCGAGATGCAGCGACTGCAGCGGGACAGAAACGCCGCAATGGATGGCCGGGCCGATGGGGCCCGACACGCTTTGTGCCGACTGCGGCCTTGGTCGCTGGCATGCCGGGCAGCGGTGGGAGAGGCGTTCTCTCCGCATCTATCAAACCACGATTCCCGTCTCACCGTCGCCACCAGAAGCTGGCGTGCAGTGGGTCGAGTGCCCGAGAGGCCGGGTTGGTCACACGTGGCAGCTGTGGCCCTCCATTCCGCCATTGATGTAAAGTGCGCCCGCCGCTTGGACTGTACCGGAGAGCTCAGGCAACGGTCGTTCCCGTCCCTGCTCCACAGGCCGGCGGCGTTACCAGCCGCTCAGCCATTGATGTAAAGTGCGCCTGCCGCATCGACTGTCCCGGAGAGCTCAGGCGCACGGCCATACCCGTCGCCACCAGAAGCTGGCGTGCAGTGGGTGGAGTGCCCGAGAGGCTGGGCTGGTCGCACGTGGTTGCCGTGGCCCTCCACTCCGCCATTGATGTCAAGTGCGTCCGCTGTCCCGGAGAGCTCAGGCGCACGACCGTTCCCGTCCCTGCTCGACAGGCTGGCGGCGTTGCCAGCCGCTCGGCCATTGATGTCAAGTGCGCCCGCCGTGCCAACTGTCCCGGAGAGCTCAGGGGAACGGATGTTCCTGTCCCTTCTCGAAAGGCCGACGGCGTTGCCAGCCGCTCGGCCATTGATGTCAAGCCACTCGGCCATTGATGTTATGTTATCAGTGATGTTAATTAGTATCGTTAGATTTCGTTGGAACATTGTCTTATGTATGTGGAAATTGTGATGTTTAATTAGTCACTTTAGAATGGACTATGTTTCCTACTTAGGATGGATGTTCGTTCGAATAATGCGATCGTATTTTCCTAATAACAATTCAACAAACCTTTTAGTCCGGTCCGCTCACTTTTGCAGATCAGTAAGATCCGGCCGTAGTCATTCTATTTTGCCCACAAAATCAACACTGAATTTAGTCCGGTCTGGTCACCTTTTCTTATCAGTAACTTCCGGCCGTAGCCTTCCTCGACAGGCCAAGGCGCCCGTTGCCTAATTTCCCATGGAAGCTTGCCACAACACCCCATGGAAGCTTGTAGATGAATCACAGCCACTCGATCTAGAGGCCCGTGGAAGCTTAGTATCAAATACTTATACATGATCGTGTTTCCTAGCTTGACACATTTTTTTTCGAATCAAGGGTATCCCCCATTTCCATTGCAACAACGGAAATACCGAACAAGTCACAGAACAGGGATAAAAGAGGAGTTCACTGGCCCTTGACTCGCCCTAACCTACATTGACTCAAGCTAGATTAGGACAACGATCGCCCCTAGGACTCCCAGGGAGAGTAAGCATCACCAGACAATGAGTCTGAACATCATCACAAGTTTCCAACCCAAAACATAGCACCACTAGACAGACCTACATCAACATCTGCCAATCGCTTGACAATGTCAGTTTCCTAGCTTGACACATGATCTGGAGAAGTTGAAGATCAATATTGGACGATTAATAAGAAATAGCAATGTGATCGTTGCTCACCTTGACCAAATTCAAAACAAGCATGCGGTTATTGCCAAACATCCAAAACGCTAATGCATCTCTAACCCAAACCATGTTTGTGATTTTGGTTATCATTTGTTTGTTGATCAATCCCCTTGTTTGAAGTTGTTTATGCTTTGTTTCCCTGACCATCTCTGTTCCTTGTCTCCCTATTAATGTTATCCTATTTTATCGCTCTCATAAACTATGAAATCATAAATCACCTTTGCCCAAAATCAAAACAAGCATCTTTTACAGGTCCTGAAATATTTGTCCTTTTTGTATCTTTTTCTAGACCGAAACATCCGGTCTGTTAATGCATCTCATACTCGAACATCCGGTTTAATGGCAGTAAACAGTTCATCTCTGCATGTTGAAGTGCTTGTAAATATAGTTTGCTCCAAATTCACTAAGATTACAAATTTACATAGTTCTTTTCTTTGCAAAAGACCGTTACATTATTAGAGATCGAGGCGCCTCCTTGCATTAGCGTGATACAACTCCCGAAGAGACACCCCGACTTTCCCTGAAACTGAGATATATTAATATACCAGACTCTCCCAACTCCCTCCATTGCCTTGTCTCAAACTCTCTTCCTCCAGAAAACCACAACCACCATGCCTTCTTTTCCGATTCGACTTCCCGCCTCACCATTCCCTTCCAACCCCTCCTCCATCGGGACACCACCCGACTCCCCCCAACCAAGCGCATGCGAGCCATCCGACCCCTCCTTGAGTGAATCTGATGTAGAAGACATGGAAAGGCAGGAGAGCGAGGACAGCGAGGATGAGTACGACTACGTGGAAGAGGATGAAGAGGAAGAGGAAGAGGAAGAAGAAGAGGATGAGGAAGAGACGTGGGCGGCCATTGAGAAGAAGCGATTGGCGGCCAAGAAGAGGAAGCGGGTGGAGGCAAAGAAGAGGAATCAACAGACGGAGGCGTTTGTGAGGCAGCTTTTGAAGGATGACAAGGCCGGTAAGCTTGATTCGTTCAAGGACATTCCGTCGGCGAAGGAGGAGAAGGGTGCGGAGGAGGAGGAGGTGGTGGACTCGAAGAGGACCAAGAAGAAGATGGACCTCGACGCTGGTCCTTCAAATGCCGGCCCCGCCAATCCCGGTCCCGTGGCTCCCGCAGCCATTGAAGCTCCCTCGATGCCAGAGTCATCGGGGAACTCCTCGGAGGGGTCGTCTTAGATTACTCGGATTTGGGTTTTCTTTTTCACTTTCAAATAGGTGGTCTTGTGGATGGTAAGATCAATTGTATGTTTTCTTTTGGATGGAAAAGATCGATCCCCTCTTTTCTTGCTCTGTGAATCTTGTAGTGGTAGGAAAATCCCCTGTATCCCCTGTTATCCACGAAGAACATGGGTGTTCTTCTTTTCCATGATCGCCTTCCTTGCTTCAGTGGATTTCCCTGGTCATGATGCGTTGCCATAGTCTGAGATGTAATGTCTTGTCATGTAATATTTTATTCTTATCCCACCGCACCGCATTGCAGATACACACGTAAATGATGACCGATTTTACAAATTTACCGTTTGACTAAATTCACCGTTTTGCCAAGAATATACAGAACGTAAATGATGGTCACCTTGCCCAAATTATTCAACTTAAATGTGCACATACATGATACATCCCCATAGACCTACCCGTACAGTGGCACTGGCACGTGCGCGCACAAACACACACCCAGCAACGAAATCTTCGGACTTGGCAACGAGGAAGACAACAGACACGGTCATGGAGATGGATACGGCACACGCCTATCCCGCCATACCTAATGCACGACGGAATGTAGCATAACGAGGATCCGTGCGGAGATATTCCTCCAATGCACAGTGCCTACCCCTCGACTTCATGGTACGTCCCGAGCGAGCAATGCCAGAAGCATGTTGTAGGATGTCACGAAAACCCCACTGTCAGTTAGCAAGATTGCAGTAAGGGCACATACAGCAACCATGGTGAAGCACACGAGTGTAACCCTGCTCCTGCAGCCAAGCCAAAGCATCTTTCTTCATCTCCTCCGTTTCTTCCTTGTCCGCTTCGTCCATGTTGTACAGATCATATGGATCCATGTATCCTGGCTGCTGCGGAGGTGGCACAGCATGGGAGTTGGCGGTTCCTCCGTTCGCATCAGAAGCCATCCTCCTACACACTCGCCAACAACGTAAACATGATAAGCACTGACAAGAAACAATGATTGTATCCTGTAAAAACACGACGCGGAAGCTAAGAGCTCACCTCTTTTCACAGAGCGCAGAACCAAATAGAGAGGTCTGCTAGCACAATGCGTGGAGGATGAAGAGGCGATGAGCAAAGGCCTTGGGGGCACACCTATTTATCAAACCATGACCGATACTAAGGCAGCGTGCACCTCGTGGCAGAGCATGCCCTCACGGGATTACAGTAGCCATGAAAATACGTGGGATGCTCGGAATACGAAGGCCTACACTGCTGAGGAATCCTGTCACAAGTATAGGACGGAATATGCAGGCTTTTTCCCCGGTAGGCATGTGAAATATTTGGTGGGTACACGAGTGTGCTTTGGTCTGGATAAGAACGCAGAAGGAAGATCCTTATATCCGTATGACTTAAAAAAATAGACGTGTAGGCATTGTAGTGGGAGAAGCAGCTGTTAGGTTTTGTGATCTTCGACTAGAAACGCACCCAGCTTCACTGAAGCGTGGGCCTCTTCCAGATATCCGTCTCCCGCCTATATTGTACGCCACCGGAATCCCACCCAAACTCGCTGACAATATGGGGCCGCCATTGCACGACCTCACTTGTCAGTGGTCCCGAAGCAAGTGCAGCTTACCAACTTTTCATTTCGCGGTCAGGAAGTCGAAAGCGAGATTTTCAAATTCTGTATTCCCTCTCCTCCCCAAAATAATAAATACTCTACTCCATTGCTACCGCGTTGCGCCACTAAACTCCCGCCTTCCATTTCCAAAAAGCATCACTCTGCTCAGCTAGATCTGCGGTGGCGTTCTGACCTCGCCGTCGCCGGTGGAGGGGGAGGGGTATCTCAGCAGATGGTGAGCGACAGATATCGGTGTTCTGCTTGCGCCTGCTGTGCTGGCCAAGCTGAGCAGTTGAGCGAGGATACGGCGCAAGCACCGGCTCTCGATGCCCCCTCAATCCATGGGCCCTTGAATCTTGGAGCTTCACAAGTGAGAATCTCATTTCCTTTTCTTTCTAGTCCCCTAGTAGTATTTTCATTGGCTTAGAAAGTAAATTGCTTCGTGTATTGTGTTAGTTCTGAGATTCTTCTCTTAACTTTACCGCTCTAGATGCAGTCACTGATTTGGAACACAAGTTAATCGATGAGTCATGCGTTGAAAGTAAATTGCTTTGTGTATTGTGTTAGATTGGAGATTCTTCTTTTACCTTTGCCACTCTAGATGCAGTTACTGATTTGTAACACAACTTAATAGATGAGCCATGCTTAGAAAGTAATTTACTTTGTTTATTGTCTTAGATTTCAGATCCTTCTCTTACCTTGACCGCTCTAGATCCAGTTCCTGATTTGTAACTCTTTGTGCAGGGCCTAGCATCCCACTCCTGCATTGCTGAGATTCAATCACATATCGTGGTATGTAACAGAACGCATGATAATCCTGCTACTTTATTCTTAAGATTATTCTTAAGTTTATTTGCTTGCTTCGTTTAAGGTTCAAGTTTGACTTCTCTTTTCATTTTTAGGCTCAAATGTTGAGGACAATCCTTGCGGTTCAAATATCAAATTCCTGTCCCTCCAATGTGAAGTCAAAGCCATTCATTGATTACATGCCTCGAGATTATCCAGCTTTCGCTACATGCTCAAGACCTGAAGTTTCGTTGGGAGGGCTCGATACAGCTGCTGACCTTGGTGAAATCTTTGTTGAACAGGACCAAGTTTTGACAGACTTGAAGATGAAGACAGAAGCATCAGATGTAGCAATGAAAGTGCAGACTGATGAGATTGAGAGGTTGAAGAAACAAGTAGAAACTACAGAGACCATCCTTCGTCAACTGCTAAGCTCGCGCCTTGGGTAAGGCCACTGTGTTTAGTCTTCTGCTTGTGTCCTCCCAGCTAGTTGTGCTGGTTTGTGAGTACGGAGCTTTGTTATCTTAGTGGGTTCTATTTCAATACCAGCTTTATTTGTGAGCATGGAGATATCATGTGTATTGGTTTGTGACCTCCTACTTACAATCTCCTTGTGGTTGTTCTGTGTTCATTGATAATAATGTGTCATGTGTGATCCGAAACATTAATTTGTATCAGTGGTATGAAAATATTATCTGTGATGTCTATTACTTAATTGATTAGCATGTAATATGAGATTGAATTATATTTAATTAAGCACAACCTGGAGTGCAGCCCAAAATAACAGGGAAAAAATATGTGGGCTTGCCCCATCAGCCCATTATTTTTTTACGAATTCAAAAATGATTTATTAATAAAATGGGCCATATCAAAAATGACGTCAGCAAATGGTGGGTTGGGTTCAATATCAGTTGGGCCTTAATCATTTTATGACGTCATCGAATATTGAACTCTATCCAACCAGTACTGGACCCAAAACAAATTAATGACGAATGCAATTATTGGGCTCGGTCATACTAAAACCGGGCCTAAAACATTCTATGACGACCTCGATTATTGGGTCGGTCCAACCAGAATTAGGCCTAAAAGTGTCTATGACGACAACAATTATTGGGCTCCATCCAACCATAAATAAGTCTTAAACATTCTATGACGCAAACAATATTGGGCTCCATCCAACCTTAATAAGGCCTAAAACCAATTTATGACGAAAGAAATATTGGGCTCAACTTAATATTAAGTGGGCCAAATTCAATCTATGACGACAAGGTATTTGAACCTTGGCCCATCAAAATATGGGCTGAATTCACTTAATGATGAAATGGTTTGTCACAAAATGACGTGCCACATCAGATTTTGGTCCGACGTGGCAGGTACCTTATGACGCATTTGTGTTACGAATTTATACGCGTCATTAAACTCATGACGCCGGGAAATAAGGTCTCGTCATTAATCGCGGTTTGTGATGCTCGATTAATGACGGCGCATTTTCGTAACAACCGGCGTCATTAATCGCGATTTATGACGAGAAACGGCCTTTTTTTGCGTCACTAGTCGGCGATTTTCTTGTAGTGAAATCTAGCAAGCTTGTTGTTGGCGAGTCTCGAGCTGCTGCGCCTGGGGGCCTCGGATGGTGCCGGCTGCACCGCTGGACGGGCTGGGGCCGCGAGAAGGGGAGAGGCTGACTTCTTCTGGATCGCGCCGAGAAAGCAGTCAAAGCGTTCTTCAGAAGAAGCAGGCGAGGCTGGCACAACGACGTCACCGCTGGATGGCTCAAGTTGGGCCGTCGGTGCGCTCGCCTGAACCATAGCCGTGGCCGGAGGTGGGGAGCGAGCTGTGTCCAGCGCCGACAAGGCTGTCCTTGGTGGTGGAACCGAGAAGCAGAACTCCCGCTCGAGTAGCATCAGATCGGAGGCCTCCTCCATGGGTGTGTCCCTCTGCAACAGGCAACAGACGACGGGGGCATCCAGTAGCGGCGGTGTTGTTGCAGAGAGACTCAGAGGCGGGGAAGGAGTCAGTTTGACGGCAGCGCTCCACTGGGGAGGCGCCTCCTCCCTCGACGAGGGTCCCGCTGTGTCGGGACGGCGCTCCTCGTGCCGCGGGAGGCGAGCAGCCCTGGCAGCAGCGCTGGCGGCCACCGTGGTATGGAAACCAACTCACTTCCCAGAGCACACACACATTGCATCATTTTCGAGATTCCTCAAATATTTGTTCTGCTTGATTGGCATCGCCCTGTTCGTCTGGCTTATCAGCCACCAGCCAGCAGTACTTTTCTCTCAGAAAAAATCAGCCACCATCAACCAGCCAGCAGTACTTTTCTCTCAGAACAAACCAGCACCAGCCACCAGCAACCAGCCAAGCGAACAGGCCCAGGACGTCTTTACTGATCCAAATTTTATTTAATATAAGCTCATTTCCATGTGCAAGTCTTTGGTTAACCTGCTTGGTAGCTTATTTTTTGCAACTACGTCTGCATTGGCAGGATTAAAAATCTCAATAATCTTGTTGCAGTCCCAATCATGTCCTTCCCTATCCAGAATTTCAGACACTCAATGCAACCTACACTAGTTGCTCTTGTAGTTCCTTCATTGCAAGCATTATCACAGGGAATCTATATGCTTCTTATTAGCAACAAATTCATATCTGATCACTGTTATTCTGTCTGCTGTAATGTAGTATGTCAATATGTCACGCCCAGTAAATTCATTATTCATGTGAGTATGTGACCATCGCTGTATTCTTTTTGACTTGCTTCTGTCATGTCATTGTGTTTTGCAGTGCAAGGAATGCAGCTTGCTTGGCTCAGTGGAGCTCATTCCCGGTACCGGGAGTCCAATCACCAGTGGCGCCAATGTGCTGATGACACTGGCATGTATTGGCTACGGAGTACACGCCATTGAACTTCTGGCCAGGGACTGAGTGGACGGCGATTACTGTGAGTGGGTCTTGAATTGTTACTGTACTAGACTAGATAATATTACTCTTTACCCACAAAAAAAGATAATATTACTCTGTGCCGCTATGATACTAACGGGGTTCGTTGTTATATTAACTTGTTACTGTAGATGGACGGTGGAGAGGTTGAAGTGGAGTTGACAGATGACACCTTTGGGACTGATGATGGGAAGGACAACACCTTGTGCATCAAGGGTGTGAAGTTCGTACTTAGGGGTGCTAAGTGATACAATGCCTCGACCATCATAAATGTGTGATTGCGCCTGTTGATACTGAGTGAACTGTAATACGGTCGTTGAGGGGATAAATGGGAAATTTACTCTATTATGCCATTATTTCAGTTAACATTGCCATTTGAAGTAGCACAATATGAAACATGAGAGTAATTCTTTACTCATTTAGCTTTCATGGTAAGATAAGCTATGCTGAATTTCTTGGATGTGGCTTGGTCATTTCTCTCTTAGTTCCATTCATACTTCAGATGTTTCGTTTGCATGTGCCTAATATCCAAGATTGTTTTTTCAACAGCGTGGTGGTTATGATGAACAAATATATGTCAATATTCTTGCTTGTTTTACAGCAAAAAAAACTGAAAGTCTTACGAGTTATGACTGCTCTGTTTACAAGAATTTGGCACAGAAATAAACCGACTCTCAACGCCTCTCTGTAACCTGCATTGGAGGAAGGCTTTTGACAGAAATATGAACCATGAAATCAGCAATAAAGTTTTGTTGATGAGATCAGCATTGAAGTTTTCACAATTAGATCCCTTAGGTTACTACTAGCATTATTGCTGATCTAATTGTGAAAATACCTATGCGATCTAAACCAAATAAATTGTTTTGATAAATCATTTTACAAACACGTGCATGTCGCGTGTGCAGTTACTAGTCTATAAAAAATATATAAACCCAATAAGTTTATCTACTATTTTGCAGCTCAGCACTTGAACCAATCAGAGAACTTGAGCTCACTCAGTAACAGGGTACTGACAAGCACTTGTGATCTCAAAGCACAGCCACTTATCACCACGTTGCACGCATTTTCTGCAAAATAAAAGAAAATGAATATTTGATCAAGGTACTTAATTAACTTATTTTACTCCAAAAGCATATACCACGTGTCTACATTTTTTCTTTTTTGCCAAAGAACAAATCAATCTTGACTATTGGATTAGTTATGATATTTGTGTGTGCGCGTGAGGAATATGTGAATTTTGTTTGGCACTTCAAAACTTATTCAATCATGCATACCTCTTTACGTTTTCCCAACTTCGTGGCTTTAGTCCGCACATGAGGCCATGAAGGATGTCGGTCATAAGATTGTCACGGTGTTCCTTGGTAACGAACCTGCACTCCTCGGCATTTGTGCGCGGCATCCGCCCGTCGGCGATCTCGACGGCGACATCCGAGAGGCACCCCACGCTCTCGATGCGCACCTCGTCGGCGTAGCAGCAGCGCCACTCGAACACACGCAGCATCGGCGCGCGGAGGCGGAAGCACGAGTACGAGGTGAAGCTGGCTCTGAAGCGCGCGGGCAGCGAGAACCACTTGGGTTCAGACGGCGACTCCGTCGAGCTGCACCCGTAGCACGACACGCGGAGCGTCCTCAGCTCGTCGGCGAGCACGCTGATCCCGGCCTTGGTGCCCCTCGTCATCACGCTGACGTCGACGATGTCGAGCTGCTTGAGGCGAGGCATGGCGTCGGACGTGATGACGATGCTGTCCGGGAGAGTGCAATCGCCGATGTACAGGTCCTCCAGCGACGGAAGCGCGGTGAGGAGGAAGCCCTGGCGCAACACCGTCATCCCCTGCAGCGTCAGGGACCGCAGGGTGCAGGCGCTCGGGGCGTGGATGCGCGGCGGCCTCACCGCGTACCAGAACGGCAGCACCTGCAGCTCGGCCGTCGCCGGCGGCAGCTCGAGGGACCAGTCGCCGGCGTCCTCGCCGGGCAAACCCCTAGCGCAGTCGACGTGGAGCAACAGCTTCCGTGCGTCAGCGAGCGCGATGAAATCGGCAGCGTGCCGGCACTCCATGGGCACGTCCTTCCGGAAGGTCAGGCTGAGTGTTTGGACGGGGCGGCGGCGGCTCCCGTCGCGGCACCGGCGGCGGAGCGTGCGCGCCATGCTCTGCAGGCGCGGCTCGCTGGGCGTTCCCCTGGGTGTCTTGGTGTTCCCACGCGCCGACATGGAGAACCTCACGTCGGGGAGTTTGGTGAGGAGGTGCTCCCACCTCCTCGACACGGACGCCGTTTGCACGGCGTGCTTGTAGTGAAGCAACGAGAGGATTCCGACGAGGATGTCGTCCGGCAGCTTGTTGATGTGATCCGCTTCTTCTTCTTGAGCCATCTTGTTCCTCTTCTCTGGTGTTTTCAAATGCTCCCTTTTCTTGAGTTGGCAACTGATCCGACCAGCAATGAAATCGATCGACAGAGCAATGCAACGGCAATGATCGTGCTGGAGCAGCACTATAAGGAGGACTGAGACGGAACTCGTGTCCGACTCCAATTCCTGGCGGTATAGATAGTCCGAGCCGGATTCGGTCTGAAAAAAAAGATACTCAACTGCACGTCTGCACGTGAACTCGAGCACATATATGCGGTGTGTGCGTGTCGAGTACAGTGCACGTCGAATACACACAAACAATAGCACAAAGTCATATTGAGGTTCTATAAGGGGGAAACAGGCAAATATCCACGCATGACGTATTTATTTTAGTTAAATTAGTCTATCAACCCGTGCCCCCGCACGGGCTAGTTAGAAATAGATAATTGTAATAAGTTTAGTTAGTAGCAGTTTTTTCACTTAGCATAGCACCTTTATATGTGTTTGATTTGTATTTAATTGAACACTTTATTTTAAGCTTAAAAATTGGTATTCTTATCTGTCTCTCATTCATGAATATATGAGTATATGATGACACATATGAGAAATATTTTTTATATAAACAATAATATAAATAATATTTTTTAGAAAAAACATAAATAATATATTAATAATTATAGAAACAGAATTTAAAATTTTATATTGATGCACTTTAAGATTTTATTATATAACTATATGATTTATATTCAAATTTAGGGGTTACTTTATATTTAATAAGCACATAAGTGGATAACTTGTATGTAAATTTAGGGGGGTTATTTGATATTGTTTTCATAGTAGCATAAGTGGGTAATTTACATAAAAATTAAGGGTTAATTTACATTATTTTTTATAATGGCATATGTGGGTAATTTAGATACATGTTTAGGGGTTACTTTGTCTATTTCATAATAGCAAAGGTGGGTAATTTATTAGAAAGATAATAGATCCAACGGCTATTATGATTAGAGATATTAAATTGATGGCTGGATGTTTCTGATTTTTGTGAGAATTTATAGGATTTTTCTATTTAATTGAACACTTTATTTTAAGCTATGAACAACATAAAAATTGGTATTCATATATGTCTCTCATTCATGAATATATGAGTATATGATGACACACATTATGAGAAATATTTTTTATATAAACAATAACATAAATTTTATATTGATGCACTTTAAGATTTTATTATATAACTATATGATTTATATTCAAAATTAGCGGTTACTTTATATTTAATAAGCACATAAGTGGATAATTTGTATGCAAATTTAGGGGGTTATTTGATATTGTTTTTATAGTAGCATAGGTGGGTAATTTACATGAAAATTAAGGGTAAATTTACATTATATTTTTATAATGGTATATGTGGGTAATTTAGATACATGTTTAGGGGGTTACTTTGGTCTATTTTCATAATGCCAGAGGTGGGTAATTTATTAGAAAGGTAACAGATCCTATGGCTATTATGATTAGAGATGTTGAATTGATGGTTGGATGTTTCTGATTTTTGTGAGAATTTATAGGATTTCTCTATTTTTTAGATTGTCCACCTAGGATCCTAGGTGGCATCACGTGGAGGCCTCAAAAGAACCTTCAATTAGTAATAGTAAGATCCTACTTACATGTGAAAGAGCCTCTAGCATAGTGGTTAGAGCACCTCAGTAACACCTAGCAGGTCTGGGTTCAACTCCCCGTTGGAGCGAATTAGAAAGGACTGGAATAAAAATATATAAAAAAAATAGGTAGGGTCTCCCCTGCTGACTTCGGTCAAAAAGATCCTGCTTACATTGTGGGGTTGGACCTACATGGCGGTGTTGCATTATAATTCGTTTCACTTTTTTAGTCTAAATTTGACCGCTCATTTTATTCAATAAATTATGCAAAATATAACATATTTTGTTGTGGTTTGCTTTAGTGATAAAAGTTTTTCAGAAATAACTTAAATTTGACTATATTTGTACAAACTTGTAGAATAAAACGAGCTGTCACAATTGAAGTTAAAGAAGTCAAACGAATAATAATTTGAAACAAAGGAGTACAAGGAACATTACCAAAGTGAGTATGGGGTATCAATATCATTTTTTTTCGAGAATGTGCAACGCACTTTTTGCATTAAGAGCAAGTATAGTAATGGATGGGAAGCCGGCGAAATCCGACGTGGGAGAGAGAGAAACGAAGAGAGAGAATGGGATGGACGTCTCCCCACACGCCCGCTGAAAGCCGGCGAAGAGGAGCAGCAGCTGCTGCTATTGGCTGATTTCGCTGATTTGCAATAAATGCTAGCAGGATACACCACCACCGCGCGCCAGAGGGCGTTGCAGCCGGCATTGAGCGAAATCACTAGCCATGCTCTAAGAGGAGGGGAATGTGACCCAAATTACAACAGTTTTACAGGATGGAACACGTCAGGCGAAAGCTACCGCGCCACGAACTACTACTACGGTTGGATGCCAGGCAGCTGCTGATACACTAGCCGACTAGCGTAACACAAGCTTTGGCATCGGACTCGACTATGAAGACTAGCCATTATGAGAGTGCGCGACCAGTCCGGCGCTGCATCAACACTGCAACTCTTCTTGTATGTTGCTCGCCAACTGATGGGGCAACTTCGAGTTGGCTCTGAAGATCCGATTATTTCTCTCGTTCCACAAGGACCAACAGATAAGGGCGAAGATGGAGTCGAACCTTGCTCTGCTGGTTTTGTGAACCCTTTTTCTGGAGGTCAGCCACCATTCTAGAGTCCGAGAGTCCCGTCCCGGAACTATCGAAAGCCATCCACTACCTCTGGAGACTCTGAACCAAACCTCCCTGCTGTAAACACAGCCCGACAGAAGGTGATCCAAAGTCTCGGGTTCCTGAGAGCATAGTGCGCAGTCACCATTGTTGCGGAGGTCGTGCCGTTGTAGGCGTTCAGATGTCCAGCATCTTCCATGCATCACTAACCAAAGGAAGAATCGACACTTATTTGGTGCTTTGATTTTCCAAATTTGCTTGGCACCTAGCTGTTCCGTCAGTCCTAGGAAGACTGCTCTGTATGACGAGGCCGCGGAGTACTGTCCTGAACTATCCCATTTCCAACTGAAGACATCTAGTTGGTCGTTGAGATGGTAGTCAGTCAGTAGATCCCAGACCTTGAGGTATTCTAGTATAGCTTGAACCGACAGCCTGGCTCTGATATCTCTGACCCATCTTCTTCCATTGAGTGCTTCAGAAACCGTTCTCGAATTCTTCGTGCGCTGCGAAATCGTTTGTGACAGATTTGGGGCAATATGCTCCAAAGATTGTCCCTGAACCCATTTATCCCTCCAGAATAGGACCGATCGACCGTCGTTCAACTCAATTGAAACTGATGCCTCAAACATTGCCTCCAGTAGTCTGTATGTCTTATTTTTTGGGAGCGGTAATTTGGAGCCCGGTCTGTTGGGTTCAGCTTTGTTAAGCCATACCCATCTCATTTGCAAAGCAAGTCCCAGATCAATGATGCCGAGCCCCCCAAATCTCTCCGGCCGGCAGGTCATTGTCCAGGCGACGAGAAAGTGCCCCCCCCCCCCCCCCCCCCCCGAGACCACTTCTGATCCATGCCATAGGAATGCACGTCTCAGTTTGTCAATGGACCTGATCGCCCAAGGCGAGAGCTCAAGGGCGATCGCCGGGTAGATGACCAGAGAGATTAGGGTGACCTTAGTGAGCACCAGCCTGCCTGTTCGGGTCAGCAACTTGGCCATCCAAGTCGGCAATCTGTCAGCGACCTTGTCCACAAATGGTTGTTCTTGTGCCTTGGTAAGTTTCTTGATGGACAGTGGGATACCAAGATACTTGCACGGGAATTCAGCGACCTTGCATTGGAAGCAGGAGATGGCCGCATCGACCTGTTCTTCAGAGCATCTGATCGGTGTGATGGAACATTTGGCGAGGTTCGTGGCCATACCAGTCGCCCCCTCGAAGCAAGCAAGGATAGTCTTGGCCACCTTCAGTTCGGCCTCTTCCGGTTTCAGGAAGACAACGACGTCGTCCGAGAACAACGACGCCCTGTATGGAATGGCCTTGAGGTTTAAGGGCGCTAGGAGTGACCGATCATCCGCTTTGCTGAACATGGCATTCAGCGCCTCCATCGTGATGACGAAGAGTAGGGGCGAGACTCGAGAGAGGATCTCCTTGTCGCAGGCCCCTGGCATGGCAAATCCGTTGTCCATGGTCCCCATTGAGAGCAATTTTACTATTGGCCATAGACAGGAGCACTGAAACTCAATCCGTCCATTTTCTCGGGAATCCCATGAACTGCAGTACGTCAAGCAAAAAAGGCCAAGAAACTGAAACGAACGCCTTTGTGATATCGACCTTCAGTAGCACAGAGGGCTTTTTCCGGGCATGTAGTAATCTAGCCGCACCTTTAACCAGTCTGAAATTATCCTCAATATTCCTTTGCTTGATGAAGGCACTTTGATTAGGCTTGACCAGCAATGCCATTGACGGTGCAAGCCTGCATGCCAGCACCTTAGAGAAGAGCTTCCCCAGGCAGTGAATTAGACTGATCGGTCTAAACTCCTTAATGGATTGTGCCTCTTTTGTTTTGGGCAGCAGTATCATTGAAGAAGCAAGTAGATCATTGCTAATTGGCCAATATGACGACTTCAAACAGCAATATAGATTTTACTCACGCACGGCTCAACCAAATCATTAAGCAATGCACAGCTTGAAGAGTGATGTTACATGAACATCGAGGCACCATTTTAGGTGATTGCCTACTGCTTTATTATGGCAACGTAACGCCACAGCAACAGCAATACGATTCAGCTGCCTGCACCTGCACCACACTTGAAGCTAGAGTTGAAGTAGTGAACACCAATATATATACCGCACTAGCTACTTCAAAGTGACGATCTCAATAACCATGCACCAAATCGAAACAAGCAGCAGCACGTACACATATATTACTAGTGTTGGTTATCTAGGACGTACGGCCACGGAAGCAAGCCAAAAACGACCACGGAATACTAGAGTTGAAG
The DNA here is from genome assembly GCA_036936925.1 of Cenchrus fungigraminus. Classification (NCBI taxonomy): domain Eukaryota; kingdom Viridiplantae; phylum Streptophyta; class Magnoliopsida; order Poales; family Poaceae; genus Cenchrus; species Cenchrus fungigraminus. The sequence goes on along the minus strand of CM072776.1, from coordinate 58,549,834 downwards.
AACGGGTGCTGTACCTGTACGAACGTGCAGCACGCGAGTTCCCGAGATGAGGCCGATGATGTGAACTCCTGTCACGGCAATGTATGTATATCCCCTAATCCCCTCCCACTTCCTCCATGCGCCCTCTTAGATCAATATCACTTGCTTCAGATTAGAGTTTGCACAGTTTGTACGAAGAAAATGGTTTGCACATGATACATTGCCAAATATCTAGAAGTGTTTATTTTCAAAGTATTACTTTAAAAGTTAAAATTAAAAAAAAATCCGAGATATCAATCGATCAGCAAGGTGGTGCGGGAACGGCCAGGCAGGCCGGCGGCCCGTGCTGGATTGGGAAATAACTTGACGTGCAACGGGCCGGGGTTTTTAATCCGGCAGATTTGCTTCGAGTCTCGCCGTCTCGGGTTTCATGGAGAAAGGAAAAGGTGAATAAAATTTCACCGGCCAAGGATGTAGCCTTGGTTACTTTTTTTTCCAAAGTAAAAGGCTCGAGTAATAAAAGGCCAATGTGGTGAAGGCGCTGCAAAGCTGGATAGTATGAAGCCGTGTTCTTCTTCGAATCAATCCTTCACTGAACTGATTGATCACCCGGACCCGGCCGTGTCCCAATCCAAACCGGCAGATTTGCACGACAGATTTGTTGTATGAGAAAGCTAATGTGTGCAGAACAAATCGGCAGATTTGTTCTGTGAGAAAGCTAATGTGTGCAGAACAAACCGACAAATTTCTTGTCGCTTGTCAATCTGATCTGCCCCTTCCTTTTCGCAGGTGTGCTCGTCAGTCGTCTCCAGCAGGGAGCTAGAAATTAGTAGGACAGGTGAAGAGACGGCAGAGGTGGAAGGCGATCGACGAGCCGGCAGAGGAACAACGATGACGTGTCTGGCAGAGCTGGAGCCTGGAGAAGACATGCACGGAGTGGAGTCTGATTATTGGCAGTGGATGCGCCGCCTGATCTAGCTCTCTGAACTTTGTGATGTACTGTACCATGGAGATCTTCTATATACCTAGTAAAAAACTGACAAAGTGACCTTCCAATACTTCTTTCCATCCAGGCAAGAACGGCGACGAGGATCATCTCCTCGTGCTTGGCTTCAACCGTTTCGGAGCTAAACGCACTTCTGATCAAGCGCCGATGGCTGTTCTTGGATCGTGACTCGCTTGTCCGAGGATAATAATCTTTACAAGATCTAAAAGAGGGGCAATTTTTCCACCATATTGTGCCACATCAGCAGGAAATCCACGGTCGTCGGATCGCTCGTGGATGGCTCGGATCGTTCATGTGGGACCCACATTATATGTTTAGGTGGGACCCACGTGCGGGCGGGACCCACAGTATGTTTAGGTGGGACCCACGTGCGGGGCCCACGTGGATTCATGAGATATTCGTATGGGACCCACATTAGGTGGGACCCACACATTATTGGTTTGTGGGATCCACAATTAAAAATTTATGTTTTCTCATTCTGTATGCGGAAAAGACCTTAACAACAATTTTTAAAATTACGTATTCCTAATTTTATTTCTAAATTATATTATTCAATATTTTCCCTCAGATTTGTTCAGTTACAAACGACTTCTCAAATTATATTATTCGATATTTCCATCAAATTTGTGTTCTAACTTCTTCAAAAACAATACTCCCAAAACTATATATTTACATAAATTATATATAATAGTTTACAAACTTCTTATTTATTTTATTTACATAAAGTTATGATGTAAATCATTATGACCGACGTGGTGTAGCGTATGTATCAGCCTATGTAGCATTTAATCAGCCATCACTCAGGTAATTTTGCAAAGACTCCATCAAACTTTGTGAAAATAGTATTTGATCAAACCACCTCTCAGATTTTGTGGAAAGCACCTCGAGTTTTGAAGGAATGCCAACAGGGCTGCCACTTTTACAAAGTCATCCTAAAACTTTATCAAAATTAATATGTAGTACAACCCACAAAGATAAATTTATTGCAACCCCTCAAACTTTGCAAAAATATATTTTCATTCCAACCGTCTCTCAGACAGCTTTACGAAAACCCACGCCAAAAGGGCTGCCACTTATATAGAAACCACTCAAACTTTATCGAAAATAAATAGTGATCCAACCACTGCTCCGACATTTTAATTAAGCCCCCTCAAGTTTAAAAAAAACTAACATTTCTGTAAGCTACCTTTCAAAAAATTTGACGACATCTGCCTCGATCAAGCCACCTCTCATGTAATTTTATTATAATAATTAACCCGTGATCCATGCATCTCCAACAAACTTGAACTTTATAGGAACTAATACATGATCCACATACTTTTATGGAAAAGACCATAAACTTTCTACAAATTTAACCACAACTCAAAAATTTTGGAGAAAAGTCCCCTAACTCTATCATAATGAATCCACGATCTCTGCTTTTTAACTAGGAAATACCATAAATTCTTAAGGAATCAATCCACAACCTAAAATCCTGTAAAATATTCACAACCTTCCTACCAATCACTGGACTACATGTCATGACGCGGCAACGTCGCGCCAGTCTTTCTAGTAATAAACTAACAAAAAGGGGCGGGCAGGCAAGCAGTCTTAAAAAAAGGAAAACCCCCCGTGGTGCATGTGCAAGTAGTAGTTTAATTATTACTACTAATTAACAAAACGTGACATATGACAGGTCATTGCCTCGTCGGAAGGGCCACCAATAGCCACATGCACGTTCCATGCAAACGATACAGTACGTTGGTGTTTCGTTTGCTTTCACGGTGGACTGCCCCGTAATTTGGCGTTTTCTCGTTGCACTGGTGGGGCCCGGTGGTGGACCAGCTCTCCAGGGAACTGTAGGGATCATCCGTACATGCCGTGATTGATGAACCGGAAAACCAATTATTTGACACTCGCGCGTCCCAAGCGATCGATTAGACAGGGTGTCTTCTTTCCATTCACGTGCCGACGTACGTCATTCGTAGCTGTCGCACAAGGCACGGCTGGCAGGGGCTACCGCCCAGGAGCCCACGGTGCCCTGCACTGCACCCACACGTTGCTGCTTAGTTTATTCAATTCGCACGGCAAGTGTTCCATCTGTGTGCATGCTAACTTGTTTTTTTCCTTTTTTTAAAATTAAATATTATATGTACATAACATCATACCTCCAAAAGTTATGAGAAAAATGTTACGCACATTTCATAAAAATTGTACACACAATTATATGCTGGTTGAGTTTTCTTTTTTCTATACAAATCATAAGTGTAGTATAAGGCATGGACATAACTTATTGTTAGAAAAAAGTTATGCACATAAATTATTTGAAAAAAGTTATCTACATAACTTGTCGCCAGGGAAAAGTTATCCGCATAACTTGTCGCCAGGGAAAAGTTATTTGCATAACTCGTCATGAGGAAAAAAGTTATGCGCATAATTCGTTGTTAGGGAAAAAGTTATTTGCATAACTTGTCATCGGGGGAAAGTTATCCACATAACTCGTCGTTAGGAAAAAAGTTATACGCATAACTCGTTGTTAGGAAAAAAAGTTATCCGCATAACTTGTCGTCAGGGAGAAAGTTGTGCGCATAACTCGTTGTTAGGGAAAAATTATCCGCATAACTTCTCATCAGGGAAAAAGTTGTGCGCATAACTCGTTGTTAGAGAAAAAGTTATCTGCATTACTTGTCGTCAAGAAAAAAGTTATATGTGTAAATTATTATAGAAAAAATTATGCATCGATTTTATGTGTATATATTCTGAAAATGAAAAATTATGGGAAGTAAATCTTTCTCGGAATGAAAAATTGAATGAAGGGAAGGACTTTTCCTTCAGAAACGGAATAGGATAAGAAACACATCGAGACTCGAGAGTGCGCGCGGTAGGAAAAGAAAAAAAAGGCCTGGTGCAGTTTCTGAAAAGAGATGGAAAGAGGGAGATAATGTTCTAGCGCTGTGAATAGCATTGCCCACTTGAGGAACTCCTTTTGTTCCTTTTGTTCCAACAAAAAGACAAGCTCATTCCCAGATTCACATGGGCCCACATCAACCGTCCGTCGTTGAGAAGGACAGTGACAGCATCAGAGAAAACGGCACGAAGAAACCGTCAACCGTGCTTGTGCTGTTGTGCACCTACCACCTACTCCTTGGCCAACAACATGTGGCAGCTCGTCGGTCCATATGGCCATATCAGCCATGCATGCACGCCCATTTGGCCATTTGCAAACGACGTTGGTGTTTCGTTCCCTTTAATTGCAAGATCCCCGTTGGTGTGCTACCTCCCAGCTGTTGTTGCACAAGGTCTGTTTCGATGCAAGGGGTAAATGTTTACCTCAAGGTAAATGTTTTGCCCCTTCCAGTTACCTCTAATAATATTTACTTCTTAAGGTGATTTGATTGAGGGGTAAATGTGGATGTGGATGGGAGGGTTGGGGTCCAACATAATTTTGCTCCGATTGGCTTTTTAGAGGTAAATGAAATTAGGGGGCAAAACATTTGCCCCACCACATTTGTACACATATTTGGCACCTTAGCGGTAAATTTGGAGTAAATTTACCCCTCCATCAAACTCCCCCTGTTCACGTGGCGAGACAAAAGCAGAGGAAAGAATGCTTCCTGCATGTGCCCTGTCAGTCAGGCCCGTGTCAATATTAGCAGTGGCTGAAATCGAATCAAATCAATTTGTCGCGCGCCGTGCAGCATCGATCGAGTAGGTCTGCGAGGCAGCGTGGGCAGGGTGCATGCGCGCGTGGCAGCGTGCCAACGCTATCTAGTACGCGCTGCTAGCCTGCCACGGTGGCGGTTTGACGGACAGGTGAAACGCACGGGGAACCGAAGGGGAAAAACACGCGACGGGCAGTCGGCGCGTCCTGCACCACCCATCGCGGGCGCCGTGCCTGCTGATCGGTGCGCGGACGGCCGCACGTCTGGAAGTCGGGTTCATCAAGAGGTCCGGGTTCAGGGGCGTGACGTGACCACGGGTCCGCGTGTCAGCGGGACGGGTTGCGTACATCGACTTGGACACTTGGTGATCGACATGGTCAGATACCGGGCGAAGTCACCCCATGACCGAGCACAAGCATGTGCAGAGTCGTAGCTGGGTTGGGTTCCCCACCGTCGGGAAGGGGAAGGGGAAGGCAAAGGAAGGGCAGGATTTCCAGCCCAACTCCGACACGACTGCGTTCCGATCCAACCCTCTGCTATAAATTCAACTCAAAGCACCCCTGCCTGTGCACAGGCTACGTATACACGTACGTACATCGTTCACGTTTGCGACTTATTATTATTATATATATAGGACTCAGCTAATTTAATTAGTTTATGGTACAGCCGTGATATTTTTAAAGAAAAAGACAACCATGCAGCGGGCAAGTTTTCCTTTTCTGGTTGGAAAACCACTGCAGTGTGCAGTCTGGTTGGAAAACTCCTGGTTCCCTCTGGCTTTGGTCACACGCTTCACGCTGCATATTGGTCCACTCGATTTTTCTGACAAATCAACACGTTTCACGCTGCATATTAGTCCACTCAATTTTTCTGACAAATCAATTGCACCTTCAAAATTACATCACTGACGATGCAAGCAAATCTGCACATAGAGTGCTCATTATTCACATTATTATTCTGATGATGCAACATCTGAATTATGGATTTTTTACAAAATAAACCAGATATACTTTTCTCAACTAACACCTATTACAATTGCAAAGTATTTACATTTTCTGGACACAACCACATGGCCTGTAAATGCAACGATAATAGCTAAGTTGGATATTGCAAACAACTAAATCTAATATGCAGCCGATGATATGTACTGTATTTTCATTATATCACAAGCAAAAATGATCTTCAGCAACAATAACTGCACATTTGCTTCCCTTCCTAACCACTTCGCAAACTGAAACACATTCAAGAACAAAATGCATAATTAGAGAAAAATACTAAGAGCTTGAAGAGTTTGCAGTATTTCACCAACATGAAACATTATATTGCCCTACAAGACACAAATATACCGGAAAATATGAACTGAAAACAGGCTATATTATTGCCTAATGAAGTACACTGGTTTTTTTCTTTTTTGAACTATATTACTGCCTAATCGAGAACCACACTGCCTAGGTGTATGTAACACAGTAAATGCAGGATATAGTTATAAAGTCAAAGCAGGCAACAAATACTACCAAACTATGTGACCAAATAATCACTGTAACCAATCAATAAGGATTTTTTAAATGCTTATTTAACATTACTAAATTTCTTCCTGGATAGTATTTAATTGCATACTGAACATAGAAAAACTGCTGGTAATGAAACATGCATGGATTTTACTCGTAGAATAACCAAACCGGGAACAACGTAGTTTTAGTGAAAGAAGTGTGCATAGTATGCATCATGCATTTTATGAGCCAGCAATCAGAAGATGGCAATAGAAAAATAACTGTGATTTTCAAAATAGTTACTAAATGTTTAGTAATGATTTTCGTACACAAAAGATTACTAAAAATGCATAATCTACTTGTTGATTTAGCCTGAATTGCCTACAGATAAATTCGAGTTGCCTACAAAGGATCTTTGCATGGTTGAGGAAATCAACCATACCGAGCAGAAATTATAAGTGCCATAACATTTTCCTGACCTATAGATCTCTGAATTCAACACCAAAGTGCTCCCAACATAAGCAACCTAAAATATTCTAAAAAAATAACAACCTAATATACACACAGAAACCAAAGCTGTCCTTCAGTCATACAACAACTGGAAAATGCTATGTTTGGAGGATTTGATTTCTACTAAATTGGTGCTAAAATGCTTCTAATTTGATTACTAGAAAATGCTAAGTTGCTATTTTAGGAAGATGGTGATAAACATACCTCAGGCCAATCCTAATTTATGCTCCCAATTTGTGTCATTTTCTTCGTGTGTCAACCATTTATAAAGCCAGCAACTTCCAATGCATGTCTTTCTCTTGGGAACTATAAATTGTGTGGCCATCCCAGTGTTCAGTGTGCATTAGCATATGGAACCCACAGTGATGATTGCGTTGAAAATCAATTGGTAGAACCAGCATATAGCTATATGCAGAAACATTTTATACATATTGCTATACACTATGTTTTTCCTCTGGTGATTGAGATTCTTTTTGGAATCAGCTAAATTGATGGATAATTGCTGCTAATTTGAGTATTGAAGAATGCTAAGTTGTTGTTCAAAGTATTTGAGAGAGTTTGATAAAGAAAATGAAACAAGATATAATGAAAAAGCTAGAAGGTGCTAAAAGTTTCGTTAAGGGAAATGTTATGCCATCATTGGACCATTCAACACATGCATCCATGTTTTCTTCATTAAAAAAAAGAGAAATAGGTACAAGCCAAGTGCACAACCACTACTGCTTTTACCGTACATGGACTACTAATGGCTATTAGATCAACAAGATTTATATAAGCAGTTTTTTATGCAGCTTAAAGAAGGATTCATCTCAACATGTAGAACATGTTATTTGTCTACAACTATTTATCACCGTCTATTGTGGGACTAGATGGGTGAAAACAACACAAAAAACTACACCAAGACTAGTAGGCAATTAGTTAGCACTACAGTATAACAGGTAAGATTTTTCAAATCACCACATGTATTTTTGTAGTACAAAAGATACAGTAGAAAAGCATCCATGAACAAAGAGGAGCTCAAATCAATTCTCTTCTAACTTCCTTCGACACCGACTGACTCAAACCTGGTTAACTCTTGTTTTTTTTCCATTGAGAATACTTAGTGTATCTATGATTTAATTCAGCAAAACAGTAACCTTAATGTTAGTATAAGGTTTATGGCGAAACTTGCCAAAATATGTAAATTGCTAAAACCAAAACACAAAAATGTTGAACCACAATGGATAAATTTCTTGTTGATCTAGTATAAGTTGCCTACATAAAAATGTCACTTTATCTTTATGTTTCTGGAGGGAAGTGCAACAAATAACAACAAAACTGAAGAGAAATACATGTAGAATTACAAGGACTGCAATATCGACAAAAAAGAGATGACATGAATGATCTATTATTGAGAGCAAAAGGAAACAATACCATTCGCCACCTTTATATATGCTATACGAGGATATGCTATACTTTAGAACTGTATCGTATTCTCAGCACTAGTCAAGTACTGATATTACTAATACAAATATCATGTTGGAAATGCTTTTATTCCAGCCTAAATCACTGGTCCTTAACAACAGCAACACTGATTCATTTTAGTGAGGAACTAAACAACTGATTGATTCACCAACCGAACAACCAAAACATGATTAAATAATCAAATCAGTAGTTGCATGTACATGAAACCTGAAACCTTGTTGGATTGTTGAGATGCTTACCTGCCAAAGCTAATGATAATCGATGTTGTTGTTGCAAAGTTAAAATAGCTATTGCCACTGCCGCTGTTGTGCAGACCTAATTAATAATTAAAGAAGAGATGATGAGCTCATGTTATCCATATCAGCATTCAGCAGAGAGGCGAAACTATGACAAATGTCGCTCCTGCATAGAAGCTCAGCACGGTGGCCGGTTCAGGTACACAGAGGTGGGCGGCTAGCAGCCACACAGAGCAAGGTCATGCCTTGCCTGTGGGCAGGGCTCAAAGTGTCAGCACCTTAGTAGCCATGTTCCCGTTCCCGTCCCCGAAACCGGAACGTTCCCAGAACGAGGAACAACATTTATGAAGGATTTTTACACTAAAGTGTTCCCGGAATGTTCCCATTCCCTGTCCGGAACGAGGAACATGGAACGAGGAACGTAGCCACGTTCCACGTTCCCGGCTTCTAAGGTCAGCACAACACGGGCATGATGACCTGCAAAAGAATGGCGGCGGCGCGAGGGTCGGACAATCATAGCCGGTGCAAAAAAAGGAATGAGAGGTTGTGGCGTGTCTCACCATGATGGCTCGAGGTGGTTGTTCAGGCATTTCCTCGAATAGTTTGTGGTCGAGGCGGAGGCCGGTCGTGGCCACGCTCGAGTCAACATGCGCGTTGGGTCGCGGTCCAGAGGACCTACCTCAACGGTGTGGCAGTGCGATGCAGGACAGCGCGGGCTTGTGGTCCTACGTTGGCTTGGCGGCGTGGACGACGGAGGGTGGCCCGGCGACGGCATTGCTCGTGGCTCGTCGTCGTCGTTGGCGAGGGTAACATCTTGGAGCAGGAGCACTCTGGGCATCGTCGGCGCTGCGGCTCCATAGCTCGGCCTTCCCTATGGGGCGCCGCCGCATGAAGTCGTCGATGGGACGCCACGAGCGCACCCTGGATCCGCTTCTGCGGGGGGCAATGCCCGTCGAGATCCGCCGCCACGCGGGTGTCCCCAAGGGGGCGACGTGCGCCCTCGCTGGGTTGGGTCGCCGCGCGGGCCCCACGGGGGTGCGTTCCCTCGCCGAGCGGCTGCCGCATGCTTGCCCAAATTTGCTACATCGGAGAAAGAGGGGAGAAAGGAAAATGAATGACCGTGGTTACATGACCGGATGAGAACGAGAGAGGGAGGAGGGGGCTGAGGGATAAGGTTCACACGAGTTCAGTGCACGTGGGCAGTGGAAGCGTGGAGCTGTGCAGTTAGATAAATTACAGCCTGTTGTATAGAAGTCTTTGCCAAATAATAAACTGACAGCTATGGGTATCTGGATGGATATGTTCAGTTCCATTTTTCTTGCTTTATACTCTATAGAAGCAATTTGGTTCAATTTTGCCTGGTTTCTGATCTGTAGGATCAACCCGTTTTATTTTAGCTGCTTCTGATCTGTAACACTAATGCCTATTTCAAGACTTCATGTTCTGTGAGAAATATGCTAGATAGTACTGATGCTTGTTATGTTTAATGTTAATCTGTCCTAAAATCTCAATTTGTTTGCTAATATTCAATTTGTAAGAGATATTTCATATTAACTCATTCTTAGAATCTGTACGCATTTGTTTTCTGTTTGTAATCTTATTACCCCAAATTGTCAAGCTGATCTTTTTTCTTGTTTTGCAGTGCAAAATCTGTGATCTCCTAGGCTCTGTTGAAGTGATGGGGGTGGGGGATATGATCAATGCAGGAGAGCGTTCTCGAGCTCTCTATGTTACAACCATGGGATACAAGCCAGTGACGTATCATCCAGGGTTGGGATGGGTGGCCACCAATGCGGCGGGTGATCACTTGAAGCTAAAGCACATGGATGATGGGAACTGGGAAGTTTGCGGCTTACGGTCAAGTGGTGGATACCAGCATTTTCATTTCTGGAGTTCAGTTTGAGGTTGTTGAGAGTTCACAGTTGATCACTTGAAGCTAAAGTACATGGATGACGGGAAGTTTGTGGCTTACAATCAAGTGGTGGATACCAACATTTTCATCTCTGGAGTTCAGTTTGAGGTTGTTGAGAGTTATTTTTGGCTGTCTACATCTTTTGTGACCTAGTTGTTTGCTCTTGCCCTACCTCTGAATGTACTCCTTTCAGTTACTCCATAACTCTTGTTTGAGTAATGTTGGAATTTGTGGTGGCCCAAATACCCACTAAGCTGAGGACCTACACCTAGGACACCAACTCACTCTAGAGTCGGTCAGCCCTTTTAATTTCTAGTTACTTAGTGCGACGGGTCTTTTTGACAGCAAAGCCGTTTTCTTGCTTCCGGGTGGCAGTGCCTACCAACAGATAAAGCTGACTTCCGGGTGGTAGAGCCAACCTTCGATGGATCACAACTTATGCACTAAGTACTTAGAAACTATATGGCCCAACCGGGAGACTAATACTTGCAAGGACAAAACTTTATTACAACATAACAATATTACACAAGAGCGTACAACACTCTCTCTTTAGTGGCTAGCCTAGCACTCACCCTATGCTCCACTCATCTACCATGCTCATGGGTTAGATGCCATGGCAAGGGAGGGGGTTCTATTTATAGGCCAAGGGAGATCATAAGGTCGAGACAAGTGTCTCCCTTTCTAGAGAGTTCCTAGATAAATATCTAGGTTCTACATTATTCTAATTTCTTCATGAACAACATCTAATGCCTTCATGAAAATATCATGGATCTTGAGTTGTGGGGAAGGTTCGAGAAGTTTGAACCATCTTGCAGCTTCAAGGACGTTGCCGAGGAAGGCCGCCGCTCGTAGAAGAGGAAGGCCGCCGCTCATAGCAGAGGAAGCCGTCGTCGGTAGCTAGGCCTCCGTTGCTGCTTCCACCGCAGATCTAGGTCTCTTCGGCGGTCGAGGAGAAGATCCCCTGATTTTGGAAAATTACCAGGAGGGAATTGAGAGACCTGGTTTCCCTCTTTGTTTTATATATATAAACGAGGAGGACCAGAAGGAGGAGCGGGGAATTCAAAATTTCAAGTCCCGCCTTTGTGGTCTAGAGCAGAAAACGAAAGACTTTGGATCATGAACCCAAATGTCAGTGACCCAAACGATAGACCGCTTGGGTGTCAGACCCAAACGTCAGTGACCTTACGCAGAGAGGCAAGTTGTTGACTGGGTTGTCCGTGCCACCATGGATCCTGGAATGGACAAACACACACATGACTATACTCTACTTCATATTCACGTTAGACGGATGATCCGATTTTCGCATTACAAATGTACTCACTGCAACAAAATAACGTACCATTTCAACTGTTTATTACATGACTACAAACACTTAAATAAAACATTAAAACTACAGGGGACCCTGGTACAACCCTTCAGGTAATCTTCTACGGAGATTGTGCATAAATTCGGGATGATCAGTGCATACAACCGCCCAATCATATGTGAGTATTCCGTGAGGAAAGATTCGCTCTAAGAGAGACATGCACTTGTCCTGCAATTGTGTGCAGTTAGCCTGAATTGTCCATCATAGAAATGAAGTCACAGTTTCCTCACTTGCCATGTCCCACATCTTTGATGCACAGTGCAGCTTCAACCTTTCGACTTGGTACATGTCGGCCACCGAGAGTAAATAAGTCCAGGCATTGGCAGGAGTGTCCCATAAATCAGCCTCCTCTGGGAGTGATCCTTCACTAGCATATTTGATCAGGACCGAGAAGCCATCAGGGTGTGTGTCAATAATTGTAACAGTTTCAGAGCTAGACTCCACTCCTGGGCCGTAGAGCATTGCCTCCATCACACAAGATACTTTCGCCACATCGACACGTATCGCTCGTATCACCCGGCATTCCGCACCTACGTGGAACACAACTTCCACAGGGGCTTGGGCTGCAACGCTTTGGCATATGCTTCTTTCACTGATGGAGGAGGAACTTCAATGCAGTCGTCCTCCAGTACTGAAACAACACATGATATGTGTATGCGATCTTCACTGGATGTCACGCGCTCAATGTCATGATGCTCCACCAGACATTCAAATCCTCTTGCTTGTAGATCCCGATTCATGAACCAAACTTCTTTTGTAGCTTGAACTCGAAACGTATCATCTTCATCGTTTGGGTCTCCAGCCATCGCACGCAACAATACTCGCACCTACGTGGAAGCAGTCACAGGTTTGACAAACAATAATATAATGCGACCGTATCACCATGTGTGAGTGTGTGTCTTCATAGCAGCAACGAGACACGTACCATTTGGGATTTGTGCAGAGGAACGAGGACGACGACAATGCCGTCTGGAACATCCATCCACTGATGATCATTCATACCTGTAGGATAGCAACGTAGTTTCCATTGACGGCCTCCCACCATGAACGTACCGGATTCCTTGAAGTTGCCCGCGGTTCCTTCGGCTTTCGCTTCCTGGCTTGAGACTGAGAAGTCGACTTGCATGGAAGGAATCATTTTAGCGTCTAAAGCCATTAACACAAATGGCCTGCATTGATCGTCTCGTGCCTAAAGTGTCTCTTATTATAGTGGGAGTGAATGTGTCATTCCGAAACGTCCGTTCATGGACATCAGTTACCACCCGGAATGGACGCGTCCCTTCAGAGCAGGTGTGGCCACGTTCGGGTCATGAACTTCCTGGTTCTAGTCCTTAAGTGCGATTCACAATGATCGACACGTCCGTTTAGAGGGGGTGTGCTGCGTATGCACACAAGTTCGTCGGTTAACGCCCGGTGCCAGTGCTTAACTGCAATTCTCAATGATCGACACGTGGATCAACTTGTGCGAGCGTGTCGTTCCCAAACGCCCATTCGAGATGCCCTTCTGTGCTTATATGCATGTTAATATTACACACACACACAAAAAACATATATTGCTATTCCAATTCCAGCTTATTCCATTTTGGTCTTGTCGCGTCAACAAGTTCATCACGTTTCTCAGTCTCCAAGGCCAGCGGGAATCATCAAGTGCGAATCCAGACCATTCGTAGACCTTTACAGTCACGACTCACGCAGCGTACCTGATCGAGGAGGACTTGTCAAGTCATCCCGCACCCTGCGTGTTGCAACGCAAGGACCATTCGGTCCATCTGATTACAGCGCCCAATCTTGTTCTCTAGATGCAATTGACACCTAAACCATTACATAAATAAACGGTAGAGAGTTGTCTCGTTGTTGATGCGGCATGAGCTGACGCAGTGAGACGGCCATTAGATGCACCTGATGCAGCGTGATTTGTCCGCAGGACTTTCTTGTGCTCTACAGAGAGGAAAGTCCGGAAGTAAACACATACCTAGACACGTCGGGCTCATCCCGTGATACCCATCGTCCACACATGTAATCGATGCACGCCACTGAAGATTCTGACCTAGATAGATTCCTATAACGCGTAGGCCTGACTATATTCTGAGCATCTCACGTTTTCCTTAGTAACTTTAGCAATGCTACACTGAGCTCATGTGACCGTTGTAGTCCTCGATAAATAGGCGAGTGCAGCACAACGTTCTTGAAAGGCAAGGCCAACACTCATCAGTTCCCCGTCTTGCATTTCTCTACTTCAGTGGGATACAAGGGTGAGATCATTTTGTTGGCTAATCTTGTTTACTTTATGTATGCATGGTATCGAGACGGTCACATTGTTAGCTTATGTAGGGTTTGTTCTTCGTTTGTGTATGCAGTACGTGGGGAATGGCCGGGCAAGGAAGGGACAGAGCATGGAACTTGGAGGAGTCGGGGAAGGGGGAGCTGTCGGGCGCAATAGCACCTCACCACCACCCGGTTCAGCCGCTGCCATCGGCACTGCAGCAGCACCTGGCCCCAATGGCACCTCCACTTCCGCTGGTATCGGCACCTCAGCAGCACCCGGCCCCAATGGCACCTCCACTTCCGCTGGCATCGGCACCTCAGCAACACCCGGGGGTGATGCCACCTCCAGTTCAGCCGCTGGCAACGGCAGCTCAGGATCAGCTGAACCTCATGGCACCACCTTTTCGCCCACAGCCCAGGCCGCCACATCTGTTGTTGCCTGTTGAAATGCCACCCCCGCGGCTAGTGCTCATTGAACAAGATGAAACGCATGACCTGAAATGGTCTGTGTTGCTTTGGCTTCAACAGGGCGGGCCCGCCCATGTTTATCACGAAGCAATATGGGTGTGCCCTTTTTGCCACAGGGGTCACAGGCAATGGACCATTTATGACCTGCTGTTACACGCGCATAACATCGCCGTTTTGCCTGCCTGGGTTTGGGATACAAGGGCGAGGCATCGCGCTTTGGAGGAGTATCTGATCCAGGAGCCACGTTTTGCTGCACTCCGTGCAGCGACTGGATTTCCATGAGCCTGTGATGGTAGTAGTATGTGGTGATGGTAGTAGTATGAGCCGTGATGGTAGATGCTAGTAGTATGTGGTGGTGGTAGTAGTATGAGCCGTGATGGTAGATGCTAGTAGTATGTCGCTGTAGTTCCAACTATGGTGGATCGATCCATCCTCATGTGTGATCAATGCGTATGCATGCATTGTGTCATTTGTATTTGGATTGTGTTGTTTCTAATAAAAATGGTAATGTGTGTGTACTCCCTCGGTATAAATTCGTTGTATACGGAAAGTCCATTCCATTAATTTCTTAAATACCGGATGAACACAGGACGAAAGTCCAGTTTGTAGTTTTCAGTCGGACCAGATTAAACTGTCACTGCTACGCAATGAGAAAACCAACATCTTACAAGGAAAAAACAGTAGTAGTAGTATTCAATCAGACCAGACTTCTACTTCTACTTCTTCTACTCCTACTTCTACTAGTAGGAGTTACCACTAATCCACTAATCAAGGCGCCGCTTCTTTGTCGATGGTGCACCCGACGCCTTGTTGCTGCTGCTCACGGACGAGGATGTCGCTCTGTTGCCGCCGCCCGTGGAAGATGGTGGCGGACCTCCCAGGGCGCCACCCGCTGATGAGGTCGTCCCTCCAATGCCGCCGCCAGAGGATGATGTCGCCGCTCCATGGCGGCCGGTCGAGCACGACCTTGGCGCTGCTCCATGGCAGATGATTACGGCCGGTCGATGATGGCCTCTGCTCGGCGAGGATTGCAGAGATCGACTGCCGCCGACCGATGAGGATGAGAGAGGATGACGGCACTTGGAGACGACAGTTTCCCGGCGAGTGGCGGTGCTTCTGCACCCCTGACCCATGGCACCTCTTGCTGACTTGCGAGGGGTGCGATGTTTCAGAGGCACATGATCTTGGATTTCATTTTGTTCCACAAACTCCGAATCATCAGAGGATGTGTCAACCACCACCCGGATGGGCCTCCGCTCTGCCTCCTCTTCATCAGACCACTGGAGATCCTCCCTTTCATCAGAAGAGGAGGAGGATGTGGCTTAGGAGACAATGGCTCCATGGGGAGAGGAAGAGAGCGCTGTGCGAGGATGGGGTTTTCTTTGTTGGTTGCAAGAGTTGGGAGAGGAAGAGGGCGTTGTGCGAGAATGAGGTTTTTTGTTGGTTGCAAGAGTGTGGAGAGGAAGAGGGCGCTGGGAGGAAGGGGGATATTTATGGCCAGAGGAACCCATTCAGCCATTATTGAAAAAACTGCTCCCGAAAAGATTAGAGTAGTTGTGGGATCCGTTCAGTTCAAACTAATTCAATTTTGACTAAATTTACACTTATATCTTCATATAAACTTATCGGGAAGTGAGAATTGCATTCTTTTGTGGATGGAGGGAGGACGTTCTGAGGAAGGGGGAAAGACCGTTCAGCAGAATGTTAAAGGACCGGAAGAAATAATTGTAATCCAGAAGGTCCTTTTAGCAATACATCAGTATACCGGACCTTCTGGACTACCTTTTCCAGTCATTTGTCTTTGTTGGAGTTGTAACTCCTCCATTGTTCTCCCACAACCTTGTTCTTTGGCTATCCTGTCAATGATGCCTCGTCCCTGGGCAAATCTTATTCCTGACATTGTTGTGAGCGTCGCCAATAAGATCGGTGATGCAAGAGATTTCATCATGTTCAAAGCTATCTGCAAGGGTTGGAACTGCGCTCGTTCAGGTGAGGCACACCCGTTTGACCCTTGGATTCTGAAATCTAAATTTATCGGTGAATCTGGAGCAGTGACATTCGCATCCGTCGCTGATATGCGGCTTTTTGAGGTCTCCTTTCCTGCATTGGCTGGGAAAAGGACTAGATTGATTGGTTGCGACGGATCTGGAAGCCTAGTCGCCTTAGATTGCAGAGATTGGTGCAGCATGCTCATGCTGAATCCTTTGTCTCCTCGTAAGCACATTCGCCTTCCTCGACTTTCGAAATGGAGCCAAATGGCTACTCTCCAAGCTTGTATCTTGTGCCTTGAAACAGCACTGGTGCAGAGTCATTTGTCGTGATTACTTTTTTTTGGCCAGAGAAATCTTTTGCAGCGCTTGGGTCATTGCCCGTTTCCATGTGGCATTTGGGTAGCCAATCCGACTGGACTACACTTCCTTCGGAAGATTTCTGGTGCAGTTCTTCTGAACACATGCGGATCTACTTGGGGCAAGATCTTCCAGCACCTCCCCATCCTGTTGGACTTCGGTTGTCATGGGTTATTGGCATGGGCAACTATTCTCTACTCGAAGGTGAAGACCGATTGTTCTTTGTTGTTCTGGAGGAGAAAGAAGCTGAGGTGGTAGAATTAACTTTGCATTCATTCGTGGGGGACATTTGGCAGCCGATTCCCTGGGAGAGAGCTCCTGAGTTCCGGAATAAGATCATCTTGTTTGGTCCTTGCAAGTGCATTGTTACAGAAGAGCATGCCATTTCTGGTTTGGCTGACCTGAGGGCAAATCACCTTTACTTCCTATGAACTTATCATCACGATGAAAAGAATGAGTACTGGATCTACCAGCAGGGAATAGGAATTGTTCCAGGCGTCAACACTACTCCGGCGATCCGCATTAAGCAGGTTCGTGGGGACTGGATTTGGTCGCGAGGAACATGGCTGTTGCCTAGCTATCCGTAATGAGGAACTTCGATTGTGTACCACCTGTAACGCAATTCAATGTACAAATATCTATATTATCATCTTTCGACAATTATTCTGCGCATATGTATGAGTTTCTACCACAATCACTGTAGGGAACAAGCAGTTACGCATTCGATAATCAGGAAGGTCCTTCCCGCAAAGCATCAACAGAGCGGACAAGTATCAAACATCATAAGATGGCATCTCACAGCTACTCACCACCACAAAGTTCACACCACCAACAAGTAGCAAATACCAAAATACAAGCATGATTAGCACCTCTAAACCGTCTACCTAGCAATAACACCACGAATCACATTATGCCTCATTGTTGTCCTTGCTGAGTGACCTCTTATATGAGGCCTGTCTCAGCAATTCCCTCACCTTCTTCACCACAAGTGTTGCAGAATCCAGGAGCTGCTTGACCGTCTGTAGCTCAGCGGCAGTCTCTTGAATCTCCCTGTTAGCCTTTGCACATTCTTCCTTCCACATCCTTGCCTCCCTTTCAGCTTTTAGGTACCTGTTGGCTTCACCCTTTTCTGTAGGAGACAACAGAGCATCATTTCTCATTTTCTTTCTCGTCTCAAACAGGTTATGGGTTACCTCCCCGTAGTATCACGTTATCGTCTGCAGCTCAACTGCTTTGACATTGGCCTCCTCCTTAGCAGTTGTACATGCTTCTTTCCACGACCTTGCTTCCTCTTCTGCTTTTCCTTTCATTTCCATCAGTTTCTCTAGAACTTTTAGAGTCCTAATATCCCATTCAGGATCTATCCACCTAAACGACGCGCACTTCATGCCATCAGTCTGCAGTCACCGATTTCATTCATATAATTAGCGATTGACCACACTAGCATCAAACGTAGAAGCAACATTTATTAGAAGTGATACAGGTTATCGTTTACCTCACAGCAGCATACATATCGACGCCCAGGGTTGGCGCCTGTCCAGTCATACCTCAGATGGACAGGCAACCCGTCCTTGCACTCGTTTTCATTAGGATCTATAACGATAACTTCACGAGGACCAGGCGTCGGCGATCTGGAGCTTTCGGAGTCTACTCCAAACACCTTTAAAATACATGAATATAGTCTGTTAACCCAGATCCCTAAATCCAGAATTCCCCTTAACTAGTATGACAGATCAAAGTAGCATGGCTAAATAGAGGACTGACCCGACCGGAGCGAGTCCTGCTTCTCCGTTCGCCGCTAGGGCCGCTACGATTCGCCATTCCCGCCACGGGCAACAGCAGATCTAAGCACCGATGCTAGCTCTAGTCTTTGCCACAAGGAAAAGGAGCGTGGTGCCGGCGAGTCTCTTGCAGAGTTGCAGTAGTGTACGTCGCGTCGTCGAGAGAAATGAGATATATACACTTGTCTGCGGGAAAACTTTTTTTAGCTGTCGCGTGCGCTTTTCTCCCGCCAACTTACCAGAACCGCTCCGTGCTATTGTTGGGGCAGGCGCGTGGCGGCCGGACACATGGAATAGTCGGCACTTGGAAACAAGTAGTTACACAATTGTTTCTCAGGAAGGTCCTTCCTGCAAACCATTAAAAGGACGGACGATCCGATTCTAGATCAACCCAAACAAACAGCATCTTAGCTTTTCCTCCCTTTTTACCACTAGGAAGGTCCTCCTTGCGAAACATCAACAGGCCGGAGTTTCCTCAATCAAAACTTCCCCCTTCTCTATCTATTATCACCATACCTCCATTGTTCTTCCTCTACCTCCATTGCAACGCGTATGAATTCTGAATGCTGAGTATGCTTGAAAAAAATGAGTTTGGATCTTCTACGAAGATTGTGCATAAATTCGGGATGATCAGTGCATACAACCGCCCAATCATATGTGAGTATTCCGTGAGGAAAGATTTGCTCTAAGAGAGACATGCACTTGTCCTGCAATTGTGTGCAGTTAGCCTGAATTGCCCATCGTAGAAATGAAGTCACAGTTTCCTTGCTTGCCATGTCTCACATCTTTGACGCACAGTGCAGCTTCAACCTTTCGACTTGGTACATGTCGGCGACCGAGAGTAAATAAGGCCAGGCATTGTGATTCACAATGATCGACACATTCGTTCAAAGGGGGTGTGCACACAAGTTCGTCGTTAACGCCCGGTGCCAGTCGTTAACTGCAATTCTCAATGACCTCCATTGCAATGCGTATGAATTCCAAATGGTGAGTATGCTCAAATCAATTTGGAATAGATTAAACCAAATCGTCATAATAAGATGACATCTCATAGCAACTCATCACCACAAAGTTCACACCACCAGTCCACCAACAAGTAGCAAACATCATACGATGATCCGGTAGCCAACACCAAAACACAATCATGATACAAGTTTCACAATAATCATCACTACTCATTCATAATCATAACTCCATCTCATGTTTGGCCTCCTGCAGCTGTTCCTTCACCTTCTGCACCTCTTATCGTGAATTTTGTGGCCTTGCGGGACTCTCTTGCATTTCTTAAAGTTCTTTCAGAAGATTTGGATGTCTCATCTCAGAGCGAGGACTCTATAGGATCTCGAAAGAGATTGAAAACATCATAGAACAATTAGCAGAAAAAGAGAAAGAGCTTCAGTACACACCTAAGGACAAGTCAACTGAGGGCAGAGATCATTCTTCTTACCATATACATTGGAATAAAACCGTCAATGAATGGGTAGGATATTGAGTTTGTTTGGTCAGTCTTTTCTTTTAAATTTTCAAGAAGTTCGTTGTCAGTTGGACTGAAATGGGTACTAATAGGCAAGGGTACCCGTTTCAGTCCAACTGACAACGAACTTCTTGAACATTTAAAAGAAAAGACGGACCAAACAAACTCAATGTCCTACCCATTTATTGACGCTTTTATTCCAATGTCTATGGTAAGAAAAATAATCTCTGCCCTCAGTTTTCTTGTTCTTAGGTGTGTACTGAAGCTGTTTCTCTCTTTCAGCTAGTTGTTCTATCATGTTTTGGATCTCTTTGGAGATCCTAATAGAGTTCTCCCCCGAGACGAGGCATCCATATCTTCTAAAATAACATTAAGATGTTCTTGTAGAACTAAACTCATCCTTGGAGAAAACTCATCTCGATCTGAAAAATAAACTCATCTCAGTCTATAAAAAACCTGAATCCCTTGAACCCAATTGTATGAGTACAGTAAAACAACCACCACACGCCACAAAACCTGGTTGTTTGCTACCTACATAAACTCAGCAAGGGCATGGTTGTCCTAAATGAACCTATCGATCCATCGAACGATGCAAATTGGAAACTAACTGAATCTAACACCTGTGAATTGTGCAAACGCTAACAATCGTGGCAGAATCCAGATGTCCCTTCAACGGTCTGCAGCTCCGAAATAGTATCTTCAATCTACCAATTCATAAAACGATGGACCTATCAATCCTATCAATTGTGCACCTCCACAAAAATCCATAAAACGAGTGGCTTGAAGCACATCTAGAAGCTACTAAAATACAAAACCTACTGTAAGACGATGCAAATTGAAAACTAACTGAATCTAACATGAATTGTCTATAGCCTATCAACTTCTAACACCTATCGAAGTGCAAATCTAAAGGTACAATAATGAATTCTAAATCTACCAAATATGCTCATCAATCCTCCAGATCCCCAAATCTAGATATCCCCAACCCTAGTAAGATAGGGAAAAATATAGCGGCTCAAACCAGAGGACCAACCTCGTCTTGCTGTCTCATCCTCTTGTTGCTAGGATGTGGCGGCGCAACCATCTTCCCCTCACCGCTAGGATCCACCATTCCTACCACGAACTATTGCAGATCTGCGTAGCGGAAGTCAAAAGTCTTTGCGAAGTCTGAGTGAAGTGTCTCGCCAGCCATTCAATACGTAATTATAGACTCAACTGAAACTTACATGTGGGACCTGGTCACAGTAAAGAATTTGCATGAACTATTAGTAGAGTTTCCCATATACCTATCACAACCAACAAGTGGTGCAGTGGTAAACAGCACACCCTTGTTCCTTCAGGTCCCTGGTTCGAACCCATGCCATGGCAAATTATTTTTGCAACATTTCGTGACCTATGCTTACACGTGGGACTCTGAAACTATTTATGACGACTTGGAACACTCTATTTTCGAAAAAATGCTTACATGTGGGACCCAACTGAATTTTATGACGACTTGGAATACTCTATTTTAAAATAATGCTTACATGTGGGACCAAAGTTGGTTTATGATGCCGCTGACATGGCTAAAATGCTTACATGTGGGACCCTGGCAAATTTTATGACGACTTGGAACACTCTATTTTCGAAAAAATGCTTACATGTGGGACCCTACTGAATTTTATGACGACTTGGAACACTCTGTTTTTAAAATAATGCTTACATGTGAGACTGATGTTGGTTTATGACGTTTTTTCAGAGCTTATGGTGTCACAACAGCATGGAACAGGGAACGCCCGGCTACAGTACCAACTGTAATGATGAAAAATTTTTTGTCACTAAATTTGCTCGGAAGTGAAATATTATGACGAGATCAGCCAAGAACGTCATAAATCAATGACGCTAAAATATGGTTGCGTCACTAGGCAACGATTTTCTTGTAGTGTTAGCATACCTGGGATTAGGCTTGCTCTGTCTTGTTGTTCTCCTTAGTCCTTAATTGGGCTCATCAAGCTCCATTTGTGGTAGCTGAGATTCCTTTGAGGTCATCTGATGTACACCAGTCTTCCAAGGGCTCTTGTCTTTGCTTGGAGAAGCCTCTCTATCTTCACATGGGGTTGGTGCATGTTCCTCCTCTTCTTGGATTTCTTCTGAAACCTGCTCAAAATCATGTGATTCTGGAAGCTCGACCTTCTCAGGTGACCACCATGCAGAGGCTTCATCAAATACCACATTTCTTGAGGTGTGGCACTTTCTTGTGGTTGGATTACAACACCTCCAACCTTTTCGTTCATCATCATAACCAACGAAGATGCACCGAATTGCCTTCTTCTCAAACTTACTTTGTAAGTGATCAGACACAAACACATAGCAGACACAACCAAATACCTTAAGATGGCTGACCACCGGCTTCACCTTCCATAGCAGCTCATGAGGTGACCTGAATCCCAACTTGGGTTGAGGTAGCCTATTAATTATATGGGTTGCTGGCCTCATACACTCGGCCAAAAACCTTCCAGGTACATTCTTAGCATGGAGCATACTTTGACAAGTTTCCGCAAGATGGCGATTCTTGCGCTCTGCTACTCCATTTTGTTGTGGAGTATTGGGGCATGTTAATTGCCTTCTTACTTTGTGCCCCATAAGATAGATAGTGAACTCATTTGACAAATACTCTCTCCCATTATCAGTACGAAGGCATTTAATTTTCATGTTGAGTTCACTTTCTATTTTCTCCTTAAACTCCTTGAACTTTGCAAAAACTTCAGACTTCTCTTTCATAAAGTAAACCCAAACGTACCTTCAGAAGTCATCAATGAAGGTCACCATATACCTCATTCCTCCAATAGATATTTGCTTGGCTGGGCCGAAAACATCTGAGTGTATGAGCTCCAGTGGCGTCATGGACCGATACTCTGACTCCTTATGTGGCAATTGATGAGCCTTGCCATACTGACAGCCAGCACACATTGTGTCTATACGGATGTCCACTTGCGGAAGACCCTTCAATACTTGCTTCTGCATCATCTCCTTCAATTTACCATAATTGACATGTCCAAGATGTGCATGCCAAAGATCACCAGTCTCATTCCTTCGAGTTTTGTCCACATAAGCAGACTCAGCGGAGAGGACATAGACTGATTGTCTCCTCCTTCCTTCCATGATTGGTGTGCCAATCACCTTCAATTTTCTAAAAATTGCCACACCTTCCGGCCCAAAGAGCACATGTTTTCCTTCTGCTGTCAATGACAGTAGATTCTTCTTTAAGCCAGGAACGTGATAAACCTTATTGAGTTGGAGTTGTTGAGGACCATACCTTGGAACGACCGCCTTCCCAACATGTAAGATGGATATTCTCGAGTTGTCTGCCATAAGCACAACTCTCCTTCCTTTGTAGTCGGCCATTCCCTCCAACTTTTTGTCATCACTAGTCATATGATTAGAGCACCTAGAGTCGATGATCCAGTCCTCCTTGTAGTTTACTGTTGGATCAGTTGTCGCTGCAAAAGCAGGTGCCTCCATGTCCTCCTCCAACTCATTTTCTTTAATTTCCTGAGAAAACCCAGCTTCAACATCCCACTCTTCTTCACTGGCGTATGCTTCCTTTTTCTCTCGTGTTGTAGTGGCGACATTCCCTTCAAAACGCTTCTCATTTCCTCCAAAGCGCCTCCTTGGAGCATCCATCCTTTCTTGGTTGTTGTTGCTGGTATTCTCGTCCACGGGCTCCCCCTGAAGAGCTACTTCTTTCCTTTGGGTGATGCTTGCCACCTTCTACCCACCTTGGGTTTGGCCTTTCTTGCCCTCGAGGTGATCCCTTCTTTTTGCTTATGAAGAGTGCCTCCTCTTCTTCCTTCATAGTAATGCCTCCCATCTTCTTGGCTAACTCTTCCTAATTAGCCAACAAATTTTCTAGCTCCACCAATGATGGTTGAGTAGGCCATCCACTCACTGTGGCTGTAATCCCTTGATGTTCGGGTTTAAGGCCATTAATGATGATTCTCCTCATAGGGGCCTCACCAACCTTCTCCTCTGGTGCAAGCACAGATATCTCTCGACATATGGATTTTACCTTTGTGAAATACTGACTAATAGTCAAAGTTCCTTGAGAGATACCTGACAGCTCCTTTAATAAGAGTTGGAGGCGTGCTTCATTCTTCTTGCAGAATAATTTCCCAAGAGTCTCCCAGGCTTCCTTCGGGGTCTCCGCATCACGGATATGCTCTAGTAGGTCCTCCTCAATAGTTGTCTTCAACACGAACATGGCCTTACCCGCTTTGATGCGCCATTTCCGCAAGGCCTCGGCTCCCTCCTTCTTCGAAGAACTGTCGCCACTCTCCTTTGGAGGCACTATTTCGGCGCCCGTAATGACCTCCCATAAGTCCTGACCTTGTAGGTAGGACTCCATGCAGGTCTTCCAATAGCCATAGTTATGGTTATTGAGCTTCTTAATCCCACCACTTGCGCTAGCAAGATCCGCCATAACAACTGACGCTCGTCGTCAAGTTAGCTTTCTTGGTAACGGACCAATGAGCTTCACAGTCCCAGACTGTGCACCGGCAGAGTCTCCCCCTAGCGCCTTGATATTGCACCAAACGCAGCAAGCACCCTGTGCTCACAAGAAAGCCTCCTCCAGACGGTCCCAGACCGCCTAGCTCTGATACCAATTGTTGGAATTTGTGGTGGCCCAAATACCCACTAAGTTGAGGACCTACACCTAGGACACCAACTCACTCTAGAGTCGGTCAGCCCTTTTAATTTCTAGTTACTTAGTGCGATGGGTCTTTTTGACAGCAAAGCCGTTTTCTTGCTTCCGGGTGGCAGTGCCTACCAACAGATAAAGCTGACTTCCGGGTGGCAGAGCCAACCTTCGATGGATCACAACTTATGCACTAAGTACTTAGAAACTATATGGCCCAACCGGGAGACTAATACTTACAAGAACAAAACTTTATTACAACACAACAATATTACGCAAGAGTGTACAACACTCTCTTTAGTGGCTAGCCTAGCACTCACCCTATGCTCCACTCATCTACCATGCTCATGGGTTAGATGCCATGGCAAGGAAGGGGGTTCTATTTATAGGCCAAGGGAGATCATAAGGTTGAGACAAGTGTCCCCGTTTCTAGAGAGTTCCTAGATAAATATCTAGGTTCTACATTATTCTAATTTCTTCATGAACAACATCTAATGCCTTCACGAAGATATCATGGGTCTTGAGTTGTGGGGAAGGTTCTAGAAGTTTGTATTGCTCCCTTTCAACAAGTAATGACCAAAAACTTGTCACTATGTGCCAAAACTATCGATTGTTCAAATTTCAATCCTAGCAAATATGGCATACTGAATTAGCTTTCAATATATGAGTTCTACTGATTTTGCATAGTGCTTTGAACTGATAGTAAAATGGAATGAGCAGGTGGCCAAACTCAAACAATTTACAGTGTTCAACACCACTAGTCATGCACCATCAGAAATTGAAGTTAGCTGTTAGAACACACCATTCTTTTATAAGCATGTCAAAATGTACCCAACCTTGTGTGAAGGCTTCAACAACTTAGACTGGCTCCAGCAATAATTTGCATCCCCATCTGCAAAATCGCGGTATGAGAGAAAGAGAGAGAAGAAATGGATGTCGCAAAAAAGTGACACCTCCAGCGGCGTGCGGATCCCCCACGCATCTCCCGCAACGGTTGCTCCGCGCACCCTCCGCGGGATCGAGCGGGAGGAGGTGGCCGGGGTGGAGGAGGAGGACGGGGAAGGCCCGCTGCTCCCCCCGAGGTCCCCGGCAGCCGCGTCCTGTGAAGCCGGGAGCGGACAGCGGCGGAGCCTCGACTAGTCGGCCCCTGGAGCTCGTCGCCTGGAGGATGGAGGAGGGCGTCCTGTGTCACCGCCTGAATCCTCGACGAAGGGTTCGGCACTTGCCGGATCTAACGCTCGAGAGGGGAGAGGTAGGTCGCCGCCGGCTCAATCTACTGCTTCCTAGCGGTCAGTGCTAGCCGCGTCACCGCCTCCTCCATGTGCGCCGTCGGCAAAACTGCCCTCCTTTCCCCTTCCTTGGCTAAAACAGGGGAGGGGCCAGCGGCTCTGGCTGCCGGTGACGGCGACGGCCGCCGGCGCTGCGGGACACAGCGACGACCGGGGAGAGGGGGAAAAGAGAGAGGGGAGCGAGGGGGACCTATTCCCCTCCTCACCTCGGGCAGGGACGACTTGTGGAGGCGACGCCACTGCGGCGCGCGGACGGCGGCAAAGGCGGCGCTGGGCGACGGCGCGTGGAGCATGGGAGACGGGGGGAGGTGGTGGGGAGTACAGAGCGGAGCTGAGAGTTGTGGTTGTGACAGAACCACCCAAAATAATTCCGTATTATCGCCTAAGCCTGTCCACGTGGCCATTAAGCAATAATAAAGAACTATTTTGTCGCCTCTACCGGGTCATGCCCGGTGAATCACTTACAACAGGATCGCTGATATGCGCAAAGCTCACACGAAGGCGGGACCAGAGTACAAGTTCAACATTACACAAAAGTCCACAAGTTCACATTATTACAAACCAGGTTTTTCGTACATAAAAATAAAGGTGTTTCAGAGTTTAAACAACAGAAATAAAACTAGCGGAAGATACACATGGGAGGCCATCCATAGAGTATCACTCATCATCATCGTTCTCCCACTCAAGTTCCCAACCATCTGGAATAGAACCAGGCCAGATGGGATTACCTGAAAACAACAACAAAAGCAAGGCTGAGTATACTAATACTCAGCAATACTTACCCGACAAAAATAAAATAAGACTAGACATGCAAGGCTTTTTGGCTGTTGGGTTTGTTTTGCCAAAAGCGACTAAGAGTTGATCCTTAATTCCAAATTTTAGCTCCAATTCTAGTATATTATCCATTCTAGGTAAGCACTTAAACTAATCAAGCAATTGTGCAAACAATATTATTATTCAAGCATCAAAATTAATCCATTTGTTCCATAATACAAGATGGGGTAGCAAGTGGTTAAGCAGTCTCATGTAACGGCGAGAGACCGACGATCGATCGATTAAATCCTTGCAAGGCAAATCCAAACACACGGAAGAAGGTAGACCCCAAGAAATCAAATCAAAGCAAATGCGGAGTCTACCCCGACCAGGCGGTTCCCGTCATTCCCCAGATTAGGAAAAGATGCTACAGTCTTAAGTACAAGGTTACTGGAACGCCCTCACACGGCACGTCCAGGATCACACTTGCACTACCGGAATCAAACCGGGAGAAACATCTCAAGAGTAGTAGCGATAGAATTCCCGCACTGGTTCATTAGGTACTAGGCTTACCGGTCCCATTCCCGACAAGTGCTTTGGTACGTTCAAAAGCTTAACCAGCACATACTACTCGGTCGAGACCGATCTCATTACTCTTACCACATGAGCGAGTCCATTTAATCATATCTTATGATTCCAACATAAGAACCCTATATCTCGCGAGCAATGAGACATCACTCGACTTCTATCGTGTTCTTAAAGCATGGCATCTATCGAGCCTATCATACTAGCAAAAGAGCATAGGAACCTAAGGATCATGCATCTAAGTTTTCAAATCAACTCCTGAAACTAAAATGCACAAAACATAACATAAATATTGAAAAGTAAAAGAGATGAGTTTATCCAAAAAGGTTATATGCTCTCCGGTGCTTGCCTTCCTCTACTTCAGCACTAGCCTTGGGCTCTTCTGGACTTTGGTCCAGGTCTTGCTGCACACCAAGCTGGTTCACCTCTCCCCTAGCTGCTCCCTCCTCCTCCTGAGTGAGCGTGTAAGTCCCGTCCGGTAAATCTACACGTTCATATGCATATGCATTAGCTTATGGTGTGAGAGGTTAATTAAAGGTTAACTTTGAAGGTGACTGTGTACATATTTAAGCAAAATAACTCACTAAACTTCACCAAACAGTATGGGGGTGTGTTAAAAGCTTACAAACAGAATTACTTCATGAAAAACTTAAATAAACTTAAATAATAAACATAAACCTGTTTATTCAACTCCTAGCTAGCCATTCATCCAAAATTCATATAAAATTAAATACACATCCATTGGTCCTAAATTTTGGTACAAAGCAACATATACCTAAACTAACTTCACACGCCAAAAATTAGCTCCAGATCACATACAAATTAATTTATATGAAAAAGACAAATTTCAGTCTAGCTTAACTTAATTAAATCCTATAAAAAGATTTACTAATCTTTTTGATCTCCACTTTCTACTACAACTCATACATGTCAAATCTAAGTCTCTGACCAAAGCATAAGTGCAGATTCAAATTATTTTTGAAATTCTTAATTTAAACTCCTACACAAGATTAAATCAAAACATATACCAAGGCACATCCTAAAATCATATCCAAACTACGAGAGGTGCTATTCATCAAGACAAAGCCCTAGGGTGCACTTGTGCATAAAGAAAAGTTTATTAAAGGGGCTATAAAAAGCATCAAGATTAATCTAGCATAAAGCTTACATAAATCATAACTGAATATCTACACATCAAACTCATGCCAACTTTGGTCACAAAGCTAAACATGCCATAAAGATCAACATATCCAAAATTCACTTTCATATCATGTTGAACTACGATAAAAACACCTTAAACTGAGTTTGAATTTTAATTCAAAAACTACAGAGAAAAAACCTATATAACCTTTCTAGAAAAGGTGGAGTTCTTCACCAGGAAACTAATAAAATTGGATTTGCATTTTTCTGATTTTTCTACGATTTTTAAATGATTTTTCTAAGCTTCAGCCAAAACCTAAACCAAGATTTATAGCCAGGCCCTTGAACTATTTTTCAAAAATTACAAACAGGTCCTTAGTTCATAGAAAAGCCCCTGGAAAGAAATCCACCCTTGCAATGTCACCCCCGGCGACCCTGGAGACCTTGCCGGCGGCGATTGGCCGCCGGAGCTGGCCGGGAGGCAGCCCTGGGGGGTGTGAGCACCTACCTAGGGGGATTGGAGGTGGTGGTACGGTCGGGGTCGGCCGGGACGACACCGGTGGCAGCCGGCGGCGGCGCAGGGGCGGAGCGCCCGCCGCGGCTTGCTGTTCGGCGGCGGCAGCGGCAATGAGCGGCGTAGGGCGGCGGCGGAGGTTTCCAGAGGGGATAGGGGAGGTGCTAAGACAAGTGGAGAGTGGTAGTTTCGAGTGGAGGAGAGCTAGGCGGCGGCAGCCATGGAGAGCTCGCCGGCGGAGGCGAAATCCCGCCTCGAGTGGCGCCGGTTTCTATTTACGGGCGAGCGCGCCGAGGAGAGTAAGAGGCTTCGCCTCTAAGGGCCTATCTGCGGCTCGGGCAGCTGGGCCACTGCATGCGCTACCCGCTTCGGTCTCACGCGGCAGGGACGACGGGTGGCGCGGCGCAGCGCGGTCGGTCGACCCTGGGTGAAGAGGGGAAAAACCGGGGGTAATCATCTTAACCCCTAAACCCCAAATCAGGAAGACTAATGGTGGGCCGCATCAGCAGAAGCCCAACACCGACTGCCGGCAAGGCCAGGCCCAGCTCTTTTCCTTTACAGAATAGCAGCTCGGCCCCCTATCGCGGGGCCGCCTCCGACTCAAGTAACCAACCCGGTTACCTCGGCGGGAGACTCCACCTCACACGACCTAAGGCTCCTTCCGCCGTAATCCGACGCCCGGGCCCCCCCCGGGCCCGGGCCGTAACGTGGCGGAAGCTGCCCCGCGCCGCACGGGACGTGCAGCTGCAGCGGAGCATGCGGATCTGCTCTGTCAGAGGCTCAGGTAATGATGAGATTTTCCCCGGCGTGGCAGGCGGACTGCCCCGGCGTCCCATCACCTGATACTGAACAGTGACCAAGGACACGCGAATCCTTCACCTGCAAGACATCGAACAACGTGACCCGACCCATCAAGCATCAGAGGGAAGGTCGAGGCTTGCACGAGAAGCCCCGACCCAGCATGACCAGCAGGCTCCTAGGTCGGAAAGAAGCCGCCTCGGGACGGAGGCCGAAGCTACGCCGCCCTACGAAGGCTACCTACGCTGGAGCAGTGTACAGCGCCAACGGGAGATGAAGGCTCACGGCGTTGCACTGTTCTGGCACTGTTGCAGCACTGTAGCAGAATGAGTTTTTACCATCTTAACCTTTGTACGCCGGCCCTCCTTGAACTATAAAAGGGGAGGTTGGCATCACGAATAGAAGAGAGAAACACAGACATACGAACTCGGCAAGACGAAAAGCAACACTCCACACTCACCGAGCACCAGCTGCTCTCACTCACATACAGAGACTTGGGATTTCTTCCCTCTCTCGACCTAAGCTTGTATCCCCTACTACAAGCCCCCCTATGGGCATATAGAACACTTTCCCGAACTGGACGTAGGGCACCCCCTCGGTGCCTGAACCAGTATAATCCCGGTGTCTCTAAGCCCAACCATCCGGATCAGACGCACGATTCTAACCAAAAATTACTTGCTGGCGGTATCAAACCCGACAGTTGGCGCGCTAGGTAGGGGCACTTCGTGTGTCACGACACCAAACAAGGGTCCGGATGGCCCATTCCGACGAACAGCCGGCGCGCACCACCGTGCTGCGTTTCGGCACCCTCGACTTCGTCTTCGATGGTCCAGTCGAGTCGCCTGTTGGGACCGTGTTCTCCCGGTCCCAGCCCGACGCGCCTGCGCCGCCTCAGGACCAGCCGCCTGAGGAGCCGCAGGCGGCGAAATCTGCCACCAACCGGGTTTGGGACCTGGTCGGCCGCAACATGGTGGTCGCTTTGGACCCAAACCCGTCCCAGGA
Organism: Cenchrus fungigraminus; assembly: GCA_036936925.1. NCBI lineage: Eukaryota > Viridiplantae > Streptophyta > Magnoliopsida > Poales > Poaceae > Cenchrus > Cenchrus fungigraminus. The sequence goes on along the minus strand of CM072776.1, from coordinate 58,519,138 downwards.
GCTCTTCCGCTTCGCAACGTTCGCCACCTCCATGCTCGTGTTCGGGCTGCAGGAGGAGGAGACGCTGACCTGGGACGAGTTCAGGCTCTGCTACGACTCCGTGTACCCGGAGGGACAGACGTGGCTCCCCTGCGGTGGGGCGAAAGCTCCCGCCGCCACGGGAGACGCACGACCTGTCCCCTCGGGGGCTTCTCAGGCGAGCTGTGACGAGGCCGAGAGCGCGCCTCCCGGCGAGAAGGCGCCGACGCCCCACGATCCGAGGCGCGAGTGTTTCATCCTCCAGCAGCAGCCCGACGCGGTCCACTCCGACAACTCCGACGACAGCTCCGTTGAAGGTGAGCCCACATCGCCTGACGTTTCCGCTAGCGACGAACCTCTGCAGGACGAGTACGACCGCGAGCGACAGCAAGCCCGCCTCGACGAGCTGGACGAGCCTCAGAAGGCTCTCGAGGACGAGCAGGCAAGGCTCCACCACGCGCTTGGCACGGAGGCCGCGGCAACACCCGCGCGCGAGCATGCGCAAGAAGTACGCCGCTGCATCATCGACGACGTTCACGGGACTCCCGTCGCCAAGCGGGCCTCCTAGAACCTCGCCGCGGCGGCCGTACTCCTCTGGGCTGGCCCCGAGCCAACGACCCCGGAGGAAAAGAAGCTCCGTCAGCACCTCCAGACGCTCCTCAACGCGGCCGCCGAGCAGCAGGCGGAAAGTTCGGCGTCCCGGCGCCGCGAGGCGCGGGACCCGGACAAAGAGCGCTCGGTTCACCGCGGGTCCTCGTGCCCAACAGGGCAGCCGAACCGCGCGGAGAGCGTACGCTCGCCCGCCGGCCGCAGGGCCGACTCCAACCACGGGGCCCGAGGCGTATCCTCGGCGCGTGGGAGGACGATGACCCAAGGCGGGTCGGACGCCGAACGCCGGCCGCGAAGGGAGTACAGCCGGAGGCGCGGGGGCCGCTACGACAGCAGTGAGGATCGAAGTCGGAGTCCGACGCCTGACCCCCGGGGTCCGCGGGCTTTCGGCACCAACGTCCTCGCTGCAGCCCACCAGCTCGATATCGTGCTCCGACCACCGTCGTGAAGTACGATGGGGAGACCAACCCGAGCGTATGGCTTGAGGACTATCGCCTTGCCTGCCACAATGGTGGCGCAACCAGCGATTTGTTCATCATCAAGAGCATCCCTCTGTACCTCGCCGACTCGGCACGTACCTGGCTCGAGCACCTCCCTCGAGGGAGGATCAACAGCTGGACCCAGCTCCGGGACGCCTTCATAGGGCACTTCCAGGGTACCAACGCGCGGCCCGGCAATGCGTGCGAACTTCGCCATTGCCGGCAAAAGAAGGGTGGAAGTCTCCGTGACTACATCCGCCGCTTCTCCAAGCGTTGCGCCGAGCTCCCCGACACGGCCGACAACCAGGTCATCACCGCTTTCCAAGATGGTACCACGTGCGAGACCCTTGTCCATCTGATAGGGCGAGTCAAGCCGAAAACCATCCGTAAGCTCCTTGACTTGGCCACTGACCACGCCGACAGGGAGGAAGCCGTCGCTTTTAGCAAGAGGAAGCCCGAGGAAGAGCAGGGTGAGGCTCCGGCCACTCGCCCGGAGAAGAAGAAGAAGAAGAAGAAGAAGAAGAAGAAGAAGAAGAAGAAGAAGAAGAAGAAGAAGAAGAAGAAGAAGAAGAAGAAAGAGCGCAAGCTCCGCAACAGCAACCTGGTGGCGGCGGCCGACAAACGACAGTCCAAACCAAAGGCTGGTCCCCTGAGGGATCACTTCGAGAAGATGCTTGAGGCACCTTGTCCTTACCACGAGACCCCGGTCAAGCACGCCATGAAGGATTGCAACCTCATGAAGAGAGACCTCGGAGGGAAGAATAAGACGCAAGACGCGGCCGACGCCGGCGCCGCCAAGAACACCGAGCGCGACGATTTCCCCAAGGAAGATGGCGCTGTCATATTGCATTTTCATCCAATCTTTTGATGGCAACCATGACTCCACAGGTCAACTGGCCCTGCAAGTTGTTATTAACAGAGTTAAGACTTAAGGTGCCTTTTTTAAATTAATGTTTTAGTTTGTGCCTGGGGGGGGGGGGGGGGGCAATGAGCTGAGGGCAAACTACCACCAATTAATTAGACATGCATTGTTCATTTGTACATCTCACAATGTTTCTGTTTTTTTTATTTTGAAAAGTTATGTCTCTACTTTTATTGAAAGCAAATAACACAATGTTTCTGTGATGAATACCTTGTAAACTGTACCAAATCCACCCCTTCCAACAATTCTTTTCGTCGAAAAATGATCTGTGCCATCCACAATCTCAAAAAAATCAAACTTTTTGAATCCTGGGCAGCTCACTTCAGTACGAGTACAAAGCTTCACCAACTCATCCATATCCATGACTTTCTCCTCTTGCAATTCCGCTATCCCTGAATCATTTATTATTCTTATCTACTTAGTCAAGCGTAAAAATGCATAAAACCTTAAGCTTGCTGCCAATCCAAAATAGGTCCAAACATTGATTTATTTATCTTTCCTGGCAATTTTCTGTGGAACAATTACTGTAAGCAAAATATGATCAAAATTAATCGTACATACAGTCTTTGCTCCCCCAGTAGAAGTATAGTTGTGGCTTTAATTCAACAAACGAAAGGGAAGATTTATTTAAGTTTATGAAAGCATATAGCCGTATAGGTATAGTATAGAAATGGTTTAGTTGTCATATGGGTAAGAAATTTGTACAAGTAACTACCTCCTAACATTGCCTCCCCAACTTTGAAAGGTGCAGTGGTGGCTCCTTGTGAAACTATTTCATCGAGCTCCACATCTCTTCTTGGAATCCTAATAACAAGCAGATCTTATCACTATATAGTATATACCAAAAATTTAAATTGCTCTGATTCCACTATTAAAATATGAGTTATACTGGATAGGTATAGCACAATTACATACATATATAGTTTTTTTTGTGGGTGCATACACATATGGTTAGGTCCATTGATAAAAGGAATTCCACTGACTCATTTTATATGGATATTGGTACAAAGATCTCCTGAAAAATTAAGGATTTAATTTATTACAGTTGAAAAGAAATATTGCAGTTACAAGTTTTCTTAAGAAACTGAACTTGATTGCAAGCTGATTAATATGTGATTATGCATCCACAGTTCAATGTTTGATCTAAAATATGCTGACCAATTCCCAATCCCAAATAGAATCAATTGAAAAACAACAAGATATAGTCAGGAATTCTCGTTTTAAGAATCAACAATGAGCCATTGATTCACTTAAGATAATGGAAACCTGTCAAACATCCAATATTTATTAAGAAACGTACTGAAGAAGGTATCCAACCTTGGGTTTGAACATCTCGTGACCACACTTGGCACAACCTCTGTACTCTGCCGAACAAGGATAACGACAATTATAAAACCTATTGATAGTGAACAATTGACCAGCATACGTCATAAATGGTTTTTGTAACGTCCTATATGAATTTCCAGAAGCATTACATTCATACAAATCTGTCTAATCTGAAGCTGCAAATGCTATTGGACCCTAATTGAGATTTAATCATTCAGTGTGTCAAATTTGATCAGGTCAGTCGGATTGAAGAAACAAAAGAACAAGCTGTAATCCCTGTCTGAAGTCTGAACATTTCTAATGGTGATCAACAAGCTGAAACAGGCGTACCTTGACACGGCGATCAAACGTAGCGTCGACGAGAGAGATGAGCGGGACGAGGCGGATGAACATGTCGACCTCCTGCTCTGCGGCGCGGAGCTCCTCGGCCATCCGGGCGCCAGCGAGCAGGCTGCGGAGGTACCCGCAGTCCTGGCACGCCGTGACGAGCGCGTAGCACCGTCGCAGCGCGCGGCTCAGCTGCTCGAGCGGCCGCCGCGTGGCCTCCCGCCGCATCAGGTCGGCGAGCTCCAGCTCCCGGAGCAGGCCGCCGACGATCTCCACGTGCTGCGCCAGCCGCCGGCACGCGTCCCGGTGGCGTCGCGCCGCCAGCGCGGCCTGCACGACCATGGACACGAGCCCGAGCGCGTCGACGCCGACCAGCTGCGCCACGTTCGAGGCCTGCCCCAGCACGGTCCACAGACCGCTCGAGGTGACCAACGGGTTCGCCATCGCCGCTTCCTGCCACCTCCTCCCTCTTGCACTGCGGCTACTCAGGCTGCGGACCTCGTCTCCGCACGCGGCTCCACCGTTGGCGGGCAAAAATGGTTAGGTGAGGTGGGGTGATGGTAAGCGTCGCCGCCCTTGGCAACCAACTACGGGGGGGGGGGGGGGGGTCGTCTCTTTGTGTGACTAATTTTTTCAGTTTTGAGAGAGGGATTTGATGGCCAAAAGGTCGTTGAGACAGCGTTGTTGTCTAATCTTTTGCTAAGAATCCATGAGTTGTTACACAAAAGTGTTGCTGCGGCAACAGGCTCTAACACTTTGATCAGCAGTCAAGGTACACAGCTTTACAGCTACATTTTTCCTGATAACTGCATAGGTTGTTACCGATTAGAAAGCTGGAGTGCTAGAGATGAAATCCAGAGAATGAAAAGAACGGCATAACATATATATAATACTAAAGGCAAAATGTTTTTAATATGTGACATTTCTACTACATGAGCAGAGTGAAAGACTTCTAAGATTTCAGCTCTGTTAAATACATTGTTTTTTTTTTCAGGTCTCTGGCTCTACAATGATGCGGACTCTAGTTGACACAGGAGCTGAACTTGTGATGGTTATGTCTATGGTCCTGCTTGATTGGCTAACACATGTTGATAACTTGTCACCAGCAGCACCTCCCTTGACCAGCTGAGACGGCTGTTTAGGATCTGGTAGCAAACTTAGGCTTTCAAAGTTCAAGAGTGCCACAACATCTGACATGGTGGGGCGATCTTTTGGGTCTTCCTGAGCACAAAGCAGTGCCACTTGAGCATACCGCATTACTTCTGCGTGTTCAAATCCATCACCCAAAATTGGATCCACAAGCTCATGTAGCCTTCCATCATTCCACAGTTGCCATGCCTGCAAAAAATTCCCAATCTGTTTAGCATCGACATTAAGTTTGTTGCGTAAATACATATTCGTAACTGTGGGTAAGTTTTAGCATAAATATGTAGAGGACAAAACAACAACAAATATTCAACATTTCAAAATGGGACCCCTTTTGAAATATTTTGTCCACTCACATCTCGTACGAGGGTACCAACAGAATCTCCTTGCTGCTCCAGTATGATATTCTTTCGCCCATTGATGATCACTAAAGCCATCACTCCAAAACTAAACACATCTGTCTTGAGTGAATAAATGCCTCGAGATGTGTACTCCGGAGCTTTGTAACCACTACATAAACATCAGACGAGCAAAATCAGTATATTGGAACACGGTTATTGCACAGCCCTGTAATTGAAACTGCGTATATCTTACCTAGTTCCCACAACCCTGCTTGTACGCTCTTCTGCAGTATCTGAACTGAGAGTTCTAGCTGATCCGAAATCAGTAATCTTTGGGTTCATGTCATGATCTAAGAGGATGTTTTTGGGTTTCAAATCCCTATGGACAAGCCATAACATGGACTGCTTGTGAAGGTAAACAAGTCCATCAGCTATCCCTTTAATTATATTAAGTCTCTTAGACCAGTCTAGCAATGACCCGTGCTTGTTATCTGAAAAATGTCCAAGGAACAAATTGTGTTTTAGTTTAAAATATAATACAATTGTATACAAGTGAAGATAAAAATGAGAATAGCTTCAGACCAAATATGATAACAAACCAAGAATCTAGTGCAATGATTTGCTCTGGTCATTAATAAAAAATATATATATATATATAAACTAAGTTGAATATAATGTGAAAATAACTCAGGTCATAGGGACAGCATACCGAAGATGAACCGATGCAGGTTACCCTTGGGTAAAAAGTCATACACTAAAATCCTTTCTTTCTCATGGATGCTCCAACCCAATAATCTAACCAGATTGGTATGATGAAGTCTCGCAAGTAGAAATTCATTGCTGAAATCAAACACTGTAGCACATTCATCCATCCTTTTGACGGCAATCATGAGTCCGTCAGGTAACTGACCCTGCAATGTTTACTTAGAGTTTAAACTACAATCTGTTAAAATAAACACAGCTGTTTATTTGAAAGAATAGGAGGATAAGCAAGCATTCACTCCTTGAGTTCCTTCATGTTTTGGGATATAATTACCTTGTAAACTGTAGCAAAACCACCATATCCGACGTTTCTATTTTCTGAAAAATTGTCTGTAGCACCAACAATCTGAAAGAAATCAAACCTTTTGAATCCCGAGCAACATTCTTCAGTACGTATACAAAGCTCCAACAACTCTTCAGTGTCCAATGTTCTCTGTTCTTGCAAGTCCAATGCTCCTGAATTATGGATAATTTATTCTTGTGAACAGCAGGGTTGCAACATTTACTCATATGATTACACAAATACAGAAATACCATGAGCATGTTAAATCGTCATATTGTAAGACTTTAAAGTGTGGTTACTAACAGACAATTTTCTTTGAAAAATGAACCATATACTGTAGAACTTTATGCATGAATTTGTAACTTTATCTTAGAAATATGTGGTACCACTAGCTAGTAGTTTAGTACTCTTACATGACTCTGTTTATTTATTTTTATTTGCCACTATGAAATTCTGTGTGGTATACATTAGTAGTATCAAAATTATTAAATTACTCACGTTTGTTACTATCCTTGTCGAAGTATGTTTAAAAGCATGAGGGGCAGAGTATTAACAATGGTGCAAAAAAATGGTGATTCTTAGAGCAAAATATTGTCATGAAGTTTTAGTCTTTGAGTTTTGAAAAAAATAGATAATATACAAGTAAGAGTATTAGGAAATTACTGTGGCAAACTGCCTACCTGCTAATGGTTGTTTTGAAACATCAGAGACTTCATTTGCTCCTTGAATGTGTATTTTGATGGAATCTGAAACACTTCTTGGGAACCTAATGGCAGATAAATATCATCATTAATATGCAAAAACTACCGACTATTCAACAGTCTGAGATCGATGAAAATTCCATACTAGTATTAGTCTACAATAGAAAACTCATGGCTGCCTACATAATTAAAGGTTCACACCAATTTATTTCGAAGTAAAAAAGTACTTGTTGATATAAGTACAAAGAAGTTATAAATTTGTCAAAACACGAAGGTTTTTATCCAAATGAATTCATGGTCTGGTTGAAGCTGGCTAATCTGCTACTTTATGACCCAAAACAGACCCAAAACATAAAAATGCTTCCATAAACTCTATGATAAAAAATCAGTTAGTAGTCATTAATCTGCCAAATACCACCAGCAATTTTCTAATTGTTGGCATCTATTGAGTTTCACCTTAAATTTTGCCAATTTCTTGTAAGGCATGATACAGCTCGGTATTGGACACCAGAGGAACCACTTGCTGAGTAATCAAATACATCAGAAATATTCTGACCTGACGTGATGAGTTGAATTATTCTTGATTGCACCTTGCACTCCCTTAGCAGCCTGCTGGACAGCGGCAGAAAATTAACATATATATTTTCCTTGAACTAGCAAAACTAACAAGTGTTGTGGATGTAAAATTGAGTAAACGATCGGTACACACCCTTTTTTTTTTCATTTTCTTTTGCTATAGAACTAAAAGCTTCATAAAAAAATGTTCAATTTGCAGATGCAGTTATTGCTAGACTCCAATTCGTGCACTGCCATTCCTACTTGTATGAATTGAAGGACAATTTCAAACGATTTACAGGTCACATGAATCGGCCTGAAACCAACTTGACTTCGTAGAACTGTACTAACTACCAGATCAAAATTCACAATTCGGCAGTGTTTATCAGCAAGGTGCACGCGTACCTTGGCCTCGCGATCATGCGTCGTGTCGACGAGCGCGATGAGCGGGACGAGGCGGATGAACATGTCGATCTCCTGCTCCACGGCACGGAGCTCCTCGGCCATCCGGGCGCCGGCGAGCAGGCTCCGGAGGTACCCGCAGTCCTGGCACGCCGTGACGAGCGCGTAGCACCGCCGGAGCGCGCCCCGGAGCTGCTCGAGCGGCCGCCGCGTGGCCTCCCGCCGCATCAGCTCGGCGAGCTCCAGCTCCCGGAGCAGGCCGCCGACGATCTCCACGTGCTGGGCCAGCCGCCGGCACGCGTCCCGGTGGCGGCGCGCCGCCAGCGACGCCTGGACGACCATGGACACGAGCCCGAGCGCGTCGACGCCGACCAACTGCGCCACGTTCGAGGCCTGTCCGAGCACGATCCACAGACCGCTCGAGCTGTCCAGCAGCGCCATGGCCGGTTCTTGCCGCCGTTTGCGCCACGGCCTCTCCTGCTCCACGCATTCGTCGCCGCCATTGACGACGACTCCCCAGCGCAATTATATGAGTGTGAACGGTGACTTTGACTAAGCGTTGTGGGAACGAGATCCTCTGCAGCACGTCTCTGCCGTTGAGTCACTGACGTGTGGGTCCAACGGTTATGGGACCCATTCGGCAGTGACACAACTGCAGAAGGCTGAACGGTAGAGGAACCTCATCTTCCGTGTTGTGTTAGTGTGGAATTTGTGTTCTTTTTCCTTTTTTAGAAAAAGTAAAGGTCCAATTGTTTTTTATCGGCAGATTTTGTAGCTGAACGACGGGCGGGCGTGGGCTTTCTGTTTCTTTCTCGCTGTTGGACTACTGATCAAAATGGGCCGGCCTGCTCAGCACTTTTACCGGCCTAAATTGTTAGCTTTCTGGTTTCAAAACAGGTCTGACAACAGTTTGCTACAGTTTTTAGGAAAAGGAATTCCTGCAACAACAGGTAGCAAAGTTTTTACATCAGCCTCTGCCTCAGCATTAAAGCTGACGATTACATAGAGAAATAGGCACACACATGATAGAAAAGATCAAAAGCAGAGTTTATTATTATTTCTATATCCATTATTGACAAAAATATCCAAAACGATAGTTCAGACATACTATCAACGGTCCGTCTCTCAAAAGAAAAATTAGTGATATACATGTAGATTAGCTTTCACTTGTTTTTATGCTTAAAGCCTAAAACATTACTAGTTCAAATTGGGCCCCCTTTTGTGCTAGCTTTTTGGGGCAAAACATGGACGGTGGATTTGACGGCCAAATAATGCTGATGTCTGCAAAATCCAAACGTCCTTACATTGTTCAGTATCGTGACCATGACCAAATTTTTGCACAGAACCAGTTTCAAGAGTGATGCTCTTTTTTTTCATTTTGTATTATTTTTTTTCTTACGATGACTACTGTCCAGTGACCGAGCTTTGAACAGTGAAGGTGCAGCTAACGTTTATTTCGAATTGTTAGTTATCTGCATAAGATTACGGATTTATGGAGGTAACTAGTGGCAGATTAACAAACTGACGACCACTGTCACTCACTCTCACTGTGTCATCACAAAGCACGAACACGCTGCCATTGACCTGGAGAGCTAGCGGATAACAGACGGCTCAGCTTTTCGTGCGGGAGAGGAAACCAACGGGAGGAAGACGCAGGCGAAAGCGCGTGCATGCCCCGCGGGCCGCGGGCGCCAAGAAAGAAAGGCTGCAGCTGTCTCGCTGCCCACTCTGCGCAAGCTCAGCTCCGCTCCCGGGTCCCGGCTGAGATCCCGATCCTGGAGTGACGAGCTCGCGAGCGGCGAGCCACCACCCCGGATGGCGTGGCACGGACGTCACTTACCTCGGAAGTTTCACGCGCACGACACGAGATCCGGAATCGGAGCCATCGCGATCCGCTCACCTCCGCTGGCAAAGCATTTTTTTTTTGAAAATAGGCAAAGCATTATCCTCCCATGATCTGCCGCAGCATTATCCTCACAGAGAAAGAAAAGAAAGGATCCATGGCGGTTTCTGAAACTGAAAGTGAGAGCTGGAGCGGAAAGCTTCACGCGGATGCAGCATGCCGCAGCAGTTCCTTTTCTTTTCTTTTTCTAGAAAAAAAAAGAGAGAAAGAAACATAGCGTCCTCTCCTCCTGTTGACGACGACGTCTTCCCGGGCGGCGGCCCACCTGGAGAGTTGAAGCGCAAGCCGCCGAAGCCTCCGGTACGGTGCTCCCCTGTCTCACCAACTCCACCCAACCCACCCGCGCGCCCTCTTCACTCCCTCGTCCTCCGGCCGGCCCACTCCCCCCTCTCGCTGCGCCGGGGGTCCCGCCGCCCCACGCGCGAACAAGAACCGACCAACCTGAGCTACCACTCCGGGCTCCGCTTCCCCCTTTCCACGGCACGCCGTCCTGCGTCGCCAGGTCCCGGGCCGGCACTGCAATTATTGCCGCAGCGAAGCGACGGGTGTGGTGGCGTCAATGGCGTGGGTCTGACCGCCGCGCGCGGCCCATCGCCCCTAGCTGCTCGCCTGCTGGGTGTGTGTGTGGATGGAGCTAGTCATGGCAGCCATCATAGCGTAGCCACCCTTCTCTCTCGCTTGCCATCACGAGCTGCTTCTCTTCTAGGTTGGTTGCGGTAGCGGTAGCGCACTGCGGAAGAAGCTCCTCCTGCTCCGCTCACGCGCGCGGTGGTGACGTGCTGGTGCTGCGCGAGCGGCGTGCCGCGCATATGCGCTGCGGCTCCGGCGGCGGCGGCGGCGGAGGAGGAGGCCTTGTCGTTTGCGGTGTCTCCGGCCGCCTGGGCGGGCGGGTTTGTTTAGTGGCGGAGGTGTACGGCGCCGGAGTAAAGAATTGGGGTCGGGTTGGATGCTGTGCGTGCGCGCGGAGGACGCGCTGGCCGCCGCAGCAGCCGCGGCCGCGGCGTCCGACAAGATGCGCTCCGTGAACCTGTCAGTCCCTCTCCCTCCCTCTCCACCTCTGCTCTGTCTCTCGCATTGCAATTTGCAGGTACGCTTCGTCAGATACAGTCTTGCTCAAAGCTGGCTCCTTTTTTTTCTTGGTCTGCGCGTGTGCAGGGGCGGCTCGATCCAGAGGGCGGTGCGGAGGATGGCCGGCGGTGGCAGTGGCGGGAGGAAGTCCAGCGTTTCGGCGCGCGCGGCGAGCGGCGACGCGACGGCGAGCTGCTCTGGGGTGCGTTCTTTTTCTCCTTTGCTTGATGATCATTACGAAGTCTCTTCCTCAAGCTTCTCTTTCAACTCCAGTACTGCAATTTCTGTGCCATTTCGGTTCATCGTTCGAGGATTTTTCGCTCCAAGAATTCTGAATTCGGCAGGAATGCGCCATGCTGTCTTGCGCATCCTGTCGCGCATCGGGCAGGGTAGTGAGGCGGCATCAGCTTCAGACAAGCTGTCTGCTCGCGTTCCGTGTTCGAGGGGCCCAGATGACGAAATGTCACTTTCCCCTTCTCTGTTTGCCTACTTCTTGGCTGCCTTGTCGCATGCAGTGCAGGGGTATGGATGGTTTCCTCCTGTCTCGGCTGCATCCTGAGGCTATGCTCCAATGGCGTGCTTGTTTCTTGGTTCCAAGACTGTTTCAGGTGGTATCTGAACCCTGATGGCAGCTCTGATCTGTTTGCAGGATGATACCAGCACTGGCAGTGGCAAGAGGGAAGGGGAGAGAAGGTGCAGCATGCGGCAGTACCGGTCCCAGCTGGAGCAGGAAGTGAGTGCCTTTCTACTTTCTTGGTTCATGAACTCTACAATTTTGAATTTTGTAGATTTTGGTTTAAGAAAGCTTGTTATGAGTTTCGGTGAGCTCTGTTCCGGGGAAGCAGTTAACGATGCCACAGGCTGCTATTGGCCGTGGGAGTGTTGGATGCTCTGTTGGTGAGAGTGGTCCTCTGATGAAAAGCAAATTGCTCGTGAGAGTGGTCCTCTGATGAAATGCAAATTGCTCGTGGGAGTGGTCCTCTAATGAAATCCAGTATCTAAAATTTGTTCCCTGTAAATTCATATTAATTCAAGTTTGGTAAAAATATGTGCATTTTCTTTTGTTTTTTCATGACATGCGTGTTAAACATGTCACACTGAACTTGTACAATTTGTTCCAAGTACACTATGTTTATGCCTGAAACTGATTTCGAGCAGTTCTCCACGAATAATTTGTAGCTTCTGAGACAGGAGAATAACTGTGCAGTTTAAAAGAACAAAAACAAATATTCCCAGATGTGATCGAGTACTAAGTGTAATACTCTAGTCCTGACATACCTTTACAGGTTAAGAAATTGCAAAGGGAACTACAAGACGAGGTTGACTTGCATCTGGCCTTGGCAGATGCCATTACATATAACGCTGCACTGATACTCAAGTCTTCTATAAAGCTTCCGGACAAGGTGCACACTTTATGTATGAATGTATCCATTTGTTCCTGACACTTTCAAATCTCATGATATCCTCTACTTTTTAAAGGCACATGAGCTATTAATTAGCATAGCCTCTCTGGAGATCGCTATCACAAAGCTTGAAGAGGATCTAAATCGCCTGCATTACCAGTTATGTCACACAAGGAATGAAAGGCTACTTTCAGAGAATAACCCAGGATGCTTGCTACCTACACCATCAGATTGCCAACCCTCCACAGCTTGCGATTTCACAGAGGAAGAAGTAAGTTATCTTCACAGTTTTAATCTAATTTTGAAGTTGCGCTTTTTTTATTATGCAGTTAGTCACTGTTTCTTTGTTACTTTTCTAAGCATGTATCAATGTTAAGAGATTTGGGATTCAGTGATTATCACTCAGTGGAAGAAGATGTTTCTACTGAACCTGAAGATAAACAGGATTGTGAAAAGGACACCGAAGATAGACAGCGAGTATCTCTAACTAGGCTGCTAGAAAAGCACCCAGATGTTTCTTTAACTGGACTGTTGGAACACCAAAATGAAGAGGTTTGCAGTTACATTCACAGTTTTACACATCTTGGGTAGTTGGTACAATGGTACCTATGAAAATTAAGCTTTCAGTGAAGCAAAATCTTTATTGTGTTCTGCAGATGCAAGAGGCATGCTCTATTGAAAAAGAAAGCAAAGAAGATCAGAGGATAGATGCACTACTATTTAGCCAATCCAATTTGAACAAAAGCAGCCTAAGAGAAAATGGATGGAATAATCCAAATCAGCTATCTGAAGAGATGGTGCGCTCCATGAAAGATATCTTCCTTCATTTATCCACATCTTCCAAGATATCACCCGAGGCGAATTTTGCTAATTCATCTTCATCAGCAGAACGTCTATCTGGTTCAACATTGACGTCTTTGTCGGATTCATCTGTAATAGCCTCAGTGCTGCGCAGTCCTTCAGTTGACTCACACCATGATGATGGTATTACTGATGAAGTTAGAAACTTCGACCCATACAATGTTAATGGAAAGGAAGCCCGGAGAGACATTGGAAGCTATTGTTCAGTCGCTGAAGTGTCTTGGATGTATATTGGCAATGAACAACTTGAATATGCATCTGGAGCTCTGAAAAAGTTCAGGTTTCCATTTAAACACTTGCCTCCAACTATTATTTATTGACCCATTGCATATTTGCAAAATGATTTTGTAACCAGAGAACCAACGAAGCAATATGATGTAAGGCATTAGTACATAAGTGAAAAAAATACAATTAAGTGCTCATAACTGTTTCTGGCATTCACCTTTTGCAGGTTTCTTGTGGAGCAACTATCCAAGGTTGACCCAACTTGTATGGACTGTGATGAACGATTAGCGTTTTGGATTAACCTATACAATGCACTGATAATGCATGTAAGTATAATATGTTGCTTATTTTAAAGATTTTCCCTAGTTTATTTGTTTAGACATAGGAGGTGACAATTTCTCTTGTTCCGTTTTGGCAAAAAATAGTATGCACCCTGCATGTTGTTTGTTGCTTACTTGGACTTTACCAGGCATATTTGGCATATGGTGTACCTGAAAATGACACCAAGCTTTTCACACTGATGCAGAAGGTTTGATTAATATCTCTTTGGTTTATAGTTTGCACAGGAGTTTGGGCTTTTGTTTAACCAGATAGAGATAATGTTGCAGGCCTGTTACACAGTTGGTGGGCAGTCCGTCAGTGCAGCTGAAATAGAGTTTGTGATTCTGAAGATGAAGACTCCAGTGCATCGACCACAACTTGTATAACTTTGTTCCTCATTTGCAGGTTTTTTCTATATATTATACAAGCCAAATGTATCTTACTATTTTCCTCCTTTTCAGTCCTTGATGTTAGCCCTTCACAAATTTAAAACTTCAGAGAAGCTCAGAAAATATTCAATCGATAATACTGAGCCCCTTGTGCTCTTTGCGCTCTGTTGTGGGATGTTCTCTTCACCTGCTGTAAGTGAATGAGTTCTAATGAAACTCTGTTGCGGAAACAAAAGTTATTAGCATAAGTTGCCGTGCTATGTGTTTACTATGCTAGTTTTTTAGACCTTGCTAGAAGAAAAGCTTCAGGTGCTTTAAGAGTTTAAATTTTTTTCACCTTTAAGTATTAATTGCTTTAAAATAAGTGAGCATGGATCTAAAAGTACAATCTACTTTCAAATATTCTGGTAACAAGAAATTCAAATTACAATGGTCCTAGTAAATATATCATTATATTTAAAGTGTGCTCTTGCCTATTACTTTGGAAATTGTAACTTGCTTGTTGCTATCACCCAGGTACGGATTTTCTCTGCATCAAATATCCGACGGGAGCTTCAAGAATCAATGAGAGACTACATCCGAGCATCAGTTGGTATAAATGACAAAGGCGAGCTTATTGTTCCGAAGCTACTACAGAGCTATGCTAAGGGCATTGTGGAGGACTCTCTGCTTGCCGACTGGATCTGCCGTCATCTAACACTGGACCAAGTCGCTGCAATCCAAGATACTTCATCATCGCACAAGCAGCGTCTCCTTGGAGTGCGCAGTTTTAGCGTCATCCCATTTGATTCAACATTCCGGTACCTGTTCTTGTACGACAACAATAGGTGCCAGAACTGAAACAAACTGCATTGCCTATGTGCAGAGAGTAACCAGAGTGGACATTTTTACATAGTGGAAAATGAAAATATTAATTTTTGTACAGTTTGTAAATTTTGGGGGTGATTTGATTTTTCTCTATGTAAAGTTCAGTTAAGTTTTGTACTACAAAGTACAAATTAGCCAACTGCCCTTACATTTTTGCAACTAGTTTTAAATATAATGGTATTCGGTATGGAAATGTAACTTTGATTATATATAGTTCAGTATCAAGTTACTGGCTTAATTAGTTAATTAGTGCCAGGCAGCACAAAATTATGCTAGAAATTCACAGCCAAGTAATACTGCATGTAGAACAATCCAACTGAACTACAACTACTACTGAACTATGAACTTTCTTAAGGTGTTTGCTGCTTCTGCTCCCACGTATTTCTCCAGTTGAAATTGGATCTAATTCAGCATTCATTTCTGAATGGGCTCGATGTCGATGAGCAGGCCCTGAGACGGGTAAGGCAGCGGGAATCTGGAGAAGCTGCGGTCGCACCCGGCGGCGAGCTTCCACCTGAAGCGCGTCACGATGTAGTGCACGGCCACCAGCGTCTCCACCCTGGCGAACTCGTTCCCGGGGCAGACGCGCGCGCCACCGCCGAACGGCACGAAGGCGAAGGGCGGCACCGCCGCCGCCGGGCTCTCGAACCGCGCCGGGTCGAACCTGCCGGGCTCAGAGAAGATGGCCGCGTGGATCACCTGCCAGCCTTTGGGTATGACGTAGCCGCCGTACTCGACGTCGGCGACCGTCTTCCTCATCATGCTGAACACCGGAGGGATCATCCGTAGCGTCTCCATGGCCGCCGCCCAGGTGTACCTCATCCTGGCGAGGTCCTCCCACGACAGAGCCTCACCGCGCGCCTTGCTCCGCGCGATCTCTTCTTGCTCTGATCAAATAAATTCCAAAATTTCCACCGTCCATGGATAGGAAAAAACATCAGGATGGATGTTGTTGGTGTCTAGCTTATGATCAAGGCTGTAAGAATAATCAGATACCCTGGACAACTTTGGCATAGGCGTCCTTGTCGGACTCGAGCTGCCGGATGAGGAAGGTGAGCAGCGCGGCGGTGGTGTCGTGCGCGGCGACCATGAGGAACATGACGTTGTCGATGATCTCCTCGTCGTGCAGGCCCTCCGCGAGCATGAGCGTGACCACGTCGTCGGACGGCGAGCTCTCCCCGCGCTCCAGCCTGGCCCTCCTCTCCTGGATGACCCCGGCGACGGCGCGCCGCCCGCGCCAGCTCGCGGCGAGGCAGCGGCTGTAGGTGGTGAAGGGCAGGTTGACCGGGACCGCCCAGATGCCCCGCACCAGCTGCTGGAACTCCGTCCACAGCTCCCGCCGGACGGCGGCGTCCCTCCCCAGACCGAAGATGGCGGTGCACATGACGTCGAAGGTGAGCAGCTTCATCGACGGCATCACGGCCACGGCGCCGCGGCCGCTCCACTCCTCGTCGAGGTGGCGCCGGACCTCGCCGTCCATGCCGGCGACGTACCTCTTTACGGCGTCCACCCTGAGGAACTGCACCATCATGGCCCTGACGCGGCGATGCTCGTCGCCGACCACCTCCCGGATTGTCCGGCGCCCGATCATCCGGGCGAGGGACTCGGGGGTCTTGGCGGTCACCGCAGCGCTGGAGAAGATGAACTTGTTGGCGGAGGTGCCGACGAGGAAGGCCGTCGGGCAGCCAAAGAGGGACAACCGCGACACGGGGCCGTACGCGGACACGCAGCGCCGGAGCCAGTCGTCGGCGGTGTTGGCGCGGAGGGCGCGCACCAGGCTGAGCGTCTGCCCGATGAAAGGGAGACCGAACGAACCGGGAGGCAGAGGGGGCTTCGTCTTCTTGCCGCCGGCGCTGGCAGAGAGGAGACGGAGGAGTAGTGGTAGCGACGCAGCAACGGCGAGGATGGCGACTGCGGCCGCCAACATCGCCGGAGTAGCATCCATGAATTTGCTTCGATCAAGAGATTTGCACTAGTTTTTTCTTACTGTGTCTGCTGCAAAGGTCCAGATTTGCAGTAGGGTCTGCCTTGTTGGATTGCTACTCTATCCACCCAACTTTTTAACCATTTGATTGATTGTTAGTATTATTGGAGGAATAAATTAAGATTGTTTCTAGGTGATGCCTTGTTGTTGAAAGTTGATACCATTGGAGTAGGGACAAGATGAACTAGTCAGCAGTTAGATATTTTTTTCTAATTCATATAGTGGCGCAATCATCTTACCGATCAACGAGTATATAGGACGATGAAACATAGCGAAGACAAGCTGGGTTTTTTTTGGCGAAAAGATAGGCACGCTGCTGGAAATGGCAGTGAAGTGTTCCTTTCACTATTGCCTGATGGGAAACCGAAATTTAGGTCAACTCCAAATAAACTAGCTAATTTCTACACTTTATATTCTCATTTATCTAGTTATTTAGCTAAGATTCACTCTTCAAGTTTCAGTCAATTCCGGGATTAAAAAATTTCGGACCCAAGCGATAAACAAGGATTTCAGAAATTTTTATTATTTTTCTCTGGTTTTTAAATTTTTTAAATTTATTGTTTCCTAAAGAATATTAAAATATTAATTGTGGTAGGGGAAAAATTTCGAACCCCACCGGGAAAGACGAAATTCCAGCCGGAATTGATTTCCATGTGCAACATTTGTTTTCAACTTTCCTTGCAAGTGCAGCAGGTGATTAGGCAGGAAGACAACGCAGTCCCATTAACATCTGGAAAAATATTACTTCCTCCGTTTCAAATTGTGGGTCGTTTTAGCTTTTCTAAATTCGTAGATATTACTATGTATCTACATATAGTGTATATCTAGATGTCTAGATGCATAATAATATCTATAAATCTTAAAACACCAAAACAACCTACAATTTGAAAGGGGAATACTTTTTTAAATACATCACTTTTAATATGCACATAGACATAAGTGGTAATACTGTACATATCTATCGTGTATGTTCCTATGTTTTGCCTTCCAACCAAATGTAGACATAAGAGAGTAATACTGTAGTACATATCCTTCCTGTATGTTCCTATGTTTTGCCTTCCAACCAAATGTGATGGAACCGTTTAACTACAATACAGAGGGGCGTTGACGGAGCTTGTAAAGGAGAAAAAAAGTCTTCATGGTGTGTGAGTTGCATGATGGCTTTAGTGTAAGCAAACTTCGCCCCAAAGCACCAGAGCGAGCGTCGTCCCTCCGAGTGCGGCGCTGGTGGAAGGTGGCAGGGCAACTCCAACCGGGCCCTTTTCTGCACCCCTACTTCAAAGATGAGAGTGCAAAGGCAAAAAAAAAATGTCTCCACCCCGCTTCTCATCCGGCTCCCAACGGATGAGGTCCTCTCATTTTCCTCCCCTCGACTCCCACTTGTGGGAGCTCCTCACTCAGGCTCTCATCTGACAGCAAGCCAACCACCGCCGCTCCCGCGCCTCCATGAAGGTTTCCTCTCGTCTATGCGCATGCGGTGGCGGCAGTGGCTGGTGGCGGCGGCGGTCGGAGCTCGCGCATCCACCTACGTAGCCCCGCGGCGGAGGTCAGGCGGAGAGGGGGGGGATCGTACCTGCAGATCAGCGCGAATGGGGGCCAACGGTGCTCCTCCCTGTGGCCGTGTCCATGGGGGCAGCGACGGTCTCCCCGCCTCGCCCTCGCGCGATGGGGGCCGGCGGCGGTCGCCCCGCCCTGGCGCCGATGGAGGCCGACGGCCATGGGGCTCGGCGGCGGTCTGACTAGCGACCGCGACAGCGCAATCGCGGCCCGCAGTCGCGCTCGAGGAGGGGAGGTCGGGTCCATGGATCCCGGCGGCGGTGGGGAATAGAGGGAGGAGGGGAGGAGACAGGGGGAGGACAGTGGTTAAAAAAGGTGCTGACGAGTGGGCCTCACGTGGTAAGAAGTGAATAAACAAAGGAGATAAGAGGGTGTATGAGAGTTGGGTTGGAGTTGGAAGGAAAGTGGAAACCTCAAATGTAGATAAGAGACCCGATGGCTCAATTTTAAGAGCCTGGTTGGAGTTACCCTTAGGTCTAACAGAAGATGTTGATGGCCTGATGGGCCTTGCCAAGCATGACCACCACCACCACCACCGAGTAGCTTTCTCGACAAAAAATGGTGCCAATAAGCTCCCCCGCCGTACCAAACCACCACCGTCTGACACTCCTAGGTTCTCTTTTTTGAAATTAAAGACATGAGCACTGTCATATCCTTTAAGAAGAAGAGCAATTGTACATTACAAGCCGAAGCGAACACCACCACCATAAAAACAACACACGCAAACAACACACCCAACAAAACTCTACACCACCTCAACCTGGGAGAGAAGGCAAAGGTAAGCCACCAAAAACTGCGCCATCGTCGCCAACGCTGTGCTACGTCAAAAGCCGCGGCACGCTGCAAGTCTGAGTGACAACTCGAACTCCTCCACCACGGGGTAAACATCCTCATGCCGCACACACACGACCGTCGATCCCCCGACTCCAGCCTTGCATAAGTAGAAACTCTCGTCGCAACACCAGTGCAGTCAACACGCTCAATGCGTAGAGGCCTCGCCTTATCCACCTCCAAACTCAAGCTCTCCTCATCCTCCTTAGAAACAACCACCATAAAGTGTACGGTGACCTCGCCGCAGCAGTCTCCTCTGGTGGCGGTGCCCTGTCGTCACCACCACCTCCTCCTCCCGGAATCCTGAGTATAAGTAAGCAACGCTAGTTGCCTCAACGCCTGAAGCGTCCCCTCATCAGAGGTGACTAAATGTGACATAAATACCAGTCCCAGGAGGCTGACAACACATTTATTACAACAGGTGGTTCAGTCCCTTACATCACGGCGGCATAGTGGGCACGGAAGCGCCATTGCCACGAGAAACAACACAAAAGCTAAAGACCAAACTACGATAGCGAAGGCTTCTAAGGCCTCATCAGAGTACCACGCCATGGAAGCTCTCTGTGGCGACCCTGAATCCACAGGCACGGTTGGGTGTAGGGCAGCGACCTACTCGACGTCTTCGGGAACGAAGTCGGGATCCTCCTCTGAAAACAGTTAGACAAGCACGGGTGAGTACAAACGTACTCAACAAGTTCAACCCCACCCACGGAGGGGCTTATAAGCAGATCATGCACAGGATATGTCAAGGATCAGGATAAGGTTTATTTTGCAAACGCATTCACTCATGCAAGGGTTTGTTTTTGAAAAGGTTTTCGCAAACAGTTTTTATAACTCAAGTAACTCAGCTGTTTTATGAAAACTAAATGAAGACTACCGGACTCCCCGTCCGCAGTAGCCCAGGCACACAGCCACACACTTTGCCAGAAATCAACTCATGCCATGAAAATCATCCCAAACCCAAACACTAGTTTTGTGACCCCACCGTGACTCGTCCAATACCGTGGACACGGCTATTCGAATAGGTTTTACACTCTGCAGAGGTTGTACATCTTTACCCACAAGTAGGGTACCGCCACACGAACACCTTAGTGTCGGCGCGGATCCTATCAAAGCCATTACCCACCTTAGCTAACCCTACGAGCCACCACGGGAGTAACCAAGGGGTTATCTCTCGTAACCAGGGCGTACCTCACACAGATCGTAGCCCTACTCCTTGACCTCCCGCTACTCACCCGCACTCCTAATGGCAAGTAGATTAGCTAGTGGGATTTATGCTAAGCCGTTGCCACATACAACGGTCGAGTGGTAGTACGATAATTGGGCCAGGTGAGATGTCACGCAACCCGGTCCTTAACGACAAGATGGACATCTCCAACATGCTCAACCACAAAGGTACGAGCTCACCCATACTCCTGACACACGCGTCCATCCCGTCTACCCAGTGCTTTACTCATTTTCCAAAATATCCCATTCCCATTTTTAAAGCACTCACACATTTTTAAAGCAATCATTTAGGCCAAACCAAGTTCAATCATAGCAATCAAGGGTGGCTATCCTACCGGGTTTTAACAGTAAAACAATATGCAATTTATAAAACAGGTCTTAGGGTTGTATTTATAAAACTGGGATCAAAGCATGCATCAAAGGATGAGATTGAACTTGCCGTCTTCGAAGTCCTCGGGAAGTTCCTGCTCGCGGTTCGGGACCTCGGTCTCCTGCCCGTAGTACTCGGCTCCAATCTCCGGCTCGCGGTATTCCTCCTCGTTTACTCCGTCGGCTATAGCGCACACATAAACAAGCATGCAATTAAAACAAGCACACAAGATTTACCGGCTGAGCTCGAGGAGAAAATAAATAGAAAAGGAGGAATAGATATTATTTAGGGGGAAAAGATGGGTGGCTCGGCGGAAAAGTAGAGGGAAAAGGCCGGGCAAGAGTTGGAATTGATCAGGCGGAAATATGAACAGGAAATGACGCGTGAGAGGCGTCATTAGGATTGATTTAAAAGAGGTTAAGGACTTAGTTGTAATTAAGAAAAAGGACTTAATTGTAACATATCTATAAGGTGAGGTTTAAATAGAATAGCCTAAGGGCCTTTTTGTAATTGACTTTGGAAAAGTAGGGCTGGTTCGTAAATTAGTTTAGGGAATAGGGTTTACTTGAAAGAATAAAGAGAGAGAGAGGAAAGAGGGGGAGGGCTCGGGTGGAAAAAGGGAAAAGGGCAGGGGGTATTTGGCCAAACGGCCATCTCCTTCCCCCCCTGCCTCGACTCAGACGCAGAGGAAGGGGTCGAGCGGGCGGCCGTCCCGGCCGGTGGCGGTTGCCGGCGGCCTAGTGCCCGGCAAGGGTCGGAGAGTGAGGGGAAATGGAGAGGAGGCCATGGGAGTTGGATTCCCTTCCTCACCTTGTGTTGGGGTGGCGCGAGGAGGCGGATCGGTGGGCGGGCGGCGGCCGGCGGGGCAGTGGTGATGGCGGCACTGGGTGTGGTGCTCGGAAGAGAGGGGGAAGGCGGCTGGGAGGTGCGGGGTGCGACGAGGAGCGGCACTGTGTATTTATAGGGAGGGAAAGGCGGTGGAGCGGTCGGAATCGAGCACGCGAAGCTCGTGCGGCCGGCGGCAATGGCGGTTCGGCTCTGCCCGCGACGGGACGTGAGCGGCAGCGATGAATTTATGGCCTTGCTGCGGGGTATGACTCGTCGAGCAGAGGGTGAGCCGGCCGTGGCAGCAGCGGGTGGCGACGCGGAGCGAATGGCGGCTTGCGGCAGTGCGGTCGGTGTGGAGACGACGAGGCGGGCAGGCGGAGTTAAGGCGGCCGGGCGCAGAGATGCGGTCTCGTCAAGGGGCCGGCGCGGCGTCCCATGGAGAAGAGTCGGCGTGCGGTGTGCCAGAGAGAAAGGCAGGCCGGCGGGGCTGGGAACAACGGCGTGGTGGCGAGGTGGTGGCAGGCGGCGTTGGCGGTGCCGGCGGGATTCGCGGCACGCGCCGGGGAAAGGAGGGAGGGAAAAGATGATCGGGGTTTTGAGGAGATGATCGAGCTCAGCGGAAAAGTTTTGAAAACACGTGTGATTTAGCAGGTGATTTATTAGGGCTGAAAACGCGGGCGTTACAAACCTACCCCACTTAAAATGAATCTCGTCCTCGAGATTCGGCTAGTTCTTAAACAAGTGGGGAAACTCTTTCTTCAGCGCGTCTTCTCGTTCCCAAGTAGCTTCTTCTACTCCGTGTCTGCTCCATTGGACTCTGCACACCCGTACTTCTGATGTCCTTGTCCTTTTGACCACTGTGTCCAAAATCTTGACGGGCACCTCCTGGTACCTAAGATCTGGCTGTAAGTCAATTGTTTCCACCGGCACTTGTTTCTCTTCGATCACTCTCAAACACCTTCGCAGCTGAGAAACGTGGAACACAGGATGTATATCCGCCATTTCCTCTGGTAGCTTCAACCGGTATGCTACTGCTCCAACTCTCTTCAGCACTTTGTACGGTCCAATGTACCGAGGGGCTAATTTCCCGTGCACCTGAAATCTCCGAGTCCCTCGGATAGGTGAAACCTTGAGATAAGCAAAGTCTCCTGGACTGAAGCTTACTTCTCGCCTCTTCCTATCTGCATAGCTCTTTTGCCGGGATTGGGCAGCCTTCAATTTTTCTCGGATCTCAGCTACTCGTTCCTCGGCTTCCTTTATAAGTGCGGGTCCTACCAAGGCACGTTCTCCTACTTCTGACCACATTAAAGGTGTTCTGCATTTTCTCCCATATAGGGCTTCAAATGGTGACATGCCTAGGCTGGCTTGATAACTGTTGTTGTACGAAAACTCTGCATATGGTAGGCTCTGTTCCCAATCTTTGCCATAGGTAAGGACACATGCTCTCAACATGTCTTCCATAATCTGATTCACCCTCTCAGTCTGTCCGTCCGTCTGCGGGTGATAAGCCGAACTAAAATCCAACTTGGTTCCCATAGATTTATGCAAACTTTCCCAAAACCTAGAGGTGAACTGAGTCCCTCTATCTGAAACTATCCTGCTGGGTACTCCATGCAGCTTCACTATGTTTGCTATATACAGCTTGGCCAATTTTTCTCCGTCATAATTATTTCGTACGGGTATGAAGTGAGCGACTTTAGTGAGTCGGTCTACTATTACCCATATGGAATTATATCCTCTCTGTGTCTTGGGCAAGCCTACTACAAAGTCCATGCCTATCTCATCCCATTTCCATACCGGGATGGGTAAGGGTTGCAACAGTCCTGCGGGCTTCTGGTGTTCTGCCTTAACCCTCTGACAAGTATCACAGTAGGCGACGAAATGTGCAATGTCTGCTTTCATTCCATTCCACCAATACTTCTGCTTTAAATCCATATACATCTTAGTGGATCCCGGGTGGATGGAATACGCTGAGTTGTGTGCCTCATCCATGATGGTCTGCCGGAATTCTCCGTCTTCAGGCACGCATATCCTGTTCTTATACCATAGTGTACCGTGACTGTCCACCCTAAAGTCTGGGGCCTTATTCTCTCCCGTGTGCTTGCGGATCTTCATCAGCTCCTTATCGGATTCTTGGGCTTTTCTGATTTTGTCTTCCAGGGTGGGCTGGACACTTAGTTGGTGAACGTAGCCCTGGGGAACAATGTGCACGTTGAGTCGTGCCATTTCCTCTTGTAATTGGGCATTCTTAGGTACTGTTTTTCCATAAGACTTTCTGCTTAAGGCATCCGCTACTACGTTGGCTTTTCCCGGGTGGTAATGGATTTCCAGGTTATAGTCTTTGACTAATTCCAACCACCTTCTTTGCCTTAGGTTCAGGTCAGGCTGGGTGAAAATGTACTTCAAGCTCTTGTGGTCCGTGTAGATCTCGCACTTATTTCCAATCAGGTAATGTCTCCAAATCTTAAGGGCATGCACTACGGCTGCAAACTCCAAATCGTGGGTGGGATAGTTCTGCTCGTGGGGCTTGAGTTGGCGGGAAGCATACGCCACTACTTTCCCATCTTGCATAAGGACACATCCTAGTCCTTGTCGGGATGCATCGCAATAGACGACAAAATCCCGTTGAATGTCTGGCAAGGTTAGCACTGGGGCGGTTGTCAGTCTTCTTTTCAACTCCTGAAAACTCTTCTCACACGACTCGGTCCAGACGAACTTCTTCTCCTTCTTGAGCAACTCTGTCATGGGTCGGGCAATCTTGGAGAATCCTTGAATAAACCTCCGGTAGTATCCCGCTAGACCAAGAAAGCTTCTGATTTCGCTCACATTGGTTGGTTGTTGCCAGTTGGAAACTGTTTCGACTTTCCCAGGGTCTACTACTACTCCTTCTGCTGTCAGAATATGTCCAAGGAAAGATATTTTCTCCAACCAGAATTCACACTTGCTGAACTTAGCGTACAGCTTGTGCGCCCTCAGTTTCTCCAGTACCACTCGAAGGTGTTGCTCATGTTCCTCCACACTTTTGGAGTAAACAAGTATGTCGTCAATGAAAACTACGACAAACTTATCTAGTTCCTCCATAAACACCTTATTCATGAGGTTCATAAAGTATGCCGGTGCGTTAGTGAGTCCAAAGGACATCACGGTGAACTCATATTGTCCATAACGGGTGACGAAGGCGGTCTTTGGGATGTCACTTTCCCTAATCTTGAGTTGATGGTATCCTGACCTTAAGTCGACCTTCGAGAAATATTTGGCTCCCTTCAGTTGGTCAAATAAATCATCTATTCTGGGGAGAGGATACTTGTTCTTGATAGTGACTTCGTTTAGTGAGCGATAGTCCACACACATCCTCAGGCTTTTATCCTTCTTTTCGACGAAGAGCACTGGGGCTCCCCATGGTGACGAGCTTGGTCTGATGAACCCACTTCGCTGAAGTTCTCTCAGCTGCTTCTTTAACTCTGCCAACTCAGGGGCTGCCATCCTATATGGTCTCTTGGCTATGGGAGAGGTTCCGGGGATGAGGTCGATGACAAACTCTATATCCCTATCTGGTGGCATTCCGGGGAGTTCTTCGGGAAATACATATGGATATTCCCGTACTACTGGGATCTCTTCTAGGGACTTGGTCTCTATGCTAAAAACCATTATGTCTGGTCTGCTTCCTCGGGTACAGCAGGTTACTCGCACTCCGTCTGGGTTGGTTAGGTGTACTACCTTATCGGCACAACTTATAAGGCCGTGGTGAAGGCTTAACCAGTCCATCCCAAGAATCACATCTATCCCTCTGGACTTTAGTACTACCAGGTCCGCTAGGAACTCTACCCCACTTAAAATGATCCTCACCCGGGAGCAACCCAGTTGACACTTGATGTCACCTCCGGGTGTTCGGGTTAACAGGGGTGCTTTTAGTAGTACTGTAGGTACATTATGCTTTTCCACAAAACTTGAAGATATGAACGAATGTGATGCTCCTGAATCAAATAATATAGTTGCCAAGACTGAGCTGACCAGGAACTCACCGAGCACTACGCCTTGTGCTTCTTGAGCCTCCTGTGCGTTGATGTGGTTGACGCGGGCTCGTCCATAAGACTGCTGGGGCTGCCTCATCTGCTGGTTGTTATTGCTGAAGTTGTTGTTGCTGCGAACTGGCACGCGGTTGGCTCCAGATACAACCGGTCTCGGCCCATGCACTGAGTTGGAGAAGGCTGAAGTTGCTGGCTTTTTGGCGTATGGGCAGTTGGCAATGAAGTGTCCGGTCTCACGGCAGTTGAAACATACTCGGGTGTTGTTGTTGTTGTTGGCAGTGACCTGGCTGGTATTGTTTTGTGGAGGCTTCATGGTGTTCTGGTTGTTGTACTGTTTAAACTGGGTTCTGGGGCCTTGAGAGCCCGTGGCTTGTGACTGGGTTCTGTACTGCATGGGGGCTTGGAACCTGGACATGGGGTGACCGAAGCTTCTCTGCCTCTGGGAACGTTCCTGCTGTTGAGCCTTGTGCTCCATGAACTTGCGCTTGTTTTCTTTCTTCTCTTCTGCCTTGGCTCTTTCTGTGAGGATGGCCATGTTCATGAGGGTGTTGAAATCCGGATAGATCTGAGGGGTAAGCAGAGTCCTCGGTTCCGGAGTCAAGCCCTTCTTGAACATGTCCTGTTTCTTCGAGTCTTTGTCCACTTCTTCAGGGGCATAGCGGGCTAACTCTATGAACTGGTAGGTGTATTCCTCCACGGACTTGTTGCCTTGGCGAAGTTCACGGAACTCGTCTGCCTTGCGCTTCAGTGTGGCTTCTGGTATGTGGTAGCGACAAAACTCTTCCACAAACTCATCCCAAGTGATGGTGGAGGGATCTTTGGTCGCTGCACAGTAGTTTTCCCACCAGGCTAAGGCTGTTCCAGTGAGCTGGTGAGTGGCCAACAGAACCTTGTCTCGATCCTCACAGTTGAATGGCTCTAGTTCCCTTAGGATGGCCCTCAGCCAGTCATCTACATCCAAGGGGTTCACAGATCTGCCAAACGTGGGTGGCTTTGTCCGGAGAAATTCTATCAGTTTCTCATTCATGCCCAGAACACGGGGCTTTGGGCGGGTGATGGCATTGGCTATGGCTTCCAGCAACAGGGTCTGGTTAGCCAAAACTTGCGCCAGGTCTACGGCAGGTGGTGGCGGTGGCAGAACCATGTTTTCCCCTCCATTTTCGTCCTGATTCACTTCTTGGTCGTTAGGGCGCTCCCTTCGTTCAGCATGCGATCCTTCCGCATTTGGGTCCATACGACCGGAGCCTTGGAAGCTCCTGGCGGGACGCCTTGAAACCATCTGTAGGGGAGCGGGTTTCTATGGGATTTTAGGTGATGTTTAAGTTGATTAAGACGGGCTTTTGAAAAGACAGGATCTGACTCCTGCCGTCAAGCACACAACAAGCACACATGACACACAAGCACAAACAACTTCATTTCAACCATGAGAGGAGGATACATCCCGAACTACTCGACCGGTACAACGCTGGTACACTACACGACAAGGCACTACGACAAAAGCTAAGGGTGCGGCTCTAAGCTCGGACCAGCACGGCTTCATTCCTTGGCAAGGGCCTCTGGGGCATGCTACTCGCGGGGCGAGCCATCTTCTGGGGCGGAGTGTGCTTCCAGGGGAATGAGCAGCTCATCACCGTCATCATCCTGGGGGTTCCCGTTCTCTTGGGGCTGGGCGGAAGTTCCCTCTTCGACGGTTGAGGTTGGTTGCTCAGCGGCTACAGACGGTGTTGGGGTCTCAGGAACTCCTCCCCATCCTATGAGGGGTGTCCCAATTAGGACTTGTGCTTCTCCGACGGCCGGAACGGGTGTTCCACTGTTTGTCCATTCCTGTATGCGCTGATCCTGGATCCGTCTGAGGCTCTCATGAGCAACAGCTTCACTACTTATGGCGGCCGCGGTTCTTGCTTCAGCTTGGGCTACTCGAACTTGGTGCATCCTTACTGTGACTTCCGCTTGCTCAGCCTGACCAATTTGCTCTCTCAGGAACTTGGCCTGATCATCAAAGAGTTTATCCAGGGAAACGAGGTAGGCAACTACATGGTACAAGAGATCTTCTTGGTGACGGCGCCGTTCCAGGTTTCTCATGCGGGCCTGCCAGACTGGAGTCCGGATGGCGGGAGGATAAAGCCTCATCGGTGTGGAGACCAGGTGCTCCTCGTAGATCCTGCACAGGTAACGGAGAGTTTTTCGGAGGGCCAAGGGATAGGTATCCTGATGCCGAAAACCTGTGGCGGTCACGCGCCACGGCTCGATGTTGGGGTAGCGGGTGCTTCTGGCGATGGAGAGGACCACCCTACAGCGAAGAGTGCCGAGTTGCTCGTACTCTCTACTGTAGTACCTTGGGCGCTCAGTGATACCGAGGCGCTCCAGGGAGTTGATGAGAAGGCGAGCAAAACCAGGCTCCTCCTGGCACACGCCTTGGGTCCATCCATCTTCGGCCATCTGGAAACAAGGGTAGAGTTGAACAAGATGTGCAAAGGGTAGGTTACAAAAGATAGACAGTTTTATTTATTCACAAAGGTTGGGTACACTCCTCGGGGGTACACTTATTATTATTATACCATAGCTCTTTACTTAGGTACCCTACTCTCTCTTCTCATGGGGATTCTTCCTCATGCTGAATGCGACGCTTCTTCGGTCGGAGGTCTTGTTCCAACATTACATCCTCGGTCTGGGTTCCCTTATCCCAGTGGGTTTCTTCGGGTTCATCGTCCATCAACCCAGCTTCTTCTCTTCTCCTACGTTCCTTGTGGAGCTCATCCCATAGGTTCTTGTGAAATACTTCAGAGCGTTCCCTTTCTCTGGCGTAATCTCGCTGCAGGTTAGCTAGGGAAACCTCCGCCGCTCTCGTCTTTATCCTTTCTAATTCTATCCTTTGTTCTGCTCTTTCTGCCCTGTCGATTTGGTGCTTCAGCTGCTCGGCCTGTTCATGGAAAAGGTGGTCTAAGCCATTGAGGTAGATGGACAAGTGAGAAATCGTATCTTCTAGGTCTTCTTCTTCTCTTCCCAGTCCTCTCATCCGGGCGATCCATGAGCGTCCTCTTCCTCCAGAGGGTGGGAAAAATCCCATCGGAGTCCGTCGAAGGTGTTGCCTATAGACCACTCGTAGGCGTCGCAGGGCTTTTCGGGCGGCTTTTGGGTATGTGTCGGTGAGGCGAAACCCGGTGGTGGAGATGAACCAAGGATCTATGTCGGGGTAGAGTGTGCTCCTTCCCACGAAGATCATCACTTTACACCGAAGGGTGCCACTGTGTTCGTACTCCCGATAGATGTACTCCGGTGGGTCCCTTACTCCGATGCGCTCTAGGCTGAGTAGCAGTAACTTAGGGAGGCCAGGCTCTGCGGGGCAGACGCCTCCACTCCATTCCAAGTTAGCCATCTGGAACCAGGCAAGGGTTAAGGTAAGAGATTTGTGGGAAGGTGAGCTAGGCAGGGAAAAGATTTAGAGAAAGGCTTAGAAACGGTCTCGGGTCCTAGGGGTCGCGTCCTACGGCCAACCTACGGCTCTGATACCACCTGAAGCGTCCCCTCATCAGAGGTGACTAAATGTGACATAAATACCAGTCCCAGGAGGCTGGCAACACATTTATTACAACAGGTGGTTCAGTCCCTTACATCACGGCGGCATAGTGGGCACGGAAGCGCTATTGCCACGAGAAACAACACAAAAGCTAAAGACCAAACTACGATAGCGAAGGCTTCTAAGGCCTCATCAGAGTACCACGCCATGGAAGCTCTCTGTGGCGACCCTGAATCCACAGGCACGGTTGGGTGTAGGGCAGCGACCTACTCGACGTCTTCGGGAACGAAGTCGGGATCCTCCTCTGAAAACAGTTAGACAAGCACGGGTGAGTACAAACGTACTCAACAAGTTCAACCCCACCCACGGAGGGGCTTATAAGCAGATCATGCACAGGATATGTCAAGGATCAGGATAAGGTTTATTTTGCAAACGCATTCACTCATGCAAGGGTTTGTTTTTGAAAAGGTTTTCGCAAACAGTTTTTATAACTCAAGTAACTCAGCTGTTTTATGAAAACTAAATGAAGACTACCGGACTCCCCGTCCGCAGTAGCCCAGGCACACAGCCACACACTTTGCCAGAAATCATCTCATGCCATGAAAATCATCCCAAACCCAAACACTAGTTTTGTGACCCCACCGTGACTCGTCCAATACCGTGGACACGGCTATTCGAATAGGTTTTACACTCTGCAGAGGGTGTACATCTTTACCCACAAGTAGGGTACCGCCACACGAACACCTTAGTGTCGGCGCGGATCCTATCAAAGCCATTACCCACCTTAGCTAACCCTACGAGCCACCACGGGAGTAACCAAGGGGTTATCTCTCGTAACCAGGGCGTACCTCACACAGATCGTAGCCCTACTCCTTGACCTCCCGCTACTCACCCGCACTCCTGATGGCAAGTAGATTAGCTAGTGGGATTTATGCTAAGCCGTTGCCACATACAACGGTTGAGTGGTAGTACGATAATTGGGCCAGGTGAGATGTCACGCAACCCGGTCCTTAACGACAAGATGGACATCTCCAACATGCTCAACCACAAAGGTACGAGCTCACCCATACTCCTGACACACGCGTCCATCCCGTCTACCCAGTGCTTTACTCATTTTCCAAAATATCCCATTCCCATTTTTAAAGCACTCACACATTTTTAAAGCAATCATTTAGGCCAAACCAAGTTCAATCATAGCAATCAAGGGTGGCTATCCTACCGGGTTTTAACAGTAAAACAATATGCAATTTATAAAACAGGTCTTAGGGTTGTATTTATAAAACTGGGATCAAAGCATGCATCAAAGGATGAGATTGAACTTGCCGTCTTCGAAGTCCTCGGGAAGTTCCTGCTCGCGGTTCGGGACCTCGGTCTCCTGCCCGTAGTACTCGGCTCCAAGCTCCGGCTCGCGGTATTCCTCCTCGTTTACTCCGTCGGCTATAGCGCACACATAAACAAGCATGCAATTAAAACAAGCACACAAGATTTACCGGCTGAGCTCGAGGAGAAAATAAATAGAAAAGGAGGAATAGATATTATTTAGGGGGAAAAGATGGGTGGCTCGGCGGAAAAGTAGAGGGAAAAGGCCGGGCAAGAGTTGGAATTGATCAGGCGGAAATATGAACAGGAAATGACGCGTGAGAGGCGTCATTAGGATTGATTTAAAAGAGGTTAAGGACTTAGTTGTAATTAAGAAAAAGGACTTAATTGTAACATATCTATAAGGTGAGGTTTAAATAGAATAGCCTAAGGGCCTTTTTGTAATTGACTTTGGAAAAGTAGGGCTGGTTCGTAAATTAGTTTAGGGAATAGGGTTTACTTGAAAGAATAAAGAGAGAGGGGAAAGAGGGGGAGGGCTCGGGTGGAAAAAGGGAAAAGGGCAGGGGGTATTTGGCCAAACGGCCATCTCCTTCCCCCCCTGCCTCGACTCAGACGCAGAGGAAGGGGTCGAGCGGGCGGCCGTCCCGGCCGGTGGCGGTTGCCGGCGGCCTAGTGCCCGGCAAGGGTCGGAGAGTGAGGGGAAATGGAGAGGAGGCCATGGGAGTTGGATTCCCTTCCTCACCTTGTGTTGGGGTGGCGCGAGGAGGCGGATCGGTGGGCGGGCGGCGGCCGGCGGGGCAGTGGTGATGGCGGCACTGGGTGTGGTGCTCGGAAGAGAGGGGGAAGGCGGCTGGGAGGTGCGGGGTGCGACGAGGAGCGACACCGTGTATTTATAGGGAGGGAAAGGCGGTGGAGCGGTCGGAATCGAGCACGCGAAGCTCGTGCGACCGGCGGCAATGGCGGTTCGGCTCTGCCCGCGACGGGACGTGAGCGGCAGCGA
Source organism: Cenchrus fungigraminus (assembly GCA_036936925.1). Classification (NCBI taxonomy): domain Eukaryota; kingdom Viridiplantae; phylum Streptophyta; class Magnoliopsida; order Poales; family Poaceae; genus Cenchrus; species Cenchrus fungigraminus. The sequence goes on along the minus strand of CM072776.1, from coordinate 58,487,568 downwards.
TGAATTTATGGCCTTGCTGCGGGGTGTGACTCGTCGAGCAGAGGGTGAGCCGGCCGTGGCAGCAGCGGGTGGCGACGCGGAGCGAATGGCGGCTTGCGGCGGTGCGGTCGGTGTGGAGACGACGAGGCGGGCAGGCGGAGTTAAGGCGGCCGGGCGCAGAGATGCGGTCTCGTCAAGGGGCCGGCGCGGCGTCCCAAGGAGAAGAGTCGGCGTGCGGTGTGCCAGAGAGAAAGGCAGGCCGGCGGGGCTGGGAACAGCGGTGTGGTGGCGAGGTGGTGGCAGGCGGCGTTGGCGGTGCCGGCGGGATTCGCGGCACGCGCCGGGGAAAGGAGGGAGGGAAAAGATGATCGGGGTTTTGAGGAGATGATCGAGCTCAGCGGAAAAGTTTTGAAAACACGTGTGATTTAGCAGGTGATTTATTAGGGCTGAAAACGTGGGCGTTACAACGCCGCACCCATCCGCGGCCTCCAATTCAAATCTGTCCTCAGTTCCTCACCTATAGAATTCCAAATGGGCCGAGCATGGTTGGCGGCACGAGGCACGACCCTAAAAAGCACGGCCCTAGCCCGACCCTAGGTACGATAAATAGGGCCTAGTGCCGGCCTGGCCAGATGGCCTTTTAGTGCCTGGGCCGCAACCTCAGCACGTCGGGCCGGCCCAAAGCACGGCCCGATTTTAGCCGGCCCGATAAGCGTCCCGATAATAAACTTCTAATATCATATAAATACCTCAAACCCTGATCTTTCTCCCCTCCCTCCACTCCAACCGCCACCCCTCCTCTTCCAATCCCGTCGCGCCCCCTCAACTCCCGCTGACTCGCTCCGGATCCCGTCGCGATGACCCCTGCCCTCCCGATCTTGTTGCCGCCCCATGCCCCTGCTCCTCCTCCAGCTTCCGCCGCGCTCTGGATGGGGAGCTGCACCGCGAGCAGTGCATGGAGCGGAGCTCCCGATCCCGCCGCTGACCCCCTCTCTTCTCCCATCGTCTCCCGATCCGGCCACTGGCCCCCACTCTTCTCCTCTCGGTTCCCGATCCGGCCGCCGCCCCCCTTTCTTCTCCTCTCGGCTCCCGATCCGGCCGCCGCCCTGGAGTACCACGACGAGACCAGGCCGCCCGCCGGGATCTGCGCTGGTCTGCGCCGGCCGGCGGCCGCCACCGTAGCCCCCGCCGCTGCCTGACGACATGTTGACGGGCCGACCGAGCCCGATGGGCCGACACCAGCCCGATGGGCCAACTGGGCCGTCGTGCCGGCCCGACACGAAAAAACGGCCTTAGGGCCGTGCCTAGGCCGCAAGGCCGACACGACGCCCGACACGGCCCGGCACGAAAAATCCATCAGGCCGCATAGTATCGGGCCGCATAGTGCCAGGCCATTTAGGGCTAGGGCCGGGCTAGTGCCGGGCGGCCCGTTTGGAATTCTATATCCTCACCACCGGTGGTCCGGTCATCTCTGCTAGCTCCAACTACGCACAGATTTGTCCTGCAGCAAGTATCTAGGTGATTCTGCTATGATTCTTGCTAACTTTTTCTTTCGTCTCCCTTTGAGTTGCAAGTGGAAAAAATATAGTTATATAGTATTTCCAAAAGGTTCCCGCGTCACCGAATTAAAGGTGCTTTCAGCTTTTTACCATACTAATCTATCTATTATCTTCCTAAAAATATAAAGTTTATACAACTCCTAAAAAAATATTGGAATGAACAAAGAAAGTCATCTCCAACAATTTCTAATAATTCACTCTTAAAATATCGATTATCGAAGATAACTTTACATCAAGAATCATATAATATTTCTAAGAGCATCGGCAAGACTTTGCCAAATTTTACTGGGCAAATCTTGTGTTTTGACAACTTCTAAAAAGATATGTCAAGTAAAAGATAAACTCATCTCCAACAGTTTGGCATAATTCACTTGCCAAAATCAGATCTAACTTACAGCAGGAACCCTGAGAGAGAAACAAAATTTTGTTTATGCCCTTTCATCTCTTGAAAACTTGTATCAGAAATCCTTCTATATTCTTTTTTTCACCTTCCCACCTGGCTTGGCCAACCAATGCCAACCGGGATCAGCGTGCGTATATTTACGCGTGGGGAGGTGAGTTTTGCCAAGTTTCTATTTTTACCAAGTTGGTTTGCCAAACTGTTGGAGGCTAATTTTTCTTATTTTGCCAAAATTAGATGGATGCCAAGTTAGTTTGCCAAACCGCTAGAGATGCTCTAAATTATCTTAACTACTTTTATATATATTCTTTCTCTTACATATTTGTTTCAAGAAGCATTTTTTATTTTGTATTCTTTTCACACCCTTCCACTTTTGGATGGGCCAACAAAAAGACGCGTCGGAGAGAGGAGAAACACACAACTTTATGTGGAACATCATGATTTTTTCCAAGTTCTAAACGATAGGATTAGTAGTTGTTGGAGTTTGATTTTAGTGAACAATATGGTTACTCACAGCGAACACGGCCTCATATGCTATTTGTTCGAGTTTGATTTTAGTGATTAATGATAACATGATCAATGTGAGTAACCATATTGTTGAGCATGTCCTTGTAGACATTTCTAGCTCCCATGGATGCAAAGATGCCACATGCCAAAATGAGAAGATAGTATATTTTTCAAGGGTCTAAACCGAGAAAGAAGAAGAAGAGAAAAGACACCGTCGGATGAACCGACAGCCCAATTTCTACATGCGTTGGATGAATGGAAGAAATAAAGCAGCAGAAGACAGTAGCACCGGATGAACCGACAGTCTAAGTGAGAGCACCATCGGTCTATCCGATGATTAGAGATTTCAAGACCGAGACGTTCCGAGCCAACGGCTAGAAGCACCGGATGAACCGATGGTCCAGGCAGCAGTTCATCCGATGGTCACGAAGATGCTAAAAGTAAGATTTGGTGCGGAACCCTTCAGCATCGGAGGAACTGACGACACATGGGATACATCAGCGGTTCATCTGATGGTTGATTTGTGTCAGAGAACTGCAACAACTAGCCGACATGGAGGGGCACCGGATGAACCGACGGTGGTGAAAAAGGGACCATCGGTTCATCCGACGGTAAGAGTTTCTGCAGCTTTTAGCCAACAACTCTTTGGACGCTTGAGCTATTTATACCCCCTCCACTCACCCATTTGAGGTTACTGGATTGAGTGGAAGTGCAGAGGAGTGCAAGACACTTAGAAGATCATCTCCATGGACTTCATTGAGGGCTTGCCCAAGGTGGCGGGCAAGTCGGTGATCCTGACGGTGGTCGACCGCTTCTTGAAGTACGTGCACTTCATCCCGCTCGGCCACCCCTACACGGCGGCCTCCGTCGCCCGCGCCTTCTTCGACGGCATCGTACGCCTGCACGGGTTCCCGTCTTCCATCGTCAGCGATCGGGACCCCATGTTCACAGGCCATGTGTGGCGCGGCCTCTTCGGTATGGCGGGCATCAAGCTCCGCATGGGCACAGCCTTCCACCCGCAGACTGACGGCCAGTCCGAGGTGGTGAACAAGGTGATTGCTATGTATTTGCGCTGTGTTACAAGTGATCGCCCACGGTCGTGGGTGGACTGGCTATCTTAGGCGGAGTACTGCTACAAAACCTCGTTCCACACCACCCTTCACGCCACGCCATTCGAGGTGGTTTACTGTGATGCCCCAGGTTTTTGATTAACATCGTTAGTGCTAAGGACCGAATCAACCGAGTCAAACCCGTTGACGTTGGTCAAACCTTGGTCAACCTGGGTCATCACCCCGAAAACCTCGACAACAATCACTAATGATCCTCTTAATCAAGTCAACTCACACTTGTAGTCAAACCTTGGTCAAAGGCACAGTCAAACCCTATTTAAACCCTAATGTCCTTGAGCATCCTCCGGAACTTTTGCCGCGTTCTCCAAATTTCACCTAAACACTTCAAAATCTCCCAATATAAAAGTTGTCCAGTTTTTCGAGGGACACAACTTTGCTTTTGGGTGTCATTTCAAATTTTGAGTGGAAAAGGGTGAAAAACTTGGTCAACTGCAGCCAAGTAGTATTCATCGGCGCCATGAAAGACATCAACTTTGCCTGCCGTTCCTGCTCAAACGATTGATCAAAACATAGGTCGGCCTTTACGAAAAATACTCTCCTATAGATGCTCTACAACTTTCGTATTCAGTTTGTGGAGTTTGGTTTGAGATTTTGGAGAAACGCTCGGTCAAACACAGGTAAATGAGATGGGACGCAGTGACATTGCGTCGCGCCGCGCACCTGCGCACCGGAGCGCGTCCGTCCGCGCTGCCACACGGCCGCCGCCGTACCTCGGCGTCCGGACCCTCCTGGCATGCACCTCGAACACTGGGTACCTCGCACGCGTCCCTATACCCGGCCCCCTCGCCACTTCCCTTCCGCGCACGCCACGGGCAGCGCAGTGGCTGCCGGCCCCTACCCGCGCCCGCCGCTGCCGCCGGGCCGTGCCGGGGTCCTCATCCCCGCGCGTCCTTGCCTTCGTGGCAAAGGATAGGAGTGCCTGCTCGCTCGCCTCGTCTATAAAAGGTGTTGCCCATTGCCTCCCCGTGTGCCCGAGCAGCTCCGCCGCCGCCATTAGCGCCGCCGACGGCGAGCTCCTCCCTCCGTTCTCCCCCGTCGCCGGCCAGCGCCTCTAACACCTTCCCCACATCACACTCGAGCTCTATCACTCGCGTATTGGCTAGCCCCGCCGGTCCCCTCGCCGGAATTTCCGCTGCCGCGGCCACCGTCGCGCAGGCTCACCGGCGCCGCCCCCGCCCCAACCCCGGCCACAAATAGGTCCCTCTCGGGCTTGTGGTCATCCCCAGCGACTTCCCCAGCCAAGGACGCCGGCGAGCTCACCGGGTTTTGGCCGGAACCGCCGCCGTCCATGGCCAAGGGCCACATTGCGAACTGGTAAATCTTTCCAGGGGCCTGTTCGAAAGTTTGATACTTAAATAGTAAATGGGTTTTGGCTGATCTTGTAAAATCCGTAGATAATTGTCAAAAAATCAGAAAAATGCAAACTCAATTTTGTTGGCTTTCTTGTGAAAAAAACCCTACAACTTTTGTGAAGCATGACCCTACTTTTGAGTGATAGTTTTTGCATGAAAAATAGAAAACTGATAAACCTAGATCTGTTGTAGTTCAAAATCAACAAGTGCTCTGTAGCTGAATTTTGGATATGTTGTGTGCTATGTGATACCTAGCTTCTATACCAAAAATTGCACAAAGTTTCTGTGTATATCTTTTAATATAAATTGTTTTTTATTTATGCTGAATCTGTCTAAATGATTTTTGTAGCTAAAAATAATTATAATTTTGTGCTCAACTTCTGCATGTGATCGTTTTATGCCTGAATGCATCTCTGGTGATTTAATCACAATTTTATATTTATCAGACATATTTATTCTTGAAATATGCTTGGTTTTCAATGTAATTGCATAACCCAAGATCTATAGTAGCTCTAGGTGTATATGTTGCATGCCTAGCTTAGGTTTGGACGAGAGGACATGTGTGAGAAAGTTGGGATCCATTTGATGCTTATTTATTTTTATGTGCATTTATCATGTTTTGGTGGCTAGCTTTCATTATTTTCGTTGTATTTAATTTCATAGCTCTCCTAAGTGTGCATGTGTGTGCAGTGGCTTTATATAGGTTTGTAGTGCTTCATAAAACACCCCACTGAATTTTATAAATTTATTTTGTGAATAAAAACAATGGGAGCCATTTAAGCTTAATATTAAAGTAAATTGGAAAATCACCACCTACACACCTAGTGACTTTATGACTGTGTTGTAAATCATTTTAAAAAGCTTAAGACCAACCCCTTGCTTTTTTGAGAAATTAAATTAATTTATTTACTTAAATATGTACACAGTCACTATTAAAAAGATTAAAGGAATAAACCTTCATATATAATAACCTTAATGAAAAGAATTAGTGATTAAAGGTTTTTCTAGGTGAATATGGCCAACAAGAGTTGGATGTAATAATTAATCTCTCACTCCACCTGAACACTGCATTGCATTCCGTGTAGAACTCTCTGACGGTAACTACGCGCTCGTGCCGGAAGCCGAGGAAGGAGGAGCTGACACGGAGCTGCAGTACGTGGAAGTGAGCGAGGACACCGAGGACCCCCCCAGGCTAACTGTGCTGATGAAGGCAAGCCCCGGTGCATTAACCTAAGTGTTTTTGGAAATTTATGCAACTATCTATGGATGTTTGTGCATTTACGTTCAGGAGTTGAAATGAAACCCTAGATGCATGATCCCTAGGTACCTATGTCCTTACTAGTATGCTAGGTCGGTAGCTGTTATGCTATAGGACCGTTACAAGTCAAGTGATGCTTGTCACTCGCGAGAATAGACTCTTATGTTGGAATCATAAGATCTTTATAAATGGATTGCTCATGTGGTAAGAGCATGGGATGTGGGCTCTGGTCCAATGGCTTTCGTGGGTTAAGTGTTTGAACGTACTAAGCACTTGTCGGGAATGGGACCGGTAAGCCTAGTACCTTAATGACGCGGTGAGGGATCTTACTATTAGTCATCTTGGGATGCGTCTCACGGCTAGCTACCGGTGGTGCATGGTGATTCTAGGTGCCTCGCGGGGTATGTCAGATAGCCTGTACCAAAGACTGTAAGATTCGATCCTGAGCCGAAGAGTTTTGGGAACTGCCTGGTGGTTGTCCATGTGGGGGCACCCTACCGTGTGTTTAGGTCTACCTTGCAAGGTTTAAATCAACTGGTTGTCGGCCTCTCACCGTTATCTGAGATTACTTATCCAACTGGCCATATATCCCTAATGATGGAACTTTGTGAATATTTATGCTTGATTAATTATATTGCACAACTTATGCTTGAAATAGCTTGCTCACTTAGAAAAGAGTAATCAACTAGAACCTGTGCTAAAATCTTGAAAGTAAGGACATACTCTTTGTTGCTTTTCAGCAAAAGAAACCCAGTGGCCAAAAAGCCTTTCATGTCTAGAGTTGGTGATGTAGTTGTCACCGACGGGTAAGCCTTGCTGAGTATTAGTATACTCAGCCTTGTTGTAATCTGTTGTTCCATGTAATGCTTTCAGTGATGTGTGGCCTGGAGAGATCCCGCCTGGCTGGGAGCTGGAGTGGGTGGAAGACGATGAATGAAGGCATCATGGCAGGCCTTCTGTTATGCTCCTCGCGCCGTTTAGTTTAATTCCGATGTTTTCAAAACTCTGAACTTCGTTATCATGTCAAAGACTTCGGTTTGTAATAATTAAACCCTTCGGGGTGGATTTGGATGTTAATCATGTGTTGTACTCTGGACTCGCCTTCGTGTGAGTTTTAATGCATATATGTCGATCCTTGTTGCTATGTAAGTGATTTCACCGGGCGTTAACCCGGCAACTAACGACAGGATGATACTTTATTATTGCTTAATGACCAAAGTGGACTGGTTTAGGCGATAGTACGGTATTTTCCTGGGCGGGTTGTCACATTTACCGCCGGCCCCCGCCACCCATCCTGCCCTACACTGCGGGGTCCGCCAAGACCGAGGCGGCTGATGTGCTCCTGCGCAGCCGCGACAAGATGCTGGCCGAGGTGCGTCAGTGTCTCCTTCAGGCGCAACAGCTCTCAAAGAAGTGCTACGACGCTAACCACCACAACTTGGAGTTCTCCGTCGGCGACTGGGTCTGGCTGCTCCTCCTCCACAGGACGGCACAGTCGCCGGACCCCCAGGCTCGGCGCAACCTGGGGCCTCGCTATGCTGGGCCGTTCTGGGTGCTCGAGTGCATCGACGCCGTTGCGTACCCTCTTCAGTTGCCGGACGGCGCCCGCATCCATGATGTCTTCCATGTGTGGCTACTCAAGCCTCACCGCGGGGACCCGCCAGCTGCGCCAGGTGACATGCCCCCGTTGTTGGACGGCTGCATCCTCCCGGAGCCAGAGGGGGCGTTACGAGCAGAGCAGCGCCGCGGGGTGTGGTACATCTGCATTAAGTGGCGTGGACTTCTAGAGGACGATGCTACTTGGGAGAAGGTCGACGAGTTCCACGGCCACTACCCTGACTTCCAGCTCGAGGACGAGTTGTTTGCGCAGGCGGGGAGAGATGTTATGACGGGCATCATGTTTGGTCGCTGCCGCACACGACGTGGCTTGGAGGGTGCGCCGGCGGGTGGGCCTAGGGGCTAGTTCGTTTATTTTAGAGAGTCATAGGGGTTTGATTAGAAAAGTGTGAGAGTCATAAATACTTTTGCAAACTCCTCATTTTGATTAAGCAGAAACATAATATTGTTTTCGGCTTCCTCAGGGAGCCGGGAAGCAGAAACATAATATTGTTTTCGGCTTCCTCAGGGAGCCGGGAGACCCTAACCCTAGCCGCCTCCTCCACCTGCGCCTTCTCTCTCTCGCTCAACCTCGACGGTGCCTCGCTGCCGTCCACCTCAGCCAGTGCATCCCTACTCACTAAGGGGAATCCCTGGTAGGATCCGGAATCCTATCAGTTTCACACTAGATCAGCCTTAGATTGCACATCTAGATGGATTTGATCTAATTTACTTTATGCAAAGTAGTGAAGCCATAATTTAAGGTTTTAAGTTGCCTAATTCACCCCTCCCCCTCTTAGGCTAGGAGCATCTGATTCCTTACAGGAGGTTTTCTCATCTTACTAAAAATCAAGGATTATGAATGGATTTTAGGAATTGAAGATGCTCGAAAGTGTCTATAGAAAAGAAGTAGTGATCGAGTATTTCCCCTTTACTAACACGCCAAGAAATATTCTTTTTTTCTCTGGTTGGCCCGAGTAGCATGTTGGAGTGATTATTGGTCCCAAACCCTTGAAAAGTTTTTACAAGCTTGGACAAAGTACAAACGTGACATTAACAAAACGGATGAAGAAATATATATATCATATCAAAACTCCCAGTAACTATGTTCAGAAACATATTTTAATTACTCTAAATTTTTCAACGTATATATTAGTAAGAGTGTTCAAACAAGCCACCATATGAATTCGCAAGGAATAAAAATTACCATGTGAATAAAAATGATCTATGTTGTTGCATATTGATAGTTATGGTCAATAGCTAAATCAAAAGATAAGTATCATAAAAAATACACAAACAAATTAGAAAATAAAAACATATTGGATATGGAAGCATCTAATTCAAAATTATTATTATTAAAATAATGTTCTAATACTTATATTAAGGAAAATATTCGAACGCGAAACCCCTTCCCGGTGAATGTCTACGTCCAAATGTTTTTTGTAATATAGAATAAAAATTATAAGTTTAATCCAGTACTGGTAGTGAAAAACACACTCGCTGTGACTTATGAAAGCTACCGTCATAGCATTGGATCTCTTGGTGAAACACGGCATACTACCTGGCGTCATTGAGATTGGATGTTGCGTTAGCAAAGATTTTGAACGCCCCTTGCACACATGCAACTAATGGAGTTGCAACAACATGCCCAACGAAATGTTCATCTTCATGGTGGTTGCTTCTCCAAAGTTTAAATATTATTAGTATTATAGTTCAGTGTTTGGCTATAGAAAACACTCTTAGTGGATAGCAAATTAAACATTATGGGACAAATACAACCAATAAATGACTCAAACAAGGTGGAAAAGATAAGTTGGATAAATTGTGCCAGAGAAAGACAATGATGAAAACATTCTCAACGAAGAAATGGTAAAACCAAAGGGCCAAAACAATTGCAATGTCTTGTGTTCACAAAACTATGTTCATTTATTTCATATACATGATGTCTGATTTAAATTACATTGGATTATGATCAAAAGAATCCTAGTTTTTAAATATTATTATTGCTATGTTATAAATTATTTTTATTACGTCCAGACAATGATACATATTCTTTTCTCAAAATTATATGCCTCTGGTAATTGATGGGCTATAATATATAGAAAGAAGAAAATCAAGCTAATACAGATAGAGCAGGCCACCTTCCTAGTTATATTAGAATAATTACTTCAAAAGTAAATTCAGTCAAATCAAACTGTAAAGGTTTTTTAAATTTATAAAAGAAATAAATTTACTTTAACCTTTTAGAGAGCAAGCTAGGAATCTAGTAATATATATCCATAAAATTCTTTAGTTGTTTTTTTTCTTTTATTCAAATCATGACTAGGTACCGATATTTTTTAAGAAACCAACCGGCAGAATTATTTGATCATGTCTGGCGTTCAAGTACCAGCAGGAGCCAGTGATTCGTTGGCAGTTGTTCTGACGCCGCCCCAGCAGCAGCAGCACCTACAAGAGGTAACCGTCGCCACCCAAGTTCTCTCTTGAAGCAGTAGTTGATGGAACCATAACCAGTGAAGTTGTTCTGGAACCGCCTCAGCAGCAGTAGAAGCAAGGGCAAGATATCACCATCACCCAATTTTCCCCTGAAGTTATCGATGAAATCATAAGAAGATACAAGGCATCCCCAGTACGGAGACCGATGATTTGGAATACATCCGGGGCTGGTTCATGATGCTAGCTACGCTGACGGCCTCCATCACTTACAAAGGGTTAACCGAACCGTGGGAAGGCCGGTTCCCACGGTTCAAAAAAACCGGCCGGTAAACCGGTCAAACCGACCGGTTCGCTGAGGTTAAAAATTGTCACACCCGGATTTAAGGACAAACCCGAGTGCATAGAATACATGTGCGTCAGGATCAAGTTACACACATGTATCGACTCAGTGAATACCAAAACACAGTGTTAAAGCGTATAGAGAGTATTAAACATTTATTACATGATCGAATGTCTCAAAAACGCAACAAAAGCAGGTACTAGCAGCGGAAAAGGACGTCTCCACAGGCAGTCGACTGGTGGCACGCCCGCCTAGAAACCGTCGAACTCTCCAGGAAAGTCTTCAAAGCGTCCGTCTGAGCAGCAACCGGGTTGTGTAGATGCAATATAAAATAACAACAAGCATGAGCACATGTCATACTCAACAAGGGAAGACTCTATAACAACATGCAAAGGCTTTATGGTGGAAGCTTGTGGTTGCATAGCAGGTCAGCATTTTAGTTGGTCAAGTTTTATTAAGCAGGCTGAATTACTAGCAAATGTAAGTTTATACCAACCCAGGGATTAACATAAGCATCATCAACATGAACGAAAGTAAATGCAACAAGTTTAGTCCATCTTCCATAGTTTACTCATGTGAGGGTCCAGGCCGCCCGTGACCGTGGGCACGGCTAACTAGTTAGTTTTACACTCTGCAGAGGTTGTACATCTTTACCCACAAGTCGCGTAAAAGTCCCGAAGAACTTCAAACCCAACCATGCGATGCCGGCCAAGCATCATACCACACTACCGAGGTGTGATTGCATAGGGATGCTACGAGGCCTTTACAAAGATTCCCTAGCACGGGCTGCTCGCTAGGTTACCTGATCAGTGCAGCGCATAAAGCTCCCTAGCGGGTACCGTGTCTTAGCAAAGCCCAACTCCCCGCTAGAGCAGGTCTATACACCATCTACCGTCAGCCCCCAACCCCTTTCAGGTAAAGCATACCACAATACTAAAGTTTCTAATTAATTGGCCAAGACAGAGCCATATGTCTTGTGGTAGTACTGTTTTCCTGGGTGGTCGCTCCATGTTCCGATTAACACAGGTGATCTTGTTTAATGAAGGTATAACATAAGTAAAGCAAGATTAACATTGTTGTTCATTTAAACCACCATGATCCCAAGTGAGCAACTAAGCAAGGTCTACCCAACATAAACATAAACCCAGGCTGATCAAGGCATAGGAATAACAAAACTAGTCGTACCTTAAATTATGGGACCCTTCAAGTTAATGCAAAGCAATAAATAAATACAGTGTAATTATAATGCATGTTTTAAAAGGATCAACGGGAATGCAGTAAGGACTTGCCTTCTACCAACGCTTGTTGCTGCTCAAGGTCTTGAAAATCTTCAACTTCAGCGTATTCCACGTACGGACCGTCTTCTACGCACCACATCATTCACATACAAGCATACAATGGAATAAAATAAGAAACAATCATCAAACAGTACTAACATAACAAAACAGGGGCATAAAACTGTTCTACTCGTCGAGACGATCGCGTGGATATAAAGAACGCTAAAAACGGAGCTAAAACGTGTATTCTACGGTTAAAACAAGGTACAGGGCTTTTCTGCGAGAAAACTAGGCTTACAGGGGCCTATCTGCAAGAAACCGAGGGCCTGAACATAATTATGCGTGAAAACATAAGGGTTTAGCCATAAAAACTAAAGGATGGATCTCGGGTGCTAAAAACAGGAAGCTCAGGGCCTAAAGCATAAAAAACAGGACTTAACCGTGAGGGTCTTTGCATGTGGAAGGGTATTCTTGTGGTACTAGAAAACCCGGGGGCTTTTCTGCAAAACAACACGGTGCTGCTCTGGTTGACCGGTATTGACCCCGGTCCGATCTAATCTGGATCGCCCGATCCAGATCGGACGGCTGGGGCACGGCGCAAGGTGAGCGGCGGCGCGCGGGCGACGGCGAGCGGCGGCCGGGCGGTGGCAGACCTCGCCGGCGCGGCCGAACTCGAGCTGGGGGGCTCGATTCACTGCAGGGTTTGCGCCAAGGTGAAGCTAGCGACGCGAGAAATCGATCTAGCGCGGTGAGGACGCCGGGGACTCGACGACGACGGCGCGCGGCTCGAAGAAGCGGAACGGCGCGGCGGCGGCTACTCCGGCGAGCGCGCCCGGGCGGTACACAGCACGAGGACTCCAACGCGCTACACCGGTGGCTTCCTCACCTTGCGACGGAGCTTCGGGGCGGCTTCGCGACGACCGAAGGGCGGCGGTGCGGAAGATCGACGGCGGCGGCGGCGTACTAGGGTTCGGTGGCGGCAGTGGGGTTCAAGGCGTCTAGGGTTAGGGAAAGCGGCGCGGTACGCGAGGCGGCGGGCTTTAAAGACCGAGGCGGGGTGCCTTGGCATACGGGCCAAGCCTGGCGCGGGGCGCGTGCAGAGCACAGGCGCGGACGCGCGGTCGGAGCTCGACTCGAGTCCGATGCGGCGCGGGAGGAAGGTGATGACGGGCGGGACCCGCGTGGCAGCGGCCGAAGAGAGGTGAGGCGAGGTCGGGCCGGCGCTGGGCCGCTGCTGGGCCGGCTGCGGCAAGGCGCAGGCGAGGTTGAGCCGAGTTGGGCCACAGCAAGCTGGGCCGGCTGAGCGGCGCAAGCGAGCTGAGGGGAGGAGATAAAGGGGCGGCAGCGAACTTTCCTAGCTGGGCTGCAAGCGAAGCTGGGCCAGAAGGGAGGAAGGGAAAGGAGAAAGGTTTTGCCTATTTGAAAAGAGATTCAAACAAATGAAATTCAAATTCAAATTTGAATTCCATCAAACAAACTCCATGCACCAGCATGTATGCAACAGACATCAAGGCATTTATTTATTTTCGAAAAACAAATAATGTTTTTGTTTTTTTTCCTATACTATATTCCCTGTAAAGAATTAAATGTTGGGCAAAATTTTAAAAATTAAGAGAAAATCATTGTTTAATTTTTTCCTCCTATTCACATCCTGAAATTCGGGAATTTCAGGGTGTGACAAAAATTTTAGGCACAGTTTGGGGGTGGGAACCGGACCGGTTCCACCGGGAACCGGCCGAACCGGACCGGTTCCCACCGGTTTTGTGAACCCTGCTTACAATGCGGCGCTCAACCCGCCTGGTGGCTTTTGGCAAGATGATAAAAAGGAATTGGATCCTCTGCAGTCGACTGCAGAGTGCAGCTGCCGCTGCACCTGGGCCCTGGTGTCACTGTAGCGGCCGCAGGCCCACCGCGCAGCGGCAGCTGCACTCTGCAGTCGACTGCAGAGGATCTCATTTGTGATAAAAATGGGCATGTCCCTGGGTACCCTGTTCTCCGTGACATAAACCTCGATCGGTATAATAAATTCTGCTCCTACAACTTCATATCCTTCTTGTCATCATTGATCATCATATATCTTCAACGTGAGCAAACTGGAGGTGTGCTACATGTTTTTCTGCATTGATCTACTGAGTTTGATGGGTGCATTCATTGCCGACCACGCCAGAAGAAAAAAGGATTACGTTAACGAAGGCTTGTCACTGGTGGGTGTGTTTATCGGTATTATCCTGGCAAGAAGAGTATGTTCATCGAGCGTGGCAAGAAGAGTATATTCATTTTTTCGAAAGATAGAAGAGTATATTCATCGAGCGTGGCTCTAGTAGAATGCATAAGATCGAATGAAAGCCGGTAACCTAGCTGCAGAATTCAAGTACTGAAATGAAGATCAAGTTGTGTGTTATAATTTGCTACGATATGATAGATGGTGTTATGTCTTCTTCTTTTTTTTCCTTCTTTAATGTGGATCCACAGCTATGATTGTATCATCTTTGACGTGGTTGTCTAAGATTTTTAAATCTTCTCTCTTATCAAAGAATAGGAGACAATTCTAGCATTTTATACTGAGTAAACCGAGCTATTGCCGTATTGCGAATGTTCATGCATCGGAGAATTCCAGCAACACATGTGCCCACCGTGTGGCAGAGAGCTAGAGATGAGCTATATTCCTGATTTGCGGTGGCTGATGATCTGCTGCTCGCTCATAGTTTGGGGATTGATGTTCTGCAGCCGGGCTCGGCGCTCTCTTCCCTTGCCCCATGTTGCCCCACGCCGCGTCGAGGTGGCCACCTTCCTAATTATACTAGGTGACACCCTGCGCGTTGCTGCGGAAATTTTTGTTTGACTAAAGTAAGGATGTTGACACAACAATTATTAATTGGCAAAAGTAATAGAATGAAGAAAATTTTCATTAAAAATTGCACACAAAAAATCGAGAAAGAAAAATCAGTAAAAAACAGTTTTAAAACATAAAAGTTTTAAGAAATTGAGAACAAACTTTTAAAAATATTATACATAAAGTTTTAAACAGAATCATGAAAAAAATTCGCAAACTTAAAAAAAATCATATACAGTTGAGCACTGCCGCCGTGCTCCTTGCCGCACCCTACCGAGCCTCACCGCATAACTTCTCGTGGGACTCCGCCTGCACCTCGTCGCTTCACCATGACGCCCGCGTGTTGGAGCTTCCACTGCTCGCCAGAGCTCGTGTGCCAGTCAGCCTACTCCGGCCGTCGTCCTCGGGCGCTTGCGCAGGGAGCACACGATGTCACTCCCGCTGTCCCCGCCGCAACGCAGGAGCACACCACACCCACCATTGTCCCCGTCTCCGCTCCGCAGGGAAAGCCCATCACAGCGATGTTGTCGTTGCTCCAGATAAAAAGCAGTTAGCGATGTGTCACACCCGGATTTAAGGGCAATACATGTGCGCCAGGATCAAGTTACACAAATGCATCGACTCAGTGAATACCAAAACAGTGTCAAAAGCGTAAAGGAAGTATTATAACTTTATTACATGACCGAATGTCTCAAAATCGTAACAAAAGCGAGTACTAGCAGCGGAAAAGGACGTCTCCACAGGCAGCTGACTGGCGGCACGCTCGCCTAGAACTCGTCGAACTCACCAGGAAAGTCTTCAAAGCGTCCGTCTAAGCAGCAACCGGGTTGTGTAGATGCAATATAAAATAACAACAAGCATGAGCACATGTCGTACTCAACAAGGGAAAACACTATAACAACATGCAAAGACTTTATGGTGGAAGCTTGTGGTTGCATAGCAGGTCAGCACTTTAGTTAGTCAAATTTTATTAAGCAAGCTGATTTACTAGCAAATGTAAGTTTATACCAACCCCGAGATTAACATAAGCATCATCATCGTGAACGAAAGTAAATGCAACAAGTTTAATCCATCTTCCATAGTTTACTCATGTGAGGGTCCAGGCCGTCCTTGATCGTGGGCACGGCTAACTAGTTAGTTTTACACTTTGCAGAGGTTGTACATCTTTACCCACAAGTCGCGTAAAAGTTCTAGGAACTTTAAACCCAACCATGCGATGTCGGTCAAGCATCATACCACACTACCGAGGTGTGATTGCATAGGGACGCTACGAGGCCTTTACAAAGATTCCCTAGCACGGGCTGCTCGCTATATTACCTGATCAGTGCAGCGCATAAAGCTCCCTAACGGGTACCGTGTCTTAGCAAAGCCCAACTCCCCGGCAGAGCAGGTCTATACACCATCTACCGTCAGCCCCCAACCCCTTTCAGGTAAAGCATACCACATACTAAAGTTTCTAATTACTTGACCAAGACAGATCCATATGTCTTGTGGTTGTACGGTTTTCCTGTGTGGTCGCTCCATGTTCCGATTAACACAGGCGATCTTGTTTAATCAAGGTATAACATAAGTAAATCAAGATCGACATTGTTGTTCATTAAAACCACCATGATCCCAAGTTGAGCAACTAAGCAAGGTCTACCCAACATGAACATAAACCCAGGCTGATCAAGGCATACGGATAAACAAAACTAGTCAAACCTAAAATAGTAAGATCCTTCAATTTAATGCAGAGCAATAAATAAATAACGGTGTAATTAAAATGCATGTTGTAATAGGATAGACGGGAATGCAGCAAGGACTTGCCTTCTACCAACGCTTGCTGCTGCTCAAGGTCTTGGAAATCTTCAACTTCAGTGTATTCCACGTACGGATCGTCTTCTACGCACCACATCATACACATACAAGCAATCAATAGAATAAAATAAGAAACAATCACCAAACAGTATTAACAGAACAAAAAGGGGGCGCAAAACTGTTCTACACTTCGATACGATCGCGTGGATATAAAGAACGCTAAAAACGGAGCTAAAACGTGTATTCTACGGCCAAAACAAGGTGTAGGGACTAATCTGCAAGAAATCTAAACTTCCAGGGGCTAAACAGCAAGAAACTAAGGGCTAAATCATAATTATGCGTGACAACATAAGGGCTAAGCTATAAAAACTAAAGGCTGGACCTCGGCTGCTAAAAAACAAGAAGCTTAGGGTCTAAACCATAAAAAACAGGGTCTATATGCAGGGATCTTAATACTGCGGTGGATCTTATTTAGAAACGAAGAAAACCTAGGGGCGTTTCTGCAAAACAGCGATGAAACAGATCTGTTGACAGGTGTTGACCCGGTTTAGAGTAGATCCGATCCGTCAGATCGAGATTGGACGGCTGACAGCGCTCGCGGCAGTTGACGGCGGGGGGCACAACGGCGAGCGGCGGCTGGCGACGGCGAACTCGCCGGTGCAACCCCAAATCGAGTTGGGGTGCTCGTTTTCGTGCGCGGACAGCACCAAGGTGAAGCGGGCGACATGTGGGGTCCATCTAGGGCATCAGAACGGGCTCTAGGGCGGTGACGTCAACGCGCGGCTCCGTGAGGCGGATGGCCACGGCGGCGCTACTCCAGCGGGTTCATGCCGGCGATGCAGGGCACGAGGACGCGAACGAACGACACTTCCGCCCTTCTCACCTCCTGGGGATGCTCTGGGTGACCTCCTCAGCGACGGACAGGCGGCGGTGAGGCGGATCAATGGCGGCGGGCGAGCTAGGGTTTACGGAGGCGGCGTCGGGGCACAGGGCAGCTAGGGTTAGGGGGAAAAGGGGCTTCGGGCGGAGGCGACGTCCTGGGGTGGTGGCCGCCTTGGCGTGCGGGCCAAGGGAGGTGCGGCGCGCGCAGGGAGTCGGAGTCGGGCTCATTGTCCGGCTCGGGCAGCTGCTGCAGGAGGGAGATGACGGGCGGGTCCCGCCCGTCAGCGACAGCGAGCGGCGGGGCGCGGACGCAGGCCGCGGAGATCGAGGGCTACCAGCGGACTTTGGGACGATGGGCCGCGTGTGAGAGCTAGGCTGCGCGTTTGCTGTGGCTGCGCGCTGGGCTAGAAGGGCAGTCGGGCCAGAAAGGTAAAGAAGGGAGGGAGGGGTTAGGAAAAAGGTTTTGCATATTATTGAAAAGGCAAACAAATTGAATTCAAATACAAATTTGAATTCCAAACAACCAAAAGAAATGTTCCAAGCATGAATGCAACAAGCATGAAGCCATTTATTTAATTTTGGAAAAACAAATAAAGAATTTTCCTATACTATATTTTCTGTAATAAAAATAAATGTTGGGTAAAAATTTTAAAATTATAGGAAAATCGTTGTTTAAATTTTCTTCCTATTCACATCCTGAAATTCGAGAATTTCAGGGTGTGATACGATGGCACGGAGAGGAGAGGAAAAGATAAGGAGAGAGAATAAGAGAAGATGAAGCGCTCCGCCTCTTGCCGCCGGCTGCTATGCTCTGTTGATGGATCGAGCCATACATCACTCCCTGACCCTCGCGCACAGTATTACGATTGCAGCCTGTTGAGCTGCCGTGGTTGGACATGGTGGGAGTAAATGAGGTTGAGCTTCCATTGGTGGGAGTAAATAATAGAAATGTTCAACCACTTTGCATGCGAAGGCTCAGCCACTTTGCTGCGAACCGCATGAGCTGCCCTGCTTGTCGCTTGAGCTGCCATGCCCGTTCGTCCGGGTGGATGGGGAATCAGTGCGAGGAAATTAAATAGAATGAGGTTAGCAGATGACATGGCACGCTGAGGATGGAGAGAAATAGGGAGGGGACTTGTAGTGGGTACCAAAAATATAGTTGTCTATGATTAGTATAATTACGTCAAAACTAACTTCAATCAAACCAAGCTGCAAAGATTTTATTTTGCTTCATGTAAAAGAAGGGTGGTTCTGCTCAGGTACACCCAATACCTTGCAGAAGGTAAAGAATTCGGATGTCTCGGATGCATATCGGGCGGTTCCTCACGGAAGACAGTTCTGCACCACGTACAAGTTCTGGCCGGGTTCCTCTGCCCCGTCCGGCAATAGCGCCAATGACTATATAGTAGATACTCGACCTCCTGCATGCATGAGATATATGAATATATGATCGATGGAAAACACACTAGAGACTACTAGAGGACTTATCGACTCATTGTATATATTTATTTTCCTAATCTAATGGATCATCACCGATCCACAATCCAACATGTACACGATCAAAATTGACGAACGTTCTCATGTATTAGTCCATTCAACCGATGTATTCACTTCTTGTGTCTAGAATTTTTTTTCCAGCAAATTCCGCAATCAGGACTCCTACGTTGTTCAATTATTCTTGGTCTCTTCCGGTCCCGGAGTGGATGACTCGGATGATGATCCTTTCACACACCACACATTCTTTGTTTTCTTCGGTGGCGTTGAAGTTGACGAGGCTTAGCGAGGGTGCCTTTGGTTTCCGTCTTCTTTTCCCCCTTAGCCTTGTTGGTTGACTTCGATTTCTTTACTTGGTAGCGCCCTTTGGATGCTTGGTCTTGTGCCCAATGTTCTCTCATTGTGATGATTTGGCTATCCGTCTTGGGTTTGGTCGTGGCTACCTCGACTTTCTGTACACCGTTTGAATTTTTGCTATAGAAAATTCGTACATGTGAGCATTGCTCCACCTTTGGCCCGAAGGCGAACCTCTCTTCCTTACCATTAATGTTGAGGCTGATTTCTCCACCTCCTGCATCGATATTAGCATGGTGGTGCTCAAGAAGGGTCTTCCGAGTATCAAGGGTGTTCTCATGTCAACGTCCATGTCAAGGACTACGAAGTCCATGGGTACGAAGAACGGCAGACTCTCACTGGAATGTCCTCTGCGATCCCAGCTGGGTAGCGGACCGACTGATCCGCTAGCTGCAAACACAGCGTCGTAGGGAACAAGGAAGTATAGTTGAGCTTGTCGAAAACTACCTTGGGCAACGTTGGCTCCAAGGTCGCATAATGCGTTCTCAAATTATTGAGACCCGATTGAGCAGCTGATAGTGGGGCATCTGAGGTCTTTCTTCTTTAGGATGACTGCACTACATTCCTTCGTGAGCTTGACCATTTCTGTGGTCGGTAGAGGTATTTTGTTGTTCAGGATGCCCTTGATGTACTTGGCATAGGTAGGTACCTACATTTTCTAGATTAAGGAAATAAATTCGGTCTCCATAGTCGGCTGACTGTGTACGACCACAAAGTAACACCATTACAGTGATAAACTCCACGAGTACATGAATCTCCCAACGCACAATACTAAGGACAACTAAAGAAATACCCTGCTAACTAAAAGCAAGATACACTAGTCCTGAATACGCTTCAGAAAGTTTGTTGGGGTAATCACAAACCTCGCAAGTCATGCGAGTATCCATGATTTGGCGGCCTCCATATGTTGCTTGGTGCCTCCATTTTCTTCAGCAGGAGGTCCATTTTGGCAGTGAGCATGTCGATTCCCTCGACTTGGTGTATGTCGCGGGTATGGGATTGGAGACGATCTCCATACCAATCTTGATTTGCCACCATCTTCTCGACCAACTCTTTAGCAGCGGGTACTCATAGAGAGAAGAAGGCACCTCCAGCTTCCGCATCTAGGTGTTCACGGGCGGCACACTTGAGCCCGTGGTAGAAGGTCTGGATTAAGAACCACCCCTGCATCCCATGGTGTGGACACGCAGTGATGTACTCCTGGAGTTGCTCCCACGCTTTTGAGATAGTTGAAAGCCTGAGATTCTAGCACGGAGGGCATTAGTTTTGCCCACCGGGAAGAACTTGGCAAGAAATGTGTTGGAGCACTTCTTCCACGTGTTGATGGCTTTGCGTACAACATAAAATCATTGCTTCGCCTTCCTGAGCAATGCGAACGGGAATAGACAAAGACAGATTGCATCAATTGTTGCACACCTCCAGGAAGTGTTGAAGATGCGCATTAGCATCTTCATTGGGCTTGCTGCGGAACAGATTTGCTTGCACCAAGTTGATCAGCGACGGCTTGAGCTCGAAATTCCCATCACCTACTGCCAACATTCGATCCAGTAGGGACATTGGTGGAGGGAGCGGAGAACTTGCATATGGTCTTCTCGGCGATGGGTGCTGACGAGGATGCGGTGCTTTCTACGGGATCGACGGGATTCGTTGTGGTGTTCGAGAGATACTTCTGAGGGATAAGGATACGAGGTTGGACTCTCCTCACAAGTGACTCTAGGTTGTCGTGAAAGTTGGACGGAAGGTCGAAACCGGCCATACACTACTCTGCACACACGGGAACAGAGCAGGGGGTAAACCCACTTAATAGCGGTTCACAGAACCAAGATAACTCTACCAAAATATTAAATGATAACTAATGCCTATTGCTTCCCCAACAACGGTGCCAGAAATGCTTGTTGACACTTCTTAGCATCGCTACTAGGTTTATATTCCCTGGCAATGACACCAGAAATGCTCAAAGCTAAAAAGCTCACATCACAGATAACTCTACAAGCGCACAGATTACCGTTGTAGCACTTCACCCGGAAAGTATTCAGGGTTATCGTATTTATATTTTTCCAAGGGAAGCACTAATGCATATATAATCGAATAATAAATTGGCAGAGAGTATCGAGACTCAGTAAAAAAACTATAGCAGGGGTAGCGGTAATGGAGTATATTGACACGCGAGGAGATCTTGATAAGATGGATATAAAGGATCTAGTGAGTTGGGAGGACAACAAGATGAGAAAGGATACTGATACAATCTATCTATTCTTGTCAACTTGGGGAAAATAACTAGGTAAGGTAGAATCAAGGTAATAGAAGATTAGCAGGTCTTTCTAGTGCCGCAAGGGCATGTGAAGCCGCGCTCTCAGACTGGGATGAGAAGGGAGAACAACGACGCACTGAGTCCTACCGTCCCAAACTAATGCGGTGGATTGCAAAGCCCATCCGGAGCTGTCACCTCCCTAGGGTACCACGACTTTCCGTTAAACAAAACATCATTCTAAGACTAAGATAAGTTCTAAGCACCACGCTCATCACAACGAATCAAAGTACCTTCCCTTGGTTCCTACGGGGAAAGTTATCTCTCTACGGCTAGGCACAAAAGTAATACTCAGCTAAAGATCAAGCGAAGAACGACCACATCACTATAGTGTTCAAGAGAGCTAAACTAACCAATGCTAAACTTACTTTAGTCTAAACCAGAAATAAAGCTACTAGAGCAAAGTAGAATCTGAATGTAATTGACTCGAAAAGTAAGATAGAAAAATAACTTGATATGTAACTTAAGCCTTACAAAGAAAGGATACAAGAGTAGTATCGGAACTCTGAAGAAGACTTCTCCAGAACCCCGAGACAAGTTCCACTCGACTCTAACTCCCAAACTACACTATTCCTACTCTATATATGAATATAGTAATGATGCTCCTGCTTCGTGTCCCTTGTTCCAATGAGTGTGGGTGCCTTTTATAGCCTTGGAGGGTCGGTTGAGAGTTGGAGAGGCTGGTGATAGGTGTGGCTGCACCTCCAGGTGCGGGCGCACCTATGATCCACCACCTCTCATCGTGGACGGCGCTGATCAGTGATCCTTGGTCGGTTGCAAGTCGGTTTCCAGGTCGGTGGTGCCTGATTCACTAGGTCGTATGTGCGGTCGCACCTATAGGTGCGCTCGGCCCTACCCTGTGGCCGTGTGATGCACCAACGATGTTGAGGGACGTCCAGGATTGCTCATTTGTGACGGTTGTGGAAGTTGTAGCGGTTAGGTTGCATGGATAAGTGGACTCATGGATCCAAGTGCTTCCACCCTTGTCCCTTTGATCAAACTGACATGAAACCAACGTTCCTCATTCATCCAAGGTGTGTTCATGGGATTGCGATGGCCCGGACTGAGGGTTGCACTTTGGTAGGGTCGGACGCACCTAGAGGTATGCCCGCACCTGTAGGTGTGCCCACACCACCAAGTTCGGCTGCACCTGCCAAGTGTGGCTCAGCGGTCCGTGGTTCCTCCTCAAATGCATACCTGCACATAAAATTCGCAACACAACTTCTGGAACTTTATTAGTACCTAAAATGTGCATGAAACATGTCATATACCCCTTTCATTCCTGAGATAATGACAGTCGAAATTTTTTTTGTAAGGACCATCAACAACGTTTGTGGTTGGGGTGTGGCAGCTCCTCGCAGCTGCAATGGGCGGCATGGGGTGGAGGATGACCTGTTTGACGACTACAATAGAAGAGGGCCGGTTGTGGAGGTGTGTTGGTAGTGTGGTCGGCGGTGGCTAACTTGAGCGGGTGCTAGATTGTTGCGCCAGGCAGCCTATCTTCGATAGCGATGTGTCAGCGGTGCCATGGTGGCATGATCGACAACGGTTTTGCATGGGTGTTTGCCAGTGGTGTCGTGGTGGTGTCGTTGGCTGCGATCATGCGATAGCTCACCAGCAGCGCCACGGGTGTGGCCGGTGATGTCGGATGTCCCTTTCTCCTCGGGGATGATGCGGGTGAAAAATCATTCCTTCTTGGGATGATGCCGATGGTGTCTTTGGTGTCATCTCCTTCCTGAAGGCGACATCGGACATCTCCGGTGCAGGCCTTGACTCATGCCCTTCGACTCGGCGATGGTTGCTTCTGTGAGGTCGCTTTCTTCCTTTTCTTTTCACGTGGTTTCTTTTCTTTGTAAAACACAAAAAAAAGAGTGGTAGAGAAGAAGAGAGGTTTCAATCTGTGGCTGTGGTGTGTGGTGGCTCATGTCGATGTCCCAATCCGACTAAGCGGAGTTTCATGGGGGTCCAATGGGATGTCCCAAATCCGAACGGGTTAATTCTTTGAAGTTGTTTAGAGCGGTGTGTGTTGATGTCCCAATAAAACTCACCGGGTTTCTTCCTAGTTGTGTGGTCTGCGTATCGAAGTGGTTCGGAAAATGGTACCCTTCAGTTGTCGGTCGATATACAGGAGTTGTGAGGGATGGTACAGATACCTCCATAGTTGCACGGTCTTTGGACCGAAGTTGTATGGTTTTCGGGTCTGATTTTCCTTATAAACTAGATCAACTCTCTACAAATAAAAATTCAAAAAATCGTAAACATTCGCCATCCATTCAAAGAATAGCCTTCACCTTCTTCACGACCGCAGCCTGATTCAAATTTTGAATCCGATGCTGGGATCGGGATCCAAACGAGTCAAAAGTCAAAAGTCACAAGCCTTTAAAAACACGAGAACATGAACAGTGACGTACACTGTATGTCGCGGACTGAACGGTATATTATTTAACATATAATTCAGATCCAACGTAAAATATTTGGTGCAGTGCAAAATAGTATTACCATGGCCAGTTGACCACTGGGCCTCGTTGGTCCTTGCAGCATCCAGTCCTAACTGTCACCGCCATCTCCCGAGCCCATGCCGTTGACTGCCTCCACGCAGCTCAGTTGCTGCCCCACATTTCTTCCCTACATATACGCTCGCCTCAGTGATGTTCCGGTGTTCCCCTTCCCAATCCCCAGATTTGGCCTGCAGAAATTTCTAGTTGATTCTGCTAGTAAGGCATGTGGATTCTTTTACTCTCTTTTTCACGCATTTCCTTTCAGTTATAGGTGGTATACATTATGCATACATATTTTGGTTTGCTACTTTCCTTTTTCTTTATCAGATTTGGATCTTTTGTTAGCCAGCCTAGTAGTATGATATGCTTTAGTCATAGCCTATATATATGCTTCAGAGTTTTGCACAATCAGTTTGTAGTTGTAGATGCAACTCAACGTTTAGGTGGAATATTGTAACTTATTTCCAGATCCGTTTAAATCAACCACACAAAGGATCATGTGCTCTAAGCCTCTAACCACTGGATTACATGTCCTTTTTTCGGAATATTGTAACTCACTCCATGGGAATAAACTTTACCGTTAA
Organism: Cenchrus fungigraminus; assembly: GCA_036936925.1. Lineage (NCBI taxonomy): Eukaryota > Viridiplantae > Streptophyta > Magnoliopsida > Poales > Poaceae > Cenchrus > Cenchrus fungigraminus. The sequence goes on along the minus strand of CM072776.1, from coordinate 58,462,984 downwards.
TGCCCTAGATTTTGCTTGACATATATAGGTTTAAGGTATCATGCCGATTGAACATTTCTCTGCTAGCGCCTGGAGCTCACACTCACAGGTACTATGTGACGATTTTTCTATGCCAGTAATATATTGGAAGGTTTTCCACTGGCTATTATTTTAGTGTATGTTATTTATTTTATTTTAAATAATGGAGGTAATCTTTGGCTTCTGCTCCAGCCACGCTCGTAAGGTGCTTTCACCGTGCTGATTTTCTCAGCAATTACAACCCTGTTTGGCCGGTTGGTGGCTGATGACTGATGCTGATTTGTTTTGAGAGAAAAATACCGCTAACTTCCGGTGGTTGGTGTCTGATGCTGATTTGTTCTGAGAGAAAATTACTATTAACCTGATAAGCTGGACGAACAAGACCTATGTCAAAACTAACCTTAATTAATGACTGTAGGGATGATATTTTCCTTCATTGTATAAAAACTGAAGTTAATTTACCTTTTAAAGAAAACAAGGAATCTACATATATTTACATGTCCGTATAGTTTTTTTTGTTATATTCATTCGTTCTTATCATGCCCAGGTACCGATAATTAGACCAACCGGCAGAATTATTTGATCATGTCTGGCGTGCAAGTACCTGCAAGAGCCGGTGATTCGTCGGCAATTGTTCTGGCACCGTCCCAGCAGCTGCAGCAGCACCAGCGGCAAGAGGTCACCGTCGCCCAGTTTTCTCCCGAAGTAGTCGATGAAATCATAAGAAGATACGAAGCATTCCCCAAGTCGGAGACCGACAAGGCGGACGAGTTGCGGGGTTGGTTGAGGGTGCTCAGTGGCGTAGCCAGGAAAAAAATTGAGCTGGGGCAAATTTTTAATGACCGACTAAACCGAAATCAAGAACCATTTTTGGCTTCGCCACTGTTGCAATTCCGATCATATTAATGCATCCATATATCGCAATCATATAATTTTCATGCCAAGTTGAGAATTTGAGATAATACCTCAAATTTGAAGAATAAATTGATAGTTTTTGCACCAATGCACCATACATTGTAAAATTCAAAAAAAATAGAAATAAGAAATAGATGAATCTGTTACCTGTAAATTGGATAAAGACATCAATTAGCCGATGGGGTTCTTGAGCACCGACTTGCCACTCCCTCTCCCTCGGCCAACTCCCATCACAGCCGCCCTCGCCACCTGCCTCGATTCGTCCGGAGCCGGAGACACTCCAATTCCGCGGCCAACACCAGAGCCCCACCCCCCTCGGCAGCGGCCGGCGGCGGCACAATCCCGCCATCCGCCTCCTCCCTGAGCTGCCGCCACAGCCCGGAGCGGCCGCATGCCGTTTCCCGAAGCTGCCGCCCACCATTGACGCCTGACCCTGCCGGCCGTCGCACACCATCGACCTAGGGTTGCGGCGTTGCGCCTGCGCGGTTGTGCCGCGCCGTGGTCGTGCGCCGAAATTTTTTTTCATATTTTTTTTATCACGATTTTGTAAAAATATATGGTCCGCCAGAAATTTTGCAAAACTATACATCTGCCGCCGTGGCCCACGGCGTCAGGGACATAACGTCGTGGCCCACGGCGGTAGGAGCCGCCAGTAGTGGGCCCGTAGCCTTAACGCCGTGGGCCACGGTGTTATGTCCCTGACGCCGTGGGCCACGGCGTTAGGGGCCTAACGCCAGGCGGCAGCGTGGCCCCCAGGAAACGCCGTAGGCCACGGCGGTACCTGTTCCTTACCGCCGTGGGCTGCGGCGGTAGGAAATTTTTTTTTTTGTAAATTTGAATTGTTAAAGCATTGATAAAACGACGAACCATTAATATTTAACGACGAATTTAGATAAACGATTACAACATTTGCAATGGCACGTGCGACACAATTACCTAACTTTGTGCCGCTCTTGCTAGTCCTAACGTGCCTTAGGGAACTTAAATAAACGATTACAACAATTGTAGTCTAGTTGTACGAATAATACCCGGAGAACCCGGACATCATAGACCCGCCGGAGTGCTGGGAGGGCATGTAGTACCCCGACGGGGGTGGAGTTGGATCAGATGGTGGCGGGGGTGGAGTTGCTGGTGGAGTGTTGTCCTTCTTTTCGTGACACGGACAACAGCAGTACTCGTCCTCACAGCCGGTGTTCGTCTTCACCACCATTGGTCCGGTCACCGGTCCTTCGTCGCCGTTGGTAGATGTCGGATCTGGAGAAGCCAATGCCGACGCGAGTTCTTGCCTCAGGTTGAAGATTACAACATCCTCGAGGTAGTTGATGTACTCTTGATACGGGTGAATAGATGGGGGTCCACCCATTGCACGAAACCGCAGTTATCTGGTTGTTCGGAGTACTGCAGAAACCGTGATTACATTAATAAATCATAAAATGATGAAGGACAGAGGTCATGGAGTTTTGCCTACCCATGCTCGTGAGCAATGCCAGAAGCGGCGACCAGAGTTGTCCCATCCCTGATAAACCTGCATCACACAGAACTCACCGTGTGCACACCTTGGCCAGTTCACCGTTTGATTTGGTGCGTACTTTTTAACATCACGCATGGATTTGAAATCTCTTTTGTCTAAGACTGGATAATTGGTGTTGAACTCTGGATCTTGCTGGCTCCACAGTGCTGGACCGAGGGAGTCATCATCATCAGCCCCAGTCCAGAAACTCATTGTTGCTTGTTGTGTTGTGAAGTGAGACTGGAGAAGAGTGCTCACATATATGTAGGCGCAGATTGGATGGTGGGACATTCGATCCGGGGCAAGAAAACGGGTAGTGACTCAGAGGAAACACACCCTAGTACTAGGTACACTGTTTGGTGCAGTGACTCACAGAAAACACACCCTATGTGTTCATTGTTTGGAGCAGTTCACAGAAAACACACCCTAGTACGAGTTTTACTGTTCGCATCTGAAATGCATCTGAAATCAAGTTCTTAAAGATACAAACCGACTCTGGAGAATGATGAAATGAAATCATAATTTTTTATGGATACAGTAGCACTCGGCGTCGAGTACTCTACGTCTACTCGGTACAACGGGGGTATTTCCCCTTCCTCATAGCATCCGGCCCAGCTTCCTTAGCCCGGCGAGCTCTCTCCCTCTTCCTCTCTCTATCTGCTTCACGGGTCGTGGCCGCTTCACGTTCTTTGATCTCCCGGCGAATGCGAATTTCCTCCTGCTGCTCCTTACGTTTTTCTTCTTGTTTTTCTGCCTCAACCATCCTTTGCCACCTCTCACGTGCTGAACGACCCATCTCCTCGACGTAACGTTTGTCTTGTTCGGATTGCTCACAATCTAGCCACTGCATAAAATCACAGAGAGGAGGTGGAGTCTTTTTTCAAAGACAAGTTAGCACATAATAAAATAGTAATGACATAATATTTATTTAGTAATGCAGTTAGTTCTTACTTTTGGTCTAACATTGCGACATGGTGGGAGGGGGTCATGCTCGTTGTTCTCGCACATGAAGAACCTCATCCCGTAGCAGTACCCGAGAACGTTGCACTTGACAAGCTTACAGTTGTCACCGCAGTAGCACATAGGAGTGTGGATCCCCTTTGGCACCGGAACCTTGTCCTTCCTACTGGTGAGCAACTCCAAATCCAACTCAGGACCCGTCGAAGCCATTGAAAGCCTACAAAACAGATGAAAAATATGATAATTCATTACATGTTTCATTTGAAATTAGAGAACAAAACATAACAGGATATGATAAGAAATTCGACGGCAAGAATAAAACAACAAGCAAATGAAAAGATAGTTCAATTATTACAACACGATAACATGCATAAGTTCAAATATTACAAGACCTTGCAAGATAAAATTGTTCAAATATTACAAGACGATAACATGCATAAGTAGTTCAATTATTACAACACGGTAGCACAAACAAGTACGGTCACTGCATTCCTTTGTTGTAGCGACTGGAACAACGTCCACGTGCACTAGCTGAAGGTGGTGTAGAAGTGGGAGTGGAAAAGTAAGATGCTTCGGTGCTTCTCTTGTAGGAGTGTCCTGCATTGTTGCACTTGGAGCATATCTGCACCCGAGGTCCAGCTTCAGCCTCATCCATGTTGTTCCTAATCCTCTTCTTCTTGCGTCGACCGACACCTTGACACATGGTTGGATCTGGATTTGGTATGTACAACGTACTGTATTTGGGTCTTGAGTGAAAGTTCCAAGATGCAGGTAACCCTCAATAGTGTGGTTCCAAGTGTCTAGAACGCTTTGCTTCAGAAAGTATTTAGGCACGTAGCGACCCCAATGCTTATTCTTTGTTGCAAGACATGCAGCGATCACATGTGAGCAGGGGTAGTGTAGCAGCAGTGGCTTCTGGCAAGAGTATGAGCATGTATGATTCCCAATAACTGTTTTCTGTATTGTTATTTCACCATTTGCTTTTTGTGATTTGGACTGGCAACTAATCTGATATTTCCACTGCACTTCCTCGCCAGGATCACGACGTAGAGGTTGTGGGTAAGCTCTGTGAGAGAGAGCAGCCTTCTGTTTTTTGTTCAAGTACTCAGTCATCCATGTTGAATACACCTTCTGAGGGTCCTGCATTGCTGCATGTGCTGAATTAGCACGGTCAAGAAACTACTTCATTGTGCGGTACAAGAACTCAATGATACCAACAAGAGGTTGAGCTCTGACACCACGCAAAACAGCGTTGTAGACCTCAACAAAATTTGTTGTCGTTATCCCATGCCTCACACCTCCCTTATCAAACAGGAGAGACCATTTCTCCTTAGGCTCATTCTGAATCCACTGGCTGAAGGTCTTCACAGCACGTCCCCTTCTCCTTCTGACATTTGGAGCATCTAGCCCCACATCCTCCAGAGAAACTGGCTCTTCCCCGGGTTCAGTACTTACAGGCTTCTTAGGTATCTCTTCTGATGCTTTCTTCGTCAGATCATCTAATTTTTGCCATAGGTCGTAGAATTTTTTCTCCTGATTGGTCGAACATAAGCGCTTGAACAATTTTGTAAGTTCTTTGTTCTTGAACTGGCTATGAAAGTTGCTCCCATATGCCTCATGCACCACCTGCTATGCACATCTGGCCATTGTGCTGCTCTGTTACGCTCTTCACTACCTTCTTTGATGTCATTAATGGTCTGCAAAATACCTTTGTGTCTATCGTATATCACACACACGTCTGACACATCTCCCACCACCATCTGCTTCAATCTCTCCAGAAACCAATACCAACTGTCACCATTCTCTCCCTCTGCAAAAGCAATTGCCAATGGCAACAATTGATTGTTGCCATCTGCAGCCACAGCTGTAAGGATTGTGCCCTTGTATTTTCCTGTTAAGAATGTGCCATCTATGCAAATAACTGGTCGACACTGTTTGAATGCAGCAATAGCAGGACCCAATACTAAGAATGCCCGCTGCAAGACTTGCTTCCCTGGCCTTGATACAAGATTATAAGTCTTGATATCATAATAACTATCAGGATTTAGCGTGGCAATTATGTTCAGCAATCGAGGCAGATTGTCATAGGATGCTTCATAAGTTCCCCACCTCATCTCCAATACCTTCTTCTTTGCCATGTATGCCTTACCACAACTTATCTGGTACCTAAATTTCTCCTCAATTGCCAAGATAATGGACTTAGGCTCATAAGCAGGATTTTTCATAATCTTAGCAAACATCTGGCTAGCCACAAAACCGGATGACAAATTACGATGGCTTGCATCCAGCTGCTCAAGTACACAAGTGTGATCCACAACAGATTTGATCTCCCAATAATTTTTCCACTTGCCCTTGGAAGCATACACTCGAAAAGGACAGTTGGGCTTCAGACATTGTACATCATATATATGTGGAGAACTCTTCACTACCCTGAACTCTCTCTGCAGAGTAAGGGTGGACCACCTCTTCACTGCATCCTTCACCTCTACTGCACTCTTATACATGGCGCCAACAGAAACTGCATTTTCTCTATACTCGCAGGCCACATTCTCACCAGGATTGACAGATAGCTGTGAGAAATTGTAACTGTCCCAGTCCCTTGGAACTAGCGAGTCATCCTCATCAACTGAGGAGTCCTCTTCCAACCCACGTTCATCCCCATTGGCCTCCATTTCGTACCGCCCGAGTACTTCTTCATTAACTTCCCCCTCGTCAATTGCACCCTCAAAGGGTGTGTCACCATCTCCTTCTTCTTCCTCACTGGAACCACCATCTCCTTCTTGTGGCTCAGTTGCAGGACCATCTCCTGCTTGTAGTTCAGCCTCACCCTGGTGAGCATCACTCTCAGGCACTTGACTACTAGACCCAGCCTTATGAACAACTTGGATAAACAGCATCACAGGCAAACCAATTTCACATGCTGTTTTGATATAACTCCTCCAATGTTCAGTGCCTTGAAGTGGCATAAGCTCCCAATATAATGACTCACTCCTGTTGATTAGAGCCATAATGGACAAGTCATGTTGCTATGCATCTACATGGAATGCCCTAAAAAAACTCAGTAATGGACCCCCAAGTTCTTGAGGCTGATCTTCTAATCACATGGTCAACCGAATCAAATTCTGACAAGTCAACTCCATGTTCACCATATCTAATCTGCCCATTACCGAAATACAACTTGACACTGAGATCATCTGACATGTCTGACAGCATGAAAAAATAAAACGCTATTAACAAGTGGATCTGCAACTACAAAATATATCTACTCAGAGCTACACTACAACTATAATTTTTCTAAGCAGATCTACACTAAAACTATAATTTTACTAAGCAGATCTACACTAAAACTATGTATTTACTAAGCAGATCTACACTAAAATTATGTAATTACTAAGCAGATCTACACTAAAACTATGTATTTACTGAGCAGATCTACACTAAAACTATATATTTACTAAGCAAATCTACACTAAAACTATTAAGTATCAGAGTATTACCTCTAACGAGACGAAAAACCGGCAGAGCTTCGCACCTTCACCACCTCCTCCTCACTCCCTTCTCTTCCCCCTCTCTTTTCTTTTTTTCGAATTATTATGACATTTTCAGCTGAATTTGGGTGTTATATAGGCAGCCAGACCCTAGCGTCGTAGCCCACGGCGCTAGGCCCCTAACACCGTGGGGTACGGCGCTATGTCTGTCCCACACTAAGGGCCCACTACTGGCGGCTCCTAACACCGTGGGCCACGGCGTTATGTCCCTGACGCCGTGGGTCACAGCGGCAGATGTATAGTTTTGCAAAATTTGTGGCGGACCATATATTTTTGCAAAATCGTGATAAAAAATATATATATAAAAAGCCTCGTGCGCCCGTGCGGAGGAAGGGCCGAAGGGGATTTTTTTTGCCGTGGCTACTGGCCTGTTGGCTGTTGCGGTGTGTATGGTGTGGGTCAATGTTGCATGTTGGGCCAGCAGTGGGCCATTTCCTGGTTGGTCAGCAATGGGCCGAAATGATGGTTCGCCCCTTCTTCTTCCACCATCGGAAAAACAAACACCTGACGGCTGCCGCCATAGCTGCTGCCGATTCCCGGCCGTCAGAGCTCAAAACCTCACCGGAGAAGAAGCATATGTACTTGTGCACTCCTAAATTTAGCTGGGGCAGCCGCCCCAGCTCGCCCCAACATAGCTCCGCCCGTGATGGTGCTGGCTACGCTTACGGCCTCCATCACTTACAGTGCGGCGCTCAACCCGCCTGGAGGCGTGTGGCAAGCTGATGACGCCACCAATGGGTATGTCGCCGGCGACCCTGTTTGGGGTGACAAATGGCCCAGTCGCTACGCCGCATTCTACTACTGCAACCTCACGTCCTTCGTGTCATCAGTGTGTATAATCGCGCAGCTTTCCGTTCCAAAGCTCTTCGAAAGGGTCAGCATTATCCGTATCTGCAACATCAGCTTGATGGTGGCGTTCGCTGCAGGCTCCGACAGTAGCGATAAGAGTTTCTTTTATGGCTTTGGATCGCTGGTGATTGTATTTGTCTATGTTCTCGTGGGGAAGCTAATGCACTGTAAGGTCAGTATTTGTAATTCAATAAGAGTTTAGTAGAAGGGGAGAACAAATAAAATCTTTGTTTGTAGTTGTACAAGACAAGTCTAGTCTTTCAGATTTTTTTTATGGTTAACAGGGGAGAGCATCCCCACCTGATTTTCATTTCAAATGTTGTTTACAACTAGGCAAAAAAATTTTTGAACAAACGGGCACCATCGTGCCTATTTCATTGATATAGAAGAAGAGTACAAGTCGGGATTCGGCCTAAAAAAATACAAAAAAAATGGTATTTACACTCGCACAAAAAGAGTCGCTAGCTCTTTTGCTCCTACCACTAACCAAGCCGAAACCTCATTCTTGATCTTAGCTAAGATGGTCAGAATTGACGACTCATGACAATTAAACACCTTGTTGTTCCTCGCTAGCCAGATCTCCCAGAGAATCAACAACGTCAAGGAACGCGTAGCTTTCCGGGGAATGTCTCTTGCAGTAGTGATGTTTGTCCACCACTAAATCACCGACTCGTTGTTTGCCCACTTGTTCTGGTGGAGGTTCCTATGACCAGTCCAATCCGCCACCAGAGCCCACACTCATCTTGTGTAGCGGCAGGAAGAGACAAGGTGATGTGCCATTTCCATCGTTGTTCGACATAGGGGACAAGTTGGGCTGTGATCCCAATTTCTACTCGCCAACCTATCCGAAGTCCAAAATCTGTTCTGAAGGAAGATCCATGCGAAAAACTTGCACTTTGGTGGTGCCCACGTTTTCCAGATAGTAGCGAGCTCTGGTGTTTTAATGCAGCCAACAAACTGGGTCTTGTAGGCTGACGCTGCCGTGTAGTTGTCGTTTGGTGTTAGGTTCCATGATATGGCGCCCTCCTGCTCCTGGTGCAGCTGCGTCGGTGATACGAGAATCCACAGATTTACGAGTTGCAGCAAGTGCGTCGTTGTGAAGCCCTCTCGGGTGTTGAGATCCCGAACCCACCTGTTGTCAAGTAGAGCCTCTGCTAGTGATCTCCTTTTGTGTCTCATCTTCCGGTACAGAAGCTGGGCTAAGTCTTTGGGACGTTGCCCAACTAGCCAAGCTGAAGTCCAGAAGGTCGTTTTGTGCTCGTTTCCTATGGTGATGGTGGTGCACGCGGTGATCTGCGAAGAGTAGCTTATCATTTTCCGTGCAAGGTGTCTCTGTGCCAACCCAAGCTTTCTCCGGTAAGGTCCACTCATGTCAAAGCCAACGAAGTCGCAGGGCCGTGGCAAACTTGTTGAGGTCTAAGACTCGTAGATCGTCATATTCCTTTGGTAGAGTTGTTCTGGTCCAATTAACCTTGCATTTACCACCTAAGAGCGCCTTATCCCCCGCCCAGAGGAAGCGCCTAAGCTTGATACATTGCATTTTCAGCAGTAGAAAAATGAGAGAGAAAATCCCAGTGTTTGCTAGAGGTTCTACATTGAACGAGACATTGAGCACCAGGCTGTTGTCCAGAGTTGGCGCACAGTGGAGGTTGTGGTGTCGATGCCCTGCGCCGTCCACACTTGAGCAGCAAACGGACACCTGAAGATGATGTGGTCGCTATCTTCTCTGAGGCCACAAACCTCGCTGGTGGCGTCGTCGAGGACGTGCTCCTTCTCCAAGTTGCTCCTGTATTGAATTCGTTCTTGCAACAGGAGCCACGCGAAGAATTGAACGCGCAGTGGGGTGTGGTTCCCCCAAACGAAGTATTTGTATTTGAATGCTACCTTAGTTTCTAAGTTAGCTATGAGCTATATTGTGGATTTTCTACTCGTTGGTAGCTGCAGTGGCCAATGATTTGTTGCTCGCTTGTACTCCCTCCGCGTCGAAAGACTTATCGTCATTAACTTTTTCTACAATTTTGATCATTCGTCTTATTCAAAAAATTATGTAAATACCATATATTTTGATTACTACATGTTTTATTATTGTAAGTATTTTAAACTTAATTTATCTTTTACATATTTGTAGAATAAGACAATGGTCAAAGTTGCAAGAAAAAGTCAACGACACCAAATATTTCGATACGGAGGGAATAGATGTGTGCCGCTGCCTGGACTCTTCGATCTCTTGCCCATGATCTCCTGAACTGCATGTTTGCCGGGCGGAGGTGAACAACGAGGATGGGCGTGCGTGACATCCAATCGGATTGGCCTCGACTAGGGATGACAGCGGGTCGGGTAAGTGCGGGTAATGCATTTACCCGCCCGCGAGCATACCCGCGTTACCGGTCTTTACCCGCCCGCAAGTCTGCCCGCGGGTAAAAAACCTTACCCGTACCCGCACCCGATGGGTATCCGCAGGTATCGGGTTTACCCGTGCCCGCAAAGAGATAACATATCGATATGCTTATTACAACAAGAACACAACAATTTGAGATATTTCAACAAAAACAACCAACAAATTAGATGACCCAAACTAGATCATCCAGGTTCTCCGGTGAATCCTCGGGTTGCCCGACCGGTGCAGTTCTGCCGCGTGAACTGACACTGCACTTTGCCGAACGTGTGCGCTCCTGGAGTAGTACAAAAGTGTTGTTGAAATAGTGTTCTACTCCCTCCGTCACACAAAGACTGTTCATATAGCCCTCAAAATTTGTCCCACAAAGACTGTTTATATAGCTTGCATTAAATGCTCTTCTCATTAAACTAACACCAAGTACTAAGAAAATATTGCATTGAGAAATGCATGGAGCCAATGAAATGTTTATTTGATGTCTCTTTTCAAGTTCCAATACATGATTAATTATGGGCAATAAGGTCATTTTTCATAACTACTAACATGTGTTAAATTTCTCTAAACGAACAGTCTTTGCGGGACGGAGGGAGTAGTTTTGAACTGCATGTGTTCTTTGTGGCTGAAAACTGATTTTTTTTTTTTACTCAGAATATTTACGTTACGGCGACGAGGTCAGTGTCATCAAGGTTGACGTTTCTGAACTTCTCCAGGAGAACGTTCAGGGCGTCAAAGGGGCTCGCAGGTTGTCGGCGCTCTGGACGTTGGTCGTCGTGCTGTCTCGCAGGCCAAGAAGCACCCTCCACCGTGGCCCTCGAGCCTGTAACCGTGATTCCGTCAGTTCAGGTGAGGAGAGAACGAAGCTAGGAAAGGCTGTGTCGATCAATGCAAGAAGTCACATCGCGCAAAATGGTCTGTGTACCGTGCACTTGCAGGTAGGGATGGCAATGGGTCGGATTCGGATCGGATGTAGTGTGAGGGCACCCAAACCCATAACCCAAACCTAAAACCTAAATCCAACCCAAAAATTATTTCGGGTGAAAATTCAGATCCAAATCCGCGGATATCCAAAACCCAACTGATAATCCAAAACCTGGTTCGATTATTACAAACAAGAGCACCTAATACATCACTATTGTTCAGATTACTTCAAAAATATGCAATTCAACACAATACAAGTTCAATACACATGAAAAACAACACAAACCAACATCCATAGTCCTCCAAATGAACAATAGTGCACATTTTATCATTCATCAGTTGTGGTGGAATCAACTTCACTTGTGAAATAAAAATAGAATCGCAAATTACTTACATGTACAGAGGATTGTAAATTAACAAGTTGAGTACAAAAAGAAACAACAACAGTAATATTTCTTGGGATCAAATTTTTCGGAGCTCCAACGGATATCTGCGGGTCAAATGTATAATCCGCCCCAAACCCACAGTGTTGCGGATATCCAAATCCGCGAACCCGTGGGCGAAAATCTGAACCAAACCCACAACCCACATACCCAAAATCCACAGATATCCGCTCCAAACCCGATCCACTGTCATCCCTACTTGTAGGGGTTATCCCGTCCTTCGATTCGTCTCGAGATGTGTTCAATTTTGTCCTATTTGCCGGTATTGCAATTTGTATTTCCATTTTTTTCCTCGTATCTCATCTCACCCGTCATTCATGATGTCCGCAGCGCAGAGGAAAAGTTACTTTATGTCCCATCCACCTGTTGCTTCTGTACCGGCGTCCCCACTTTTTTTACTGGTCACCCATCATGATGCTTTGTGCACCAATAGTGCTAGTTCAGACTACTTTTTGACTTTTTTACCATAATGTGTACCGCACACTCCACCCACTCGAACACGTGCCTATGTTGCCATTGGCCACCTCTCTCACATCTTCAGCTTTACCGGTCCATACAAATCCATCAAAAAGCTCATTTTTGCTGTGCACAGTCATGTACCCCACCATACATTCAGCTATGCTCACATGTACATTGGTGTGTTGATCCTTCTACCTACATTCAGCTGTGCTCATATAGTGCATATGAGAAATATTTCAGAAAATATTTCGGGATTAACAAAAAAATGCATCTGTGCAAACATACTATAAAATGAGCAAAATGAGATAGATACATTCGCTTCTTTAAAAAAAAAAGAGGCTACTTACAACAGTTCATAAAGATTAAATTTCACTAGTTGATGTCAAATGCGCTCCCTCTACCTCAAGGTACATCGGTACTCCCTTCATTCTGAAAAACTTGACGTTTAGGATAAAGTTTGAGTCAAATATTGGAAATCTAAATCATCAATAACTTTTAAACTGTTGAGTTTGCAGATATGAAAACTATACGAATAGATTTGTCTTAAAATATACTTTCATAAAAGTATAGATATATCACTCTTTGATAAATAGTTTTATAATGATAAGAGGTCAAAGTTGTGTTTTGAAGACCGTGTCGCTGTCCTAAACATCAGGTTTTCAGAATGGAGGGAGTACATCGAAAAAAAGATAAAACAAACTATCCACAACGGAGCGCGAGAAGGCTGCAATTAAGGCCGTGAAGAAAATGGAGAAGGAACGGATAAAGGTCGGGAAGAAGATGGAGAAGATAAAACAAAAGGTGGTTCCTCGCAAAAGAAGATAAAACAAACAATCCATCTGCACCTTGCCGCGGGTTTGTGCCTCCTCGGCGCGACGAGGTCGAGCACCAGCCCCTCGCCTTCAACCCCCGTCTGACGCCGGCGGCAAGGTGCAGATGGAGTCGGTGGCGGCCTCTGCCACCATTGCCGTTGCACCCCCGGCTCGCGTCTGCCGCTCTGCCGCCGTCGGTACACCTCCCGTCCAGATCCAACGCGCAGGCAGAAGTGCTGTACATCGATGAGAAAAAAACATCAGACCTCCAAACAAAAACGCTACATTTAGTGCTCTTAAGTAGAAAGAAAAAAAATTAATGAAGCAACAACCATGCAGTACATCATGGGGGAATCTAAGATTATCTTTGCACTACATTTGGAGCGGAAACGGCAGGCAAACCAAATCGATTAACTAATTCATGTCAGCAAGCTAACACATTTGCGAAGCAAGTAGCAGTCAAGTTGCCGAAATAAATCAATAGAGGAAGTTGGAACAGGAACAAGCGAGGAGCAAGAAAACAAACGAGCTGCAGCCAGCCGAGTTGCAAACAAGAAAACAATAAAGTATTCGCCGCTACCTACCTCGCGAGCTGCAGCCAGCCGAGCCCCGGATCGAGGAGGACGGGAAGGAGGCGGCGAGGTTGTCACCGGAGTGGGCAGGGCCGCCGGCCTCAATTTGCGCGAGACCTTGACATCTCCTTCATACGGAGACGACAGACGAGAAGCAGCTGCAGAGCCGCGGGATGCTCAAGGGGGACTGGGGGAGTACACCGCCGTTTGCTCCCGGAGCTTCGACGGCGCCTCCGACGACCGCCGCGTGCTCTGCTCCGCGCTCGAGGCCGACTGCTTCTGCGCGACGGCGGCTGCGCGGACGAGGCGCGGGAGCTCGTCGAGCAGTGCAGGCGGATGGAGGCGCGGGCGAGGAGCGGGGCGGTGCTCGCGGGGTTCGCTAGGAAGTACCGCCGGGGGCCGCCTGTCAGCTTGAAGCCCGCACGGAAGAGCACAGCCGCCAGCGCGCGACACCGTTGCTGCCACGGCGGCGGCGGCGCCACACCACGCGGGCGTACGCCACAACGGCGGCCGCGCTCCTGACGAGAACTGCCTGCGCCGGATCCCGGACCTCGTGCATCGAGTGGATCCGGGGGCGTCGCTCGCGCCGGCCAGCAAAAGGACCCGCCTGTGTGAGTAGCTGCGCGCCTGCGCCCACCACTGCAGCACCGAAGCCCGGAGGAGGGAGGAGGAGTGCGCCGCCATCGACGAGGTACAGGACGCCCTCATCGCGCCGGATCTAGGGACGGCCCGTCGTCGAACTCGAGGAGGCGGCTGCCGCCGCACCAGATGCGCCGGCTCCTCACGCGCTGGCCTCCGGTCGCCCGACTCCGATGGTGGAGCTCCAAATCGAGTCACCGATGCTCAACTCGTCGCCCAGATCCGGGGGGTATGGACTTCGTCGGCCACCGGCGAGTTGCGCCGGAGCCCACGAACCGCCCGCTCCTCACGTGGGGCGGCGAGATGCAACCCTCCGAGGCGACGCCGCCGGTGCATCGCCGGATCTTGGGTCGCGCCGGAGGAGAGAGAGGTGAGAAGGAGAGAGAGTGGCTGGTTCAAATGGTTTTGAACGGAGTTGAGGGAGAGGGAGTGTTGATTTATAGCGTGTACAATTATTCTGTACGCATACAGGATGTGACATACGGTAAATCAGTTCCTTCTAACATGAGCACATATCTCGGTAAATGCACAGTGCACAAACGGAAGGACATGATAAGCTGCTTGTACTCCCTCCGTTCTGAAAAAACTGATGTTTAGGACAGCGACACGGTCTCCAAAATACAACTTTGACCTCTTGTTATTATAAAAATATTTATCGAATAGTGATGTATATATACTTTTATGAAAGTATTTTTTAAGACAAATCTATTCATATAGTTTTCACATTTGCAAACTCAACAACTTAAAAGTTATTGATGATTTATATTCTCAATGTTTGACCCAAATCTTGTCCTAAACGTCAGTTTTTTCATAACGGAAGGAGTATGTCACGGTGCATAGAATCTTCGTCGCGGCGCTTAGACTGTCCGCACTCGTCAAACTCCAAATCCAACCTCTAAAGCGAATATTTCTGCCTGGTCATCAAGAATTTCCAGTTCAGTTTCGATTTTCCCGCACCCGTCAACCCCTATATCTCATACTCCATACCAACTACCTCATGCGGGACCCACATGTCATGCTCTCAGCTCTTTTATTCTCTTCCTCTCTCCCTCCCCACCGTCCAACGCCATTCTCTTCCCTCTCCACCGTCGACGCACCCCGCGCCTCCTCTACTCTTCGTCGCCAGCCTCCTCTCCTCTCTAGGCGGCGGCGGATGGGCGAACCAGCAGCGGCGGCGGATGGGCGGTCGCCGGCACTCGATTCGGGGCGCTGGGCCCCCGACGGGCGGCGCTGGGCAAGGCGGGGTGGTTGGGGGTCCTGCGCGTCGCCGTGCTGCCGCCCCTCCTCCGCCCTCCTCCCCGACGCCGGCGAGCCTCTGCCGGCGAGCACCTACGCGCCCTGGATCGAGCGCTCCCGGCGGACCGTAGAGGAGGTGGTGGGCGGCGGAGAGATCGAGGGGGCCTCAAATCGAAGCAGGAGGAGGAAGCCGGCGAGGTCCGCGAGATCCGGCGGAGCTCCCTGCACCGGTCGCCGCCGTCTTGCCTCGATCTGCGTGTGGGGACCTGCTTCTTTGCTCCGCGCCCTCTGCTCCCGCGCCCACTACTCCCGGCGGCGACCCCGAAGCTCCCGACGGCGACCCCTGCGGGTGCGGTGAGGACGGGTGCGGCGGCGAGGTGGGGATCTCGAACGGGGGAGGAGCAGGGGATCTCCGGTCGTGGCGCCTGTCGACGGCGCGAGTCCTCTTTCCGACGGACGGCGCGGAGGAACCGTCGGTGCACGGGACCCACGTCGCGTCGGGCTTTCCAGTTCGACGCGAAGAGCGCTGGGTTTCCAGTTCCTGCGCCCGAACGGAAGCATGGCGTCCGACCTGCAGGCCCCCGGTGCAGCAAAAGAAACGCCAAAAACGGACTCCAGTTCGCTTTGCCGGCGTTTTCCAGGCCCCAGTGCGGACAGTCTTACGATCTCGACCGAGATCTCGGCGCAGATGCG
The DNA here is from genome assembly GCA_036936925.1 of Cenchrus fungigraminus. Taxonomy (NCBI): domain Eukaryota; kingdom Viridiplantae; phylum Streptophyta; class Magnoliopsida; order Poales; family Poaceae; genus Cenchrus; species Cenchrus fungigraminus. The sequence continues at coordinate 58,447,017 of CM072776.1, read as the reverse complement.
TCGCCGCCTGACCGCCTCGGCCCCTCCAGCAGATGCGCGTGTGCCGTCAGCGAGGCTATCTTCTCGACCAACCAATGGGCCATGAAAGACCGTAGAGTCGAGGTAGGAAATGTTCACTGGCTCTGAGCCACCGTACTTACCCAGCAACTTCTCTTTAGTTACCCAGCACCTTCTCTTTAGTTAGTGTTGCAAGAAAAAGCATGCGCACAGGCACTGAACAGACCTGAAACTGAAAAGTGAATTTCATATGCATCCACCCAGAAACTGAACAGGTATTCACACGAAAATTCACCCAGAAACTTAACAGAAAGCAAACTGCAGTTTCAGATAAGAGTTCACACATGACAAAGTGCCAGCCAGCCTAATGAACAGAATGCAAATAAAAACATAGTGCATTTCACCATCATAGGTCTACGGATATATCATTCGAGACATAACAATCTCAAAACATCCAAAAGTATTTTTCATTAGAACGTCCCGGCCAAAAGCTTGATGACCACTGCTGGATTCAAATTTTGAATCTAATGCCAGGATCATGACCCTCCTCTCCCGTTCTCCCAAGGACGAATGTGGAGGAATACTCAAAAGTCGAGCCTTTAAAAACCTGGTAACACGAACAATGAGCCATACTGTATTATTTAACATGATTCAGACCCAACCTCTCCCTAAGATATTCCGATGGTGGATTGGACCTCCTGGCAGCATCTAGTCCCAACCTTCACCAGTCACCGCTAAGGTCTACGTACTCTTCTGAGCGATGTAACATTTCTTCCCTAGGCTGTGTTTGGTTGGAAGTGTCAAAAAATATTCACCTACTTTGACCATTAATTACGAGTATTTAAAAAGTCAATTTACAAAATTACCTTCACAACCTCTAATCAAATCACGAGACGAATCTAATGAGTCTTTGACCGCACGATTAGATGATGATTACTGTAGCATTACTGTAGCAAATCATCGATTAATTACGCTCATTAGATTCGTCACGAAAAGTTGTACTCATCTGTAAAAAGGTTTTGCAAATAAACTTCATTTAGTGTTCCATGCATTAAAGATTTCTTTGGACAATTTTTTGTCTGGTGCCAACCAAACACGGCCTATATAGGCTCAAACAGTGCCCCTCCCTGTTGTTCCGCTGTTCCCCTTCTCAATCTCCAAGATTTGGCCTGCAGAAATTTTTAGCTGATCTGCTAGTAAGGCATGTGGATTCTTTTACTCTCTTTTCCACGCATTTCCTTTCAGTTACTAGGTGGTAAACATTATGCATACATACTTCCTAAATGGTTTGTTACCTTTCTTTTTTTCTTTATCAGATTTAGATCTATTGCCATCCAGGCTACAACTACATGTGCTTTGGTTATAGTCTATATGCTTCATAATTTTGCGCAGTTGGCTGGGGAAGTGTCCAGGGGAATCAGCTTTATCGTAAGCGCCCTAGATTCTGCGCGACATAGGTTTAATGTACCATGGCAATTGAACATTACTATGTTAGCACTTGGAGCTCACAATCATAGATTCACAGGTCCTATTTCTTTCATGCCAGTATATTGGAGGATTTTGCTTTTGCACCAGCTATTATTTTATCAGTCTATATTATTTATTTTCACATAATGGAGGCAACCTTTGGGTTCTGCTCCAACCAAAGATACAGAGTCAGTTTATGTTTATATTAGCACCAGTGTACTTAAGGTGCTGTCACCATGCTGATTTCTTCAGAAATTAGGTCAAAACTAAATTAATTAATCAAACTGTAACGATTCTATTTTTGCTTCACTGTATAAAGGTATTTTTACTTTTTACAGAAAGGAAGGGATCTACGTGATACTTACATTTGCATAAAGGCTTTTAGTTATTTTCTCATTCCTTCTTATCATGCCCAGGTACCGATAATTTAACAAGACCAACCGGCGCAATTACCTGATCATGTCTGGCGTCCAAGTATCTGCAGGAGCCTGTGATTCGTCGGCAGTTGTTCTGGCACCGCGCCAGCAGCAGCACCTGCAAGAGGTCACCGTCGTCAGTTCGTCACCCAGTGCTCTCCTGAAGCAGTCGATGGAACCATTACTAGTGAAGTTGTTAGAGCAGCCGCAGCGTATAGCCAAACGTCTCGTTCGTTTGGCTTATCAGCTACCAGCCAGCAGTACTTTTCTCTCAGAACAAACCAGTCACTAGCAACCAGCCAGCAGTACTTTTCTCTCAGAACAAATCAGTACCAGCCACCAGCCAAACGAACAGGCTGAAAGGGTGTTGCCAGGACTGATGGGTGACATGAAGCAAAATTTCTGTTTCCTCTCCACTGTGTAGTCACACAATTTAGCCAAAGAAGTGGGTCTCACAATGAATAAAAAACCTATCAAATAACTTCCTTCTCTCTCGTTTCTTTCACTGACGCTCGTACCCCACCACCCACTAAAGTCCTAGCGACGGGTGCAAAGTTGAGCGCCTAATGCTCTGGGGCACCCTCCCAGCATCACTCCTACAGCGTATAACCTACAGAGAATCTTTCTCTCCCCTCATAGCGCCCGCAGATTTCTAACGCTGCAGCTGCTCTTATGGCGCCGCCACAACAGCAGCAGAGGTAGGGGCAAGTGGTCACCGTCACCTAGTTTTCTCCTGAAGCAGTCGATGAAATCATGAGAAGATACTCCCTCCATCCCTAAATAAAAGCATTTTTCGATTTCCGTGATGCACGTTTGACCATTGATCTTATTCAAAAAATTTGTGAAAACGTAAAAATAATTATGATATACTTAAAACATATACGATAACAAAACATGTCATAACAAAATAAATAATATTTTCATAAATTTTTTGAATAAAACGAGTGGTCAAACATGATTAGAAAAAGTTAAAGAATACTTATATTTAGACACAGGGGAGTACAAGGCATTCCCCGAGACAGAGACAGAAGAGTTGGAGGGGCTGGTTGATGGTGCTTGCTACGCTGACGGCATCCATCACTTACAGCGCGGCCCTCAACCCGCCTGGTGGTGTGTGGCAAGCTGATGACGCCACCAATGGGTACGTCGCCGGCGACCCTGTTTGGGGTGACAAATACCCCCATCGCTACGTCCTATTCTACTGCTGCAATATCACATCCTTCGTGTCATCAGTATACATCATCGCACTGCTTTCGGTTCCGAAGCTTTTCTACAGGGCCAGTATCCTTAGAGCGTCACCAGTGTATGGTACCACAATCAGTCCTAAGGTGGGCCCCGCATTGATTTGATATTGCTTGATGTTTCTCACACAGTCTTAGGGATCGACCCTCTCCTTCCTGTACTATGCAGCAGATCAGTTGATTAAAAAAATGAGAGGCTGCTCCTATCCTTCGCTGGCCAGAGAGACAACAGCAACTGCAAAAGAGAGAGAGGACGGGGTGGAACAGAAAAGAAAGTTTTTTTATTCCATAGGACCTGCATCTATGTATGGAGCCGGGTCCTGGATTTTTTTTGACATAGGACCGGTGGCACAATGTGTAGGATCAAGGTACAAAGGCATCGGACCAGGTACTGTCTGCACATTGGAGAGGCCCTTATGTACAACCACCTCGTAGCCATTGATATAATTAGCTTGATGTTAGAATAATAACACGCGGAAGCAATAATTGATCTATTGAGATAATGTATGCGAGAATCACAAACGACACCGGAGGTACGATATTTGTTAACGAGGTTCAGCCGAAGCCTACATCCCCGGAGCATAACTACGGGCGCTTCTCCCCAAACCGCAACACCGGCCGCTCCGGATCCGGCAATACACCGCTTTCCCTGCGAGCCTGTCGCTATGTCGTCATGGTTACAACAGCGGTCCTCCTCTCATAATTATGAGGAGCGCGGGTTACAAGAGTCCGACACGTACTCTACACCCTACCGCTAATACAACTCCAAGTCCAAACGTAACCAACTAGTACACAATATTCGACACAATTTCAACAAACTCCGCCTTGGCGAATATTCACCATCTTGAAGCCGTCATGCGCGAACCTCCGTGTACACCGGACTTGAGTTGTTGACTTTGTAGCTCAAGGCGAGCCACCCCGACGAGTCTGACCTTACCTCAAACCCGCCGCCTTCAGAAAACACTGCTACCCCTGCAACTCCATCTTCCATGACTCCACCTGCAACTGTGCACCCTTGCAGCTTGTACAGATGCGACACTGTCCTCTCTCCTATCATCACAGTCTTGTCTCCCTTCATGATCTTCATGGTCTTCAAATCCGGCTCAGCCCGGAATAACATACCATCACCATGTAGAGCTCCAAGCGAAATTAGATTCCTACGCAGCCCTGGCACATGCCTAACACCCCGAAGCACCTGTTCAACTCCACCTCGCGTCTTGATCTTGATGTCGCCTACTCCAATAGCACGGTAACCCGTGTCATCACCCAAATAAGCTAAGCCAAAATCACCATACTTGTATGAAGTGAACCACTCCCTGTTGTGTGTTGCATGAAAGGAACTAGCTGAATCTAACATCCACGCTTCAATTGACTGCACACTGTCTGATACCAAGAGAACATCACCATCGCTGTCCGAATCACTCTTAGACATTGCAACATTAGCACTTGCCTTCTTATACCTTTCTGGACAATCTCTCCTCACATGTCCTAGCTCACCGCAATCATAGCACCGCACTTTCTTCTTCTTCTTCTTCTTCTTCTTCTTCTTCTTCTTTTCCTTCACCTTTTCCTTGCTTTGCTCACCTCTGACCAGCAACGCATCACTGCACCGTTCTTTATCCTCAGCTCTCGAGCCAATAACGCTGCAGTAATATCCTCAACTTTGATGGTTTCCTTGCCGTACGTCAAAGTCGTGACCACATGCTCATAAGATGATGGAAGTGACCACAGAAGAATAATCGCCTTGTCTTCATTTTCAATCTTCACACCCAGTTGCTCCAGGTCTGTGACCATCTGACTGAAAACATTGATGTGCTCAACTAGATCTGACCCCTCTTGCATCTTCACCCCATATAACTTCTGCTTCAGATACAACTTGGTCGTCACGGTCTTCGACATGAATTGAGTTTCGAGCTTGTCCCAGATTTCCTTCGGTGTCTTCAGTCCGATCACATGGTGCATGACCTGGTCTGATAGACATAGCCGTATGGTTGCGGCCGCTAGCGTCTGCTTCTCCTCCCAGTCATCTGCCTCCATCTTCTCTGGCTTCTTCTCGACCAGATTCGTCAAGTTCCCCTGTTGCGTCAACAGATCCTTGACCCTTATCTGCCATAATCCGAAGTTACCAGAACCATCGAACTTCACCACCTTAAATCTGCTAACTGTCGACACCCTATCCATCGACATCCTGCCGACACGCGGTTTGACCGACCCTTTGCCACCGGTAACACCGCGTGATCCGCCCGACTTGTCGGTCTTGTCACCAGACGAATTCCCTTGCTCCTCACTTTCGCTATCTGAGCCTGCCAGATTGCCTTCCGAAGATCCTTCTCGATCTCTTGCAAGCCAACCGCACGAACCCCTTCAGAAAACACCAGCGCCTATTGCAGAGTCCAATCTGTCGTGCGCACTCTGTTCCTGATCTGCTCTGTTTTGCGATATCTGGCGAGACCTCCCCTCTCCTGAGCTTTTATTTTCCACGCTTATAGCCATTGTTTGCCTTGATACTGCTTATGTCCGACTCAAACACGATAGGATTTGACACGAACACGCCTAGGGGTACGTCGGACTTCAAGTCACATACTAGTCCTCCCCGCTTTCGCATCCTGTTTCTACATTCTGCCATACGAATCCTTGACTCATCAGTACTCCAATCAAACAACCTAGCCACGCGTCCATGGATAGCCTCTCATACACCCACGGTACCTGGATCAACTTCTCTAGCCACCACCGTATCCAACACATGCATGCATGTATATTTTACTATTATATACATGTATGCCTGCTAGTTCACGTAGCTGCATGCTGCTCCTCCTGCCGTATATGCATGGGACTTCATCCACCAGCAAGCACAGTTTCCACGAAGCCTTCACGTCATCCAGCTTGGCCACACATCCTGCACTGATGCGCTAACGAGACCACCGGCCGCACACGAACATGCTTCGAACTCCTGTGTTGCCACGTACATCTGCACCATGAGGTCACAGAGATCCTGATCCATCTGCACAGCGTCTGGTTGCGCTGCCCCAAACATCTTCATCGACATTGTCGAACACGCCCTGCTGCAAGCTCTGTCGCGTACACTCGACTATACGCCAACCCTGCCGCAACAAGTGCATCCTCACGCACCGCCTGTTCATGAACGTGCCGCACCATGGCCACCCGTATTGTCAACACAATCTGCTTGTCGTGCCACAATACCGCCTTTGTACAGCACTGGTTACATCACTGTTGTCGTGATGCTCCCACGCCCCAATCTCTCCGGCTGTCACTTGCGTCTAGTTGCCGGTCTGATCCCGAGCCAAAGCCGCCGCCCTGATCGTGTCGTCTTCAACGACCACCGTGTTGGTCCGATCACCACGCCTGGTCGATCCTCACCAATCGCAGCCCGTCGAACGGTCCAAGCCTCCTGCTCAGAGTGTCCGACACCACCGATCGACAGCCTGTTCGTTTGGCTGGTGGCTGATGGCTGGTGCTGGTTTGTTCTGAGAGAAACGTACTGCTGGCTGGTTGCTGGTGGCTGGTTTGTTCTAAGAGAAAAGTACTGGTGGCTGGTGGCTGATAAGCCAAGCGAACAGGACGCGAATCGTCGATCGCCGCCATGCTCCACCTTGCGCCGCATCGAGCAGTTCCGCAGCGCCCGTCGAGCATGATCCTCGCGCCTCCATGGTGATCTCCATACCGTCTCTAGATCCAATCTAACCAAAGCTCTGATAACACTTGTTAGAAAAATAGCACGCGGAAGCAATAATTGATCTACCGAGATAATGTATGCGAGAATCACAAACGACACCGGAGGCACGATATTTGTTAACGAGGTTCAGCCGAAGCCTACATCCCCGGGGCATGACTACGGGCGCCCCTCCCCAAACCGCAACACCGGCCGCTCCGGATCCCGGCAATACGCCGCCTTCCCCTACGAGCCTGTCGCTATGTCGTCATGGTTACAACAGCGGTCCTCCTCTCATATTTATGAGGAGCCCGGGTTACAAGAGTCCGACACGTACTTTACACCCTACCGCTAATACAACTCTAAGTCCAAACGTAACCAACTAGTACACATTATTCGACACAATTCCAACACTTGATTGGGGCGTTCGTTGCCGGCTCCGACAGAAGCCATAAGGGTTACATTTGCTGCTTCTCATCCCTGGTAATTGTATTCCTCTATGTTGTCGTGGGGAAGTTAGTTAACTGGACTGTCCATCATAGGGTAGTTTAGTTGGCGGGGACAGACAAATGGAATCTTTTGTTTGTGGTTGTAGAAGACAAATCTAAGTCTTTCAGATTGAGTATTTGTATTTGAATTACAGTTAAGTTTGTAAATTAGCTATGAGCTATATTCTGGATGTTCTACGCGTTGATCGCTGCACTGGCCAATGATTTGTTGCTCGCTCATGGTTAAGACATCAATCTGCCGCTGCCCGGACTCGACGATCTTTTCCCCATTGTCTCATGTTTTCTGAATACGATTCCTTATATGGAGAAAGTTTGGAGGCTTTGCCTCTGTGCCTTCTGAACTACATGTGTAACATCCTAGATTTTATTTGAATGCAAAAATGTGAAATTCTAAAAACTTTGGTTTGAATTTGGGTGCATAATGAAATTTATAAGATTGTCTTCATTTCATCTCCCCTTAATCCTAGATTTATTTTTAAGTCACATAATGATTTTAGGATTTATATAAATGCTACTGTGAGAAGTTGGAGTTTATTGGAGTTTATTTGGATTTTATTGTGTGAGGATTTAAATTTGAATCAAAGTTTGAGTAGGAGGAAAAGCTGTTGTATATTGAGATTATTCCTTATTTGACACCGAGAAACTTACCCATTCCTTTTTTGACCCTCAAAAATGTTTCTTTCCCTATTTGACACTCAGTTGAACTTTCATCCCTAAAATGACACTGCAGTTCATTTCGCACACTAACAGCGTTAAGTCTTAGTTGAAAAGACGCTTTTGCCCCTCGGTACTACAAAATGGGTTGACAACACTATTTTTTGCATCTGTACAGCAATATAACAAGAGATCTCATATAACAATACTGTTTACAGCAATTCTACATCATTTTTTTGTGCATCAATGTTTTCATAATTTATATATAACGAAATTTACAATAATACATCTGTTTATAACATGGATAGAAAATGATGCCCCAAAACACACAATGACATATACACCATGAGCAATAAATATGCATTTATAAGGTTTAAAATATCACATCCAAGATACATAGGTTCTGTCTTAAATTAGTTTCACACATTGACACATAGATAAGAGGTTGAAGGATACACGAAAGTTCACACAAAGCCAAGTACAAGTTCATTCAAACACGTAGATGAGGTCCACTGATGGATGAAAGTTCACACACACTGATAGCATGTTCACAGATATATAGATAGACATAAAGTTCACAGATACATTGAGAGACATAACATTCACAGATACTTAGATACATATAGATCTCCAAATACATAAGACAAGTTCATATGCCTTCTTTTTGGTCCTTGTGCTCAGCCTTCTTCCTTTTGTTCATTTGCTTGACAGGAGGACCATCGGGCATAGGCAACTCAATGGAGAGGGGATCAGGTTAATTTGAACCGGATCTTGATCTCATATAGAAATTTGATGTCATTTTTTATCTGTGTATATAACTAAGGTAATGTAAATAAATAGAAATTGACGAGGACTGACAGTTTTTACCATTTTCCCCTTTGTTTTGCATGCAGTCTCCAAGCTGCAGTCATTGTAAAATGTAAGATATTTGAAGTGCACACTACTTTCGCATAATCCAATATAATTCAGAAGTAGAAGATCCTACCTTTGTGAGGGTCCAGTACTAGAACTGACAGTTTTATATATGAGACCAACAAGGACAAATCAACAACGCTACTCGGATGCATGAACTGCTGCTACTAGTGCTCCTCTAACCATGAAGAGATGGATGCGGACTCACCCTTAAAGCCCAGATTGGCCGGAGCTCGCTGCAGGCTCGGAGTGGTCGTCCGCCTCCCCAGTGCAGCCGTCGTGCTCTGCGGTCGGCTGCTCTAAGCGCCCGACGATGCCCACGACCAGCTCCTCTACCCCTACCACTGGTAGAGAGCGAGGCTTTGGTTCGGGCCTTTAGTCCCGGTTCAACTTTGGAGCCGGGACTAAAGGCCTTTCGTCGACGTGACTCGAAATGGCTGCTGTAGCCGGCCCCCCTTTAGTCCCGGCTCGTATTACCAACCGTGACAAAAAGGGGGGGCTCCCAACGGCTCCATCCGACAATAATTGCCCCCGGTCTTTAGTCTCGGGTGGTGTTACGGTACCCTTTAGTCTCGGCTCGTAACACCACCCGAGACTAAAGCATTAGTCCCGGCTGGTGTTACGAGTCGAGACTAAAGGTGGCCGGCATCCATATAAGCACCGTACCTCCTTCTTCTTCCTGCCACCCGAGCCACTCAACCGTACTCACCTGCGAGCTCAAGCTCCTCCCGTCCATGGCGACTCAAGCCTATGGTGGTGCTGCGATTTTTTCTTTATTAGTTTGTGAAGATTTCTCTCCTCCAAGGTGTTGTCAAGGTTGGAATCTTCATCCTCCCTTCATTTGTTGTGATTAAATTTTGTTTTATGGTTTAGAGATGGAGAAAATAGAAATGTTAATTTGTAGCTAGGTAGGAGGAGCTTAAATTAATTAGAGAGATGAAATTTTGTATATACACGTGAAAATGTAGTTAGGATGGTACTTGTATTGTTCCTTCTTTCATTAAATTTGTATTAATAAGCATTCTCTTATTTTCTTGTTTTTCATAATATTGAAATTTTCTTGTACATATATATAGTTTATAAAATATATGCTCATAAAAGAAGACATACAGAAAATGTACTAGGTATTTCCATTCTTTCATTGTTTAGAAATGATTTTATTCAGGTAGCCATTGGAGGAAATAGAAGATTAAATTCTTTTGTTAAGTATGTTTTTTATTTTTTATATAGAATAAATGTAAGCATTCTCTTATTTTCTTGTTTTTCATAAATTTGAATTTTACTTGTACATATAGTTTATAAAATATATGCTCATAAAGAAAATAATAGGCATACAGAAAATGTACTAGGTATGTATTTCCATTCTTTCATACCAGCGGTCGTTGATTGGCTCGAGCGAGTGAAGAATTAGTATTGTGCTCATGGAGGCACAATTAACTCCGAAGATGGTACCCTTGATTACCCACCCTCGTTACGAGAGGCTGCACTTGAAATATTGAAAATAATTGAAGATGTCAGAGCGGGTAGAGTGAAGTTTGACAGAGAGATCGATGAGCTCACTATGGCGCTCAAGAATCCAGAACACCCAGGACATTGCAGGGGCTTCGGGGTGGTACCATGGAAATTTGCCTTCAGGGGAGACATTGCCACCTATCGAAGCCGCATAAGAAGAAGAGAGCGCGAAGAGGAGGAATGGCGGCAAGAGTTAGAGAAAAGACTTAAAGACCACGAAGAAAAGGTGACGGCAGATATTGAACGGCGAGTGGCCGCCGCTGTAAATGAGATGGCCCCATCTGGAGGACTGCCTCTAGTACAAGTTCCTTCTGATCACAAAAGCAGTTGTACTTCCGTAGCGGTTCCCGAAGAGCAAAGGGCAATAGAAGGAGTTCAAGTGGACAGCCAACGGTACCCTGTGGATGACATCTGTCAGCGCACCAGATGTGAGCTTCACAAGCCATTCGGCAACATCAAAATGAAGGTATGTATAATTCATGCTTTTATTACCTCAATAATTGATCATATATATTACTTTGATTTTTGTGGACAGGCATTCACAATGCTAATAATAACTAATTAATTATTATTTCTCAGGTGGCGGACGGAAGTGCTTTTGCACAGTTTCCTAGACAGACGAGCCACGACATGCCGATTCCACCTGGCTACGCCTCAGTTGGCGTAGAGAAGATATGTCAACCTGATTTTGAGGAGCTAGAGCTAGATATCACAGGAGGTGACCGGGAAAAGACACTTAAGGATGCGCTACACGGTATCATATTATGGCCAAAACGTTACATCGTCATAATCTCCGAGAATGATGGATCTCCAAGAGACCACGTGGAGCCGGGGCCGTCATCGTCAGTACCTTCTTGCGAGCCTCTACAATCATCTCCGGGGCCGTCATCGTCAGTACCTGCTCGTGAGCCTCTAAAATCGTCTCCGGGGCCGTCATCGTCACTACCTGCTCGCTCACCTTCTCCGCAAGAACTATACGACAATTCAGGTGAAGCGAGCTCCAGCGATCACGATGATGACATCCCTCCCAATTCACCTCAGAAACCATTGGCCACAAGCTCTCGAGCGCAATCTTTCAGGTCGGTGCAACCACCAAAGAAAAAACGAAAACGACCAGCAAAGAAAAAGCCCGAGCCAAAGAAGACAGATGAAGAAACAGAAGGGACTGTAGATAAAGAAGTCAAGGACTTCTTTGCAAAAATGAAAGAAAAAAGAAAACAGGAAGAGCTGGAGGCCAAAAAAAATGAAGGTCGTAAGGAGAGACTCAAGGCTTTCATAGACGAGAAGGAAAAAAAAAGGAGAAGGAAACCGCTGTTGAAAACGGACTATGAGCGTTCAGTGGACAAGTCTTATGCTAAGAAGAGACAACGAGGGTCGCCGAATAGTTACATCGAGCAAATACCTGCGTCGACGTCGGGGACCGCCAACACAGACAAGAACAAGGAGATTCCTGCGTCGACGTCGGGGACCGCCACAAACAAGAACAAGGAGGTACCTGCGTCGATGTCGGGGACCGCCACAAACGTCGAGCAAATACCTGCATCCACGACCGATCAGACTAACTTGTTTGCGGGCATCAGTGCAGAAGTACAAAAAGCTATTGACATCATGTCTGAAGACGAACTGGCTCGGGTCATTAGCTTTTATGAACAAACAAAGATGCCTCTTGGTGGTATTCTCGGCCTTGAAGACCTACCAGCGGATAAAAAGCAAGAATTTAGATGGCTCTTTGAGCTAGGACAACCTCTTGTGAAGCCAAAATTGGTCAACAAGCTCCCAACTAAGATGCGCAGATTTCATGACTGGTACTTGAAGAAGTCAGCTGAGGGCCTGGATATGTTTGGTATGCTCGTGAGACCTGGAGATTTTGCCCTTCAAAACGAGAAGGTGGTCTGGCTCCGATTCATTGATATCTATGAAATTTACCATCTGGACGCCATGAATACCGATCTTATGATGGCCTGGTGTCTATAAGTGACATATTTTCATATGTTTATTAATAAATTTATTACATTTGTCGATCTACTAATTAACATTTGACTTTCTTCTTGTGTAGCCTGCAACTTACTGAGATGGGAAGGAAGGGTTATTCAAGAATTGCTTTCATGGACCCATCAAAAGTTAACGAGGATGAGATCCGGAACCAACGAGAAACAACAATCGAGACCATTTATAGGCACTTAGATGAGTTTCATTACAAGAACCTTATACTACTGCCCTACAACTTCAAGTAAGTACGATTGTCATCTAATTATCATTGCTAATTCTATTTAGTCAATTCTAATCTCCATGAGGACGATGCATACAGATTCCACTGGATTCTAATCATAATCAGTATCGACAATAGCAACATCAATGTGTATGATTCATTGAGAAAAGATCCCTCAGAATACCAAGACCTTCAAGATGTATTCCACAAGTAATAATTCTATCTATGACATTTTCTTTAATGCAATATATATATTTAGCTTTTATACTAACATATTGTATCTTTTATTATTTTGCCTCAGAGGTTGGACCATGTTCATTGCAAAGCACCGAGGACAATTTAAACCCAAAATTAGATGGGTCACTAATTTTCCGGTACGTATACAAATAACAACTTCAGATTGGGAATATTTAAAATGTATAACACTAGAATTTCATATTCTGTTCTCCTCTCCACTTTAGTGTTTGAGACAAGAACAAGGAAATAATTTATGCGGGTACTACATTTGTGAGCACATACACCATTACAGTGGCAACGCAGATGATGATAGTGTAAGTAAAATAAACCTATTAATAATACATCATTTTTATCCTTTTTTGTATATTTAATCGCTTGGTGTATTATATCAACCTATTTGCAAATTACAGAGGATTATAAAAAAGGACGCACTCATTGAGAAGGATTGTCTCTTGGCAATTCAAGAAGCTCTCATGGGATTCCTCATGGACGAGGTGGTTAATCCACAAGGAAAACATTATTATGACAACCATTCAATTGACCGACTCACCTCCGAGGAAAGCTAACTGAGACTAGAAATTTGAACTGAATGATATTTTGATGTATATATACTATATGGGGTTTTGATGTATATATACTAGTTTAAGAAAATACTATTTATTTTCATGTGTATAAATTATTATGTGTACATACATTTATAAGTTTATATATGTAGATATATAGGGTTTAATTTATATATAAGTCTAATCTAACTGCGTATATGGTATATATAGACATGTATATACATATATACAAGTTCAAATACGGATACGTGCATATACGGGTTAGACAACAATTAGAATATACGCTCAAATCGAAAATAGAAAAAAAACAGAAACGAGACCCTTTAGTCTCGGTTGGTAATACCAACCGAGACTAAAGGAGGTGGGCGCAGGTGCTGGCGTGCCAGCACCCTTTAGTCTCGGTTTGTAATACCACCCGGGACTAAAGGATCCTTTAGTCCCGGTTGGTTCAACCGAAACTAAAGGGGGGGCCTTTTGTCTCTCATCATTAGTCCTGGTTGGACTTGAGAGACCTATTCCCCTTACCAACCGGGACTAAAGCCCCTCTCCCTACCAGTGTACATTGCCGTCGCGGCTAGCTGTGGTGGCCCGCGCCGGTCACTCTGACACGGCCGACTCGATTCGCGGCCGGCTCCCCCGGGAGTTCGACGACGCCCGCGCCGGGCTTCCCTGCCCCCGCGTCGCCGTCGCGCCCGGCTCCCCTGCCCCGCACGGCCGACTTGACCCCGGATCTGCATCGCGTCGTCCATGTGGGTTTGCCCCTCCCGCCGAAGCAACCACCGCCGCTCGCTCTTTTTTTTGGCCGCCTGCTAGTGCTAGCGTGCTAGGTATGCGGAGGACTGAGGAAGACATAGTTCGAGCGGATGGATGACAATAGCCTGGGGGTGTTTTCGTCGAATCACATAAAACCTGACAGGTTTCAATTGGGTTTTGACGGCACATCCTAACGGAATGGACGACAGTGTCAATTTGGAAATGAAACTTGAAGTGAGTGTCAAATGAGGAAAGAAAATTTTTTCAGGGCCAAAAAAGGAATGAGTAAGTTTCTCAGTGTCAAATAGGAAATAATCTCTTGTATATTAGGAAGAACCTCAAACCTGTCTGGGCCTCAACCCCGTCCGCCAAGTCCTTTAGAACCCCCTAAGCTCCTTTGCTAGGAACACCGGACCGCCCAAACACGTCGGCCCGTCAACCGATCGACCCAGCCAGCCCACCAATGCCTTAACCTTGCCTGTATCACTGACGGGTGGGACCCGCCGGCCGACCGCCACCTCAGCCCCTTTCTTCTTCCTTATCTCCCTTTTCCTTTTCCCTGCTCTCACCGCGCCGCGCCGTCGTGGAAAGGGGATAGCCATGCGGCCATGTCCGCCGCCGTGGATGGCATCCACGTGTCCCGAGGTGCAATCCGCCGTCCGCCTCACCTACCACCGCCTATAAGAACCACTGAAGCTGCCGAACCCTAAACCTAGCCACCTCAAGGGTCTTTCCCCAATCCGCCGCCACTGACGTCCGAGGGTGGGGGGAGCAGAGGAGAAGAAGGCGGGGAGCAGTTCGTGGGAGTTCCACCGTCCATCGCGAAGGTCGGAGGCCGTCCTTGGAGGAGAAGCCGATCAGGGGAATCAAGCCGTCCGTGTGCCGCTCTGCTTCCTCTGCTTCCCGCCGCTCCGAGCCCCTCTGCCGCCGCACCCCTACACCACCGTCTAGCCGCTGCGACCGAGAAGCACGAGGTGAGCACCACAAACCCCCTCACCGTGCTGTGGGTCCCGGCCTTCGAGCCGTGGATTGGGATCGAGCCTTGTGAGCTCATCGTTAATGCGTTGTCGCGCCGCGCCGCCACGCGACCCGCCGTCGAATGTGAGCGGGCCATCGAGCCACGCCGCCCGTTGCAAGTGTCGTTGCCTTCATCGCCGCGCGCGCACCACCGCTTGGCCGTCTCTCTATCCCGTGCCTTGCCGTGCATGCCGCGTCGCCGCGCCACCACTGTGTACCCCAACACGTCGGTGCACGCACGCGCGACGAGCAGACACACCCAAGGTTGGACCTTTCGGCCGCCGTTTTCCACGACACCCTGGTGCGGCCGAGCACCGTTGCGCCTTCTTTTTCCAGTGTGCATCGCCGGGCTCGCCGCCGTGGTCAAGCCGTCGGCGCTCGCCTGCGCGCAACCACACCGCACCGCACCACCGCTTTGCGGCCATAGCTTGATCTAGGATCGACCGTTCGCATCCTTGTGCCCGTGCGCACCCACGCGCTTACGCGCGCACGAGCTTCCTCACCGGCGCTGGTCACCCCAACCGCGCTGCCGTGGTCCCCTGTTCCGTCCGCCGCGCCGAGCAGCACCTCGTCGCCGCCGTGCCGGAGTCCCGACCGAAAGCCGCTCCTTTCTTCGCCCAGTGAAGCCCTAGGGTCTACCCTTGCACGCTGTGGCACGTGTTGTTCATGCACCGCATCATCTCGCCGTCGGCGAGCTTTTCTCGGCCGCCGCTCCTCTGGGACATTTCGACAAGCACCTGGTTCGCCGCCCTAAAACCTAAGGGGGGTCTTCTGCACACGCTGGCACACATCTCGTTTTGGCCGCAGCGAATCCTCCAGATCCCGTGTGCCCGACCAACCCGTGAGGAGCCACACCATGGTCGCACGCCTACGCACCGCAGCAGATCCACCCGGATCACGCCCGCACAGTGCCGCGCCGCACCGGTTCCCACCGGATCCTTTGCGCCGGCCAATGGCAGCCAAGCCACATCGCCGACCTGCTTTGCCCTGGCCGCACCAGATCCCGGGATCTTTTGTGACCGCCCAGTATGATTATGGTAAAAGCGTATTTTATTTTCAGAAACCTATCTTATCTTTGGAAAATCATAGTAAATTCATTATAACTCCGACAAATATAAAACCTTTTCCGAAAATCTTCTAAAATCTTAAACTCCATGTTAGGCTAGTGTTTGCTCTCTTTTGGCTCTTAATCACCGTTCATTTGGAGTTGATTGCCATAGGACCCGTTTTTATTTTAATTTACGCATTAATAGGAGCAGGTGGAGCTGGGGAGGTGAACCCGGAGTATGACTACACCGACGACTACGTCACCGATGACTACCCGACCGCAGGTTCACGTCCGACTGATTTTGAATACCTATTAGGCATTTCTATGTAGTATGCTAGCGCTTTACTTTATACGCATGATGATGAACCTTGCACGTGCCTTCTTTAATTACCCAGTCCTTGATTGCCCTACTACTACTATATATTTAAAGCGTGTATATACGCTGAGCTTCGCGATGCATGTGTTGGGATGGGAATAGTGGTTCTTGGTGTGAGTGGGGTAAAATCGGCAGGAGAAGGCGTTTTGGGTACTTTGGCGGGGGTGAGCTCGAAACAACCGACCTGAGATTGGGGATGGGGGTGCACTCCTTAGTGTATCCCCACTTTTACGGTTTTTGGAGCACAGGTGTTGGGGTTTTACTTACGCTGGGAGGACATGAGCTCGCCCCGGTCTGAAATCGAGTGGGCCAACCGCTTCACAGGACTTTACGTACACACCACCTCACCGAGTGTGGGGTTAGGGCCGAGTTGAGCTCGGTAAGTGTGAAACCATACCTGCCAGCAGGATAGAGGGTATCAGTGGGGGAGAGGTGGGAGTGAGACCACCTTCTTTCAGTGCGTCGCCCGTGTGGCCACACGGGGGCATTTCACAGTTCCGGTGCAATTCCCTTTGTGAAGGGGATCATTTTGAGGGACAGATGCAGGATGGGACCGTAACTACCGAGAGTTCGCACGGTAGGATGGGATCGGTTGGTCGTACACCGGCTGGGTTCCATTTCGGGTTGGATACAGGTGTACACGCTCTGCAGAGTTGTTCGATCTATAGCTATAGCCGCGTCCTCGGTCATGGACGAGCCTAGTGGATTGTTGGTTCTCATGTTTTGGGATTTCTACCTTCCCCCTGTAGTTGAGAGTGTGGTGAGCCGTGGTTGCAGTCGGGGAGAGGAGAGTGGCCCCCTCTACCTCGCGGATCCGATTGCAATCATTGAGGTGCGAGGAGAGGAAGTTCTCGCATTGACCCTAGGTGGAGATAGGATGTGGAGACGGGGCCCTGGGGTACCAGGTGTTTCCGAGCTGTGTTGAGAGTTTGGGTTGGGGTTTCTTGATGGAGATATCTTGTTGTTACCTTGTTGTTGCTGCCTAAGAAACCCGAGCTTCTACCTTGTCTCTTTTCTTCCCTTTAAAAGTTAGGACACTTAAAGCTGCATACAGTTGGTGACGTGGACCTATCCCACTCCTTGGGGATAGACTTTGGGTGTGCAGGGTACGAGTCCGACTACGACAACAACGCCGACGGATGCTACGACTGAGGGATGCATCGCTTCGCTCAAGGATGCCTGCAGGCGAGAAAAATAAAAGATGGAGACCCTTCTGAGATGCTAGCTACCGCTGCGTAGAATTTCACTCTGATTCAACCAAGAGGCTTGTAATGTTGTACTCCATAATGGATATGTAATACATTATGTACTGATATTTGTGTGATGCGATGTATGGCTATGTTTTACTATCTGTGATGCATTTTGTACGCGATAGCCACTGATCCAGGGACTATCGCGAAGGTACAGGGATTCGGGTTTTCTTCACCGAAAATCAGGGGCTTTACAGGTGGTATCAGAGCCATACTTGACCGTAGCACGTATCCCTAGTTATGACCGATAGAAATAGGACTCTATACGCTCTATTTCTATATGTATACCCTTGAGCTATGTTATAAAAACTTATCTCTCTTTAAAACTTCTTCCTTACTTGCGCTAACTAAACTTTCTTACGTGTCACAAGAAATGGATCGCCAAGCTACAGAGATCACCCCCCCCGAGACGTGCCGGGAGCTCTGCCACTGGTTGGAGAGGGCCCTCCTCAGGCTTGGGGTCCCTCCTACCTACGTCACGTACCCTGCTGAGTACGTGCCAGCCGTGACGGGGTAGCTGGTGCTTTGCACATTTGCCATCCTTCCTCACCCGGCGCTTCCAGGCTTCAAGGGGGAGGTCTGCTACAACACCGCCTTGACCGTCCCTACTGCGATGGACCTCGCTTGCCGCCAGGCACTGGGCTGCCTTCTCGCTTAGTACCGCACCACGTTTGAGACCGAGACGCTTCGCCTTCTACCTCGTGACTACTGGCGCCTGGCACCGCTCGTGGACGGAGTCCCTTCGCATGAGGGGATCCAGGACGACGTCGATGTTGCACCCTTCCGCGAGTCCGACGAGACGTTGGTGGAGACAGCTAGTTACCTTGTTGACCTAGACAAGTACACCCGCCGCCTGGAGAACGAGTCGCTGACCCTCTTCGGCGAGATCAAGGACGCCAGTGGCGAGGCCCGACTCCACCTACCCCGCTGCCTCGCGTTGGAGAGGGAGAACCGCGCACTCTGCTACCGTGTTCGCCAGCTTCAGCAGGGTGTCAACTGTGCGAACACCACACTACTGTAGGTGGAGAGGGAGCGTGTGGCTACACGCGAGGAGCTGTTACACGTCAAAGAGGACCTTCGCAAGATGATCGTGAGTCAGGACCGACTGAGAGACATGCTTCAGAGCAAGGACGACTTGCTCACGGTACGCGGCCACCTGCTCGGCTGTGAGAGGAACAAGGTGAAGAACCTGGAGAAGAGCAGGGCGGAGAAAGTCGCCAACCTCGTGTGGCTCACGCGCACGACCGTCTACCTGAGAGACAAGGCCGAGAGACTGAGGAGGACTTGGGAGGACGCCGATTCCCTCCGAGTGGACGAGCTCATGGAGCTCAATGGAGAGCTGCCCTACGAGTCCCAGCGTGTCATCCGCATGGAGACCTTCGAGCTGCCCCAGTCCAGACTCAAGCTGCACCTGTGTCCGATGGCTCGGATGCCGACCCTCGTCGAGACCGAGGAGGTGCGAGAGGCACACGCCTTGGTGTCCAGGATCTTCCCTCCGGACTACCCCACTGAGGACCGCTACCCTATCTCGTACAAGAGAGCTCGCACCGAGTAGAGTGCAGAGCGAGGACATGACCTGAGAGTAGAGTTGTAAGATAGTAGTTTCCATGAGATGTCCCATGCAGCCGCGAGCATGTTCCGGTGCATGAAGAGTGTCATGTCACACCATGTAGGAACCACCCTTTTGAGCATGTAACGATGTATTAGAGTGTTGATTTGAGCTTCTACCTGTAAGGCCTGAGTCCGCCTTGAGGAAGCATATGTACTACTCATGCTTGTTGTATGCTTGGATCTTAATGGAGTTATTTGTGTCTTAATGCATTTTCTCATTGAGTGTTGGATTATATATTTAGTTTTATTTTCGTGCTTGTCTCAGACTCATATATGTTGGTGAGTGACGTTGTGTAAAAGTCTTTTCTTCCCTGGTCGTGTTTTCAGAAGGATGTCGATCCGAAGGTCTGGTCGTCTGCTGGCACACCTCGAGGAGGCTGCCGAGGAGGAGGAAGCACCACATGGCTGGGGCCGTGGTCGTGGTCGTGCCATCGCATGTGGACGCGGTCGTGCACCTGCCCGTGGCCGTGGACGCCCGCCCCTTCGTGGAGGAGTCGGGGAGCTCGAGGCCGGGGTGCCGGTGTGCCGCCACTGCCACCGCCGCTCGAGGACCCTGAAGCTGAAGACGAGGGAGGAGAAGCCGAGCAAGAGCTGGAGCAAGACCAGCCCGAGCCAGAGCAGCCGCCACCGCCACCACCCAACGTGGTGGATGTGATGGCTGTTCAGACTCAGCTGATGCAGAGGATGGCAGAAGCCATGGAGCACTGAGGTAACGGTGGGAACCGCAACGCCTCGCCAGACAAGGACCTCACGAAGAAGATCGAGAGGTTCATCCGCCTGAAGGCCCCCACCTTCAGCTACTCGGATGACCTGCTCGACGCCGACGACTGGCTGAGGATGATCGAGACCAAGCTCGACCTCACCGTCTACTCTGACAAGGAGTGCGTCACCATAGCCACGCACCAGCTGGAAGGTCCTACCAAGTCTTGGTGGGACAACTACTCCGTCAGCCACCCGAACCCAACCTTCATCACCTGGCTGGAGTTTTGCGAGGCGTTCCGCGAGCAGTACCTGCCCAGCGAGTTGATGATCCAGAAGGCTCAGGAGTTCTGCACCATGACGCAGGGTGCGATGAGAGTGGAGGAGTACGAGTGCCACTTCATGAAGATAATGCGCTACGCCCCCGACGACACCAACACCGACCAGAAGAAGCAGATCTGGTTTCTGCGAGGCCTCCACCACGGCCTTCGCCAGGGACTGAAGGCGAGCGAGCACAAGTCCCTACGTCACCTTGTCAACCACGCCATCACGGTCGAGGATGAGAGGAGGGGCCACGAGGAGCGTATGAAGGGAAAGAAGAGGATGGGAGATCAGAATCACCACGACCGATCCTTCCAGAAGCCGAGGAGTGGACAGAGCAACCTGCTGAGGGGGAGCTACCGCCCGGGGCACAACCAGCCTGAGCACAGCTTCGGGGGAGGCCGTGGACAGTTCCCCGGAGGGAGGAGCCCCGGCTACCCACAGCAGGGGGAGGCTACAACCGTCCGCTGCGGAGCGCCACGAGACCTACCACTAGAGGCTTCACCGTGACCTACTTCGCTTGTGGCAAGCTTGGCCACAAGTCCTTTGAGTTCCCCGACAAGAAGACCACTGCTACATGCGCGAGGGCACCTACTCCAAGAGGAAGACCTCCTCAGGCTGCACCACCGCCGTCTGCCGGCCATGGGAGGCTCAACCACCTCACTGAGGAGGAGGCTGCCGATGCTCCTGACGTCGTGATCGATGAGTTTTTGGTTTGTGGTACTATTACTTTGGTTCTTTTCGATACCGGTGCAACCGGGTCATACATCACATCTAGGCTCGTAAACAAACTCTCCCTCCCTACAACCACCCGATCGATTCCTATCATCACAAGTTCACCTCTCGGAGACATCAGATGCACCTTGCTGTGTAAAGGTGTGGATGTGGTCATTCAGGACCACAAGTTCTTGGGGGATTTGACAGTGTTGCCCTCCAATGGCATTGACGTCATTCTGGGAATGGATTGGATCACTGCCCAAAAAGGTGTCATCTCCACTTCACCGCGACTTGTGACTTTGGTACACCCCGATGGAATGAGGGTCACCTTTGAGCCGATGAAGTCTCGAGATATACCAGTTGTGTACAGTCTTCACACGAAAGCTATCTCAGATGTACCAGTGGTTTGTGAGTACTCAGACATGTTTCCAGAAGAGCTGTCGGGTTTGCCTCCTGACCGTGATGTGGAGTTCGTGATCAACTTGGTACCGGGGACTGCACCTATAGCTCAGAGTTTGTACAGAATGGCAGAAGTTGAGCTGAAGCTGTTGAAGGCAGAGTTGGACTCACTTCTTGAGAAAGGGTTCATTCGGTGAGTGCTTCACCATGGGGTTCACCAGCTCTGTTTGTGCTGAAGAAAGATGGGACTCAACATCTGTGTGTCGATTACCGCGCGCTCAATGCGGTAACCATCAAGAACAAGTACCCGCTACCCCGGATCGATGACCTGATGGATCAGCTAAGGCAAGCCAAGTTCTTTAGCAAGATTGACCTCCGATCAGGCTACCACCAGATGAAGATACGATCAGAGGACATCTTCAAGACAGCGTTTGTGACCCAGTACGGACAGTATGAGTACACTGTCGTATCGTTCGGTCTTACGATCGGAGGACATGATGAACAAGGTGTTCATGGACGAGTTAGATAAGTGTGTTGTTGTCTTCATTGACGACATACTAGTCTTCTCCAAGACCGCAGAAGAGCATGAAGAGCACCTGAGGATAGTGTTGGAGAAGCTCAGGCAACAGCAGCTGTATGCCAAATTCAGCAAGTGTGAGTTCTGGATGGAGGAAGTCACCTTTCTCGGTCACGTGTTGTCAGCAGTAGGAGTGGTCGTAGACCCGAGCAAGATAGAAGTAGTGTCCAAGTGGCAGTCACCCAAGACAGTGACAGAGATTTGCAGCTTTCTCGGTTTAGCTGGATACTACCGCTGGTTCATCTAGAACTTCTCCAAGATTGCGAAGCCCATGACAGAACTGTTGAAGAGCAACACACCATTTGTATGGTCGGACAAATGTGAAGCAAGCTTTCAAGAGCTCAAGACATGCCTCACCACTACACCGGTCCTGACTCTTCCTGATGCGAGCAAGGACTTCGTGGTGTATTGTGACGCATCGAGACAAGGACTCGGTTGTGTGCTGATGCAGGGAGGCAAGGTCGTTGCTTATGCCTCGCGACAGCTTCGGAAGCACGAGGAGAACTATCCCACAGACGACCTCGAGCTAGCTGCTGTCGTTCAATCTTTGAAGATATGGAAGCACTACCTAATGGGCAACAAATGTGACATCTACACGACCACAAGAGCTTGAAGTACATTTTCACACAATCTGAGTTGAACCTGAGGCAGTGAAGATGGCTTGAACTGATCAAGGACTACGACTTGGACATCCACTACCATCCTGGTAAAGCAAATGTTGTAGCTGATGCCCTGAGTCGCAAGAACTACTGCAACAATCTGATGGTGCAGAAGGAACAACCGGCACTGTATGAGGAAATGGAGAAGCTAAAATTGGAGATAGTCGAGAAGGGGCAGCTGAATGAGCTGAGAGTGAAGTACACCCTAGAAGACCAGATTCGGCAAGCTCAGAAGGGATGCCCAGAAATTGAAGAAGTGAAAGACTTGATGGCAAGAGGCAAGGCAGCTGACTACCGCCTCGATGAGCAAGGCACTCTGTGGTTGAAGGATCGCATATGTGTACCCCGAAGCAAGGAGATCCGAGACTCGATTCTGAAGGAAGCTCACGATTCTCAATACTCGATTCACCCTGGTTGCACGAAGATGTACCAAGATCTGAAGGTACGTTTCTGGTGGGAGAAAATGAGGGAAGACATTGCTGAGTACGTCGCTCGATGCGACGCCTGTTAGAGAGTGAAGGCAGCACATCAGAGGCCTGCTGGTTTGCTACAGCCGCTTGAGGTACCCGTCTGGAAATGGGATGATATCAGCATGGACTTCATAGTGGGTCTGCCTCGCACACAGAAAGGGTATGACTCCATTTGGGTGATTGTCGATCGTTTGACCAAAGTGGCTCATTTCATACCCATGAAGGCAACCTTCGAGACACACCAGCTAGCAGAGTTATACATCGACAACATTTTGAAGCTACATAGGGCACCGAGGAGTATAGTGTCGGACAGAAGACCGCAATTCACTACCAAATTCTGGAGAAGCTTACATAGTGCCATGGGCACCAACTTGCACTACAGCTCAGCCTTCCACCCGTAGACAGATGGGCAGACAGAAAGAGTGAACCAAATACTTGAAGATCTTCTGAGGGCTTGTGTGTTGACCTACAGATTAGATTGGGAGAAGAGCTTGTCCTATGCAGAGTTCTCTTACAACAACAACTTCCAAGCTAGTCTACAGATGGCACCTTTCGAGGCTCTTTACGGCAGGAAATGTTGGACACCGCTTATGTGGTCCGAGGTGGGGGAGCGAACCTTCTTTGGTCCCGCCACCATTGTTGAAGCCGAGGAGAATGTGGCCAAGGTCAGAGAGAACCTGAAGATAGCTCAGAGCCGGCAGAAAAGTTATGTCGACCCGAAGAGGAGGGATGTCTCGTTTGAAGTGGGTGAATACGTGTACCTCAAGGTATCACCCCTTCGAGGCACAAAGAGATTCCATGTCAAAGGGAAGCTAGCCCCAAGGTACGTCGGGCCATACCTGATCATACAGAGGATCAGAAAGGTGGCATACAAGCTTGAGCTGTCGCCGAAGCTCGCTGGAGTTCACCCCGTGTTCCATGTGTCTCAACTCTGGAAGTGCGTGGTCACAGAGAAGAGAGTACCCGCTCAGGCACTCGACATGCAAGACACCCTAGAGTACTTGGAGTACCCGGTCAGAATCCTGGACTGGGCGGAGAAGTGAACCAGGAAGACCACCACTCGCTTCTGCAAAGTGCTCTTGAGCAACTACTCCGAGGGCGAAGCGACATGTGAGAAGGAGTCGGTCATGAGGGAGAAATACCCTCACCTCTTCGAACCGAAGGTAACTTCTTAATCTCGGGACGAGATTTTTGAGAGGGGGGAGTTGTGTAACATCCTAGATTTTATTTGAATGCAAAAATGTGAAATTCTAAAATCTTTGGTTTGAATTTGGGTGCATAATGAAATTTATAAGATTGTCTTCATTTCATCTCCCCTTAATCCTAGATTTATTTTTAAGTCACATAATGATTTTAGGATTTATATAAATGCTACTGTGAGAAGTTGGAGCTTATTTGGATTTTATTGTGTGAGGATTCAAATTTGAATCAAAGTTTGAGTAGGAGGAAAAGGTGTTGTATATTGGGAAGAACCTTAAACCTGTCTGGGCCTCAACCCCGTCCGCCAAGTCCTTTAGAACCCCCTAAGCTCCTTTGCTAGGAACATCAGACCGTCCCAAACACGCTGGCCCGTCAACCGATCGGCCCAGCCAGCCCACCAACACCTTGACCTCGCCTGTATCGCTGACAGGTGGGACCCGCCAGCCAACCGCCACCTCAGCCCCCTTTCTTCTTCCTTTTCTCCCTTTTCCTTTCCCCTACTCTCACTGCGCCGCGTTGCAGTGGAAAGGGGACGGCCATGCGGCCATGTCCGCCGCCGTGGATGGCATCCACGCGTCCTGAGGCGCAATCCGCTGCCCGCCTTACCTACCACCGCCTATAAGAACCACTGAAGCCGTCGAACCCTAACCCTAGCCATCTCGAGGGTCTTTCCCCAATCCGCCGCCGCTAACGTCCGAGGGGAGGAGTGGAGGAGAAGGAGGTGGGGAGCCGTTCGTGGGAGTTCCACCGTCCGTCGTGAAGGTCGGAGGCTGTTCGTGGAGGAGAAGCCGATCGGGGGAATCAAGCCGCCCGTGTGCCGCTCTGCTTCCTCTGCTTCCCGCCGCTCCGAGCCGCTCCGCCGCCGCACCCCTACACCGCCGTCTCGCCACCGCGACTGTTGACGGTCGATTTTGGTACACCTAGCTATGAGTTTACCGTCAACATTTTCACGTATTTGATATTCTAACTAATGGTACTAACCCCCTGGAGGTATCAAATTCACTCTTGCATGTCAATTTTGGAGTTTGTTGTTCACATAGGAAACTAGCGCATAAAGGGAGACTTTCGGGATAAGTTCATCAAGCACTTCAAGAGAAGATCATGAAGCCCGGCACAAGTCAAGACACATCATGAACATGACTCCAAATGGCCCAAGGACCGAAGCATGAAGCCGTAAAACTCCAGGGACCTGAACAGAAGATGCTGAAGCTTGCGCGACAAGGAACTCTATCTAAACCGTGGAGAAGACGACGTCAAGGGCCCACATGCAGAAGGGAGCAAGTCAACAATTGACCGAGAAGCATCAGGGAGCGAGACAGGGCCGAACCCAGCCGAAACGCTGTTCCGGGCCCGGTTCGCGACCCCCTTTGACCTAGGTGCTCCTCTATAAATTGCCTCTGCCTCCGCCGGCCGCCATATCGATCCATTCATCAGAGAGCCGCCGACACGAAGGAGAAGCACCGAGAGGAAGCCGATGGCCGCCGCAAGTCCTCGAGTTGCCTAGGAGATGGCCTAGGCCATGCCCTAGCTACCATGGTTGGCCCTGCGTGGTGAAGCCATGGTGGAGTTCCGGAGCCACGACTTGAATTCGTCAAGTCATTTGTACCTTCAACATTCGATGGTGATGTAATCATATCTTGTCCTACTTTGATCTACATCGATGAGTGTTTTATCCATATGTGTAGCTAGCATATGTTTTTAGTAGGAATAGGTCTACTCATGGTGGTTAGTCTATCTCTTGCGGATACATCGTTGTAGTGCACGGACTGAGGTTGTCGTTCGGTGATGAATATCCTTGCGTAGTTACAGTACGGTGGAGGAGAAAGCGGCGAATGAACGTGTATCGGACCACTCCATATCAGGTTACTCCATATCAATTGTACTCCTTATCATAGTATAGGTTTAGATTGGTTTGTCACCTTGGCCGGAACGACAACAAGAAGATGATAGGCTAGGGTTACCCTTTGGTGTTTACCTTTATGGCTAGGTGGATGAGATCCATACATCCCTTCGTGTTTGTATGTTACCTTTATGCAATCAACGCTTCATGATAAGTTAGATCATTAGATTAGATGGATAGCCTTAGGAGTTTGCTGCCGATCCTTGGATTGACAAATCTAGGGAGGACCCTCCTTAGTGAAAAAGGCACCAAGTCACCCGTACGCTTGCGGTGAACTTGAGCATGGTTTTGCACCGTCAACAAGCCCCTTTTTCTGGCGCCGTTGCCAGGGATCGGCAACTCGAACCCTAGGGCGATCTATCTTTCTTTTTAACTAACCCTAATTTTATTATTGCATATACCCTGTGTTTCTTGTTTGTGTCCTTGAATGCAGGTAAAACCCTAGACACAAAGCGATCGAGAAGTTTTCGACATTCGAACTTCAACAAGTCCAACTTCACTCAACCAAGTTGATGGCTACACAAAGATTTGCTCTTTAGTGGTAGGTGCTAACCTTGGTTAGTGGCTCAACATCCGCTATCGAGCCCCCACCCAAAGCAAACAAAGACGAACAAGGTATGCCTATGTGTTGATTAGGTTTTTAAGACTAATTTCTTTTGGAGGTTTGTATGTTCGAGCTATAGGTTTCGGAAATGACCATGACAAGGATGATGGAGAAGGATTCCATTACCATCATGCTCATGCAGCGATGGTAATGATTTTTGAAGCCAAGGGATGTGTGACATGGTGCCCTAGAAGGCGACAAGATGAAGACCACACGTACATCTCCGGATCAATGGACAAAAGATAATGATGTCATCGAGATATTTTGCACAACCTCAGCAGGAAACAAGATATATTCGGATTTTCAGAAGCCCCATGAAGTCTATGTTCCAACGAATCAAGCGGCAAGGCAATCGGAGGTTCCTACAAGCGGATATGGCCGAATCACCAAAGGTTGCACGTGCTGAAATTCTGGACAGCAAGCAATGCTGAAGTGAAACTGCCATAGCTCCCTCATTTGGACTCCGATTAAGATGAATGAGTACCTGTTGGAAAGGTAATTTTATAAATTTTTCAATAGAACTATATTTTGGTATATGTTCTGTTCTAGATGCAGGGGTAAGTCCACGAAGAAGAGGCAGCAGCAAGGCGATGATGACAAAATAGAGGAGATCGACACGATGACTATAAAGAGAAGATGGGGCAACAGTTCCACAACGTGTACATGATGAAATTTAGGAGCTAAGGACATAAACAAATCCTCCGGATCATGGATGAATGAAGACACAAGAGGCACCACTCAACACATGATGATGTTGGAAGCGAACCGCTACCGATTTCATAAGGCAACATCAAGCTGCATGGCTACTTTGGATTCTCGCACAAAGAACCATGGCTTCACGACGATGGAAAGGTATGTGAGAAAGTCGAGCTCTACGACTTAAAATGAAGCGCTTTGTAGGAGGCAACCCGATCTTTTTATATATCTATATAAACTATGACGGTCTACATTGTGTTCTTTATTTGAAAACTTCAAGTAACATTGTACCATTCCTCTAATAAATGTTACAACCACATGTTGTATGCTTTAATATATATATTGAGTGAGCGCTTTGCTACTTGATTTTGGAAAACTTGTAGACCCTTTTTTGTGTGCTTATTAGAGTCTTTTTAGAGAGAAATATGAAGCATGATCCCTTTTGATTCTAAACTTGTGGCTAGTTAACTTAGACTAACTATCATTTTGGTTTAGATCACCACCATATCTTGTCATATCATTTTGTTCATTCATAATCATGTTGCACTTCATTCCACTTTGTTCTCCACCCTTACATTTTGTTGCATGATGCATACCATATTTAAAAACCCTTTTTGTGAAAAAACCATCTTTGCCTAAACCTTCCTATCAAACCACACCTAGAACCTAGGCCAACAAAGGAAGGATCTACTTATGTCAATCCGACCAAGTCTATCTCTATCCCTTTTCTAATTAAAATTTTGACTAGCCTCATCCTAAACCCTTAGGGAAAACCTCTCATACCTTTAGTAATCCTTAAACCATAGGTTTGCTTTTCAATAAAAAATCTAACCCTTGTTTTCTTTTCTTCTCTTCCAAAACAACCTTAGATAGATTTCTTCACCCGACTTATCTTTTCAAAATTCTTGTCTTAAGCCAAAAATATAGGATACCCATAAGCCTTACCTTAAAACCTTGTTAGTATGTGTGATTAGGTCTTTTGATAAAAATTTTGTTGCCAAGACTTTACCTCTCATAAAGTGACTTGTTTGTCATTATTGAAAAACAACATCGAAAGCCTTTTTCAAACATTGCTGACCCTTTTTGCTAAACCTTTTTGCATTTGCATTTTGCATCAACCCTTTGTTCTATCATGCATAGGCTTGGTTTCTTTGCGAAACTTTTTGATGAATGCTTTATTTCTATGATAATGCTTCACGTGTGGCATTTTCTTTGTAATCTTGTGTAAACATGGTGTTTAGGCATGATTGGAGACCCCATCATTCAGTTTTATATACCTTGCTATCATATTGCATTAGTTTGATTTATAATCTTTGCAATGCGCTTTAATTTTCTTGCGGCATAAAGAATTATTAAACCTTGAAATGAACATGGTGTTTTAACCTTGGTTAAATCTTTATGGTTATAAAGAAATAAAGCAATCTAGTTGTAAACATGGTGTTTAGAACTTGGTACAAATATTGTCATTATTTATATCCCTTCCTTTCATTTGCATTTTTCACCTACACGCACATACACTCATTAGGTTCTTACTTTTGTTTTTTACTAGGTAGGCTATGCCACAAGTTATGATCTTTGAGATGTATTTGGTTGTTGGCAATTGTTTCTACTCCCGACCATCACCCCGGAGGTAGAATGCGCATTTTATTTGTTTTGCATGCATGGCGAAGTATTCTCATGAGTTCTTGACCAATTGCAATCAAGATCGTTAGTCATCTACAAGGCTTGATAGGAAAGTTGCTGTTTCCATCAAAGTTTGAGCACATGTTCAGAGATGTACAATGGAAGAAAAGTTAATATTCAGAAGCTCCTTCAAATCTTCTTTCCAACGCATTAAGAATCATCAATTTTGAAGACCCGTACAAGGAGATATGGCAGAAACATTGAGCGCTGCGCGTCTGAAATCAGCTTTGGACAGATTGCATCGCCGGAGTAAAACAGGCACAACTCTCTTGTTCGGAACCCGTTTCATGCGAATGATGGCTCATTGGAAAGATAATTTCATGAACTTCAACTTGGAGGTGTGTTTCAGTACATATTCTGTTCAGGAAGTAAAAGAAATTCTGTGGAAGATGAGGCAGCGACAAGGACGGGATGGAAGTTGGTGATGACGATATGATGAAGGATTGGAACCATGGCTTGATGATAATAAGAAGATGTTGAAGGACAACTGAGCAACAAAGGCAAAGAAGAGTGAAGATGATTTTCAAACACATGGCCATAGGGAATTGAGCGATTCAAGTTCTTCCACACTTAGCAACATGCTAAGCATGGGGGAGGATTTGAAGGACGAAAGGGAAAAAGGCCACATGGAGTTCAAGGATCACCTTCACCACAAGATGCTCATCATTCTTTTTCCATGCTAAGCACAATGCTTAAGCATGGGGGAGGCCACGCTGCACTTCACTATGAGCATCGAAAAGGACGGTAACTCGCCCTTAACTTTATCTTTGTTTATCTCCTTCTAAATGCTTGCACATATATGCTTTCAACCATAAACAAACTTTGTATTTATCTGTTGATCAATAACATGGCTACTAGGAGGACAACCTAGGTTTGTTAGTTTTATTTTTCAATAAATGAATCACCATTTCTTTTGAGCTTACCACGATGATATATTTTGTATGCCTTGCTTATGGAAAAGTGATGAAAGTTGCCGCCTTGTTTTACTTGCATGATGTTTTATATGACATGGCTATTTGCTCTCTATTAAAAGGAATTTAAACTGATTAAATATCGACTCTTTCATTTGTGGAGGTTAAATGACTAATTTTTAGACCCACATACTTCATGTTGCTCTTTGATCTAAGTTTACCGATGACCTATGCCTTGCACTTGTTTTATTTAAAATCACTATGCTATCTACATTTGTGAATCTCTTGCAAGGCTCTACGTACCAAAGTCTATACACATACATGTACTTTCATGATATAACCTTTAGTTTGCAAACTTATATATTGATGAGTTGGATTATGATTGATTTCTGTGGTACGAGACTAAGAAGCTGGTCATTCCTTTGTGTATCTTTTTCATGGTAGCCATTCTTGTCCATGCATTGTGAGTTTCTACATTGGAAATTTCACAAACTTCGCAGGGTATCCACCCTAAACCCAAAACATCTTTTTGTGATTACCTCCTTGACCACAACCCAAATTATGGATGATCTTTCGATGAGTTTTCTGAAGATTTTCTGGCAAAGATTTCAAGATATATAACATGTGGAGGGACTCATCAATGCAACCAAGATCATGCGGAGTTCGACATGGAGGATGCCCGTGAAGATTTCAAAAGATTTATACAGGAACACAAGGATTTCGTACTTCTCTAGCAGTCATAGTCCCCTCACTTCTATGCTCGAGACGAGCAATCATTTAAGCATGGGGGAGGACTGCTATAGCAAGTACTATGTTTGCTTGAAAGTTCGGAGGAGCATAAAAAAAGGATGAATAAAAAATAAAAAAAAGAGAGAAGAAAAAAATGAAGGAAAGAAAGAAAAAAAGAAGAAGAAAGAAAAAAGAAAAGAAAAAAACAAAAGAGAGAAAAATAAAAATGCTCCTCGATTCTTTTTAGCTTCATTTAAATCTTAGAGAGCTTCGAAGACAAGTCCATACTCAATCTTTTCCAACCATGTGCAATCCGATAACGAGAACTTCATTCGTGTCTCAGGATCACCCATTTGCCACTTTGAGGACCATGTGTGGTTCGAGGACCGGTGGATGGTCACTTCCTGGTGTGATGAGTGATTGACAACGTTGTGTGGACTGATTCTTAGCTAAGTATTGCAGGTGCAGGTTGCGGCTTGACTGGTGTTGGTGCAGGTGAAGAACAAGCGCGAAAGGTCATTGCCGGTGAGGCCTCCAGGTGTGGAGAAGACAAGTAGGCTTGGTTCGAGGGACCCGGTGGCCAGCGGGGTCAAGTGCGGGCCGCATGGTGGCAAGAACGGCAAGATGAAGTCATGGACGGTTTCTTGGTTGAACCTCAAAACCAAGGTCGAGCCGGGACTACGTGGGAGCCGAGTCATGAGTGGTGATTGGCGGAGGCTACACCAAGTTCGGAGGGTTTTCGGTGGTTCACCAGAAAACCACTGGGTTCCTTGGTTGATCCACAAAGCCAAGACCGAAGAACCGAAGACGGAGGTGCAGGAGCTCCAGACCGGTCTGACTGGTGGGTCTGACCGGTGGGTACCGGTCTGACCTGTGTGCGACGACGCAGTCCGGAGACTTCGAAGCGGAGGACACGCGTCGGGATCGCAAGGCTTGCGTCGAGGCTAAGCAAGTTTGCGGTCGCTGGGCATCCGTCCGATGGAGTGATGACAAAGATTTCCGAATTCGCCCTCGAGGGGTATGTATCCCTAGTTAGCTAGTAAGGGTATTTTAGACTTTTGGTTGCCTCCATATAACCCAAGTGGTGAGAGGATGGCAGCCATCTCTTGGAACCCTAGCTCATTTGGTTTTCCTATTTTTCCCTTCCTATTTTCCTTAGGATTTCCATAGGACTAGCTTGAGAGCTTCATGGTGAGATCTTGTGAGAGGGAAGGATGATCGGGCGGCAAGCTAGACCTTGTATGAACCTCTTTGGTATGTATAGATGATTCGGCGTGATTCCTCAAGGCTTGGATGTGTTGTTCCCATTTGTCCTTTTTGTTGATTTTCGGAGCCTTTTCTTGGCGATTTTCTTGGAGCGATTTCGAGGCCTTTCTCTTTGGGATTTGGTGGGGGATGTATGCATGAACCCTTCGTGGTTCTTTTCACTTTGATTCCCCTCCCAAATCCGTGAGCAAAGGAGCTCGATTTTGGGGTTTTCGGTGTTCTAGGGTTAGAGGCATTCTTGGTGGGATTTCCTCGATTCCTCTTGATTTAGCAAGTTTTGGTGGACCAAATCTTGGCTATGGACTGCCCATGAGGTGTTCCTACTATCCCCAAAGTCTTGCACAAATCCGTGGAGCGATTCGGGAGATCGGGAGTTGGATTTGGAGGAGTTGACCCGCGGGTGCTGTTCATCCCCGAGCAGCCCAGCCTGACCAGTCTGACCAGTGCTGCTCACCGGTCTGACCAGTGCAAGGCCTTGTGGGTATTGTCTCGGGTGAACGTTATGGTGTGTTCCCTGTTGTCCCGTGTTGCTGCTGTTTCGAGTTTGGATCGTTTTGGAGCTCGGAAGGTTGGTTTGGGTTTTTGGGGCTTCCTGGCTTTGACCGGTCTGACCGGCGTGCTACACCGGCCTGACTGATGTAGGAGCCTTCTGTGGAAGTTCTCAGGAACTGGTGGTGAGTCCCAGCAGGGACCGGTCTGACCGGTGCTGCTCACCGGTCTGACCGGTGCAGGTTAGGTTGCTCGAGTTGCTAGTTCCGCTACGTTCTCGAGTTCGTGTAGGTGGTTGTTGGTTCCGAGGACCAGTAGCACTCTAGTGGCTACGTGGTCTTGGCCGACTTGGGTAGTTGAGTCGGAGAAGTGATTTCATAGCCGTGCTCGTCTTGTTGGAGTTCTCATCTCCTTCGAGAAGAATTTTTATCGGCTCCCACCTTCAATTGGTATCAGAGCCGGTTCGGGTCTTCATTGACTCTAGCCAGTCTAAGATCCAAAGATGGCGTACCAGGAACGGGGTTCGGGTCCTTCGCACTTCGATGGGAAGAACTACCAGATGTCGCAGAGGCGGATGGCGGCGTTCCTCCGCGGAAAGGGTCAGATCCTTTTGGACGTTACGGTGAACACAACTTATGTTCATCCAATTAACTTCCTTGCTCCAGGATCGAGGGACATGTTCGATGCCAACAACAAGGCAGTTGACTACCTGTACCGTTCTCTGTGTCAATCCGA
Organism: Cenchrus fungigraminus; assembly: GCA_036936925.1. Taxonomy (NCBI): domain Eukaryota; kingdom Viridiplantae; phylum Streptophyta; class Magnoliopsida; order Poales; family Poaceae; genus Cenchrus; species Cenchrus fungigraminus. Next base: position 58,413,520 of record CM072776.1, on the reverse strand, counting down.
ATTCGATCGGGTTCAGACAGAGGATTTGGCGTGCAGGATCTGGTTGGAGCTGAAGAATGCTCATGCTGGGAATGCGGATGTTCAGGCACGGTTGTATGCGACTTACCGGAGAGAGTATGAGAATTTCACTCATCTCCCCGGTGAGTCAATAGATGCCTTGTTCCAGCAGTTCACGGTGGTTGTGAACAACATGAGGGCCAATGTCGACGTTCTCCCGTACGATGACCATGATAGAGCGGTGAACCTCTTACACGCGCTGGATCGTACCGTATGGGAGGGAAAGGTCGAGGCCATTCTTGAGTCCGAGAAGTACACCACTCTGACGGTGAACGAGCTGTTCTCGAAGCTCAAGTCTGCTGAGGTCGATCAGGGTTTGACAGCCCATCTTGAGAGCCCGACTGACTCCCATAGTCTTGCTCTCGTCGGTGGCAGAGTGGTTAAGTCTAACGCTAACGCATCTTCCAGGATGTACTCTTTATCTTCTTTGATGTCTTTGCCAGATGAGGAGTTCGACGTACTTGGAGAGGACGAGCTGGCGTTGCTGACCAGGCGGTTCGAGAGGCTGCACGAGAACCGGGTGAACACGAGGAGGACAGCACAGACGTGTTTTCAGTGCGGCAAGCCGGGACACTTCATCGCCGACTGCCCGGAGAAGACGGAGAACAAGGACGGCTACAAGGACGGCTACAAGCACCGGTCGAGCAAGGACGACAAGTATAGATCGAGGCCCGATCACAAGCACAAGAACAAGCACAAGGACGAGCAACGATCGAGGAAGAAGGACGGCCGAGGCAGGAAGGCCCGAGCGATGGTCGGAGCGAGCGATGTCGACTCCAGCTCCGCCTACTCTTCCTCGAGCTCGAGTAGTAGCGAAGATGAAGGTGATCGGCGCAAGAACAAGAAGGCTTCCAAGAACTTGAGCGGGTTGAGCTGCTTCGCGGGAGATGGCTTCTACGGCATGGCTCGTAGCTCCGGTAGCAAAAAGAGACACCAAAGTGACTCGGACTCCGACTTCGAGGACGAGGTACGTGACGAGCTTCCTTTCTTGCGCGAGGAGAAAGAGCGTCTTGGCCAGTTGCTTGATAACCGTGATGATATGCTTAGAGAGGCGAAGAAGCTGAGGAAAGAGCTTAGGGCCTCGCTAGAAGATGCTAGGAACCGTGTGGCTGAGCTAGAAACCCAGAACCTAGATGCTAAGCTTGAAATTGATTCGCTTAAGGCTTCACCTGTGGTTTCTGATGATGTTGATTGTGTTGATTGCTCTGTGTACCTAGCTGATCTTGCTAGTCTCAAGGATAAGCATGCTTCTACTTGTGATGAACTAGATGTGCTTAGGGTTGAAGTGGCTGAGCTTAAGTCTAGACCTGCTTTGCTAGGTGCTTGCACTTCTTGCCCTGTTTTGCATGGAAAAATTGATGAGATGCATGCCTACACTGTTTCGCTTGAGGCTAAGCTGAAGGAACCTATTCCTACTTCTTGTTCTACTTGTGAATTGCATGCTTTGAAAAATCTGGAACTTGCACACTATGTGGATCGCTTGCAGGATGAGAATGATGAGTTGAAAAAAATGATGGGTTGGTTGTCGGGGCATGAACCTCAGCTTAGGATGATGATAGAGGCATACAAGCGCTATGATGGGCAAGTGCTTGGCTCGGAGAAGGTTGGAGAGTGTAGTGGTGAGGAAGGAGAGAAGATTGGTGATATCCAAGCTCCACCAAAAACCTACCACAAAAATGCCTATGTTCCTAAGCCCAACCCACTGAGAAACAAACTTGACACAACCCCAGATCCTCTCATATTCCCTCACTCCACAAATGATTTCCAAAAACCTATCAAGTTCAAGAGTGACTTGGGAAATGTGTTCTTTGGGAAAGAGGGTGTGAAGCCTAGTGAGGAGAAACCGATTGAGCAACCGAGTGGAGAGAAACCAAGTGAGCAGCCACAACCCAAGCCTAAACCTAAGCTCGTGCGGTTTCATTGTGACTATTGTGGGAGAGATGGTCACAAGGATGAGTTTTGCTTCAAGAAGAAGCGTGAGGACAGAATGGCAAAGGAGTGGGCTAACAAGGACAAGTACCACCCTTCCAATGGTGTACTTGAGCCTCATGTGCAGATGCCCAGGGCCAAAGCGATTGTGAGGACGGTTCCGGCTTGGGGAGATCAGAAGGTGGCAGGTGGTGCTGCTGGCCGGGCTACACCGGTCAGACCGGTGCACTACACCGGTCAGACCGGTGCAGGTCTGGGCAGACAGGGTTCTGGTTTCCGTGCTCGCGAGGAGGCTTGTTTTGGTTCAGGTGGTCGTGGTTCTGGTGGTTGGTCTGCAGGTGGTCAGTTTGCTAGGCGTTCTCCCCCTCGTGCTCAATATGGGGATGGGAGGAGTCGTAGCTTTGAGATGGAGAGGAGGAACGGTCCACGGTCTTCCTTTCGTGGTTTTCGTCCTCCTCCAGCTAGAGAGGGTTGGTTCCCTCGTAGTGGTTACCGTGGTGGTGTTCGTGGAGGTAGCTTTGATAGGAGAGATGCTTTGGATTGTGCTAACCCCACTTTGGAGCAAATGGCTCGGCACTGGTTTTACTCTTTTGGTACTAACCCCAGTGTTGAGTCGTTCGTTCACTTACGTGCTCGCTTTTGAATTTCAGGTGGGAGACTTGAGGAACGTTTGGTTGATTGACTCTGGTTGCTCGAGGCATATGACCGGGGACAAGGGGTGGTTCTCAAGTCTCGTCCCGGTGGTGTCTAGGACATACATCACCTTTGGGGACAATGGGCGAGGGCGTGTGCTATCAGAAGGTGAGATCAAGGTAAGTGACAAGGTCACTCTCAGGCATGTTGCTCTTGTTCAATCGCTGGGGTTCAATTTGCTTTCTGTGTCCCAGTTGTTGGATGAGGGTTTTGAGGTGTTGTTTCGGCCTGGTGGTTCTCGGATTTTAGATTCTCGAGGGGACCTTGTTTGCATGGTCGTTCCCGAGGGTCAAGTGTTCCGAGCTGATTTTTCTCAGTCTTCTGGTGTGGAGCGTTGTTTCTTGGCTGGTTCTTCGAGTGAGTTGTGGAAGTGGCATAGGAAGTTGGGTCACTTGAGCTTTGACCTTTTGTCTCGCTTGAGTAAACTCAATTTGGTCTGAGGATTGCCACAGTTGAGGTTTGAGAAAGAGTTGGTTTGTGCGTCGTGTAGGCATGCCAAGATGGTAGCTTCTTCTCACCCGCCTCTCACCGATGTGATAACTGAGCGTCCATGCGAGCTGCTCCATTTGGACCTTGTTGGCCCAGCTCGTGTGCGATCTGCGGGTGGGAAGTGGTATGTCCTTGTTGTGGTGGACGACTACTCTCGGTATGCGTGGGTGTTCTTTCTTGAGGAGAAAGGGGAGACGTTTGGTTTTGTTCGAGATCTTGTCTTGAGGTTGAGGAACGAGAGGCACGGAGATGCCATACGAGCGATTCGCAGTGACAATGGCTCGGAATTCAGAAACTCTCGTTTCGAAACTTTTTGCCATGACTTGGGTCTTGAACACCAGTTTTCGAGTCCATATACGCCTCCCCAGAATGGCGTAGTGGAAAGGAAAAACAGAACCCTGTGTGAGATGGCTCAGACGATGCTCGATGAGCATAGGACTCCGAGAAGGTTCTGGGCTGAGGCGGTCAATACCGCGTGCTATGTTTCGAACAGGATCTACCTCAGAGTCTACAAGAAGAAAACCTGTTACGAGTTGATGCACGGTCGCACACCCAAGGTGAGTCACTTCCATGTCTTTGGTTGCAAGTGCTTTATCCTTAAGAAAGGAAAGAAGTTGGAAAAGTTTGAGGTTAGGTCGGTCGATGGTATTTTCTTTGGTTATGCATCTCATTCTAGAGCATATCGTGTGCTCAATCTTGAAACTAACAAAATCGTGGAGACTTGCGAGGTAACCTTCGACGAGACACAGCCACGTAGTCAGCTTGTTTTTGAGTGTGCAGGTGACGATGAACTTGGCGAGGAGATCTTTCAGGAGGAGGAGCATGAACATGGAGATGATGAAGATGGTGGTGTGGCGCCCGCGGCTGAGCATGTACCTACTACTTCGACGACGATCGAGGACGGGCCCTCTCCCACACCTACAACATCAAACCCAGTACAAGGCGAAGCTGCTGTTGAGGGGGAGGTAGCATCAAGGCGAGAACCTCCCCAGCGAGTGCAAGTGGATCACCCAGCTTCGAGAATCATCGGCGACATGAATGAACGTACTACACGGTCGAGGGGTCGAAACAATTCTCATTTCGCTCATGCTGCTTTTGTTGCCACCTTTGAGCCCAAAGGCATTAGACACGCGCTAGCAGATCATAATTGGGTTAATTCGATGCATGAGGAGTTGGAGAATTTCGAGAGGAACCAGGTTTGGGTGTTGGTTGACCCTCCCCCAGGGTGTAAACCGATTGGGACAAAATGGGTGTGGAAGAACAAAGAGGGAGAGAAAGGTGAAGTGGTGAGAAACAAGTCAAGGCTTGTTGCTCAAGGGTATAGTCAAAAAGAGGGGATCGACTACGAGGAGACGTTTGCTCCCGTAGCTCATTTGGAGGCAATTAGGATCCTTCTAGCCTTTTCCGTGGCTAAAGGGTTCAAGTTGCACCAAATGGATGTGAAGAGTGCCTTTTTGAACGGTGTGTTGGAGGAAGAAGTATATGTGAGGCAGCCACCGGGGTTTGAGAGTGAGAAGTACCCCCACCGGGTGTACAAGTTGAGGAAGGCATTGTATGGGTTGAAGCAGGCGCCTAGAGCTTGGTACGGTAGGTTGAGGGGGTTCCTGTTTGAGAGAGGGTTTGAGATGGGGAAGGTCGATCAGACCATGTTTCTCCTTAGGCAGGGCAGAGATATCCTGATTGTGCAGGTGTACGTGGATGATATTATCTTTGGTGGCTCGTCTAACTCTCTTGTTGCAAGGTTTGCAGAGGACATGAGCAGGGAATTTGAGATGAGCATGATGGGTGAGTTGCAATTCTTCCTCGGGCTACAAATCAAGCAATCAAAGGAAGGAACATTTGTGCACCAAGCTAAGTACACCAAGGACATTATGAGGAAGTTCAAGATGGAGGACTCCAAGGCCATGGCGACGCCTATGAGTACGACTACAACTCTTGATGCGGACGAGGAAGGTGAACACGTGGACCAGAAGGAGTACCGGAGCATGATAGGGTCACTCCTCTACTTGACGGCGACGAGGCCGGACATCCAGTTCTCGGTATGTCTGTGCGCTCATTTTCAAGCGTCTCCAAGGACTTCGCATCGGCAAGCGGTCAAGCGCATATTCAGGTACTTGCGTCACACTCCCGACTTCGGCCTTTGGTACTCCGCGTCTTCTTCTTTGGCTCTTCATGGTCTTTCAGACGCGGATTTTGCCGGGTGTCGGTTGGATAGGAAGTCCACTTCTGGGACTTGCCAGTTCTTGGGATCTTCTTTGGTGTCTTGGTCTTCTCGCAAACAGTCGAGTGTTGCTCAATCCACTACCGAGGCAGAGTATGTGGCCGCAGCTAGTTATTGCTCTCAGCTCCTTTGGATCACATACACCATGAGTGACTTTGGTGAGGAGTATACCCATGTTCCACTTCAATGTGACAGCACCATTGCCATAAGTGTAGCAAAGAACCCAGTTCTTCATTCCAAAACCAAGCACATAGAAGTGAGGTACCATTTCTTGAGAGACAACGTAGAGAAAGGGAAGATAGCTTTGATCCATGTACCCACACATGACCAATTAGCCGATATTTTCATCAAACCCCTAGATCAAGCAACTTTCACTCGTTTGCGGGGGGAGCTTGGTGTGTGTTTGATTTCTTGAGTTGGTGTGTGGGAGCTCCTTTGTAGCATATGTATAGCTTTCCTTTTGTGCATTTCTTGCATTTGGCATGGCATATGTAACATGATGTATAGACATCTTTGTATCTTAGGTTGCATGCATTTTGTATCATATGCATTGTTTAGGAAAAGCTTCTACTATATACTTTGCTCACCATGGAATGATATGTATGTCTGTGTGAGCTTTTTTGGTATACTATGGTTAGTTTGGCTTAGCTCTTGATAATCTTGGTTTATATCCATGGTTGATGGCTATGTTTTTCAAAAATGTTACATGTATGCTCTCTTGTGAGTAAATGCCTTTATATGCTCTTGACATGTTTTAGTGGCTTGGCTATGCTTAATTTGTGGTTGGATAGCTTATTTTGATCATTTGGGGCCAAAGGCTCATTTGCCATCATGAATGTTTAGCCCCCATGCTTGATCTTGTGGAGGGGCATAAGTTCCTTTTTGTCACAAAGACATTTCATGTACCAAATATGAATCTGAAAATGAAATGTAAATTGCTTGGAAAATGTGCTCCCATGTCATATGTGCTAAATTTAATTTGCTTTGGGTGCTAAACTGTTGCATGATGCCTACCAATGAGAAGTCTCATATATATAGAAGTAGGCACATGGCTCGGTGGCTTTGACGTGACATGAGGTGCTTGTGGGTGTTTGTGATGGTCTTATGATTAGAATGGTTGTCCTAGCATGAAGTTTGTGTGGCTTTGCCATTTTGATATGTTTTGCTCATGTTTAGGACTTTGCTCATGAGAGGGTAAATTTTTGCAAAATTGCTCAATTCCATCTTAGCTTCGTCCAATGGTTGTGAAACTTGGTGATCTTGTAGTTGATGTCATTACGAAGCTATAGAGTATCTTACTTGCTCATTTGGACATGTGTAGCATTCTATGTTGAATTTTGTCTATTTGAGAAGCTCTAGGTTGCATTTTTTGCATTTTTGGCTTGATTCATACATTGTCAACATGGGGGAGAAGTTTGAGCATGTTTTGGGTTACTGAATGCATCAAGAAGGTCTTCAGGTGGTTTCGAGCCATTTCTGGGCTTCAGGTGGTTTCGAGCCATTTCTGGGCTCTGTTGTGCACCGGTCTGACCGGTTGAGGTCACCGGTCTGACCGGTCAGAGTGCTGGTTCTGTTCATATGTTGGGAACCAGTCTGACCGGTGGTGTTGGCCGGTCTGACCGGTTAGAGCTGAGCTGTTGCAGCTGCTCTGTTTGTGAGGTGATTTGCATGCATTCGTCCAGGGGGAGTTGCATTGGTTCAGGGGAAGCTTGCATGTGTGCAGGGGGAGCTCTTTGTGGTTTTCGAGCTTTGGTTTGGTGGTTTGCGCTCTTTGCTTGAGCATAGTTTTGTCTCGGATGTGTCGAGCCGTTGCCCTTGCCTAAGGGGTCCGAGACTTGTCTTCTTCAAGTGATCTTGCTATTTGCTTTTTCTTGGCTTTCGATCGCTTGTTGGAATTTCTTTTATTCGTTTCTTTTCTTCTCTTTTTCTCTCGGGTTACTATATGTGTGTGTTGTCAATGCACTCATCAAGGGGGAGATTGAGAACCATGTGTGGTTCGAGGACCGGTGGATGGTTGCTTCCTGGTGAGATGAGTGATTGACAACGTTGTGTGGACTGATTCTTGGCTAAGTATTGCAGGTGCAGGTTGCGGCTTGACTGGTGTTGGTGCAGGTGAAGAACAAGCGCGAAAGGTCGTTGCCGGTGAGGCCTCCAGGTGTGGAGAAGACAAGTAGGCTTGGTTCGAGGGACCCGGTGGCCAGTGGGGTCAAGTGCGGGCCGCATAGTGGCAAGAACGGCAAGATGAAGTCATGGACGGTTTCTTCGTTGAACCTCAAAACCAAGGTCGAGCCGAGACTACGTGGGAGCCGAGTCATGAGTGGTGATTGGCGGAGGCTACACCGAGTTCATGGGGTTTTCGGTGGTTCACCAGAAACACTGGGTTCCTTGGTTGATCCACAAAGCCAAGACCGAAGAACCGAAGATGGAGGTGCAGCAGCTCCAGACCGGTCTGACCGGTGGGTACTGGTCTGACTGGTGAGGAGCACCGGTCTGACCGGTGTGCGACGACGCAGTCCGGAGACTTCGAAGCGGAGGACACGCGTCGGGATCGCAAGGCTTGCGTCGAGGCTAAGCAAGTTTGCGGTCGCTGGGCATCCGTCCGATGGAGTGATGACAAAGATTTCCGAATTCGCCCTCGAGGGGCATGTATCCCTAGTTAGCTAGTAAGGGTATTTTAGACTTTCGGTTGCCTCCATATAACCCAAGTGGTGAGAGGATGGCAGCCATCTCTTGGAACCCTAGCTCATTTGGTTTTCCTATTTTTCCCTTCCTATTTTCCTTAGGATTTCCATAGGACTAGCTTGAGAGCTTCATGGTGAGATCTTGTGAGAGGGAAGGATGATCGGGCGGCAAGCTAGACCTTGTATGAACCTCTTTGGTATGTATAGATGATTCGGCGTGGTTCCTCAAGGCTTGGATGTGTTGTTCCCGTTTGTCCTTTTTGGTGATTTTCGGAGCCTCTTCTTGGTGATTTTCTTGGAGCGATTTCGAGGCCTTTCTCTTTGGGATTTGGTGGGGGATGTATGCATGAACCCTTCGTGGTTCTTTTCTCTTTGATTCCCCTCCCAAATCCGTGAGCAAAGGAGCTTGATTTTGGGGTTTTCGGTGTTCTAGGGTTAGAGGCGTTCTTGGTGGGATTTTCTCGATTCCTCTTGATTTAGCAAGTTTTGGTGGACCAAATCTTGGCTATGGAGTGCCCATGAGGTGTTCCTACTATCCCCAAAGTCTTGCACAAATCCATGGAGCGATTCGGGAGTTCGGGAGTTGGATTTGTAGGAGTTGACCCGCGGGTGCTGTTCATCCCCGAGCAGCCCAGCCTGACCGGTGCTGCTCACCGGTCTAACCGGTGCAAGGCCTTGTGGGTTTTGTCTCAGGTGAACGTTCTGGTGTGTTCCCTATTGTCCCGTGTTGCTGCTGTTTCGTGTTTGGATCGTTTTGGAGCTCGGAAGGTTGGTTTGGGTTTTTAGGGCTTCCTGGCTTTGACCGGTCTGACCGGCGTGCTACACCAGCCTGACCGGTGTAGGAGCCTTCTGTGGAAGTTCTCAGGAACTGGTGGTGAGTCCCAGCAGGGACCGGTCTGACCGGTGCTGCTCACCGGTCTGACCGGTGCGGGTCAGGTTGCTCGAGTTGCTAGTTCTGCTGCGTTCTCGAGTTCGTGTAGGTGGTTGTTGGTTCGTAGGACTAGTAGCACTCCAGTGGCTGCGTGGTCTTGGCCAACTTGGGTAGTTGAGTCGGAGAAGTGATTTGGAAGCTGTGCTCGTCTTGTTGGAGTTCTCATCTCCTTCGAGAAGAATTTTTATCGGCTCCCATTCACTCCCCCCCTCTCTGGTTCGCCTAATCGGTCCTTCACACTTGCACATGTCCACCTTTCTAAATGCGTGTGTTCCATCTCTCTCCCTTTCCAACATTTATTTTCCATGACCTTTTTGACTAGTCTCAGTAATTCCAATAGATCTCTCTCTTAGTTTGGTAATATTTCAAGTATAATGTTTTGCTAGGATTGATTTTACCTACCAAGCTCCACATAAGCTTTCCACTTTTATATATGAGTAGAATAGGTTGAAAATAATCTAGTATAGGCTTGAGTGACCTGATGAGATGTGTGTTTCTAGGATCTTTTGCAAGAGAACCTCACTTATGTTAGATGTGCAACTTTTTGAAAACTCTTCACTATGCAACAAGGTAAAGGTTTGAAGTTTGCTTAAGTTTGAGAGAACTATTATTGTGGCATGTTCTTTAATGAAAGTCTATCTTCCATAATGAAGTAGCTGGTCAAAACTTGAACCTTAAATGCTATATACTTGAGAGAGCAATATGTCTTGTTGTGTATAACTAAGTGCAGGGAGGACATTGAAGGGCAACGCTGATTTCCATGTTAAGCAAAGATCATGGACTTGCTCGAGGACGAGAAAGGTTAAAGCATGAGGGTATGTTGACGGTCGATTTTGGTACACCTAGCTATGAGTTTACCGTCAACATTTGCACGTATTTGTTATTCTAACTAATGGTACTAACCCCCCGGAGGTATCAAGTTCACTCTTCCATGTCGATTTAGGAGTTTGTTATTACGTAGGAAACTAGAGCTTAAAGGGAGACTTTCGGGATAAGTTCATCAAGCACTTCAAGAGAAGATCATGAAGCCCGACACAAGTCAAGACACATCATGAACATGACTCCAAATGGCCCAGGGACCAAAGCATGAAGCCGTAAAACTCCAGGGACCTGAACAGAAGATGCTAAAGCTTGCGCGACAAGGAGCTCTATCTAAACCGTGGAGAAGATGACGTCAAGGGCCCACATGCAGAAGGGAGCAAGTCAACAATTGACCGAGAAGCATCGGGGAGCGAGACGGGGCCGAAACAGGCCTGGGCCGGTCGGCCCAGGCCGGCCGGCCTGGCCTGTTCCGGGTCCAGTTCGCGACCCCATTTGACCTAGGTGCTCCTCTATAAATTGCCTCTGCCTCCGCCGGCCGCCATATCGATCCATTCATCAGAGAGCTGCCGACACGAAGGAGAAGCACCGGGAGGAAGCCGATGGCCGCCGCAAGTCCTCGAGTTGCCTAGGAGATGGCCTAGGCCATGCCCTAGCTGCCATGGTTGGCCCTGCGTGGTGAAGCCATGGTGGAGTTCTGGAGCCACGACTTGAATTCGTCAAGTCATTTGTACCTTCAACATTCGATGGTGATGTAATCATATCTTGTCCTACTTTGATCTACATCGATGAGTGTTTTATCCATATGTGTAGCTAGCATATGTTTTTAGTAGGAATAGGTCTAATCATGGTGGTCAGTCTATCTCTTGCGGATACATCGTTGTAGTGCACGGACCGAGGTTGTCGTTCGGTGATGAATATCCTTGCGTAGTGACAGTACGGTGGAAGAGAAAGCGGCGAATGAATGTGTATCGACCACTCCATATCGGGTTACTCCATATCGAGTGTACTTCTTATCATAGTATAGGTTTAGATTGGTTTGTCACCTTGGCCAGAACGGCAACAAGAAGACGATAGGCTAGGGTTACCCTTTGGTGTACCTTTATGGCTAGGTGGATGATATCCATACATCCCTTCGTGTTTGTATGTTACCTTTATGCAATCAATGCTTCATGATAGGTTAGATCATTAGATTAGATGGATAGCCTTAGGAGTTTGCTTTCGATCCTTGGATTGACAAATCTAGGGAGGACCCTCCTTGGTGAAAAAGGCACCAATTCACCCATACGCTTGCGGTGAACTTGAGCACAGTTTTGCACCGTCAACAACGACCGAGAAGCACGAGGTGAACAGCAAAAACCCCCCCACCGTGCTGTGGGTCCCGGCCTTCGAGCCGTGAACTGGGATCGAGCCTTGTGAGCTCGTCGTTGATGTGTTGTCGCGCCGCACCGCCGCGCGACCCACCGTCGAATGTGAGCGGGCCATCGAGCCACGCCGGCAGGTGCCGCTGCCTTCATCGCCGCGCGCGCACAACCGCCTGGCCGCGCCACTGTGCATGCTGCGTCGCCGCGCCACCACCGCGTACCCCAACACGCTGGTGCACGCGCGCGTGACGAGCAGACGCACCCAAGGTTGGACCTTTTGGCCACCGTTTTCCAAGACACCCTGGTGCGCCCGAGCACCGCCGCGCCTTCTTTTTCCAGTGTGCATCGCCGGGCTCGCCGTCGCGGTCAAGCCGTCGGCGCTTGCCTACGTGCAACCACACCGCACTGCACCGCCGCGACTTCTTTTTCCAGTGTGCATCGCCGGGCTCGCCGTCGCGGTCAAGCCGTCGGCGCTTGCCTGCGTGCAACCACACCGCACTGCACCGCCGCTTTGCGGACATAGCTTGATCCAGGACCGACTGTTCGCATCCTTGCGCCCGTGCGCACCCATGTGCACACGTGTGCACGTACTTCCTCGCCGGCGCTGGCCACCCAAGCTGCGCCGCTGTGCTCCCCTGTTCCGCCCGCCGCACCGAGCAGCACCTCGCCGCCACCGTGCCGGAGTCCCGGCCGAAAGCCGCTCCTTTCTTCACCCAGTGAAGCACTAGGGTTTCAACCTTGCACGCCGTGGCACGTGTTGTTCAAGCACCGCATCATCTCGCCGTCGGCGAGCTTTTCCCGGCCGCTGCTCCTTTGGGGCATTTCGACAAGCACCTGGTCCGCCGCCCCAAAACCTAAGGGGGGTCTACTGCACATGCCGACACACATCTCGTTTTGGCCGTAGCGAATCCTCCGGATCCCGTGCGCCCGACCAACCCGTGAGGAGCCACACCGTGGCCCCACACCGACGCACCGCAGCAGATCCAGCCGGATCACGTGCGGCCAGCCACTCGCGGCCGAGCCGCATGGACGCTCGCACAGCGCCGCGCCGTACCGTATCCCGCCGGATCCATTACGCCGGCCAATGGCAGCCAAGCCACACCGCAGACCTGCTTTGCCCTGGCCGCACCAGATCCCAGGATCATTTGTGGCCACCCTGTATGATTATGGTAAAAGTGTATTTTATTTTCAGAAACCTATCTTATCTTTGGAAAATCATAGTAAATTCATTATAACTCCGGAAAATATAAAACCTTTTCTGAAAATCTTCTAAAATCTTAAACTCTGTGTTAGGCTAGTGTTTGCTCTCTTTTGGCTCTTAATCGCCATTCATTTGGAGTTAATTACAATAGGACCTGTTTTTGTTTTAATTTACGTGTTAATAGGAGCAGCTGGAGCCAGGGAGCTGAACCCAGAGTACGACTACACCGACGACTACGTCGTCGACGACTACCCGACCGCAGGTTCACGCTCGACTGATTTTGAATATCTATTAGGCATTGCTATGTAGTATGCTAGTGCTTTACTTTATACACATGATGATGAACCTTGCACTACCTTCTTTAATTACCCAGTCCTTGATTGCCCTACTACTACTATATATTTATAAGCGTGTATATACGCTGAGCTTCGCGATGCATGTGTTGGGATGGGAATAGTGGTTCTTGGCATGAGTGGGGTAAAACCGGCAGGAGAAGGCGTTTTGGGTACTTTGGTCGGGGTGAGCTCGAAACAACCGATCGGGGATGGGGGTGCACTCCTCAGTGTATCCCCACTTTTTACGGTTTTTGGAGCACAGGTGTTGGGGTTTTACTTACGCTTAGAGGACATGAGCTCGCCCCAGTCTAAAACCGAGTGGGCCAACCGCTTCACGGGAGTTTACGTACACACCACCTCGCCGAGCGTGGGGTTAGGGCCGAGTTGAGCTCGGCTAGTGCGGAACCATACCTGCCAGCGGGATAGAGGGTATCAGTGGGGGAGAGGTGGGAGTGAGACCACCTTCTCTCAGTGCGTCTCCCGTGTGGCCACACGGGGGCATTTCACAGTTCTGGTGCAATTCCCTTTGCGAAGGGGATAGTTTTGAGGGCCGGATGCAGGATGAGATCGTAACTGCCGAGAGTTCACACGGTAGGATGGGATCGGTTGGCCGTACACCGGCTGGGTTCCATTTCGGGTTGGATACAGGTGTACACGCTCTGCAGAGTTGTTCGATCTATAGCTATAGCCGCGTCCTCGGTCATGGACGAGCCCAGTGGATTGTTGGTTCTCATGTTTTGGGATTTCTACCTTCCCCCTGTAGTTGAGAGTGTGGTGAGCCGTGGTTGCAGTCGGGGAGAGGAGAGTGGCTCCCTCTACCTCGCGGATCCGATTGCAATCATTGAGGTGCGAGGAGAGGAAGTTCTCGCATCGACCCTAGGTGGAGATAGGATGTGGAGACGCGGCCCTGGGGTACCAGGTGTTTCTGAGCTGTGTTGAGAGTTTGGGTTGGGGTTTCTTGATGGAGATATCTTGTTGTTACCTTGCTGTTGCTGCCTAAGAACCCCGAGCTTCTACCTTATCTCTTTTCTTCCCTTTAAAAGTTAGGCCACTTAAAGTTGCATACAAAACGTGGACCTATCCCACTCCTTGGGGATAGACTTTGGGTGTGCAGGTACGAGTCCGACTACGACAACAACGCCGACTGAGTGAAATTAAAAAATAGAACCTTCAATGTAGATTTGCTATATAATAACAAAATAACAAAATCACAACACACCATTATATCGTAAAGCATACATATATGCCTCTTGACATTAGCCTCTTGTGTTGGACGAAGAACTTATTTACTAGATAAATTTCACACATAACTCTATCAATAAAGTGGAGTCTGGAAACTAATATAAACAGATACAGTATCCTATGTTGTTTTTTCAGTAAAAAAAGGCGATCTATTATGTTGCACCTTCCGAAAAGAGTCCCCAGAACAAGTTACGGTTTTTACTTTATCAGCACTTGTCATCCGGAGCCTCCACATAGCAGTAGCACCTGCACAAATAAAAACAAAGCTTCTTGATCTTTTCATTTGCGCCACTCAATACAACATAATACAACATTAAAAAAGTATCTATTTTCAATTAGAATTCTTGGCTAGTCTAGTATTTCTTTGATAGAAAATACCCAAGAAAACTACTATTGTGCATCATTTAATTTTTACATAAAGAGAAAGCAAGAAACATTAAATTGCATCGTTCTATTCCAAATACACATTAATCTTAAGACACACATTAATAATAAATATCATATTACCTGGCCTACAATGTCAAAACCTCCTTATATACAATATTCTTTGTATACGTGTCATTCACCGCTAGTACTCTTTTTTGTTATTTGAGCACATCATTTTTTATCCTTGCCCTTGACATTCTTTTTTGCATTTTTCTGTTCCTGCCTTCTAGCCTCTTCCTCCTCTGCCTCTGCGTTAGGCGGGAGGGATAGGATCTTGATGCTTTTTCTGGCTGTTACTCTAGAGATAGCAACATACAATTGACCATGAGAGAACACAGGGGCAGGAAGGTACACTCCTACATTTGGTATTGTTTGGCCATGTGACTTGTTGACCGTCATGGCGAAGCTGAGCCTAATAGGAAACTGCTTCCTCTTGAATTGAAATGGGAACATCTCATCATCAGAGGGGCACAAGGGTATCCGAGGAAGGAAAACCCTCTTCCCGGCATGCTGTCCCAAAACAATTTCAGCATCTATTGAGTTTCTTTGGCACCCTCTAACCACCAGCCTCGTTCCATTGCATAGTCCATTTGCAGGGTCTAAGTTCCTAAGCATTATTACCGAGCATCTGATCTTGAGCTTTAGGACATGTGGAGGTAGCCCGTTGGGAGTTAGTGTGTTAAGGAACTCCTTAGTTGTGCGGATCATCCACTGCTTCGTCAAAACTGTGGTACACTATTTCCCTACCATGGAACTTGTTGATCATCTTCAAATTAATATCATCCACCCAATCATTATGTGCTGATAAAATGACTCTAGGGTGATGTAGTCCTTGTCTGTCATGTTTGCATTGAGGTTCAGAAAGATGCTCTCGATCAACGTGTCAAGATCTTTCTTGGAATCCCCAGAGTATGGGCCACATATATCATCAGGAATGCGTACATCATCATCTTTGTTAACCTCCTCTGTGCCATCACCAATGCGCAGCAAATAATCAACGAACCAACGGTCATTCTGGGCCCTCATGTTGTGCACGAGCTTAAGATGCCTCATGTCATCCCAAAGGTACGACCTCCATAAGGAAGCACCGACAATTTGTGCCCTAGATCCTTTCCGTACAACAGGGAGGACCTGCCTGAAATCTCCCCCAAACACAATTGTCTTCCCACCGAACGGAAGATCTTTCCGTCCCATTATATCACGCATGTTGTAGTCTAGCGCCTCAACAGCTTGCCTCTTTGTCATTAACGCCTCGTCCCAAATGATGAGAGATGCGGGCTGCAGCAGCTTGGCGGTACCACTCTGTTTCGTGAAGCTACAACAACATGAGTCATCAAGTGTAAGGGGAATCTTAAAACGTGAGTGTGCCGTCCTCCCACTAGGCATTATAGATGTTGCGACACCAGATGTAGCTGTAGCAATAGCAATCTTGTTCTGACTGTGGATGGTCCCGAGAAGTGCTCTGTACAAAAAAGTCTTTCCTGTGCTGTCAGGTCCATCAACAAAGAATAAGCCACCCCATTCGGTGTCGACGGTTGACATTATGTTATCATAAGCAGCCTTCTGCTCCTTGTTGAGCATATCAGCTTGTCTCACATCTTCCGGACTCGGCTCAATGCTCGACTCCTCAAATATCTCACAAGGAACCCCGGCAGCATCGTCAAATGCATTGTCAACTTGTGGAAGAGGGAACGACCTTATGTCCTTATCCATAGATTGCAGTATGTTCCTGATGTCAATCAAAACAAGCTGTTCCACCGCTCTCGGGTTTAGATTGTTGCGCTTGTAGTCTTCTGCCATTGCATCGAAGTGTTTTGTCCACAAACCGACCACATCCTACGGCTCGCAGAATACCAGTATTGTAGCGAACAACCTACGCAATGAGGACGGCATCTAAAACAAGCTGTTTTCAGTAAGACACTCATCGAGCGATTTGTCTTCTTCAATCAGGCCTCACCTCATCGTGGCGTCACGGAACGAAGGATAATGCACACCGTTAACAGTCCTGAGGTCCCTCCATGATGTTGCTCCAGGGACATGGTTCAGTAGAATCCGAAGAAAATAGTGTTCGCCCTCTGCCGGATTCGCCGATACGAGTCGCCCAACCTGGTATACGGAATTTTTCCTTGGTTGCCAAACTTTTTCTTTCGTGTTCCACCTATAATACTGTGGAAAGTCGCGATACAAGATTCCTCGGGCTTCAGGATGATGATAGTTGAAGTTAAACCATTCTGTGAGCATTGACTCCTCGATACGCGGACGCTTTAGAACTCGTTCAACTTTGTCACATTTATTAAATGAAACCATATGGCAGTTGGGGAGATGAGATTGCAGCGGCTACACCGGTGGGTGACACTGGTGTAAGTCAAAGCCGTAGATCCTCCACATCACTTCTGGGGGCCCCACCCACCGGGCCTCTCTGTAATCCGTGATCTCATCAACATTTCCGTTAGCATCTTTCTTTCCATTTTCTCCAACTGCCACAGATGTTCTGTCTTGGCCCTTGTAGATGTACTTAAAAAGATATTTAACAGACTTAATGCTGCTCCATGCCTCAACATTGATGTGGCAGTTGAAAGTACGTAGCAAGTACGGGTTGTACGGAACAACCCATCGATTGTCCAGCATGTGACCTCGAATCATTTCCTTACGACCATCATCACGTCTTCTGTACATAGGGTACAAATCCTTGCCTTGTGATGTTGAATCGCAAAATGGTCGTGAGTAACAATTCTTGCACGACGGACGATCCTTTGTACATGGGCATTCTGGATTAAGCACCCCGCACGGCCCATGCATCATATGCTTCGTCACCATCTTGTATAGCTCAGGGAACTTCTTGTTTGGCAGCTCCGCAAAGATAAGCATGTCATACTGCTCAGGGCACGTGATCTTGTACTTCCTTTGCATTATAAGCAACTAGTGTGCATGCGACAATCCCCTTTTCTGGAACTCAACGACATATACATAGGCACGTACCTTGCCAAGTATGTCATTGTGCACCAACCACCTTTTTAGCTCCTCCAACTTTGCCCTGAACACCCGGCCACGAGATCTGGACGGTCCTGGGCCTCCTGTCCTAGATATAGCTCATTCTTTATCTCATCCCAATTCGTATTGCACGTCATAGTGAGGAAGATATCTGGTTTTCCATACTTTCGGACCAGAGCCATCGCGTCCATGTACTGACGCCGCATATCATGAGGACCACCAATGAACGTTGGTTATAGCACGGTACGCTTCCCAACCTCTATCGCGTCTTCCACCCTCGTACGATAGCTATCGACCAAACCCTCGTACACGTTAGCCCTCACTGTATCCTGATTGTTGCAATAATAGTCAAGACGTGAGCTTTCTATCTTCACGTAGGTGTCGACGACAAAATGCTAGAATAGACGCTTGCCGTATAGTATTGGATTAAAAATCCCTGGCCGCATCTGCAACTTGTAGCAATAGTAATCACGCACGAAAACACATTTATTCCCTGCAGAGCCTACACACAGAAAAGTTTCCAGTTAGTATCATGATCCACGTTCATTGAGTAATATTTGGTAAGAGGAAATATGCAATTACCCGCATCATCATCGCCACCCCCTGAGCACGAGCCTTGCGGATGGCTCGGGCTCTGTTAACTTGCTCCTCAATCACACCAACTTTGGGAATGCAGTTGTGCCACCGGAAATCTCCTTTTGGAAAGAAGAGAGGGTACGAGAGGCGGTCGTAGCACCCATGATACGATTGTATGCCTTTCCATGACCTATCCTTCTCGTGGAGGACGACACCATTATCAAATTGTCCCCTACGCTCACTCCCCTCAATCCAAACGGCGGTAACCTCTGGTGTTAAAGGCTTGTTATATACTCTCTGGTCCAACCATTGATCAAGGTTGAACTCGATATGGACATCCGAAAAATTTTCTACCTCCCCCATAGGGCGAAGGTGATCTGAGTAGGGATTAATGCCACTATTGAAGATGCCAACCAGCGTACGAAATGACCTCTCTATCTTTCTGCTCAGTCTTCTCACGACACTTGCTGAGCCTGTAATCAAGATTTGGATCATCATCGTAGAAATAAAGCTCGAGGTGAGGAGGTTCATACTTCTCTTCTTTGCCAAAGTTCTTAACATTATGGTAAATTGCACCATGCACACGAAATGTGTAAATGGGACACTTTCGGATGTCAGTGGTCGCACTATCAAGTTTGCAGTACAAAGAAGTGAATGAGAACTGGCCATTGAAATATCTGATGTGGTCACGAAAATGCCTGGCATCAGCGTCTGAAGCCGTCCACAATCGCATAAGTTCATCCGGGGGCGCGTCGCCACTGGATAGATGAATATCTCCACTGCGGTAGCAGAATCCATCCGATTCAGACTCAAACTTCTTTGCATTGCAGAACTCGCAATTATTGACTGACTTTAGCATGTGGGTCTCGTCCTTGACATTGGCATAAACCGCACTGAATGGATCCGGCACATCAGGTTCGATGGTATCATCATCATCCATCGATAGGTCGACTTCCATGACAGCATCATCATCGTCCTCTATTAAAATTCAGCACGGGTCAAAGGTGTAATATGCTGGATATTATAGAATGGTAACTTAACACAAGATAATTGCGTCGAGGTATACCTTGTCCCGCGAAAAGGTACCCTTCATCCTCTTCCTCATCCTCCTCGAATACGATGTGGTCATCACCATCTGATGCAACACACACATGAGTGGTGAGTGTGGGAATAGGTAAATATGCACAATACGATCAAGAAGAGCATGCACGTCTCCAAACATTGGCAATTCATGGGCACATACCTTCATCAACAACAGATGGTTTTGTCTGAGTACACTTTTCATTGCAAGGTGCTTGAAGTGCCGGCAGAAGCAGAATGGCAGGTGAGACGCATATAAAGTGTCGCAACCTACCCCCCTCCCCCTCGAAGAACAAGTAATTTTGTCACCTGCTACCAGAAGAAATCCATATTCTGTCACCGTGAGGGTCTGTCTGTGTGATACCTTTATACAGAAGTAAAACACAATTTGGTTAAATGTGCTTTAACTCGTTGGTCGTAATATAAGGTTTGTCCAGTTCCTTACCGTTGTCAACGACACACTGTGTCGTATGACTCGCATGATTCTCGTTTTCACCAGTGGTCCCATTCGTGTTCCTGTCAATGGTTGCTTCAAACTCTTGATTACGACACTTTCGTCGAGAATATCTCAATCCTGAAGTCAGATGCTCCATATGGACGGTGTTGGATAGAAATGTCTCTGAGGTTTCTACTTGTTGGGGAGGTTCCCGTACATGTCCCTCGACATAAACAGGTCGGCCACCAAAATTGGGGATTTCAATCTGATCTCATAGCCTTGAGGGAGGGTTGTCACCAGGAGGGAATATAAGCTCTGGTTTCCATTGAGGGTTTGCCATGGCGATAGAGTCAGGATGCAAGTTGTTTGCACGATGCTCTTTCATCCTCTTTTTGTAGTCCCTCTTGCTCTGTTTTGCCTTTTCCTTTATCTCTTCAGGCGTCTTAAATATCCTCTTGGCGGCGGCCGCGTCACGCCTCCTCTTATTTATCATCACCCCTTCCCAGGAGACACCGCTGCATAACGTTCTCTAGCCAGCCTTTTCCTTCAATCAGACTTATACTCATTGTGATTGTTCAACGCGGTTGACTCATTTACACCACCTAAAATGAATTGTAGTGGTCTGTTTATTTTTACATTAATTTGTATATGTCTAACAAATTTTATAGAACCTATAATATTTTAAAAGAAAACAAAGCTGCCAGATTCAAGATGATTGCAAATGGGCAACCAGAATGGTAGTAAACTTTATGTTTGCACCATACTAAAACTTTAAGTGCCAAAGTGATATTTGGTAATATTTTTCATGCATCTATAACCGCAAGGTGTAACACCAGGCATCTATTCCCTGAGACATAATTTTTTCCTAAACAACAAATTGTTAAAAAATGCCAATTTGTACTGCCACTAAAAGAATCTATTTGTGGAAAGTACTAAAAAAATCTTTTTGTGACAAGTAGTAAAAAATACAAGACACAATTTACATCAGGCATTTATTCCCGCATCAATATAAAGTTTACTAAAATAATCTACTGATAAAACGATCCCAATAATTATGGCAAAACCATAGCGGCTAGAGTGAAGATTTGTCATGGCAACCATAACAACTAACAAATATCGGATGAACGCATATCAACTCAGAATTACCTTCATCTTGATGCGGCACAAACCCTGCCTCAGTGTCCAGAACGTGTGTGTCTAAAGGAGCTTCCAAACTATCACTTGGTGCCTCATTTTGATCTAATTATAGGAAAATAAAGTACCTTTAGAACTGAGATGACATGTTTTCCAATATAAATTGTATTGGTCCATTTCTTTTATACTAATGTGGGCTGTAATAAGTATATATGACCAAATTTTACAAAATATATACTATTTTTCAAAGAAAACAAGGCTACCAGATTCAAGATGATGGCAAATGGGCAACCAGAATTATACTAAACTTAGTAGTTCTCAGTGTCCAGAACGTGTGTGTCTAAAGGAGCTTCCAAACTATCACTTGGTGCCCCATTTTGATCTAATTATAGGAAAATAAAGTACCTTTAGAACTGAGATGACATGTTTTCCAATATAAATTGTATTGGTCCATTTATTTTACACTAATGTGGGCCGTAATAAGTATATATGACCAAATTTTACAAAATATATACTATTTTTCAAAGAAAACAAGGCTGCCAGATTCAAGATGATGGCAAATGGGCAACCAGAATGATACTAAACTTAGTAGTTGTGGCAAGTACTAAAACTTTAACTGACAGAGTGACATTTGGCCACACCCTCTGAGGAATAACCTACACATTTCAATTGGCCAAGCATCTAAAAAACACAAGTTTTCTAATATTAAGCAATATAATGGAAATATTATAGTTACCTCCTTCGTTCATAGGGTCGATGCCATGCATTATTGACGGCATTCCCTCATCGTTACAGAATACGCCAGATCCCTTTGAGTAATAACTTACACACTTCAATTGACCAAGCATCTCAGCAAGAAACATGACAGAATGTCCACACAAAAAATACAAAAGATGAATGGGTAAGCACCTGGAACACTATTATTCCCATCAGGGTATTTGGTCCTTTCATTTAACTCTCCCCTACGAAGCCATTGACTATCTTCATCCCATTCATGTGTGCATCCTCCTCTACATATTAAAGATACTAATATTGAGCAACTGCTCTTGATCATGAAAACAGGATATTATTGACATAAGGAAATAATAACTTCACCATGTTCATTCAACTCTCTCGATAGCTGCATCTTAGTATTTTCATCTCCCTCTTCTACACATTAAAGCCAGGCCAACGAGGAACTGTCTATGATCATGAACTGGATATGGGCATAAGAAGAATTAATACCTTCAACATGCACATTACCGGCACCTGAACATAAATTCGATCTGCCCCGCTGTTTATTGATCAATCGTCTCTCTCATTTTTTCCTGTTCCTCTCATCTTTCTTCTCAGCTGACTTCAATGCAAACCGTTCTCTCTCTCTTTGCCTCTTACGTTCAACACCGTCTGGTTCTAGTTAAAAAAATTAGAGGAGATTTGTGTATATGTATTGATGCCACACATTGATCAATGAATTGAAGAAGTTAACCGGTATGAGTGGTTAATGTTGGCCATTAGTGTTGGTGATGTCCCCAAGCGGCACCCTCCGGCGGCTGTTACCTCCATTTGTTCCCATGTTCACAACGTCCTCGTTACGGTGGGCATAAACTATCCCTGTTAAAACAATCCAATTTTGTTACTTCCAAAATATAATATGGATCAACGACAAAGGAGGGAGGTTACAACAGTGAACCTGTTAGGCAACAACTCTTTTATAATCATGCAAAAACTATGTTCTCAACATGAGAATGGCACATAATGTTCGCAAAATCATTAGCATGGAACACACATGTGCTACATAACCCACCAGGAAGTGAAAGGTCGAAAATTATTTTTAACAGGTTTCAACTTTCAGCAAGAAGTATATTTATAGCCGGATCAATAAATAAATGCTCAACTTCAGGATATAATAGCTCAATATTACAAATACACCATGTAAAATAGCATCAATTTTCAAATGATAAGCATTTCATATTTATTTTCAAATCCAGAATATTGGCTACTGAGAAACACCTTACTGAATGGTACAGTATTCAAAATATATAAAGCCAGTATCTCAAAAGGTATAGAGGCGAGATTTGTGTTTATGTATTGATGCCACACGTTGATCAATGAATTGAAGAAGTTAACTGGTATTAGTGGTTAACCTTGGTCATTAGTGTTGGTGATGTCCCCAAGCGGCACCCTCAGGTGGCTGTTACCTGATGGATCCATGACAACTTTAGAAACATAGAAGTCAGAAGGGCTGAAACATGTCCATGCAAAATATTTAACAGTAAGCATGGAAACACTAATCGGTGATCACATTCAGATGGCAACTTTGTTAAAATCGAAAACTGGCATTCAGTTTTCACATGAATAAATAAGTTAAAGCATCAAGAAACATCACCGAGAGGGACACTCAAATAGTTTCAGTGTGCTAACTCTTGGTCTGCAGGAATCAGAAGGCAGCAATGTGTTCAAGCCGCCCCCTCGCATTGAGCATGGCTGGAAACAGGAAGGAAGAAGCATTGTGTTTTGCAAAGCTCGAACTTACCCAAAGAAATGATTTGTGATAATCTGAACAACTAAAATCTATATGATCACGTGGGGATAAGTAATAACCAGCACATTAGTGTGTTACTCACATACTTGCTTCCATCCCAAAGATGCAGATTTTGTTTTGTTGCAGCAAGAGGTGTTTCCATCAACCAATCCTAACTGTTTGACGAGTGAAGTGGAGATCAAACCAAATTCAGTGCTCCATCAAGTGGAAGGCAAACGACGTCTCAAGCAAAATAGAAGGCAGTATATATTATAATCTGATTACACGGAAGTCAGCGATTGCAAATTGCCGCGCCTGTTTGTCGATAGGCGGCGCCGCGCCGGGTTCGAGCTAAAACAATGAGCAGCGGCGGGGAGCGATAGAAACTGGCCGTGCCGCCATGGTCTTGTTGGGCCGAGGATCCAGACAGAATCCAGATGCGTGACTGCACCCTGCCACCAACGCTCGCGAAGTTAGAGATCTCGTTCCGCGTCCGGAGGCAGAGAGACGGGCAGCTGCGTCCGGCCGTCCGCGAGCTCGACGGCGACGGCCACCAGGGGGTGGTTCCCGGCCGTCCATGAGCTCGATGGCGACGGCCACCAGGGGTGGTTCCCGGCCATTGGCGAGCACCGGCAGCAGGGAACCGCGGCCAGGCGCATGACAGCGTCCGCCTGTCCACGAGCGTAGGCTGGGAGACTGGCAGGTGTGTCGCGGCGGAGCAGAGAGGCGTGCCTTGTCCGGGCTGTGGGATAGGGTGACAGGAGGAGTTGTTGCTCCGTGGTGGTGGCCTGATGATGATTGCCTGCCTGAGATTGTGGACGGACGGGATGTGGATGGCCGGGAGTCGGGTCGTAAGCAGGCGCGCGGTGGTGGGGGCAAGCAGGCGCGCGGTGGTGGGGATCCGTTTTGCAGCCGAGAGACGGAGGGGATCGGTAGAAGGCTAGAGCCTGGAGGCGCGTGGCGTAGTCGGACAACGGCGACTGGATCCTCCACGACGTGTTGGCGACGGTTGGGGTGGATCCTCGTCGCGCGGAGGAGGTGATCGAGGATGGGGATTGGGGAGGTGGTGGCGGCTTGGAAGTGCAGAAGAAAATCAGGAAGCCGAGAAGTGCAGAAGAAAACCTAAACGATCAAATGAAGAGACACCTGCTGGATCTCCTGACTGCGGCGCGCGCTGGAGGAGACGGCGGCGAGGTGTTGCAGGAAGAGACGTACGGCGGAGGCGAACTGAGAGGAGGTCGCAGGAGGGAAGGTGGCGGCTTCCGTTGGGGAATTAGGTTTCTGCCTGGGCCTCGCAGTGCGGTTCCAAAGATTGCAGACACAGACGGCAATCGCGGTGCGGTTCCCAAAGATCGCAGGCACGGACGGCAAGTGGGCCCTCGGCAGACCCGCGCGAGCGGAGGGGACGTCGATCCTCGGCAGACCCGCGCGACGGCGCGAGCGGAGGGCGTCGGGAGGATGGTATTTTTTCTCCTTTCAAACTTTTTAGGAGTCTAGGAAAGTGCCCGTGCGTTGCTACGGGCATTCGAATATACACAATGCAATTCACAATATTAAATTACAATATATCATGCAAAGACATGTATTTCTTAATTTAAAACTTCATATGGAAAGAATGACTTAAGTTGCTATCAAAAAATTATTAATCCAAATACGAGGTGATGGATCTTTTCAAGGTGATAAATGATAACAACGTAAAAGAATATTGTGGGATCCTGGTTTAATTGCTTTCACTGCATAACATGATCCTGGTTTGATTGTTGAGCCAATGTCCTCCATGAATTCAACTCAGCCTAGCAGACCAGTAGCAAGGTCTTCAGCTAAACTTTTTAGCGAGAACGCCATACCTCCTTTGGAATTTCAGTTTGAAAAAAAGGTGATCTTCCAACACGATTTGGTTCAGCTACAATGGGAATCTTCCTCGCCCAGGTGTTTGATTGTGCCTCTACATCCTTTCTCTGTCTCTCATGTTACCGCTCATGTTGCTTGCAAGGTGTACTAATTTCAGGATATATTCTGCTGATACTCACATGACATTGCAGTTGCCCCCCTGTTGGTCACACTCCTTGTGCTAAAGAGTCTGGTATGCAAAAGGTTAACAAGTAGATTTATCAAGCTACATGATTAGCAGTTGTTTGCACTAAATGATTTGTAGTTATAAAATTTAGTGACAAAAGGTCGATGCTAATTAGCTAATAATATTTCCAAATTTAGTGTTTTTGGTTGACACGTAAACATACAAATAATCACTAAATTTAGCATCATTGTAAAAATATAGGCCCATGTTATCTTCTGGTGATAACAAGCATGATAGATAATACATGATGCCTGGAATCATTTTAATATTAGAACAAATACTAAATAACGTGAAACTAAATTTATTTGAAAAAAAGATACTATAACCTAAATATTCACTGCTCTGAACTGTAAAAGAATTAGGTTGACCTATTAGGACTAATAGATTACCATCAAACACTATTGTCAGCCCAGAAACAATTCAGAGAGAACAAGTTGCACCTTCCGAAAAGAGTCCCCCAGAACAAGTTGCGGTTTTTACTTTATAAGCACTTGTCATTGACGGTGTTCCCTCATCGTTACTGAATACGCCAGATCCCTCTGAGTAATAACTTACACACTTCAATTGACCAAGCATCTCAACAAAAAACATGACATAATGTCCACACAAAAAATACAAAAGATGAGTGGGTAAGCACCTGGAACACTACTATTTCCATCAGGGTATTTGGTCCTTTGATTTAACTCTCCCCTACGAAGCCATTGACTATCTTCGTCCACATTCATGTGTGCATCCTCCAAGATACTAATATTGAGCAACTGCTCTTGATCATGAAAACTGGATATTATTGACATAAGGAAATAATAACTTCACCATGTTCATTCAACTCTCTCGATAGCCGCATCTTAGTATTTTCATCTCCCTCTTCTACACATTAAAGCTAGACCAATGAGGAATTGTCTATGTTCATGAACTGGATATGGGCATAAGAAGAATCAATACCTTCAACATGCACATTACCGGCACCTGAACATAAATTCGATCCGCCCCGCTGTTTATTGATCAATTGTCTCTCGTTTTTTTCCTGTTCCTCTCATCTTTCTTCTCAATTGACATCAATGCAAACCGTTCTCTCTCTCTCTCTCTCTCTCTCTCTCTGCCTCTTACGTTCAGCCCCGTCTGGTTCTAGTTAAAAAAATAGAGGAGATTTGTGTATATGTATTGATGCCACACATTGATCAATGAATTGAAGTTAATTGGTATGTGTGGTTAACCTTGGCCATTAGTGTTGGTGATGTCCCCAAGTGGCACCCTCCGACGGCTGTTACCTCCATTTGTTCCCATGTTCACAACGTCCTCGTTACGGTGGGCATAAACTATCTTTGTTAAAACAACCCAAATTCGTTACTTCCAAAATATAATATGGATCAGCGACAAAGGAGGGAGGTTACAACAGTGAACCTGTTAGGCAACTCTTTTATAATCATGCAGAAACTATGTTCTCAACATGAGAATGGCACATAATGTTCGCAAAATCATTAGCATGAAACACACATGTGCTACATAACCCACCAGGAAGTGAAAGGTCGAAAATTATTTTTAACAGGTTTCAACTTTCAGCAAGAAGTATATTTATAGCCAGTTCAATAAATAAATGCAGCTTCAGGATATAATAGCTCAATATTACAAATACACCATGTGAAATAGCATCAATTTTCAAATGGTAAGCATTTCATATTTATTTAGCATAGATAGACGATACATTGAACAGCAAATCCAGAATATTGGCTACTGAAAAACACCTTACTGAATGGTACAATATTTAAAATATATAAAGCCAGTATCTCAAAAGGTCTAGAGGCGAGATTTGTGTTTATGTATTGATGCCACATGTTGATCAATGAATTGAAGAAGTTAACTGGTATGAGTGGTTAACCTTGTTCATTAGTGTCGGTGATGTCCCCAAGCGGCACCCTCCGGTGGCTGTTACCTGATGGATCCATGACAACTTTAGAAACATAGAAGTCAGAAGGGCTGAAACATGTACATGCAAAATATTTAACAGTAAGCATGGAAACACTGATCGGTGACCACATTCAGAATTTCAGATGGCAACTTTGTTAAAATCGAAAACTGGCATTCAGTTTTCACATGAATAAATAAGTTAAAGCACCAAGAAACATTACCGAGAGGGACTGGGACAGTAGCAAATGCACTCAAATAGATAAGAATTCAAGGAGCAGCAGGACGCCGCGCATGTTGGTGGGCAGACTGCAGGACACATCTTGATGGTTCGATCTGGATCCTACGACAGCTGCATACAGGCTGGCAGTTGAAAGGCTCATCTAAGCCCATGGTGACTCGCGACTCGTTTTCCGCTTGCGCGACCTCTCGCTCACTCCACCGCCGCCGCAGCGGCCGTCTTCGACCGCGGCCATGCACCGCCTCTCAGCTCACTGGATCCCGTCGCTTCAGCTACTCGGGGCAAGCTATCGCCGCCCGCACTCTTCATCTGGGCACAACTGCAACAGAGCACGGTCACACCTCTTCGCTCATTGGTTGCGAGCTCCAGCGGCCATGCCCAGCCCCGCTCGGTCCGCCCGCCTGCCCAGAGGACAACACGTCGCAGGGGCTGATTCTTCCGAGTAAGGTCATGTACCGGCCGCAGGTGAACGCAATCTGTCCTAGGTATGAATCTGATGCTTGTGCAGTGTGTGATGTGTTGTTACTGAATGCTCTCAGAATGACACATTTTGCTTATGAACTGATTAGTGAACACATTGCTGTTGTGGCGTGGAGTTTCAGTGTGCTAACTCTTGGTCTGCAGGAATCAGAAGGCAGCAATGTGTTCAAGCCGCCCCCTCGCATTGAGCATGGCTGCAAATTCAGGAAGGAAGAAGCATTGTGTTGTGCAAAGCTCAAACTTACCCAAAGAAATGATTTGGTGATAATCTGAACAACTAAAATCTATATGATCACGTGGGGATAAGTAATAACCAGCACGTTAGTGTGTTACTCACATACTTGCTTCCATCTCAAAGATGCAGATTTTGTTTTGTTGCAGCAAGAGGTATTTCCATCAACCAATCCTAACGCTTTGACGAGTGAAGTGGAGATCAAACCAAATTCAGCGCTACATCAAGTGGAAGGCAAACGACGTCTCAAGCAAAATAGAAGGCAGTATATTATAATCTGAGTACACGGAAGTGAGTGATTGCAAATTGCCGCGCCTGTTTGTCAATAGGCGAACAATGAGAATGAGAACCAGAGGATCGCAGCGACGCCGCCCTTGCGGCTTGCCCTCAGGCCAAAAACACCAGCAGTCGCGGCGGGCGCCACGCCGGGTTCGAGCTAAAACAATGAGCAGCAGCGGGAAGTGATAGAAACTGGCCGTGCCGCCGTGGACTTGTTGGGCCGAGGATCTAGAGAGAACCCAGATGTGTGACTGCACCCTGCCACCAACGCTCGTGAAGTTAGAGGATCTCGTTCCGCGTCCGGCCGTCCGCGAGCTCGACCTCGACGGCGACAGCCACCAGGGGGTGGTTCCCGGCCGTCCGCGAGTCGCGCGGAGGAGGCGATCGAGGATGGGGATTGGGGAGGTGGCAGCGACTTGGAAGTGCAGAAGAAAATCATGAAGCCGAGAAGTGTAGAAGAAAACATGAACGATCAAAGGAAGAGACACCTGCTGGATCTCCTGACTGCGACGCGCGCTGGAGGAGACGGCGGCGAGGTGTCGCAGGAAGAGACGTACGACGGAGAGGTCGCAGGAGGAAGGCGGCGGCTTCCGTGGGGGAATTAGGTTTCTACCTGGGCCTGGCGCATAGACGGCAATCACGGTGCGGTTCTCAAAGATCGCAGGCACGGACGACAATCGCGGTGCGGTTCCCAAAGATCGTAGGCGCGAACGGCAAGTGGGACCTCGGCAGACCCGCGCGAGCGGAGGGGACGTCGATCCTCGGCAGACCCGCGCGAGCGGATGCACAGGAGGACGGTATTTTTTTCTCCTTTCTAAACTTTTCAGGAGTAGAGATAAGAGCAACTCCAGCGAGATCCTCTATATGGGTCTCTACTCCAAAATTTGGAGGTTTGGTGAAAAAAATAACTCCAGCAGAACCTCTAAATAGTCCTCCATTTTGCATAGCTCTCCAAATTTCTCATCTCAACCTTCATTCCTGGAGGCCCTCCATCCTCTCCTCCAAACTGTGGGTCCCACTCTTTCTTATTTTTTCGCTCTCCTCCGGTCCTCCCCCGATCCCCCTGTCTCTCCCACCAGGCTCCGCGGCGCGCCCAACCTCCCTGTCGCCAGCCGCCTCGCCGACGCGCTCCGCCCCCTGCTCCAGAGCGATTCGAGGAGGAGGGCCACCATTCCGGTCGTGGAGGGGCTGCACGTCGCCGCAGGAGCTCCGGCCTGCTGCAGAGGCGCACCCGCGCGCGCGAGTCCAGTTGCGCCCGCCGGCACGCGCGGCCGCCCGGAGCTCGTCGGCGCGCGGGGGACGAAGCAGCGGCGCGCACGGGAGGGGCGGCGCTCGCAGCGCGCGGAGCTCGCCGGTGCAGGTCCCACTCCCACACGACGGTGCTTTTCTTCTTCGCCGGCCACCTTCGCCTTCAGAGGTGCTGCTCTGCTTCGCGCGAGCGCTGCCGTCGCCGCCGCGGCGTCCGTGGGGATCACCCTCGTTCCTCTCCACCAAGGGCTTCATCTCGCAGCTCTTCAAAACAGTCAGTGCCGGCGCCGGGGTGCCGAGGAACCTGCGCTTGTGGCGGTCCTGGACAACGCGCCCATGGGGAAGGAAATCCTTGTGCCCGTGCCACGGCCCAATGTAGATGGAGATGTTCATGGCTCTACAGAGCTCAAGACTGCACTGAGGGTGGCTGCCGGCATGGAGCTGGTGCTTATGGTGTTCACGTGCTCCTCGTGGCCAGCAATGGCTCCAATACAGGGGTGTCCACAATGCCGGCGGCGCCGTTAAGCTAGCGCTCGTCGTCGACCATGGCTCCGGTTCCGGTTCCCCCGCCTCTCCTCGTGCTGCTAGCGTGCTACTGGTAGCACACCGCCACACCCTGCCGGAGGTCATCAGCTCAGCACGGCCTCCGCCTGCCTCTGCGCCGCCTTGACCTTGCCGCCGCCGTCGTACCCCCGGCCTTGCTGCGCACCGCGCGCCGCGGAGGCGCGGAGCTCGAGGAGCGGCTGACCTTGACAAAATCGGCATCCCCTGCAGGCTTCAGGACGGCGTCCCCCGCGTGGGCCTGTAGCACGGCGCCACCGCGTGCGCCCCGCACCTGCCACGGCCTCGAGCTCCGTGGCGCGCTTGTCCTCGCGCCGCCCAGAGTCGACGCCCCCGTGGTGTACCTCGCGGTGCTGTCCCTCGGCGCCGTCGTCTTGCAGGTCAGCTCGCTGTCCACCGCCGCCGACGTCGCACACGCCGTCGGGCTGTGCAACCTGTTGGGCGCCTGGAAGTTGGTGTCCCGGACGCGGACTCGACCGTTCTGCTCGCCGCCGCGCCCCTGCTCCGCGCCGGAGAGGGTGGCCCGCCGGACACCGCGGGGAGTAGCAGGGCCGAGGCGGTGGGGCGCGTACGGCCGAGTACGCCGCGAGCCCGTCCCCGGAGCCCGAGCGCGAATACGGCCTCGCCGTCCTGGCCGAGGACAAGAACAAGCAGGGAACGACGACGACGAGCTGACGCATTTCCTGCTCGAGGGCGTGCTCGCCCAGGTCCTCGGCCGCCTGGTGCCGCTCGATCTTGCGGCGTCTTGGTGCGTCTGCGCCGGGGAGCGTCGCCGGCGGCGGGGGCAAGGACAGGGGCAAGAAGGCGGCGGCGGCGGCACGCAGGCACAGGGAGACGCAGGCAGGGCGAGTGACAGGTGGGCCCACGGGAAAATAGAGGCCGAGGTTGATTTTCCCGCTGGAGTTGAGGGCTAATTTTAAGCCTCTACATTTTACAGTCGGGCCTGCAAATGAGTTTTAGATGCCTCAATTTGAAGGTCACCGCTGGAGTTGCTCTAAGAGATTTATGGCATGCACCCACTGTCCAGAAAATCAATTGGGAGCATGCTAAGCCAAAAAAATTCAAACCAGCCAGTAGCATTGGAAGGCACGCAAATAATAATGTAAGCGTTAGCTTTTCCTTTGGCTAGCAAAAACCTTGAGTTCCCTTTGGTTAGACAGACACAACAACCATCGGTTGTGGAGACGAATGATTATTAATGCACTTTTCTCCCCCTTAAGATAGCACAAAAAAAACTTGCAGCTTTTAGGAAAACACACTTCTTTGATCTGATCTGAACATAGAAAAGCAGCAAAGTTAATACAACTCCCTTGCTAAGCCGTAAGAAGGCAATACCAGATTGATTAGACTTGACATTGTTACTCCATAGATTCTAAGGAGTTTGAGTAACTGCCATTGTTACTGCATAGAGGTGACTTTGAGTAACTGCCATTGTTACTGCATACAGTAGCGTTTAAGGAGTTGCACTAATGTTAATCTAGTTCTTTTGATGGAGACGCGAGGACTGCTGAGCTGCTGATTATGCGGCGGCTGTGCTAACTTCAATTGCTGAGTAAAAGTGCTCCACGAGTGTCCAATGTTGACTGCGGTGCGCCAAACAAACCAGAAACCAAAACAATCAAAACAGTTGGGATTTCAATTAAAAATCACTAAGATTTACGACGGTCTACACTAACCTTGCGGCACTCAACTGTGCCAGGGATGATGGCTTGACGGATCGCACCAATGGCCGTCAGACTGATGGGATCGTGGTAGCTCAACTGCTTTGTTCATTTGGACTGGACCACAGGCCTCATTTTACTGATGATCCGGTGACACCACGGAGCAGCACAACAGAGGATGGAGATGGAGTGGTGGCATGGGGCTTCTGTGGATGACCCGACGCAGTGGAGGCAATGTTTTCCTAGACGGTAAACGGTAGACAGTCGGTCGACCATCGTTTAGCGTTTAATCTGTTTAAACGGCTGTTTAAACGGAGCTAAATGGCATTTAAACGGGATAAACGGTGTTTAAACGGGCTAAACGACGTAGACGGTGGTAACCCATTCAGCGTTTAAACCCGTTTAAACCGTCCGTTTAGGCCGTTTAGGATAACACTGAGTGGAGGATGGAGGAGCGGCAGCTAGTCGCTGGCTGATTGCATCATTCTCTTTTGTGCCTTCTTTCCACACGTAAGACTCCTTGCTAGCTGAATGGTACAAGCATCTGATACATTAGTTCTCTCGTGCAAACTATTGGGCAGTCAACTCAACATAAGAGGAATTATGGTACTCAGCTCGCACTTTTGGCAACAATGAGACATGAAAAAAGTATCTAAGAAAAATAAGTTAAAATTGTATCTCTTGTCAAGCACAATATCATCATCACAAAATAATAGTAAGGACAAACGAGAGTTATAATTTAGTACCAATAAGGCATGCCACAGGTTGGACCAGGGTTTTAGAATAGAGAGAATCAGTACGGGTAAAATTTTAATAAGGGAAGAAAAATAACATAATGCTATGAGAGAATATTTGAGCCATTCAACTCATAGGATCATGCAGCAGTGCATCAGATTCCGATACTAATGAAATCAATTTCCACAGTCGATGTAATTTGCGGTAAGAAGTGAGAATTCACAATCAGAAGCTTTGATTTATTTCCACAGTAGATTTAATTTACAAGGCTCAAAGTACACAATATGAATGAAATTGGAGTATCATTAAAGAACATCACCTTGCCCATAAATTCTAGCAACTCACTGTTGGCTTCCCCTCGTGCAGCAGGGGCAGCTACTGCAACTCGAACATCATCAGCGTTCACTCCTGAAATTAGTACACAATTCTGTCACACATTGTATGTGCAAATAACTGAAAGAAATAGTGTATCACCCATGTCCAATCTGTGTTCCACATGAAACTGTCAGTGCATCCATGCACAAATTTTGCATAAATATTGCATGTTGTCATCTCAAGAAATAACTTACTATAATGTTTAAGTACATACTTGTTATCTTACTATAATGTTTAAGTACATACTTGTTATTGCTGAACGAGTGCCCGGTCTTCCACTTCAATGTCTACTTGGACAAGTCCACTTTCCAGTTGTGTGATGCAGGGGGTTACAGGAGCATCCTACAGTTTTCATAATCATTAAGCAAAGAAGAGAAACAGGCTGAATATACTAAAGGACATTTCAGTTGAGGGTGGTATACACATGTGGATTTGTCTCAGCTGCAACTGAACTCAGTGCTCCATCAACAACATATATAAAAGGGGCATGCTCCAGATCCTCTTCTGATTGGTAACAAAGAAAAGGTCACAGCCTACAGAGCTCACACAGAACTGCTTTTCAAGCTTTCCTTCACCACTGCATCAAAGATTACTTACATAAGTACAACCTGGTAATCACTCTGGCACAATAACTCTGAGGTGAATTGTTGTGAAGGAAGCCCATGAGAGACGCGGATCATGCTAAACATAGTTCAGTAATTCAGTGTGTAATAATACTACTACGCTATTGAAAAATGTGTAAACACACTGCATTAATGAGGCCACCAAGAGATGTATTTCCCCTAGAAAACACCGGTGCACACATGAAGCGAAAATAACACCCAATTCCTTACCTACATACTACCTGACAAATTGAACATATTCACGATAGTTTAAAATTTAGAGAAGAACGCATAAGCAGCAAGAAAGTAGATTTAATCAGAACCTAACTACATTAAGAAGTACATGTGATGTACTTCAACATGAGGGATGATTATTATATCGTTTCAACATTACTTTCTCCGATTCCTTCACTTGGTCTTGTCTAAGACATGTGCTCTGTCAGTCTTTCGCTTGGGCATTTTCTGCAATTGGGTATCTTCAAAACAAACATATCAGATTTGAGCACCAAAAGTCTAATTGATATGAATACATGCATCCAACATTTTCATAGTATTAACATAACCTTCTTTTCTTTTAGCCTCTTGCCAGATCACTCTAAAATATTAAAGATGTGTGCTAAATTGACAATTTCGCACCTACACATTTGAACTTTCCAAAGCAGAGTAAATCTAATTATTCTTCCAACATCTAGCACTGATTTCAGCTATACCATGATCGAAGCTGCTCGAGATCAGCTAACCCAATCATGAAATCTACACCAATCACAACGAAGGACCACGCAATCTCACACAGGAGTCAACAGGCTAGACAAAACCACACAACACAAACAAAGTGTGTATGAGTGAAAGTAGAATTGGGCTCCCGGCCAGCCACAAAATTATCATGATGGCTCATGTATGATTGGAAAGGAAAAACTAATCCCGTGGCCATTCAATCATGGAAATGATTACCTGTTAACCTGCATGGAACTGTGTTGCCAAACTTGCAGGCAAAGACGTCCAGATGCGGAAACAAATGTTGCCGTCGTCGGTTTCTTGCCAGAGGGTTCGCACGGATCCACGTTCCTACAGCCCACGCACCATCGGCAGGGAGGATATGCGATCGAGTTCCGGTGGGGATGAAGCACGGCTGAGGGGAGGGGAAGTTGCGGTAGCGGCGGAGGGGGAGATGCGCGAGGGAGGCGAGGCAGCGGCAGCGCGAGCGCACGGACGACGGAGGAGGAATCGATCGGGGCGACGCAGCGGAGGAGGAATCGATTGTGGGATTACGGTAAAAGTCCCGGAGGCGGCGAGAGGGCGGGGACGGTCGATGGACGGCAGCCACAGATCATACTTCAACCCACATCACCAGGCCAGGCAGCTGCAAGTAGCACTAGCATGTAGCAGTGAGCTTCTAATCTTCTGACAAGATCCTCTCCAGATGCATGACGACCAAGTGTGGCACCATAAGAATCAATCAGCAGATTCAAACCTCTAGAAGTGTTGTCAAGGTAGGAACAAATCTCGCTCCCTAAATTGCCCAGAACCTCCACTTCTGAGCTAATCTCACTAACCCTTTCTCTTGCAAATAAATAAGCACCATGATTGAGATCAACGATCTCCACACCACGGTTGGCAGAAAGAGCAAGAAGAGCATGATACATAGCAGTTTCGGTAGCTGCTCCAACAGAAGAGCAGACCAAACCAGTAGCCTTGAAATCGACTTGCCCATCACCACCGTTCAAGAAAAAATCAAGGAAGCACCGATGACGGTCACCTCGGGTTTCAACTCTTGCACTAGGAGAATCATAACCAACCCTTGCTGCAACCCTGTCTAGCATCATTCGCAAACTTCCACTGATGTTTGTGTATCCTGCCTGCAAAACATGTTTCGTTAACAAGGAGATTAGCACATGGCAGCAAATCAGTAAAGATTACAAAGAAAGGAGAAAGTTCAGTAACAACATACATCATTGTCAGGCAAGTTTAACCCAGCTTCATTTAACAGATCACCAAAATTCTCGTGGGCATTCATTGACTGGAACTGGCCCATCACTTGCTCACGAGCCATACCACCACGGACATGCATCATTTGAAGAAACCCAACACAAGAAATCGCACCTTGGCTAACAGCGGAGTCAACTCCTGTATTCCTCATTTATCTAGCTCTAAGCAGAAAAAAACTTGAAGTAGCACGGATGGAACTAACAACCTCAATTGACTGAGCCGATATATCCTCAAAGATAGACTTGCTCTGATGTAGCTTATCAAGCAACCCAGCATATCTTTCTTTGCAAGACCAAACACGGCAAAGACTGTAACATAGCAAAACATATCCATGATCTTGCCACATGAGCCGTAGAGCATAGCGACACGCACTTTCCTCTGCATCACACTCAGTCCCTGCATTCTCCCCCACAGCAACAATGCTTTGCATCACACCAACCTCAGTCAGACTTGGTAAGTCAAAAGACACACTCACCCTAAACAAATCGTTCCTCACAACATCAGCAAACTCAGGTTCAGTACCACCCAGATCCTTCAGCGCAGCAACAAGAACGGAACGACTGCTAAAAACAATGTGCTGATCCATGGGAATCTGAAAAAAATAGCAAACAGAGGGCAGTTTACTTCAGCAACAGCTTACCCCGAACGCACTTGCATAGATCAAATGAACAACCAGTATCGTAGGCGAAAACAAATATGCTAAGTCAACCGTGAAGGAAAATAAAAACCGAGCAAGCAAACAAAAAAGAAGAGGCAGAGCCCACCATACTGCGAACGAAGATCACTGCACCCCCACCTTTACGAACGAACAGATGCCAATGGGGATTGAAGAAAGAGAAACAAGGCAGTGGTGCTCCTTCTCTAGCAAAGAAGCACGACAGAGTTGTATAAAAGAGCACGCGACGGACCTCAGACTTCACGGGCTATCCGTGTACGCTGCAGGAGAGTCAGAAAAAAGAATGGGTGGGACCCCTTAACTGCAGTCTGCTATGAACATTATTATGCTTGCACCTGACATTGGAGAGACCGGGGGTAATCAGCAGCACTCGCACGGCACCGAAATCCTGACCACATCCCTCAAAGTGTTCCTCGCATACAGCATCACCCCCATGACACACCCCCTACAAATCCGTAGGGAGCAACAACTACAGCCACATGGCAATCTCTTCCCTGAACCTATGGAATCGAACAGAACGGGGGAAGGGAAAGCGCAGAAGGATCAGCGGAGAAACAAACCAACATCTATGCCCCTCGAAATTGAAGAAACAACGCGACGAACCGCGCCCGCATGCGGAGTCCCGGTGTCGTTAGCAGCGGTGCGAACGGGGACGAACAACGCAGGCAACCTGGTACGGCGCAAGCCGCCAGCGTGGCAGGGAGCGGCGATAACAGCCGGAGACGGTGGCAGAGAGAGGCCATGCTGCGACATAGGCCTTGTTTAGATGTCAGAAAAATTTGCCTTTTTAACACACTGTAGCAAAAGGTAAGTTTCGTTTTTTTTTGGTAAATATTGTCCTACCATGGCCTAATTAGGCTCAAAAGATTCGTGTCGCAAAGACCATCAAAACTGTGTAATTAGTTTTTGATTTCATCTACATTTAGTATTCCGAACATATGTCTTTTGACGTATTTAATGTGGTGGAGAGAGAGCGGAAAAAAGGAAATTTAGCCAACTAAATAAGGCCATAGCAGCACATCGATCGGGGAAAAAAGAAAGCGCGGCGGCAGACACCCGATTGACACCGATAGGAGAAGAAGCCGGAAGAAACAGCCGCAACACAACAGCACATCGACGAGCGTGAATTTTTTTTATATATTTATTTTATCGTGATTTTGCAAAAATATATGGTCCGCTACAAATTTTGCAAAAATATACATCTGACGTCGTGACTCACGGCGTCAGGGAGTGTCAGGGACATAACGCCGTGGCCCACGGCGGTAGGAGCCGTCAGGAGTGGGCCCTTAGCGTGGGCCAGACTTGGCGCCATACGCCACGGCGTTAAGCTCCTAGCGCCATGGGCCACGGCGTTAGGTCCTAGCGCCGTGCGCCACGGCGGCAGCAGGCCTGCTAGCGCCGTGGGCCACGGCGCTAGGGTCTGGCTGCCTATATAACACTGAAATTCAGCTGAAAATGTCATAATAATTCGAAAAAAAAGAAAAGAGAGGGGGAAGAGGAGAAGGGAGTGAGGAGGAGGTGGTGAAGGTGCGAAGCTCTGCCGGTTTTTCGTCTCGTTAGAGGTAATACTCTGAAACTTAATAGTTTTAGTGTAGATGTGCTTAGTAGATATATAGTTTTAGTGTAGATCTGCTTAGTAAATACATAGTTTTAGTGTAGATCTGCTTAGTAAATACATAATTTAGTGTAGATCTGTTTAGTAAAATTATAGTTGTAGTGTAGATCTGCTTAGAAAAATTATAGTTGTAGTGTAGATCTGAGTAGATATATTTTGTAGTTGCAGATCCACTTGTTAATAGCGTTTTATTTTTTCATGCTGTCAGACATGTCAGATGATCTCAGTGTAAAGTTGTATTTCGGTAATGGGCAGATTAGATATGGTGAACATGGAGTTGACTTGTCAGAATTTGATTCGGTTGACCATGTGATTAAAAGAGCAGCCTCAAGAACTTGGGGTCCATTACCCAGTTTTTTTTAGGGCATTTCATGTAGATGCAGAGCAACATGACTTGTCCATTATGGCTCTAATCAACAGGAGTGAGTCATTATATTGGGAGCTTATGCCACTTCAAGGCACTGAACATTGGAGGAGTTATATCAAAACAGCATGTGATATTGGTTTGCCTGTGATGTTGTTTATCCAAGTTGTTCATAAGGCTGGGTCTAGTAGTCAAGTGCATGAGGAGGTTAGTGCTGCTCACCAGGGTGAGGCTGAACTACAAGCAGGAGATGGTCCTGCAACTGAGCCACAAGAAGAAGGAGATGGTGGTTCCGGGGAGGAAGAAGAAGGAGATGGTCACACACACTTTGAGGGTGCAATTGACGAGGGGGAAGTTAATGAAGAACTACTCAGACGGTACGAAATGGAGGCCAATAGGGATGAACGTGGGTTGGAAGAGGACTCCTCAGATGATGAGGATGACCCGCTAGTTCCAAGGGATTGGGACAGTTACAATTTCTCACAGCTATCTGTCAATCCTGGTGATAATGTGGCCTGGGAGTATAGAGAAAATGCAGTTTCTGTTGGCGCCATGTATAAGAGTGCGGTAGAGGTGAAGGATGCAGTGAAGAGGTGTTCCACCCTTACTCTGCAGAGAGAGTTCAGGGTAGTGAAGAGTTCTCCACATATATATGATGTACAATGTCTGAAGCCCAACTGTCCTTTTCGAGTGTATGCTTCCAAGGGCAAGTGGAAAAATTATTGGGAGATCAAATTTGTTGTGGTGTACACTTGTGTACTTGAGCAGCTGGATGCAAGCCATCGTAATTTGTCATCCGATTTTGTGGCTAGCCAGATGTTTGCTAAGATTGTGGAAAATCCTGCTTTTGAGTCTAAGTCCATTATCTTGGCAATTGAGGAGAAATTTAGGTATCAGATAAGTTATGGTAAAGCATACATGGCAAAAAAAGAAGGTAATGGAGATGAGGTGGGGAACTTATGAAGCATCCTATGACAATCTGCCTCGATTGCTGAACACAATTGCCACGCTAAATCCTGGCAGTTATTATGATATCAAGACTTATAATCTTGTATCAAGGCCAGGGAAGCAAGTCTTGCAGCGGGCATTCTTAGCATTGGGTCCTGCTATTGCTGCATTCAAACAGTGTCGACCAGTTATTTGCATAGATAGCACATTCCTATCAGGAAAATACAAGGGCACAATCCTTACAGCTGTGGCTGCAGATGGCAACAATTAGTTGTTGCCATTGGCAATTGCTTTTGCAGAGGGAGAGAACGGTGACAGTTGGTATTGGTTTCTGGAGAGATTGAAGCAGATGGTGGTGGGAGATGTGTCAGACGTGTGTGTGATACACGATAGACACAAAGGTATTTTGCAGGCCATTAGTGACATCAAAGAAGGTAGTGAAGAGCGTAACAGAGCAGCACAATGGCCAGATGTGCATAGTAGGTGATGCATGAGGCATATGGGAGCAAACTTTCATATGGGAGGTGTGAGGCATGGGATAATGACAACAAATTTTACTGAGGTCTACAACGCTGTTTTGCGTGGTGCCAGAGCTCAACCTCTTGTTGGTATCATTGAGTTCTTCTTGTACCGCACAATGAAGTACTTTCTTGACCGTGCTAATGCAACACATGCAGCAATGCAGGACCCTCAGAAGGTGTATTCAACATGGATGACTGAGTACTTGAACAAAAAACAGAAGGCTGCTCTCTGTCACAGAGCTTACCCATAACCTCTACGTCGTGATCCTGGCGATGAAGTGCAGTGGAAATATCAGATAAGTTCTCAGTCCAAATCACAAAAGGCAAATGGTGAAATAACAATACAGAAAACAGTTATTGGGAATCATACATGCTCATGCTCTTGCCAGAAGTCACTGCTGCTACACTACCCCTGCTCACATGTGATCGCTGCAT
This sequence comes from Cenchrus fungigraminus, assembly GCA_036936925.1. Lineage (NCBI taxonomy): Eukaryota > Viridiplantae > Streptophyta > Magnoliopsida > Poales > Poaceae > Cenchrus > Cenchrus fungigraminus. Next base: position 58,373,474 of record CM072776.1, on the reverse strand, counting down.
GCCTTGCAACAAAGAATCAGCATTGGGGCCGCTACGTGCCTAAATACTTTCTGAAGCAAACCGTTCTAGACACTTGGAACCACACTATTGAGGGTTACCTGCATCTTGGAACTTTCACTCAAGACCCCAAAGACAGTGCGTTGTACATACCAAATACAGATCCAACCATGTGTCAAGGTGTCGGTCGACGCAAGAAGAAGAGGATTAGGAACAACATGGATGAGGCTGAAGCTGGACGTCAGGGGCAGATATGCTCCAAGTGCAACAATCCTGGACACTCCTACAAGAAATGCACCGAAGCATCTTACTTTTCCACTCCCACTTCTACACCACCTGCAGCTAGTGCACGTGGACGTCGTTCCAGTCGCTACAACGAAGGAATGCAGTGACCGTACTTGTTTGTGCTACCGTGTTGTAATAATTGAACTACTTATGCATGTTGTCGTCTTGTAATATTTGAACTTATGCATGTTATCGTGTTGTAATAATTGAACTACCTTTTCATTTGTTTGTTGTTTTATTCTTGCCGTCGAATTTCTTATCATATCCGGTTATGTTTTGTTCTATAATTTCAAATGAAACAAGTAATGAATTATCATATTTCTCATCTGTTTTGTAGGCTTTCAATGGCTTCAACGGGTCCTGAGTTGGATTTGGAGTTGCTCACCAGTAGGAAGGACAAGGTTCAGGTGCCAAAGGGGATCCACACTCCTATGTGCTACTGCGGTGACAACTGTAAGCTTGTCAAGTGCAACGTTCTCGGGTACTGCTACGGGATGAGGTTCTTCATGTGTGAGAACTACGAGCATGACCCCCTCCCACCATGTCGCAATGTTAAACCAAAAGTAAGAACTAACTAAATTACTAAATAAATATTATGTCATTGCTATTTTATTATGTGCTAACTTGTCTTTGAAAAAAGACTCCACCTCCTCTCTGTGATTTTATGCAGTGGCTAGATTGTGAGCAGTCCGAACAAGACAAGCGTTACGTCGAGGAGACGCGGCGTTCAGCACGTGAGAGGTGGCAAAGGATGGTTGAGGCAGAAAAACAAGAACAAAAACGTAAGGAGTAGCAGGAGGAAATTCGCATTCGGTGGGAGATCAAAGAACGTGAAGCGGTCGCGGCCCGTGAAGCAGATAGAGAGAGGAAGAGGGAGAGAGCTCGCCGGGCTAAGGAAGCTGGGCCGGATGCTATGAGGAAGGGGAAATACCCCCGTTGTACCCAGTAGACGTAGAGTACTCGACGCCGAGTGCTACTGTATCCATAAAAAATTATGATTTCATTTCATCATTCTCCAGAGTCGGGTTGTATCTTTAAGAACTTGATTTAAGATGAATTTCATATGCGAACAGTAAAACTCGTACTAGGTTGTGTTTCCTGTGAACTGCTCCAAATATTGAACACATAGGGTGTGTTTTCTGTGAGTCACTGCACCAAACAGTGTACCTAGTACTAGGGTGTGTTTCTTCTGAGTCACTGACCGTTTTCTTGCCCCGGATCGAATGGCCCACCATCCAGTCTGCGCCTATATATATGTGAGCACTCTTCTCCAGTCTCACTTCACAACACAACATGCAACAATGAGTTCCTGGACTGGGGCTGATGATGATGACTCCATCGGTCCAGCACTATGGAGCCAGCAAGATCCAGAGTTCAACACCAATTTTCCAGTCTTAGACAAGAGAGATTTCAAATCCATGCGTGATGTTAGAAAGTACGCACCAAATCAAACGGTGAACTGGCCAAGGTGTGGACACGGTGAGTTTTGTGTGATGCAGGTTTATCAGGGATGGGACAACTCTGGTCGCCGCTTCTGGCATTGCTCACAAGCATGGGGAGGCAAAACTCCATGACCTCTGTCCTTCATCATTTTATGATTTACTAATGTAATCACCGTTTCTGCAGTACTCCGAACAACCAGATAACTGCGGTTTCGTGCAATGGGTGGATCCCCCAGCTATTCACCCGTATCAAGAGTACATCAACTACCTCGAGGATGTTGTCATCTTCAACCTGAGGCAAGAACTCGCGTCGGCATTGGCTTCTCCAGATCTGACATCTACCAACGGCGATGACGGACCGGTGACCGGACCAATGGTGGTGAAGACGAACACCGGCTGTGAGGACGAGTACTGCTGTTGTCCGTGCCATGAAAAGCAGGACAACACTCCACCAGCAACTCCACCCCGCCACCATCTGATCCAACTCCACCCCCGTCGGGGTACTACATGCCCTCCCAGCACTTCGGCGGGTCTATGATGTCCGGGTTCTCCGGGTATTATTCGTACAAGTAGACTACAATTGTTGTAATTGTTTATTTAAATCCCCTAAGGCACGTTAGGACTAGCAAGAGCGGCACAAAGTTAGGGTAATTGTGTCACACGTGCCATTGCAAATGTTGTAATCGTTTATCTAAATTCGTCGTTAAGTATTAATGGTTCGTCGTTTTATCAATCATTCAACAATTCAAATTTAAAAAAATAAAAAAAAATTCTACCGCCGCAGCCCACGGCGGCAAGGAACAGATACCGCCGTGGGCCACGGCGTTAGCTCAGCGCCACGCTGACGCCAGGCGTTAGGCCCCTAACGTCGTGGCCCACGGCGTCAGGTACGTAATGTCGTGGCCCGCGGCGTTAAGGGTAAGGGCACACTCCTGGCGGCTCCTACCGCCGTGGGCCACGGCGTTATATCCCTGACGCCGTGAGCCACGGCGGCAGATGTATATTTTTGCAAAATTTGTGGCGGACCATATATTTTTGCAAAATCACGATAAAATAAATATAAAAAAAAAATTCGACGAGCGTGGTTGTTCTGGGCTGCCAAACGTGAAACATATATATAGGCCCATGCGTAAAGCAGCCCATGGATTACATGGCTTTTGCGGTTTTTTGAATTTTTTTTTACATTTTCCCCCCCTCAATTTTGCAAATATGGTTCGAAATTTTTTTTGCAAAACTATACATCTAGCGTCGTGGGGGACAGCGGCAGGGACCTACCGCCGTGCCCCACGGCGGTAGGAATGCGCGCGGTACAGTAGCGCCTGCTACCGCCGTGGGTCACGGCGGTAGGGGTCCAGTCTGTTTTCAAAAATTTGTAATTTTTTTGTTTGAATTCGGATGGAGGTAAACTTTATATGAAAATTGTAGCTTTCGACGAGATCTACAACTTTGTACTTCAAAGTTTTTCCATTTGAAGTCATCTTCATAGTCAAATAATCGATATACTATCCAGATCTCAGTTTTCATATCGAGATCTTAGTTTTCAGTTTATATTCAAAAAAATGTAACTTTTTTGCATAAACTCGGATAGAGGTAAACTTTATATGAAAATTGTAGCTTTCGACGAGATCTACAGTTTTGTAGTTCAAAGTTTTTCCATTTGAAGTTATCTTCATACTCAAATAATCGATAAACTATTCAGATCTGAAGACTGCAAACTGAGATCTGGATAGTTTATCGATTATTTGACTATGAAGATGACTTCAAATGGAAAAACTTTGAACTACAAAGTTGTAGATCTCGTCGAAAGCTACAATTTTCATATAAAGTTTACCTCCATCCGAGTTCAAACAAAAAATTACAAATTTTTTAAAACAGACTGAACCCCTACCGCCGTGGCCCACGGCGGTAGCAGACGCTACAGTACCGTGCGCGTTCCTACCGCCGCGGCGGTAGGTCCCTGCCGCCGTCCCCCACGGCGCTAGATGTATAGTTTTGCAAAAAAATTTTGCGGATCATTTATTTTTGCAAAAAAGAGGAAAGAAAAATGTAAAAAAAAATCTCCAGTTTTTTTTTTTTGCCCAGTTTTTAGACCAGCGCGCAAAGGCGCGCCCCATCTGCCAGTATAAGTTTGTTGACGATGGGTGGTCACTTGAACTTTTACACAAGACCATACCTGAGCATTTTGAGCCCGGCCCGGCCCGGGTCCGGCCCGCGCCAGGCCCGCTCACGAAACTTACTGGGCGGGCGTAGGCAGAGATCTTGAAGCCCGCAAAAAAAAATTTGACCCGAGCCCGGTCCGAAATGCTGTTTTTAGTTGTTTTACAATATAAAATGTGCGGGCGGTCCGCCCAAGCCCGAGCCCGGCCCGAAAATTAAGGCCTGACGCGTCCAGTGGGATGGTCATAGGCAGGATTTTTTCAGCTCGAAATAACAGAATTTTTTTTCGGCCCGACCCGAACCCGACCCGGCCCGAAAAATGCTCACCTCTACACAAGACACAAGTGGAGGAAGTACCTCTTGCGTTGTGCCAATTCCAAGGACGGTTACTTGCAGGTGCTGGTACAGGCAGGGGCGCGGCTGCCCCCAACGGCGAGCGCGTAGGTGTGGGAGCGGCGGCAGCAGGAGGGCAGCGGCAAGCGGCGGACAACTACAGAGGCCGCGAGCATTCGAGATGCAATGAATACCCCTTGGTGGTGAGCAGAGCGGCGACGCAAATTGCAGAATTCCGCTGCCTCGCGTCAAAATCCTGTCATTCGGCAAATCCCTCTCTACTGCATTCAAGCGTATCAGGCTTTCCTCCTTTCTTTTTTCTATTAATCCCACCACCGCTCAAAAGGTTGCAGAAAGAAAGTCCATCTTCTTCCTCGTCAATGGTTCTCCAGCTTTGTTAAAATGATCTTATTTAGCACGCTACTGCAGTATTGCGTGTTCTCACAAGGCACTGCAGTAATCTCTGTCAGTAATTCAATTTGACACCTCTGTAATCCAGTTTCTGTCAGTAATCCCAGACTCTTTCAGTAATCTATGAGTAAAATTTGTCGGTAATCTCTGTTAGTAATCCAATGTAATCTCAGTAACTGTTAGTAATCTCTTTCAGTAATCAATCAATACGCTCCATATGAAACTCGTCATATAATTTCAGTAAAATAAAAACCTGCTGATAATAACAAAAAATTATACATCTGTGCTATCATGCATGCATGTCGAAAAAAGAAAACTGAAAATCAACTAAAGAATGGTTACATGAATACTTGGGAAGCGTCTCAAAAAGTATGAGTGATGCAGTTTGCCCAAAATTGATAGTAATTTGGCATTCCCACTGCTGCCTGAAGACCAATTACTGATGGTCGATGAGGACCGGAGCGTCCGAGGACCGGTGGATGGTCGCTCCTTGGTGTGATGAGTGATTGACAACGAGGTGTGGACTAACTCTTGGCCGAGTATTCCAGGAGCAGGTTGCGGCTTGATTTGCGTTGGTGCAGGTGAAGAGCGGGCGCGAAAGGTCTTAGCCTGTGGCCTCCGAGGAGTGGAGAGACAAGTAGGCTCGGCTCAATAGACCCGGTGGCCGAACGGGATCAAGTGCGGACCGCATGGTGGCAAGAAAAGCAAGACGAAGTCGTGTACGGTTTCTTGGTTGAGCCTCAAAACTAAGGTCGAGCCGGGACAACGTGGCGGCCTAGTCATGTGTGGGATTGGTGTGGAGGCTGCACCGAGTCCGCAGGGTTTGCGGCGGTTCACCACAAAACCGTCGAGGTTACTTGGTTGAGCTACAAAACCAAGACCGGAGGCTCGGTGTGCGGAGACGGAATCCGGGCGTGTCGAGAAGCTTCGAGAAAGTTCTTGGCGTCTAGAATCTGCAATAATTGACACCTTGATACATTGGCTGAGTAATGAAATGAAGAGTTAAGCTCTTGACAGAGATAAATAAATCTGTAACAAAAGATCCTTGTTATCATTTTGATAAATACATGATAATTCAAAAGTATTTTGACTTTCAAAGAACAATTCTATACTTTTTCATATTTCAACGTGATACAAGATCCAAGTAAGCACATTAGTTATGTAGTAAACCCAGACTGGGCGGCACATTCAGAGGACATGTCTACGACATATAATTTTGGCTAGTATAAATCAAAATGTTACTGTGCAAGAATTTCAAAAATGTAAAAGACAGCAGAGGTAGTTCAAAAATAGATAACAGTAGATACTCAGCTCCAGTAATATCTAACCTATATTGGCTAACAAGCAGACCACTATGGTACGAAATGCAATATGACAATTCAGATGGAGCTAAAACTCAATCAGGACTGTTAAGTCGATCAATTACAGACCTGAGAACAAGACTATTAACTCATCAAGCAGTCATATAATAATACCTATACCATATTATTTTTTACAACTCTTTTGTGTATTTAAATTTTTTTTAAAAAAAACTATAAATCTGCATAGCAGCCATATAACAATAACTAGGCAGAAGAAAGAAACAAGAACAGTCACAGTTCCATTACAAGCAACCAGTAGCCTAATTTAAATATATACCAGATCGCATCACATTTTATTAACCAATTCTATTCAATCAATAGATAGCTAAAGGTGTAGGTAGTTTGATAGAACATAACAAGTACCAATGTAGTTCACGATTTGGTAGCCTATAAAACTGTAAAAACAAAATACCAGAGCATATAGTATTGTTTAAGAAACATGCATCATCGTATACATAGATTGAACTACCTGACTATTAATTGCAGAATTTACTTATCTTTTCTGTAACTTCTTTCATTATCTTGTTGTAGGCACAAAGCAACAAATGATTTAGCTTTTGACAGAAACATAGAGAAGGGGCAAATACTGGCTTATCTCAACAGAAACTTGACGATGTAAGGAATCGGATGCTCGTAGCCTAAGAGGGGGAGGGGGTGAATTAGGCAAACTAAAACCTTAACCTATGGCTTCACTATTTTTACACAAAGATAAACTAGAACATACTATCTAGATGTGCAACTAGGGTTGTTCTAGTGTGAAACTCCCACCCCAAAACAAAGTTTGCAACCTATAGTCAATCCTAGCATGATACTACTATAGGAAAGTAAAGGCAAGCAAAGATTGCAATAGAGTAAATGCGGAAACGTAAAGGAGATGAAAGGAAGCAAACTCTTGACACGTGATTTATCCTGTGGTATCGGTAGGCACTAAGCCACCTCTAGTCCACGTTGTTGAAGTACTCACACAAGAGTATTGCTTCCCGGTCACCAAGTCTCTCCCAAGAGCACCACTTGACTCGCCACAAAGGCTAGCCACTTAGGCACTCGCCAAGCTCTCTTGGTCACCTTGATGCCGCCTCCACTAAGGAGCTTCTCCACCAAGGAAGGGGGTCTCCACGTCCCCCGCACAAAGTGTCCTCGCCACTCCACACCAAGCCGGAGGGTCGATGACGATTGCTGGTGAGCCACTTAGGCCCCAAGGCTTCCGGCGAACCTTTGTACAACTTGATCCACTCAAGAATCACCTCACAAAGTTGGCACAACCTTGCACTCACTCAGCTCTAAGCTAAGCCTAACACTAAGCACATACACTAAGCATATGCAAGTCTAAGGATGAGCAATTAAGCATTTGGATGGATTGGATATGATATTCTAGGTGTCTTGCACTCTCCTGCACTTCCACACAATCCAGCAACCTCAAATGGGCGAGTGGAGGAGGTATAAATAGCCCAAGGCATCAAACTAGTCGTTGGCTAAAAGCTGCTGAAAGTAGTACCGTCGGATGATCCGACGCTATGCTTTTCCGGGCGTCGGTTCATCCGGTGCTACTAGCCGTTGCCTCCACCGCACATGACCGTTGACACAACTGTTCCGACGCTATGCTCCGACGCACCATCGGATCATCCGGTGTTGAAGACCCCGCAGCCAAATCGTCTCTGTTAGCTTCCACGTGACCGTCGGATGAACCGCTGCTGACCTGTCGGTTCATCCGGTGCTTAAGGCTTCGTCTTGGCGCGTCTCTGTCTTGTTCAAACACGACCACCGGATAGACCGACGGTTCCCTCCAATGGACCGTCGGTTCATCCGACGCTGCTGTCTTCGCGGCTCCTCTTCTCCAATTCATCCGACGCAACTAGGAAAGGGACCGTCGATTCATCCGACGGTATCAATTTAGCTCCAGTCGTTGCGCAGTGTACCAAGTGCTCCGACGCTATGCACCGATGGTACCGTCAGTTCATCCGACGGTGTCTTTTTCCTTCTTTTTTCTTCGCGTCTTCAACTTGGATCTTTGCTTCAACTTAACATACTTAACATGCCATTACTTATAGCCTCAAAATATATACTAAGTCCTCAATTTTGCTATAAGTAACCTAACATGTCCATGGTATGTTAACTTGTGGTGTGACATGTTAGCTTGGGCACGGTATGTTAACATGTGGTAACATCCATGGGACCTAGGAATGCCTACAAAGACATGCTAGACAATGTGGTTAGTCCCATTACTTGTGTTAGCATGAATCACCAAAATCAACTCGAACAAATGGCAAATGAGGCCATGTTCGCTACAGACGATGCACATATAAAATTTTTAAGTTGCTTTAATCCAGTCATGCACATCTACTAGTATATCATTCATTTTCAACTGAAACAATGATGAAGATCCACCGCTCCTCATTACCTGGATGGGGAAGAGCTTGGTGATGCCCTTGCTGGCGAGTCTATCCAACCTCAGCACCCAAGCTAAGGTCGCTTGTGCCAACAGTTGCAGCCAATGGTTGAATTCAATGCAAAACAATATATATTTCATTGAAAATTGCTAGGTTGAAAATGTAAATCAATATACTTGTGAGTTCTGACTTCTGACACTATAAGATGTGACAAGTTTATTTCAGAAATGTGAAAGACATCATCCAACTTAATAGTCACATATCATTCCTACAACTTAATAGTCAGCAGTATATTATTGCATCACACATTGCCATGTCACGTACATGCATACAGCAAAATAGGCAAGGGTATTAAACAAGAGGAGATTTCTTTAAAGTTTAGTAATTACACAAAGGGAGAAACTACCACAATAGGCAAAGACCCATGACGAGCTACTACTAGTACGAGCCAAGAAGTTCCATGACACAGCTACGAGATGATTTCACTACATAGAAGCATGGGATTTAATTTAACCCAACAAGAAGCGATGGAGGAGGAAGATGAGGGAGGGGAGCTGGAGGAGGCGGCGAGGCGCACCTAGATCTTGTCAGAGGTGAGGTAATACGAGGGAAGAGAAGAGTCGAGACCGATGCTTCGCCGCCGCCGTCGACGCCTCCTCCTCTCCTGGATAACGGATGACAGATCTTGAAATTAGAAATCCTCTGTTGGCAGATCGAATCTAGCAAGAAGGGAGGAGGAGGATGGATGACTCTAAGCCTTTTAGCATGTTTCACATCACATCCATAGGGTCATTAGGTGTGGTATTGGTGCTCTTCCAATTTAACTCTATTATTAACCTTAATTGGCTTCCAATGTTCTTATTCATAAAACACAGTGGGTGACGCTTCTTAAGCTCTTTATTCCTATACAAAGCCACTGAACACAAGTGCACACTTAATTAAGTTATAAATTAATTATACCAAAAATGACAAGTTTTATTTACCAAAACAAGATAAATGCATATAAAACTAATTAATCATCTTCTGGGTCCAAATTTTCTCTCACTTATTCTCTGGCTTAAAACTAGGCTATGCACACAACAAATGTATCAAGGGCTACTCTAGATCTTGAACTATGCAATTACATTTAAAACTAAGCATAAATCATGAATAAATATTTCTAACAGCTATAAAATCATGATAAATTCACCAGAGGTGAATCTAGGCATACGAAAACTATACTCCGAAGTTGGGCACAAAACAATATTTATTTTAAGCTATAAAATTAATTAGGGCATATTCCTCATAAATACAAGATAAATCATAATAAAATATTTACTTAGTAACTTTGTGCAAATTTTGGTGCAGAGCCTACATATGGCATTTCTCATAACATAACCAAAATTCAGCTTGAGATCACATCTAGTTTTTGAACTACAACAAAAGTAGATTAAACTGAGTTTGAATTTTCATTAAAAAACTATCAGTCAAAAGTATGGTCATGCTTTGCAAAAGTTGTAGATCTAATCACAGTGGAAACCAACAAAATTGGTTTTGCATTTTTATATTGTCTATTATTTTCTATAAATTTTCTAAGATCTGGTCAAAACTACCAAAGGTTAAAGAATCTTTTTACATAGAAACCCTTGGAACTTTTATTTCTATTACAGATATGCCCTCGGTTTACGCATAAGCCCCTGGAAAGGTTCCCATCTCACAATCGTGCCCTCGGTAGCCAAGGCGGCTCGCCGGCGACGAGGGGCTGCCGGACTTGGCCGTGCGAGACCCTAGGGTGGTTCAGAAGCTCACCACACGTGGATTAGTGACGGTGGTGGGGTCGAAGATGGCTCCGGCGAGTGCCGGTGGCGGAGCAGCGGCGTTGCGCCTGCCGTGGCTTAGATTCTGGCGAGGTTCGGGGAGATGCGGGACAACAAGCGAGTGCTGGAGCTACTACGAGGTATGGGTGAGGCGCTAGAGGTGGGCAACCGCGATGGAGGTGAGCCAAAGGTGGAGCTCAGTGGTGGCGGCGTTAATGGCGTCGGCGGAATCCAGGGGAGGCGGCGGCGGCGGCGGCACTGGCTCGCTCACGAGGGGGTCCTGCCCCTTTAATAGGCGGCCGAGGCTTGTGAAGGCGGTTTGCGAACGTCGAGTGAAGGACCACGTCGCGGTATGGGCGAGAGGGGTGGTGGCGACGTGCGGCGGCCGGGGACCAATGGCGGTGTGGCCGTCCGGCGGGTGGGGACGCGCCGCGTGGCACCGACCAACAGGCCCACTCACTTCACACACATGAGACTCATGGCGCGGCACATGGACCGAGGGACGCTGGCAGGCCTCGACGTGCGAGTACGGCGGGGTACGACGGCGAATGACGTGGCGCAGAGGCGACGTCGTGCGCGTGGGTGTTCCAACGCCGTTTCAATTCGATTTAGCCTAGTTTGACCAAAGTTTTCTCCAAAATTTTGAACTAAAGTGTTCCAACATGCTTATACCAAAGTTGTAGATCTCACTACCCTCTACAACTTTTACAAAGGCTCATAGGTGTTTTTCTCCACGGATTTTGCATGAACTACTCGCCAACATGGAGTTTTTCTCGGCGCCTGTGAATAGTAATGGCTGACGTTGACCAAGGTTTTTCACACATTTCCACTTCAAATTTGAAATGTCACTCAACATGAAAGTTGTGTCCCATGAAAAACTGCATAACTTTTGTATTGGGAGAATTTAAAGTGTTTAGGGGAAATTTGGAGAACACGGCAAAAGTTCTAGAAAGGTTCAAGGGTGTCAAGGGGTTGACTAGGGTTATGACTAGATCTTTGACCAAGGTTTGACCATTAGCACTTGATGACTTGATTAAGATCATGATTAGCCCTAATTAGCATTGATTAAAAACACGGGGTGTTACAGTACATTTTTGACAAATCTTCAAAACGTCATTTATTTTTGTAAAATTGTGAAATGAATATATATATATATATATATATACACACACACCTACCGACCCATCCAACTAGTCGGACGAACCGACCTGCGCTCCCGCGCGCCCGATAACGCCTCGCGCGCGTCATCCCAACCATCCGGCCTCCCCCACGAAACCCATCCCGATTCATTCCCTTTTCCCCCCGAGCCTTCTGGGGCAGCAGCGATCCGGCGGCGAGCGCGGGGGAGGGCGGCGGCGAGCACGAGGGAGGGCGGCGGCGAGCGCGGCGGAGGGCTCTCAAGCGGTATGCCCCTCTGCATCTCCTCCCCTCCGCTCGCCTCTGCAGGCTCCCTACCGCTTTGGGGAGGTAGATCGGAGGCGAGGCGGCGCGAGGTGAGGCTGCAGCAGCGCGCCACTGGAAAGGGTCAGCCGGGGGGGGGGGGGGTTGGGGGTTTGCTAGTGCTCATCGCGCCTACGCCGGTGAGCATCCCCTACCCAACATTGTTTTTGTTCCGAGGCATCCATGGCTGTGCGGGCCTAGTTTTTTCAATTTTTTCCCCTGGATCTCTCTGCAATTCAGGGTGATGGTGGCACGCTGATCACTGGGTAGTGAGGGGAGTAGCAATGTGACATCAAGGTGAACCCTGTGCCTCCGCACACATTCCGCCCCTCCCATGTTCTCCCATTTTTATTATCTCTGATATGTGCTGATGTTTGTTGCAAACATAGAGTTCACAGATGGTGAGTGTGCCTACCAAACACTACACATTTTACTAAAGAGTTTTCCCTAGCAGATATGTGACCATTTTGGCTTAAGCAATCGATTAGCACCCATGCCTTTTTGTGTTAGTTCAGTAATATCCATTGTGTTAGTAATCAACTCGATCGTTTCAGTAACCCTTCCAATCTAATTGTGTTAGTAATCACATCGATCTTAAGTAGTGTTTAGTAATCCCTAGCATTGGTGACCTCTTTTGCGTGTCCCTCCAGTCTAATTGAGCATTAGGCGCTTTGTCACTGAGCATTTTTTTTTTGGCAACGTGGTTATATATATATATATATATATATATATATATATATATATATATATATATATATATATATATATATCCAATTTGCGCACTGGACATGTCATTTTTTCCTATCATTTCTATGAAGTAGCCCAGTACTGCAGCTACATGGTGTGGATATTTAGTAATTTATGGAGTAGTCCTAGTAATTCAACTTCCTGTATTTTTTATCAATTAGTAATTTAGAAATATAAATTGACACTTTCAAGCACTATATATCCACTCAGGGGTCGATCGAGCATTCTTTTTGGTTGCCGCCGCTGCGTGTCGGAGCGATGCCGGTGGTGTGGGTTGGGAGCAGCAGTGGCGTGCTGCAAGCTGATGTTCAGCTCGTGTGACTCACTGCAGGATCGCCATGTTAGTATTTTCTTCTAGGATCTTTGTTTTTCTTTCAGTAATAATGTTCAGTGATTTATCTTTTCATCCTTTGGATTCAGTGATAGAGCATCCCATTAGTTTCATGCTTCAGCTTCAGTAGTCAATCAAGTTTAGTAATTTTCCCAATAGCTTTAGTAATCGATGCTTTTGGATTTAGAAGCGTCTCCCACCAGATTCAGTACTCCTCATTTGGATTTAGCAATGCATCAAACAACTTTCAGTTGTCGATGCTTCGGAATAGCAGTGCATCCCATCTGCTTCCGCAGTCAATCCTTTTTTATGACAGAATGCACCACATCTTCCGTGGTTAACCTTTTGAGAGTATGGCATCATTTTCATTGTTCTTCAGTAGCTTGCTCATTTCTTTCCTCTTCAGTATTTTTCTTTTCCTTAGTATTTTTCCTTTTTTTAGTATTCTTTTTTTAGCATGCATTCAGTAATTGAGGGTTATAGTGTTTAACTTTTTCTTCAGTAATTAAATGCTTTTTTCCATTGCAGTACTTTTGATGGTTCACTAAGCTCAATATTTCGCCATCATTCATTAATCTAAAGTTAAATGATTCCATAGCAGCGTCAGTAATTTCTAGTGCTTCCTAGTGTTTGATCTAAAGTAGTCCTGATTATTCAGTTTCTAGATTGTCATTGTATTTATCATTTAATCTATGGAACTTAGCAAAAGTATTGAATCATGATAACCCAGTAATCTAGTATTTCATCCAACACCCTCATTGATTATGTTAGTGAAGTAATTATGTAAACATGATCGTGAATGACTATTTTTTAGTACCATACATTTTTTTGGAGCCTCAAATTTGACCCCCCCCCCCCCCCCATTGTGCTCCATTGACCCTTACAAGCAATTTAGGGAGCTTAGTTCAGTAACTCAAAATTTTAAGTAATCACTGTTGTTTACTGATGACTCTACTGAGCTGGTTTGTGGATCATTTTAGTTGTAGCGGGAGATGTGGCTCAACTTATGGACCATTTTGTTCAGTAGATTTTACTCCACTAATTTCTATGTGTGTATTTAGTTCACTCAATGCTAACTAGTTTCCCCTGAGGGGATGCGCTAGGATTTGATAGCGCATTTGATTTTTCACTAGGGTTTTCTTCATTTTTTTTCAGGGTGCCAGCGGCAGCATTTTGATCTTTCAGTCGTGAGTGTGGTGAGCCTCGTCCCTACACCCCCCCTGCTGCTCCCTGTTCTTCCCATCCCCCCTGTAATGTTGATTGCTACTGTCATGGCCCCCAATTTTCCCCACTGTCCCTATAGCAGGAGTAGCACATCAAGAAATTGTGGTGCAAAATTTTACACCGCACATCACTGATGCTTCAATTCTTTATTCCACTGTCACAGCTAGCTCTCTTTTTGTGTGTTTTTACCATACTACTAGGGAAACTTAAATTACTGAAGTCATTACTGAATGCCATTTCGAGGCTTCAAGAAGTTCACTATTCATTACTAAACATCATTATGCTTTCAGTAATTTTCAGAAGTCATTTTTTCACAGCAATGTTTTAGGCTTCAACGTGCATCCAAGCAAAATATGTCAGTAATATAATGTTCAGGTCCTAGATAGTTTCAGAGTAATATAAGCTTTGTGTAATCAAGTAAGCCAACTGTATAGTGTTCAGTTTTAGTAATTGGTTAATGTAGTAGTTCCATGCATCCTTTTATTCTTTTCCTCTTCAGTAATTTTCATATTCTACGGTAGCTCAGTAATCTTATCTTATCTTTTGTGTTTTTACTTCAGCGCTATGCACTTTCATGAGCATTTTTATAGTTTATGTAACTCAATATTATATTTATTTTGTGTTCAGTTGTTTGATGGACTGCTATACCTCCACAACAAGTATCCAACAGCACCTACTGCTACCGCAAGAATGTCACTGATGTTGGCTAGTACGACTTGTGTGCACTGCTTGTTATTGAAGATTTGAGATCAAAGGTCGGCAAGTAGAAGAAATTAGGGGCTAAAGTGGATGGTGACATCGCCATTACAACTCTGCGGCCATTTTCTGTATTGCCAAAATAGCTTTTCACTGCAAAGGGATTGACGTTGCTCTTTTTTACCTTGTAATGGTTGTTAACTCCTGAGTGTATGCACTGACCCGAGGGGATTGATGTTGTTTCTTTGACCCGGCATTGTTCTGTAATATCGTGCTTGTAGTCACTATTAAATTACTAAATTACTGATGTGCAAAGGGATTGACGTTGCTCTTTTTTTACCTTGTAATGGTTGTTAACTCCTGAGTGTATGCACTGACCCGAGGGGATTGATGTTGTTTCTTTGAAACGGCATTGTTCTGTAATGTCGTGCTTGTAGTCACTATTAAATTACTAAATTACTGATGATGTCCATGTGTTGCTTAATCACAGAAAATTAGTGATGTGTACATAGCAAGATATCACCCTGCACGCATCCCCTATGTTTTGTAATTACTAAGTTACAGGGGGGGAGTGAAGTTTGTTAAATTACTGAGATGGTGTTGAATTCCAGTATTTTTCAGTAATCGATCTTTTCATCCTTTGGATTCAGTAATTGAGCATCCCACCAGTAAATCAATTTCAATAATGCATCCCAATAGCTTCAGTAGTCGATGCTTTGGGATTTAGAAGTGCCTCACATCAGCTTTAATAATCGATACTTTTGAATTTAGTGATGCATCAAAGTAATTTGGTTACCATAACCCATGTAATAACCCATGTAATATACATCAGCTTTAGTACTCAATCAAGTTTATTAATGCATCCCAATAGGTTCAGTAATGCAATGCGATAATATATTTTACTGTAAAAAGGAAAACCAAGACATTACTGAAGTGGAGTCTTGGAGATTCCAATAGATTTTAATTCAGTAATTTTAAATCTAAAGATGTGTTTTTACTTGTTTGATCTAGGACTAGTTCCAGACCTATTGACAATTTAATCCTCATTAGTAGTCAATCATCCCACTTTTTGGACTCAGTAATGCATTGTGTGAGCCTTTTTTCCTTGACTAGGGAAGCAGAGTTCAGTAATACAACGCTATAATAGATTCTAATTTAAAATGAGAATAACTGAGATATTACTGAACATTATGGAGTTTTGGAGAATCCAACAGCAGCATTGAATGACAGCAACCAGTAACCACCTACAAGTAGCATCATGCATCAGGAGACCACTACGGATGAGTTATTCAAATATCATCTGTTCTTTACAAAATACTCCAATCTTCCACATGGACAACCAATGCAACTCCTGCAAGCTGATTACAGATCTGATCCCCGCTGCACCCTCCCCCTGCATGCTGAACATTCATGATCATAATAATTACTGAATGTTAGCAAGGACACAATTTGGATAGAATTAGTCAAACACACATATCATTCGTTCTGACGCAGGTCACTCCAACCATATCCTATAACCATTTATTGTTTGATATTTCAGTAATCCACAGTAATTCAATAACCAACATCACAGTATACTCAGTAATATATACTTAGTAATACAACAATATATGCTCAGTAATAGATGCTCAGTAATATATACTTCGTAATATATCAACATATGTTCAGTAATATATGGTCAATAATATATATACTCAGTAATATATGCTCAGTACTACATCAACATAAGTTCAGTTCTATATATACTCAGTAATTAGTGGTAGTGGTTGATTCAGTTTTCGAGCAAATGATAGAAGGTACCCTCAGTAATTCTTGAACATCATAGAAGGTCCAATTTTGCATCCAAATCATTGCAGACCAAGCAGAGATGGACATTAATTTCAGTATTGGTGTTCCGTAATAAAGTTTGCACACCCACATTACTAAATTTCATCTGGATAGGCAATTTCTGCAAGTCAACACCATTCATTACTAAACAAGGGCAAAGGTGCCTGTACGCATAACTGAAAAGGTAGAACATCAGGGGCGTTTTGATTTTTCTCCCAAAGCATCACACTAATCCCACAGTTATAGACAGAGACTACCTTCTTACTAGATCGATGCCACATTCCCGGTTGCAAATCATAGCAGGCCACACCGGTGTTTGGTTGGAGCAGCAAGAGTTTTTATCTATTCCCCCCAAGGTCCTTGTGATGGATGAGGATGGAGCTCCAGTTTCAACTATGCGCATGGCCTTCAGTAACCTGATGATAATCAGTAACCTTTCAATAGTTCACATAGCTTAGTAAGTACAATAATCTCTGAAATTCGCAATCCCTGAAACAACCTGATGGATTTATTAGAGAAATCCCAGTTCTAGTGATGATAATCATATATTGGGAATAGCAATTACTGATAGGGGTAGAGGAATCATTAAGGGCAGGAAACTTTTGCAATTACCGAATGCCCCAATCGATTGAATGGATCTTCATCAAGCATCTTAGTACAACTGTTTTTGCAAGCAAAGGTTGCTGCAGCTAGTTAAAGAATAGCATCACAATTTAACATTAGGTTACTGCAGTAATCTCTGACATTCATAATCCACTGTTTTTAATTTTTTATTAGTTCAACAAAAAGTATATCAGTAATCACAGTACTAGCATTATCTCGGTAGGCCAGTAAATTAACACAAAGCATAATTTTACCAGCATTCACACAACACTACTGAGATGGAGAAGGTGCCCGACACAATAATCTCAGTAATCCTGAATCCAAAACAGTAATAATATTTTTTCACCTAGCAAATCATGCACACAAATACTGAGAATGAGGAGGAATCTAGATAATTTCACCTGTTTGTCTTGTGGATGCCAAAATTCAGCCAGCTGATTAAGGTTTTTCTAAAGCAATTACTAAGTGGAATCATAAGTAATTACTGAGGAATCCATAAGCGTCGCTACTGAGCGCTCAGTGAATATTTGGATAGCAAAATTTCACCAAGCATCGCTCTAATCCCCCATAGTAAGTGTTGATAGCACAATTTCTTACAGAATAGCGCCCACACACCAAATCTACGTATTCCCTCCGTCCGCGTCCCAAATTAAAATGTACAATTTGAGAAGAATATAATATTTTTATGCCTCAGAAAAAAATATGATATATTCGATTGACTTAGAAGGGTATAAGCAAGCGCTGCAGATAAAAATATATACCTATTCCCTCCGTCCGTCCCAAAATGAGCCAAATACAATTTGAGGAGCCAAATACAATTTGAGGAGAATATATTATTTTTATGCCTCAGGAAAATAAGAAAGAACTCTGATCAAACATAGGATAGATTCGATTGACTTGGGAAAGCAGATAACAAAATATGTGAAAACACAATTGATAAGTTCCTCGACAGACTCAACCAACTGCAGGCGTACACATCACTAATACAACTCTCAAGTCTCAACTATACACCTTTTTGGTTGGAATCCTCTAATTTGTTGATCTCAATCATGCTTTTCCTTTCGAGCAGCCTCAATGGCCAAGGCATCGTCCAATTTCGATTGCTTCTGAGCCTCCAATTTGGCTTCCAACCTTTTCAATCGGGGCAAAAGCGAACCATATAAGTAGAACAAGGAACCGAAGAGCGCAACGTAGGCAACACCGGCTCTAATCTTAGCAAAATCCTGAAAAGAAGGATAAGCAGCCGAGACATGCACATCGGCGAATAATTAGAGACGGGAAGAAAAAAAAACTGAATCATAGAATCATAGTGCTCTCGCAGCGGCAGAGACATACAATTTTACTGGTAGGCGGCGTGGAGTTGAGGCTATGAAGTCCACGCTGAGCATGAACAAGACGATGATGCGGCGGCGACGGCGCGCGAGCAACCTTTGTCGCCAAAGATTGAAGCCCTGCTGCGTCAGCGACGCCCGCCACGAACTGATCCCCTCGCCCATGCTGGAAAAAAAAAGTAGCAGTAATTTTTTTTCATATCATATAGGTATAAGGTATCGCCCCTTGATTGAAGGCAGTACCTGGAATCTGGTTGGCGGCTGCGTCAAGGAAGAAGCAGCAGGCCCTAAGCCATGGAGCCCGCGCGCGAGAAGAGGATGATGGTGCGCTGGTGGTGCGCGCGCCATCTTTCTCGCCAAAGATCGCAGGAGAAGTGCCGCCGCCATGACCGCAGATGATGCTCCCGATCGAAGATTTGAACTGCTGTTTCCTCCTCCTCCTCCTCCTCCTCCTCCTCTTCTTCTTCTTCTTCTCTACAATACAAATCTGAGTTCACCTCCCTCGAATATATGGAGCCTACTAGGGCTGCGGCCGGCGGGGGAGACTCGGAGTCGGGGCAGACTTTTAGGGTTAGGAACGGATAAGCGCATCCTAGCCGTCCGATCCGGAACCCAGCCGACAGCCTACCTGGGCCGATGCCGTGAGAGCCTGTTGGGCTGCTGCCCAACAACCCAGCCCACTCCCTTCGCTGCTCCCTTTTCCAGTCCAAAATATTCAAAGCAAGCCAGGGTTGGGCACTTGGGCTCGACTTTGCAAGCTGAATTTTTTTTTATATATTTATTTTGTCATGATTTTCGAAAAATAAATGGTCGAATCAAAATTTTCGAGAAATGTACATCTGGCGCTCCTGCCGCCGTAGCCCAAGGCGTTAAGTCTCTGCCGTCGTGGGGCACGGTGGCAGGAGGCTGGTTCCAGCAGTAGGGCGGGGCGGCGCGGCGCCAGGACCCTGCCGCCGTGCGGCACGGCGGCAGAAACCTACCGTCGTGCCCCACGGCGTTAGGGTTTTTTTTATTTTTTTTAGTTTTTCATTTTTAAAACACTTTTAACCTTTTTAAAAACGACAAACTAATAAGTGTAAGCATAATCACAAGGGAATATCCTAATCAACGAGTAGATGGAAATAGTTTATACAAAATCATGGTAAAAGTAGTACTACATCTAAATGCGTCGGCCCCTCTTCCCCCTAACAGCTCTAGCGCCAGCCCAGGTGTGGTCCCGGTCATACGTCCAGGGGTCAGGTGCCCTGACCACCTGCGGTCCTAGCTGGCCGGGAGACGGTGTCGCCATGGCCGCTTGCGACGAGCCTGCAGCATCCGGTGTCGCTCCGCCCGCCGGTGTCGCTCCGCCGCCCGCCGGTGTCGCTCCGCGGGCCGTGGTCGCTCCGCCGGCCGCCGGGGTCAACTGTGACGGCTGAGTTCCTGTCGCCGTGGGGCACGGCGTTAGGGGTGACGCCAACGGTCGGCAGTACTGGCCGGTGGGGCCAGGTTCCTGCCGCCGTGCCCCGCGGCGGCAGGACTGCTACCGCCGCGGCCCACGGCGGCAGGAGTCTAGCGCCGTGGGTCACGGCGGCAGCGACACACCTATATAACGGGCCGAGCCCCTGCCGCCGGCCCCTCACTCCTCCCTCACTCCTCCAAATCTTCGACTTTTAACCCTTCGGAGCACTTCTGAGGTATGTTTCTAAATTTAGTCCAGTTTAATTAGTATAGTTAGTTAGTTTAGTTAACTTAGATTAGTTAGTTAGTTTAGTTAAATTAGTTTAGTTTAGAAATTTATTTTAGTTAACCTAGTTTAGTTAAATTTAGTTTAGAAATTTAGTTTAGTTAACTTAGGTTAGTTAAATTGATATAAATTTCATAAAGAATAGTTTAAATTCACATAATTTGTTTTAATTTATTTTAAATTTGTGGAAACTGGTTATAATTGACATAATTAGATTAAATTGCTATAAAATTTGTAGAAAATTATTTAAATTCACATAATTTGTTTAAATTTGTTTTAAACTTCTAGGAAATGGTTATAATTGACATAATTTGATTAAATTGCTATAAAATTCGTAGAAAATTATTTAAATTCACATAATTCGTTCAAATTTGTTTTAAACTTCTAGAAAATGATTATAATTGACATAATTTGATTAAATTGCTATAAAATTCGTAGAAAATTATTTAAATTCACATAATTCATTCAAATTTGTTTTAAACTTCTAGGAAATGGTTATAATTGACATAATTTGATTAAATTGCTATAAAATTTGTAGAAAATTATTTAAGTTCACATAATTCGTTTAGATTTGTTTTAAACTTCTAGGAAATAGTTATAATTGACATAATTTGATTAATTTGCTATAAAATTCGTAGAAAATTATTTAAATTCACATAATTCGTTTAAATTTGTTTTAAATTTGTAGGAAATGGTTCTAATTCACATAATTCACATAATTAGTATAATTGGAAAAATTGATTAAATTATATTTTTTTTCAGTTATGGCTGCACCGCTGGAGTACGTACGGTCGGAGTTGTTCGATGAGGCGGTGGACCGGCACCACCGCTCGTACGTGTCGGCTGTTCTCGGACGTCCGCTCGGCACGATACGTTGCCGGACGACCCGCACGTTGATGCCGATACACCAGCGGTGGATTCCGAAGTACGTAATTCATATTTATTATTTATTTCTGTTTCTTTACAATAGTAATTACGTTAAGTAAATTAATATTTTTTTCAGGCTACGCGCTGCAGGACTTCTCCCTGTTGCGTGGTTGGTCGAGGGGGACAGGCTACGAGCTGAGGTTCCCCGGGCGGAGCGGTTCACGCGGTTCAACTACGACGCCCCGCTGATCGCCACGTTCATGGACCGGTGGCGACCAGAGACGCACACGTTCCACTTCCCTGTCGGCGAGATGACTCTCAGTCTGGAGGACGCCGCGATGTTGGGAGGACTGCCGTGTGCTGGCCAGGCGATGGGGCCGGTCGACATCCCCGCGACGTGGCAGGCTGACTTCCTTGCTCGGTTCGCGCGCCGGCGCCGTACGTGCCCTTCGTCGACACCCACAGGCCCACCTGGACTTGGATCCAGCAGTTCAGCATACGCGATTCTAACTCTTATTTTCAACGTTTGTATGCATTTTAAACGAATGTGACGACGGACATTTGTGTGTGTGCAGGCTGACTACATGGCGGACGATGCCGACGACCACACGTCAGACAGGTTTTTGGAGGTCTACCTGCTCTGGCTGTTCGGGTGGGTGCTGTTCTGCGAGTCAGCGGGAGACTCCGTGTCGCGGTGCATGATCCCCTGGGCTCAGAGGATCGCCGACGCACCCCTCGAGCAGATGCCCCAGATCAGCTGTGGCAGCGCTGTTCTGGCAGCTACCTACAGGGGGCTGTGTTCGGCAGTGACGAGGCCGACGAGTAGGGAGGCGATCCTCCTGGGGTGCCCTCTCCTGCTACAGATGTGGATCCACGAGCGGTTCGACATCGGTCGGCCCAGGACGGACCTCTCTGAGTACGAGCCGCCGGCCGACGGCATCGACCCAGCGGACCTCCCCACCATGGGTTCTCTGTGGTGTCTCCGGAAGGTAATGACCTCCCTTTACGTGATTCTTCGCGTTATGAGTTCTGTAGTTCGATTCACTTAACTTTTCTCGTTCTTTGCAGCACGTTTGGGCTGGGGAGCAGCCGAAGAATGCGTATAAGGACTTCGTTGGGCAGATCGACCGGATGGTCGATGCCCAGGTCCGGTGGACGCCGTACGCGCCTGCTACCCCGCCACCGCCACCTGTCCCGGACCACGACAGGGTCCTGCCGGACGCGACGTACCCGGTGCGTCGAGACCAGACCGCCGACACAGCGGTAAGCTACGATACTGCAAACATATTACATTCATATGACTTTTCATTATAACATGTGGCCCACGGCGCTAGGCTCCTGCCGCCGTGGGCCGCGGCGGTAGCAGTCCTGCCGCCGCGAGGCACGGCGGCAGGAACCTGGCCCCACCGGCCAGTACTGCCGACCGTTGGCGTCACCCCTAACGCCGTGCCCCACGGCGGCAGGACTCAGCCGTCACAGTTGACCCCGGCGGCCGGCGGAGCGACCACGGCCGGCGGAGCGACACCGGCGGGCGGCGGAGCGACACCGGCCGGCAGAGCGACACCGGCGGGCGGAGCGACACCGGATGCTGCAGGCTCGTCGCAGGCGGCCATGGCGACACCGTCTCCCGGCCAGCTAGGACCGCGGGTGGTCAGGGCACCTGACCCCTGGACGTATGACCGGGACCACACCTGGGCTGGCGCTAGAGTTGTTAGGGGGAAGAGGGGCCGACGCATTTAGATGTAGTACTACTTTTACCATGATTTTGTATAAACTATTTCCATCTACTCGTTGATTAGGATATTCCCTTGTGATTATGCTTACACTTATTAGTTTGTCGTTTTTAAAAAAGTTAAAAGTGTTTTAAAAATGAAAAACTAAAAAAAAAACCCTAACGCCGTGGGGCACGGCGGTAGGTTTCTGCCGCCGTGCGCCGTGCCGCACGGCGGCAGGGTCCTAGCGCCGCGCCGCCCCGCCCTGCCGCTGGAACCAGCCTCCTGCCGCCGTTCCCCACGACGGCAGAGACTTAACGCCTTGTGGGGTACGGCGCCAGATGTATATTTCTCGAAAATTTTGATTCGACCATTTATTTTTCGAAAATCATGACAAAATAAATATAAAAAAAAATTCTTGCAAGCTGTTGGAATTTTTTCTTTTTTTACATTTTTTTCACATCAATTTTGCAAAAATATATGGTCCGCAAAAAAATTTCTAAAAATTGTAGCTGTTGTCCCCCGCCCCCGTTTCGAAACCGACCCCGCCCGCCGCCGCGCCTCGCTTCGCACCTGCACCGCGGCGCCGTGCGCCCATGACGCCGCGACGCCGGGATGGTGCACCTCGCCCCGCGTCAGCGTCAGCCCACCGCGCGGCTCCCCGCTCCACCGCAGCCGCCCCCGCGCCCGCCGTCCGACCTGCCGCTCCCGCTCCTCCCGCCGCCGTCGCTCACCTCGCTGCTGCTGGCCGCCGTCGCCACCTCGCCCTCCCTCCGGCACCTCCGCCACGTCCACGCGCTCATACTTCGCCTGCCCGTCCCGCCGCCCACCGCCCCGCTCCTCCTCTCCCGCCTGCTCCGCCGCCTCGCCGCGCTCCCGCTCCCGCCCGCGCCAGCGCGCGCGCCGCTCCTCTACGCGGCCGCCGTCTTCTCCTCCCTCTCTCCGCCCGACCCCTTCCTCGCCGCCGTGCTCCTCCGCTTCGCGCACCTCACGCAGCCGCCCCTGGAGACCTTCCGACTCTTCTCCTGGCTCCGCCGCGAGCGCGGCGGCGAACTCCCGTTCCTCCCGTACGCGTTCTCCCCACTGGCCAAGTCCGCGGCGGCCGCGCGCTTCCTACCCGCTGCAGCCGCGTCCCACGCGGTCTCGATCCTTCTCGGAGGGTTCGATAAGCATCGCTTTGTTGAGAACTCGCTCATCGGCGCGTACGATGCGTGTGGTGATGTCGGCGCTGCACGTAAGGTGTTTGATGATATGATGGTGAAGGATGCATTTTCTTGGACAAAAATTGTGGTAGCGTATTCTAAAAGTGGGGATATGGGGTCTGCAGAGGAGGTGTTTGTGCGGTGTCCGGTGAAGGATATGGTGGCGTGGACAGCTATGGTGACTGGGTATGCGCAGAATGCCATGCCAGCAAAGGCATTGGAGGCATTTGAGCAGATGGCGGCAGCCGGCTTTGCCATTGATGAAGTTTCACTGACCGCTGCCATCTCAGCTTGTGCTCAGCTTGGTGCGGTGAGACGTGCTGCCTGGGTACAGGAGATTGCAGAACGGAGTGGTTTTGGGAGGAATGTGGTTGTTGGGTCGGGGTTGGTGGACATGTATGCGAAGTGTGGTCTCATTGACAAGGCGTGCAAGGTTTTTGAAGGGATGCAAGAGAAGAACGTGTACACTTATAGCTCAATGATTGTTGGCCTAGCGTCACACGGGAGGGCTAACGATGCGATTGCTTTGTTCAACGACATGGTTAGCAGGGCAGATGTGGAACCAAATCATGTTACCTTCATTGGAGTATTGACAGCTTGCAGCCATGCAGGGATGGTTAAAGAAGGGCGCTACTACTTTGCGCAGATGAAGGACAGGTATGGGATATTGCCTTCTGCAGATCACTATGCTTCTATGGTTGATTTGCTTGGTCGGTCTGGATTGGTGATTGAAGCCCTTGATCTGGTGAAGTCAATGACCGTAGAGCCTCATGGTGCTGTCTGGGGGGCACTGCTAGGCGCTTGCCGAATCCACGAAAATACTGAAGTTGCTAAGGTTGCTGCTGAACATCTTTTTAAGCTCGAGCCAGAGGGCATAGGGAACTATGTCTTGTTATCAAATATACTTGCATCAGCTGGAGAGTGGGATGAAGTGTCGAAGGTTAGGAAATTAATGCAAAATCGGAGGCTGAAAAAGAACCCTGCAGTTAGCTGGTTTGAAGGCCGGGATGGTTTGGTGCATCAGTTCTTTGCTGGTGATAATACTCACCCAAGGACAAATGAAATAAAGAAGGCATTGCTGGAGTTAGTAGCAAAATTGAAACTTGCAGGTTATGTGCCAAATCTGAGTTCAGTTGTTTATGATGTAAGTGAGCAAGAGAAAGAAAGACTGTTAATGGGTCACAGCGAGAAGCTTGCTCTGTCATTTGGATTGCTCACACTTGGGTCTAGATCTACAATTAGGATTATAAAGAATCTAAGGATCTGTGAGGACTGCCATTTATTTATGCGATTGGTGTCAAAAGTTGAGCCCATCAACATTATTGTTAGGGACAATATGAGATTTCACCACTTCAAAGATGGAGAATGCTCCTGCAGTGGATTCTGGTGAATGCAGAATATGATTTTTAAATAAGTTAATAAGTGGCAGAATATGTCTCGAATTATAAGTTGTCAAACTTATTCATCTGGCTTGTTTCTGAACATAGAACACTCAGCTTTGAATGCCAGAACAAGCTAACTTCAGAATACGAAGAGATACATGAGTCATAATGCAGATGCAGTTGGCAATGTTTTGTAACAGAGAAGTTTGGGTGTTTGATTGGGAAAGTGGTCGTATTGATTTTTAGAAAATGATACTTAAAGCATATAATATGTAAAATGCACATGCTGTAGGAGAAACACCTTTTGTGATAGCAATGGATATAAGTATTTAACTATTTCTGTAGGAGAGCAGAAATCAGAATCTTTTATTTCTTCCACACTTGCTTGATGCAGTTTCATCTTTGTTTAAAAACTCTACATTATGGTCAAGACAAAACAAGAACTGACCTTCCACGACTTCTTTGCTTGGCATTGCATTAATGCAAGCTCTAGCCAGTAGTCACGCCTGACAAGCCCTAGATTTTAGCATACATATTTCGAGTGGCTAGGAAATAATTCTGAGCAAAATTTAATGGAAGCATTAAAGGCTGTATGGGTTTTTTTTATGAGGTGCCTTTGGTGTTAAAACTGCATTCTTCCAGACTTGTATTTCCACAAATGCATATCCCTTTTTGCGGACGCTTTGTCTTGCACAGAATAAAACTCTAGCGCTGTGTCATTACACCATCTAACTAACTGATTAGATAACCAATCTGTCTCATCGATGCTGGCCAGAAGGATTTCTTTCCCTGCTGCCTGAGAATAGCCAATGTGGTCTTTTTGCTACAGGTGAACTGGGGCCGATGCTTAGTTTGAGGTCAAGATCACTCTCCACAGAGGCACTCAAATTTCCATCTTCGACTGCTTTCTGGCTGCCTACTGGGTTTTCTGTGCGATTTCCTTCTTCGGTTGCTGAGTTTTCTTCACTGAAGAGGCTTAAGCATATTCCTGACTTGCATTGTTGAAGACCCAAATGTTCAGGTACCTGTGGAGTAGCAGAGTGTTGTGCATTACCAAGGCAAGCAGATTGATTACTCTCAGAAGTGGAGGAACTTCTGTTGTGGTTTGATCTTGATCTCTGCACTATTTGTTGGCTTTCTTCTGTTCTATATTGGAAATGTTTCCCACAACTAACTTCAGTCATCAGTGATTTTTGTACATGAGATAGCCGATGCAGTTCGTGCACCTGATGCAAAAAGACAGTATAAAATGCCAACGTTCTATTCACTGGAATTACAATATAACTTAGATCCTATTAACATTGGCTGTCAACTTATCTCTGGAGAGATGAAAGTTTATGCATAATAAGCAGTAGTATGCACTATATTATAACAAGAGCCTATATCGATCTGTTAGCTTTCTCATCTACACATGCAAATATACTGTGCAAAATCAGAAGTTTTCAGAGTCTAACTTCTTAATGAAATGAAACATAGCTCTCTGGCGTTTTTTAGGACATGTTACTGTGTACTATGTTTCAGCAGATATATATAGAATCTACGTGCTTCCAATATTCTATAGATATCTGGTAAATCTTATCATTTAGATGTCTTTCAAAGAGTGCAGGGCTACTTGTTACGTACCTGCTGTCTGAAGACCTTATCATGCTCCATGATTGTTCTCCTAACAGATTCCTTACTATCATGCTTGGAATGCTCATCCATTGGCTCCTCGAAAGAGTGCAAAAGCTTTTGCCCACTAGCTTTCAGCAATAATTTGGCTATCTTCTTGAAAGAATATCTACTCTCTATATCTGTTATGAACTGCCACGCAGGGGAAAGTGATTGGAGGAATTGGGGCTGATTTGTGGAGAATTAAGGCTAGGAGCTACAGTACCCCACGGTGCTACAGTACCGCGGGTACTGTTCACGTGGAGAAGGTTGAGAGTGGGGCAGCTAGGGTTGCTGGGTCGCGAGGAACGCCGGGTGGGTACTGTAGCTCCCAGCCCTAATTCTCCACAAATCAGCCCAATTCCTCCAATCACTTTCCCCTGCGTGGCAGTTCATAACAATCTGGTATCAGAGACCGTGGCTGAATTCTACGTTGCCGGCGCACATCCCTGGGCTGCGTCGGCCCTGTTCTCCGCAGTGCCGCCGGGCCCTCCTCCGCTCCCCCACGCCCTCTCACCCGAGGAGATGACGCGGATGCTCCTCGACCACGGCGCTGCCATCCGCGGGATTCACGAGGAGTTGGCGCTGTTGCGCGAGCTCCTGAGGGGCAGGCTGCCGCTGCCGCGTGCGTCCCTCCCTGCCTCGGCAGCGGCAGCACTCCCGATGCTGTCCACAGGACCATTCGCAATGGAGACGGCGGAGAAGATGCTTACCCGACAGGTGTCCGCGGCAGTGCGACTGCAGGCAGTAGCACGCGGCCTCCTGGCGCGCCGGCGGGTGGGGCGGCTACTCGATATGCAGCTGTTTCAGCCCCGCACCCCGTCGCAGTTCCATCAGGCTGTTTGTCGCCACGCAAAGGCGGCGACCACGGCAGCGCAACATCAGGCGGCGTTGCGGCTGCAGGCGGCGGCGCGCTGCTTCCTAGCACGACGGCGGCTATAAAAGGCGCACAAGCAGATGCGGGATCGGGAGGCAGCCTTGGCGGCGGTCGCCTTCGCCTTCGATGCAGAGGGATGCGACCTCGACTCGCTCGATGGCTACCAGCAATTATGCCGATCCGCTGCTATGTCCAAGGGTGCGCATGGTGTTTTTCCTGCAGACGGCGTACTCCAACTCTGCGGGGATGGTGGTAGGGGAGGTGTGTTCCTCCTTGTCACCAGCGGGGACGCACTGCCTAGCGCCTCAGCTTTCCGTCTCCGACCACCGCGTGGACGTCTCCGTTGGTCTTCGTCGCGACTGCTTCCAGGTGGCTGTGCCCCTGCGCCCCTCTCGTTCCGATGGTCTCCATGGGATCCAGGTGGTCGTACACATGCAACTTCGTCATGCGGATGGTGCCTACCTTCGGGGAGTCACACAATAAAAAGTCTGAGTCTATTTCCGATTAAGAATAATCAAATTAGCCGAGATGTAAAAGGCTTATTTTTAGGTCATAGGTTTGTGTGGAGTCGAGTCATTGCCAAGGTGTCCATGCTGCAGCTCGATGACGAGCTGCTCGAAAAAGGGTGGGGTAATGTCAGGTGTCAAGGGACTAATGGATCGGGTCCAATGGGCCGGCTCAGTAGGCCCATTAGGGTTAGTTTAGGGATAAGATCAAGTCCTTACTTAGGGGTCAAGTAATCCTCTCTATTTAAAGAGAGGAGACGTATCAATCAAATCAAGCAAGAGATTAGAAGGAAAACCCTTCTCTCTTGCCGGCAGTGGGCGAAGCCCCGCGGCCGGCGTTCCCTGCGCCCCTCCAACCCTAGCCACCGCCACAACCCTGAGCGTGAACAGTACCCGCGGGTACTGTAGCACCACGGGTACTGTAGCTTGCGGCCCTAATTCTCCACAAATCAACTCCCAATCCTCGCAATTCCCTTCCTCGCAATTCCCTTCCTCGCATCGCAGTTCATAACAATATCCCTTGTGATGGTTTCCTTTATCTCCAATAAGGTGAGGAGGGTTCTATGAGTACCAAGCAGATCAGCATCCATTCCTGAAACAAACAGTTGGAAGGTCAGTACCTTCAGTGCTAGCCATCACTCAGGACTGGAGAAAATTGTCATAGAAATTTAAAACTGTAGCCTGTGCCAGTTACACTATGGTTGCAAACCAATTATAAGAGTATGAAGGCAAGTAACAATCAATATACAGCACTGAAGCAAGAATTAAGTAAAGAGGGACTTGCATTGCATGTCGATTTACTCACCTGATGCCCTGGTTCTCATGTTCCGGCTGCTTATCTCGCATTTTTCCTCTTCTTTGGTTACAGGTCATGACCACTGGCAATCTCCATATGCTAGCAGAGCATGAGAATGGGAGGAAGCTAGCTCAAGTCTATCCTCAGCACCCATTACTCATTTCAGAGCCTTAACTACACATAAGCTCTGAGGGAGAAACTTTGTGAGTAGCTTCCAGGTTCTCTCCTCGCGCTTATGAAGCAAACTTCATACTTTTGTAGTAGAAACAAGCTAGGCCAACCAAAAGGGAAGAAAAGGTAGCAGTGCAATGGCTGACAGGCTGTGTGAAGCTGAAGGGTAAGCAGGAGTGCAGGATGCAGGGGTAGAATGCAAAAGCTGCGAAGTTGGAGATCGTTGGCAGGACGTACGCTGTGTCGCTATTTGTTTAACAAACTCAAGGAAAGATCAGGGAAGAGCAGCCAGCAACCAATCGGAGAGCCAAATCTGGCTGGTTTAATGAAACAAGAAGCCAGCCTAATAACATGTGAAGCAGATATTCCACGCAGGTTTTGCCGGGATTGAAGATATCAAGGTTTTGGACTTGGCAAGCTCTCTCTTTGTGCGATAGATAAGCTAGGCCATACATATCTTCACATGTTGGTAGTTTGCATTAGATATCTGAAGATACCAGGGGCCCACAGCCAGGATTTATCCTAGGCTGTCCATCCTCGATACAATCCCAACTCTGGGATCTGCCCACAGCCTCAGAAAAATAAATTGTCATTTAATTAAGCTGCCATGTGAGTTGCAATTCCCTTTGTTTGTGTTTCTTTAACATGGACAGGTTGTTGCTGTACTGTTTCCTTAGCATGTTCTGTCCCTGCCTTCCCAGTGTTCTTGCCTCTTGGACGGCTGGATCTCAAAGCAAGGATCTTGTTAATTCATTCATCCCACCGACACAAGTACTAAACTAACACCTCTCGCTGAACTAAATAACATTTGAGTTGATCAGTTGACTTGCTGCACACCAGGCTGTTGATCCGTTAATGATTTGGTGTAGTATGATCAGTACCTATAAAACTCCTGATCTGCACAATATTATAAACATCAATCGGATTTGACTTTGTTTGAGTACCCGTAGGATGCTCTTGAATCTTTCCCTGCCTTGATATCAGTCTCACCACATGAACATTATCTAGAGCTAGATGCAAGATTGCTGGAAGAGCTTAACGTGATTTCATCCGTTACGGTGGTACACACATAGGACAGTAGGAGTACAACATAGGATAAGATTATGGTGCCCATCACTTGGCTTTCCAAGATTCCTCTGTCAACAACTAAAGATTTAATGCCGGGACCAATGATAGGCCTATATATGCTGCATGTCATCTATTCCAACTCCAATATGCATTCACTTCATGTTGGGTTTCCTAGCTTCTCCGCGAAATAAGGGATCCTGAAATCACAGTCACTGTTTCCTGAAAAGGACGAGCACTTGGATATAGCATCTTTAAACCGTTGACGCTCTCATTTCTGTGTTGTTTTATTTTTCATTTGGAAAAAAAAACACAACTTGTTTTTGGTTGTCACAAGTCACAACCAATACTAGTATAACTCCTAGGTGAGAGTAACCTATATCCACCCCCTCCTTGTGGAACTAGTGTGTGATACTGACACCATTGCTGTTCTTCTTTGTATTAATCCCTAACTTACCTTTTTTTCCCCTGAGTTATGAAAAAAAGAATATATCCGAAAACTAAATATCTAGCTCAGGAAAGTTGGAAAGGAACTTTGCAGCGTCATGTCCATCCACGTACCACGCAAAAGCAAAGCCAGTAGCATCACCTCATATACGCGGATAAGATTGACAGTGATCAGATGGTTGTTGCTGTCTGTACTGTGTGCTTGTGGACTGTTTATCGTACACAGAGAGCAGACAGCTTGTGCATAAAGAGTTAGAAACATGTTACGTTCAAATTTCCTTCTTTGTTCCTCAGCACTGTCTGAAAATCCTGGTTCACATGGGAAAGATTTGCATCTCAGTTTGTGTATATATTCTGAGAAAAAACTACACATGGAAATGAAATGACCATGTGCAGGTGTGCTATTGCAGCCTCTGATGCTGCTGCTGCTGCACTGGGATGGAATCAAACCCAGAGGATCCCAAATCAGGAGGACCAGCCATCAGCAGGCGCCAAATAATGTAAGCAACCAGCCATCTGTCACCGCCGCGCTCCCCTCCAAAGGCCGACAGGCTACCTGCCGTTAATCCTTTTCATCGGTGGTGTCGTGATCCGTGCAGGTGATGCTGCCATGCTTGCATCTCAGCATCCGCACTGGGTCATCAGGCGGCCATGGCCAGCATGAGCTCCATCAAACTGGCCAGCCGGCTGGATGGCTGTGGCTCACATGGACCACACCGACCCAGCGGTGTGGCAAACAGTTTTGGATGCACACACATCAGCTGCTGGCTGGCGGCTAGCACCAGCCGGACACGGGATCCATTTGCAAACTCCACTCCGGTCAGATATGCATCTACTGGCAGATGCAGATCAGGTTTTGCTTGTCAGTGGCGAGCAGTTTTGGTGCGCTTTCTTGGCTCAAGTCTTTATCTTATTTTATACTAGGTTCGTGCCCGTGCGTTGCTACGAGCTCCAAATTACAACGCAATAGATAGAACATTCAATACCAATATAAAAGCAAGAACAAAAATATAAAACTGAATTTTTTATTGTGTGAAAGCAAAGCACAAGCATAAAAAATTCAGTTTTTATGAGCAATGCCAATAAATCATAAGTGTTTCGGTGTGATTTTCTTTCCTCCTACTTACCCTGAAGAATAAAAATTATCTCCTATAGTACGATATTGAAGAATTTCAGAAACATGTATAATTCCTTGAAGATTAATAAATACACTCATACATGTTTATAAAGAAAAAAATGGATAGAAAAACATGTTTCGAAGTGGATTCTAGTTCATTACTCTAGAAAGCTTCTATATGCCTTTTATACATCCCTATTACATGTTTTGCATTGCCAGATAGTGGCTTATTACCCAAGTGACAAAATCAAAAATCCCTTGCTGGAGGTTGGCCCTCCATCTATTGATGAGTCAGAATTATGCATAACATAGCTATGAATCTATCCTTGTCAAAGGTTAAAGGCAATGAAATGCATCCAGTCTACCTGCTTATGGCGATAGTTTCCTTTCAACAGAACATTTTATGAATGAATATTGTCGTGATTAATAACTAAATGGAGAAATAAATTCATGTGTACATACCTTATTAGTCATCATGTTAATTAAGCAAATATAGATACTATTAGAACATGCCACATATCCGAGTTTTGGTCGTCAAGAATCAGTTGAAAAAGTTTCCTACTTACATCCTTCAACACATAAAAGCCAGGTCTTCAGCAATGCATATTTTAATTTATGACTGAGATACTTGAGTGGTGCCAAAATGCTTAAAAACTAAGGAGAAACTACTGACAACTACTCTACATATGCTTTTGTATGCCTTTTCTAGTTTCAATATAGTAGTTAGTGTGCTGCTTTTTATCAAAATTAAACAATTTGAAACAACAGCAGTAGTCATTGGTTGAAAATTGCCAAGCATTTTTGAAGTTGAGCTAGATGAATTGCCATTTCATTAAATATGCACAACCTATCAGCAGAGGTGTTAATTAAAAAATGAAAAAATTTTAAAATGGAAAGATGATGCAGTGTACCATACCTATGTCCTATCGAAAATCGGATGAAAAATTCTTGTCCATCTACCAAAAAGAAACAGTTTAGTAGTTTGAATGTCTTGCTGCCTGGTCATTTTTACCAGATAATCAGAACAGCTTCAGAAGATATGAATAAAATGGAATCAATAAAACCTCTCCGGATTTCACAACTTTCCACTTTAATTTAAGGCACATAACAATGTGAAATAACTAAAGAACAGATAAGCTCAAGAAATATCCTGATGCTGCTTAGAAAATCGAGTCTACTCCCACTTCATTCAGTATAGCATTTTTTGCTAGAAATGCAACAGGATGCAGTTCTGAAGAATTCACGCATATATGATAGACAACAAAGCAATAGCAAACGACCTTGAAATAGACATATCACACCTCTCCTAAAAAAACTAACCTGTGGCTCAGTGACTGATGAGACAAACTGAATGAATTCCTTCCCTCACTATCCCCAAGCAAGTTCCTAAGTCAGGAAGCAACAAAGTGAATATACAGTTAGAGGATAGTAACATTCGGAAGGAAAACCACTTCCATCTGAAAGTACTTTTGGCAAATTCAGAAACTAATATACCAAGAAACAAGAGCTCCAATAAGAACTCTAGGCACAAGTCATAGGACTTAAATCAGTACAAGGTCACTATATAGAATTTGGTATTTTTTATTGCAAATAAGGGAAGGCAAAAAAATCATTCATAGGACTCGCATCAATAGAATTTAAAGAAAAGAAAAACAAATGATACCTCCATAATGATTCCTCTCGGTACTTTAGAATTATTCAGAACACGTTTTCATATCCTCATGAAGAAATCACCCTGTTAATATTGGAACCCTAGAAAAAACAAACATTTAAGTATCTGAAACTATTGATCATTGCCATATCACTATAATCAGGAGAGAGCCAATTTTGATTACTTTGCATTATCAATTGAAACTACTACAGTAGTATGGCAACGCATTACGGGCAAAGAAATATGATGAGTACATCACCGCAATTGCATTAAACTCAATTAACAGTAAACCAGTAGATGAATGATCATTTTAAACTCAAATAAAAACGAACATGATATGTACTTTGACCACACACAATGCATTTTCATCTAATAAACAATAAGAAATTGTGATGATTGGATAAAACTCAAAGAACAATAATAAATCCCTTGTCATGGAATGCGATTAGGATTTTGCACACAAGCAACAAATTCATCTCATTAAAATATCTACAGTGCAATACATGAAATATTCAATAAAATTATATTCTACAAAAGCAATGTCAGTAAATCATAATACTAAATTACAATATATTAAAATATCCTTTGGGAAGAACGACTTATGTTTGCTACATGCAAAATAGAATTTGAATCACACTTATGCCATGTAAAATTGAGAACTAACATTTCATTATATTATATTGCATTATTATATATATTCCTTCAGCCCAACATGTCACAGATCAGTATTTTAACCTTCTTACAGGCTGACCACAGGCAGTTGATAGCTAGCCAGTCAAAAAGTACTCCTTGCAACGGCTAGTAAGAAGTGCATCTACATAGCCAATGGTTGGTGCCATCTACGGCCAGAAAAATTTCAACCAGGAAGAAAGACACATTAGTCATCAACAGCTCTAATCGATGAGAGAAATCTTAAGGTAGGGCACTTAAGTGCTTGCTGTGAGCTTGTGAATGAGATACCTATGTTGCCGTTGAGGTCACCGGATTCACCTCGTCTGACTTGGCACCATGCTTCCACCGCGACCATCCGGACTGCACAGCGCACAAGGTGCACAAGCTCGATTAAAATCATTTTTGGCCTCTGAAAGTGAAGTGGATAGTGTTGGAAATATTTTTAAAATTTGTATCCTATTTGAATTGAATTACTCGACAACTGAAGGATGTGTCGGTGTGTATATATCACTTTATCAAATTGAGATGAACAATAATCAGTGGCAAAAAGAACAGATTCCCTCTTTCCAAGAAAGAGAGCAAGTTAGCACCAAGATTTCTATGTCCATATGTTTTCTCTTACAGCACAATAGAAAGATATTGCTATAACTTTGAAAGCAAAGATGCAAGCACAAACGAAAAGGAGCAACAAAGCAGAATATAGATTCGAAAAAAAGATAACTAAGTAGTAATTACATCTAGAAAAAAACATCTAGAATTAAACATAGTCCCATAAGACAATCCAGCCTTCCTAGGTCACCTATAAAAAAAGAGGAAGAAAGCAACCTTGTCTG
Source organism: Cenchrus fungigraminus (assembly GCA_036936925.1). Taxonomy (NCBI): domain Eukaryota; kingdom Viridiplantae; phylum Streptophyta; class Magnoliopsida; order Poales; family Poaceae; genus Cenchrus; species Cenchrus fungigraminus. The sequence goes on along the minus strand of CM072776.1, from coordinate 58,338,435 downwards.
CTTTGCCGCCGATGAACAGCTCTGCTTCAACTTGCTATGACCAATTCACCTGCTCAAGCCGTGTTCTCCTATCACATGCATCAGTTCAAATTAAAACAAAAATAGAATTTAACAATGAGAATCTAAGCAAAAATTAAGAACGGGAATTTCACAAACACAAAAATCTACCAATTCATACAGACGCATGCTCAGAATTGGATCCAAAATAATGTTACCCCAAATTAACAATGAGAAAAGCAAATGCAAAAATTAAGAACGGGAATTTCACAAATACAAAAATCTACCCATTCATACAGAAAGAAAAGTGTACTTGTAGTCTTTGTCGGGCTGGATCCACGGATGACGATGGTGTGTTGCAGACCCAGGTAAAAGCAGCGAGGTTTAGTTGGAGGTAAGGGTAGCGTCGACAGGCAGGGGTGAGGTTGGAGGTGGCGTCGTCCACGGCGGTGGGATCCGGTGTCCACAGGCTGGAGCGAGGTTGGAGCACCCCAGTCTTAACCTTCTGGGGACTCACGTCCGCTCGGGGGCCGCTGCTCCTCCATCACACCGTTCAGATCGGCAGCCTGGCCCGCAGCGGCGGGAGAACCGGCGGCGGGGGCTAAATCAGGTGCCACCTCGGCGCCCAGGACCCTAAAAACCAAAATCAACGTCGGTCAGATAAAAAAATGAACAAATGGCACCAAATCCCGCGATTCCTCCAAGGCTCCAAAAGAAAATTCTCCCAAAATGGATCATGGAATGGAAACCCTCACCTGCGTGGGTCGGATCGGGGTGACGCGACGGGGCCTGCGCACGGGGCGGAGTGGCGAGGTCGAGGAGGAGGTCGTCCTCGGCGGAGACGTCGATGAGCGAGAGCCCCTCCATGGGCGCGGCGGAGGTCGTTGCGCGTTCGGAGGTCGCCGGAGACCGGTGGGGAAACCGTAGATCGCCGCCCGGCATGGGGGGCGTGGTGGGGAGGCGGCGTGCGGTGCGGAGGAGAGGCGGAGGGGGCGAAAAAACGGGAGGCGTGCGGTAGAAGGGGAAAAAAAGAAAGATGACAGAGATGCGGGGGCGGACGACGATTGGGAGAGCGGACGCGTGGGGAGGGAGAGGCGGACGCACGGGGGAGCGCAAAAAAATACTAACGGTTTTTTTTCTCCACTTCATACTTTTTAGGAGTAGAGATTTTTTTTCCCTTTCAACTCTCAAGTGGACGACGCGCATTCCCCCTGGGTGGTGTTTCTGTGGCCAGGATCAGTTGCGTTATGGTGCTTGGGAAAACTGGGCTTGCATTTCAAAACTGGGCTCTATCCGTGTTTTTCCGCAAGATTTTTCTCCTTACAAATATGGTGCTTGGGAAAATTATCATGGAGCGTGTATTTTGCGGCAGGACCCTGTACTAATTGTTTTTTTAATTAAGGATTAGAAATCCGGCCTCTATATCCACAAGTGGACATATACGGTCAAAGAGTACACAAGAGCGCTTAGGCTCCAAACCTCGCACCGAGGCAAAGAAAAAAACAAGACAACACAAATGGAGACTACGCTTCTAACAAGTTCTCCAACCAAACCACAAAACTAACTACGCCTAACAAGCCAAACCACCACAATCATGGATCCATTTGCACCACTAATTGTACCTTGTTAGAACATGTAGGAAGCTCCATTCCAATCGTCGGCGGGAAATTCACCTTTGCATTTTGGAGCCTAGGTTTATATAGATAAAAAGAAAGTGTATCAATAGTATGACGCAATCTTAAAGCAGATTTTTTTACATGATCTTAAAGTAGATATTTTATCTCTATATCTATACTATAAAGAATGAGTTCTTTTGATGGGTCTCCTCCCTCTTTCGTTCTTTTCCATAGTTGTGACTTGTATTTGATGGAAAGTCAAATCGACAATGCGGGAAAGAATTGCTAAGCCAAATCTAAATCATGACTTTTTTTTTGAAAGTCAAATCGCGCAATGCGGGAAATAATTGCTAAGCCAAATCATGACCTCTTTTTTTGAAAGTCAAACCGCGTCAAAGAATTGCTAAGCCAAATCTAAATCATGGCTTGTTTTTTTAAAGTCAAATCGCGTAATGCGGGAAATAATTGTTAAGCCAGATCATGACTTCTTTTTTTTAAAGTCAAATCGCATCAAAGAATTTCTAAGACAAATATAAATCATGGCTTGTTTTTTTGAAAGTCAAATCACGCAATGCAGAAAATAATTGCTAAGCCAAATCATGGCTTATTTTTTTGGAAAGTCAAATCGCGTCTTGGTTTGTGAAGGGAGTTTTTGGAAAGTCAAATCGCGTAATGCGGAAAATAATTGCTAAGCCAAATCATGTCTTGTTTTTTTCGGAAAGTCAAATTGCATCTTTGTTTGGAAAGGGAGCGCATGTATGCCTCGTGCGCTGGCGGCGGCAGCGGATACTGAGCGCCGGTAGAAAAGGAGTTGGTGATCTTTTGACGTGTTCCCCCTTTCGTTCTTTTCCATAGTTGTGATTTGTATTTGATGGAAAGGCAAATCCACGATATAGCCAAATCTAAATCATAGCTTGTTTTTTTGGAAAGGCAAACCGCGCAATGCCGAAAAAAATTGCTAAGCCAAATCATGACTTGTTTTTTTTGGAAAGTCAAATCGCATCTTGGTTTGCAAAGGGACTTTTTGGAAAGTCAAATCGCGCAATGCGGGAAATAATTGCTAAGCCAAATCATGTCTTGTTTTTTAGTCAAACCGCGTCTTTGTTTGGAAAGGGAGCACATGTATGCCTCGTGCGCTGGCGGCAGCGGTGGGTACGGGGCGCCGGTAGAAAAGGAGTTGGTGATCTTTTGATGGGCCCCCCTTTCGTTCTTTTCCATAGTTTTGATTAGCATTTGATGGAAAGGTAAATTGGTAATGCGGGAAAGAATTGCTAAGATAAATCTAAATCATGGCTTGTTTTTTGGAAAGTCAAATCACACAATGCGGGAAATAATTACTAAGCCAAATCATAGCTTTTTTTTGAAAGTCAAATCGCGCCAAAGAATTGCTAAGTCAAATCTAAATCATGGCTTGTTTTTTTAGTCAAATCGCGCAATGTCGGAAATAATTGCTAAGCCAAATCATGGTTTTTTTTAAAGTCAAATCGTGTTTTAGTTTGGAAAGGAAGTTTTTGAAAGTCAAATCGCGTAATGTGGGAAATAATTTCTAAGCCAAATCATGTCTTTGTTTTTTGGAAAGTCAAATCGTGTCTTGGTTTGGAAAGGGAGTGCGTGTATGCCTCGCGCACCGACGGCAGCGACGGGTACGGGGCGCCGGTAGAAAAGGAGTTGGTGAAAAAATATTTTGGTGAAAAATATTCGCTAACGTCAAAAAATGGGTCTCCCCCTCAATTATGTTCTACAAATCGTTTTATATGGGTCTAACCGCCCCTTTCGTCATCCGTTTGAATAATTGGTAAGCCAAATCACATTGTGTTGGAATAATTGACAACCAAATCACGTTGTGTTTTGGAAAGGGATACAAAGCGTGGCGTGTTTTTTGAAGTGATTTTGGGGAATAATTGGTAACCAAATCACGTTGTGTTTTTTGAAAGGCTTAGCGATTGAGGTCGGCGACCCCAGTGAGGCGGTGACGCTGTTGCGTTTATGGCATTACCATTATCACATGTCAATATGGATTACTATGATCTACAAATCACGCGACAATATGGTTTTGCATTAATCACACATCACTATGTTTTATTTCGTTGCAACACGCGTCAATGCATGTTGCCGTCAGTGATTCTCCGACACTGTGTTTCCCCAGCCGCGAGAGGTAGCTACCGATTTCTCCTCACCCCCACGCTATTATTTGCATCCTTGGTTTTTAGACACTAGCAAAATGTACATGTGACACACACATATCTAAAAAATCATAATAACAAAAAAATATCTTTATAGTGTCACACGTGTCTAAAAACCAAGGCTGCAACAACAACGTGAGGGTGAGGAGAAATCAGTAGCTACCTGTTGATGGTGAATTTCCGTCAACCTAGCCATGAGTATACCTTTAATGTTGGCATTGATTTATTATTCTAACCACCGGAACTAACCCCCCGTATATAACAAGTTCACTCTTGCATATCGATTTTGGAGTTTATTGTTTACGCAGGAAATCTATGCTAAAGAGGAGACTTTCGGGATAAGTTCATCAAGCACTTTGGAAGAAGATCATGAAGCCCGACAAGAGTCAAAGATACGCGATGAACATGACTCCAAATGACCCGAGGACCGAAGCGTCAACATGTGAATCTTCAGGGACTCAACCAGAAAACAACGAAGCTTGGATGGCAAGCATTCAAGCCTTAACCGCGAAGGAAACGACGTCAAAGGCCCACATGCAAGTGCACACAAATGAGGAATCGCGAGAGAAGCAACCGGGGAGGAAGCCGGGGCCGAACTGGGCCAAAACGAGCCCAGGCCGGTCGGCCTAGGCCATTCCGGGCCCGGTTCGACGCCCCCTTTGACCTAGCCGCCATTCGGACTATTTATAGCCCCCTCGCCAAGAGCCACACATCAATTCATTTGTCATCCACCGCCGAGGAGCAGAGAAGAGAGGGACACCATCCCGGAGAGGAGAGGGTTGAGATGGTTGACTAGGATTTCCCTAGCCGACGTGGGAACCTTGCATGGAAGACCACGTCGGAGTTCCTGGAGCTAGGATCAAGATCAAGGTAGGATCCCGGTGGTGATCTTGTCCATGTATTATACTCTTGTGTTGAATTTGCAAGATTGAATCCGATTTCTAGCGATCAAGTGCTTTCTCTACAACTTTGTCTTCGCTTGGGTTTGCTTCTTCCCCAATCTAGTCTATAGCTAGATTGCTTAGGGTGCTCTTGTAGTCATGGTGGCTAGAGGTGCATACCCGATCTACCGAGCGTTTTCAACTTGTTCTTCTTGGACTCACCCTAGGCTAACCCGCACGAATAGAAGTGCGTTGTGACAGGATGGTGGCTCCAAAAGGCGGGCGTCTTCGGAGTTGGAACGGAAGCCACGATTTAAAGAGGCTAGTAATGAGATTCGTTTGCTTTATTCTTCTTTATTTTGGAACTTCAACAAAAGACCCAATCCAATCTGTAGATTGGTTTTATCTCTCTTTCTCTTGCTACCTCCGGTGTTTAGTAGATTAGATGTGCTTTCATGGCTCTTTCTTAGATTAGATGCAAAACCAAACCTCTCAAGATCAAAGTGTTTTCTGCTTATTAGATTGGATCTTGCGTTACACATTGTTCCACAGATTCGATACCTTGGGTTCACACTTAAGGGAAGAAGGGTCCCTTGACTATGACAGAGGACTTGTTCGCTTGCAAGTCTAAACGAACTTTGATACAACAATCAACCGTCAACACTACCTCTCGCGGCTAGGGAGAAAACAGTGTCAGAGAATCGTTGACCGACCTGCTGGTTAGAAGCGCAATGTGCGCCCCCGTCCACAGCAGCGCCTTGTCTCGACGTCGGGTGCTCGTAAAAAGAACGCAAGTGAGAAAGTCTCGTCCTCAATAGAAAACGTGGTGCATGCATGGATTGTGATTGACGTACGGGGTCAATGTGATTGACGGATAGGATAAACGTGATTCACAGCAGCATGCAATCTTCTTTCAAGACAGCATGCATTGGCGCGTGATGGAAAGCTATGAAACATAGTGATGCGTGATTAGTGCAAACCCATATTGCCGTGTGATTCTTATATATACCATTGTCATCCATATTGACATGTGATAATGCAACTGGTAATACCGTAAACGCAGTTGCATCACCGAGGCTGCCGACCTCGATTGATAAGCCTTTCCAAAAGAACACAACGTGATTTGGTTACCAATTATTCCCAAATCCCTTCAAAGAGACATGTTACACTCCTTGTATCTTTTTCAAAAGTAACGTCTTTTCTTTCTTTCCTTTTCACCAAAATTTTTTACCTACCCGGTCGACCAGCACCAATGACTACGACGGTTTACTCTTTCTAAATTAATTGACACGCTTGCAGGGCTGTCCCAATAGTTTCATGGGCCCTTGGGCAAATAAGCAAGAAGGGTCTAGCAATCTACTTCTTTTAGGACCCGTTTGCAACGGCTCCGGCTCCACCGTCAGTTTTCGCGGAGGAGAATATGGTGCCAGACTAACAAGTATAAGGATGACCTTTTATTTGAATAGCTGAGGTGTTAATGTTTTCTTCTCTATAGCACTCAAACAAGACTCATGTCAAAACAAGCTTGAAATATGATGATTAAAGTTCATAGTACTACGAAAGAGTTAACATGCGACATATTTTGAAAGCAAAAGAGAATAGCTAAATACTGAAATAGGAGACGACAACAAGCTTAATCATCAGAAAGGATCAACATGCATATATATGAGCTTTTGAATATTCATCACAATGAGCAAAATCTTACTATTATTAGTTGGAGGCTCCTTTTGAAGCCTCCACATGAAGCCACCTAGGAATCCTAGGTGGACACTCTAAAAAAGAGAAATTTTTTAAAAATTCCTAAAAATCAACTTTATTTCTAAAATTACCCACCTATGCCATTGTGAAAAAATACAAATAACCCGCTATATTTATGTCTAAATTTCCCACATATGTCGCTATAAAAAATCTTTATACACTTATTTATACAATATTAAAATAAGTAAGGAATTATTCATGAGTTTTGACTTTTAGTTTTGGTTCGTCAGCCTCCCTCCTTAAAAACGATTAACAATTGTGCCATTAAATAAATTTTCGTACATCTTCCTCCGACACTGACATGTGGGTCGAAGTAGCCTGAACTGTATGTGGTAGCACCATCCATATCGAGAATCCAAACCAATTCCGAATCAAACCAACAAATCATATCTAATTCTACTCCTACATATTAATTGTAATACACGTAGAAACTAAAACTAATCTAGATTCCAACTCTAGCAAAAAAAAAAAGAATCCAACTCAAGCAAAAAAAAGCCTCAATCGGAAAGGTTAAATAATATAGAGAAAAGAGTAGGATCAATGAGATTAAAGATGAAAAATCCTTCGAGCATCTAGAAGGCAGCTACACCGATGGGACGTGCGAGTGAGGTTGATCGAGCCGATGAGATCCATCTACGACTGCAGTCCAGAGGCTGGGTTCAGCTTTGCTACTCTTGCACAACATGTTTCAACATCTCTTGATAGAGGTACCGCTGCGGCCATGCGCTAGAGTTGTCACTGGACAACATCAGTAGGATCATCGGTGTGCAGGAGTCTGCACCAACGACCGGGACAGACAACGGCGAGGTTAATTGGGACGTGTGGACAACGATGGCACAACCGGGGCAGACGATGACGAGACGAACATTGTTTTCTCCTGTTGCAACACAGAGGCATAATTGTTATTAAATCTAAATGGTCAACCGCTCATATCATACATAATAAATATCTTTGCTTCAAATAAAATAAAATAAAATCATCTAACTATCCTTTTGTGCCGGTCGTGTGTGACGCAACTAAAACGAATCATAAAAAGAATCTATCATTATAGGATCTTTAGCCAATGCTCATTAATGTATTGGCCTTACTATCAAATCATACCAGCCAATGCTTATTGATGTACTATACACGAGTTAAATAAAAAATATTATTGATTGTCCTTCCTAATTTAAATAATAACTTATAATATTTATTATACGTCAACTAAAAATACTAGCCTGTGCAGAATCACGGGTTGATGACTAGTACATATACTAATTACTCTACAAATACATACACCATGGGCCCCCTCGTGGCATGAGCCCGCGGTCGTCGCCCTGGCTGCCCTCCCCCCTAGGACGGCCCTGCATGCTTGTTCTTTCCTATTTTTCTTTCCAAAGACACGCATGGCGGCTTATTATTTCCCCCAAAAAAATTCTATTTCCAAAGACACGCACGACGACTTATTCTTTTCCAAAATAATTGATCACACTGTCGTCACTGCTTAGGGGGACACTTTCTTATTTCCAAAATATTTGATCATACTGCTAGGCGATAATTATTCTTTCCTAATTTCTCTTTCCAAAGACATGTTGCCTTTGACCACGATGCCTTTTTTCTAGAATTATATTGGAAACCAGTGTGATGTATTTTTGCCCGCCCATTGATGTAGTTTTGGAAGGACGACGAAAGGTGGGCGGTTAACCACCAATAGAACTTCCTTTCGGGATTTTGGAGGTGTTGATGATCTTGATTTCAGCTTTTATTACGAACTCATGGGAGTGATTCGCCATGCCTACAAAATCCAGATCTATGTATTCCACATGCTCTGCGGAGCCCTCTAAGGTGTGCTACGTCGCCTCAAATTCGCGTCCGTCCGATCGTCTTCATCCGGCGTCCCTTGTTGCGCCAGCGTTGCGCGCATTTTTTCGAAAGAGCCCTTCCTTTTCGCGCTATTTGTCTTTGGGTCCAACGAAGTCCTTCATGCTACAGTGTTGACGGATAAAACTCGTATCCACCTACGATCCGCAAGCGTACGGACCTACACCTTTTTCACCACGGGGATTCCCTAGGTTCTTATCAATCTGCTGAGCAAGGGGATTGCTAGCGCTTAACCAAGTACTAATCTAGTTGATGGAAAACCTTTGAAAGGGGTATTAATCTAAAGGTAAAGACAATCTAACCTATGTTAATCAAAGAAATCTAAGGTTAAACTAGATGGCAAAGGGTGGACACAAGAGAGAGATTAAGATAGATAAGCGTTCCCTCCCTAGGGTTTAGAATCACATGAACATGCATCTACTACATGAAAAGGGTGTTGTCTACACTAGCTTCATGGCGGTTATGCGGCCGCTAAGCCTTTTCCCTCCACCGTACTGTCACTACGCAAGGTAATCAAACACTTTCACGTATAATCGCATCTATACCTAAGCATCCATAGGGTTAAGCTAATCACCACGATTACCACAAATCCTACTAAGAACACATGTTGTACATACATATGTGAATAAAGCACTCGCATAGACATAGACCATTAAGCATCGAAAGGCATAGGGTTCATGTAGCGATCACATAACATGTATCCATCTAACCCTAGGGATGAACGGAGACATTACCCCATCATCTTACAAGAATTGAAGCACATAGGGGTGATGGAGACTCCGGAGAACGTCGTCGACGAAGATGGCGGCGATGAAGCTTGGGAACACCCCTAGGCCTGCGGCTTGGAGTCCTCCTCTTGCTTCCTTCCCTCCGCCGGTGTTGATCCTTGCGACGAGCTCATCCAACTCTCTCCCTCATCTTGCGGCGGCGGCTTTCTGGTGATTGGTGGCGGTAGAATGATTGGATCGATATGGCGGCCGACGGAGACAGAGGCAATAAATAGACGAACACCTAGGGCAAAGGGCGTCGCGAACCGGGCCCGAAACAGGCCAGGCCGGCCGGCTTGGGCCGACCGGCCCAGGCCCATTTCGGCCCGGTTCGGCCCCGTTTCGCTCCCCGACGCTTCTCGGTCAATTGTTGACTTGCCCCCTTCTGCATGTGGGCCCTTGACGTCGTCTTCTCCACGGTTTAGATAGAGCTCCTTGTCCCGCAAGCTTCAACATCTTCTATTCAGGTCCCTGGAGTTTTGTGCCTTCACGTTGTGGTCCTTGGGTCATTTGGAGTCATGTTCACCTCGAGTGTTGACTTGTGCCGGGCTTCATGATCCTCTCATAAAGTGCTCATTGAACTTCTCCCGGAAGTGCTCCTTTTAGTGCCTAAATCCTGCATAAACAACATACTCCAAATACCACATTCACAAGTGAACTTGTTACATCATTAGTATGCCTAGTGGCGGGTTAGTTGCAAATCATAATCGAAACCAATGTATAACAAGTACTCTAGGTTGACGGAAATTCACCGTCAACATACAGTAAACGAGTTCAATTTTCTTTCACAAAACACCCTAAGTTTCAAGAATTTTGTCCACCAAGAAGACGAAATTCCGATTTCGTGGCCATTTTGCATTTAACCGACCGCCGTTACATTTGTGGAAAACCCCCCGCTGCTTCGTCGTTGCGCGTGCCCCCGTTCTTATCCCTTCCTTTCTTTCTCTCCGTCTTCCGCCACATCGGTCTTTCCGTCTCGTGTTCTTTCTCGTCGCCTCGCCGCATGCGTCGCCGCGTCGGTCTTCCTCGTCGCGGGTCTTTTTCCCGTCGACCTCGCCGCACCGGTTCTTCTCGTCGTGGGTTTTCTTTCGGCCGAGTTGCTGCGTCCTGCCCTATTCCTCCTTTCCCTTCCTACTGTACTTGCGTCTCTAGCCTGCAGGGTATGCTACTCGGTGCGCCGGCACCTCGCGTGTTGGCCTCCCTGTTCACCCTCCTCCCGTACTCTTCTTCGGGAATCTAATCTTCCTCTTGGTATGTATAGAAACTCTTGGATTAGTCGTTCGTGTGATATTTGGACTTTCCGAGGTGTTCTGATCTGAAATCTCAGGATTCTTTGCTTCAGGTCCTGACACTTGGGTTTTTCTTTTTTTATGTGCATTTTTCCTTTTAGTAAATCTATGGGGACATTAGCGGTGGAGTCCAATGCTGTCTTCGCGCTGGGTCTGGACTTGGAGCACATGGTGCGGCTCGAGTTCGTGAAGCTCGACCTCCAATTCTAGTGTGATATCTTTGGTATGAATCGCCAATTTTTTTCTTCTTTCCGTGCTTTTATATTTGATGTTTGCTTCTTTCATTTGTTTGATTATCTTGCATGATTTGGGTTTCGCCTTCGCGATTGAATTAGTCTGTGCGGATTTTTGGGCTTCCTGTTGGATGTTTTGGGGGGTTTTTTCATTTGTATTGGTTTGGGCCGTGTTTCTTCGGTGTGGTGTATTTTTGGATTTAAATATTTTTTGGTTGTTTTTTCAGTTTCTGAATGTCTGTCTTAGATTTTGGGAATTTTTATCCCATTTTTCTCGTGTGCTGATGTGTCTTGCAACGTGTCGTTTGTTGTGCTGACGTGCCTCTTACTGGGGTGCTCGTCGGCACTAGGTGGTCGGTTTGTGTAGACGTGTCTTCTAGGGTGCTGCTAACGTGTTTGCTACCTTCTTGCTCACGTGTCCTCTGTTGTGCAGATGTGGATGTTGTCGTGTCTATCTCTTGTTCCTTTCACTGTTGGGCCCTCCCTGTATATATAGTTGGATAGTTTTTCTTTGTGTATGTGACAATATTTCATTGTGGTTTTGTAGAGTCCTTTGGTTGCTACTATGACTATGTGATCTCGGTTACGTGATGTTTCTCCTGCTAGCAAGAATTGGTGTATTCGTGCTCGTATTGCTCGTATGTGGGAATACTGTGGTGTTCGAGATAGCCAGCCTGCCTTGCATCTTGATCTGGTGCTTGTAGACGATGAGGTGTGTGTGATTGATTTGTTGATTTCTTGTTTGATTGCTTCCTGTGATTTAATTCCTGTCAGTGCAGGGAGATGTTATGTATGCTGAAGCTGCTGGGCGTGATGTTGATAAGGTTAGAGATGCTGTGGAAGAAGGTTGTGTGTATTCATTTAGCAAGTTTCTTGTGCTGCCTATGAAGGCTTCCTATAGACCTTTTTGTGCCAAATATACGATTAAGTTGACTCCATGGACAAAGATGGAACGTGTTGAGTCAGCTATTGAGTCATTTCCTCGGTTTGTGTTTCATCTGTCGTCTTTTTCTGATCTTCCTTCACGAGCAGGAAGTCAGACATATTTTACTGGTTAGTGGTGTCATCTTGCTGAATGTTTTGGTTTCTGATTTTTCCTCTTATTGTTTTTTATTTATAATACATTTTTGTGTGTTTGTAGATGTCATAGCAATGATTGTTGGTATTTCTGATATCACTTATGTACGATTGGGTTCGAACTCAACTGATACTCCTAGAAGGGTCATTGGCTTGAAGGATTTGAGGTTAGTTGGTTTCCAGTGGGATTATGATTTGTTTTTGCATGACTAGTTGTGTATTTATTTTTTGTGTAAATTTTTGAATAATCCTAGGATTGGGGTGATTTTGTGTTTGCAGTGGTTTTGAGATGAAGCTTGTTTTGTGGGGAAGTAGGGCTACTGATTTTGATGCTAAGGCAGTCCATTTGCTTGGCCAGGAGCATGCTGTTGTTGTTGCTATATTTGTTGGTACTTTAGTTAAGTCTTACCGAGGTTAGTGTGTGTGCTTTCATTCGTGTTCGGATGCATGTGGTGCTATATTATTTTAATTCTGATTTTGCTTTCTAATTATTGTAGGTGAAGAGACTTTGTCTGGTGGGTCCGCTTGCAAATGGTACATTAATGAAGGCATACACGAGATAGATGAGTTTTTTGAAAGGTACATTCGTTCTGGTTCATTTAGAGCAATTTATTTTTTCTTTTGAATTTGGTGTATTATGTTGCCTCAATTTTTTTTGTCTGTTAGGCTCGGTGATGATTTCTCTAAAATAGAATGGATTGTGGACGATCAGGCTAATGGCTCCAGGAGGTGGAGGTTTGATCAGATGGTCCAAAAGACTGTTTCTGAGCTTCGTGCTTTAGATCCACGGTAAGTAGAGGTACTTTCAATGATGAATGTTTTAAATTAACAAGTCCAATTGATGTTGTCTGGTTTGGTCCATTACATCATTGCTTTGTATTTGCTTTTGTAGGCTACGAATTTTCTTTGTACTATAATTGTTGTTAGGATCAGCACAGTTCAGCCATGGTGGTTCTCTTCTTGTGCTAGGTGCCACAAGTCTGCTGTACCGTATGGGTCTAAGGCCCTGTTTGGGGATAGCTTTTGGAGCTTTTGCTTCTCCAGGAAGCTCCAAAAGCCAAAAGCTCCCCCAAACGGGGTATGCTACTCCTAGAAGCACAAGCTGCAAAAGCTTCTTTTACACTAAGAATCGAAAAGCTCCTACGGAGGAGCTTCCCGAGCTTCTGCGGGGTGAATCGTTTTCTCTTGCTTCTGTCCGCTCACCGTCCTCCGTCCTGCCCCCCTCTCGCCGACCGCCGCCGCCGCCGGCCACAGCGCCCCGACTCCTCCCATCACCGTTCGCCGTTGTGGCCCCCTCCCCTTCCCCCTCCCATCCCTGAGCTCTCCCGATGGCCACGCCGCCCGAGCTCCCTCCCTCGACGGCTGACGGTCGGCACCCCTGGAGCTCCCTCCTTCGACGACCTCTGCCTTCCCGAGCTCTCTCACGACGTCCATGGCTAGCGCCGCCACAAGCTCCCTCCTCCGCTCCGATCTTCAGATCCGCGGCTACACCATCCCGACGCCGCCCCTCACCTCCACTCCGCGCCGGCCACTTCATAGAGAGCTGCGGCGGTGCGCGGCGAGCAGGGGACGCACAGGCGCAACGTGCAGGGGCCGGGGGCGAGGTGGCGATCGGCGGAGAGGGAGCAGTGCTCGGGACCCTATCCCAGCGTGATGGAGAGGGAGTAGAGGAGCTCTGCTGCCGCTGCCGCCTGCACCTTGCCGCCGCCTGCTGGTGCCCATCACCATCGATTCGCCGGCTATGATGGCGAGGAAAGACGAGGAGCTGGCTTCGGCGCATGGATCTAACCGCAGCAGATCCCCGCGGAGGAGCTTGGCCGCCGAGACCGAAGAGGAAGGGGTAGGCACCTCGAGACCTAAGAGGAAGTAGGGGAAAGAGGGGCCGTTGGCGCAGGATATGGATCGGAGCTCGGGACCGCCAGCGGAGGAGGCCGACCGGGCAGGAAGGCCGCCGGCGCGGGGAGAGTGCTGGGTGACTGCCATAGAAGCTGATGGCCAAAAGCGAACGCCAAACGACCCAAAGGAAGTGTTGGGAGCTTTTCCAGGAAGCGCCAAGATGAAGAAGCGAGTGGACCTTTTCCCGGAAGCGCTTTTGGAGAAGCTTAAGCACCCCCAAACAGGGCCTAAGTACAGATGCAGCGGCGGTTGCGTTTCTACTACCGCAGTTCCTAATTATGTTTACATGTTGAGTGGTTATTGCGGTTTTTTGTGTTGTTTGTGACATTTCATTGTTTACTTTTTGAATGCAGATACCGGCTTTGTTTGATTTGTTCTGATGGGACAGCTGCTGCTGAGTTTGTGTTGTTTGGTAAAGTAGCTCAGCAAGTTATTGGGAAATCTATTTTGTCTATTATGAAAAGTGATGGTATTCCGAGGGAGATTGCTGCAATTGTGTCTCAGAAGTTTACATTTGCTGTTTTTGTTAGTTAGAAGAGTTTGATGCAGAAATTGTATCTTTTCAAGTAAATGGAGCGGAAGCTTTTTTGGGGAGGCAAGCTTGTATACCAGATATTGGAGATTATGATGATGTCGAGGTTCCATCAACCTCTTCTCATTCTGGTGGCGCTGCTTCTGCTAAGCCGTTTGTTGTTTCTGCTGGTTCGTCTAGCAAAAGCGTCCATGCTTCTTCGCGGCGAGTGGTAATATTATCGTTCGATTGTCTTTATGTTTCCATTTTTTCAACTTCTTTATTTGTATGTACTAATTATTTTCTTTTGTTTGAAATTGTGTACAGCCTTTGGTTCCTAAACTGTTGGATAATTCTAAGGACAAGGAGGTGCACAGTACCCTAGGGTCCATGTACATTTTGATCCATGAGTTAATTGTTTTATTTCAATTGTTTCCCTTTTGCATTTTTCTTACATTTGTGTATTTATAGTTCCAGTGTTGATAACATCTTGGATGTTTCTGCAACTAATAATGTACAATCCGTGGAGAAGAATTCTCAGGTATTATTAATCAGCAATTTTCATGTTTATTTGTTGTTGGAGTATTTGTTTACTATTTTTTGCTATTTCTAGGATGAAGGTGCAAGTGGCAGCTGTTGTGGTGCTCATGTAGTTCCTCATACTAAAAAGCCTGTGAAGAGGTCTTCTTTTAATTATTATCTATTCTTCTATTTAGTCAGCTTTGATATTAATGCAGCTCTGTTAATTTGTTTTTTTTGTATAGGCAAAAGTTAAACCAGCCTTCTTTGCCTGATGATCCAGTAGGTGGCAAGAAGTCTTCTTCTGCAAAAGGGATGGAATAATGTTGAATTGGTGTTTTTCGCATTATTGTTTTTTAGTTTGGTGTTTTTTGTAATTCCCTCAGTTGTTGGGATGAAAGGCTTTTGCGAATAAGATGGATACATAGTGTTGAAGGGCCCTTTCTAGGTTTAGTGTTTCGTTGGGACCCAGCCTTGTAGTCAGTTAGTCAGTTAGATGATCTTGTGTTGTTTTGTAAAGTTGAACAATGTTGGTTGTAGTCAGTTAGATGATCTCGTGTTCTAGCCAAGCAATGTTGCTTTTCCTGGTAGTGCTTTATGTAACATTAATGTCAAAGTTAATGGACTATGTGTCATTTCTTTTGTTGATTCGAGCCGAGAAATTTTGTTCATATGCTCGCGATAGCATTGTATTAACTACATCGTTGACTAATGATGAATGACGATGTTTTTATTAATGATGTGTTCTTAAAATTCGTTCCGATGTCTTCACCTGGCTTCGATCGCCTGTCATCTCCTTTCGTTAGTGGCCTGGCTCTGCCGTCATTAGTGGTGCTTTGGTTCGGGCCGACGAGACGATAGGATATGTCGTTGGTACACATGGCCTGTGTACGAAACGCTGCCTTGTCCAGACGCTGGTAGTTGGCCGGCTGATCCGCGTCTGGTGGTCTGGATGTGGTGGTCTGCTTTTTCTGGGTCTGCACAAATTATTTTGAGAGTGTGCCATGGTGGCGGCGGCGATGATGCTGCCTTGATGCCACATGAATGTGTTAGGTGACCAGCACGGGAAGCCTTGCCATCTCGTTTTGTTGGCTATTGGCGGGTGTGAGATCGCTTAAGTTGATCGAAAATTAGATACTGAGGTCGCTTGACGTCATGAGGGAGGGTCCCGTTTAAGTTAAACTCTTTATTGAAATTATAAAGGTGAGTGTGGAAACCAGAAAATGGGCTTGTTCTTTTTTGAACGAGTTGTGGGCCTGCTTTTGCATAGGAAGTTTGGGCCGGATAGATTAATGGGATTGATATATCTTCTGTTTTCCTGTTGACGTGTACGTGCTTCAGTGACAGCTGGTTCGTGACGTGTTCATTTTTTTGGGTTTCACTGCTTACGTGGAAGCATTGTTGTGATGATTGCGTGTGTTCTAGATTTGTTTGCTATGTCTTTTTTTTTTGTTGCTTGGGTTTTTCTTCGTTGCCTTAGTTGTTTTATGATCATGGCGCCGCCTAATATTCGTCGTCCTGCACGAAATCCTCCTCGAACGTTTCGACAGCGACAGGAATATCGTCAGCAGCTTCTGGAGTCCATTCAGAGTACGTATTCCTCTTTATTTTTTCATTTTTCCCCATAACAGTTTCGATTATCGTACTTATGATTGGCTTTTGGGTTCTTCCTGAAAATTTTGTTTGTTTGTGACATTTGTAAAGCATCTGATTCGGGTACAGTAAATCAAGCAATGGTACAGTATAATACTGTTGATGGGCAATGTATGTGCATAGCTATTTTGTTTTTGCTTTTGCTCCATGATTTTTTTCGTTTATCGTTTGTTCTTTTTATTCAAGGGAGGCGATTGTACCCTGTTGTATCTCGTGAATATGCTACCAAAAAGAGGAAGTTTCGAATGAATAAACTTCGTTTGCGCAAACTTGGGAAAGCAGGTGCCTGCCAAGCGTTGCTTTTTCTTCTTGATTTTTATGAAAGTTTGCTTATTCTATATGTTGATTGTTCTAACGTGATTCTGAGGACCATATGTGGTTCGAGGACCGGTGGATGGTCGCTTCCTAGTGTGATGAGTGATTGACAACGTTGTGTGGACTGATTCTTGACTAAGTATTGCAGGTGCAGGTTGCGGCTTGACTGGTATTGGTGCGGGTGAAGAACAAGCGCGAAAGGTCGTTGCCGGTGAGGCCTCCAGGTGTAGAGAAGACAAATAGGCTTGGTTCGAGGGACTCGATGGCCAGCGGGGTCAAGTGCGGGCCGCATGGTGGCAAGAACGGCAAGATGAAGTCATGGACGATTTCTTGGTTGAGCCTCAAAACCAAGGTCGAGCCGGGACTACGTGGGAGCCGAGTCATGAGTGGTGATTGGCACGGCTACACCGAGTTCGCGGGGTTTCCGGTGGTTCACCAGAAAACCACTGGGTTCCTTGGCTGATCCACAAAGCCAAGACCGAAGAACCGAAGACGGAGGTGCAACAGCTCCCGACCGGTGGGTACCGATCTGACTTGTGTGCGACGACGCAGTCCGGAGACTTCGAAGCGGAGGACACACGTCGGGATCGCAAGGCTTGCGTCGAGGCTAAGCAAGTTTGCGGTCGCTGGGCATCCGTCCGATGGAGCGATGACAAAGATTTCCGAATTCACCCTCGAGGGGTATGTATCCCTAGTTAGCTAGTAAGGGTATTTTAGACTTTCGGTTGCCTCCATATAACTCAAGTGGTGAGAGGATGGCAGCCATCTCTTGGAACCCTAGCTCATTTTGTTTTCCTATTTTCCCTTCCTATTTTCTTTAGGAGTTCTATAGGACTAGCTTGAGAGCTTCATGGTGAGATCTTGTGAGAGGGAAGGATGATCGGGCGGAAGCTAGACCTTGTATGAACCTTCATGGTATGTATAGATGATTCGACGTGGTTCCTCAAGACTTGTTTGTGTTCCTCCCGTTTTTCCTTTTTGGTGATTTTCGGAGCCTTTTTCTTGGAATTTCCGTGGGGAAGTTTTGGGGGCGTTTCTTTGAGGGATTCTTGTTGGATGTCACATATGAGGTCCTTGTGCCTCTTTGCTTGGTGATCTTGCTCAAACAAACCAACCCTCCGAATCGGCTTCAATTTGGGAGTTTTCGGTGGTTTCCATGGGAAGGTGTTCTTGAGGTTTGACTTCCGATTCCTCTTGATTGAGTGGGTTTTGGGGACTGAGCTTCTAGCCAAAGGTAGCCCACGAGGTACCCAGCTATTCCCAAAGTCTCACTTTGATCCGTGGAACGAATCGGGAGATCGATCGGTTGGACGGTTGAGTTTTTCCCGCGGGCTGAGTTCTTCCCCATTGTCCAGGCAAAACCGGCCTGACCGGTTTCCCAAACCGGTCTGACCAGTTTAGCCCTGTGGGCTGTCGTGAAGGGTTTTTGAGCAGGAGAGTCTCTGTCGTGCTATGGCTTTTCTTGTTGAAAGGAGGAGAGGTTCTTGAGGTGTTTTGGGGCTGTTTTGGTCTCGAAGGTGTTTTGGGGATTTCCTGTACAAAACCGGACTGACCAGTTTCCCCTGCCTGTTGAGAGGCTAAGTCCCAGAGAGTCGGTCTGACCGGTTTCAGAAACCAGCCTGACCGGTTTTGGTTGCCAACAGCTGGGTCGTGTTGTTTTCCACTGAGTGTTTCGAGTGGCTGTTGATTGGGTCTTGCTCCTAGGTCCAGTAGCACTCCAGTGGTTACGTGGACTTGGCAAGAGAAGCTAGCGGAGGTGTCCGAGTGAAATTGGGTTCATAAGCCGAATTCTTGAGTAGAATTTTTATCGACTCCCATTCATTCCCCCCTCTCTGGTTCGCCGTTCCGGTCCTTCAGATTCGTAATTCGTATATAGGTTATTTACAGCGCGTGCCTTCAGTTTCTTGGGAGCGTTTTGATTCGCAATATATTGAATTTTTAAAAGGTATATATTATTTCTACTTAATATCCTTTTCTGTCCAACGTTCGTGCTATGCTGAATTTTTTTCTTGTCATGGATAAATCAGCTTCTTATTGTGGCCAATCTTATTATGGTACTGCTGATTATGAATGTGCATTTTGTGGTGGCCTATTTTGGTATGGAGAACGTACGAAGTTCGATTCAACGCAACGTCGTGTGGTGAACAATCTATGTTGCAAGGGCGGCCAAGTATTTCTGCCATCTTTCCAGTTGACACCGGATTTTTTGGCTTCTTTGGTCCACTTCGATGGAGATTCTAGGTGCAGAAATTTTTTGACTTCCAATTGGCACCGGATTTTTTGGCTTCTTTGGTCCGCTTCGATGGAGATTCTAGGTGCAGAAATTTTTTGACCAGAATCAGACAGTATAATTCTCTATTTGCTTTTACTTCTATGGGCGCCAATATATATGATAGAATTAACGATGGTAATGGTCCGTATGTATTTAAAATTAACGGTTTCAAAGTACCCCCGAGGTGACGGTCGGGAATACTCACCCTATGCCAACAAACCATGACATCCCTAAGATCTTCACTTGTGGCATAGTTAATTTAGCGAAAATCTTAATGGGTGTACGTGAGTGTAAGCGTGCATGCAAAGGATAGGATGGTATAAAAACAAAATAATATTTACACCAAATTATAAGCTCCATGCTTACAAAGTGGTTGCCAAACTTTCTATTCCCATAGAGATTTATTAACCAAGGTCAAAACACCATGTTCATCCCAAGACCAACAATTCTTTATAGTGCAAGAAAAGTAGGGCGCATTGCTAAGTTTATAAACCAACCAATGCAACAT
Organism: Cenchrus fungigraminus; assembly: GCA_036936925.1. Taxonomy (NCBI): domain Eukaryota; kingdom Viridiplantae; phylum Streptophyta; class Magnoliopsida; order Poales; family Poaceae; genus Cenchrus; species Cenchrus fungigraminus. Next base: position 58,319,100 of record CM072776.1, on the reverse strand, counting down.
GATAGCTCGGGATATAAGACTAAATGATGGTGGTCTCCAATCATGTCTAAACACCATGTTTACACAAGATTGCAAAAAGTAGTAACGCATGTCGACAAGCATTAACATAGATATGAAAACATTCATCATAAAGTTTCACAAAAAGGTTCCGAGCTAACATAAAGTGGATGATGACAAAGAGATGGATGTAAAATGCAAATGCAAAAAGTTAGCACAAACAAGCATTAGCAAGGTTTGAAAAACACTTTCGATGTGGTCTACATGCAAAGGACAAAGCTTGATCTCACACTTCGTACGAAGTAAGCATTGTCAACAAGGAAGTCACCCATCGAAAAGAATCAATCAACCAAACTAACAAGGTTTAAGGGTAGGTTATGAGTATCCTATATTTTTGGCTCAAACAAGGATTTTGAAGAGAGGAAGTCAAGTCTAGAAATTCTAACTAAGGTGGTGCTAGAGTCTTTCTACAAACCTATGGTTTTAGAATGTCTATAGGTAGGGGAAGTTTTCCTAAGGGTTTTATAGGGAGTCTAGTCAAAGTTTATGACGATGAGTTCTACGGGGCTAGAGTATGATTCACCTCGAAAAGTATGGTGGTCGGCCATAATCATCGAAGCACCGTCGTATTTTTAGTTAGATAGGGGTAGACTTGGCCGACCCGTAGGGTGACAGCCCCCGGTCAACTCAAGCAATCCTACCTCTATTGGCTATGGTTTTTGGTGGAGATTATAGGAAGGTTTAGGTTGGTTGGACAAAAAGTTAGATCAAATCAAACATGCAGTGTGATGCAAGGTGGATGAATGTTGACGGTCGATTTTGATACACCTAGCTATGAGTTTACCGTCAACATTTACACGTATTTGATATTCTAACTAATGGTACTAACCCCCCGGAGGTATCAAGTTCACTCTTGCATGTCGATTTTGGAGTTTATTGTTTACGCAGGAAAATAACGTTAAAGAGGAGACTTTCGGGATAAGTTCATCAAGCACTTCAAGAGAAGATCGTGAAGCCCGTCACAAGTCAAGACACGAAGTGAAGAAGACTCCAAATGATCTAAGGACTGAAGCATCAACACGTAAAACTCCGGGGACTTGGATGTTTACCAACGAGATCAACTCAGCCCGAGAGATATTCTCGCCGCCCAGGACAGCATGATCTTTCGGTGCAGATTCGGAGGCTTAAACGGCCTCTAATGGCAAAAGTTTGACTACCAAAGTTGTGGGCCTCGACGATACCTTTGATTTGGACATGTGGAAGGCCCAATTCAGGTCAAGGAGCTAGGAGATATGACCCTCGAAATGCCAGCTGCGCAGACAAGTCCGAAATCGGACAAATTATCTTCCGAGACTGTTTTTGGGATCGTATCTTCATTTCCAAGGAAACCAATGAATACCAAAGTCGGAGATAATTTCGTGTCACATAATCTGGACACCGAATTTGCATTATTTGGAGTCCGTACGTGGGAGATATGGTGCCGGCAAGAAAGGGTTGCGAATCAGGAAAATCTGGACGAGGCTGATTTTATGGAAACCAAGTTCCCTTCTCTCCCAATGAAGATCTTGTGCAAGGCAAGGTGGAGCACGCCCCAAAGCTCCCCAAGGGCATAAATACAACCCCTTGGGTGCCCAAGGAGGGGTGATCGATCTATCCATTCATCAGAGAGCCGCCGACACAAAGGAGAAGCACCGGGAGGAAGCCGACGGCCGCCGCAAGTCCTCGAGTTGCCTAGGAGATGGCCTAGGCCATACCCTAGCCGCCATGGTTGGCCCTACGTGGTGAAGCCATGGTGGAGTTCTGGAGCCCATGCCTTGATTCCTTCAAGGCAATTGTACATTCTACATTCGATGGTGATATAAATCATGTCTTTTCTTTACTTTGATCTACATCGATGAGTACTTTATTCATATGTATAGCTAACATATGCTTTTAGTAGGAATAGATCTAATCGTGGTGGTTAGTCTATCTCTTGCGGATACATCATTGTAGTGCATGAACCGAGGTTGTCGTTCGGTGATGATTATCCTTGCGTAGTGACAGTACGGTGGAGGAGAAAGCGGCGAATGAACGTGTATCGGACCACTCCATATCGGGTTACTCCATATCGAGTGTACTCCTTATCATAGTATAGGATTAGATTGGTTTGTCATCGTGGTCGGAGCGGCAACAAGAAGACGATAGTCTAGGGTTACCTTTGGTTTGCTTACCTTTATGGCTAGGTGGATGTGATCCATACATCCTTTCATATATGATTAACCTTTATGCAATCAACACTTCACATAGGGTTAGACCGGTAGGTTAGATAGAGAACCTTAGTGGTTTGCTTCCGATTCTTGGATTAATAAATCTAGAGAGGACCCTCCTTGGTGAAAAAGGCACCAAGTCACTCGTAGACTTGCGGTGAACTTGAGCACGGTTTTGCACCGTCAACAATGAACAAAATGATATGACATGATATGACATGATATGTGGTGGTCTAAAACAAAAACAAATGTTAGCCTAAATTAACTAGCCACAGGTTTAGAATCAAAGGATGGTGCCAACTTCATATATCTCTCTAAAAAGACACAAAAGAAAAAGACTCTAAACTCTAATAGGCACACAAAAAGGTCTACAAGTTTTCCAAGATCAAATAACAAAGCGCTCCCTCAATAGCAATCAGAACATACAACATGGTGTTGTGGTTTTTATTAGAGCAATGGTACAATGTTACTTGATGGTTCGATTAAAGAGCACAATGTAGACGGTCATGTATATATATAAATAAGAATCGGGTTGCCTCCCGCAAAACGTTTCATTTAAAGTCGTAAAGCTCGACTTTCTCACATACCTTCTTATTGTTGCAGAGCCATGATCCTTCATGCAAGATTTGAAGGTGTTCATGCAGCCTTGATCCACTCTCCATGCTTGACACGATCACTTATGCTCGATGAGAGGCTTGCCCAATCGTCTCCTTGCATCATCATCATCACCTTCTCCATCACACTTTATCGCTGCCTCTTCTTTCACAAATTTTCCTCTCTGTCCGGATCAGACCATGTAGAAAACAATAGCTTCCATGTGTGGTGCATGAAATTGTCTTTCCATCAAGTATTTATTCACCCCCAACGGACTCCGATCGAGTGAGTTATGCCCGTTCTACTCCGGCGCTGCAATCTGTCCAAAGCTGATTTCAGACTGCACATTGCTCAATGTTTTTGCCATATCTCCTTGTACGGGTCTTCAAATTCATCGATCTTGGATGCGTTAGAACTGGCACTTGATGGAGCTTCTGATTTTCAACTTTTTTTCTTCCTTGAACATGTCTGACCAGGTCCTCAAAATTGATGAAAATAGCGACGTCCATTTTTTTAGGTTCGGTGACGGTGATGCACGGGTTTGCAATTCCTTTGGGTATGACTTCTCTCCTCTTAATTTATGTTCAATGCCCTGCATGGTTAGTGAAACTTGAGATTTCTCCCACAATTTGCTCTTTTAAGGTCACTAGCTTGACCGAGCACAAAACAAATCCAAGATTTACAAATCATATCGCAAACAAACGCATCCATAACCACAATTTATGACAAAGTAAGTTGTGATTAATTGTAGCATAAGTTTTCTTGCTCTGCGCTAAGCTCTCATTAGGCAAAGGTTCATTAGGCATATAGCAAAGTTTAAGCACAACAAAACCTCTTTATCACTCTCAAGAAATTCTATCCTATCATGATCATCATAAGAACAAGGCATAGAGTTGAATCAACCTCACTATTGGATATGAATCATAGATATATCAAAGGAATATCATCAGCTCCAAAAGTATCTTGAGAGGTTAATTTGTACCTTGGCCTTCGAGCTTTTCATTGTGAGTGGTCTCTCGGAGTTGAAAGCAAACAATCTTCAATGATCGGTGGCTTGCATCGTCTTTTCGCAATTCCTTCGTTCGTGCCACACATCATCAAGGTTGCCTTGTGTGGACTCACTCTTCTTATTCATTTACGAGACTTCACACATGTCTCAAATATCTTCATGTAACTCCATGAACCTTCGTGTGAGAGCCCAGAGTATCCGCGCCATTGGATGCATCATTTGTGTGTAATCCATCGTGATTTGCTTCTAACATCTCCTAGCGTCGGATGTTGCCAACTTGTGCCTTCTTTTGCCAATCCTCTTGGGGTCTTCGTTTTGTTCCAAACTTTTGAATTTCATCTCGTGTGGTCTAATGGAAGCACTGCCCAAGCTCCTCTTCGTTGTCGCCGTCCTCATCTCCACTATCTTGTTCTCATCATGTTGCTGCTGCATCTTTTTCGTGGATTTTCCCCTGTGTACATAACAGAACATATACCAAAATATTGTTCTATTGAAAACTTTATAAAATTACCTTTCCAACAGGTACTCATTCATCTTAATCGGAGCCCAAATGAGGGAGCTATGGCCGTTTTGTTTCCGCTCTTGCATGCTGTCCAGAAAATTTCAGAACACGCAACCTTCGGTAATTCGGCCATATCCGCTTGTAGGAACCTCCGATTGACTTGATTCTTGGTTCGTTGGAAGCGTAACTTCATGGGGCTTCTAAATATCCAAAGATATCCTGTTGTTCTCCCTTGAGGTTGTGCAGAGGTTGATGCGAACATAGACTTCTTGCGAATCGATCCGAAGATGTTGACGACCTTGATCTTCTGGTCTTCGGGGCGTTACGTCGCGTCTCCTTCGGCTTTAAGTCATCGCCATTGCTGGACCAGCGAGTAGCATGATGGCAATGGTGTGTCTTCTTCATGATTTTGCTTTAGCCAAAGTGACGGGTACTTCTTCCGTAACGTGATTGCTTCCAACACCTATTGCTTGGACAAACAAACCTCCACGAAACATTAGTCTTAAAACTTTAATTGACACATTGACATACCTTGTTTAACATCGCTCGTGTAGGGTGTGGACTCAATAGCGGATGATGGGCCACTAACAAAAGTTAGCATCTACCACTAAAGAGTGAATCTTGATGTAGTCATCATCTTGTCGGAGTGGATTGTGAACTTCTCGAACGTCTTGTGTCTAGCTTTTCACCTACTTTCAAGGACACAAACAAGAAAGCAAGCATATATGCATGTTGACGGTGTATTTGGTACACCAAACATGTTCATTACACTTTGGTTTGGATTTGATTATGGAACTAACCCGCCACTAGGCACACTAATCATATAAACAAGTTCATCTTCGTGTGTGCATTTGGAAGTGTTATGTTTATGTAGGAAAACATGGACATAAAGGACGGATTCACTACAAGTTCAAAGGAGCAATTAAGGAGTCTTGTTCGTGTTTATGAGCTTGATGAAATCACTCCCAAAGGTGGTAAGGACCGAAGTGTTACAAAGGAACACCCCCGAGGATTGAAGCTTAAAAGACCGGACTTCATGCAAGGAGAACCTCCATCTTGGACGCAAGGATGACATCGTCAAAATGGTGCAAGTGGAGGGGGCAAAGTGCATAAATACATTTTTTTTTGAGAATGACACAGTACAACGCAGACGCTCACAACACGCACGCACACTCACCCCTATGAATACACGTACGCAAACCCTACCCCTATGAGCACCTCCGAAGGACTGAGCACCGGCAGATCTGGAGATTCCCGAAGTCACCAATGGCGCCTCGTCGTCGACGAGAACGTCGCTTACCACTTAACGCATAACGCCGGTAAATCCTGGAAAATCCAGGAAAAGGTGCGAGCACTAGGATTTGAACCCTGGTGGGTAGCGTCCCACTGGACCGTCCTACCATTGGACTACAAGTCCAATCGCAAGTGCATAAATACATGAGGACCCACGGGAGTGAAGGGGCGACCGAACCGGGCCGGGATGGGCCTGGGCCGGTCGGCCCAAGCCGGCCGGCCTGGCCCACTCCGGGGGTCGGTTCGGCCCCCCTTTTCTTGCACCCGAAGATCCTTCAACCCTAAGTTCGTGGAGGCGCCGCCATTCGCAAGACAGAGAGCCATTCGCACCGAGAGGCCATCCACAAGCTAGAGAGAAGATGAGGGAGATCGTTCGGGAGAAGGATCGCTCAACTCGAAGGAAGCACCCACAAGTGGAGAAGAAGGAAGACACCGTCGGAAGCGTCACCATGATCAACGGTGCCATGTCTAGCACCTTGATGGGGTAATCTTCTCATTTGTCCATGGGTTGTAATCGTACTTGAGATGTAATCGCTACTTTGTTCGGTTATCTATCTATCATCTAGTGTTGAAGAAGCTTTGATGTTTAAGGTTAGCTACCATGCCGTAAAGGGAGTAAGATCTCAATGCTCCCTTGGATCCATTCAATACACCATGTCCATCATAGGTCTAGTCACGAATACCTCCGCGTAGTGACAGTACGGGGGGAGGGAAAGGGCGAAACCGTGGTCACAACCCCCGATAGATTAGATCGGTTTTCATATCTTAAGCGGTTGCATGTTCAAGTATCGTAGACCCTTGGGCAAGTGTCTTTTACATATCTTGTTGGTTTAATCGTTCTCTCTAGTGTAGCGTAGTTGTTTTCTAGTTTAACCGTAGATTAGGGTTTGGGTAAGTTAGTAAGTAGAGGTAGATCAAACGCGTGTAATCCCCTTGCTCCGCGGATTGATAAGAACCTAGGGAATCCCCATGGTGAAAAAGGTGTAGGTCCGTACGCTTGCGGATCGTAGGTGGATACGAGTTTTATCCGTCAACAAGCCCCTTTTTTTGGCGCCGTTGCCGGGGAGCAAGCCAGTTTACATCGTTTGGTTTTGCATCTAACTTTGTTTTATATTTAGTTTATCGTTTATTTGCTAATATCTAACCCCTATTACCTAGAAAACCACTCTGTTTTGTTTTTGTTGTTGTTTTTATTTTGTTGTCTAGATGGCGTTCATCAACCACCCCGTGGAAGAACCGGAGAAATCGCTAAGGGATTACGCTAGTCCTCGATGTGAAGACATAAAAGTACAAGAGTCGGATTCGAAGCTCGAAGCGACCGAGTATGAAATCAAAGCCAAGATCATCGAGATGGCGGCGGCAACCCCGTTTGAAGGGATGGCTACGGAGAACCCATATAGACACATAAGGCATTTCACGACGCTATGCAACACGGTGCATCAAGAAGGAGTTCCCGATGAATGGTTCAAATGGAATCACTTTCCCTACTCACTTGCCGGTGAAGCAAAGACATGGTATTCGTTTGCGTCCTTTGAAGTTGAAGGCAATTGGAGCAAGTTGACAAAGAAATTTTGCGAGAAGTTTTTTCCAATTAGCAAAGTTCAACATCTAAGGAGGCAAGTGATCACTTTCATGCAAGGAGAAGAGGAAGCGATAGACCAAGCTTGGAATAGATTTAATGAGTTGATTGAACAAGGACCAAGACTCGGCTTCTCCGGTGATGTACTCTTGCATACATTTTTCTTTTCCCTAACCCCTAGTTGCATGCAACACGTTCAAATGAGTGCAGGTGGGGATCTCATAGAGAAAACACTCACGGAAGCCGCTAAACTTTTACAAAAGATTAGCAAAGCGGCGGCCATGCGAAGAGATTGGGAAACAAGACTTGCGGGAGAGCCGGAACACAATTCAAGGATGAAGACGTGTGCTGAAATTTCTAAAGAGGCAACCCCGGAAGTCAAGAAAGAGGAGCCAATCCCGGAAAAGCTTGAAGAAGTACACCCCAAGACAAGAACTACCCCAAGCGTTGACTTCGCCAAGTCAAATGAAACAAACAAGAGGAGTATGTCAAGCGCAAAGCCATTAAGGGAGTTCGAACATATGGATTGGGTTCCAATCGATTACGGAGAGGTATTCGACAAGAGAAGACCATTCCCTAATCAAAAGGGGATGGCAAGAGCATTGGAAGCGGATTTCGCACCGGAAAAGCGAGTGGAAGATTCGTACGATCTTGAAACCACCGGTGAGATCTTTCAAAAGCTCTTTGGTGATGATGAAGTGGATCCGGAACACATAGCCGAGGTGAAAAGAATCATGGGGATCAAGCCCGAAGCATCGCCATACGCTCGCCTCGCCGAAGTTTACGCGATAGGATCCGAAGAAGAGGAGAAGATGGCACCACACTTGAGTTGCGAGATCAATGGAGTTCAATGCAAAGCTTTGTGTGACATCGGAGCCCAAGTAAGTGTCCTATCTTCTAAAATTTACGATAAAGTTCAAGACCACAACCTAGACTTAGCTCCAACATCAACAAAGTTAATTATGGGAGATGGTAGAACTATTAGACCTCTAGGTATTGCTTGCAACATGAATGTAATCATCTCTGGAAAATGCATACCAACCGATTTCTTTGTTATAGATGCTTACCATAGTAATCATGATCATATAATCCTAGGTAGGCCCTTTCTTAAGTTGGTTGATGCCGTGTTGGATGCCGGAAAAGGCAAAGTAACGATGAATCTTAATGGAAAGAAGTACATATATAATTTTCTTCACGTTTCTAAACATCCTTCACCTTTTCCTCCCGAAGACGAAGAAGTAGAGGAGGTAGATAGTCTTTGTTTTGTTGAAACCCTTAGAGACCTGCTGCAAAGAGCGATGGAGAATCAAGCTAATGATCAACAAGACGAAGAATTAGAGGAAGCAACGAAAGGATTAGAACCACAAGATGAAAGCGTGGAGGAAGAAAAATTCGAGGACATAGGAGAAATTAAACCCGAAGAGCCACAAGTGCCCGAGGTGGATCTTAAACCTTTGCCCAAAGGATTAAAGTACAAATTTTTGGGCCCAGACAAGACTTATCCAGTCATCGTGAGCGACGAATTGAGTCCCGAAGAAATTGAGAAGTTGCTGAAATTATTGAAAAAGCATAGGAAGGTGATTGGATATTCGATTAATGATCTCAAAGGACTTAGCCCAGCCTTTTGCACTCATCGTATACCTATGGAAGACCAATGTAAGCCCGTAGTGGACCACCAAAGGAGGTTAACTCATGCCATGCGAGAGGTAGTAAAGAAAGAGGTCATCAAGTTACTTGATGCCGGAATAATCTACCCGGTTCCGCATAGCGAATGGGTGAACCCGGTACATTGTGTACCGAAGAAAGGAGGTTTAACCGTGGTGAAGAATGAGAAGAACGAATTAATACCATAAAGAACCATGACCGGATGGCGGATGTGTATCGATCATCGAAAGCTAAACAAAGCAACGAAGAAAGATCACTTCCCCTTACCGTTCATTGACGAGATGCTCGAGAGATTAGCAAACCACGCTTATTTTTGCTTTCTCGATGGGTACTCGGGGTTCATGCAAATTCCCATTCACCTAGATGATCAACACAAAACAATGTTTACATGCCCTTATGGAACGTTTGCATATAGAAGGATGCCCTTCGGTCTATGCAACGCTCCGGCCTCTTTTCAACGTTGCATGATGGCCGTATTCTCGGAATTCATCGAAGAAATTGTCGAGGTGTTCATGGATGATTTTTCTGTTTATGGGAAGACATTCGTGGATTGCTTGGTGAACTTGGATAAGGTCCTCACGAGGTGTGCGGAGGTAGACTTGGTGCTAAATTGGGAAAAGTGCCACTTCATGGTAAAGCAAGGCATAGTGCTCGGACATGTTATATCCGAGAGAGGAATCGAAGTGGACAAAGCTAAAGTGGAGATGGTTGAGCAACTCCCACCTCCAACAGATGTTAAGTCCTTGAGGAGCTTTCTAGGCCATGCCGGATTCTATAGAAGATTTATTAAGGACTTCTCAAAGATCACTAAGCCTTTAACACATCTCCTTCAAAAGGATGTGGCTTTTGACTTCGATGAGAGGTGCTTAGTGGCATTCCGGACCTTGAAAAGTGCTTTGGTGAGTGCTCCCATTATTCAACCTCCGGATTGGAGCCAACCTTTCGAGATCATGTGTGATGCAAGTGACTACGCCGTAGGAGCGGTTTTGGGTCAAAGAAAGGAAGGCCGAGTTCATGCCGTTTACTACGCTAGTAAGACTCTTAGTGAGGCACAATTAAATTATGCCACTACGGAGAAAGAGTTGCTAGCGGTGGTATTTGCCTTTGAAAAATTCAGATCTTACATCGTGAACTCGAAGGTCATTGTTTACACCGATCACGCGGCCATCAAGTATCTCTTGGCTAAGAAGGATGCTAAACCAAGATTGATTCGTTGGATCCTTCTTCTCCAAGAGTTCGATGTTGAAATTCGTGATAAAAAGGGGGTGGAAAATGTTGTGGTCGATCATTTGTCTAGGATGAACCGTGGACAAGATGATAAAGAGCCCATAGAAAACAAGATGAGAGATGACCACCTCTATCGAGTGCTCGACAAAGATACTTGGATGATCGATATCATTCGAGCAATTTGGAAGATGCCTCTTGATCACTTAGATAAAAACACTCAAAGGAGGATTATCTCCGAAAGTCGAAAATACTTTTGGGATTCACCTAACCTCTTCAAACTGGGCAATGATGGAGTCATGAGAAGATGTGTGCCAAGAGAAGAGAGGCTAGAAATTTTGAGAAAGTGCCACTCGGCGGAGTACGGTGGACACTATAGCCATTTTCGGACCCAAGCAAAAGTGTGGTCTAGCGGATTCTATTGGCCGGAGATGCATGAAGATACTAAAAGATATGTTGCGTCATGCCCCGAATGACAAAGAACCGGGAATATTTCTCAAAGGAATTCCATGCCCTTGAAATATAATCTACAAATCGACGTATTCGATGTGTGGGGAATAGACTTCATGGGGCCCTTCAAAAACTCACATGGATTCGAGCATATCTTAGTCATGGTTGATTATGTATCCAAGTGGGTAGAGGCCATGCCATGTCGTAAAGCTTCCACGGAGGAGTCCATTGCAATGATCAAGAGCATGATTTTCCCTCGCTTCGGTACTCCGAGAATCTTGATAAGCGATGGAGGAACTCACTTCACCGGGAAGAATTTCAAAAAGTGCTTGTCCAAGTTGGGGATTGAACATAGAATTTCTACGGCCTATCATCCACAAACCAACGGACAAGCGGAAACATCGAATAGGCAATTGAAGAGCATCCTCAACAAAACCATAGAGAAGGGAGGCAAGGATTGGTCAAAGAAATTAGACGGAGCTTTGTGGGCATATCGAACGGCGTTTAAGACACCGATAGGTATGACCCCTTATCAAATTGTCTATGGCAAAGCTTGTCACCTTCCGGTTGAGTTAGAGCATAAAGCCTATTGGGCAATTAAAGAGATGAACCTTGATCTAGATGCCGCGGTGGTAAAGCGAAGAATCCAAATAAGTGAACTAGAGGAGATGAGGTTAAAAGCCTATGAAAATGCGAGCATGTACAAAGAGAGGATTAAAAGGTGGTATGACAAAAGATTGAAGAAAAAGGAATTCAAAGAAGGAGATAAGGTCCTCCTCTACAATTCGAGGTTTAAAACCTTCGGAAAGGGGAAATTGCAGAGCAAGTGGGACGGACCTTATATTGTTCATTCGGTGCTCTCCAATGGAGCGGTGACCATCATGGATGTGAAAGGTGATCAATTCATGGTGAATGGTCAACGGCTTAAGGTTTATTACGAACTCGACGTTGTGCCTCTTCACCATATTGATGTCTTCACCATGGAGGAAGAGCCCGAACGTCAAGCCTAGGACGTAAAACAAGGTGAAGATTTTGTAAATAGTTTTTCTTTTATTTTTTTGGAGTTTCTCGTGAAGTTTTACTATCACACCCTGAAATTTCCAATTTCAAGATGTGAATAGAGAGAACAATTAAACAATGATTTTCTCATAATTTTAAAACTTGTCCAACATTTATTTTTACAGGCAACATAGTATAGGAAAAATCCTTGTTTGATTTTCTGAATCAAATAAATGGTCATGTGTGTTGCATTCATGCCGATGCATCTTGGTGCTTCTTGAGTGCTAAAGGTTGCAAAAATGCGTTTAGGTGCTGTCCAAATCCTTCCGAGAATTTTTCGGACTTTTCTGGAGTTTATTCTCATTTTTCTTTGAGCTATTTCTATTTATTAGAAGGCTCTAAAATTCTTTTCATGAGCTCCAAATACTTTATTTGGGTTGTTCATATCCGAATGTGTCTCTGGGAATTTTCCTGGAATTTTGGGAATTTTCTGAGTAATTTTTGTGCCTTTAAACAATTTCTAGTCTTTACTGGAATTGTTTTGCATTAAAAATAAATTCAGAAATAAAAAAACTATCCTATCCTTTTGGGTCGAGCCCGAGGGCCCGACCCACACCGGCCCAGCTGACCCAACCGCAGCCCAGCCGGCCCACTCCACCTCCCTCTCCCGGCGCAGCAGTGTCCGCCACGGACACGACAGGCCGCCGCCGCAGGCCGTCCTTGGCTTCCACGCCAAGTCACCATCGCGCCCGCGCCCCTATAAAACCGAGGTCGCAACCCCCAGTCGACTGCCTGTGAAGTTTGGTGCCTTCGTTTCCAGGATTAAGCGTAATACTCTGATAATCTCCCTTTTTCTTTCGTGATATTGTTTCTGTTATTCACTTATGTCAACTATATGCATGAAACTTGATCCTGACATGCATATAGTTATGCACTTGGTTTTCTTTGGAAAAACAGGTGTGACATTTACCGGGCCATCTTTTTCTCATGGGCTTAAAATGCGAAATAAGTGGGACACGCGAAAAACCGGACCGCACCGACCCGCAAACCAAGGCAGGCCGACCGGCCCGGTCCGACCGACCCAGAGGGCCCAGGCGGCGGTTCGCCCCGGGTTTCCTCTGTGACGCGCGTTTTTGACTTCCTTCTTTGGTCAGAAAAATTTAAGGGAAGTTAAAAAAAGGAAAATGCGGTTTCTAGAGTATTCCTTCCCGGACTATTTAATTGGCCGAGATGGGAGCTCGGGAATCCATCCCAATTTGCATCCTTTTGCACCCAAGCAGCAGCCATGACGTCCCCGAAGAGCGTAGAGTTGAAGCTAGGCACCAAGGAGCCATTGGCGGAGGAGGCGAAGCGATGCGAGCTCAAGCTACCCATGGAGATCAAGAGGACCGCCCGCATCCGTTGCGGAGGGCGTGTCCCGACCGGGGCAATCGCATCTCGCTACCCCGTCAAGGAGGAGAAGGTCTCTACTCCTGTTCGAAGGTCGGAGCACATCCGAGGCATGAAGAGGAAGGATTACAAGGAGGTGTCGCCCGAGCCTAAAGACTACGGGGGGAGTGACTATTCCGATGATCGTAGCCCGAGCTCGTGGGCGGCCGCCGGAAGGGAAGACAATGACTTGTATTATTGGGAAGAGGTGCCCAAGGAGAAGACTCTCGAAGGCCCTAACGACGGCGGCAACGACGACGGCGGCGGCAGCGACGACGACGGCGGAGACCCTGGTGATGATGACCCTTTCGGGATGCATCCGCTGTGTTGTGCGGCTTGCCGTCACTCCATCTCGAAGCTCTACGCATCGGTCGACGAGTGTTTCCAGACCATGGAGGTGATGAGGCAGCGCATGGAAGATTTGGAACGCGTGGTTGAAGACGCTTGCGGAAGTTGTTCGGCATGGTGGGGAACATGAGGGGCAAGTGGTGCAATAGCTGCGGGAAGTACCACTAGATAGAGTTTTCCCCTTAGGTTTTTTGTAAGATACGACGAGGACGTCGTATGGTTTTAGCGTGGGGGAGAGCTAGCTAGCTAGCCTTTTGCTTTAAGTTTAGTTTTGGTTTGGTTTAGTTTTCGCGAGAGTGTGAGAGTCTTAGAGTCTTAAGTTTTAGGAGTGTGCTTTTAAAATTTTTCGAAAGTTTAAAGTGTCTTAAAGTTAGTGTTCGTGTCAAGAAAATCAAATAAAAAGAGTCATTTAAATTTTTGTCTCTTGTGATGCTTTTCTTACTTTACTTGTTTGTTCGTCTTTAATTTTTGATAAACAAGCATAAGTATTTGGTTTGAAACATTTACCGTGGTGCTTAGTGGAATCTCTACCTCTAAAAGTACCCGCATCATGCTTTGATCTAGAACTTCGTTTTGGTTGTGCTATGTTTGATGCTTACATTTGGAGGAATTTAATTCTGAAAATTATTGAAAACCCCTTGTAATAAAGGTTAGCGAATTCTCTTTTTCCAAGTTGAGAGTTTAAGAAAAATCCTATACAAAACCAAATTTAATTTTCGCTCCACCATAAGTGCGATTAGCATAATGAGTTGGGTTAGGATCCTTTTCTCTTGGAAGTTTTAATTTCAAGCAATGATCATGTCCTTGTACTTATCTTTTATTGCTAGCCTCGTCATGCATTCGGTAACGCGACTCTCATATCGAAAGTCTCGTACATCGCCGAATTCCATACCCAAACCATTATATCTCTTTTGTACATCGCATTCCTTGAACACAACCTATTCTCGAAGTTTCGTCTCGTCTCTAGCATAGTTTTTATTTTAAAATTTAGATTGTGTTTATGCAAGAAAGAGATGAGTTGAGAGCTTTGAAAAGAGAGATAAAGATGTCAAGAGAAAAAAAAGTAAAGAAAAATATGTGTATGGAAAAGAAAGAAAACAAAAGAAAGAAAGTAAAGAAAAGAAAAAAAAGAAAGAAAGAGGAATGGCAAGAAAGATATGAAGAGGGATGAATCGAGTGAAAGATAAATAAAGTGCAAGGAAGGATGTCACGTTGTTGTTGAGAGACGAAACTTCCACTCTTTTTCCAACCATGTGCAATCCGACAATGAGGACGTCATCGGTGCCTCGTAGTCTTATTTTCTTTTGCCTTTGCACATGTCCACCATTCTATAACTTCTTATCCTTGATATCCCCACACATGGTTTAATTCTCATGATCATTGGCTTTGAAAGGTAAACAACCATTATAGGAAGCTCTTAGCCTGACAACACTTGTGTTGATTGTACTAGTCATACCTATAGCTCCACTTTACATGTTATATGAGAGACTTATGGGAGGTGAGAGTTTTATGAAAATTGTTTAGGATAGCCACTTCATATGAGCGACATGTGAGAACTTGGAGAAAGGTTTTTGTCTAATACTTGTTGCAGGAATTTTATTTTAAAAAAAATCATGAAAACCCTCCAATGGAAGCAAAGAAGTAAGCATGGCTGAAATTGAAGACCTCAAGTGAAGAGTTTGAGTTGTGGGGTAAATCTTGATTTGGTAAAAATTCTAAACGCCCATGTTTATGTTTGATGACCATTGCTTTATGTTTATTGTATTAAAGATAAAGGATTGACTAACTTGTGAAGAAAGAATTAGCGGAGCACGATTTCAACACCTTGGACAAAAGTTCTTTTACGAGTACTTGCTCGAGGACGAGCAAGATCTAAGCGTGGGGGAGATGTTGACAGTGTATTTTGGTACACCAAACATGTTCATTACACTTTGGTTTGGATTTGATTATGGAACTAACCCGCCACTAGGCACACTAATTATATAACAAGTTCATCTTCGTGTGTGCATTTGGAAGTGTTATGTTTATGTAGGAAAACATGGACATTAAGGAGTCTTGTTCGTGTTTATGAGCTTGATGAAATCACTCCCAAAGGTGGTAAGGACCGAAGTGTTACAAAGGAACATCCCCGAGGATTGAAGCATAAAAGACCGGACTTCATGCAAGGAGAACCTCCATCTTGGACGCAAGGATGACATCGTCAAAATGGTGCAAGTGGAGGGGGCAAAGTGCATAAATACATGAGGACCCACGGGAGCGAAGGGGCGACCGAACCGGGCCGGGATGGGCCTGGGCCGGTCGGCCCAAGCCGGCCGGCCTGGCCCACTCCGGGGGTCGGTTCGGCCCCCCTTTTCTTGCACCCGAAGATCCTTCAACCCTAAGTTCGTGGAGGCGCCGCCATTCGCAAGACAGAGAGCCATTCGCACCGAGAGGCCATCCACAAGCTAGAGAGAAGAGGAGGGAGATCGTTCGGGAGAAGGATCGCTCAAATCGAAGGAATCACCCACAAGTGGAGAAGAAGGAAGACACCGTCGGAAGCGTCACCATGATCAACGGTGCCATGTCTAGCACCTTGATGGGGTAATCTTCTCATTTGTCCATGGGTTGTAATCATACTTGAGATGTAATCGTTACTTTGTTCGGTTATCTATCTATCATCTAGTGTTGAAGAAGCTTTGATGTTTAAGGTTAGCTACCATGCCGTAAAGGGAGTAAGATCTCAATGCTCCCTTGGATCCATTCAATACACCGTGTCCATCATAGGTCTAGTCACGAATACCTCCGCGTAGTGACAGTACGGGGGGAGGGAAAGGGTGAAACCGTGATCACAACCCCCGATAGATTAGATCGGTTTTCATATCTTAAGCGGTTGCATGTTCAAGTATCGTAGACCCTTGGGCAAGTGTCTTTTACATATCTTGTTGGTTTAATCGTTCTCTCTAGTGTAGCGTAGTTGTTTTCTAGTTTAACCGTAGATTAGGGTTTGGGTAAGTTAGTAAGTAGAGATAGATCAAACGCGTGTAATCCCCTTGCTCCACGGATTGATAGGAACCTAAGGAATCCCCGTGGTGAAAAAGGTGTAGGTCCGTACGCTTGCGGATCGTAGGTGGATACGAGTTTTATCTGTCAACAATGCAATAATAGAAATTAGGGTTAGTGAAAGAGATAGATGGATCGCCCTAGGGTTCGAGTTGCCGATCCCCGGCAACGGCGCCAGAAAAAGGGGGCCCTGGCAAAATGCAAGTGGTATTAATGACAAGGTTAGCATAGTTTTTAAGAACAAAAATAAATCATATTTAACCCATCCAAAACTGAGAGCATGAAAGGAAAACTATGGGCCTTATCTTTATCATAACCTCCGTAAGGGATTAAGCTAGCATTTAATTTAATTTAAGATTTGCATTTATAGAGAGCATTAGCTTAATCATGCATAAAACAAGTACAAAGATGAACAAAGCGGCAACTTTCATCGTATATCAACATGACATCAACTTATTATCTTCACTAAAGGTGATACACATGGTGGAAAACTTTATTCATGTCGATTTAAAGCAAACACTACTACTAACACACATGCTGAAAATAAATAAAAACAGAAAATGCTACGCACAAACAAATTTGCATAAAAGCTGAAAATAAAGAAAAGAGAAAAGAGAAAAGAGAAAATCGAACCGAAGTTGAAGGCATTATTATTTTTTTTTTCTTCTTCCTCTTTCTCCATTCTTCATCTTCTGGTGGTTGATATTGATGATCTTGTGTGTTGTATCCTCGCTCGTAGTATGATTGCGTCGGTCCCTTCTTTTACTTGACTTCCATTGGTTTGGATGGGGCGCCATGAAAGCTTCGTTAGGCACCTTGTACGGTGGAGGATGTGGAGGCATGGCTGCCCCACTCCCCCATGCTTGCATCAGCACACTTCATAACATGGTGGAGGCATTGATATTCATCCATAAGGTGGTGGCATCGGGATCCCTCCATGTGTTTGTTCATTAGCTTGATGTGCAGCCCCTCCTTCATCTTGGGCTGCGGAGGATGACCCTTCTTCAACAATTCTTCCCTTTCTATTCTTCTTTGCCAACACAAGAAGTCTTCTCCTCTCATATCCACTAGTATATTTTCCTCACTTCATGTGCTTGATTTCCAAAGAGGTCTCGACAAGGAGAAATTTTGGGTTCCTTGTAATCTTCTCCCTAAATCATTTCCCAAAATCCTTCTAACATATTTTCTTGGACTTCAACTTGCTCCGGGGGTTCCTTCTTGGGACCGAGTAGCTCTCTAATATATCCATAAGGAACTAGTTGCTCTTCATCTTCAAGGCAAAATGGGAGGCACGACACTCCATCAATGGCTGGTGCTAATGTATAAGAATTTCCAAGGCAAGCTACTTGTGAGTGATTACACCAACTCCATTAAAGAATTTCACCCATCCAAGGTTGCTCAAGATTTGATAATTATCCGAGTAGAATCCCAACATTTGGAGGGTGTTGTCGTCGAAATCAACATTTGGCACAAGCCTCTTCTCAAGATGAACAAGCCTCTCCTCCTCCTCCGTCTTCATGATGAAACAATCTTGGAACGCCTCGAAGTGTATGGTGGTGGAGCGGATGAACGGGTTGAGCGTCGTGGTGAAACCATGCTTCGGGGAGACTCAGAAATCGAGTGCCTCCTCGAAGAGCTTGATGATGGCTCCGACGATTGTGTCTTCTTGGTGAAGACATTGGTGGCTTTCTTCCACATTGTTCCTGCACTAACTCATAATAAGTGCACCGGGGGTTGCTTGCCAGTGAGAAAACACACAAGGGAAGCGTATGGAGTGATGGAAACTATGGTGAATTTTGGTGATTTTTGAAGGGTGGTGTGTTTATGGATACTTGATCATGCAACCGCCTATCATGGTGAAGCTAAACAAATCTATTGAGGGGGTGTGAACATGATATGTTGAGGGGGTCTACGGAAGCAGTGGGATCTATACTCCCGAAAAGCATGGTGGCTAGCCTTAATCATCAAAGCACCACCAACATGAACAATAGATTGAAAATCACACAAATGAGTCGGCCATGACAAGATCATACACCCCCATGGAGCTCGAATTTTTCTAGGTTGTTTCTGGAACTTAAGGGTTGTGAACTCAAGAACACGAACTAACAAATGGATAAACTACTTACCAGGCGAAAGGGGAGCACCAGGGGCCATCAATGGAGGCCAGGTCGGTCGGCCTAGGGGCCCTCCTGCTCCATTTGCTCTGATCTTTCTCCGAGATGCTCCTTGCTCCCTTGTTGCCTTGTGTCCGTGTGATCCACGAGATTCCATCACCCAAATGTTCTTAGTCACTCCTTTGTTTGCATGATTAAGGGTTCCACCTCCATAGTTTCACTTTGTGTTGCTTCCTTGTTTCCTTGCCTTATGTGCTTCCACTAATTTCCTGCAAAACAAAGTCATTGCTGCCCCCCATGCTTGTCCTTTGCATGTGCCCAAGATGCCAAATGATGGATGCCTTCTCGCGATGCATCATGGAGCACTATATATATGTTAATCAAGCTCAAAAACTTCCCCTTAATCATGTTTAGATGCTAATCGCTCCTCTAATTGTAAAAATTAAAAATTAACTCAGAGCTAGCAATGAGTTTAAATATATTTTAGAGGAGCTTTTAGGCATCAAAAACATTCCGACTATATTTATATTGGTTGCACCGAGATCGCTTGCTTTCATTAACTCCAACTTGACTGTGGGGGTATGGATTTTAGGTTCTAAATTTGGCCAAACATGAGAGAGAGATTTTCAATAAAAACAAGGTCAATGGGGCTTAGAAAAATTCTAAACCTAGAGAAACCGATGGATGTCAAGTTGAATGAAACCAAAAATCTAGTTTTCTAGGTTCACACAAGTCCAACCGTGCGTCAAAGGTTAAAAACATTAAGAAACATAGCGAGACTCTACTCATATGTTTTTATCATGTAAAACAAGCCAACCTTTTCATCATGGAGAAGATGAAAGGCTTGGATAGGTTTTGAATTTTTGGTACTAGTTTCTCAAAAAGATGCAAATAAATCATAGGATGACTCATGTCATTGGTTTGTGATCGAAATCAAATCTAAATAAAATGACTGAGCAAATATCACATCTCAAAGAAAATTGTTCAACCACTTAGGAATTTATAATAGTTCTTGCGTAGCAAATTATATGACCAACTTACTTGAAAACTCAGAAATCTTCAGGGTTGTCCTCCCGGTAGCTTTATTGATCGGGTTGTCCTCCCGGTAGATTATTCTTTACTCGACGAACGGGTTGCCTCCCGCAAGCGCTTCGTTTATAGTCTATAGCTAGACTTCTTCTCTTCATCGCTTCGGATCAACGTTCTTTGTGGGCATTGTAATCTTGGGGACCCCACTTCTACACCATCCTTGGCTTCGGTGTAGGTTTATTCTTCGCCTTAGTCATATTTTTTGGTCTTCACACGCGGACGTTGATTCTTGGTCTTGACGGATGCAACAACTTTTGTGTCTTCTTCACCTCATTCTCCTTTGGCTCCTCCCTTCCGATGTGACGATGAAGTGGAACGTATTTAACATTGGCCATGTTACTTACCTCGAATCGTGGTTCACTTGAATGCACTCCTCACGCCATTGATGTCGAACTTGATCTCTCTCTTGTCGACGTTGATTGTTGCTCCGATTGTCTTGAGAAACGATCTCCTTAGGATGAGTGGTGGCTGAGGGCGATCACCTTTCGGGCTTGGAGGTGGAGTTTCTCTTGGGGATTTGATCTTCGGCCTCCGCTTTTAGATCTTCTTGGCTCGTGTTGCACGTCACTTTTTCCTGCAAAGTTTTTCTAGACCATTCACAAAATATATGTTTTTTTTGTTGGAGATGTAGCCGTCCATCTCCTGTTAGGGTTAGCAATTATATAAAAAACTAAATGAAAACTAGGGTTAGCAAAAACTAGATTAGATTAATTTTTTCAATGATGGTCAAAATCAAGAGATGCAAATGAAAAATCAAGAGAAAAACTGAAATATTTACAAATGCAATACTAGATTGAATCTTGATTACTTGTTCCCCGGCAACGATGCCAGAAAATGGGGCTTGTTGACGGTTAATAGTTGTATCAAAGTTCGTTTGGATTTGCAAGTGGACAAATCCTCCGTCGTAGTCAAGGGACCCTTCTTCCCTTAAGTGTGAACCCAAGGTATCGAATCTGTGGAACAATGTGTAACGCAAGATCCAATCTAATAAATGAAAAACACTTTGATCTTAAGAAGGGTTTTTGCATCTAATCTATGGAATAACCATGAAAACACATCTAATCTACTAAACACTGGAGGTAGCAAGAGAAAGAGAGGGGAGGTAAAACCAATCTAGAGATTGGGTTGGGTCTTTTGTTGAAGTTTCAAAACCAAGAAGAATAAAGCAAATGAATCTCATTAATAGCCTCTTTAAATCGTGGCTTCCGTTTCAACTCCGAAGACGCTCGCCTTTCGGAACCTTCATCCTGTCATGACGCGCCTCTATTCATGCGGGTTAGCCTAGGGCGAGTCCAAGAAGAACAAGTTGAAAACGCTCAGTAGATCGGGTATGCACCTCTAGCCACCATGACTACAAGAGCACTCTAAGCAATCTAGCTATAGACTAGATTGGGAAGAAGCAAACCCAAGTGAAGACAAAATCGTAATGAAAGCACTTGATCGCTAGAAATCGGATTTTTTTTAGAATTACACAGTACAACGCAGACGCTCACAACACGCACACACACTCACCCCTATGAATACACGTATGCAAACCTACCCCTATGAGCACCTCCGAAGGACTAAACACCGGTAGATCTAGAGATTCCCGAAGTCACCAATGGCGCCTCGTCATCGACGGGAACGTCGCTTACCACTTAACGCATAACGCTGGTAAATCCTGGAAAATCCAGGAAAAGGTGCGAGCACCAGGATTTGAACCCTGGTGGGTAATGTCCCACTGTCTAGGGAAGCCCTAGTCAGCCATCTCGACCCTCTCCTCTCCGGAATGGTGTCCCTCTCTTCTCCACTCCTCGGCGGCGGATGACGAATAAATTGATGCGTGGCTCTTGGCACGGGGACTATAAATAGCCCGATGGTCATCTAGTCAAAGGAGGCACCGAACCAGGCCCAAAATGGGCTAGGTCGGCCGGCCTGGGCCCATTTCGGCCTAGTTCGGCCCCGGCTTCCTTCCCGTTTCTCGTGTCTTCTAGAACTCCTGCCGAACTGTATGTGGGTCCTTGACGTCATTTTCCCCGTGGTTTGGATAAGGGTGCTTCGCGCGCAAACTCATGCATCTTCTGTTTAGGTCCTCGGTGTTTCATGGCTTCACGCTTTAGTCCTTGGATCACTTGGAGTCATGTTCACCTCGTGTCTTGACTTGTGTCGGGCTTCATGATCTTCTCGTAAAGTGCTCGATGAACTTTACCCAGAAGTCCTCATTTAGGTGCTTAATTCTTGTGTAAATAATAAACTCCAAAAACCACATGCGAGTGCGAACTTGATATATCACGAGGGTTGGGATCGTTAGTTTGGATATTAAATCAATACCAACATTGAAGGTAAACTCATGGCTATGTTGACGGAAATTAACCGTCAACACAAACTGTCTCAAGGAATTCAAACAAAGCGACAGCATTGAAGGAACGAAGGGACAACTGCATCAACATAAAGCCCTAAGTTCTAAGGTACAAGAAGGTGGTCCACTAGACCGTGAACAAGTATCGTAATACAAAGCACCGCCGTTATGGAGGTGTTGTGTTTCCCGACAGGCCAGAGTTGGAGGAGCACCTCGCTGAGATCCCTCTGACTTTTGGCGGTGCTAGGAACTCCCTGTGGAGATCAGGGAGGCGGCCAACGTCCCCACAGCAGCTGCCAACACCCAAGAAGAAGTCCAAGTTCCTAGGGCCACCCTCGGACGAGCTACCAGTGAAGCATCAGACCTCCGGGAAAAGCCTCATCCTGGAAGCTTGTTCAAGGCTAACTTGGTGTCCTGCAGCACCACCTGCGCTAGGGTAGGTGACCCCGGATGCACCATGACGTGCAGCAGGAAGTGGCGGGGACGACGCGGACGCGACGCGGCGTCTATCGTTAGCGCCCCTCCCCTAGTCTTCAACCCCCATGTCGCCGTGGGGTCGCAAGACCTAGGCCAATGAGGGGCTGCCAAGAGCACGCCTCTCCATTCGCTGAACTCCCTCCGACATCAGAAGAGTCAAAGGACGACACTACACTCAGGGGGGCGAACCCCCACGACGGAAGAAGCAATATGTTTCTTTCCCTCTCCATATGGTTACCATGGAGTCTCACCAAGATGAAGTGGAGCTCCTTTTATAGGGCAGCACCAGCCCAACCTCGCAGGAGGAGCGGCGACTGGGATGGGCTAGCTTACAAAGCAAGCTTGACCAGCCTCCCACCCCGCCAGGCGTGCGTGCTAGTGAAGTAATGGCTCGTTGTTCGCCGCTGTCACGACAGCTGAAGACTGCAATAGTTCCCCGTGACGTCGGGTCAAATCCCACCATCCGGCCATGTCGGCCTCAAAAGGCGAGCCGGTACTCACCGCGACTAAATAAAAACCCCGCAGCAAAGCCCTTGGCTCCGCCACGGGCTCGGGGGCTACACCTGGCGGGTGCGCTCGCGCGCCCACAGAAGAACACTAACGTCACTGATCCTAAGGGCGAATCGACCACTTCCCCCTTAGGCTCGGAG
Source organism: Cenchrus fungigraminus (assembly GCA_036936925.1). Classification (NCBI taxonomy): domain Eukaryota; kingdom Viridiplantae; phylum Streptophyta; class Magnoliopsida; order Poales; family Poaceae; genus Cenchrus; species Cenchrus fungigraminus. The sequence goes on along the minus strand of CM072776.1, from coordinate 58,296,059 downwards.
GCTACTGACGAGGGGATAAACTAGGGGTAATCATCTTAGCCCCTAAATCCCCAATCTATGAAGACTAAGGATGGCCCACGTATGCAACGGCCCAACATCAACACTAGCAAATGCAGACCCAACATCTCCCGGAAACAGCAGCCTGGCATTATCCACAGGTCCGACTCCGACTTAGGCGTTCGCCCCCACGCGACCTAAGGAACGACCCGGCCTCGTGACTACCTCGGGAAAGCCCACCTAAGATTGCTAGTTAATAGTTGCAGACCACCAAACACATATGGCTATTAAATAAAAAGTGTTACAACATTTTTCAGAAATATTACAACCTTTCCCCCCAATATTATTAGTTATTTTTCGTCAGCATTTACAAAATGTTGCAACATTTTTTGGAAAAATTTTCAACATTGCATCCGGGGTCCTCCCCGATGGTCGGCGGTCGGCGCCCACGCCTGGGATCGCGGCGTGTGGCCGACATGGGGCAGCGCGGCCGGCGAGCTCGCACCGGGCGCACGCATGGCCACGGCGGCACAACCTGCCGACTGACGGCGCACGGGCTCAGGGCAGCGGTGGTGGGCCACGGGGTGCGCAGGCGGTCCTCCCCGCAGCGGACCGTTGCCGGCCCCCTTGCCGCCGTGGGCCATGACGGTTGCCTTTCAAACCGCTGTGGTTGCCAAATCTGCAAAAATTTCAAACGGTCGTATAATTTTGCAAAATGATTTTAAAAAAATATAAAAAAATCGTAAAATTTCATAATAGATAATAGATAGACGCGAAGAACTGGTCAGCCCAATAATAATAACACAAAGGAAAAAGTCCCTTTTACCTCCCTGGACACAGGGCTGAGTCCACAATTCCTCCCTAGACTGCAAAACCGGTCAAATCACCTCCCTCAACTTTACAAACCGTTCAGTTTACCTCCCGGGGATGGTTTTGAAGACGGTTTTGCTACAGTACACGCGGATTTGCAACAGTAACAGTGGTTTTGCCTTTTTCTTTTTTATTTATTTCGCCTGAATATTTGGAAAATCATAGTAAATCACAGAAAAATCATAAAATGGAAAAACTAATTTTGTTGGACTCCACATAAGTAGATCTACACAGTGAATATATAATATGGTATGCTTCAGTACAAAGTTTTTCTATGAAGGTTTTGTCTTTTTTTTATTTATTTGGCTGAATCTTTGAAAAATCATAGTAAATCACAGAAAAATTATAAAATAAAAAATCTAATTTTGTTGGACTTAACATTAGTTGATCTACACAGTTAATATATAATATAGTATGCTTGGGTCCAATAAAATAATTATAGAAGCTGCAGCTATGAATTATTTCAATTAATTACAGAAAAGCATAGACCTAAAGCTACAACAAAAATTTTATACTAAAGAATACAATATTATATGTTCACTGTGTAGATCTACTAATATGAAGTCTAACGAAATTGGATTTTCTATTTTATGATTTTTCTGTGATTTACTATGATTTTTCAAAGATTCAGCCAAATAAATAAAAAAGAAAAAGACAAAACCTTCATAGAAAAACTTTGTATTGAAGCATACCATATTATATGTTCACTGTGTGGATCTACTTATGTGGAGTCCAACAAAATTGGATTTTCTATTTTATGATTTTTCTGTGATTTACTATGATTTTCCAAATATTCAGACGAAATAAATAAAAAAGAAAAGGCAAAACCACTGTTACTGTTGCAAAACCGCGTGTAGTGTAGCAGACCCGCCTTCAAAACCGTTCCAGGGAGGTAAAATGAACGGTTTGTAAAGTTGAGGGAGGTGATTTGGCTTGTTTTGTAGTCTAGGGAGGAATTGTGGACTCGGCCCTGTGTCCAGGGAGGTGAAAGAGACTTTTTCCTAACACAAAAGGTGCCAGCCAGCAGCTAAAGCGAGGTAGTGGGCCTCCAAGTCGAGGCCCAACCCTTTCCGAAGCCCATAATTGCGCCTCTGCAACCCTCCGACCTGACCGGCTGGTATATAATACCCCCCACCGGCCTAGGGTTTCTTTCGAGGCGAAAGCGGCCGCAGGAGTTTCCATAGCATCCCGCTCTCTCTCCCACGCCGCCGCCGCCGCCGCCGCCATGGCAAAGCCGGTGGCAAAGCTGGTGTCGCGTGTTGGCTACGCTGACCATTTTCTACGGGTAAGTTTCGCAAATTGCTTAGATCCAGTCCGTAAATTCCTTTGATGCAAATATATACGTGATCTGAGTTAGTCTTCTCATAAATCTGGTCGATCGTATAGGCCGCTGGTATTGCCAAACCCAAGCTCGAGACACAGATCGTGGTGTCACATTTGCTAAAGGTGATTAACTCCTACAGTGATCCTACCATTTAACTCATGGTAGCCCTTCAATTGGTCATTTGATTCTGTTATGCTTTAGTGATTTGAGATTTGAAATACTCTTGTATTCTGTTACCATTTTGTTTCATGTTATTGTTTTGTTACAAACAGAGTTACTGGACTCTTCTACACATATTGGGAAACTAAACAACGTAGTGTCATGCCGTGGTTAGGAATCTAATACATCATGTTACACCGTATCTGTGCTTTCTTGCTTGTAGACTACTGTGAGCTGTGTAACTTACCTTGTTCCACATAAGTGTAACATTTTTTCCTGAAGTTCCAACTGGAATTCTAACATGTGCGTGTTTCTTTTGAATAACAGGGTGAAAGCACAAGTTGCCTTCTCTTTGCTAAGGTGTGGTCTCTTTTATGTAGCCATTTCTTAGGTGTTTCATGTCCATTAGTTTTGTTGCAAGAAGAGTTACTGGACTCTTCTATACTTAGTTCATTGTCATCCCCAGCATGAAGCTGCATAACTCTTGTAGCCGCAGTTTCCGTTGGTGAATTATGGTGCATGCGCCCACGAAGAGAGACACACTTATGAGCTATTTGCTTGCTAAAACAATGATAGTGTCTGTCTTAGTTCCCATGTGCTCCCCATTAGTTCCAGGTTTATAGCAAATTTTCATGCTTGTATCTATATTTGTTTATGTTATTAATGATGTTACAGTATTGTCCTGAAAATGAAGTATACCTATCTGATTATGAGGTACTTTAGGTGAATTTTGATTGAAAATTTAGATGCAAAGACATGTGATCCATTTTTAGAAATAGAAGAACCAGTTGTAGGTTTTTCACGCTGGAAAGAAAGACCTTTATTTATTGCATGGGTGTTCAGATTTGTTCATTTACATGTAGAAATTCTGTTTATCCTATACAATACATTCATATAGGTAAAATATTAAACATAATAAGAGCTTTTGCATCCTTAGATACTTCTGGCTGATGCCTGTTACAAAATCTGTAATTTAGTGGTACATTCATGTTACAACGTTGTGTCATGCCATGGTTAGGAATCTAATACATTCATGTTACACTGTATCTGTGCTTTTTGCTGATAGACTATTGTGATAACTTGTTCTACAGAAGTGTAACATTTTTTCCCTGAAGTTACAACTGGACAATTCTAACATGCATTTTGCTTTTGAATAACAGGGTGATGGAACCATTTCTAGCTGCAGCAAGAGTTTTTGTCTCTCAGCCTTGTGGAAAACTGTCGATGGACCCTCAGCCAAGGACTGGAGAGGTGGAAGGGCTGCCAGTTTTAACATCATTCCCAGCGGCACTGTCAAGGTATAACAATTGTGATAACTTGTTCTACAGAAGTGTAACATTTTTTCCCTGAAGTTACAACTGGACAATTCTAACATGCATTTTGCTTTTGAATAACAGGGTGATGGAACCATTTCTAGCTTTAGCAAGAGTTGTTGCCTCTCAGCCCTGCGGAAGACTGTTGATGGGCCCTCAGCCAAGGACTGGAGAGGTGGAAGGGCTGCCAGCTTTAACATCATTCCCAGCGGCGCTGTCAAGGTATAACATTGTTGCATACTTATCTCTGTGTTTCGGGTTTACCTTGCTCTGTGAACTAATTTATGTATACACGTCCCATCTGAGCGACTGACCCTTTTTCACTTATAAGAATGCAAAATTCCTTGGCATCGTGTGCTATTTACTTCTGTGCATAAATAATATCGAAACAAACTATTAGTGTATTGCAGTTTCTTTACTGTCAGACCATCTTTGCCAATATTTCCAAAATACATTCCACCTCACTGTGGGTGCTTATAAACATTTCAGATGTATGGTGTCTTTGGGTCAACAATAATCTTTCAGGGCACCCACAGCAAAGTAATTTTGTTTATAAGCAGGGGAATCTATTGCATTACTCTCACGTTTCTTTCTTTTTCATTTTTTGGGTTTCTTTCAAAACAGATACATTTCTGATGGTAATAATGCTGCTGATCTTTTTGATTTTAGGGTTTTCCCACTACAATGTTATCCAAGAAGTATCACTCAAGATCATCATCTACCTTGGTACATATTGTTTCCCAATTACAGTAGATTCTCATTTATTTCTGGTATCTAATATGGTGCAACTGTTGCTGTATTTTAATTTAGGTTGAAGAGAAAAAGACCATACTCACCTTCGCAACTTTCAAAGTAATGATTTTCTCATGTATTATTTCATTTATGTTCATATTTAAGCTAAATTTGTTGTCATTTCCAACTTTTTAAAAAATATGCGATTAATTTGAACAATGTTTTTTTAGGAAATGCTTGCAAACAAAATAGGGAGGTTTTCTGCATTACTTAAAAAGTTTGCCAGTAATCTACTTCATGGCCTCAGATTCTCACTTAACCAGTACTGGCAATACCTTAAAAAGGGGTATGTGCATTCACATTATTTTTCCTTATTCCCCATGGGAATGACAATGCATTTTATTTTTATGTGATTGAGGACTTTTTTCCCCATTCAGTTTTGAAGATAGGGCACTGTCAATTGCATTCAATGCCCATTTGCTCTTGGGTTATGGAGCCCTTTGTTTTGGGATAGAAAAAATGGAAGCCACACTATCAGCAGCGGAGAGTGTGGAAGGTAAACTTGTGGTAGTAGCAGTTTTATTCTTTGTGATGCAGTGTATCATATTGTAGTACTTTTTGGTGAATCAATATTATATCCATTCCTTTTGCAAACCTGTAACTGCTTTCCCTTTTTTTGTCAATGAATAAATAACTCAATTGCTGTTGCAAGCCTTTGTTACTGCAAAGATATATGTGATCATGACCAGTGTTTGCAAAGAGCTAGTGCGTCATTTGCCCATTCTACTTTTTATACATTTTTTTCAAAAAGCTGTTTGTCTCTTCTCCCTTGATCTTACGATCTTAAACGAAGTGTTTGTATATTTGCTAGCTCATTGATCCTTTGTGAATGTACAAAGCATGATTAATTTTTCTGATATGTAGAATCACCAAAAGGCTCTTGTGTACATGTTACTGACGACACACTAGCATCTATCTGCATATATAAAGTCACATGCAATTGTACTGCTAAGTTTCATTTCAGCTGATTCATGATATCTTGTTCCTGCCACATGCGTGGGATGCAACTTGTTTATATATAAAAATGATAAACATAACAACACTGATTTCATAACATTGATAGGTTCTGAAGCCAAGTCTACTCTGCTAAGGAAAGGTGCTTTGTTTGTACTGCTGGTACTAAAGAAGCTACTCATGTTTTGGAGCATGGAGGACATGAAAGAGGAGGTCCGTAGCCACAGGGCGATTTTGAACAAGTTGGAGGCGAGGCAGGAGGAAATTGCCGCTAAGAGTTCTGAGGTCAACACAGATGTCAAGCATCTGAAGGCAAGGATAAACTCTGTGGAAGAGGCCATGGAGAGGGCCGCAAAGAGGGCTAATGCTGATGCCGAGGAGTCAAAGTAGGAAGAAGCAAGATGGTCAACTTACCATGGCCACAAAGAGGCGAGGAGTCAAAGTAGGAAGAGAGATTGGTCATCTTGAACATGTCTTTTTGGCTAAAACCTAAACCTGTCTGTGTCATATAATTTGGGTGATGAAACAACGTATATGATGCGTTACTGATTCTGGTTCTTTTCCCCTTTGGTTGCTTGTGCCTGTTTTATCTATTGTCTTCGTCTAGCATATATCAGAGGAGTGGTGTTATCAGTGATTTGCAATGGTGCATGTACCTGCTAGTGTGCCCAAGAGGTTAAATGCACCATTAAGGATGGGTACTCTAATTTGCCAGAAACCTTGGATGCTGAAGTTGAAAAGCTTCCCGGGGACATTCTAATTTACTTTTTTTTTTGAACAAAGCATTCTAATTTACTGGTGCAGTTATTGCATTACAAATCACGTACAGAATCCAAGGTTATAACTATGAACTCAACTGATAGCTGCATCCCATCTTTATCTTGTTTTGTGCGTTAATTCATTCTGGCTTGCTATGCTTAGTTCTTGTCTATCTATTCCCAATTTCTGGTGTTTGTACAACCGATCGACGCAGTTAAAGAGTTATCTGGGCGAATAGAGATGATGGGGAAGGAGATCTCTCATCTGCTATAATCTCATGAAATGCTTTTGCATCTGTTAGACTGTCTCCAGAAGTTGCCACAGCCTCTCCCGCATCTGCAAAATGCGGCAGCGACGGAAACTGTAGCGGCTCCAGCAGGAGTTGCAACAGCTGCTGCAAAATGTAGCGACCCCTGCAATCTTCGATTTATGAGTTGTTTATATGCCTATATGCATAAACCAGAATTTGCACTTCGGATAGAGATGTGTTGATATCCCTTAGCACGCAAAGGCATTGATAGTAGGAACCAAGAGATAAACTAAGCGGCAACCTTTGTACATTTTTTATTGAACTTAACTTGACTGCATGTGTGTAGGATTGTATAGCAACTTAGCAAGTTTTCCATTCTAGAATGGCTAAATTTATTAGGCAACGCTAACAGGGAGAATCCATAAGGTGCTTGTAGTGCTCGGGTTCATGGTCAGATCTAATTTATATTCAGAACGCAGGCTTGGTCCAACAAAGAAGTCAAATACTTGCAAAGGGTGAATCATGAATGAGAGGTTACTGAAAAGAATTGTGGAACTAAAGGGCACAGTGAAGGCATTGAATTCAAAAAATATACCCTTTAACCCTAGATGATTCACTTGACCAGTTTGTAGAACAATATTTGAGTTCAGTGGTTTAGAAGATGTCATTTATCTAGTTTTTTTTAGGAGCATCATTTATCTAGTTGGTGGTTTTGATGACTTCTCATTTTTGCCATCACTAGACTTTTTCCCTTTGTCAACACACTAACACCTTTCAACCCAATGGCTGTTGGGAAGTCATATACCTCGACTGTTGCATATTTGTTCTTGGTGGCGAGGATGGTTACTGATTTGATACATGTTACTTATTGGTATCTAAGGGTTTTTTTTTGACACGGTATTGGTATTGGTATTGGTATCTAAGTTTAGTTTCCCTTTATGCCCTCAGATTGCAATCATTATCCTGATTGTGCATTTATCTTTTGCATGAAGTTGACTGCTACGACCAAAGCCGTGGTGATTGGACCAGATGCCCATCTTTGACTCTGACAGGGGGAGCCTTGCTGGGTTTAGTGTCAACAGAAAAAACTACGCATTTATTGGTTGAGATAGAATCATAGAAGAGGGTGTTTTTCTGATGTTGAGATGAAAGTGGATTGAAGGATCAGCCTATGCTGGAAAAGGTATCAGTTTCCAATGTTCATTTGGTTTAAAATTAGAAAAAAAATTCTCTCAAACATTAGTACATACTGGGGCACTTGGTGGAATGTGCACAAATCTGAATACGATACAAACAACTAGAGAAAAAATAACCAACTGCATATGGAAAAGTGTGTAATGCTATATTGATACAAAATGATTCCTTATTCCATTTCAGTTTCCTGTACTGCCTTTTTTGGGAAAAATATTTAGTTCTGACACATAAATGTGTGTATAATATGACATTCTTTAGCTTAAATGACTTTTTTGCTTTGTTTTCCAGCATTTTGCTCTAGCTGGTGTAGCACTTAATGGTGCGATTTATGCAGTTGGTGGCTTCAAAGGTGTTCAGTACTTATATTTTATGGGGTCAGTTTTCTTCCCTGGTTGAAATATGACAGCTTACAATGACCTGCAGGCATCGTAAAACTCATCTATAGCAGTGGGGGACATCATTTCACAAACATTTAATTTCCTATTTTATAATGTCATCAAGGCAGCGAAATTTTAATTTCTTTAAAGCAGGGATGAAAACGGTCGAAAACGAAATCATAAATGTAGAAAAACAGTTGGAACAGAACGAGATTTTTCTACATTTATGAAAATAAACTGCTATGAAATAATGAAGAATGGCATTAAAATTAATTGAATCTGACAACTTTCATAATTCGGTAAAAATGGGAACAAAATCATAATGTAGAAAAACGGTCGGAACGGGATACATCCTGACCGTTTTCAACCCTACTTTGAAGTGAGAGGACTGCAAGAAAACTTTTATACAAACTTTGTGACATGTATTACCAGCTCTGCTGAGAGACTTGATCCTCGGGAGCATATTTGGTAAAATGCTCCCAAAGGTGAGTGAATGCAAGAAGGGGATGTCTGTCATACACATGCAGTGCTTGACGAGAAGATGTAAGTTTGCAACTCTTTCTTTATATGTTAAAATAATTAACTGAAGAAAGTAGTATGTTCCCTTTATAAATGTGTTGCAGCAGGTGCAGCCAATTAATTAGAGGCAGGCTTGCATCATGGTCTCTATTATCTTTTGTTGATGGAATTTTTTCTTGCCTTCCATTACAGATTCTGGATCGGTGGCTATGACACTGGGGCTACAGCAATGGTGGCTACCGTTGAGGTGTATGAGCCAAAGGATGCCGCCATGGCTGATTGTTGAACCCATGAACTACCAATCTTCAGCTGTGCTCAGTGGCTCATCATTCATGTCTGGCGGGGTGAAAGGTCAAACAGATAAAATGTTGGGTGTGGTAAGTAGCTACGCCAATTGACAAATTTCCTACCATGTCCATTATATTTCATTTGCTCAACTACTGGAACAAATTATACATCTAAAATCTTGGATTTAGCTGCCAATATATGTTTGATGGTGAGGTGGTCACAGAATATGTGCTTGTCAATGGTTTGCATCAAGTGCATATATGTTTGTCATATAACCAGTTTTGGCCTGAAAGTGTGCTGCATTTGAGAAGGATACACAGATTCGTGGGGTTCCTTCAGCACTTCATTTCGTTTGTTTTGCTTTATCTCTATTACACATATCATTTGTTATCGCATCAGTATAAAGTACATTTTATCTGAACATGAATTCTTGGATTCCTGAAACACCTGTTTTCGTCATTTTCCAAATCGTTGGTGTTATGGCGATTTGTCAGGTGGTACCCTACAAGGGAGGGCGTGGTTGCGTGACACTGGGTTGAAGTCAATTGTCAGGAGATACTATACTACTGCCCCGCAATTGTTTTCTGGCTGACTGCCTATAACAATATTGACATGGCGAGTTCCAGACAATCAAGTGAGCAGGAAAAAGTTGTTAGCAAAAACTTAGAAGGCTCTTGCTTATAGCCTGAGCGGGACATTGTAAAGGTCGTTGAGTTGTTTGTTTGTATTGTCTGGATCGATGATGCAGAACATCATATGTGTAATTGTGTTGTTAGTTGTTACTGAACTAGTAGAATGGAAATCCATGGCCGAAAGCCGAATATTATGTATCTCGCCAATGTGATGGTTATTTGACTCTGTTGAGCTTTGTGTGAAAGGAATTTGGAAACCTCAAATCACCTCATGTTTGAATGTCCGTGTTGGGGGTTTAGACAAGGGGGACCCACTAGGCAGGCCCACCCCCTCGGTTTCTTCCGACGGCCGTGACGTCATCCAGACGCAACTGAAACCTCACCGGCCTACGACCGGCGGGGCTCCTCTCGGAAGGGAAAAGAGGCTCTTGGATGGCCAAAACAACCTCATAAATCAGTGGCGGACTCAAAAAAATTCTAGGTAGGGCGGACTAGCCAAATTCTGTATACATATGTACCATATTTCTCTACTTATGAAGTGGAGACAAAAACTCATTCCTACTTTTTCCTCTCCGCCCGCGCGTCGCCTCGAGCGTCCGCCCCCTCTCTACCACCAGTTACCACCTCTCCTTTGATCAAACTCTCTGATTTTCCATTTAAAAAAAACTCTCTGATTTTTTTAATCAAAAACTCTCCACTCCTCATTTCCTCAAGACGTCATCCGACGAGCCGGTACAAGAAACACCAATTACATTTACAGATTTCCCCCATACCAAATGCTTGATTTTTGATCTTCTCTCGGTCACTTTTTCCTGGTCCGTTTGATCTCCTCCCAACGATCACGATCGCGCCCTATTCATTTTTCTTTTTCGGGCCCGCACGCCGAACCCGCAACCGCGACGCAATAACCCGTTAGTGTGAGCGGCAGCCACGAGTGGGACCCAGTGAACTCTCGCGTTTCCCCTATCCTTTTCGCATTTCCTCACTCCACCGAGGCATCTCGCTTCTAGGCGAAGAGGCGGTCGCTGGGGGCGGTGAGCAAGGCGGCGGAGGCGATTCCGGCGGGGGACGCCGGCGACTACGACGACGCGCACGCCAGGCACCTGCTGATCATCCACCCCCACACATCCTCTTCTACCAGCACAGTCTCGGTAGGGTTTCACCCTTTCTCATCCAGCATCCTCGCCCCCCAACCCATTCGATGTGATTTTTTCACGGATCGCGATCTGTCCCGAACTGAGATTTGAGCGTTGTTGGAGGATTTTCATTTTTTTCGGTGTGTATGGTGGATTCAATTGGCTAGCTAGGGTTTCATGTGGAGGTCCCAATTCTGTGAGGAGGGGGAGGGAGGGTGTGGCCCAGATCCGACCTCTACTAGCACAGGCATCCACATCGATTCGGTTGCGCATGGGTGATTTTTCATCGGCTTTTTCAGAAATTTGAGAATGTCTTTTATATCACCCCTTGGATCCAAAATAGATGCTTTTTGGATGTCACCTACTCACCTGTTTACCTTCTTTTTACTCTGAATATTTATTTGTACTCAAGAACCAATTTTTCCTGAGAAAATCCACTGTATATATATGCTAATTATTTTCATGTACTGCAGCAGGAAATGCTAAAACATAGAGTATTTTTTTGTTATCAAGGGCAAAGTAGTCCTTGTTCGGTGCTGGAATTTAGATTCTTTCAATTATTATATGCAAAAAAGCATGTCTATATATGCAGTTAGTTTGGCTAACATATGCTCATATTTTTCATTTCGCTATAATGGCAGCTTGCTGATCATACATATGCTATTTTAGTGCATAATGAAAAACTCTTAACCAAATTACCATGCAAATATGTTTCTGGTGCTTATCTACCTATGTTTTGAAATTAAGTAAATGCCATCTATCCTATCTATATGTATTTGAAGCATGAGAAACACAAATTTGGTTAATATGATGTCTACATCAGCTCGAAATAATTGTTTCTCCTGTAAAGATGAAATCCCTAGAGTTATCTCAAATATTGTAGTACATGCACCCTGAGCAACTTGGATTAGCTGTTATATTTTTCTTTTTTCATTTTTCACAAGCAGCCCTCACGAATGGCATGGTAATCCACTAGGAGATGTTTTTTCCTGTCACCAAATGCTCTTCTATGGGAAATTTATGTTACTATATAGTAATATTTGTGTAAATCTGGTATCATTTGCAGAAATAAGGGTGTGTTTTTTTCAAGAATCATGATTATTTATATCATGTTTTTGTTTAAGAACTTGTTATTATAACTTAATCCAATCTTTTTTTGTCACATTTAGAGGTGCATGTCTAAGTCAGTGCCAATACTTTTGGTGTAGTGTCATTCTCATCATCAAACAACATTTCATATCCTCAGGTATATCATCGAACTTTGATTTTTTTTTTGTTTTTACCTTTTTTATGTTTTTCCTTCTATTTGTCTGATTTGTGTGTTTTTCTAAATGAAGCAAATTATGATCTTTTTCTTGTTTTCCTGGATGAGTTTTTACTTCTTTTCTAAGTGGGTTGTTTTCTTTTTTTTTTCAGCATCACGGTTTCTTCTAGTAATCTGTCTCAGCAATCTGTTTGGAGTGTAGTTATCTTTTTAATGTCTGATTATAGTTCTTATTTATTTCAGAGTTCAATCCCTATCACAAGCGTTATTAAGTCTTCTGCTGCGCATGTAAATCCCATTTTCTTAATTTGTCAAGAAGTACATTTTTTCAGTTGGGGGCGAATGATTGTTAGATACATAAGCTCTAATCTTATATAATCATATAATAATGTGGTTTAGCACTAAATGATGCACTTTTTTCTTATCTTTCTAGAGTTATGTTAGTCACAATGCACTATCATTAATTATACATTACTTTAGGTTTTCAAATTACATTTTATTTATTTACATATTACTACAGGCCTTTATATGTATGTAATTTTATTATTAGCTGGTGTATTCTTTTTACACTGTATTTCTTTCCATCTGTCCCATTTAATCTGCTGCGCAATAGTAATTTCACACCACTATTGTAATAAATTTAATATGCAATGCTGAATTCCATGTAAAGAAAAGATAATCTGCGCTTTTTTAAGTTGTTATCAAGTATGCATCAATGGTTCAGAGTATAAATGCATGGTGTTCTTTTCAGCATGGTGTTCTTTTTTGTGGCCTCATGCTTCAGAGTATACCCATGCTATCCATGGGGCATGAACTAGGTTATGTGATGTCCTTATCTGATCAAACAGCAGCTATGTGTAACCACCCAGCTTTGGCATTAGTGTAGCATGATTAACCTTTTAGGATAGCATGATTTTCAAACTGTAGAATATCTAGTAACGATTTCTTGATTGTAGTGCCCATATAAAGGAGGTTATCGTATACTATGATTTTTCCCATTTTGCCTGTAGTCACCTGTGAACTGATGATTTTTCTTTCAAACTGTAAGTATATAGTAGTTTTTTAAGGAAAAACATTGCATTATGAAATCTAAATCATAGTTTTTTTTGGAAAAACCTCCATCTTTTACTTGTTGATCTATAGTAGTTCCTGTTCACTCATGATCTCATTTTTATATGTTATTGTACACTGTATTTTTCTAGCCTCTTGAAATAGTGATATGTGGCTGGAGCAATATACAAAAGGTACTCGCCAGATGTCATGAAGGTAAGAACTTTCTTTTTTTTCTATACTCATGATTTTTGCTGCCGCGTTTCTAAAAATTTACAACGGACAACAATGCTGCTACACAATATCATGTATGTCGGTCATGTGTCTCATTAAAGCTAACATTCTATATGCCAGTAATCAAATTTTAGTGTAGTTACACTAGTTTTTAATTTTTTGACTAGAACACTTCTTTCAGCGCATAGTGTGATACACACTCGACTTGTATAACATTTAATTTAAAATAGTATTATATATATTTAAATACCATTATATATCAAAAGGCATTTTTTCATGAATGCCAAATAGTGGGCTGTCCACTCCTTTTGTTTTCTCATAAAATCAGTATCATCAACATAACACATTAATTTGTTTGACTAACCAACCACATTTACCTCTTACCCTACCGTCCAGCTATCATCAATGCCTTTTTATTTACATATTTTTTTGTGTTTTTAAGCCACTATACAACAATCCATACTTGATTTCCTCATGCATTTGCATCCGTTCTATGTGCTTATTATTTGAATTTAAGAGTATATCATAGCACTATAAACTTTTTCTTTAATGCTAAAATAGTAGACGTAGCAGTAAGCTTTCTAGCACTATAAACTCTTTCTTTTTTTGTTGTCTTTTCCTTTTATTTCGGTTGCTTCCGCTATATTCTCCATCTCGAATATTGAATAGTAGTTGTGCTATTTTTCTGAACCCCATATAGTAGTAACTTTGTTCATCCTATGTACTAAAATATTGTGATAAGTAATTTTTTTCAGCCTAAGTGCTGAAATATTCCTACTAGTTTATAACAATTTTGTTCCATTGGAGGATCCACATTGAACCCAATGAGGGCACATGCCCTCGTTCACTTCTTGATTACAGTAGTTGGCATCCAATTTTCCACCATATATGCTTGTCAATTTTTAGGGATCAAGTGTAGTATGCCCTCACTCATATTTTCTGTTGGGTCCACCCTTGTTTATGCCTCACTATGGAGTAGGCAGTGTTTATACATGGTTATGCAAATAAGTTGTCTCAAATGATCTTCTTTTTCATGCAAGTAACATTTTCTTTTCAGATTTAAAATATGCACTACACTTGTTAAAATAATTAGGAATGACTTTTTAGTAACCTAACCTCATGAGGTATTGCATGTGCATTTACTGGACATTAACCTGGCAATGATAGATGTAGTGGACGACACTTTCAAATAAAAATGACATGCTAGCCATAGTCCATGGTCCATAGTCCGTGTGCTTAGTGTCCTTCAGAATCTTGTCACATAGTAACATGATTTGTTCGAATACTGGAATCTTTTTTGGCAAGAACATTCAGTGTCTAGTGTCATTGAATTGACTTATATGACCTTTCATTTACCATCATACATACTAAATTTATTCATACATTCTTTTCCGCCGCCCCCTATTTTTTTCTTGTTGATGCTAACAAGTATTTTGATACATGCAACAGCATTGATGTGATTTTTTTCATTTGTCTTTATAGCGACACTTGCGATTTTGCATACTATGGCATTGATACGAAGATATGGAGTTATTAATTTTTGACACCAAGCTCTGTTATTTTTTTGGCTACCTCCAATGTGCACACACATTTAACCACCCATTTCTTAAAACACACAAGCACGGAAACCTTTCAATATGTTATAAATTGCATGTATCTCACAGAAATATGTTGACTTTTATTGTGACTTTTTTTATTCTCATCTAGTAATCGATAAAATCTAATCCACTTATCATGACATTACTGTTCCTTGAAAAAACTTTTGGATGTATTTTCTCACAGAAATATGTGTGATTTTTTTACATCCATATTCTAGTTTAAATTAATATGCATATAGTTTCAGTTTTATGGCTTTCTGAAAGTTTTTTTTTTCCTGCAATTTAGTTTGTCAAAAACAAATCCTGTAATTTGCTAGTAGTAGTTGCAGTTTTTGTTCTGAGTGGCTTCTCTGGTGTTTGTTAGTGCTTTCTTTCTAGGTAGTGGATAAGACATTTTAGTGACTCATTAGATCGACTGACAACAATGCTATAAGTAGAGATAGGCGGGCAGTATGCCCTGTCATGTATGGTACTAGTAGCAGTAGTATAGTTGGTAGTTCTACTCATTTTCCTTATGTACCTTAGGTTGACATTTTACTCTACAATAAAGTAGTGGAGTAGCTGCAGCTTCCAACTCAGTTACAGCAGCACCAAATTTCTTTCAGAAGTTTGTGTTCTGCTATTATTCCTCCTCTAGCTAGTGAGGAGGCAGGTTATAATTCTTGCTTGGTTCAATCATGCTGCACTCTGTTAGGATAGCAAAATTTTGCATGCAGAATTAAACCAGACATGTACTCTTCTACTTTACTGCTTTTTTTTAAATTTCTTATCTAGGTCTCTTGGGCTATCAAAATAAACCAAGTGTTAGGACAAATCATCAAGTTGTGCGCCCCTTTTTTGTGTGTATGATGCATAAGTGTAGTTTATTGCTTGTTTCCTAGCTTTTGATAGAAGTTCTACAAGTACTGGTTTAATACATGTTTGCCCCTTTTCTGTGTATCATGTGTGTGTTTTTTTATTTCCTCAATACATGTTTCTTTAATAGCAGAACCCATTTCCCCTTTTTATTTTGCCCCTTTGTGCATTTTTCTGTGCTTCTGCAGTACTGGTTTAAGCAAATTCATTATTTTCTTAACTGGGACATTTCAATTATCAGTGCTGGTTGAAGAAATTTGCATGTTTTATTTCTGGTGCTCATGCTTTATTCTTGTGCCAAAACTACTCAGAACTAAGTTCTTAGTACCAGATTTTGCAGAGTCCTGGATGGCTGCCGGAAGGGGGCATTAACTAGCTTCTGAGGAGAACTCTCCACAAGCATTCATCTGTAAGTGCCAGTACTGGTGAACTCTTTGTATGCCAGTCTCCTCAAACTGAGTCCATATCCCATTCGGGTAGTGAATTCTCACCATTGTAATATTGAATGTATCTGCATGTTGGAAGCAAATCGTAGTGAAAGTGCTTAAGTTGTTAGGATATACATGATTTCATTTGACAAGAATGAACAATTAATCATTGTTGCATGTGTCTTTTGTAGGGTTTATGTTTATGATGTTCTTGTCTTATCCTATTGTATAATAAATTTGAACCCAGATAACTTTAGCAGTACAGTCCTTGTTCAGTTCTGTTGACTGGATCTTTACTAGTTATCCTAGTTTATTTGGATCCCTTTTTTCTAATAAAAATTATGAGTTGTGGAGATCATTAAGTTACATTCAACTTATGAGATTTGGTTAACATTCTATCTTTTTCTCACGGGCCATGACCCATGATTGCTATCTCCTAACATTGTTGCCATGTTTTGTAGGGTTTCATCGCTGCTTTCTTCACTTTGGGGAAAGCATGAAGACTTCTCTGCTAGACTGAGAACATTGACTCTTCTTGGAGTTGGCGGCTCTGGTCTATTGAGTTCTGCTACAATAGCATCTGCAAATGAAGCTGAACATGGCTTGGCAGCCCCAAATTTTCCATGGCCACATGCTGGCATCATGAGCTCTTATGATCATGCATCGTAAGTCAACCCCATATCCTGTCCTTTACATGAAGCTTTCACTCATTTTGGTATGACTTGATGACAGTTTACAAATTCATGTAAATCTTAATATGGAATATGGGTCGGTGCACATATTAACACGTTTTTTTTGTGTGCTGGGTATATAATTTGCAAATGACATTTCGTACAACTTTAAGAATCAACAGTGAAGTATTTTATTAGTTATCTTTGTTCCATGGACAATTTCTTGTTTAATTGTAAGTAGATAGTTTTCTTCGTATGCCTCTCTAATTTATCTAAAAATGTTATTCTGCAGAATTCGGTGTGGACATCAAGTTTTACATACAAGTTTGCTCTTTTTGTCACTCCATGTCCGTTTTGATTTTGCACTTTGTTTTTGGCTGGGTGTGCTCTATACTGGAGAGGAAACCAAGGCAATGCCTGCTGAAAATTCAGGTACATGATGCTCCAAACTTTTATGCATGCAACCTTTGGCAAATTCAGAGAACTTCTATCTGTCACATAACTTTTTTCTAACCTTCAAGTAATTGGCATCCTAAAATGAAAACACAACATAAATACATGTATATTTGTTCAAGTTATCTATATATTTTCTAGCACATCAGCAAGGTTTATAGTGTTATTCAAACACCTCTGTTCACACATGTTTTTTTGTTTCATATTATCAAAGTGTCTTTTTTCATCTATACCTTTCATCATCTTATATTTCAT
The DNA here is from genome assembly GCA_036936925.1 of Cenchrus fungigraminus. Taxonomy (NCBI): domain Eukaryota; kingdom Viridiplantae; phylum Streptophyta; class Magnoliopsida; order Poales; family Poaceae; genus Cenchrus; species Cenchrus fungigraminus. The sequence goes on along the minus strand of CM072776.1, from coordinate 58,278,687 downwards.
TCAGAAATTTGGGTTTCATGCAGTATTGTTATCCCTACATATACCAAGCAAGTATGTGTTTTTGTTTGGCACTCAAGAATGCTGATCTACATGTGCTTTTCTTTTTCAACAGGAAATCTGAGGGGATGGATCTCACAAGGAAATCAACAGGGACATGCAAAGAGCGGACAAGGGGAGAAACATGCTCCTCATCTCTGCCTCCACTTCGTTTTCCTTTGCAGAAAAAACAAAAGTGATGTAAACGGGTTCGGATCTCTCCCCAAACGGGTTCAATCTGCCTTTGGGAAGTGAACAATCACTAATGGATCTGCCCCCCACAAAACTGAAAAAGTGATTGACGTGAGAGAAAAAAATCAATCGTTTTTTCTTTTTAGCACAGAAAATCCACTACTAGATCTATAACTCACGGTTAAAGATCAAGCGTCATTTTCTCAACAATCTAGATTTTTAATCATTTTTTCTGAAAAACATAAGGTGGAGAAAAAGTGATTGAGAAAAAGAAAAAATCAATCACTTCTCTCTTTAGTTCAGGGAAAAGCACCGTTGGATGATAGATCAACAGCTGACAAAAAAGTGATTGAGAGAAACCTTAATCTCAAGCATTTAATGTCTAGACAGACCCTTACATTTACGTGCTTGGCGTGACGTTTTTCATTTTAGAATTTTTCTTGTAATCTCTAACCCCTCTGTACTCTCCTCCTAGTCAACCAGGAGCACCTATTATAATGAGCTGCCACTCTCTCGATCAATATATAAAATACAAAGTAGGTGGGGTAACTTCCCTGCTATTGTTAAAAAAATGATTAGTCATCATCTCAAATAATACTCCCTTCGATTCCAAATCATAAGTTATTTTGACTTTTCTATATTCATATATATTATGTCCAGATGCATTGTAAATGATACGAACCTAAAAAATTCAAAATAAATTATAATTTGGAATGGAGGGAGTAGAAAACAGATCATAATAATATCCACTCTTGCAAATCCCTAATCCTTATTTCACTATTCTTTTTTTAAAGAAGTATGTCTACCTCACATCCAAGGTATTTTTGTCTATTCCTAGCACAAGCCTAATCCAACATCTTTTTTTACCCCCTTCCCACATATCTTAAGAAGTGTGAGAGTCGAGATGACGACGTTTAAACTAAAGTTGTACACAACTACACAAGTGCTTCTAACTAGCAAAAAAAGTGGCTCCTAAGAAACCATTGATTTGAGAGAGAGAGAGAGAGAGAGAGAGAGAGATGTGAAATGATACATGCAAAGTTGCACTAGGGTCGCATGCTAGACATGTAATTAACCAAGGTATTCGTTTGGCTTCTTATTAAAAACAGACTAATACAAGGGGTCTCTTAAGTAGCACTTTATTAATCACTATTCATATATCTTCTAAAATGGCAATGGTGATGGAACAGTTAAGCACCTCTTCTTATATTGTGCCTTTGCAAGAAAATGCTGACAAACAATCTCACTCCAAATACAACCTAGCTTGTTACATAATTAAGTACATAATTAAATAAATGAATACCTCGATTTTATAACAAAGAAATATACGTCACGTTTTTACCTTGTAACATTTTCAGTTACGAACTTTCATCCGCTAGATTACAGAAACTGCACGCCCATTCGCCATGGACCCGGACGGCAACAAAAAAGAACATTATCGTCCCTACAAAAGACCCATCCTGCAGTTGCCATCACGACACGTAAGCCTGGTGTCATCGTCTCATCGATGAACCCAAGGCATTGCTACTCCAACATGCACTTCTAAATATTCTCCCTGATCAATGCAAACTAACCATTGCAGATATTTGCAACTTGGTACTTAGACAGTTAGACTAATGGTAATGGGCCGTCCTTTCCATGCCCACGCTCACAGTTCACTCTTGAGGGGGCAATCCCAAAAGTCAACTCTGCCCCCTACGAGATGACTTGCAGCGCACTAGCATCATCTCAGCTGCGCCTGCAGTTGACCTGCGTCTTAATGAGCATTTTATACTCAGATGAGGGCATCAGTTAGCAATTGACAGTTCAATCTCGTATTATTTTTTGAGATTGAGCGAAAGAGAGCTGCGCATTGTTGCGTTAAGATAGTCGAACTAAAGTGCTCTTCTCCACTAGTCTTGAAGGTTCCGTAACCCCATTGGTCACAATCATGCGTAGCACCCGGAACCCAGCGAGTTCATGGCGGTTTGGCAACAGCCGATGCAACTGAGTCGCCAGATCATCGTGTCGGGGGTGATAGTACTATTCTTGCTGCTGTGTTTTCGTGACGGCGCCGGCGCGTGCACGGCGGAGGAGAAGGAGGCCTTGCTGTCCTTCCTCGCCGAGCTCTCGCCGCCGCCCGGCGACGGGATCGCCGCCTCGTGGAGAGGGTCGCCGGACTGCTGCACGTGGGACGGCGTGACCTGCGGCAGCGATGGCGCGGTCGCGCGCCTCTGGCTGCCGCGCCGTGGGCTCGGCGGGACGATCTCGCCGTCCGTCGCCAACCTCACCGCGCTCACGCACCTCAACCTCTCCGGCAACAGCCTCGACGGCGTGTTCCCGTCGGCGTTGCTGTCGATGCCCAGCGCCGCCGTCGTCGACGTCAGCTGCAACCGCCTCTCCGGCTCGTTGCCGGACCTGTCGCTGGCGCTGCCCGCGGGCGCCGCCGGCCGTGCGCTCCCGCTGCAGGTGCTCGACGTGTCGAGCAACATCTTGGCGGGGCAGTTCCCGTCTGTGTTCTGGGAGCACACGCCGAGCCTCGTCTCCCTCAACGCCAGCAACAACAGCTTGGAAGGTTCGATCCCATCCCTTTGCGTGAGCTGCCCGGCGCTCGCCGTCCTTGACCTCTCCGTGAACGCGTTCGGCGGAGGCATCCCGCCGGGGTTCGCCAACTGTTCGCAGCTGCGTGTCCTCAACGTCGGTCGAAACAATCTCACCGGCGAGCTACCCGACGACATCTTCGACGTGAAGTCGCTGCAGCGGTTGCTGCTCCCGTCGAACAAGATTCAAGGCACACTCGATCCCGAGCGCATCGCCAAGCTGAGCAACCTCGTCGCTCTCGACCTCGGCACCAATGGGTTCACTGGACAGTTGCCGGAGTCCATCAGCCAACTGCCGAAGTTGGAGGAGCTCCGGCTCGGGAAAAACAACCTGACCGGGACGCTCCCGCCGGCGCTCAGCAACTGGACCAGCCTCCGGTGCTTGGACCTCCGGTCGAACAGCTTCGTCGGCGACCTCGATGACGTCGACTTCTCCGCCCTAGGCAACCTCATCGTCTTCGACATGGCCTCCAACAACTTCACCGGCACCATGCCGCCGAGCATCTACTCCTGCACGTCTCTGAAGGCGCTCCGCGTCGGCAACAACCAGATCGGCGGGCAGATCACGCCGGAGATCGGCGGCCTGCGCAAGCTCCAGTTCCTGTCGCTGACCATCAACTCCTTCACCAACATCAGCGGCATGTTCTGGAATCTCCGGGGATGTGACAACCTTACCGCGCTGCTCGTGTCGTACAACTTCTACGGCGAGGCCCTGCCTGATGCCGGCTGGGTCGGTGACCATGTCAGGAACCTCCGGCTGCTGGTGATGGAGAACTGCGAGCTGACGGGGCAGATACCGACGTGGCTATCGAAGCTGCAGGACCTCAACATCCTGAACCTTGCCGATAACAACCTCACCGGGCCGATCCCGAGCTGGATAGGCGGCTTGAAGAAGCTCTACTATGTGGACCTGTCAGGCAACCAGCTCTCAGGCGAGGTCCCGCCGTCGCTGACGGAGCTGCCGCTGCTGACCTCGGAGCAGGCCATGGCGGATTTCAAGCCGGGCCACATGCCGCTCACGTTCACCCTGACGCCGAACAACGGCGCGGCGAGCCGGCAGGGCCGCGGGTACTACCAGATGTCCGGCGTCGCCACGACGCTCAACTTCAGCAACAACCTCCTCACCGGCACGATCCCCCGCGAGATCGGGCAGCTGGTGACTCTCCAGGTGCTCGATCTTGGCAGCAACAACCTCTCCGGTGGGATACCACCGGAGCTCAGCAACCTCGCCAGGCTGCAGGTCCTGATCCTCCGGCGGAACCGCCTGACGGGGCCCATCCCACCGGCGCTCAACCAGCTCAACTTCCTGGCCGTGTTCAGCGTCTCCTACAACGACCTCGAGGGGCCCATCCCTACGGGCGGGCAGTTCGACGCGTTCCCACCGGGGAGCTTCAGGGACAACCCCAAGCTCTGCGGCCGGGCGATCTCCGTCTCGTGTGCCAGACCCATCCCTGCCGGCAAGTCCTCGTCGTCCAATCTTGTCAGCAGGAGGATCCTCGTGGCCATTGTTCTTGCAGTTTGCTTCGGTGTGGTCGCGTTCGTCTTCCTCATCGGATGCGTGGTGATCGCCGTCAGGAAGGCCAGGTCAAAGGGATCGGTCGGCGACGGCGGCAAGTTCGCGGAGGCGTCCATGTTCGACTCCATGACGGAACTCAACAGCGACCCCAAGGACACGATCCTCTTCATGTCGGAGGATGCCGGCGACGCAGCGGCGAGGCGCGTCACGTTCCTGGACATTCTGAAGGGGACCAACAACTTCAGCCAGGCGAGCATCATCGGGACCGGCGGGTACGGGCTCGTGTACCTCGCCGAGCTCGACGACGGCACGAGGCTCGCAGTGAAGAGGCTCAACGGCGACCTCTGCCTGGTGGAGCGCGAGTTCCGGGCGGAGGTCGAGGCGCTCTCCTCCGCGGCGGCGCGCCACGAGAACCTCGTCCCGCTCCGTGGCTTCTGCATCCGCGGCGCGCTCCGCCTCCTGCTGTACCCGTACATGGCCAACGGCAGCCTCCACGACTGGCTCCACGACCGTCCCGGCGGCGGCGACGCGCTCCGGTGGCGCGACCGGCTCCGGATCGCCAGGGGCGCTAGCCGCGGCGTGTTCCACATCCACGAGCACTGCACGCCGCGGATCGTGCACCGGGACATCAAGTCCAGCAACATCCTCCTGGACTCCGGCCACGAGGCCCGCGTGGCGGACTTCGGGCTCGCCAGGCTCATCCTCCCCGGCGCCACCCACGTGACGACTGAGCTGGTGGGGACGCCGGGGTACATCCCGCCGGAGTACGGGCAGGAGTGGGTGGCGACGCGGCGGGGGGACGTGTACAGCTTCGGCGTCGTGCTGCTGGAGCTCCTCACGGGGAGGCGCCCCGTGGAGGTGCTGCCGGCGCGGCGGCACCGGTGGGAGCTCGTCGGGTGGGTGGCGCAGATGAGGGCGACGGGGAGGCGGGAGGACGTGCTGGACCACAGGCTGAGGGGGAACGGCGACGAGGCGCAGATGCTCTACGTGCTCGATTTGGCCTGCCTGTGCGTCGACGCCGCGCCGTTCAGCCGGCCGGCGATCCAGGAGGTGGTCAGCTGGCTCGAGAACGTGGACACCATCGGCAAAACATCCGAGGATGTAAAAGATGACTCAAATTTGACAGATGCTTAGAGACTTCTGCATCATTTTCGTTTTACAAACAACAAACTTGATGGGCGCGATGCAATTTTGCGCGAGTTGATCGGGGAAATAAATTACGGAGTATATCAGGAAGGAATTTTACGAGGCAGCCCAGTTGCCCAATTGTTTCGGGCCCGGAGGAAAGTCGATTGTTCAGTTGGGTCTGGGCCTGCACCGTTTTTTCAGGGTTAGTTGATCCTGGTATTCCTCCTGTTCCTAAATATAGTTCCTTTCATACCCTCATTTTCTACTCTTTTTCCAGAGAACTTCTGTTCAATTCGAAGACTTTTTTTGCCCCTCACGATTGTACTTGTAAAAATTTTCAGTGTCTGCATTGGCAACAATATGCAACATATTAATCAGTAGCACGTCACCTTGTACTTGTACACTGCCTACTTCAAGTACTCAACCAGTCAGCGTTTTTGAGCTGGGGCTTCGAGAATATTCGGCGCGCACATGACATGGTGGATGCTCATGCTCAAAATTCACAGGACTCTAGCAAGTTTCTTCCATGTACCGAGAGGTTTATATTACAGCTGCATACTAAACCAACAAATAAAAGAACATCTGAACAAGAAAGAACTGAACAGGGAAGGGCCTAGAGCTGACATAATCTTCTAGCTACTGCCCATCTGACTGCTGATTAACGTACACTAACAGTAACTATCTAAACCAACAGAAAGAAAAAGGGAAAAAATACTACTGAACTGCTAGCACTACAAAATTGCAAAAGCTAGGAAGCAGCTAGCTACAAGCAGACGCGACGGTCCACAAGCTTGATCGGACGGTGTGCGATCTCCTAGCTCCTCGACCGTGCGCGCTTCCAAACCATCCGATGGTCAGGTTCGTCCATGGCTTCTACGTTCAGGACCTCATCGCTGCTGACTCCCTGAAACATCATTCAAAAATTCAGTACTGGAAGTTGCAGGCTGCTGCTCTATTAATTATTTCCACAAACGAGCATTGTGGATCATGTAGTAAGCGAGCGAAAAGAAGTGAGGGGGAGATGCTGCTGCTGCTTGCCACTGGTTTTAATTCTCGAGAATTATAGCATATACACCACACGCTAATTCTGATCATTTCATCATCTGAAGAAAATGACGAGCTAGTGTCAGTGTGTATGCATACCTCATCTGTTCTGGATTGGGTTCCAGCCGGATCTGGGTATCCTCCGGCCGAAGCTCGCCGTGGGCTGCTTGAACGGCGTCTTCCGGCCGTCGACCCGCATTTGCTGCTGCGCCTGCTCCGCCTTCTGCCGGCTCGTCGACGGCCGCGACACCAGCAGCCGTCGCGCCGCCGGTCGGCCGCTGGCACCCGCATCAGCACCGCTCATCGTCATCATCTCCGTGCACCACGCAGCTGGACACGAGGTCAGTAGGAGCAGCGCCATCAGCAGCATCACTCGACAAATCCTTCTGGAACTGCAAGAACTCGACATCGTCTGCAGACACTGAAGAGGGCTAGCTGCAGCTGCAGGCCCCTGGTGCGCGTGGTGGTGTGGTATGTTCCGCCTGGGACAGTGTGCGGGGAAGGGAGGTAGTGGGTGGTGTGTGGATTAGAGCAAGGATCGAGGAGAGGTGCAGTGGTGGGAGTTAACATGGGCTTTGGGCGGGTTTTATTTCAGTGCCCAAATACTATAATCACTACCAAACCACTAGCATGTAGGAGTAGCAAGCGGCGCAATTTGGTAACCGGGTCGGATCTTGTGTGCCCGTTGGCAGATTCGAACTGCGAGGCGCACAATTTCAAAATTCAAATTCAACTAGAATTAAGTGGTGGCAGTAGAGTGTTTCTGAAAAGAAAAGTTCTTTCGCCAAATGGATTTGGATGCGACACGACAGCCCGAACCCGCAGCAAAGAGTGACCAAGATATTAATCACCATCACCCCAGATTCCTGTGGGAATTCATGTGCTGATTGTTTTTCTGCATCTTCCCCACTGGGTGTCATGTGCTGCATCTTTGACTGCACTGCTAAACCCCTTGGCTTAATTCGGTCTAAGGCTAGGGTTAGTTGGTCTCAAGGACTAATGCACCAATTTTTAACTGCTCAATCACGTTCCTTTCTGCAGGGGGAGGTGGCTGGATCACGTGATGTAGGCACGTGATCTGTGGAATATGTTCATGGTTGCTGCTGTCTGTTTCATCTCACTTTTACCGGTCGAAGTTTCTTCTCCGAAACAGTCCACAGAAGCATATATAGCAACCTTCTGTTCTTCCCGTTGTTAATTACAGTACACCGTTCTGCAGACAGCAGAAGTGGATTACCTAGAGAAATTCAGTCAGTTGTCACCCCATCAGACTCAACAAATGGGTACATCAAAACCAGTTAGAAGCCTCAAACTCAAAGAGAGGTAACTTTTTTTCCACTAAGGGCCCCGCCCGAATTTCATTACCAAAGTAACGAAATTACAGAGTTTTAAACCGTTCACATACAAGGACTACGAAGACCAAAAAGAGAGGTAACTGCCTGCATTTTTTCAGACAACTGTTCATACATGCTTTTGCAGGTCAGAACTCAGAAGTTCAAACTGAATCCGAAGAACAGAAAGTCTGCATTGCGCCGACAAGATTCAGATTTCTGAACTTCGAGCATCAAAGCTCGCCCTGATACAAAAGGCAGGGACTGTTTGAATTTGCTGGGAAAACTACCCTGAAGTCCTGTCAGTCTTCACACTTGAGGCACTTTTGGAACAGCAATAGACTATTGCCAAGCAACGTGCCCCCCGGCGTGCCCTAAGTCTGAAAAACAAGGGGGGAGAGACGATCTGCAGGATCGCCCGGCCACGTCAAAATAAACCGTAGGCAGTATTGCAACTTGATTCGCGGTTAAAAGTTTCCAAACTTTGCTGATTAACACTGACTGATTGACTGGAGAGGAACCTGCAGGTTCAGTGACAGCCTGCCACTCTGCCAGTGTCGTCGTGAATTCGCATAGGGATCGGCGTCGCAGGCAGTGGCAGCAGGAATGGATCCTAGGAAGGAAGAATATGGCAGTCACTCGAGAATCTCGATCGGCGTGATGGCTCAGTTACCTTTTTATGGTCGGTAATTAGTTTAATCAGGCTGCGTGATGACGCACCTTGCTCTGTAGAGACTGCAGGAAGCCAGCAACATCCTCTGAATTTGGGGGCATTCGAGTTCAGAGAGTCTGCAAGTCTGAACTCTGAACTCACTGTAATTTGACGACGAGACTCGAGAGCATCTGCATCAGCTGGAAGCCTGGAAGCAGAGAGACTGTGATGATGAGAGCGCGCCAAAAAGGCGTGGTGCTGATGCTGATCCATCCATGGCCGAGCGGAGTCAAGCGACCGCCACACCCACACAGCTGTTGCCGCGCGTGGAGGGTGCCGTGCGTGCAGGCCTGATAAAAAAAATGCAGGCGCCAGAGCTAGCTGGTGATCGGCCATGGCTGGAACGTGAAGCTCCTTTCCTGGCGCCCCGATCGGTACGGCGGCGTGACGCCGCCACGTGCTCACCCGGCCGGCGACCACCAGCTAGCTTCGCGTACCTTTTCACCTCTCGCCTTTTGAGCACGGTAAAGCGAGTGCGCGCGTGTGTGTACAACAGTACAAGCTGCACTGCACGCGGCGGCGACGGCGACGGTGGCCGACGGTGAACTTTTCGCGGAGGACGGCCAGCCGCGTACGAGGAACGGGACCCGGGTTCCCGATGATGTACGGCACCGATTTACTGCTACTACCAGTTACCGATGGTGATTAATTTACTAGTGATTCTTCCTTCCGCTGATGAAGCTGGTAACTGTGTCTGCTCTGCTGAAGATGAAGCTGTTCCAGGTCCGACTTGCACATGAGCCTGCCATGATTCAGAGCTGAAAAGGGAGCTACCCTTTCTTCTCGAAACGGATAGAGACGGTCCAAGTCCGACACCTCTGCTTGATTACTGATTAGGCGTACCTGATCATGAGGTGTCTGAATTGTTTTATGCGGAGTTGGATTGGATCGCTGGACTGCACACATACGATGCCTCTGCTGCTCTGCCTGCGCGCACAGATGCTGATGCTGCAACTGGAAGCTGCAGCAGCTGGATGGATTGGAAGATGAACCGGGAACATGTAATTTTAATTTTTATTAAAACCGATGGTGCAGGCCTGTAGGCTGTAGCAGGGATCCAAGAAAGGATGCACATCTGAAGTCTGTTAAACCTATTATAAAAATTAATCACCTTGATCTGTGCATTTGCAGATTTGCACATTTGTCTGTGCATTTGCAGATTTGTTCAGTGCCTCGAATCAAAACTATTTGATAGGTTTAACAGACTTCAGATGTGCAAATCTTTTGTGTATGGATATTTGAGACATGGGTGGAATTTGAGGAAATAAATTCCACCCATGGCTCAGTATGGATATGTATTTTCCCTAAAGCTGCATTTATGTTTATAATTTTGATTAGAGATATTTTTGCTCTTTTGTGTATGGGTTTGTTAACTTTTGAGATAGATAACACTGTACATGATGTCCTTATATTTGAAATTTATTCCCAAGGAAATTGGGTATTTTCATGTAGGCGGTCCTAAAGCTACATGTGGTGACCTTCTCGGTGTGTTGATTATGAAGTTATTTGATTGCCAACTGCCATACTTACCATTTTGCCTGATCACAGTAAGAGTTGTGCATCTAAGATTTGCTTGATCTCAATTATTCAGAAGTCTACCTTGTATCCTCAGTGTATGCCTAGCTAATAATGTTTGCACTTGCTGTTGGAACTGCCACTGTTATTAATCTCGCAAAACTGTGATGTTACTGCTTTTTTGCTTTGTACTCGATCAACCGATCTGTTCAATGATGGCTGTTTTTGCTGAATACATGATTTGCTGATTCCGCAATGTTATGCTAGCCTTGGTAAGCTCTACAAAAAAAATGTTATGCTAGCCTTGGTAAGCTCTAAAAAAAACTCGACCGGGGGGTTTGACGGCCCCACCGTATTTCATTAAGAGGAAGCGACTCACGGCTTCCCGGCCGAGAAAACCCTCCGAACCCTAGCTATGCTAGGGAGGAGGATTTTTTTCAGTTCGTACCCCCAGAGGGGATCGAACCCAAGACCTCCACCGAAGGAAGGCTCTAGCGCTACTCAGGCTAGCCAGACCGGCCATGTGCCCTTTCGCCTTGGTAAGCTCTACACATATATGTTTTGCTGGATATACTAATACACTCCGTGCAAGAGGTTTTTCTTTTTGTGAACACTCTGTGCAAGAGTTAAAACTAAGGATAGTATTTTGTTTAGTAATACAATTTTCAGATGCTGAGATTGTGTTCAAGACTGGATATCCCAAGACAAGACTTTGGAGGCTGCACAGAAATCTGGCAAATGGATTGACCTTAAGATGTTGATGTAAAACATATATGGCGTGTGGCGTGGTAGTGAGTTGTTCTTTCAGTTTGGGGCTTCGAGTTGAGGTTTTGTGTCGCCGTTAGTGGTGTTTCAGGCATTGTTCTTGTTCTTGCCTCGGAACTGGGCGTAAGCCGGACGCCGGCAAATTTCATCTGTGCTGTAAACCACTTAAACGGTCTATCTTTCAATAGTAAGACGGGGGCGAAGGCCCTAGAACTCTAAAAAAAGATGCTGAGATTGACGGCCCACTGATGACCGAGAAGGCCCAGGCCATCCATGTTTGCCTTCTCCATTCCATTCCGTTCGCACCCCCACGCCGGCCGCCGCAGCCGCCGCCGTCTCCGTCTGGCTTCTCTCCCGCACGACCACGGCCACGGCCATGCCGAAGCGGACGGTCCCGTTCCACCATGGATTCGCGCTCGCGCTGCTGGGAAACCCTCGGGAGCAAACTACCGCGCCCAATCCCCGTTGGTCAGTAACTCAGTATATCACTTGCTGGCCCTGGCATTTGTTTTGGTTGGATGTCAGTGCTGTCCTTTCCCGTGCTTGTTCGTCGATATCTGCCTAGCATAGTCTTTACAAGTGATTGTTAGTAGCATTCTTCATGTGAATTGTCAGACTATCAGGATACTAATGCCTTTGGAAGTGCAGATTGTTTTCATTTTTCCTCTGAAACAACTCGATGATTTTACATTCCTGCCATTGTGCTGCTATGGTTGCTCTGAATCTAGTAGTGCTGTAGGTATGTAGGAAGGGAGTTGCGACAATTAAACATCATAGGGGGAAGAAGCGATTGAACTGAACGGCTCTATGGTGCCCTTACTTAATTTTAAGCACCACTAGTTCATATCATATCTCCCCTTTCCAGTGCAACCAGCAAAATCCAGCATTCCAGCCCCCTTCCTGAATTATGCAGGGCCACATGTCATCGCCAATTGTTTGATATATTACATGTACAAGCATGTTGACAACCGACATAAAAGATGAATTGAGACATTGAGTAATAGCTCAATATCGGGTCGAAAAAAAGTAATAGCTCGATATGCTTTTGATGCACTTTTAGTTTCAATGTTCACGCAATTAAGTTTTGAAATGCACAATGCCCACAAAAGAGCAAGAAAATTGAGTACATAATAACTGTGAGCCTTTTCTTTCACAGAAGTACAATGCATAAATGTACAATTTGTTAGAAAACCAGTGTAGGCGAATTAAGCTAGAGCTCAATACTCTTTTCATGCACTTTCCATGTTCATGCAATTTAGCTTGGATTTACAGGATTTTCCCCCAAAAAAGCAGTAAAACTGTATAAAGGGCTCATAACCGTGAGCCTTTTCTTTTCAGAGATGTACACACTGCACACACTACTGTACGATTTGTTAGAAAATCATTCTACTGACGTTACAACTAGTTAGGTGAAGTACAAGATTACCACCTAGAGTCTGTTGCTCTTTAACTACGTCTGCACCTGTAGGTTCACATCTACACTGTCCAGGCAGGACACAACCTCTTGGATGGTTGGCCTCAGGCAAGGATTTTGGTTGATACACTTGCATGCCACTTCAAGCACATTCAGCATTTGGTCATCATGTCCTCTTCCTCTAAGTGCACGATCCAAGACCTCAATATCCTTTCCTTGAGACCGCATCTCCCTTACCCATTGGACAAGTTCCTTTGACTTGGTCAAGACCTGGACAGGCCTCCTTCCTGTGAGCAGCTCAAGCAAGACCACTCCAAAACTGTATATATCACCTCTCAGCGTGGCCACCCATGCCTGTCCATACTCAGGTGGAATGTAACCAAGAGTACCTACCAGCTCAGTTGTGACATGTGTGTCGTAAGGAAGGATCAATCTGGCGAGGCCAAAATCAGCAACATAAGCATTGAATTCTCTGTCAAGTAAAATGTTGCTGGATTTGACGTCGCGGTGAATAATGTGAGGCTTGCAGGTGTTGTGGATATAAGAAAGGCCGTGGCCTGCTCCTTGTGCAATCTTGAGTCTTGTTGGCCAATCGAGAAATGAGTTGGGGTCATCCTTGTTGTGAAGCCAATCATCAAGGCTCCCATTCTCCATGAAAGAATATATGAGGAGCCTTGAACTTCCTTGGATGCAGTAACCCCATAGTGGCACAAGATTCTCATGCTGTGCCATGGAGAGTGCTTCAACCTCTGCTGTGAATTCTCTTTCCATCAGACACATTTCACCATTGAGTTTCTTGATTGCAAGCTTGGATCCACAGGGTAGCTCAGCCCTATACACGAGACCATTACCTCCACAGCCAATAATGTTCTGCTGATCAAAATTATTTGTGGCCTTTAAAATATCATTGAATGTGAGGTTGTTTGATTCTCTCTTTCCTCGAGGTACCATCACCAAAATACTTCCCTTCAACATATCACACAAGTGCTCTGAAACAGAGTTGAATGAAGTTGCTTCTATGTCCCTGTTGTTACTGCTCTTGTTTATTTTGGCAGATTTTGTAGTTCTTATAGACATAAGAAAACGTGCCAGCAACAAAAGGATAGCAAGCCCGCCGAAGAACACACCTAAAGCAAGTGCTAAAATGGTCTTTTTGTTCCGCCTTCTCATAGGGGTTGTGTGTGTTCTTGTAGAGTCACATTGGACACTAAGCATAGGGCCACATAGCTTGGAGTTACCACTGTAACTAGAATTGGTAAATGTATCAAATTGCCATCCCTTTGGAACACACCCTTCTAGTTCATTGTTAGACACATTGAATACTGAAAGGAAGTGCAGATCACTCAATGTTGGTGGAATTTCACCTGTAAGCTGGTTGTTTGACAGGTCTAGCACTTGCAGGCTTGTGAGGTTGCTGATTTGCCATGGTATTTCACCAGATAAGTTGTTGGAGCTGAAGTTTAGGACATCAAGCATTTTCAACTGACCAATCTCTGGGGGAATGGAACCTGTGAAGTTGTTGAAACCTAGATTCAATAAAATGGGAAAAGCATTGAGCATCCGGTATTGACGTGTTGGTGTCCAATATACTGGTAACTCTAGGAACTTGGGGTCCAACCGGACACTGTTCTTCTCATATTGTATCATTGGCATATTCATCAATGCAATTGGGATATCCCCTGCAAGGCTGTTGTTTGATATGTCTAGATAGAAGAGGAGCTGCAGTTTATTAATCCAGGATGGTATTGGTCCAGTCAGTTGATTGTTTGATAAATCTAACATCTCCAGCTTTGTGAGCTTTGACAGCCAAAGAGGGATTTTCCCGACTAATGGGCAAGCATCTATGGTCAGGACCTGAAGATTCCCAAAACCATCAATTTCTTCATCTTCCGGTATGGTTTCACCTTTGAAGTTGGTTCCAATAAGCAGGGAGGTGAGACTACTGCAGCTCTTGAGCTTCTGAAGTGCATCTCTGATATTTGTAAATGAGTTATTGGTGATTGAAAGGAAAGACAGGGACCTGAGATTGGCAATGCTTGGTGAGAATTGTCCATGAAAATTGTTGAAAGCCAGCCGTAATGCAATTAGATTTCTACATGCATAGATGCTTTCAGGAACTGTACCAGTGAAGTAGTTCAATGAAAAATCTGCAGTTCTCAGATCCAACTGGGTGAAGTTAACTCTGCTAAGGTCTCCCCTAAAACTGTTATTTCTGATGGTGATGTACCTGAGACTTGTGCAGTTACCTAGTTCTGAAGGTAGCTCTCCAGACATCAGGTTGTTGTCTAAGCGGAGCTCTTCCAATCTACTCAGCTGCCCGATAGAATCTGGTATATTGTCACGGAGCCCATTTGATCCAAGATCAAGGATAATCAGATTGGTGAGCTTGACAAGGTTGGAAGCATCAAGACTCCCTTGTAAGTCATTGTTTGGAAAAGAGAGATGCTCCAATGAGGTAGCATTAAACAGTTCAGGAGGTATAGTCCCTGTAAGGTTGTTGCGGCCAGCCTTGAGTACTTTTAACATTGAGCAATTCACAAACTCTGGGGAAATAGTACCACTGAATTCATTTAAACAAAGGTCAAGCATGGCAATTGACGGGGCGTAGTTGCAAATGGAAGATGGCATCGAACCAGTAAAACTGTTGTTGCTTGCATTAAGAGCAACCAGATTCTTCATCACTTCCAGTGTTGTGGATGGAAACTGCCCTTTAAAGAAGTTGCTCGAGATATTCAATACCTGGAGAGGAAGACCAGAATTTGGGGATTGCTGCTCCTGCAGAGGACCAGATAGATCGTTGAAGCTGACATCCAGGACGATGATGCTGCTGGAGAACACCAATTCAGCTGGTAGACTGCCATATAGTGAATTGCGGGACAGGTTGAGTCGCAGCAGCCCGGTGAGATTGCTGAGAGATGATGGGATAATCCCCTTCAGGCCTTTAGAACCCAGCAAGACATCCGTGACCACGCGATCAGTGCTGCATAAGATTCCTTCCCATTGGCAGCAGTCTGTGTTGATCCATGACACGTTGAGGCCACCATTGCCCTCCAGTGAGAGCCCATCTCGGAAGTCAATGAGGGAGCTCCGCTCTTGCTCCGTGCAGGAGCTGACGAGGGAGACGGATGAGAGCAGGAGGACGAAGGAGAGGCCAAAGAAAGGCACGGGTAATTTTGAGGAGCTACTGCTGCTGCATGGCAAATTCAGTGGCTGCATGATTCTCTCATGAAACTCCCTGACGCAGAGACGCTCAATTTTGGGTCTGACTAGCCAAAGAAGCAGAGGTTCTTTCTACGACAGCACGGGGGGGAGGAAGAAGCTGTTTGTTCTTTCTGTGCTGTTGATCTTCCCTCGTCTTGTTTCCTCGAGGGAAAATGGCAAAGGTATATGTTGCAGACACATCCAAATCAGTTTCTTACACGTTTGCCACCAGCATTTTTTTTCAGTAGACTCCAGAGTGGGCAAAAAAAAAAAAAACTTTTCTTGCCCACTTCACATGTTTGACGTTTTGCTTGGGTAGCTATAACTCTACGTGCAAAAGTCCAACTTTCCTGTACAAAGCCTTGGTTGGTTATCCTTCCCCGGGTCGTCATCAAACTTTGGAAGTTGCCACTGAATATCTTTTTGGAGCCCAGGTTGGTATTGAATATCGCACCATGCTGAGATAATTTATAGCTGCATATATTCATGCATATCTTCTGAATCAATGATAGGACTCTTAATGGACAAGAAACCAAACCATGGTTTCAGCAAACCTAATCTCACTTGAAAGTTTTTGCTGCATGTTGTTTCACTGTATAGTAAACCTGGATGAGAAATCACTTGACCATCATCAAAAACTCTGACCAAGGACAGTTCAAATTCAGAATTTTTTTTTTCCTTTTGCGAAAGGGAACTGCTTGATTTCTTTCCACATCCATTCCATTGTTCTCCTGACAGTTGTATGCCCTTTTCCGGAACGATTTTGCAGAACAGGAAAAAGGCGAAAGCAACGGGCGATCACTCGATGGGGTGCTGAAGATTCGCGTCTCCTCGGGGCACTTCCGGAGGAAGTGGCAGGTGCATCGAGGAGCACTACACACTTATCTTGATCTTACATATCTAATCTTTCCGGCCCTCATCTCGCATCGCACTTAATCGATGCTCTAATAATTTTTAAAAGGGCAATCATTAACGTCGTGGTCAATGTGTGCGCAGTCTGTGGCTGGTGGAGGAGCAAGTGGATGGAGGTGAGGCCTGACTGCCTGAGACTGAGAGGATAATGGCGCGGCCGGGCCGGCCGAGGTGGGTGGCTGTGTTGCTGCGGCGACGCCGTTTACTTTTGGGAGCGTCGGGGTGATGTGTACGTCTGCGAGAAAGAAGCGTCTCCGTTTGCCTTGGCCCTACGGCGGGTGACTCTGCGAAGATGACCTACGCGTCTATGGGCTATGGCTCCATGCCTCCATGGATCGTGACCCCCAAAAAATATGGAGAAGGTAACGTGACAGGGAGATGGTCAGATGAGCAAGCCTGCCTGGTTGCCGTGAGATGTGCATATAGATTTTTATCATTATCTCTCTTGTTTTTCAAATGAATATTATCTGCATAGAGTTTTAGGAGCTAGCTGCTGCCTGCTGGGGACTGCAGGATTGGTAACCAATTCATGTGATTGTTATATGGAGAATGATGAAAATAAAATGGTTTAAACTTTAAACCTATGTGTTTAATTCAAAAGTAAAAAATTTGGTAAGGAATTGCCTTTACCTTTAGCTCCATCTCCGATATTTTTTTAGTGCATTTGACATGAAAAACACATGTACTAGACTGACTCCCAGGAAAGGAGAAGCCGAGAAGGCACATGGTCATGAGACTGGTCTTATTCTTTTTTTTTCTTTCTTTTTTTGAGGATTTTTTTTATAGGAAGACTGGTCTTATTCTTGTTGCTCCCGTCCTTGTATTCATACTGTATGCTAGTTACAAAATGCATTTCTTTCTTCTTTCCTTTCTGAACAGCGATGGTTTTTGAATTGATAGTGGTGGTGGTTTCACAACGTTTTACTACTACCACTACAACTTGCATAGCACACACCCGGTCCGGTCCGTTGGATTCATCCAAGCCGGACACTCGTGCGGCCGTCCGTTTCGAAAAGCATTTCAAAATTCAAATGGTTGGCTCTTGATACGTCGAAAAAAAGATAATCACTCTTCACGCACGTATTACCATCAGCATCATGCAATTCACATCGATCACTCGTTGCACACAAACGCATTGCAGTTGCAGACAAGTCTTTGCAGAGCCTCAGAGTCTACAGCAGGAAAGATCACCGGCGTATAGACCCGGTCTTCGGAAGGTCCGGTGCCGATCGAGACCACCAGTATCTCGCTCTACTCCCCCGCGTTCACACTATACGCGTACGACACCGGCGGCGAACGTGGACGGGCGAGCCGCGTCAGACGCGACGACTAGCCGGTTAACCGCCGGTTTAGCTGATGCATGCAGCCACGAACGCGTCCAGATGCTGACGCCCTCTGTAGTTCGATCTTGTCGTTAATTGCATGCCTCTCCGGCGATGTCAAACCATAATTACTGTATTCTACTGGCATCTCTCGCGTTGCGCGTACGCCGAGAGCGTATAAAATACGAGATGGATGAAGACGACGGGAAGAGTTGACGTGACGTAATGATCGCCGGTGGTTTGGTTGGGAAGGAAGGCGGTGGAGTTGCAAGCGTTTAGACACTTAGTTGGGTTGGAATGATCAAATCTGCGGCCGTCCCTGTCCTGATGGACGGCCGTGCGTGCGTGCGTGGGTGGGTGGAGTGGATTGGGAGGTGAGACGAAGTGATGGAAGCACCAAGAGTTGCCGGGGAAATGGTTTGCCCACACACTAACACGACTTATTCGATGGAGATGGGTTGCGTTGCGATGCATGCTTTGGTACATATTCGACTTGTCTTTTGTCTCCACTGAAATTATACAAACCACTAATCATCTAGTAATCAGAAAGCAGGGTCATGTAGTCAAGATCCTTCATCATGCATGCTAAGCACTTTAGCAATGATGTAGTCACTTGCATTTTGCTAAACATGAAAATGTTTTTCCTCTTTTGCTGCAAAGAAAGCATGGGCGGCGAAAAATATTCTTAGAGAGTCTTTTGGTTAGGCGGTATATGTTCCACGATCTCATATGAAGATTTTTTCCATCACTCGCACGCGCTAGCGCTACTGTTAGGTAGTCATCGTAGAATAGTCATTTTTAGGTAATCACTGATCGCAGAGCATAGCATAATAGTGATTTTCCTACTAATTTTGCAGATCGAGGTCAACTGACCCCGACAAAACGGTCTGGCTCGCTTCTAGCCAAAAAAAAACAGAGAGAGAAAGAGCTTACCACGGTTCATGCACCACGGAAAACCACACACGCCGTGCATTCCACAGTACTGATTTAAAATTTCACATGTCCAGTCCAGGGTCTCGATCTTGTGTGCAAAGTCAGAAACGTGCCCGGTCGGTCCCATGCTCTCGCATTGTCAACATCTTTGGTTTTGGTTTGCCCGGTTGGCTCCTGGCATTAGGTGAGGTGGTTTTGACAACGGCCGGATTGATTGCATAGTCCGTACTGATCCAGTAACTTACAATAACCCCGTCATTTTCCTTGACTTCCATCATGTTAAATCGATCGCATGCAGATGTAATCTAGTACAAAACTTTTCTTTTACACACAACCGTGAGCTCGGGATCGATTTCTTTTATAGAGAAAGAAAAGGTCTGCACAATCCCCGAGTCGACAAAATCGGGTATCAACCCCCTCATCTAACCAAAATCGTGTACTCAACCCTCTCATCTAACCAAAACCATTTAACTAGAGGCCAGTTTTGTAGGATGGGGTGAGATAGACTTTTTTCGCAAAATAAATGCCTCAGCCTCGGAGGCTTCCGACATATCGAGCTGTGGTCAATACTCAATAGGCCGGCGGTTAGAGTGTACTCTCTCTCCATCCGCGATGTTCGTTTAGCTTCTAAATTTTGTCTCATAGAGAGGATCCTGTTACATCATAATCAATCTCATCTAGTTAAATCAGCGCTCATACTAACAAAAAAATATATACGAAGAAGCGTGTAGAGTCAATCAAATGATCAATTCATGTTACTTGCCTAGTTCTAATGCATGTGTATTTATTTAGAATTTAGAAAACTAAACAAACATCATGATTTCAAACATAATTAATATTAATTATTAAAGGTAATATAAACATTTTTCACCGCTACTATTGTGTTTAAAATTATACTGTCCAAAGGGATACTTTTTGCGGGACGGATAGATTATGTCGCTTGTAGCTAGACATTCACGTAATTGAAAACCTTGTAAAAAAATACAGTGATGTATTCGCACGCATAATTCGCAAAAAAAAAAAGAAACTCCAGACTCACCGGTTGGTGGCACATCGCCGGCCGGTTGTGCTGATGATCCAATGACCTACCAACTCCTTGAAAAACAGATGTCTGGTCTGTCTCTGCGACCTCAGCGCTCGTCAGAGTTTGCGTAACAAAACCTGTTGGTCGTGGTTCAGAGCTGGTTGCCATTTTTTCCCGAATGCAAAACTGATCCTGATTGAGACTCCATTTGCCATTTTTTTTCTGAATGCAGATCTGATCCTGAACATCTGTATTCAGACTTGAGAGTCGAGTTCAACGACCTTGCACTTGTACGTGAAAGGTTTTAGTTCAGGTTGTTCAGGTCAGAGAACTTCAGGATACAATACAAATGCCTTCCATTGTTCGAAAAAAAAAAAACAAATGCCTTCCTGAATCTCTTTTTCTCGCGAAAATGCAGGAGAGGAGATGGGGTTGGCTTTTGACGAGTTCGTTGGGTGCCGGCCGGATCAAGCAGCTGTGGACTGGACGGAGGACCGTGGCTGGTCAATATAGGGGGCTCTGCGTGTAGGTGAGTGTTGATTTTGCCCGGCGTTTTTTCGGCCGCCGTAGCGATGGAGGGATGCAGCAAAGCAGATCAGCCAAGTCGTACGGCCGTGTTGAATACTACTAGTAACCAGCAAGTTTGCCCGCGCAAATTGCGCGTGTAGCTATTTTTTTACTAAAATTTATGTTTATTTACTTGAAAATATTTTTATTAAAATTTGTTGTTTCATTATTTTTATTTTTTTAATCAAAGTGTTGTGAAGCAAAATATTCCCTCATGTAGTGAGGTACATGAATTAGTTTTCAAGATAAAATGGATTGTTATGTAGAATTTTTTAATTTTGAAAGTAATTAAATTTTTTTGGTCTTTAGTTGTATTTCATTATGATAAAAGTTGGAACCTTCTCTATGTGAGTTTTTTCTTGTGCTAACCACGTGCTTGTGCTAATAGATAGATGTCATTGATAATGTCAATACATTGCTCGTTTTGTTTACATGCTAATCAAATAATTTCAATTCTATTCAATATGGCACTAATTTCAATATGGAGTTTTATATTGCTCCAATTTAGTTTTTTCTCATTTTATATGTTTTATCTATTCTTTTTTAAAATAACTACCTATTTATACTTTTTTAATGTGGATTCACCCCCTCTGTCTCTAGGATGGTGTATCTTCTTGGCTTTTTTCTCCTCATTGCACTCCCAGTAGAATTGATTCAATAGTTAAGTTAGACCTCACCTTTACACATTGTGACTTGTGCTCATTTGTGGGGGTTTTTCAATGTTTTAAAAGATTATTTTGATTCTCGCAATAAAATAGATTTATTGTGCATATATTAAGGTAATAAATCTTCCTTTTCCTACGTTTAAAATTTCTTTGGTACTTTAAGAAAATATTATATTATTGCTTCTCTATTCATCCACAAATGTTGTATTAGAGCAATTCCAGCAATAGCTCTTACTTAGAGCCCCTACTTTGTTCAATAATCTCTTATTTTATTTCGTCCTCTCATCTAAGAGAAAGTATGGGAACGAAATGGTTTTTTAGTTCAAATATTAATTTTCTTCTTGATTGATTGGTGAGCGGATGATCCATATCTATTATAATACTTTAGATTTTTTAGATCTAGCTTTCCTTTCATCTATAGAGATATTATATTTCGCACCAAGAGACATATTGGATACGTTATACTCCCTTTGTCCTAAATTTCTATTCCTCCCATCGCTACTCTCTCTCTCTCTCTCCCAGTGCTTCGTGTGTCCATATGCGAGGGAGCTCGAGCTCGGGCCGCAGGTGGAGGTGAGGGTGCGGAGGGAGCTCAAGCTACGATCGTGCAAGGTGGCAACAATATGGGAGGAGCTCGTCGTCTGGCCACCTAGTGAGGAGACGATGCGGAGGGAGCTCGACCCCCGACCCAGTGCAGAGGTGACGGTGCGGAGGAAGCTCGACCTCCGACCTCCGCGCGCGGATGCGACAACATGGAGGGAGCTCGACCTCCATCCGGGGGAGGAGGCGACGATGCTCCTTCTCCCCTGCGTCGTCTACGTGGTGGCGCATGGAGGGGCCCTCACAGTCGGGCCGACAACGCGAGAGAGCCAGAGCTCTAGAAGGGCGGCGCATCCCCCGACTGCGGGATCTCGAGCTCCAGGCGGCCACCGTTGGAGGGACCAACTGCCGACGGGGAAGGAGCGGCCTGTGGCTTTGCTCGGTGGCACGCGGAGAGAAACGACCAACCACCTAGTAGGGGTTTTCTCTCTACACCCGCAGGAGAAGGGGTTGGAGGGGAGGATTTATTTGGGTTCCCTACTGGAGTGCATTTTTTTACTCCCAGCTCTTACTTTTTGAGTTGGGGTAAGTAGAGAGGTTGCTGGAGTTGCTCTTATCGAGCAACTTTTGATAGTAAAGACAACTTCGATGACATCATCTCAGATGTAAGAAATTTCCATCTAAAAAATGTACACCTTAAATCGTGCATCTAAATTAAATTTTGATTTCACTAATGGATTTCTTGAGATCTTCAAAATAACATCCCACTTAACTATGTTTGGATGAAATATGTTTAAAATATTTTTGGAATATTCAATTTTAATTAGTATTGCAGTGAACAAATACTTGAATAGCTAGAACAAATATATTTGTTCAACCTCTGTATATATTTGTTCGGTCCCAGTGACCATTGTTTGACCTTAGTGAATATTTGTTCACCTTTTGTATATATTTGTTCATTCTAAGTGAATATTTGTTAGGCTCTAGCGAATATTTGTTTGTCTTTTCATTTATACGCGTCTCGCAAAAAATTGCAACTTTATTGAAAAAATGATATAAAATAAATTTGTCAAAATATAGTCAAGTGAGATCCCATTATGAAGCTTTTATTAGTTTTGATAGTAAGATATATAGTTTTTTAATAATTTATAAAAGTGTTTTGCATGTGGGATGACATTAGTAGTACTATTTTCTCTTCTCTTATGGTTAGAAGGCGAAAAATGCACAATTATCGCTTTTAGAGATGGCTGATCGCGCAAGTCGAGGGGCAACAAATCACCTAGGCGCCCACCCTCCCTCCGTTTCACCAGCGCCAGAGCCCAAAGCATAACGCGTCGCGGTGGGCCAAGGACACTCATACGCGCCGATCACGTGGCTCCTGCACATCGTTGTCTCTCCGCGTACTCACCCTCGACCTAATATCTTGATGGTACCTTCGCTCATTGCCTATGTTAGCGTACATGCTACACGGTACACAATCGATCACCCTTTGTTTAGCGAGTAGACAGACTATACGGCTGATTAAACGGGCCAATAAACGGATTACACGGGATTAAACAGCCTACACGGCCAACACAATTGACTATGAGTAGTGTTTAAATGCCGTGTAAACGGCCTACAGGGCCGTGTAGGCGAACATCACGCTCTATTTTGCGCTCGGCATGGCACAACTCAGGAAATTTATCACCCTGAACATGCAAACAACATAACTAACAGTAGAACCAGGCTTCCCTACACCTGCGGCAGGCGTGAATGCTACTATACCAAATACCATGGGTGCATAAAATGATTAGCAAGGAAAAATCAATTAGATGTAGAGTCCTAATTAATGTAATTTTAGATCGAATGTTTAGAAATTCTTATTTTATATATTATACCTATTTGGTGAGAACACCTGATAATGTACGGTGCATTTTTTCTTTATCAAATTAATATACTTTCCTTCTTTTATTGGACTTTCTTTTAATTTGGAGTATAACTTTCCCGAGCCCAAGATTGGCACGGTACTTTTTTAATTGGACTATTTTATTGGATTCCCCATTATACGGTGTTTCTTTTTTTATCGGAATATTATCCGTTGCTTAAATCTGCTTTCATAAGAACCATTAGATCTTCATAAAATTCGATGATTAGATCTACTTTCATAGGAATACGTGGGAACCGTTAGATCTTCATAAAATCCGATGGTTAGATCTGTTTTCATAGGAATACGTGGGAACCGTTAGATCTTCATAAAATCCGACGGTGTATATTCTTCTCTTTTTTAGATTAACGTGGGAATTTCTAGACCTTCTCGGCGAACGTGGTGGCTTCTTTTAACACTCAAGTATAAAGATAATAGATTGCAAGAGGGCAGTGATTTTTTTTGGCGAAAATGAAAATGAACGGGCCATGTCTTTTTAGGTGCGAAAAAGTGCGATGTGATGGGTACTTATTTTGTCACATGGAGAATACATAAAATTTAGTAAATGTCAACACGGAAAAATGGCAGAAAAATCAGCATAGATATAGTGATGTGAAAGCCTTTATGAAGGATTTTGGTTGGTGGACTATTCGAGGAATGCTCGACGAACGCCGTTGACTCTGACGGACGAGCGTGATGAGATTTTCTTGCTTTTTCCCCTCTCTTCGAGGCCAGCCAAGATTTTTGAGAGAGAGAAAAATGGAGGAGGGAGGAGGCCAGCCAAGATCTTCAGGCCCAATTATCGGAAAAGCTGAACCATTAAGTTAGGCCTTTTAGTTGAATTTGTTGGTAACAAGAAGCCCAACTCGGCCCAGTTATCCATGGCTCTATCGATCTCCAATTCTCCACTCCCTGATCCACACAACAACACGCCACCATCGCGTGAGAATCCAGCCGGCTCATGGCTTATCAAACCCTTGCATAGGCCTTGTTTGGTCCCAGGTGTTACTTTTTTAACATCTCTTTTGACCTTAAATTAAGGGTATTAAATAAAGTCAGTTTACGAAACTAACTCCACAACCCCCGGGTTAAATCGCGAGACGAATCTAATGAGGCTTTTGACCGCATGATTAGAGAATAATTACTGTAGCATTACTGTAGTAAATCATGGATTAATTAGGCTTATTAGATTCGTCGCGTAAAGTTGCACTCATCTGTGAAAAGGTTCTGTAAATAAACTTCATTTGGTACTCCATGCATACAAGATTGCCAGGTGTTAGAAAACTAACACCCGTAACCAAACAAGTTCATAGTGGTGAGGAACAGTACAGTAGAGCACGATGCTCGATTTTATATGTTCCATAATTCCAATCCATGTCGACACAAAGCAGCCAAAGATTCAGATTCTCTAGTCTAGTCCCTGTCGTGCACAATGCTCCTTGCAATCCTACTCTCGCAGACCTTCGATCGAGAGCACCGAGTACTGTGATCACCTGCTCTTTTTAAGGCCGTGTGCTTCTCAACCATAGCAACCAACTAAAGAACTCGCTCACCACAGCAAAAAGCACAATGGCGGCGGCGCCTGGGCGGCCGGTGACGGTGGACTTCGAGGCGCTGAGCTACATCAGTAGCCTGGTGGAGGCATTCCAGGCGTTCGACTCCGACAACGACGGCCTCGTGACGGCGCCCGAGCTGCGCGGCCTGCTGGCGTTGCTGGGCCTCGACAAGTCCGAGGCGGAGGTGCGCGACATGCTGGCGCACGCTGACGCCGACCGCGATGGGCGGCTCAGTGTCGAGGAGTTCCTGGACGTGATGAACGCCGGGGAGCTCGGGCTGGGCGCGCTCGGCGAGCTGCTGCAGTCGGCGCTCCCCGCGCTCGAGGCGGCGGGCGGCGCGCTCGTGGGTGCGGACGAGCTCGCCAGGGCGATCGGAGCCGTCGGCGGCGCCAGCGCCGAGGACTGCGCCGCCATCGTCGAGTGCCTGGACGGCGACGGCGACGGCGCCATCACCATCGAGGAGTTCAGGTTCATGGCCGACCTGCTCTAGTCGAGCCTAGGCGCGTCTGTGTATTGAGATGTAAAGAGGCTGTTCGGCTGGTTTATCTCGATTTGTTTTGAATTATTTCCTCTCATAAAATACTATTCATTCTCTAAGTTGAGCACTATTCATCCTTCCAGCCGAACAGCCTCTGAAATAATCAAGCGGGAGCTATCTATGCGAGTTGTAGTTGTATGTATCTTTATCAAGTAACTGTTCGTGTTCCTCTGATCCATGCGACCGTAGCCGTGTCCTGTGCAACTTGCAAGACAAACACGCACGCACGCCGTTACTGGAGTCCGGCAGTCCGCCATGGTTGCTCGTCCTCGCTCAGATCCTCACCGGCTGACCGGCGGCCGATCAGCGCGTTGGACACGATGAAAGCCGGCAGTGGAGCTCGGGGCGGGTGTTGGGGAATTGGGTAAAAACCTTTCACCCTCGAATCTTCGGAGATTTTGGGATTTTCATGAATTCGGTAATTTGAACGAGAAATGGCCAAGCAGTGTGTTTTGTTCCGTGATTTCCAAAAAACGCGGTCTCAACTTTCATGAATTATAACTTGTGCGAAATATGAACAGAAAACTTTCTAACCCAGTTGAAATCTTCGGGCGAAAGGTTCGCTGAAGATGCTTGAGTTCACGAAATTGTTCGTGAATGTGTTCACGAAATTGTTCGTGAATGTGTTCGTAGTTTCAGGAGGATGAAAACTTCGGGGAACCTTGCGGCTCGGGAAACTTGGCCTTGGTGCCGAGTTCGGACCTCCGAAGCGGGAATCTATACGCTCAGTGATCTTCACGAATGAAGGCATGAGTCATGAACGGACCGAGTCAAAGGCGCGGCGTCATAAGTCCGGGTTCGAGGTGTGAACGAATGGCAAGCTTGCAAATATCTGAAGTTAGCTCCGTAAATTACGAGATGTAAAAGACATTCATGTACATGTTCCCATTTGGAATATTCTTTAAATCCGAGGGCAATATCGGAATGTAAAAGTCCCTTCGTCTCCCTATAAAAGGGGACCGGGGGGCACGTGTAAAGGGGTTCATAACTTTAGAGGAGAAATACAGGCTTTCCGAGATTCCTTATCTCCAAGTTCTTGAGTTCCTTCACGAATGTATTCTTGAGTTTCTTCTTATACATGTTCGGGGGTTCCATCCGATTCTTGAATCCCCAACATTGGCGCCCACCGTGGTTCTGCACGAAACAAACTTCACGATTACCATAGCCAAAAAATTTCTTCCAAAGATCGAAAATGCTAGCCATGATTGTTGACGTGGTTGCTACCATCTCATCACCCTCGGTGGTGATTTTTCAATTTTTGTGCAACGCAAACTCACATGAAGCAACAATCATCACTAATTCACAGGAAGCAGCAATCATCATTATGCGTCATGAAGTTCAGATGTCTACTCTGAGGGTCACGGTACTCTTGCTACGTCAATCATTTTGGAAGCTCTTACTCCATTTCTGAGGAACCTCGAGAACCTCGAGCAAGCAAAAGAAGCTGGCCACCGTTCCCAATACTCTACATTAATCATGAACATGCAGAACAAGTATGAACCTTGACTAGACCTGAGCATTCCACGGGCCGGGTCGGGTTCGGGCCGGGCCGAAAAAAAACCCGGGTTTTTCGGGCCGAGAAAATCCTGCCCATGACCGTCCCATGGGACGAGTCGGGCCTCAGTTTTCGGGCCGGGCTCGGGCCGGGCCGCCCGCGCATTTTATAGTGTAAAGTAACTAAAAACAGCATTTCGGGCCGGGCTCGGGCCAAAAAAATTTTTCGCGGGCTTCAAGATCTCTGCCCACGCCTGTCCAGTAAGGTCCGTGGGCGGGCCTGGCGCGGGCCGGGCCCGGGCCGGGCCAGCGGGCCGGGTCGGGCCGGGCCAAAAATGCTCAGGTATAACCTTGACGAAAGGAGCTCAAAGCTGCTTGTATATATTTCACGAGCACTTGTTCAACCTGCGAAGTTTCGGCTGTACACAAAACAAGCAGAGAGCTATAGAAAGGCTGCAGCCTCAACTAGTGAACCAGCCAACAAAGCTGCAAGGCAACCACGTCACAAGTTCTGAAGTTACAGAACAAGTTTTGTTTTCTACGCAGAGATAAAATCAGTTTTTTATGACTCAAAACTGCCATCAGCCTCGTGCATCTAAAATCTCAGAATCTCGGCGACAACCGCGAACAGCAAAAACCCGTGCGAAGCTTCCGTTTTGAGTGAAAAAGTTCAATTCCGAGAATTTGAGAGTCTTGGGAATCTAAGAGAAGAGAAGAAATCTAGACTTTAGAAGTGTTGTTTCTTTCCGCGAGGCTCAAAAAGTATGCATCAGAACGAGCGAAATCTCAAAATCTCGGAACGAGCAAAATCTTGGAATCTCGAAACGAGCAAAATTCTGGAAACTTTGAACAAGAGAAACTTCGGAATCTTAGAACAAGCTTTTGCACGAAATAAAGTTCACGATTACCACCACAACAAAGAATTTTCAAACGATCGAAGATACTAAAGATGATTGTTGGCACAGTCAATTCAACTCATCACCCTCCGAGGCCAAGCAAAATCTTCAGGAAGCCACAACCAGAGCGAACAACTTCACCTTCCGGTCCATATGGATTTCTCCCCTGATGAAGCTTCTTCTCCACACCACCCTCGCAACCTGCAAATAAACACAGAACAGCATGTTCTGGAGACAAAGCTCCCTCGATAGTTAAGAGTTTCCAAAGTTCTGATGACTTATGATGACGTCACATTTTTTCAAACCAACGATTATAGATGAGAAAGAAATAACTTCTCACCTTCCGAGGCTCATAGGGAGTTGGGGAATATACGAAAACAATTTTCCAAGACCTTCGGATGCAATTATTCCATGGATTTTGGGGATTGAGAACCAAAAATCAGAATTCAGTCATCACGCCTAAAGGCTCAAAGGCATTTGAGCACTTAGTTGTTTTCACTCCGAAAGTTCAAACTCGAGGCTCTACTAGCACCTTCACATCGTCAAAAGTTATGATTTATGGAAAAGGTCTGAACTTAGCAAAGATGATTCTCAGAAATGATGTTATGGCGATCTCAATCTCGGAATCTCAAAAAAAAATCTCAGAATCTTGGAAGAGAAAAAAAAATCTCGGAATCTCAGAAGCGAAAAAATCTCGGAATCTCAGAAGAAGAAGAAAAAAATCTCAAAATCTTGGAAGAAGAAAAATCTTGGAATCTCAGAATGAGAAAAAATATCGGAATCTCAGAAGAAGAAAAATTTTGAATCTCAGAAGAAGAAAAATCACGAAATCTCGGAATAAACGAAGTCTCGGAACAACCGGAATCTCGGAAATCTCAGAACAACTGGAATCTCGGATTCTCGGAAGGAGAAAAATCTCGAAAATCTCGGAACAACTGGAATCTCGGATTCTCGGAAGGAGAAAAATCTCGAAATAAGGAAAAAATCTTGGAATCTCCGAAAGATAAATATTCCGGAATCTCACGATACCTCCACCAAATGGGCATAAAATTCATGAAACCCCTACTATTGTGCACGATTGAGACACAGAGCTCTACACAACCTTTGAAGAACGTTTCTTTTGTCCATTAGCTGTTTTTGTTCCCTTGAACAGCGATGATAAGCAACCATAGGGCCCCATGAAGAGACGTCACTTCGAGAGGCTCCACAAGATTAAAAAAATAGTACAAGAAGTACTCGAGGCTGATGATCTATCCGCCATAATGTTGTCTTCGGGGGCAAAGAGGCTAGAAATCTCGAAAATATTTTGCTAACGTGGGCACATGCAAAAATGGTCGGAAAGATACTCAAGCAAAAATCTCATTCCGGAAAGAAACAGCTGAAATTACACTCCTCATTCAAGGCCCACATATGGTTAGAAAATGTATGAAAGAGGCTTTACATGATCCTCAGTTGTGAAGATTCTTAGAGATTTGGTCACATTGAGCAAGGTCTCAAAATCTCGGAACATCGAGCAAAATCTCAGAATAAGCGAAATCTTGGAATCTAAGAGTCTCGGAATTTCAGAAACCTTAAGCGGAATCTCTGAATCCTGAAATCTTGAAAACCTTCGGCAGAATTTCGGAATCTTGAAACCTCGCTACCTCAAGCGAAAACTCATAGAACAATAATATCACGCTATCTATACTAACTTTTTATGCTTACAGGATGAATTTTTTTTCTTCCAAGAATCTGAGAGTTTAGGGAAGCTGACTATTCCGGGAATCTGAGTTTCAGGAATTTGAGAGAAGAAAAGAAATCCAAGCTTTAGAGACTTCATTTCTTGATCCGAGGCTCATGAAAGCAAGCGTCACGGATTTATGAAGATAGCGCAGGAATCAAAGTTCACCGTTACCACAAAAAAAGTTATTTTTCAAAGTTCAAGAGTACTACACACAATTGTTGGTGCCGCCATGATCATCCCATCTCTCTATGCTGATTTTTAAAGCCACGAAGCTCTTTCTATTAATCATTAGGAAGCTAAATCCAATATCAATCTGGACGAAAAGAGCTCAGCCTTGAGGCTGCTAGTACCCTTGGAGGTTTGAAGGAATCTCAGAATCGGCGAAATCTAGGAATTTCAGAAAGAGCAAAATCTCGAAATCTCAAAGCAACCGGAAATCTCGGAATCTCGGAACCAGCAAAATCTCGGAATCTTGGAGTGAGCAAAATCTTAGAATCTCGCAAAACTCGAGCGAAGTCTCGGAATCTCAGAAGTCTTGGAACCTCGGAAATACCAGAATCTAGGAATCTGGAAACGACCGAAATCTCGGAATCTCGGAAGAAAAATCTCGGAATCTGAGAAAAGAAAAATCTCAGAATCCTGTAAGGAGAAAAATCTTAGAATCTCAAGAGAAGAAAAATCTCGGAATCTCAGAATGAATGAATTCTCTAAATCTTGAAATGAGCAGAATCTCGAAACGTACGAAATCTAGGAACGAGCGAAATCTCAGAATCTCAGGATGAGCGAAATCTCGGAATGGAAATTTTGCTCAGCAGTTGGAAACTCGATGACATGAGAAGAAAATCTGGAATCTTTAGCAATGAATGGAACCTTGCCAAAATTCAAGAACCTGCGAGCCGAGAGACAAGGAAACTGCGATAAAAGAAAAAATCCTCGAAGCTATCTATCAAAGTGACCAAAGTGAATATTCTATGATTTTCGTATATTGCTCAATTGCACCTACGAAGGTTATACATATTGCTATATGTGTATCACTAATATATCTATTTTGCAGGTCGTATCCTTTAAAATATATATTATTTAATCATATTTACATACTGTCATCTCTTTTAGAAGTTTTTGTTATGTTGAAAACTTTTCTAGAACACTAGAGGGCTATGCTTAGAAACTCATTTTGTTCCTTAGAAATTTTTCTTGTTAACCTACAGGACTTCACCTGTGTGAGTACTCGTTTTCAATGAAATTTTCATCCTTCATAGAACTAAGTCCAAAATTAATAGTCGAAAGCAACTTAGGGTTGCTATATCGACTAAAGCTAAAGTAAGTCCACAAAAGCTTTTGGTCAAGCTTTTGTCGACTTATCTGTTTATTTGTGATGATATCATACTTCTGATTGAAATATCCTTCAAAAAAATACAGATGCTTCCTCAGTTGTAGGTATATTGGTTCTCATCAAATTGGGACATGATATTTTTACAGATGGACACTTCGTCTCATCATCTATTGGAACCATCTTAACAACTTGGCTTTCATCATCCATTGGGATTACCTCTTTTGATATTCATCAATCAATGGACTCTTGTGAAAGAATGGTTTTCAAAGCACCAGATTATAACCTTCATGATTCCGAACATTCTCAGAACTTAAATAAATCTATGCATATCCAAGCATTTCATTAATATGCATCAGCATGCATCATAAGCATCGCATTACATGAATACATCTCATGCATGAATTAGAAAGATCACATTACAAGGAAATAAGTTTACATTCTTCTACAGTGCTACTTTCAAATGCTTACTTTCCATTGAAACCCACTATGTAATACTATGTAAATACTCTTTCTATCATTTATGAAAGGAGTTTCCCCCCAATTCGTATGTTTTGAGAATTTCCAAATGAGGTGAATGATTCCATGAAAGGGCCTCGTGATGGCCGAAATCCCAAAGTGAAGGAATGATTCCATGAAAGGGCCTCGTGATGGCCGAAATCCCAAAGTGAAGGGATGATTCCATGAAAGGGCCTCGTGATGGCCGAAGTTCCAAAGTGAGAAAGAAAATCCGTGAAAAGGCTCCGTGATAGCCGAAATTCCATCGTGTGAAAGAAAAGTTCGTGAAAGGCTTCGTGATAGCCGAAATTCCATCGTGTGAAAGAAAAGTTCATGAA
Organism: Cenchrus fungigraminus; assembly: GCA_036936925.1. Classification (NCBI taxonomy): domain Eukaryota; kingdom Viridiplantae; phylum Streptophyta; class Magnoliopsida; order Poales; family Poaceae; genus Cenchrus; species Cenchrus fungigraminus. The sequence continues at coordinate 58,247,015 of CM072776.1, read as the reverse complement.
AGACTATTGATAGCCGAAATTCCATCGTGTGAAAGAGAAATTCGTGAAAGGCTCCGTGATAGCCGAAGTCCATTTATGTGAAAGAAAAGTTCGCGAAAGGGCTCCATGATACCCGAGATTACAAAAGTGAAAAGAGAAGTTTTAAGAAGAGGCTCCTTGATAGCCGAAGGCTCCGTGAAAGCCTAGATCCCACCTTAAAGGGACATCCTACCAAAAGGCCCGAGACAACAGCAAGTTGTGGCCTAGATCCCACCTTAAAGGGACATCCTACCAAAAGGCCTGAGACAACAACAAGTTGTGGCCTAGATCCCACCTTAAAGGGACATCCTACCGAAAGGCCTGAGACAACAACAAGTTGTGGCCCAAATCCCAGAGCAAAGAGATATCCTACCAAATGGGCGGAAACAACAGAAGGTTGTGGCCTGGAAAGTCTCAACGTCTTGGCTCGAAATTTTCGTGAGAAAATTCATGAAGTAGCAATTAATTTTTTTTTCAGTTGTAAGAATAAATTAGCATAGTGGCGAAAATACATGAAAAAATCTATGAAGTTATGTCTATCCAGAAAAGCTTTTTTAGCCGAAAATGTTATTCTATGAGCTAAGGGGCTCAGTTATCTTCGTAAAAATAGCAATCGCACAATCCGGTTGAAGCAACTGAAGGTTGCGATATCAACCTAGGCAAGTTTGCCATATAGGCGCAAGTCCACAAAATTCGTGAAACAAATTTTGTTGACTTACTCTCTGATGAAATGCAAATCATTACGCGATGAGAGAGAACAAAAGTAACCAAAAGGAAACATCCATGAAATTTTGCATGAAAACAGTAAGGTGGGAAGGGTGACGTTTTTTCTTAAAAAACGAGTTTATTGCCTTAGTTTCATACAAAATTTCATAGAGTACGTTACATAGCTTCGGTGAGCCAAAGTTCAGAAAGGCAACTCAACAACATGACCTGGCTTACGACCTCTATTTTCAGCAATATCGCAAGCACAAGCGAAGTCGCAGTCATCACTAATGGGGCTTAGGGGCTCCGTCTTCACGAAGGTGCGCGAACTTGAAGCCTTAGTTGCAAGGGCATAACCATCACGAAAAAGAAAGAATGAACCTAGCTAAAAGCTACGCATCGAAAAATGTTGACAGCACAAGAGACAAAAATCAGAGAACTTGCGTCCGGGATGAACTTCTTTGTACAAATGCCAGAATTCACCACTAACTACAGTGTCTTAGCGATAGAAACGTAAAGGTATGACGTCCTGCACAGGCCCACCTTGCAGGACCTGCGCAGGTTAAAGTTTACAAAACAAAGTTTAGAAAAGCGGGTCATGACCCACGAATATACAAGTTCACAGTTCTAAAGAACAAAAGCAATAGTTTGAGCAAATTCTGCTTCATTCGTCAATGACAACCTTCGGAGAACTGGTACGAACTGTCGTCCTCCCCGTCATTGTCCTCGCTGCTGCTACTGCTGCTCGAGCCATCTTCAGCATCACCTTCTTCGCCAGCTTGATCGTCAGACTCAGAACTTAGTTCAAGAGCTTCGCGAATTTCATCACTCGTTTCCTTCCTCATGAGCTGAAGGAAACCAATAACCGAAAGAATCAGGAAGTGACACATTAAGCAAAGTCACAATAGAGTAGAAAAAAAGGAAGAATAGAAAGTTTTAGGAGATAGCCACCTCTTCAAGTTTGTCGCGAGCAGTTTTCTTTGCGAATTCTCTGCCGCTGGCAATCCAGAATTCTTTCATGAATTTGACTTTAACTGCCCGAACATCTTCATTTGCTCGAATAAGAGAAGTACTTGAAGCATCTGGAAATTGCTGAATTGTTCCACGAAACTTCTCAAGATCAATGCAGTCATAATTTTCAAGAAGTTTGAGTAAGCTCTCAACACTGAAGACAACAGCAAAATCAATAGCACCAGAGATGACTTCAGGAAGAGCTTTGAATTCAGTTAGCATCCAATCCATCACTACTGAAGCATCTTCATTCTCAGGGAAAGGGTTGGGATGAGTACCGAACTGCCCAAGAGCTTCGCTGTATTTTTCAAACAAAAGTTTGAAATTCTTCCGAATGCCATCAGCGCCCTTACTCATAGCTTCGCGCCGCTCATTAAGTGCTTTCTCAAACTTCCGAATAACCTTCTCTTTTTTACCAAGAGTCTTGGCAATATCAGCGTTCTGTGTGACAAGTTTGGCATTTGCGCCACGAAGAGTGTTTATGACGTCAATACTCTTGTCAACATCCTTCCGAAGATTTCGAACCAATAAGCTCGTTCAGATTAACTTCGACGTTCGAAATATCCTCATCATCGTCAGAATTATTCCTAGATTTGATCTCCCCATCTTCGCGACGTCCAGATTCTTGAATAGTTTCAGTAATTGGGTTTTCAGCACTTGGGGGAATGTTCTCTGATGTTGGAGAGAGGCCGGCTGCGGCTAATTCTTCGGCAATCATTGGTCTGGTAGTGCTTTTAGTGCGAGCCACCTCCCAAAAAAAATAAATTTAACGAAAAGTCAAATCAAGGGAGTAACGGAAAATCAAAGAAAACAAAGATGACATTCAAGAATATAAGAGAGGAGAAGAAATTACCTTCGGAGAACGAAAAGATTGCAGAATTTCCGAAATCTCAAGATGTGAAGATCGAAGCGCAGATGACCAGCAAATTTCAAAGAAAATGGCGGAATGGTGAAACAAAGTTACCGCGCAGAGTTTTTATTTATAGGGGAGAGGGGGTAGTTTCGAGAAGATATCTCGATATAACCGTTGCACCGCCCAGAGGGGGACGCGTGTACACTCCGACGTTCCGAGGGTGACGCTTTTTACCACAATTCGAGAAATTTTCGTGGAAACGGATCGTCGGAGTCAACCCGCTTCCCCGAGGGGCTAGTGTTGGGGAATTGGGTAAAAACCTTTCACCCTCGAATCTTCGGAGATTTTGGGATTTTCATGAATTCGGTAATTTGAACGAGAAAGGGCCAAGCAGTGCGTTTTGTTCCGTGATTTCCGAAGAACGCGGTCTCAACTTTCATGAATTATAACTTGTGCGAAATATGAACAGAAAACTTTCTAACCCAGTTGAAATCTTCGGGCGAAAGGTTCGCTGAAGATGCTTGAGTTCACGAAATTGTTCGTGAATGTGTTCGCAGTTTCAGGAGGATGGAAACTTCGGGGAACCTTGCGGCTCGGGAAACTTGGCCTCGGTGCCGAGTTCGGACCTCCGAAGCGGGAATCTATACGCTCAGTGATCTTCACGAATGAAGGCAAGAGTCATGAACGGACCGAGTCAAAGGCGCGGCGTCATAAGTCCGGGTTCGAGGTGTGAACGAATGGCAAGCTTGCAAATATCTGAAGTTAGCTTCGTAAATTACGGGATGTAAAAGACATTCATGTACATGTTCCCATTTGGAATATTTTTTAAATCCGAGAATAATATCGGAATGTAAAAATACTTTCGTCTCCCTATAAAAGGGGACCGGGGGCACGTGTAAAGGGGTTCATAATTTTTGAGGAGAAATACAGGCTTTTCGAGATTTCTTGTCTCCGAGTTCTTTAGTTCCTTCACGAATGTATTCTTGAATTTCTTCTTATACATATTCGGGGTTTCCATCCGATTCTTGAATCCCCGACAGCGGGTTCGCTGTCCGCCTGTCGGGCTGTCCCTGCTGCCGTGAGCCGCGCCCGAAATCGATGCCGGAGGGACTGCGGCCGGCGCTCGTCGTTGCAACTCTGCGTCGAGGATTGAAAGCAACACTCGATCAAGTACATAGGGCTTCCGTGGGCCTCACCGTAAGCCAGTTTTCTAACAGCCCATGAGTTCCTTCGCTGAGAAGCGGCCCATATGGTCCACCGGGTGACCCCGGGAAACTTCTCCACCGCTTTCCCCTCCGCCGCCCCACCATCCCGCCGCCGCTCCATATATATCTTCGATCGTATAGGTGCCTCCTCTTTTCTTCTATGTTGGCTGTAGGCCTGTTGCCCTGGATTTTTCGAATTGAGCTGCAGTGGGAGGATAGGGCCTGATTGAGAGTAGAAATTTTCTATTTTAAAATCGACTTTTCCGACAAGGCGGCGATCAAGGATCAAGGAACGAGGATGCCAAAGCGGCGGCGTTGCGGTGAGCATGACGGCGGCAGCACGGCGTCGGAGCCTCAGAAGCGGCGCCTTTACCTTGTCTGTGATGACTGGGACTCTGGGTACAGCATCCGCAAGTTGTCGTTGCCGGCCGACTCAGGCGACGACGATGAGCAGCGGGGCTACCCGAAACTTTTCTGGCGCGTGGCGGGGATGCGTCAGTTTCCCCAGCACTTCACGTCCGCCTTTGGCGCCAAGATCATGGGCTGCAACAAGATCGTTGACGTCCGCAGGCGGTGCGTCCTCTCAGGCCCTGAGACGAACTATCCGGGTCACCCCATCTACTTCCCCGTCGGCGGCGATAGGGTCCATAGGGTATTCGCTCTGGACTTCGGCAGCTTGGACCTCTGCCGTTTTCCGCCGGCGGGACAACCTGATGATGTCGAATCTAATTCTGGTAGCAAGGGCGAGTGGTCGTGGCACGGGCTACCAATGCCGCCATTCTCTATGATGGACGTCAACTCCTACGCCATGTACCCCGATGGCGATGGACATACCATCCTTGTCAGCACCAAGAAGAAGAAGAAGAATAAAGCAGCAGCTACGGTCACATTCAGCTTCGAAACGGGCGTGTCTGTGTGGAAAAATCTCGGTCAGTGGACGCTGCCCTTCACCGACCGTGGACACTATGAACCAGAACTGGGAGCCTTGGTCGGGATCTCCAAGGACCCGGAGGCCTTTGGGTACCTCTATGCCTGCGACGTGCCCAGCACTGGCAACATGAATTGCCCTGCCCCTGCTTGGAAGCGCAGCAAGGAGAAGGTGTTGGGCAACAACGACCCAGCTGAGAAGCATGTAAGCGCTAGCCTCATCTACTTGGGATACCGGCGCAAATTCTGCCTTGCGGAGTGTGTCTTGGTTGAGGCTTGTGAGGAGGTCAAGGAAGGCAAAGATGATCAGGTGCTGCTCGAGAAGCCACAAGGCACATGCATGTGTGTGCCCAAATGCCGTAGACACTACATGTATCGTTTGATGACCTTCTCCCTCAAGTATGACAAGATGGGTGACTTGAGGGTTCGACATCGTCGGGTTCGATACTACATGGTGCCTAGTAAAGTATCAACTGAATGCGCCCGTCAGGATCCTGTGGTATTTTGGCTGTAAAATGCTAAAATCATGTCATGATACTGATGAGTTTTTGTGTTTTAATTAGGTGAATGTTTCTTTTCTTGATATGCTTTCACTAAGGTGTTAATGTGTGCTTTTATATGTTTCAAATTAATGTGTAATCGTAACTGGTGATTCTACTGTGACAGAACCGCCCAAAATAATTCCGTATTATCGCCTAAGCCGGTCCACGTGGCCATTAAGCAATAATAAAGAACTATTCTGTCGCCTCTGCCGGGGCATGCCCGGTAAATCACTTACACAGGATCGATTTATGCGCTAAGCCCACATGAAGGCGGGACCAGAGTACAACATTACATTACATAAAAGTTCATAAGTTCACATTATTACAAACCAGGTTTTCGTACATGAAAGTAAAGGTGATTCAGAGTTTAAACAGCGGAAAATAAATCTAGCGGAAGATACACATGGGAGGCCATCCATAGAGTATCACTCATCAACATCGTTCTCCCACTCAAGTTCCCAACCATCTGGAATAGATCCAGGCCAGATGGGATTACCTGAAAACAACAACAAAAGCAAGGCTGAGTATACTAATACTCAGCAAGACTTACCCGACAAAAATAAAAGACACAGCTAGACATGCAAGGCTTTTTGGCTGGTGGGTTGGTTTTGCCAAAAGCAACTAAGAGTTGATCCTTACTTTCAAATTTTAGCTCAAGTTCTAGTATGTTAACCATTCTAGGTAAGCACCTAGCTAAGCAAGCATGGTTGTACAAACAAGATTAATCATCCAACAATATTAATCCGAAATGTTCCATAAATAAACATGGGGTAGCCAGTGGTCAAGCCGACTCAGATAACGGCGAGTGACCGACGATCGATCGATTTATATCCTTGCAAGGTAAACCCAAGATACACGGAAGAAGGTAGACCAAGTGCAGTGTCTACCCCAACCAAGCGGTTCCCGTCATTCCCCAGATTAGGAAAAGATGATACAGTCCTAAGTACAAGGTTTACTGGTACGCCCAAACATGGCACGTCCAGAATCACACTTGCACTACCGGTAGCGAACCGGGAGACGCATCTCAAGATTAGTAGCAATAAAATTCCCGCACTGGTTCATTAGGTACTAGGCTTACCGGTCCCATTCCCGACAAGCACTTGGTACGTTCAATAGCTTAGATCAGCACCATGCTACTCGGTCGAGACCGAACCCATTGCTCTTACCACATGAGCGAGTCAATTTATCCAACTTATGATTCCAACATAAGCATCCTATATCTCGCGAGCAATGAGTCATTACTCGACTTGTACCGTGTCCTTAAAGCATGGCACTAGCGTTCCTAACATACTAGTAAAAGAGCATAGGGGTCCTAAGGATCATGCATCTAGGTTTCAAAACAACTCCTGAAACGTAAATGCACAAAATAAACAATAAATACTGAAAAGTAAAAGTGGAGATTTTATCCTAAAAAGGTTAGATGAAACCGGTGCTTGCCTTCCTCTGACTCAACACTAGCCTTGGGCTCTTCTGGACTTTGGTCCAGGTCTTGGTGCACACAGGTGTAGTTCACTTCGCCGTCCGCTGCACCTTCTCCCTCCTGGACTAGCGTATAGCTACCGCCCGACAGTTCTACACGATATGCATATGCATAAATTTAATTGATCAAAAGGAAATAAATTGCATTTCTGAAAACTGAAATAAATCTGGGTGTAATGTTAGCCATATTCACCTTGACAAGAAATTTGCAACACACTTAACCTATAAAAGCACTAGGTGGTTTTGAACAAGATTAAGCACCATTTTGATGGTGATTGTGTACATATCTAAACATAAGTAAATTAAATAACTTCAAAAGCAGCAGGGGTGGTGATTGTGAACTTAAAACAGAAACATAGCATGGTTTTGCAATTTAACTCTTTATTTACCATTTATTTTTATTAATTCATTAAAACAAGCCTATCAACCTTAAATTCAAATTAAATTAAAAACTCATCAAATAAAACATAGCTTCTGCACACAGCAAGATACACCTAATCTAAGCTCACACACCAAAATTTGGTTTAAGATCATTTATAAATTAATTTATATGAAAAAGACAAATTTTAGCCTAGTAAATCACCATTAATTCATATAAAAAGATTTACTAAACTTTTTGATATCAACTTTCTCTTACAAGTCATACATGTCAAATATAAGCTTCTAACCAAAGCATAAGTGCAGATTCAAATTATTTTTCATCTTTTGAATTTAAACTGCTACACAAGATTAAATACAAAACCTTTATCAAAGCACATCCTAAAATCACATACATCCTACCAGAGGTAGGACTCATCAAGTCAAGACCCTAGGGTGCACTTGTGCTTAAACAAAAGTTTACTAAAGGGACTATAAAAAGCATCAAGCTTAATCTAGCATAAAGATTTCATAAATCATAATTAAAGATATACACATCAAACTCCTGCCAATTTTGGTCACAGATCTAGACATGCCATATAGAGCAATATATCCAAAATTCAAGTCCATAGCATGTGTATATTTTAAACTACATGAAAAACACCTCAAACTAAGTTTGAATTTTCATTCAAAATCTACACAGAAAAACCCTATACATGCTTTCTAGAAAAGGTAGGTTTCTTCACCAGGAACTCAAAAAAATTGGATTTGCATTTTTATGATTTTTTTACAATTTTTAGTGGATTTTTGAAACTGCAGAGAAAACCCTAAAGATCCATTTACAGCCGGGTCCCTGGAATATTTCCTCGAAATTACGTACAGGCCCTCAGTTTACAGAAAACACCCTAGAAAGAACTCCACCCTTGCAATGTAGTCCTTGGGCGGAATGGAGCATCGCCGGCGGCGGAATTGAGGGCCGGAGATGGCCGGACTTGGCCGGAGTGGAGGTCCTGAGGCTGCACTGACCTTGCTAGGGGGTTGGCCGGGCTTGGACAGGCGGCGCCGGCGGCCTGCAGCGCGGCGCAGCCTGGGCGCCCTGCTGCGCCCGCCGGTGGCCGGCGACGGCTCGGTCCGGCGGCTGGCGGTGGCGTGGAGGCGCTGCGGGAGGAGCAGGGGAAGAAGAAGGGGCGGCTGGGTGGCGCTGGGGACGAGTTCGGCGGCGGCACAGCAATGCACGGCGGGGGCGCAGCAAGGCACGGCGGCGGCGGCTCTGCTCTGCTTCGCTCCGGACCGGCGCGTGCGCTAGGCAAAACAGGCGAGCGGGGCGAGGACGCGCTGTTCCTGGGCGAGGCCGCAGGGTCATCAGCGCGCGGCTCGGCCAGGTGGCGCCCTGCATGCACGGCACGCACGCGCGACGCGCGCGAGCATGCGGCGCGTGGCCGGCCCGGCGTTCGCGGTCTTGCGTGGGCGCGGCGCACGGTTGGAGTCGAGGCGGAGGGTCCACAACGCGTGAGCGGGTCCATAGCGACGGCGCCGAGGCGTCCGTACGCCGGAGCTACGCGTGCGCGACACGTGGTCGGCGCTGTCCGGGCGCGCGCACGACGCGCTGGGGCGCGGCTCAGCAACGCCGGCGACCGAATTTGCTTCGCGGTACCGGTTTCAAAATTCCGTAACTCCATAAATTGCCAACTAAGTTGGAAATCTCCAAAACTAAAAGTTGTAAAGGAGCTATAGGCCTACAACTTTCACAAAGGGCGACATATGTTTTGATCAACGGTTTTGTGGGAAAAACGCATTGAAGATGCCAGAAATCTCGGCCCCGGTTTACTGTGCGTAGCGCGTTTAACTCGAATTTAAGCGGCTTTGCACTCAAAATAGGAATGTGCGCCAATTATGAAAAAATGTGTTCCCGGAAATAATAAAGAACTTTCATATTGGCCGATTTTGAACTTCTATAAAGAAATTTGGAGAATGCGCAAGAAAACCAAATCAGCCTCTTGGGATCTATAGGGGTTTGACCGGGAATTTGAACTTTGACCAAGGTCTTTTGTGCAAAAGTGTGCAAGATCATGTCAAACATGTTTATGAGCCAATTAAACATGATTAACTACCCTAATTGAGGTATTTATCTTTAATAAACACCTGGGGTGTTACATCTACGAACCCCTTCATATATTTTTTTCATTCAAATGTTAATAATGTGTTGCTTTTTTATGTTTTAGTTTAATGTGTAATATCGACTGTGATTGTGTGAATCCTGCTTTCATGTGTACGAGACCTTGACAACAATATGGAATCCATGCATCGGCTTTTACGGTTTTTGTAGGGTAACCTCAGTTTATTTATACAGCAAGCCTATTAAGCATGCAGGGATGTGCTTCAATACGCGCTCGACTCTATGCCTCAACCTTATGATTTTAATCAATTTCTTTTACTAGGTGATGTTCCAAGTCCAACACATCTTGTTTGATCTACCATTACACGCGTTTCATTCAGAATCTGAATTTGTGTTCTCAGAACGAAGGTGGTTGGCCATGAAAACAGTCAGATGAAAGGATTGCATTAAAACTTACAAGCACACTCTAAGTAAAATCATGATCACTACAGTATTTTTTTAACAAATTGGAACCGAGGAGAAGACCTCGTATTCTTCACCTCAACTGCTACAGTATACGGGCACCTGCAGTGTGTGCCAACATTGAACCGTGGGCGGAAAATATCAAACAATCAACACAGTAAGGTTCGATCTGTCGTTGTCACAGCCAAAAGCGAACCTTGCAGACGCGCCGCACCATCTCCTGCTCAAATTGAATTAAACTTTGATGCGGAAATTTTTTAAACAAAATTTTAAGGTGCAATTTGAAAGTAGGAACACAAAAGTGATTGCATGACAACATTCTTTCGTAAGACTGAGTCCAACAAGGATATGAAAATGCAAAAATACCCTGCATACAATGCTTTTGCATTGAAAATCAGTCTCCAATAGACAACGCAAATGAGATAGGTATTTTGCCTCCGCCTCCCACTAAACCTGAGCATTCCACGGGCCGGGTCGGGTTCGGGCCGGGCCGAAAAAACCCGGGTTTTTCGGGCCGAGAAAATCCTGCCTATGCCCGTCCCATGGGACGTGTCGAGCCTCAGTTATCGGGCCGGGCCCGGGCTTGGGCGGGCCGCCTGCGCATTTTATAGTGTAAATAACTAAAAACAGCATTTCGGGCCGGGCTCGGGCCAAAAAAATTTTCGCGGGCTTCAAGATCTCTGCCCACGCCCGGCCAGTAAGGTTCGTGGGCGGGCCCGGCCCGGGCCAGCAGGCCGGGCCGGGCCGGGCTAAAAATGCTCAGGTATACCTCCCACCCTGATGCAAAATTGCATCACCTCTCTCCACCGAGGCAAATTTTCCTCTTTTCTATCTTTCTTCCTCCTCTGTCCGGCGGCTCCCTGCTTCCCCTGCGCGGCTGCCTGGCGTGCGGGCATGGCCCCCTCTTCACCTCCCGGCAGGCACGAACCTTCTACTGCCGAGCCTCGCCGGGGCGCGGGCGAGCTTGCGAGCACTGCCCCAGGCGCCTCCTTGCCGCCGCCCTTCGCCTCCTCGCCCTGGTCCTGACCTCCTCTGCGCCCGAGATCCGCCAGTCTCTCCTTTTCCGGCGCAGGCAGGCCCCCCTCCGGCCGCCGCACCACAACCTCGACGAGCGTCGCGGCCTCCTCTCTCCCTCGGCGGCCGCCGCACCTCCCGCCCACTGCCTCCACCCGACGGCGTGGGCCCGCTAGTGGTGCTCAGCTCGCCAGCCTTGTGACTGCGGGGACGAATGGAGCTGAGGCAGAGCTCGAGCACGCGGCACTGCAGCGGTCGCCAGCGTGGCCCCCCTCCTCAACTCCTGCGGGCGCAACCATCGCAGGCGCGCCTTCCTCCTCCCCCACGCGGCGCGCACCGCTGCCCCTCTTCCTCGCTTTTTTTTTGCGGCGTGATGTATGATTTCTTTGTTGGAGACGCCAGATTTTTGCCTCTCCAAGCTCTACTGTTCATGCGAGGCAAATGGCAATTTGCCTTCCATTTTTGCAATGCCTTGTTGGACTCAGTCTAAACAACATTATACATGAAAGCATGATAATTTTGTTGAGAAAGAACCGGTCTAAATTATTGATCCTACATTTTTCTCTGCTACAAGAATTTTGTAGCATGCTACTCACAAAGACACAATATTAACCACAGAAAATCAGATGAAGACATAAATATATGATCTATTGGATGGTGACATGGTGTCTAGCAGATGGTGACGTGAAATGCTTGCATGTTGAAAGAAATATATACATAACTTGTAGTAGGTTCCATCTATATAGTTGTACTCCCTCTGTATCAAAATATTTGTCCCAATTGACTTTTTTCTACAAATTTGACCATTCATCTTATCCAAAAATTATACAAGTACCATGTGTTTTGTTTGCTACATACTTTACTATTGTATGTATTTTAAATTTGACTTATCCTTTTACATATTTATAATAATTTTTTTGAATAAGACGAATAGTCAAAACTGTAAGAAAAAGTCAATGGTGACATATATTTGGATAGCGGGAGTATATGATAATGCAAGCTGCGGGGTGTGTGGCCAGATTCACCCGAGGGGAAGAAAGCTTATGAGTTTGACGGACCTTTTTTGCAATATACAGGCCCCACCAGCGATGCTAAGGCTGGTCGCATCGCTGGACCTGGAACCACCCCTCTACAGAGGATGGAGCCCACTGTGACAACCCGCCCTAGAAAATACCGTACTATTGTCTAAACCAATCCACTTTGGTCATTAAGCGATAATAAAGTACCATCGCGTCGTAAGTTGTCAGGTCAAAGCCCGGTAAATCACTTGGATAACACACAGAGGATCGAACATATGCATTAAAACTCACACGAAGGCGAGTCTAGAGTACATTACACAAATTAAATCCAATTTACCCCGAAGGGTTAATTATTACAAACCATGGTTCATGACATGATCATTAAAGGTTCAGAGTTTGAAAACAGCGGAATAATAAACTAGCGATACGATAGACATCACAGGAGGCCATCCGTGATGCCATCACTCGTCGTCATCCACCCATTCCAGCTCCCAGCCGGGTGGAATCTCTCCAGGCCACACAACACATGCAACAACATTTATATAGCAAGGCTGAGTGTCGGGGTTCTCTACCGCCGGACAGTAAATTTGTATCGATCGTGTGTCCGACCCGGATGGTTAGCACGAGAGACACCGGGATTTAGACTGGTTCGGGCCTCCGAGGAGTAATACCCTACGTCCAGTATCGAGCTGCCGTGTTCTCGTGCTAGGGTTGTTTGTAGTAGGGGTTACAAACTGGTCGGGAGAGGGTGTCGAGCCCAAGTCCCTGGAGTGTGAGAATTCAGTTCGTCAGCCCTTGTGACGGTTGCCCTCCTCTCCCTTTTATAGACGCAAGGGGGAAGGGAAAAAAGGGGAAAAAAGTAAATGTTACAGTGTAGGTCGCTGGGATGTCCTCTCGTATGTCGCTGTCCGTCAGGGCGCATTGAAGAGGAGCTGAACCGTGTTGTCGTTGAAGCTGCCGCGTGGTCGGGTGGGGCTATTTGCTTTGGGCACCTGGCGCCTTCTCTGAGCACTTTGGTGCTGACTCAACCCGCCTGAGTACGAGATGAGCACGCCACGTTAAGGATTAATCGTAGGCCAGTGCTAATCGTAGGGGGCACTCGAGTGCCTCGGTCGGAGTTGGTGTGCTGCAGGGTCGGATGGGATGGCATGTTGATGGCTGGGCAGCTAAGCGGTGCCGCATTAAGGCTCTTGTCAGAGCTGGCCGCCCGCGCGTGCCGCCAGCTGGCGTTCTTGCATGGCATGGGGAACTGGTACCGCACGCATCGTAGCGGGGAAGCCCGTGCGTCGGGACGGCGCCACGTTGCATGGGCCGCGTCCTGGTCGGAGACGGAGGGTGCTCGTGTGAACGAGCAGATTGTCGGGGGCGAGACGGAAACTCCTCGTGCGAGACGGAGACTTGTCGTGCGAGGCGGAGACTCCTCGTGCGAGGCGGAGACTTGTCGTGCGAGGCGGATACTCCTCGGAGAAGCCTTCTCCTAGCAGAAGACTTGTCGAGGAAGCTCCCAACTGGTCGGAAGCATGACGTCTTGCCAGTGAGGGTCTTGACTGAGATCCCCAATCCTCCTTGTCCTGAATCTTAGCCTTCACATTGTCGATGGTGTCAGAAGACTCCATCTCAAGAGTGATTATCTCGCCGTCAAAGGGGGCCCTAATCTGGGCCCTCGTCAGTAGTCCCCGAGCCTGAGGGGGAGTTAAGGACTCGCGCACAGGCTCAGACGAAAGGCGTTGTGATGGTTTTTGCTCTTGGTCTTCTCGTTGGGTGCGCGCAAGCGCATCCGCCGGATGTAGCCCCCGAGCCCACAAGTGAGTTGTAGACTCGCTTGTGGGGTTTTGATTCTCAGTGGTGTTGTCGCGGTTCCAGGATCTTTCTCCGAGGTCGTGGCAGTCGTGGGCGTCGTGGAGATCATGGCGGTTGTGGGTGACGTGGAGGACGTGATGGCCTGAGAAGACGGAGCGCGATTGGCTTGGATTCCCGAGCCCGACGAGCATCGAGGCGTCGTGTAGGCGGGTGTCAGTTACCCCGAGGCATGCGCAGGCGCCTTTTCAGCGTGGTGGGCCTAGCATTTAAGGCCGGCGGCCACACCCCTTCTCTTATAACCGCGAGCCGGCAGAGGGTTCGAAACTTTTTACCTCCCCTGCCTTCTCCATTGTCGTCGCCGCCTGTGTCTTTCGCCCTTCACGCCCACTGCGCTGCTGCCCCTCTCACATCAGCCGCGCCCGAAAATCCGCCGTCGCCATGTCGAACTGGTCGCGCTCCAATGTGACTACTTCGATGCTGCACCGTCTGGTCACCGCCGGACAGCTTCCTTCGCTCACTGACACCGAAGAGTGGAGGGTGCCCAAGGATGAGTCCGTGCCGTGCCCGCCGAAAGGATTCGTCGTCTCGTTCGTGGCGTTCCACGAGCGTGTCTTCTCCGTCCCCGCCGGGCGATTTATCCGGGCCGTTCTCCATGAGTACGGGCTCCAGCTCCAGCACCTCAACCCGAACAGCGTCCAGCAGATGGCGGTGTTCGAGGTGATGTGCGAGGGGTACTTGGGGATCGGTGCCCACTGGCACCTCTTCAAGTATTTCTTCATGTTCGCCTGTTTGAAGGACGGCTCCCTCCCGACGACCATCGGCTGCGCCAACCTCCAGATGAAGCAGGGTAGGGGCGAGAAGTACATTCTTTTCTCACTGACGAGCTCCAACAGCGGCTGGCACAAGGGATGGTTCTACCTCAAGAACTACCCCGGGCACGCGCTGTCGGAGTTCACCGGAGTTTCCATCTCCCAAGCGCCGAGAAGCTGGAGCGACGGGCCTCCGAAGGCAGAGCAGGAGAAGGTGCTCAAGGAGCACTAGGCGGTGTTGGCCTGCCTCCGCAAAGCCGGGGTCGACCTGGCAGCCGTCATCGGCCAGTACCACACTCGGGGGGTCGTCCCGCTCTGGAGGCGGCCTCTTCTTCTTTGTGAGATGACGGCTAAGAGGGCCCCCTTCGTTGGGACAGTGACGGCGCCCGAGCCACCCTCAGAGGAGGAGGTCTAGCGCCGTGTGTCGGTGGCCATTGGGAAAGCGTCCTACTCGTGGCCGCCGTCGCGGCTCTTGCTCATGCTCCCCAACGAGGGGACCGAAAAGCTCGTAAGTGGCTTCTTCTTCCGATAAGTTTTTTTTGACTTCTTCGAGATCTTTGTCTGGTTTGGATCTTCTCAGAGATTTCTGAGGGTCGTTGGCTCCCTTCGTCTCTCTTTGCTTTTCAGCTGAAGAGCCCCCGCCTTGTTCCCGCGAAGCCCCCTCTCCCGGAGGAGGCGATCTTCAAGCGCAACCAGACGGCCACGGATAGGTGAAGGACGGAGCGCAAGGCGCGACATAAGGAGAAGGAGATTGCAAAGCGCGATCGGAACGACGATCGCATCAAGCACCGCAAGGCGGGAGAGCGCAATGTCTCCTCCAACGAGGACCCGTCGCCGTCGCCGCCGTGGAGTGGGGACGAGCCACGCGTGGAGGTCGACTGGAGCGGCTTATCCGAGTCGCCCCTTCCTTCGCCGCGCGCGGGCGGCAGAGGTGAGCTCATCGCGGCGGCCGGAGCCGGGCGCCCGCGAGAAGGGTGCGGGTTCCAGCTCGCAGCCGGGGGTCCGCCCCGCCCGGGAAGATTAAAGGGTGACCCGCTCGCAGGCGGCCCCTGGTGGCTCGCGTGCCTCCGAAGGGCGGAGTGATCTCCCACGCCGGGACGATCTGCCCAAGCGGCCGGCGGAGCAAGAGCCTTCCACCCGCCACCTCTTCGACGGCTCCGACCGTCCGGACTCGGATTCCCTGAGGAGGCGTTCATTGTCCAAGGCGAGGTCGACCCCACCGGCGTCTGTACCGACCGCGCCGCAGGGAGGGGACACGAGCATCCCCCAGCGGCGCCTCCAATCCCTAGTCATCTGCGGCGGTGGCGCCTCGGCCGTGCAAGTCTCCCTCTCCACCGGTGGGAGTCAGGGACCGGCCTCCGGCATGGCGGAGGCCAGGAGGACAGCCCCCGAGCCGCCGAGGGATCGAAGCGCCACCCCCAAGCCGTCGGGGGATCGAAGCGCCGCCCCCAAGTTGTCGGGGGGCGACAGACCGGTTCGCGCACCGGCGAAGCGTCAGGAGCCAGCTTCCGAGCTGGCTGGGGTCAAGAGGCCGGCCCCTGAGTCAGGCCCATCGGATAGACCTGTGAAGCGGGTCCGCGTCCAGTCCTCCATGTAAGTTCTCGTCCGCTTCCTCTCGCTGCTTTACTGTTCTTTGTTTTGCTCGTTTCTTATTTCTGACTTGCCCTTAACTCGTTCTTGCCTCAGCTGCGCCGACATCAGCGTGCTCAGTCTTGCGCTGCTGAAGCGCGCAGCGCGGGGCGCGCGCGACCCACATCCCGAGCCCCGCCCGTTGCCTCCCTACGCCGAACCTCTGGCGGAGCAGGCCGGGAGCGGGTTGGTCGTGGTGATCGAGTTGACGGCGCCTCCGCCGGCGTCGGGCGCCAGCAACCTGGCTGAGGGGCCAGTGGTCCCTAAGGCGGGCACCGTGCGAGCGGCTACCGAGCCGCTGGTTGAGGACACCGCGAGAGGTAGTGATGCCGTGGTGGCGCCTTCTGAGAAGATCGCCCCCCTCCCCCCCGCCGCACGAGGTCGACGTGTCGGCGGCGGCGGGAGCTTCGGCGCCTGCGGCGTCACAGGCGGGCGGGGATGCGGTGGAGATGCCGGCAGCCGACGCTACGGCTGCCCGCCCTCCTGAAATCATCAACCTTGACGAGCCCGACCTCCTGGACGACGACAGGGCCATCTTCGAGGCCGTGTTGGAGCGGATGCTGTCGGACCCGGAGGAGTCGGGGGTCGAGGCCTCCAAGCCTGTCGCGCCTGAGGCCGTGACCATAGCTGGGGTGGCAGAGCCCGTCAACAAGGAGCCCGCGTCTGATGCGGCCGCGGCGGAGCAGCCGGAAGCGGGCATGGTCGGAGCCGCTGGGGCTCCCAAAGTCTCAGCCACGTCAGAGGCGGTCGAGGATGTCCTCGGGGAACCCGTAGCTGACGTAGAGCTGACTCCGGCCACCTCCCCATCCCCCGCTGCGGTTGTGGGATCGACTACAGCTTGCGCGCCGGAGTCGTCATCCCCCCGGCTTGCCGCCCCTGCCATCGAGGCGGCACCTGCCGCAAACCCGACCCTCCTAGCCCCGCTGGAACACGATGTTCCTGGAAGTGCTGTGGGAGTCACCTCCCCGGAAATCCAAGAGGTCGGAGAGGGCTCTGGTGCAGGCCTGCTACCGGAGCTCGAGGAGGACGACGCACGGATCACCGATATCGTGCGCTCCACGTGGGCAGCCGCCTACAAGGCGGATGTGCTGGATGACGAGGGCGAAGAGGCCGCGACCTACCGTCGTCTCGAACGGGGTCTCGGGTGGGCGCGTCGTGCGTTCGACGAGCTCATCCTTCCAGTGACCACGGTAAGTCCCCTCGATCCAGGTGCTTAATCTTGTCTTTCTTGTTCTTGCGAGCCTTGTAGTAGTTGAACCCTTGCCCGGAACTGGTGCTCTCGGAGTGCGGCACGAGGAAGGCGCGCACCATTGGTGAGCTCTGGGCGGAGAAGACCCAGCTGGACATGCAGCTGGTGGTCGCTCGCTTGGCCGCCGTCGGGGCGCTGGCGAACGAGGCGTCGTCGAGGGCCAAGCTCGAGGCCGCTGTGAAGTCCGCGGAAGATCACGCCACGGCTGCTCAAGCCGCGGCCGCTAGCACCACGATGGAGCGGGTGTCCCTTGAGGCGCGGTTGGCCCAGGCGGAGGCGAAGATCGAGGAGCTGCGGGCCGCCGTGACGACCGCCAATGATGCCGCCGAGAAGGCTGCTGCCGCCGCCTCCACCGCCGAGACCGCCGCCCATAACGCTGCCCAGGCCGCCGCCCAGGAGAAGGCGTCGCTCGAGTCAAAGGTGGCGGAGCTAGAGCAAGACTTGGTCACCGCCGGCGCGGACCTCAGGACGACCAACAAACAATTTTCCGAGGTGACCAATAGGCTCCAGGAGGTCACCGACGAAGTGACCCGGCTCCGAGATGCCAATTCCAAATTGGCACAGGATGTTGAGGGTGAGTTGGCCTCGATCGCTTCCAGTCGCGAGTTTCTTTCTCTTCGTCGGTTTTTGTCGATGTTGATTTGTCTTCGCGTGGTCTCAGGGATGCGCACATATCGCGCTGCGATGACCGTGAAGCTCACGGAAAAAACGCAGGAGGTAAACGCAGCCGAGCTCAAGATCCTCGAGAAGGACGGCTTGATCAAGCGGCTGTTGGAGCAGCTTGAGATTGAGTTTCTTCAATCCTGCCCAGCACTTCTCTTAAATCAGTCGTGCCGTGTTTGCTCATTGTGCCTTGTCGACTTTTCCAGAGACTAGGGCCGAGCTCGAGCAGTCCCAGATGGCCCGGGAGCAGGTCGCAGTCGAGCTTGAGCAATCCAAGAACGCCCGGAGCGAGTCGAAGACATCCCGCAAGGCGAGCATCTTGGATCACGCCAAGCTTGCGAGAGCTATCGGCAGGGTCCTGTCAGGGCTTGGCGTTCCCTTCGGGCCGATGCTTCCCGACAGGCTTCTAGAAGAGGTCGGGCGCCTCCCAGAAGTGATCAAGGAGCGGGAGCTGTCGACTGCTCGGAGGGTGGTGCACCGGGTGCTCGCCATGTTTGACTCGCACTACCAAGGGCTGGACCGCATGGCGCTAAGCGACGGCTGGGCTCCTGGCAGCTCCGACGAGCACTGCGATCAGCTCGAGGAAGACTGCACCTCCTTCGCCCGCGATATGGCCGACGTCACCATGAAGGACCTGGACCTGATACCAAGAGACGCACTAGAAGACCCAGAGAGCTCCAGGCCTTCACTTTAGATGTATCATTTTTGCATGTAGGCAGTTAAGAACACTTCGTATGTGTAACGCCATGAACAGTGTTATATCGCTGAAAACTTGCCCGGAAAGTGTTACAGCTCGAACGTTCTCGAGTACTGAGGGTCGACTACAGCAACGAGTAGCAAAACTTAGGAATTATGAGGTGACCAAGCTCTACTCTGGAGCCGCGGAGGCGTAGGAGTCGGAGAGCCCGGCCATCTCAAACCACTAAGAGGTGCCACGCGTTCGTAGCCCCCGAGTACTCAGGGAAATTCGAGAAGTAGCTCATGAATTTTCATTGAAATCGTTTTAGGCCAGAGCCTGGGCGGTCGCTCGAGCGCTTTTGAAAAGAGGTCGGTTGGAGACCTGAGGACTCGAACTGTGCTCGCAAGATTTCGCACCGTAGCCGCGGAGGTGTAGGTGCTAGGAGCGTTGAACGAGCAGCAGCATCGCGCCCCACGCAGGCCACCATCTTTACTTCTCGCAAGGTTGAGCCTTCGCCAAAAGACCTCTCGCGCGTGCGATCGGTTGCGACATAGTTGTCGATTTTTGTTTTGAAAAAATGTAGAAAACGGAAGGAGGGCATCGTGCCCTGGGTAGCCCCCGAGCGGGGAGCGTTTCAGTGCAGGCACAGAGATGCTCGCCGCTCAGCCTTTAGAGAAGTTGCAACATAAAGAAACATGGCAACCAAGAAGTTTACGAACTTAAAGAGGTATGAACAAAGCATGCGGCATTCATTCACAGATTCATAAGATTTGAACGTTTACTCAAGGGTAAAACGGTCATAGATGTTCGATGTTCCAAGCGTTGGAGACGACCCAACCGTCCTCGTATCGGATCTTGAACGTTCCGGGTCGGAGTACTTGGTCGACGATGAACGGCCCCTCCCACGGGGGCGCAAGCTTGTGCCGATCCTTGCTGCCTTGAACTCGTCAGAGGACCAGGTCCCCAACCTGGAATTCACGAGCGTGCACGTTGCGCTCGTGGTAGCGTCGCAAGGCTTGTTGATACTTGGCGGAGTGTAGCAGTGCCACGTCGCGCGCCTCGTCGAGCTGGTCGATCGCGTCCTCGAGTGCGACTTGATTGCCTTCCTCGGTGTAAGCCCGTACTCGTGGGCTGCCGTAGTCGATGTCCGTGGGGAGGACCGCTTCCGACCCGTGCACCATGAAGAACGGTGTGAAGCCAGTTGCTTGACAAGGCGTGGTGCGCAGGCTCCATAGAACGGACGGTAGCTCGGCCACCCATCTTGCTCGGAACTTCTCGAGCCGCTTGAAGATGCGAGGCTTTAACCCTTGTAGGATCATGTCGTTCGCCCTCTCGACCTGTCCATTCGTCTTCGGGTGCACCACGGCTGACCAGTCCACACGAATGTTGTTGTCATCGTAGAAGTTGAGGAATTTCTTCCCCGTGAACTGGGTGCCGTTGTCGGTGATGATCGTGTTGGGTATGCCGAAGCGATAGATGATGTCGGTGAAGAACGCTACGGCCTTCTCGGAGCGGACGTTCACGATGGGTCGAGCCTCGATCCACTTGGAGAACTTGTCGACCGCCAGGAGGAGATGTGTGAAGCCCCCGGGCGCTTGTCGGAGCGGCCCCACCATGTCGAGGTGCCACACAGCGAAAGACCATGTGATGGGGATGGTTTGAAGTGCCTGCGCCGGGAGATGGGTTTGTCGAGCGTAGAACTGGCATCCATCGCAACGCCGCACGATGTCCTTGGAGTCCGCCACTGCTGTGGGCTAGTAGAACCCTTGTCGGAAAGCTTTCCCGACAAGAGTCCTCGGACCAGCGTGATGCCCGCACGTGCCGGCATGGATCTCGCGCAGTAGCTCCTTGCCTTGGTCTCCTAGGATGCATCGCATGAGAATGCCTGCCGCACCCCGCTTGTAGAGCTCACCCTCGATGAGGACGAACTCTTTAGCTCTTCGGGCAATGCGGCGTGCCTCCGTCTGGTTGGAGGGTAGCTTCCCCTCGATAAGCCACTCGAGGATGGGGAATCGCCAGTCCGGGTCCTCGAGGTTCGGCTCAGGGGGTTGGTCGATCTCCATGACTTCCGACCCTTCGGGTTCTTGGGTCTTCTCTCCTTCGGCACGTACGGACGGCGCGTGCTGATCGCTCGCGAACACCCCGTGCGGCACTGGCTTGCGGCTTGACGCGGTCTTGGCGAGGATGTCCGCGGCCTTGTTGTAGTCACGTAGCACGTGATGAAGCTCGAGCCCATGGAACTTGCCTTACAGCTCACGCACGGCCTCGCAGTACGCCGCCATCTTCGGATCAACATAGTTTTTCTCCTTCATGACTTGATCCACGACAAGCTCTGAGTCTCCCCTAATCTCGAGACGGTGGATTCTGAGCTCGACCGCAATTCGAAGACCGTTGATGAGTGCTTCGTACTCGGCGATGTTGTTGGAGGCGGGGAAATGTAGTCGAACCATGTACTCCATGCGCACGCCCAGAGACGAGATGAAGACAAGGCCTACTCCCGCTCCCTCCTTCATGACCGAGCCGTCGAAGTACATTATCCATGTCTCATGCTCGATGGGTGCCGGCGGAGTTTGGATCTCCGTCCACTCAGCGACAAAGTCCGCCAGCACCTGTGACTTGATGGCACTGCGGGACGCGTACGAGATGTTTTGCCCCATCAGCTCGAGTGCCTACTTGGCTATCCTCCCTTCGGCCTCGGGGTTCCGGATCACCTCTCCGAGTGGATATTTGGACACCACCGTGATGGGATGCACGTCGAAGTAATGGCGAAGCTTGCGCTTGGTGATCAAGACAGCGTATACGAGCTTTTGCATTTGTGAGTAACGAGTCTTTGAGTCGGATAGTACCTCGCTCACGAAATAGACCAAGCGTTGCACCTTGAGCGACCTGCTAAGTTCTTCTCGTTCAACCACCAGTGCAGCACTGACTACTTGTGTTGTAGCGGCGATGTACAGGAGCATCGGTTCTTCAGGCGCCGGAGCCGTGAGGATTGGTGGACTCTTTAGTAGGTTCTTGAGGGAGTCGAGCGCTTCCTGAGCCTCGGGTGTCCACGCGAAGTGGTCGGACTTCTTCATCAGTCGGTACAGCGGCAAGCTACACTCCCCGAGTCTCGCTATGAAATGGCTGAGAGCCGCGAGGCATCCCGTGACACGTTGTACGCCCTTTAGGTTTTGGATCGGCCCCATGTTCGTGATGGCCGAGATCTTCTCAGGGTTAGCTTTAATGCCGCGTTCCGACACGACAAAGCCGAGGAGCATGCCCCTCGGGACCCCGAAAATGCACTTCTCGGGGTTAAGCTTCACCCCGTGCTCTCTCAGCTTCGCAAACACCTCAGTGAGGTCTGGGACTAGATCGCCGGTCTTTTTCGATTTGACCACGATGTCATCGACATACGCCTCGATGATTCGCCCTATAAGGTCTCCAAAGACGCGTCGCATGCACCTTTGGAACGTGGCACCCGCATTTTTGAGCCCGAAAGGCATCGTCTTGTAGCAGTAGGCGCCGAACGGAGTGATGAATGAAGTTGCGAGTTGGTCCGCTATGCACATCGCTATCTGGTGGTACCCGGAGTACGCATTGAGAAAACAAAGGGTTTCGCACCCAGCTGTTGAATCGACTACCATATCTATGCGAGGCAAAGGAAACGGATCCTTGGGACATGCCTTGTTAAGGCCCGTGTAGTCAACACACATCCTCCATTTCTTATTCTTCTTCTTTACAAGTACAGGGTTAGCAAGCCACTCAGGGTGGAATACTTCTTGGATGAACCCTGAACTAAGAAGCTTCTTGATCTCCTCGCCGATCGCCTTGCACTTCTCGTCGTTGAAGCGGGGGAGGTGTTGCTTCACCGGTTTCGATCCCAGCTTGATGTTCAATTTGTGCTCGGCAACCTCCCTCGGGATCCCCTTCATGTCGGAGGGTTTCCACGCAAACACATCGAGGTTCGCTTTGAGGAAGTCGACGAGCGCGCTTTCCTATTTAGGATCGAGCGTTGTCCCTATACACAGCGTACGGCCATCGTCGGAGACGGCCGCATCCTTGACGTCCTTGGCGGGCTCAAAAGAGCAGGCCACTCGCTTGGACGACTCGGGGATTTCCCGGTCCTCGGAAAAAGGCTCGGCGTGGAGGTTCTCAGACCGGATCAGTGCCTCCGCAAACTGGAAGCACTCAGCGTCGCACTCGAATGCACGATGGAACGTGGTCCCCACCGTGATGATCCCCTTCGGACCGGGAATCTTCAACTTGAGGTACGTGTAGTTAGGCACGGCCATGAACTTCGCATAAGCTGGCCTCCCGAGGATAGCGTGATATGTCCCCGAGAACCCCACCACTTCAAAGGTGAGGATTTCTGTGCGAAAATTTTGCAGCGTCCCGAACGTGACGGGCAGATCGATCTGCCCGATTGGGAGCGCTTCCATCCTAGGGACGACCCCGTGGAATGGTGCGGTCGATGGCCGCAGTTTAGACCGCGAGATGCCCATGTTGTCGAGCGTCGACGCGTAGAGCACATTGATCCCGCTCCCCCCGTCCATCAGGACCTTGTGAATCCGCTTGGACCTGAACAGGGGAGCTACCACTAGTGGGTAAGCTCCCGGCTGTGGTACGCGGTCGGGGTGGTCCTTACGGTCGAAGGTTATCGGAACCTCCGGCCACTTTAGGTATGAAGGCGCCGAGGACTCGGCGTTGTAGACCCCGCGCCGGATCAGCTTCTCTTGGCGTCTTGAGGGCCATGCCGGGGATCCGCCGAAGATCATGTGGACCGCCCCGTCCTCGCCCGGGTACTCAGCCCCCGCGTCGTCGTCGTTGTTGTCGGGGTGCGGCGCCGCCTTCTTTGGTGGATCTGCCGCCCTTGGCTTGAGAGAGCCGTTGACATAGTTCTTGATCAAGCGGCAGTCCTTGAGCGCATGCTTGACACGGACCTCGTGGTGGGGGCACGGCGCATCCAAGAGCTTTTCGAAATGGTCCTTCAGAGGACCGGCCTTGGTCGGGATGCTCTTGGGCCGTGTTGCCTTGCACTCGACTGCTACGACGAGGTTGTCGTCACGCCGTCGCTTGTCGCTCTTCTTCTTCTTCTTGAAGCGCGAGGACGTCCCCTCGCCGTGGTCCACGACCTGTTTCCCCTTGCCTTGAGGGGTGTTGAGGGTCGCCGCCACCGCCTCCTCGCCATCCGCATGGTTGCTCGCGATGTCGAGAAGTTCCCGAGTGGTGCGAGGTGTTCGGCGCCCCAGTCGATGGATGAGGGAGGTGCAGGTCGTGACGTTCTGGAACGCCGAGATGCCGTCATTGTCGGTCGCGCTGGGGAGCTCGGTGCAACGCTTGGAGAAGCGCCGGAAGTAGTCGCGTAGGCTCTCCCCCGGCTGCTGCTTACAGTTGCGCAGCTCCCATTGCTTGCCGGGGCGGGCGTACGTGCCCTGGAAGTTGCCGACGAAGACTCGGCGCAGATCCGTCCAGTCGTTGATCTTGCCTCGGGGCAAGTGCTCGAGCCACGTCCGGGCGGAGTCACCGAGGTAGAGCGACAGGTTCTTGATGATGAAGAGATCGTCCGTCGCTCCACCCGCGTGGCACGCGAGCCGGTAGTCCTCCAGCCACACGCTGGGGTTGGTGTCCCCGTCGTACCTGGGAATGTTGGTCGGAGCTCGAAAACTCGAGGGGAATGTTGCATCCCGCACGCCCTGTCCGAAAGCCCGCGGACCCCTCTGATTCGGCGACCAGCTACGGTTGCGGTCGTCATCACTGTCGTACCGTCGCCCGCGCCCCCGGTCGTCTTGTCGGCGCGTGCGGTGCTCGTCGGGGTGGTCGTGGTTGTCAACGCTGGTGGCCCGGCGGCGGGCCTCGATGGTGTCCCGGGCGTCTCGGTTAGGCCCGAGACGGTTCTTGACCGCCGATCCCCCGGCTCCAGCTCCGTCCTCGTGGTTCCGACGCCGCGAGGGGGAAGGGTTCTGGTGGTGCACCGAGGGCGCCGCTCCCGCGCCGTGTGCCGACCGCTGGTGCGATGTGGAGCTCTCCGCCTGTTGTGCCACCGCCGTTTCGAGGAGGGCCTTGAGCTGTTGCCGCACCCTCCTCTCCTCGGAGGTGGCCGCTTCCGGGCAGCCGCGCAGCAGCATAACCGCTGCTGCCAAGTTCTGAGACGCCCGCCTAAAGAGCGGCGGGGCGTCGCCGTCGACGTTCGCGCCTTCGTTGGCGCGTCGGTTGTTGTCGCGAGCTAGCCCTCGAGCCGGCGGTGTCGGGGCGCGGGCTCTGGACTGCTCGGCGGCAGGTCGACACTCCTGCCGCTCGCTGTTGCCTTCACGGCGTTGTTCCTGCACCGGAACCTGCTGTGGGTCTGGTTGCGGGTTACGCGGTCGATCCTCCCCGAGCTCTCGGTGGAGGTTGGCCAGCTCCTCGTCGAGCTGGCGTCTTGCCTCGGCGAGCTCGTCGAGGCGCGCCCTGCGCTGGTCGTCGGTGGCGTGGTGACGCGGGGCTGGTTCCGCGTCGATGGAGCTGCTGGAGCTCGACGCCACGCAAACGAAGCACTCGCGCGTGGGGTCCCACGCGGGTGCTTGAGGTGCCCTCCGGGCTGTCGTGGAGCCCGGGGCGAAGTAGGACGCTCGCAGCGAGTTGACGTAGGCCGTCACCGGGTCGTCTGGGAGGCCTTGTTGTCCACGGGGGTACATGGTGGTGTACCGCCCCATGAACTCGCCCCAAGCGAGCGGCTCGTCTCCACTGGCCTGAAAGGCGAGGTCGGTGAGGTAGTAGGCGGCGAGCCTAAAACGCTCTTGTGTCGGGTTTGGCCCCAACATGGCCATGATCATCTCGTCCGAGAAGCCTCTGACGAACACCGTGCGCGCCGCCACCGCGGTCGAGGTGTTGGGGCGAGCGGGTCAGGCGAAGGTGCGCCTGACGACGGACTCCGCCGGCCTGGTGTAGACGAAGCCGAGGGAGCCGAAACGCATGGTGGCCCTAGGGGATAGCGAAATCCTGCGGCCCTCCATCCAAGTCGTTGGTGAAGTTCGGCGGGACACGTGATGTGCCCCTACCTGGCGCGCCAACTGTCAGGGTTCTCTACCGCCGGACAGTAAATTTGTATCGATCGTGTATCCGACCCGGATGGTTAGCACAAGAGACACCGGGATTTAGACTGATTCGGGCCTTCGAGGAGTAATACCCTACGTCCAGTATCGAGCTGCCGTGTTCTCGTGCTAGGGTTGTTTGTAGTTGGGGTTACAAACTGGTCGGGAGAGGGTGTCGAGCCCAAGTCCCTGGAGTGTGAGAATTCAGTTCGTCAGCCCTTATGACGGTTGCCCTCCTCTCCCTTTTATAGACGCAAGGGGGAAGGGCAAAAAGGGGAAAAAAGTAAATGTTACAGTGTAGGTCGCTGGGATGTCCTCTCGTATGTCGCTGTCCGTCAGGGTGCATTGAAGAGGAGCTGAACCGTGTTGTCATTGAAGGTGCCGCGTGGTCGGGTGGGGCTATTTGCTTTGGGCACCTGGCGCCTTCTCCGAGCACTTTGGTGCTGACTCAACTCGCCTGAGTACGAGATGAGCACGCCACATTAAGGCTTAATCGTAGGCCAGTGCTAATCGTAGGGGGCACTCGAGTGCCTCGGTCGGAGTTGGTGTGCTGCAGGGTCGGATGGGACGGCATGTTGATGGCTGGGCAGCTGAGCGGTGCCGCATTAAGGCTCTTGTCAGAGCTGGCCGCCCGCGCATGCCGCCAGCTGGCGTTCTTGCATGGCATGGGGAACTGGTACCCCACGTGTCGTAGCGGGGAAGCCCGTGCGTCGGGACGGTGCCACGTTGCATGGGCCGCGTCCTGGTCGGAGACGGAGGGTGCTCGTGTGAACGAGCAGATTGTCGGGGGCGAGACGGAAACTCCTCGTGCGAGACGGAGACTTGTCGTGCGAGGCGGAGACTCCTCGTGCGAGGCGGAGACTCCTCGGAGAAGCCTTCTCCTAGCAGAAGACTTGTCGAGGAAGCTCCCAACTGGTCGGAAGCATGACGTCTTGCCAGTGAGGGTCTTGACTGAGATCCCCAATCCTCCTTGTCCTGAATCTTGGCCTTCACATTGTCGATGGTGTCAGAAGACTCCATCTCAAGAGTGATTATCTCGCTGTCAAAGGGGGCCCTAATCTGGGCCCTCGTCACTGAGTATACTAATACTCAGCAAGACTTAACCGTCGGGTGATAATTACATCACCAAACTTTAGACATGAAAGACTTTTTGGCCGGTGGAGTTCTTTTGCTGAAAAGCAACAAAGAGTAGGTCCTTACTTTCAATATTTTAGCTCAATTTCTAGTTAATTACCATTTCTAAGTGAGCCATCTATTGCAATCAAGATTTGTACAATACAATTAATTCACGCAGCAATTCACATAGTTCCATCAATTAGGGATATCATGGCCAGTTGATTAAGCAGTCTCAGATAACGGTGAGAGGCCGATAATCGATTGATTAAATCCTTGAAAGGTAAACCTAAACACACGACAGGGTGCTCTCACACTGGACAACCACCAGGTAGTTCCCCAAAGTCCTCGGCTTGGGATCGAAGCTTACAGTCCCGGGTACAAGGCTATCTGGTATGCCCCACACAGTATATCCAGCCTCACACATGTACCCCCTCCCGGTGGCGAGCCGGGCAGGTGAATACTCAAGATTAGTAATAGTAAGATCCCGCACCGTCACATTAAGGTACTAGGCTTACCGGTCCCATTCCCGACAAGTGCTTAGTACGTTCAAAAGCTTAGCCCACGAAAGCCACTAGACCGGAGCCCAAATCCCATGCTCTTACCACATGAGCAATCCATTTATAAAGATCTTATGATTCCAACATAAGAACCTATTCTCGCAAGTGACGAACATCACTCAACTTTTACCGGTCCTATAGCATAGCAGCTATCGACCTAGCATACTAGTAAAAGAACATAGGTGCCTAGGGATCATGCATCTAGGGTTTCAATTCAACTCCTGAAACGTAAATGCACAAACATAGCAAAGGTAATTGCATAATTTTAAAAAGAAAGGTTAATGATCCGGGGCTTGCCTTCGTTGGCAAGGTTGGCCTTGGGCCCTTCTGGACTTTGGTCCAGGTCCTGAGCTACGTCCACGTACTGCAGCTCACCGTCAGCTCCTCCGTCTCCTCCTTCCGGCACGAGTGTATAGCTACCGTCGGGAAGATCTACACGAGGATACATATGCAGGATTTAATTAACGGTTTTGATTTAATTAATTATAAACAACACATGACAACCATGGGGTGCATGGTTGACCACATTCACCAAGATAAACACGTATTTGGTAAATTCTTTCTATTAAAGTAATGTCATGTGATGATTTATCATTTATTCTTTTTGATAGTGACTGTGTACATATTTATGCAAATAAATTAATTTAAATTTCACAAAATAGCAAGGATGTGGTCTTAACCTCCTTAGCATATTCCACATCACAAACATAGGGTCTTTATGTGTGGTGTTGGTGGTTTTCCAATTTAACTTAATATTAAGCTTTAAATGGCTTCCATTGCTTTTATTCGTAAATAAATTCATAAAATTCAGTGGGTGGTATTTCTGAAGCACTATAGACCTAGATAAGGCCACTGAACAAGAATTCACAATTACATGAGCTATAAATTAATTATATCACAAAAAGGCAAATTTAGCTACCAAAACATGAGAAATGCATATAAAAATAAATAAACAACAAATGGATTCCAACTTCCTCTCACTGGTTCTCTGACTCAAATCAAGGCTAGGAAAACAACAAACACATGAAGAGCTACTCTAGATCTTGAGCTATGCAATTACATTGAAAATTAAGCACAATTCAAGAATAAATATTTTTGACAGATATAAAATCATGATTAATTCACCAGAGGTGTATTCAAGCATAAAAAGATCATATCCAGAAGTTAGGCACAAAAATATATATATTTTTAGCTACAAATATCATTTGGATAGATTAAGCTTAAATACAAAATAAATCCTATTAAAAGATCTACTCAGTAACTTTGTGCAAATTTTGGTGTAGAGCCTAGACATGGCATTGCTCACAACATGTCCAAAATTCAGCTAAAGATCACTTGTAGATTTTGAACTACAACAGATCTAGGTTAAATTGATTTCAATTTTTCATGCAGAAACTAGCAGCCAAAAGTATGGTCATGTTGTGTGAAAGTTGTAGATTTGCTCACACAGAAACCAACAAAATTGGTTTTGCTATTTTAGGATTTTTTTTATAATTTTCTATGATTTTTTCTAAGGTCGTGGACTTTACATTTACTATTTAAGAAACTCTTTCGCAGGAAGGTCCTTGGAAAGAAACTAACTTCACATATATGCCCTTAGTTTGCAACAAAGTCCCTGGCAGTTACACGATCCTTGCAATGTGGCCCTTGGGGGCGTGTCGCCGGCGGTCCGGCCGGATTCCGGCGAACCGATGGCCGGGGTTGGCCGGGGAAACGGCAAGGAAGGGTCTAGGGCTCACCACGGGTTGCTTTGTGGCCGGAGACGGGGCGGAGACGACGCCGGCGAGCGTGCGCGGCGGAGCCCGGTGGCGGCGGCCGCAGGAGCGGTTGCTCCGGCGAGACGGAAGCTCGGCCAAGACAACACGCGGTGTGAGAAGCTGAGGGTGTGTCGTGGGGTGACGTTGAGGAGCTCTAGCCGGCAGGAGATGGCCCGGAAGGTGGAGCTCCGCGCGGCGGCTCTAATGGCGTCCAGCGGGTGGCAACGGTGAGCGGCGGCTGTGTGTGCGCACGCGGGAGCGAGGTTGGCACCTTTTATAGGCGGCGTCGGTGACTTCCCTTCGAGGTGAAGCAAAGCTGGGGAAAGGGGGGCCGGGCAGCACCGGGGCGCGCAGGGACTGGCAACCCGGTGGCGGCGCGCACGACAGGGCCCTGGTGCGAGCGCATGGCGCGTGGCACGTGGGCGGCGAGGGGCCAGGGTCAGGGGTGTGGCCCACTCCCCTCGCGCCTAGCATGTGGCGCCTCAGTCCTTGGCGTCCGGGCCCCGGGCGACCGCGGCGCAGGAAGCACGGGCGCCGTCGGCGCGGCGTGGCGTGCGCGACTGCGCTCTTGGCGCGCTGGGCGTCAGTTCCCCCTGGTCAACGCCGTTTCAGATGCTTCAAACGCGAAAACTTTGAATAGTAGTTCAAAACCTCCAAATATGAAAGTTGTAGATGAATCAACCACCTACAAATTTTACAAAGGCCGACGTATGTTTTGAGCAATGGTTGGAGCATGAACTGCTGGCAAAGTTGATGTTTTTCTCGGTGCTGGTGAATAGTACTCAGCTTCAGTTGACCAGGTTTTTCACCATTTTCCACTCCAAATTTGAAATGTCACCCAAAAGCAAAGTTGTGTCCCTCGAAAAACTGGACAACTTTTATATTGGGAGAAGTTGAAGTGTTTAGGTGAAATTTGGAGAATGCGGCAAAAGTTCTAGGGAAGGCTCAAAGACATTAGGGGTTTAACTAGGGTTTGACTGTGCCTTTGACCAAGGTTTGACCAAAAGTGCGTGTTGACTTGATTAAGATGATCGTTAGTGATTGTTGGCTAGGTTTTCGAGGTGATGACCCAGGTTGACCAAGGTTTGACCAAAGTCAACGTGTTTGACTCGGTTGATTAGGTCATTAGCACTAATGATGCTAATTAAAAACCTGGGGCGTCACACCCACCTGACAGAGCCGGTTTACAGGTAACACCGCACGTTCCTCCGCAGCCGCCCAACCTCTATCCCCATCGGCACCGCACGCGCTCTCTCCTCTGTGCCGCCCGCCGCCCGCAAGCCACCGCCACCACCGCTGTGCTCGACGGCCGCATCCCCTTCTTCCCCGTCGGCGGCCGCGGAGCCTCCTCCTCCCCGCTGCGCGAGCTCCTTCCTCTTGTCCCTCTTCCGTCAAGCTGCCCAGATGCGGCGCGTCGGCCCCCTCCGCGGCGGGCCCCCAAAGCTCCTGCTCTTTTCCCCGACGACAACACGGTCAAGGCCGGCGGTGGGCTCCTCCTCGTCCTTTCCCCGGCGGCGGCGGGTTCCGAGCTCGGCAGCTCTTGTCCCTTGCTCCCACGGCGCGCTCCTCTGCTTTCCTCAAGCTCGTCGTCCTCGACGACGGCCGCGGCTCCATCCTCCGCTCCTGCGGCCGGTGGCGGAGTCGAGGCCGGTGGGCGCAGTCTCCTCCTCCCGGACTGCCACCTGCTCGTCCCTCCTCCCTCCCGTGGCGACGACCGACGAGAGCGCGGCGCGCAGCGGCGGCAGTGACGAGAGGTCGGGGACGGTCCGACGGTGCTGGAGCCGCGGGGCCCGCGGAGAGAGAGCATAGAGGTGGGGCGCTGGAACGCTAGGGCGTGCAGGTTCACTATAGCCACCTAGAGCATGGCATCGCTTTCCCAAGTCCGTGCTGCAGGGCATCAAGCGGGATATTTGCAGTTCCGTCGCCTTCCTAGATCCGCGGTGCGACCAACCTAACGCTGCATGCACCGAACAGAACTTTTGTTCGACCTCAGTGTCAGAACGGTTCGCACTCCTAATGGAAATCCTCTTATTTTACACACGCGCGGCCACCGCAGTGAACGGACGCGTTGCGGTATCTATTTGGTAGCAATGCATCAAGGCAATTCCTTGTGCCATGGAGTTTTCTGAAGACCAACGGGTGCACGTGCGGACAAGCATGTACTACAATTGTGCCACGAGCTGCCGTAATTCCTTCCTACACTCGATGGCAGCAGCCATCCGGTCCGGATCGGAGGTCCAACCCAAACCCCTCACCGACTCACCGTCGCCGGCTCGCCGCAGTTAGCGCGCAATGGATCGGAGCGGCGGTTGACGGTTTCCTTTGCGCGTTCCCATTTGGCTGCGTGATGGAACGAATGTGAACGCCGCCGGCACACGGCGGCGGTGTTCTTCCCGTCGGAGACTCGGAGCCTCGGAGGACAAGATCCTTTCCGCACGTGCGTGCGCAGTGCCCAACTCATCGACGCCGACGCAGCCCCGGACACACGTCTCGCACCTGCACACGGAGTATATATATGCAGCGGCGTCCGTCCAGCCGACACCGTACGCCGGCGGTGGTCGACGGTTCGTGTCGCGGGGCAGGACATCGCTGGCGGAGAGCATCCGAGGTCTGAACTTGATGACCAGCTGAACTGAACTGAGCAGCTGAGCAGTGCGGCCAGCTAGCTGCCGGCGCTGGGTGTCCTCCCCAGGAAGGCATCCACCGGCACCGTCCAGCATGTCAGCATCCGCTGCACGCTGAGGATCGATCACGATCGGCCCGGTCAGGGGGTCACGTCGTCACGTCTGCGTCTCGCCACATTTTGCTCGTGCGTGTCAGGCCCGGACGTCGAGACGGACAGGCTCGCACGATTCTCCCACCGGCCACCGCCACCTTGATGTTGCTGTCATCACCGTCGCCGGGAAAACGCTAGTGCTCCGGAAACCACGAACACGCCACCAGAGTGGAAGCGCCGCCCCGCGCCGGAGCAGACGGAAGAAATGGCCGCCGTCCTTTCCGGCCGGTGCCGGTGTGGTCGCATTCCTGTTACCATCCGTTCGTCCTCCTTTTTTCCGTGGCTTACTGAAGATGCCTCGGCACGTGCCTCGCCGCTCCAACCAGAGAATCGATCAAATTAAACGTCCGCTGCGGCCGGGCACGGCGCGTCGTCGGGAGTTGACTGCCGGCCGACGAGAGCCAAGTTCCCGGCAAGGGATCGGAGATCGGCGCTAGGCTAAGGATGAGGATCGGATGCCATGGCTGCCTGGTGCCCACGCACCTAACAGTACTCCAAACCTGCGCGACCGTCACGTGCCGCAGTACTGGTGAAACGAACCGTACGCGCCTGCACTGGCAGCGCCGGCACGACGACGACGACGTGCCGGGTCCACGCCGTCGCGTGGGCCGAAGCAGAGCAGCATGGTCCGGGCACAACACAGAACACACCAAGAGACCACCAAACACGTACTGCCACCATGGTCTTACGGTGTGCCTGCACACTTGTTGAGTTCAGTACAACACTCACCTTCCGCGTCAGAGATCGGCAGGAAGGCGGGCACGTTTACCTCGTGGCCGGCGTGCGCGGCGTGCCGCCGCCCCGGCCGGGACACGGATCGGACAGCCCCCGAACGCTCTCCCAAAAAAGCTGCGCAGTTACGTGCCGCCGCTGCGCATTTGGCTATTATTTCCTCGCTTTTAAGCAAGTTTTAAGCATGCAAACCCACCGGTACTCTCTTTTGACGAGCACTTAGTTGACTGCACTTTCTTCTCCAAAGGAAAGGAAATGCAATCTTAACTTGACATGAGAACGACAAATGCTGCCACCCCCAGGCTGAAACCAACCAGGCAGCCAGCAGCAGCAGCATGGGGAGGCGCCAAGCATCAGCATGTGTAGGAGCTGCCTGCTGCTCGTGGCCGCGTGTCCCGCCGCCATGAATGACGATGCTTGGCGTGGCCCGTGATCTTCCTTGCTTTTTTGGTCTCAGCTAAGCTAACCACTCATGTTTATCAAGACTAAAACCAGTGGCCAGTCACGTGCTGGAGTTCATCCACTGAAGATACTTTATGGTAACCTGACCTGACATGGCTGGCACACACCTCCTACCCTGACCTGTATGGTAGGCCACCGCAGGAACAACGGGAAACCCTTCCAAAACCACGGGCTTTCAATTTCTTGGCACAACGACGAAGCAGATGAGCCGGAGAGGGACGTCGTCGTCCGCCTTTTGGCGCGCGCGGCGAGCAATCGAGCGAAACGGAGACGTCTGATCGCGACGCTACGCTGCATCGCCGGGGCACGACGACAGCCTGCTCTGCTGGTCCCGGGAACTGAGGCCGGAACCGTGTCCAACTCCGATCGGGAAGTTATTGCAAGGATAAGGACGCGACCGGCGGGGAGAAGAGAACGGGTGGCTGATCATTTCCACCACGAGCTAAAGGTGCCGCCGCGGCGCCGCGCATATCTGGCTCCGGCTCCGGCCACGGTTCAGCCAGCCACCTGCGTGGACGCAGGTGTGCCACACTCTGCCTCCGCGCACCACCTGCTATTTCTTTTTTCTGGACAACCTGCCCTGTACACGTATTTTATTATGACGCACCAGACAGCAATACACGTATACACGTAGTACTAGGTTAGTTCCTCCGTCGTTCCAAAAAAAATAGTTACTTCCTCCGTTGTGAGCTGTTTAGATGTGCAAATTTACAATGCAAATACACTATTCACTCATCATATCGAGTCACACCTTCTCTCGAAGTTCCCACTCCAATGTGCACTTTATAACACTTTTGCGTTGTAAATATATTATTCATCCGTGTAATTTTGTGCACCCTTCGTTTTAGCTTCACGTAAGTCAACCTAAAGCTAAACCCGATCAAGCTTATAGAAAATAGCATTTAAAAAGTAACAGATCACGTAATATAAATAAATTATGCTCATGGTATATTCTATAAGAGTAGCTTATAGTATGCTAGCTAGTGTGTACACCTACTCATTTGGTTATGAGACGATTTGACTTTGGATGATCAAACAAGGTATGCCAATAACTTGAGATATGCTATAATGTCCTTGTGTTATGCATGTTGGATAAAGCCTCCTTGCACGTGTACTACACTCTGATTAATTTCGGATGGCCTCAGAGAATTATGAGTGCATCACATCGGAGTGGTTTGAGGTCATGATAATGGTCCATACTGTGCGCCATAAAGTTTAGTGTCGCAGCACAATGTGACCCCAATTAAATGGGGGAAAAGGCACGATTGGTTGGAGGTACAACTAATGTGAAAGACATGCAACACCGTACTTTGTGCTTTGGGCTTTATTAGTTTTCCCACATAAATAATGCTTAGAGAAACAGTAGGAAATCATATAGTCTCAAAACGTTTGTTCGGTTGGCTGATGGCTGGTGCTGATTTGTTGTGATAGAAAAATACTGCTAGTGGGGAAGTGTCAGGTGGTTGGTGCTGATTTGCTGTGAGAGAAAAATATTGTAACAAGTAATATAAACATTGTGATAAAAAAGTCAATAATGACAAATAACTGACATTTCACATTGACCACACCAAAATCCTACTAGTAACTCGCAAAAAGAGTCGCCCCCTGCATACAGTTCTGATACCTAGTAGCCAATTCGTATATCTATCTATACATAATGAGAAAAAAAATAGGTAGGGTGAAAAAAGTAAGTGTCACTTGTTTTTTTTTTAGAATTACACAGTACAACGCAGACGCTCACAACACGCACGCACACTCACCCCTATGAATATATGTACGCAAACCCTACCCCTATGAGCACCTCCGAAGGACTGAGCACCGACAGATCTGGAGATTCCCGAAGTCACCATTGGCGTCTCGTCGTCGACGGGAACGTCGCTTACCACTTAACGCATAACGCCGGTAAATCCTGAAAAATCCAGGAAAAGGTGCGAGCATCAGGATTTGAAACCTGGTGGGTAGCGTCTCAATGGACCGTCCTACCATTGTACTACAAACCCATTCGCAGCAAGTGTCACTCGTTGCTAAAACTATTTTATACTGACACCGGCACACTGAATCGTCTGACTATTCCGAACACCGCCACCGTTGGTGGCTCACGAAAACTACACGCTCGCACGCAACAACGTCACCCGTTGTTGTGGCCACCACGCACTCTGCCCCTGCACCCCATCCCCCACACTGCACCCTGCCACTGCACCGTCGTTCGGCGAGGTTGCTCTCTCGCCGGAATAATCCCCGGCGACACGCGATCCCACGTGACAGTTACCGCCCATCGCATCACAAGTTAATCCTGAGCGTCCACTCGAAACCGTCCACATGTACTAGTAGCTAGTGCCACCCTATCGCCGTTAACTTTTTTTTTTGGTTTTTTCTTTGTAGGATTTGTGCCTTTGGTCACAGTCGTCTGGACCCCGAACTTATCCCAAAACTCCGTCCCCTAAAAGTTGCTCGCATTTCTATACGATTTGCTTGTAAAAAATATGTACATGGTGCTTGGCAACAGCGACACCATTACAAAATGCTAGCGAGCGCGCGCCACTGCGGATGCTGACGCCGGTCGCAACACCAGACGCTACGCCACATGCGACGACGCGGATCAAGCCAGTCACCACAGCACAACACAGCAGGCAGCCCGCTGATCAACTACGCTAATCTCAAAGATAAAATTTAGTTTACCCAAATTACTCCAATTATATGTTCTCTCGCCACATCGAGTTACATCTTCTCTCACTATACGCGTCTCGACGGATATTTTTTTACAACTTTTCACAATACACCATTTCAACAATAATTATTCAGGTCAATTTGACGAATTAAACACACCACGAGAATAAAACTACTCCCAGTACTAATCCTCCTGCTGAGGCCAGCCGTGGCTACTGACGTGTCACCCGTCACCGTCAGGGTGGGTTCAGCCGCCCGGCCCCCGCCCTGAATAATGCTCGAATTTAAAATGATACGAGCACGAGCCGAATTGAAAAGGGGGCAGAAAGGGAAACGAGGAGAAGGAAGAAAGAAAAAAAATTCTGCCTCTCCCTCCACTCGTTGCTGCTCTCTTCTTCCCTTAATTTAATCCCCGCCATTCCTCGGCATCCCTCCATTTTGCCCCTCCTGCGGCGTAGCACCACACTTCGCTGCTGTAGCCCAAGCTCGCCCACTCACTGGACGCACGCGAGCTCGATCAGCAGCCGGCCAAGCTACTCAGCTCAGCTCAGGGGCGCCACGCACGCCGCCATGGCCGTCGTGGTCCTCCTGCTGCTCGTCGCTGTCGCAGTGCCGGCGGTGATGCTCGCGCCGGCCGCCGGCTGCTCGGCGTCGACGTTCCTGGAGGAGGACGTGATCCTCGGCGCGGCTGTTTCGGCGGCGGCGGCGAAGGTGGGCGGCGGCGGGAAGCAGCAGGTGCTGGGCGGCGGGGGCGCGAACGCGAGCGGGACGCGGCCGCGGGGGAGGCCGCCGTCGTACTACCTGGGGTGGAAGGAGGAGATCGCGGCGGCGGCGGGGCGGCCCGAGCTGGCGGAGTGGCTGCGCCGTGTGCGTCGGCGGATCCACGAGCGGCCCGAGCTGGCGTACGAGGAGGTGGAGACCAGCCGCCTGGTCCGCGACGAGCTGTCCGCCATGGGCGTCGGGTTCCGCCACCCGCTCGCGCGCACGGGCGTCGTCGCCACGCTCGGCACGGGGCGACCCCCCGTCGTCGCGCTCCGGGCCGACATGGACGCGCTGCCCATCCAGGTAACATCTAGTATCGACGTGCTCATATTGCTTCAAATTCAAGGGGTGTCAACAAAAGATAATTTGAAGCGCGGGATTTCCTTTTTTTCCTTTTTGCAAAGTCAAATTCTTTCTGCATAATTCAGTTCATGCTTCGCTATTGCACACGCGCCCTTCGTTGAGTTGGGAAGAACCTATCCAGAGAGCACATAGTGGAGCGGAGCCACTTGCTTAATGGATGAGAATTGAGATGGTGCACCAATTAATTAACTATATGCAAATAGTTCACCTCCGTCAGCGCTAATGCGTGACATGGTCACCTTTTTCTTGTTTTGATACCTGATGAAGTCTGAAGTATATTGGTATTTTGTTTATTATATAAAAAAGAAAGAACACTGAAAATAATTTTACAGAAGATCGCATAGGCTCGTTCCTCCTTGCAATGCAAAAGCTGTTGGTCCTTTGGGTGGTTGCGCTCGCAGGCTACCTGGAAGGCCGCAAGGGCGAGGATGTCCCTCACAAGTTTCCTTTCTTGTGAAAAATGTGACCTTCCTTTACGAGCAGACAATGCCTCGCCTCCTTGTGAGTGAGCCAGTGAGAAGGCCTGTGCCTGCCTGTCATCCTTGTGGCCAGCCAGCCAGGCCACTTGTTGTTGGTGGTGACTATTGGCTGGACCAGTGGTCCTCGTCCTTGCAACAAAAGCTTCCGAAAATGCTAGCACCGCTGAAAATCACAATGGAGATAGAGACGAGACTAGTGATGGAGGAGGCAGCACAGAGCCACAGAGGCAGGCAGGCTGTGGACTTCGTCGTCAGTCCTGACGCCTAGCCGAGAGAATCGCGGCGCCATCATCGCCGAATCCGCTCTCGATCGATCGATCGCAAGCACGTCGCGGGGGTGGTGGTGGATTCTGGATTAACCCGTGTCCTGTGTGTGTCCGTTGGGAAAACTAGGACAAGCCTTTCTCTCGTCTCTTGCCCGAAATGGCATCAGTCGCTGGTAAGCGTAGGCAGGACCGCAGGGACGGCTGGCGCTCTTGGCCGATCGGCTTGAGTGTCCAGAACGGGCAGTTTGGGGTTTATGCACGGCCGAAAACACATCAACAAGAAGCCCTTTTTTTTTGTGCTCACGCTCGCACGCGCCAATGGCCGTTTGTTTGTCCGCTCATGCGTGCTCGGCCAGATGCCACTGTTTTCTGAAAAGATGGCACGGCCAGCAGCCGTTCCTGTGCCAGGTTTGGCACGAGACTCCCTGTTACTGTTACTCACGAGGTGACGGCCGCCTGTGCCCTGTTCGTATTGGTTTCAGGAGGCCGTGGAGTGGGAGCACAAGAGCAGGAACCCCGGGAAGATGCACGCGTGCGGCCACGACGCGCATGTCGCCATGCTCCTCGGCGCCGCCAGGATCCTCAAGGCCCGCGAGCACCACCTCAAGGTACCCCCACCCTGCTTTTGCTTTCAGTCTCAAGCTCATTCTACTGTCAAAACACTGAAAATCCTTTCATTTAAGTGTAGCATCTCTTTCAGTGGAACGTCCTCCATCTCTTGCCGTGCACGGGATGGGATATGTCTCAGCCGCCTTACTGATGTCATCTAAACATTTTTTTTAATTCAGAAAAAAATATCATCTGAACCTTTTCTTAAATTTAACTTAAAACGTGATCCGAGTTTAGGTCGCTAGATTCGCTTTGGGAAAAAGGTTTCTGATAAAAACAATAGTTTAAGACGGGTGTCAAAGTGCAGAAATGATGTGCTACCACTTTTATATGCGGGTGATGATCGGTTGGTGCTGTCGTGGCATCATGGTAATGTCAGCATCACGAGTCATTTGGCCTAGTAGTACTCTTAAGAACTTAGAAATTCCTTTTTCTTTAAGAAAAGCACTAAGTGAGATTCTTTTCATCACGTGCGTCTCCGGAGGCCCTGTTGCTTGAGGATTAGTAGGTGC
The DNA here is from genome assembly GCA_036936925.1 of Cenchrus fungigraminus. Lineage (NCBI taxonomy): Eukaryota > Viridiplantae > Streptophyta > Magnoliopsida > Poales > Poaceae > Cenchrus > Cenchrus fungigraminus. The sequence continues at coordinate 58,208,371 of CM072776.1, read as the reverse complement.
AGTGTCACTGGCCTCTGTATATTGTAACGTGCATCAAGGAAAAGTTATTCCTCTTCTGTTCTCTTTCAAATTTCAATATGTGCAGTGTGGTGTTGGTACATGGTACGGCACTCCTTGGGTTTTTGCTTCACTGCTTTTCAAGCATCAGATGCCTCCTGATTAGTGTTCTTGGCACTTATTTCTGCCGCAATTTTAGGCTTTTTGCTAGCATTGACATGGCATTATTGCCATCCTGCAATGCTAAATGTTCTTGCTTGGCATCTACCAACTTATACGACGACAGGAGTACAAGACATCTTGGTCCATGTTGAGATCACGACGTGAAAAATGTGTCGCCATCTTCAGAAAAATTGTCCCTACACCACCAACCACTGTGCTATGTACGGTTCTACGGCGATGAAGCCGTACGGGAACCAGAGCATCCAATTTTTACGACTGCCGAAGTGCTGATGAGACCTGTGGCATTTTTGGTACGTGCAGGGGACGGTGAAGCTTCTGTTCCAGCCGGCCGAGGAGTCCGGGTGCGGCGCGAAGCGGATGATCGAGGACGGCGCGCTGGAGGGCGTGGAGGCCATCTTCGCCGTGCACGTCTCACACCAGCACCCGACCTCCGTCATCGGGTCCAGGACGGGGGCCCTCCTCGCCGGCTGCGGCTTCTTCAAGGCCGTCATACGCGCGGACGACACGAACGAGCACCGGCGAGGATCCGCCGCCACCGGCGACCCCATCCTCGCCGCCTCGTCCACCATCATCAGCCTCCAGAGCCTCGTGTCCCGCGAGGCGGACCCGCTGGACTCGCAGGTGGTGTCGGTGGCCGTCGTGAACGGGTCCGAGAGCGGCGGCGGCGGCGTGGTGCTGGGCGGCACGTTCCGTGCCTTCTCGAACGCGAGCTTCTACCACCTCCGTCGCCGGATCGAGGAGGTGATCGCGGCGCAGCCGCGCGTGCACAGGTGCGCGGCGTCCGTGGACTTCTTCGAGGACGAGAGCTTCTACCCGCCGACGGTGAACGACGCGCGCATGTACGGGCACGTGCGGCGCGTGGCGGCGGAGCTCCTGGGCCCCGGGTCCTACCGCGACGTGCCGGCGATGATGGGCGCCGAGGACTTCTCCTTCTACTCCCAGGCGGTCCCGGCGGGGTTCTACTACATCGGGGTGCGGAACGAGACGCTGGGGTCCGTGCACACCGGACACTCCCCTTACTTCATGATCGACGAGGACGTGCTGCCCACCGGCGCCGCCGTGCACGCCGCCATCGCCGAGAGGTTCCTCGCGGAGCACGGCTTGCTCATGGGCTCTGCGTCCGCCGGCGACATGGACGGAGAACAAGAGCTGTGACCGGCGCTCCTGGGTGGTGTGGTTCCTTTGCGCGAGGGGTGTGGTGTTGGAACGCGGGCTCGGATTGGTTTTTGAGGCCGTCGGGGGCTCGTCGTGATCGATCGGCTGATGATGATCCGCGGCCGTGACGTTGCCCGGTGGGTTCGGGGTTTTCCCGCGTTTCGTCTCGCGTGTGCGTGGGCAAAGGAACCATGGCGGCGGACGGGCGGTCGCCGTATGTAAAGAAGCTGGAGAATGTAGCGATCTGCTGGTGGGGTGGCTGGCATAGTAGGCTGTACGTACGTGTTTTTGCCCCAGTTGGGCGATGGATGATGGATCTCTTGGAAATGCCGAAATGGATCGTGTTCCCTCTTGTCTCTTTGACATATGATTGATTGGACCGTGGTGGTAAAAGAGAGAACTGCGAACATACTGGGCCTAAAGTTCTAGGGCGAACATACTGGGCCTAAACAAGCAAGGGACGGGCATTTAGTTTCAAGAAATTTATAACCTCTTTGCTCAAACTTTTATTTTTAGTTTGTTTTTTACAATTTCATAAAAATAATTGTGGCTAACGAAAATTTACAAAAGTAACCTTCAACCATCGTATGAAATGGTTAAGAGGAAAATGAATCGGCTGCTAAACCGTCGTTTCAAACGTTGGTAACTCTCCTAGTACACATTCAAAAAATTATAATTATTTTATATGAACTCGGACGAAGATAAGCTTTATACGAAAATTGTAGATTTCGATCTACATTTTTGTTGTTAAAATATTGTTCATTTTGAATCATCTTCGTGCCCCAAACAATTGATGTAATGTTCAGATTTAATGAATTGAAAGAAGTACGCTTCTCTGAACAACACATATTAAAAAAACCAAAACTATTTCATGTGAACTCGGATCGAGATAAGCTTTACACAAAAGTTGCAGGTCTCGATGAGATCTATAACTTTGTTGTTCGAACATCTTTCATTTGAAGTCGTCTTGGTGCTAATTTTAGATATGATCGTTATGTCGGTTATGTGAGCACAAAAATGATTTCAAATGAAAAATGTTTGAACGACAAAGTTGTAGATATTGTTGAGATCTACAATTTTTGTATAAAGCTTATCTCCATGCGAGTACATATGACATAATTATGATTTTTAGAAGATGTGTTGCGGAGTTACGCCGTTTGAAACACCGGTCGAGAGTAAAAAACGACTGATGAAAACCGCCGTTTCAAGCAGTTGTAAGAGGAACTCTTATCGCTGTTTCATACGACGGTTGAGAGTTATTTTTGTAACTTCGTCGGGCGTAATTATTTTTGCAAAAACCGTAAAAAAGAAAATAAAAGGATAAAAAAATCTCTTTGTTTGCAGTCAGCGCACACACAGCAGCAGCATCTGTGAACTTGGAGGTCCTACGTATACGTTGTAAAGAATCCAACCAAAGAGACATTGGCTCCATTGGGGTTGAGTGGGGAGGTACCCATCGCACTTTCACCAAAGTGGCCACTAGTATTTGGGCGAGGCCTAAGTTGGGCTACTTGCTCCAACTTTTGAGCACGAGGTTCTCGGTCCAAATATCTAACTCGGAGTACATGCCAACCAAACCAAACTAAATCAGATTCACAAATTTTCACTATTCATATGTCACATCGAGTCATATCTTCTCTCACACTATGCGAGTCAAACCGGCAACTTCCCCCCAATTTTTGATTCAAAAGCATTATTCCAACATCATTCATACACTTACATCTTCCCATCTAAATATGTCCCTAGCCACTTTTTTGACCGCTAAACACTGTGTCTAACATTGTCCGACAAAGAGCATGTTCGGCTGATACGAATAATAATGTTCGACTAATAAATTAAATAGTGCTGCGTGAAAGAAAAAAGCGTCAACATAAGTTAAATAGGCTCAAAGTGTCGAACCCTTGCTGAAAACACGATTGAAAACATGGCGAAACGAGCAGAGATAAACTCTGTCTACTCAAGGATGGCGCGACACTTGTTCACTGCATTTTCTGTCCGGGAGCAGTCCCACTGCTCTCTCACGCGGTCACGCCCTCATGGGAACAGAGTGGTGGAAAACAAGGAGGTGTCCCCGGCGCCACGTGAGTGGCCACATGTCGTCTCGCTCGCACGGCAGAACCTCGCCTAGCCGGGGGAAGACTCTGATTTTGCCATGTGAATTGTGATCCGAGCGTGCAGGACAGGGCGACAGGCGCGACCGCGCGGGCGCGCTGGATGCCCTCCGCCGGCCCTCCCGGTGCGAGTCCTACTCCTACCTGCTGCGCATGGCACGAGCTCATGTGCGCCCCATGCTAGGGTTCCCTACCTCCCTTGTCTCTTCCTTCCTACCACAAGATGAGCACTCGACTCGAGCAGCGCAGGGCGGTGCACGATCACACCGGAGGACAAAGGCAGACAAAGGCGAGTGAAAGCTGGGGTACCAGATCGTGTGTGACGATCTGCCGAGCTCATCCATGGACCGATCCATCTTTGCTTTGGAGAGGTGGTTGGACACGACTTGGACCTGGACCTTAGAACGCGCACGGATCCATCCATCATCCACACACTCCTTTCGACTGCGGCTCTGAAAAGCTTGGATCGCACCTCACTCACATGCAGTGCATGTTACTACTACTACCTTGTGTTTAACCTTTTGCTTGCTTGCTTTCTACGTGTCCCTTTGAGTCAGCGCGATGCGGTGTTACTGCAGTGTGACTGAAACCGCGATGGAGGACCAGATCAGGAAGCAGGTTACACACATAAGCTAGTTGGGTCATTGCGTCGGTCACATGGCACAGGACAATCATGCCGCCGTAGCCACAATGCATGCCACTGCCGTACCCGTACGGCTTCAGTCTCCAGGTGCTCCATCTGCAAATACAATAATACTGCAATTCGGAGCAGTCCAAACAATACTCGAAATCTCGTGCACTCAAAAAAACATGCGAAGTGCCCGTGCCGTTGGTCGAAATGTAGCAAGACCAACTGGAAATAGTAAAAGCAACAATTTAGAAAGCACGGTACAGTTTGACTTGATAAAAGAGCTGTCGTACCGTTTGCCTAGCTATCACAGCCTATCACGATGGCTTGAGGGCACCGCGGCAGCGTGCGGCGAGAATGCAATTATCGTACGTGTCAGTGCCGCCCTGGAAAAAGAGGAGCGAGCCAAATGACTGCATTGACCTCGCCTCGCCTCGCCTGCGGCTGCACCACTCCACTCCACTCCACTCGGCAGAGAGTAGTAGCAGACGTGCCGATGCCGATCGGCAGCATCAATTCAGGCCGCCACGTTCCCCAGAGAATCCAAAGTTAACCCACGTCCAACGCGGTCGTAGGTGCGGTGGACAGTGGAGTGACGCCGGTCGCCAGGACTGGCAACAACCAAACCAAATCAAAACCTGACTGTCTAGTTGTTATTAAGCGATAATCAGATCCAGATCATCACCACTACAGTAAACAACACGGAGCGCCAGGAATGTCCGAGCTCGAAACCATTTGAAAACCGGAGGTGCGATGCGAGTTTAAAAAATCCTGGAACAGCGTCGAGTCTCGCTCGACGAGATCGCTCGCGGTCGCGGAAGCAGCGGCTCGAGACGAGTTGGGGCGACGCGTCTCGGTTAAAACCTTGCGCCTGTGCGAAAAAAGTGGCCTCGAATCTCGCGCCCTCCACGAATTATGATGTTCCCGTGGCCATACTACTGCGGGCCCGTTTAGTTCGCGAATTGAAAATTTTAGGTCTCCTTTCAAGGTTTATTAGGAGTATTAAATGTAGATTATTTACAAAAATAATTACACGAATGGACCGGAAATTGCGAGACGAATCCATTAAGTCTAATTAATCCGTCATTAGAGATTGTTTACTGTAGCACAACATTGTCTAATCATGACATAATTAGGCTCGTTAGATTCGTCTCGAAAATTAAGGTAGGGGTCGTGGAATGAGTTTTGTCATTAATCTACATTTAATACTCGAAATTAGTGAAAAGAAGATTGATGTGACGGGTTGTTAGTGAAAATTTAGTGAAGTAAACAGAGCCTGCGGCTCACTTATTGAGTTACATGCACCAACCCGGTTCAACCCAAAAGCTTAAGCTAATGAGGAAAGGTGGGCAATTCACTTTATACTCCAACACTCCTCCTCACGTGCAGGCTCTCTCAGGACGCGTACGTGGATATTACAGTGAGACTGTAATTAATTTAATTAACGCGCCCGTCAGGATTCGAACTCGAGACCTCTGACTCTGATACCATATTGAGTTGCATGCACCAACCAAGTTTAACCCAGAAGCGGAAAAGTGGGCGGACGGTGGCGGATAGCCTGGGCACCTGCAGGCCGGGTCTGTCTGTGCGCGCACTGCTGGCGCGCCATGTACCGGTGGTCGAAATGCAGATCTCTGAAAAGGTGTGCTTTTTTACAGGACTACTGTTCACTCTTGAAGCGAAACCCCAGATCTGTGGTTTTGAACTCGTGTTCCTGTTTACCTGCTCCAATCCAATGACGGCCGTGCTCTGTGAAAGCCTCTTGGATCCGGGAACCAAGAGCCCAGAAATGTGGCAACTTTTACCTCCGAGTGGTAACTCTAAAAATCTGGGAATGACGAGTTCAGAATCAAAATGCAGTGCTAGTAGCATATTATACCCATGTACTGATATACCCCCATCATCTCCGGCCTACAAGCGGTACACCACCACCAGATCTCGTCACACACCGATCTGTTCTACATGATGCAGATGCAGTGCAAATGTGCAATGGTAGCAAGTAGCATGAAGAAACAAGAACATCAACTAGCTGACTAGTAGTAGTACTACGGATAAAAAGTGAACGCCATTTCATTTTCTTTGGATGGGACTACGCATCGCCTCGCCCGGCGCCGCCGGGGCTCGTTCGTCTTCAGCGGCGGTGGGGGCAGAAGGTGACGACGTAGGACGCGCCAGCGGAGCAGGTGAGGATGGACGTCGGGTCGTCGTAGGCGTACGAGTAGGCCTTGGGGCACGCCGACTTGAACAGCCTCGAGTACGCCGTGGGCTTGCACTGCTGCGGGGTCCCGAAGTTGCCCGTGCAGCAGTACTGCGGCGCGCCGTAGGCGGCGCACGCGCTCCGGCAACCGACGACGCGGTTCCCGTCGCCGCCGCGGACGGCGAGGCCCTGCGGACACACGCGGTTGAGGTCGCTGACGCACCCGGCGGGGACGCAGTTCGCGCCCGACCCGTGCACCGGCGTCATGGCGATGGGGATGTTGTACCCGTCCACCAGGCTCACGTCGTAGAAGTCCTTCGCCGCGGGGGAGCCGAGGGTGATCTCGGCCAGCGTGGCGGGGGGAGCGCCGCCGGCGCCGTTGCAGTAGAGCGTGCCGCCGCAGTCGCCCGTGGCGCACCGGCCCCGCCCCGCCGAGTCGAACTTGCAACCCTGGCGACCCCACACGCGGCCCGACCAACCGGCGGGGAGGCGGATGGAGGTGGCGTGGCCCGGGGCCAGCTGCAGCCCGCCGCGCGCGAGGATCTCCTTCCCCGCGCTCGGCTGGATCCCCGGCCACACCGTCTCCCCGCACCGGTTGTACAGCGCCAGCGTCGACGCCGACGCGCCACCGGCCGCCGCCGCCAGGGCCAGGAGGAGCGCTGCGGCCACGGACGCCGCGCGCATTGTCATCGCTGCTGGGTTGGCTGGTCCCTCCCCTCAGCGACACTAGTCAGTCAGGCGCCCGCTCGCTCGAGCGGGGAAGGCGAGAGCTCTACTACTAGGCCTTCTAGCGCGGCGGAGTGGGCTGGGAGTGCGGCTCAGGCGGCGTGAAGCGTCGTAGGGTTCGCGGGGGCGACTCTATTTAATGAGTGGGGGAGCGAGGCAGAGTGACACTGTGGACTGTGAAAAGGTTGGTGACCACTGGCTGCCTGGCTGGCTGTAACTGGCTGTGGAGTGTTTTTGGCTCGGAGTAATGGTTGCTGAACGCCTGAAATAACCGTTCTCACCGTGACACCGTCTACTATGGCCTTGTTTAGTTCGTGGGAAAATTTGTCTTTTCAACGTTTGGAACTCCTGTAGCACACTGTAGCACTTTCGTTTGTTTGTGGTAAATATTATCCTACCATGGTCTAATTAGGCTCAAAAGATTCGTGTCGCGAAGTACATCAAAACTGTGTAATTAGTTATTTTTTTACCTATATTTAATACTCCGAACTTATGTCTTTTGACGTATTTAATGTGATGTGATGGAGAGAGTGGAGAAAACATTAGAATTTTTAGCAAACTAAACAAGACCTAGCTCTCTGTGCTAGGGTTAATTTGTGAAAGCGAGTGGGTTTGGCTGGCATCTGGGGAGGGACCGACAACGACAGGAGTGACAAAAAAATGACCTTAATTTGCGGCTAGTGAAAACGTGGTCCAAGCTCACCGTGACGGTACTTCGCGGTACCCTTAACGTAGAACTCCCTCCGTTCCCCTTTATAAGCATTCCTAGTGTTTAAATTTTTTGTCAAAATATAAATATTTCTTGGGATAGGACAAAATTAAATAGGGTTGGTGGGTGGGGAAAAGTTGGTGGGTAGTGTAAAATGAGGGGTATCGATGTCATTTCCTTTCATTGTTGTTTGTTGAGTTTGAACCCTTGGAATGCTTATATAAAGGAACTGAGGGAGTAGCGTTCAAAGCGTCCTGCGTCCACATCATGCTTGCATTGCTCCCGGAACAGAAGGCATCAAGGTCGCCTTGGTGGTTTTCTAGCGTCTAAGAGCAACTCCAGCAAGGATCTGCAAATTGAGGCCTCCAAATCTCTTTTGCAGGCCCAACTGCAAAATATAGAGGCTCAAAATGAAGTCCCAACTCCAGCAGTGAAAGCAACAGAGGCCTCTATTTTGATGTGGGCCTCGTGTGTCATACACAGAGAGAGAGGATCTCATCCCGCCGCACGGAGCTCCTCTGCCCCTGCGCCCGCCACCGCCGTCGGCCATCGCCGCCGCCGCTGCCTCGCACCTCTCCTGGGCTTGTGCGCGCTGCAGCCGCCGTCACTTCTCTCCTCCTCCTCCTTCCCTTCGCCAGCGTCGGCACCCACTCGAACTCCTCATCGGGGGAGCCCACGACGAACGGCAGGTCCGGCTCGTCGGCCTCCTCGACCTCGAGGCAGTCCCAGCAGATCGAGGTGAGATCCCCTTCGTAGTTTGGCTCTGCGTCCACCTTCGTGAACCCGAGTTCCTGGTGATCCATTCATCTCCATTCAGTAAAAATCAACATTCAGTACCAACTGGCCATCCCAACATTCAGTAGCACCTCGTGGTCCATTCATCCGCCCGGCCGCCACTTCTGAGTGGCCATGTTGGATGCAAATGCAGGACTTTGGTACAAACTGTTCACCGAAATGTTTGCTAGTAAATTCTTGCAGTAGTTTATGGCATAATTGTTTATGTTGGTAACTTGCTCCAGTGCCAAAGTTCTGTATATTTGGCTGTTAACCATATTCTTTGCTCCTGTTTGTCTACTGTGGTTTATTCTCCAAGATTGTACTGCTGCATAACCTTTTTCTGTTCAAATTTTAAAGTGTGTTTAAAGGGAATAGCTGCACCAATACATCTCTAGCAATGTCTGACAGTAGTTGGCTAGTAGCACAAGGTGGGTGCTTCAGTTTCAAAGATGCAGGTTTCTCTGAACAAGAGAATGAACTGGAGCCTCATAATGGCCAACCATACAGTAAATTCAGTCTCCCCTGTCCATAAGTTCCAACACTTTCAGAATGGCAACATTCGGGCAACAGATTGAGAATTCACAACCAAGATAGGGTTGACATTTAACTGGTGCTAAAACCGTAGGAGGATTCAGGAACATAATGTAATTCACACAAATCTGGCATGTTGCATTCCTGTAAATATAACAGAACTGAACATCTGTCCAGGATCTTAATATTTCTACTGCACACCATTTCTGTGAATGAGATTAATTAATTTCAGTCAGCATCTGTGATGTTTCCATTGTGAAATATGTGTGAGTTGCATACATGTGAATAGCAGCACAATTAGCATATTAAGAGCCCACTTATTATGCATGTACATGTCAATAGCCCCTGCCATTTGACTGTTTCCTCTCATTCCCGGTGATGTTTGTAAAAATAACTCAGATTGTTTTGTTTTTTTTGCTATGACAGATGTCAAGTTCTCGAAATAGAAATGCCCGTTGGTGGAATGAAGATGTTGATTCCGATGTTGAGGACCTCTTGTTCATCGAAGGTCTTCGTGAGGGTTCGAGGAGGAGCAAGCGCAAGAGCATGGTGGTTCGTTGCCGGGTCGCCACAACTTGCCACAACTTGAGGATAAGTCGTTACATGAGCGACTTCGGGATGACCTTGTAGAGCACTTATGGGCACTTCATAGTGTTGGATGATGTATTTTCAATTCTGAACCTATGAACCTGTAATCTTATTTTCTAAATTATTTATGTAACTGAAATTGTGTTACCTGTGAGACTTTGTGAGACTAAATTATTTATGTAACTGTGTTCTTGCATTTTAAGGCCATGGCTGTTCTGAAGATTTTCGTGCTTGTGTTCTGGTATTTTCAGCTACCAATTTGAAAATACACTTTGATAGTCTTGTCTTTGACTGTAACAATGACAGTCTTGTATTCTGGCATATACCTGCCTGGTGCTATTTCTGAAATGAGAAGCTGTTTCTGCAAGCACTCTGGTGCTTAAACTATTACATTCCCAGGAACGAGGTCCCAGTTATCACAGACACTTCCTTCACAATCATTCAATGACATCATCTCATTTTTAAAGAGACAGACATCAGATGGTGCACACTCAGTACAAGTGGAGCTGGTACCTATGTAATAGTGGAGCTAGATACACTAAACTGAAATGTAATAGTTTAAGCACTCTGGTGCTAATTTCTGAAAGAAATTTCTGCAAGCACTCTGCCATTTCAGGCTACAGATATATTTCTGAAATGTAAAGCATAAATAAATCTGGCAGGACATCCAGATTGACTTGGTGCTCACAAAAATAAACTCATTTCCATACACAATTCTGTCAGGTTGTCACACATATAAATAAACTCAGCACATATATAAATAACCTACTCAGGACATCTTCCTGACAGACAGGAGCTCCACAGGACTCGCATTTTTTGGTTGCAACATGTTTCAAATATGGTCCAGCACATGTTTCACTAACCTACACAGGACTCACAAAGTTCTCTCCTACACTTGTTGTCTCTCCTACACTTGGATGTCTTCCTCATGAGTGTAGTTGGTTCCATGCTTGGCTGGTCCTTTCCCGCCACTGCTTGGAATGACATCCGGCGAGGCAAGCAACTGCATATCCGCATAACTATCTTGTGTTAGTAGACTCGTCCAAGGTTGCGAGCTAGATGCCATCAGATCCTAAAAAAAATTCAAAAGATGGGTCATTGAAGTAGTAAACTAGGAATGATCAGTACAAGCTTAGAAATGATCAGCACAAGCTTAGAAAAGTCATTCAAGTAGTAAACACAGTACATAGATGGTGAACAGGCAGCAATATGGGCTATACAGTTCCAGCTTGGACTAAAAGACATCCAGGAATGAAGTTTCAGAGATGCAAACTAAAAAATTAAAAGGAGAACAGCTTATGGTTCAGGAAATGGAAGCATGAATCGCTGCCATGCTGACAAAGTTAGGCATGCTTAATTATACTGGAAGCAGTAGCTGCTGGACACTGCATTTCTTATAAACAACCACAAATAGAGGATTTGTTGTGAGGCCACCAGGCACAAGTAGGCAAGCAACCAAAGAGCATAAAGGTAGAAACACTAACTTTAAGTTATGCTAGTCATTTCAAACTCAAAGTGTGAAATTTATGTAGTCTGGAGCCTGGATTGGACTGCAATTTCCAGGTGGCAGGTGCTATGTATACTGACGAGTGAAATTTTTTTAGCAGGTAGGTGAGGTGAGGCGGCCACAACGCTTTGACACAGGCAACACAACATACAGGTCAGATTGATGATCGAAATTGGTGGACAAATGAAGGATTGACTGAATGCACAACAAGAAGCTAGGCACAACTAAAGAACTGTCAAACACCAACACAAGCAGGCAAGCAACCAAGGCGACTGACGAGGCTTCTTTGTCGGCAGCGTTGGTCGGGGAGGGCGCGTGACGCCGGAGATGCCGCTGGGCACCGAGGAGCAGGCGCGGCTGACGAGGAGTGCCGGCGCCGGCGGATGTTGTTGAACCGGGAGTCGACGCGGCGGTCCCGCACCTCTGCGGACTCGCACCTCCGCGCGCTGAGGGAGTGCGCCACCGCCCGCCGCGAGTGGATACGGCGGATCCACCGCCGGCCCATCCATGGATGTCACGTGCACGAAGCAGGGGAAGGGGGTGCTGTGACAACCCGCTGAGGAAAATACCGTACTATCGCCTAAACCAATCCACTTTGGTCATTAAGCAATAATAAAGTAGCATCCCGTCGTTAGTTGCCGAGTCAAGCCCGGTAAAATCACTTACATAGCAACAAAGGATGGACAATATGCATTAAAACTCACACAAATGCGAGTCCAGAGTACAATACATAGATTAAATCCAAATCTGCCCGAAGGGTTTAATTATTACAAACCGAAGTACTTGACATGATAAAAGAGGTTCAGAGTTCGAAAACAGCGGAAAGTTAACTAAGCGGTGCGATGAGCATCACAGGAGGCCTGCCATGATGCCTTCATTCGTCGCCCTCCACCCACTCCAGCTCCCAGCCAGGTGGGATCTCTCCAGGCCACACATCACTAAAGGCATTACCTGAAATCAACAAAATTATAGCAAGGTTGAGTATACTAATACTCAGCAAGTCTTACCCGTCGGGTGACAACTACATCACCAAACTCTAGACATGAGAGACCTTTTGGCCAGTGGGGTTCTTTTGCTGAAAAGCAACAAAGAGTATGTCCTTACTTTCAATGTTTTAGCTCAGATTCTAGTTGATTACTCTTTTCGAAATGAGCAAGCTATTGCAATCATAAGTTGTGCAATACAATTAATCAAACATCAAATTAGCAATATTCCATCATCAGGGATATCATGGCCAGTTGGATAAGTAGTCTCAGATAACGGTGAGAGGCCGACAACCGATTGATTTATAACCTTGCAAGGCAGACCTAAACACACGGAAGAGTGTACTCACCAAGAGTCCACCAACCAGGCGGTTCCCAAAAATCCTCAGTTCAGGATAAAAGATCACAGTCTTTGGTGCAAGGCTATCTGGTACGCCTCACACTAGCGTCCAGCCTCACACATGCACCACCGGTAGCTAGCCGTGGGACGCATCCCAAGATTAGTGACGGTAAAATCCCTTACTGCCACATAAAGGTACTAGGCTTACCGGTCCTATTCCCGACAAGTGCTTAGTACTTTCAAACACTTACCCCACGAAAGCCATTAGACCGGAGCCCAAATCCCATGCTCTTACCACATGAGTAATTCCATTTATAAAGATCTTATGATTCCAACATAAGAACCTATTCTCGCGAGTGACGAGCATCACTCGACTTGTACCGATCCTACAGCATAACAACTATCGACCTAGCATACTAGTAAAGGTCAAAGGTACATAGGGATCTTGCATCTAGGGTTTCATTCCAACTCCTGGACGTAAATGCACAAACATCCATAGATAGTTGCATAAATTTCCAAAAATACTAAGGTTAATGCACCGGGGCTTACCTTCGTCAGCAACGCTAGCCTGAGGCTCCTCGGTGTCTTGGTTCACCTCCACGTACTGCAGCTCCGCGTCAGCTCCTCCTTCCTCGGCTCAGATCTGACCACAACTAGCTTAAACAATTTCTTTACAACGATCACTGCAGGGAAGGTGTTCAACCAAGCATTACATGGATGCCAAGTTTTTGGGATCACAATCATACATCATGGGGTTACATTGCATTCGTGCTACACAAAAGAATACTCCTAAGTTAGCCTACCACAAAAACCAACCAAAAGCGGCTACACATCGGAGTATATGTCATCCTACTACAACACTATGGCAACCTAGTTGCCAACCGAAGTGTCACTGGCTGCAGGCGAAGCGGGTGGTGTCAGTGGAGGTGGTCCCGCCTGACTCTCTTGGTCAAGGCCGGACTGTCCCTGCTGCTCCTCGGGAGGTGCCTCCACTGGGGGTGCCGGCTGCAGAGCCACGATGGCCTGCAGTGCTGCTACCTGCACCTCTGCCTCCTCCACCTGCTGCTGCATCTCTGCTATGTTCTGAAGCAGTGTCAACCTCTCTATATCCCCGTGGTCAACGTGCTCCTGAAGGGCAGCGGTCTGCGCCTCCAGGTCAAGGATCCTCTGCAAGTGGTCGCCTCTCTCCAGCTCTAGCTGGAACCTCCTGGTACGAAGCCTGTCGTTGTCCTGCTGAGTCTGAAAGAGAGTGAAACCCTGCTGCTGGTAAGCCGCGGAGAGACTGTGCCAGGCTAGCCGAGCAGACTCCAGACGCTGGCTCATCATCAGCTCAGTGGTGTTGCGCAGCGCCTGAAGTGTGAACACGGCGTCCAAGCAACGTTTCAGCATCCGCGTGACGTCCTGCGGAACCGCAAGTAGAAGTAGCTCCTGTAGGTGGTCCACATGGTCCAGCCACGCTGGGTCGTGCGGGTCCACTGCCGGAAACAGCTCAAATGGTGAGAGGGCCACCACAGTCGGGTTGTGGTCACAGAAGTCCGTCAGCACCCATAGGGCAGCCGACTCGAGGGTCTCCTGCCCACGAAGGCCCCAGTACACGGAGCTCAGGTCGAACCAGTCGGGGTGGTCCGGGTGAGGAGGTACGGTGACGGTGACCCTGCAACGGGCCACGCCCAGGTGCTCAAACTCTATCGCCTCGTAGATAGGCGGGGTGGTGTAGCCTGCGGCGCTAAGTGCCTCCCACGCAAGGCGTGGAAAACCCTCCCAGAGCAGCCCATCAGTACGGATCGTACCGTCAGCGTCATACTTGAGAAAAACGGGGGCAGCCATCTGTACAAAATGTAACGCATGTTAGAACTCAACAAGAGAGCAACATGTCAAATGGTGCAATTTCTGGCAGCTGTGAATAAAAATTCATAACTCAAAAACCAGAATCCCAAAAATTCTCAAATTTTACCATCAACTCAGTAAGGTTTTTATGCACATTTTTGGTATTCAAAGGTTGAGCTAGATCAATTAGGAACAAGGTCAAAAGATGCAATGTTCAGAGTACTGTCCCCAGGAAAACAGCATGACCTAGGTTCACTAAAAAGGGTATAACTTGAGATATACAGAAGCTATGACCATGAATTTTTGCGAGCAAAAACTAGATTAGATATGTAGCAACTATGGTATAGATCATATAGTCCAAATAGTTTTAGAACATAGTGCAAAAATTCAAGCGAACAGCCCTAACAGATTTTGGACAGCAACAACATCTAGACATGTGAGAGGCGATGCTAGAACACAAAAATCGCATACTAGCAAAATTTCACCTTAGAGAGCACACAATTTAAGAATGGGTCCATTTTTAAGTTTTCACGATTTTTAACATGATGCAAGACGTCCTATTCGTCCTCACAAGGCGATCAAGCCAAAAATCGAAGTTAGGGCCGGTGGCAAGGCTTTTACTCATCTCTCCTTATAATAACTAGTCGAGAACTATTCGATGCTCACTTAGCGACTAACGGAACATTGTTAGTATACCTGCAGAAAAGAACCTTCTGTACCAGCACATCACGGAAGCGTCCACATACATTACCGTTCACTTTAGAAACGATACCCATGCATCAAGCCGCTGCATGGACAGCGTCCAACCTCAGACACTCTCCGTTCGAATAGAGTGCATCCTTGCCTCGCATATTCATAATGCGGAACGTCCACGTATGGCAAAATGTGGCGAGACACAGACGCGACGGTGGGTTCCCATTGGATTAGGTCCCATCCATCCCTCACATGACTCTCATGTGGTACCACCACGTATGGCAAAAGGTGACGAGACGCAGACGCGACGTGGGTTCCCATTGGAATAGGTCTCATCCATCCCTCACAGGACTTTCCTGTGGCGCCACCATGTATGGCAAAACGTGATGAACTAGTATGGTTGTGCAAGAAATAAGTTCTGACCAGAATAAAATGTGTTGGAAGTTAGCAAAATAAACCATAGATTTGTAAGTCACCTGAAAGAACCCAAAAATTCTCTCTAGGGCCTCTCGGTCTATATCCATCCTTAACGGACCAACGTATTTTGCAAATCCAAACAATCTTGATAAGTTTTATCCAAAAACCAGTGATTAGGGTTGTTAATTAAACTCTGGTGCATATAATCGCTCTGGTACCAGCTGTGACAACCCGCCCGGGAAAATACCGTACTATCGCCTAAACCAATCCACTTTGGTCATTAAGCAATAATAAAGTAGCATCCCGTCGTTAGTTGCCGGGTCAAGCCCGGTAAAATCACTTACATAGCAACAAAGGATCGACAATATGCATTAAAACTCACACGAAGGCGAGTCCAGAGTACAATACATAGATTAAATCCAAATCTGCCCCGAAGGGTTTAATTATTACAAACCGAAGTACTTGACATGATAAAAGAGGTTCAGAGTTCGAAAACAGCGGAAAGTTAACTAAGCGGTGCGATGAGCATCACAGGAGGTCTGCCATGATGCCTTCATTCGTCGCCCTCCACCCACTCCAGCTCCCAGCCAGGTGGGATCTCTCCAGGCCACACATCACTAAAGGCATTACCTGAAATCAACAAAATTATAGCAAGGCTGAGTATACTAATACTCAGCAAGTCTTACCCGTCGGGTGACAACTACATCACCAAACTCTAGACATGAGAGGCCTTTTGACCAGTGGGGTTTCTTTTGCTGAAAAGCAACAAAGAGTATGTCCTTACTTTCAATGTTTTAGCTCAAATTCTAGTTGATTACTCTTTTCGAAATGAGCAAGCTATTGCAAGCATAAGTTGTGCAATACAATTAATCAAACATCAAATTAGCAATATTCCATCATCAGGGATATCATGGCCAGTTGGATAAGTAGTCTCAGATAACGGTGAGAGGCCGACAACCGATTGATTTATAACCTTGCAAGGCAGACCTAAACACACGGAAGAGTGTACTCACCAAGAGTCCACCAACCAGGCGGTTCCCAAAAATCCTCGGTTCAGGATAAAAGATCAGTCTTTGGTGCAAGGCTATCTGGTACGCCTCACACTAGCGTCCAGCCTCACACATGCACCACCGGTAGCTAGCTGTGGGACGCATCCCAAGATTAGTGACGGTAAAATCCCTTACTGCCACATAAAGGTACTAGGCTTACCGGTCCCATTCCCGACAAGTGCTTAGTACTTTCAAACACTTACCCCACGAAAGCCATTGGACCAGAGCCCAAATCCCATGCTCTTACCACATGAGCAATTCCATTTATAAAGATATTATGATTCCAACATAAGAACCTATTCTCGCGAGTGACGAGCATCACTCGACTTGTACCGGTCCTACAGCATAGCAACTATCGACCTAGCATACTAGTAAAGGTCAAAGGTACCTAGGGATCATGCATCTAGAGTTTCATTCCAACTCCTGGACGTAAATGCACAAACATCCATAGATAGTTGCATAAATTTCCAAAAACACTTAGGTTAATGCACCGGGGCTTGCCTTCATCAGTAACGCTAGCCTGAGGCTCCTCGGTCTCTTGGTTCACCTCCACGTACTGCAGCTCCGCGTCAGCTCCTCCTTCCTCAGCTTCTGGCACGAGCGAGTAGTTACCGTCGGGAAGTTCTACACGGGATGCATATGCAAGATTTAATGAGGTGGATTGAATTAAACAAAATGCTATGCACATATACAAACATGGAGTGCATGATTGGCCATATTCACCTTGACAAACATTTATTTAGCATATTCTTTCTATTAAAGGCATGGCATGTGGTGTTTTACGATTTAGTCTTTCTGATAGTGACTGTGTACATATTTAAGCAAATAAAACAAGTTAATTTCACAAAACAGCAAGGGTGGATTCTCAGCTCCTAAACATGCTCCTCAACATATTAATGAAGTCATTAGGTCAGCAAGGGTGATTTTTCCCAAATAAACCTATTATGTAGCTCACTTGGATTCCAAAGCTTTTAACCACAAAATGATTTGTGAAAACAGTGGGAGGTGCATTGCAGGTTCTATTTATCTAATCAAGGCCACTGGTCATGGATTCACATTTAATTGAGCCATAAAATAAATATACCAAAAATGACATTTCCTAGCTACCAAAAATATGAGAAAAGCATAATTAAATAAATAAAGCACTTCTGGAGCCAAAATTTCTCACACATTATCTCTGACCTAAAACAAGCCTAGGAACTAACAAACACATCAAGAGCCATTATAAAATTTGAACTAGGCATTTAAATGTAAATCTAAGCATAAAATAAGAATAAATATTTCTGAAAGAGATAAAACCATGATAAATGCAGGAAAGGTGAATCTAGTCATTTCATGAGCATAGCCAGGAGTTGAGCACAAAAATCTATTTCTATTTTGCTACAAAAATCATTAAGACAGATATAATATAAATGCAAAGTAAATCATATTAAAAGATCTGCTCCACACCTTTGTGTAAATTTTTGTCCAGAGCCTACAAAAGACATATCTAGCAACATAT
This sequence comes from Cenchrus fungigraminus, assembly GCA_036936925.1. Taxonomy (NCBI): domain Eukaryota; kingdom Viridiplantae; phylum Streptophyta; class Magnoliopsida; order Poales; family Poaceae; genus Cenchrus; species Cenchrus fungigraminus. The sequence goes on along the minus strand of CM072776.1, from coordinate 58,190,452 downwards.
CCAAAACTCAGCTCCATAGCTTCTGTAGATTTTGAACTACAGCAAATGTTGCCAAACTGAGTTTGAATTTTACTTTAAAATCTATTAGTCAAAAGTATGTTCATGCTTTGTAGAAGTTGTAGATCTAGTCACAATGAAACCAACAAATATGGGTTTGCATTTTTCTGATGTTTCTACGAGTTTCTATGATTTTTCTAAGGTGCTGGACCTAGTTGTAAAGAAACTAAGATGAAGATCATTGCCAGCAGGTCCCTGGTTCACAAATAGGTCCCTGGGAAATCACAACCGTACCCTTCGGCGGCGGGGCGAGCTCGCCGGTGGCGAAGCACGGCCGGAGGAGGCAAACAAATGGCGGGGACGTGCGATTCGGCTCACCAGGGCTCGATTGGTGGTGGTGGCGCGGTCGGGGATGACTCCGGCGAGCGGCGTCGGCAAGGTCGCGACGGCGTGGCCGCCTCGGCTCGTTTTCCGGCCAGGAAAGGGGCAATGCAGGGCAACAAGCGGCCGTGGGAGCTCTACTGGGACCTAGGGAAGGGGTTGAAGGGGTCGGCCGGCGACGGGAGCTAGTGGGAGCTTTAGCTCGCGGCGGTGGCCATGGCGGACTGGCGGTGCTTGCACGCGCACGGGAGGAGAAGGGGCTGCTTTTATAAGCGGGCGAGCGCGGAGGCTTCGCCTCGAAGGTAGAGAAGGAGAGGAAGGGGGACCGGGCGCGGCAGACGCCTGCGCAGGCGAGTTGCCGGCGGGCGGCGCGGCGGGGGTCCCGGGCAGGGGGCTGGTGGTGTGCCACGCGCGGCGGGACGCTTCCCCAGGGGGATTTGCTCGGGCGGCGCGCGGGTGGTGATGATGGCTTGCCTTGGGCGGCAGCGGACCGGCAGGGGGGTCCAGACGCTGAGGTGCCGCGTGGTGGTGCGAGCGCGACGCGCCGGCGCGAGAGCGCGGTCCAGAGCGCCCGAAGCAGCCGAAGGATTTGAAACAGCCGATGTTCAAACACGAATTGCTCCAAATTTTGAATTGCAACTTCAAAAAGTGTAGATACCAAAGTTGTAGAGGAGCTAACCACCTACAAAATTTGTAAAGGGTGGCATGGGTTTCGTGGACTGATTTGGCTGGGAACGAAATGCCAAGATGAGCATTTTCTCGGCGGGGTCAAAGGGCAGAAGTCTGCGTTGACCGAGTTTTTGGATGCTTGCCTCTCAGAATTTGAATGTCCACCCAAAAACAAAAATGTGTCCCATGAAAAACTACACAACTTCTATATTGGTCGATTTTTGAGTGTTTAAACGAAATTTGGAGAACGTGGCAAAAGTTCCAGGACAGGGTATGGCCACTAAGGGGTTTGACTACTTTGACTAGGTTTTTGACCATGCCCATGCGTGTTGACTTGCTTAAGATGATCTTGGGTGATTGTTGGCTAGGTTTTCGAGGTGATGACCCAGGTTGACCAAGGTTTGACCAAAGTCAACGGGTTTGATTGGTCATTAGTGCTAATTAAAAACCTGGGGCGTCACAGGTGCCGCGCCGAGGAGAGGAAGACGGAGGGGCGGAGAGGGAGGGGAGGAAGGCGGCGGCGGCGGAGGCAACTCCTGCGGGCGCGACGCAGGGGAGGTGGCGGCGGGGTGCGGTGCGAGCCTTGATTCCGCCCGGCGCCAGTGGCGGGGTGCGAGCCGTGCGAGAGAGACGGGGAGGAGGAAAAAAAGAAATTGCGGGGCCCACGTTTTGGAGGGGGATTTGGAGGCCCTCCAAGAATGGAGGTTGGGAGGGAGAATTTGGAGGGACATGCAAAATAGAGGCTCATTTGGAGGCCCTGCTGGAGTTGAGTTTTTGCACCAAATCTCTAAATTTTGGAATAGAGACTCATATGGAGGCCGTTGCTGGAATTGCTCTAGCACATGTTACATGTAGCTCTATCGAGTCATCAGACGTGCCACGTGCGAAAGTGACGTATCCGGAGTGCATATGCTTGTCTGGCATATGCTTGCTTAACCGGTTACGTTAGCTGATTCTCTCCTAGTCAGCACCGCTAATATTAGTAGATCTGAAGAAGATCCAAGCGGGACTGCTGAATAAAGCAGCGGTTTAAACATGCAGTTAACAAGCCAGGTACAATCAGCCAGCTGCTTCTCCGTCGTAACTAGGGATGGCAGCGGGACGGGTATGTGCGGGTATAGCGTTTGCCCGCCCGTCAGCGTGCCCGCGCCCTCGGCCTTTGCCCGCCCGTCAGCGTGCCCGCGGGCAAAAAAACTCTGCCCGTACCCGTGCCCGCGGATATCCGCGGGTATCGGGCAAACCCGTCACCCACGTTGACCTACGAGCTCCGACGACTGGCGGCGGATAGCGAGCCCCCGCGGCCGGCGAACTCACGACGCGCGGCGGCCTGCCATCATCAGAAACGTGCTTCAATGGGGCGGCGGAGGCGAGCAACATGGGCCAGCACCACGCGCGAGGCGGCCGGCCTCGGCGGCACACACGCAGGTGAGGTCGTAGTGGTGCGGTAGAGCAGACCGGTGGCGCGCGCCGGCGAGGCCGCGACGGTGCGGGAGGGCCGGTGGCATTGGGGGTGGCGGCCGCGGAGGGGCCGGTCGGCGGCAGCGCGCGCCCTACTGGAGATGACTGCGACGGCAGGCAATTGGAAGAAGAGAGGAGCAAAATGTGTTCCCTACCTCCGCCGGCGGCACGCCATGGCCAGTCGCCGAGCTTTTGCTCCATCCGCCGCTGCACCATGGAGATCCACCTCGCGAGATTGATGCGGCCATGCGTGGCCAGCCTGTCTTGCGATGGGATTTTTTTAGATCACTCTCGCGATGGGATCTGAGGAGAGAAGGAAGGGGTGTTGCTGTGGGCCGGTAGATGTTGGGCTGTATAGATTACTATGGGCCACTATTGTGGTGATATTTTGATAGGCTTTTATATAATATCGGGTAACGGGCATACCCGCGGGCCAAATTTGCCGCCCGTTCCCTGCCCGCGGGCGAATTTTGCCGCCCGTATCCGCGCCCGCGGGTGACTTTTACCGCCCGTATCCGCACCCGTCGGGTCGGGTATCCGCGGATACCCGCATCCGCGGGTAAAACTGCCATCCCTAGTCGTAACGAGTGGGGCTAATCAATCAATTTGCCTGCAGCAGAACGACGAGTTGAGGTGAATGCCATGCCTTCCCGTGCGAGGGCACCTGCCTGGCTACCTGCCAATCTGCATGATGATGTGTAGTACTATACATGGTGCAGATTTTTATTTTTTTAGCCCAGATCCCTAGTACACAAGTTGTAGTATCTGAACTCTACTCAACACACTCACACCGCACCCACACACACCCCTAGAACTACAACTCATACACATCTCGCATCCTTCTGGAGATCACCGAAGTTGCACGAACCTCGTAGACGACGGGCACGCCGTAATCCCATTGTGGCATCACGCGAATATCCAGGATCTGTAGGAAACAAATCTGAGGAAAATCCCCTGTGCCTCACCCGACCAATCCCAATAGGAATCGAACCCGCGCGGGTGGCCTCCACGACGGGAGCGCCCACCACTGCGCTGCAAGCGCGTAGGCATACATGGTGCAGATTGATTGCTCTTGGTCACGGGTTCCAGCTTTCACGCGAGAACCCGAGCGGCCCCCTCACACCGCCATTCAGCTGTACGCACTCGCAGGAAATTGCTCGCGTGTGGGGGCGGGCTCCAGCATTCAGCTCCAACCCGTGACATGCTGTTGCGGGCCTCGAGTCGAGCTCGAGCTGTGCCACCCAACACGCTAGGAAGGAAATATGGAAATGGAATCCGAATTATTTGATATCTGTATCCGCTAAAACATAAATATGGATATTCGTATTCGAATTCAAATGTGGTAATAAAGTGGATACATCTGAATTCGTTTTTGTCGCTTTTTTCTCTGTCCGATTCCATGCGTATTCGGTAATATCCGGCACTATCTGTATTCGACTATATAAAATTGTAAGTTATGTTCTATAACTAATGACAAATTAGGTTCAATGGAATACTAATAATGATAGTGTATAATTGGAAACAAATTATATCCATAACTAATGATTATGACATTAATTTTAATATTAAAAATATTGCATATAAAAAACAATTCAAAAGTTATATTTAAATTTAATGACTAATACCGTTATTTTTAATAATATAAATACATAATATAAAGTTTAATGTTAATTACTCTAGTTTATTTATGTATTGATGAAAATATTTTTCATGTATTTTTTTATTATTTGTTTGATAAATATATTCAAAAAATGTATTTATTAATAGTTTTATTTATTATATGATTAATTATTAAAATAAATATGGATGAATGTGATATTATTAATGAGCTATCTCTATTATGTACTAATATTTTAATCTTTACATGATTTCGTAATTGTAAATTTCCAATAAAGAGAATTGGTAAATGTTGTCTTTCAAATCGAGTAGATATCCGAATGTGTATCCGAATTCGAGACATCTTTTTTGTATTCGTATTCGAGAACATTCGAATTCATATTCGTATTCGAGTAAAAATGTGGTAAAAAGTGCTATCCGAATCCGATTTCATGCGTATCCGATCCGTTTCCATCCCTACAACACGCGGAGACGGGCGCACGGCACAACCGCAGTCCGCAGGGACAAGGGCACACGGCGACCGATGTGTGTGCAAAGTCAACAGACATGGTGGGCGAGTGGTCAACCAGGAACAGAGACCGGCGGGCTGGACCGCAGGAGAGGCGTCGGGGCTCGGCTCGTGCTCTCGTGCCTCGCGAGCCGGGGTGTCTTCTTGCAGTGCCACGGCGGGTCGGTCGGTGGCGCGGTGAGATCCGGTCCGGAGGATTTCGCAACAGAAACAACAGGGCGCGGCAGGTGAAGGAGGAAGGACAGGGACCATGTGAGGAACGGTACGGAACGGTGCGAGGCACTAGAAATTGTCGTTGCTAGTACTCCTACGGTACTACTACGTTTTTGATCCAACAGCAAAAGGGCAGCAGTGACACGCGGTGATGGTGGGCCGCCGCGCCGGCCAGCGCACAGAGGGAAGAGATTCCCTCGGGCGTGGCTGTCGTATGCAAAATGTCGCGCCTCGCCCCGCGCGCGGGTGTCAGAAGATAAAAAAATTTGGGAGGTCGCCGGAACGGGAGGAGTGGGCGAGCGTCCACCGTCCAGAGCCGGCGGCCGGCGCGACGCTGGCCAGCAGGAGGCGCACGGGCACGGGCGCACGGCTTGGCTTCGGCGGCCGCGCGCCACCCGCCGCGAGCCCACCGTGTCAGCTGCACCACGCCAGGCCGTCGAGCGTGCCACGAGCGCGCCAGTGCCACAACCTGCTGCTGCCCGTGTGCCAAAATCGCTAGGTGGGCTTCACAACCTGCATTTCTGGCAAGCGGTCCTTCAATGGCTGAGCGAGCTCTGTTCGTTTTCCTCTTTCCAGATGTGTATGCTGCGCTTCCTCAACTCGCAAACTGCACAACTGTCTACTGCAGGATACACGGGATCGATCGAGCACGGCCAAACAGAGCACCAAGGGGAGAGCAGCTACCAGCCTACCACCACCAGCGACGAGCGAGCCTGTGCTGGCGCGAGCCAGACGATATCCAGGAAAGGGAACAAGTGATTGCATATTTGCATCCCGTTCCTGCCCATCAGTTTTTTTTTCAAGAGCACTGCCTTGTCATTTAAGAGAGGAGAAACAAGTTCACATAACCAACTATCATTAAGAAACTAAAGGAGCACTCGTCAGCGGTGCAGAGCCCCCGCAAGCCGCCTGCCGCAAATGAAATTGAGGACTTGCCTCGGCACTGAGCTCTGCCCTCAAAAATACACGATTCCGTTCCTTTCATAAGTTCCAGACCGTATAAATCAGGACCCAAATCCGGCGCGGTCGTTAATCCTTCGTCTGGCTTCTAGTTGCAATATTCCACCATTCCAGAAGGCTGACTCCAGGTCTTGGTGCTGCGACAAGGTTCTCAGACCATTCTTGCACATGTAACCAAACTTCTCTTGCAAACACACAATGCAGACAAAGATGCTCTGCCGTCTCCGCTTCCTGATCACAAAGCGCACACACAGGGTCACACTAAATGCCTTTGATCCGCAAATTGTCAGCCGTGAGGATTTTCTCTTACACCAACAGCCAAGTGAAAAATCTGTGTTTCCCTTCAACCTTTGCCTTCCATATAGCCTCAAGAGTTGAACGGACAGAAAGAGCTCACAAATTGTATGTTGTAAGCTGATTTTCCTGAATAAGACCCATCAGCAGTCCACTTCCACCTAATTTCATCCGGGGAATAATTGAACTGCACCTCCTGAACCAAGCTCCATAGAGACACAAATTCAGCCATCTGTTCAGCAGTCGTCATTCTCCAAAGACCACGAGTCCATTTATCCCCTTGCACTTCATCTCGGAGGGAAAGGTTCTTGCGCCATGCTAATTGATACAAGTGAGGTGCCAGATCCCTTGGTGAATGCCCATCACACCAGGGAGAATCCTGGAACTTTGCCAAATGCCCATTGCCCACTGTCACAACGGTACTAGCCCGGAACAGCTGCTTATCCGTTTCATTGCATGGTACTTCCATTCCTACCCATGGCCGATCAGGTTCAGATCACTGATACCACAGCCATCTGAGTCTCAAGGCCGGCCTGAATACTGTCCATGCTGACCTGAGGGCCCAAGCTGCACATGTGAGGACGCAGGTTGCAGGGTCTCAGTGGCAATGCGGGGCATTCAGTGACGCGCTGCGGGAGTCTACCCGCAATAGGAAGGGAGCAAACGCGACGGTGACATGGCTCTGAAGCGGTGATGGAAGAAGAGATCAAACCGCGCCTACAGAACTACAGATACATGCACGCCGATGACGGATGACCCAGTTGATCGGTGCTGCCTGCTGAGTGCTGAGTGCTGACCGGGCAGGACGAAGCAAGCTGCAAGCAGACCCCAGCAAAACGATTAAACGAACCATGTCCTAGTCAAACTGTCAAAGAACTCTATGTTTTCGAGCGAGACTCTGCCTAGTCAAAGAATTCTGGTAAGGGACAACGACACAGGAGGTATTTAAAAGAGGAGAAGACGACGACCAGAATAGGTCACCTGGAATTTGAATAGTTCCTGAAGCCCAGCCCAGGACAAGCCCACGAACGCAAGCTTTTTTATTCTGGGCTGCATCAGAATAGGCCGAGCAACCAAGCAAGAATTTCCTACTGGCTGCCGCTGGACGGCTGGAGTACCAGTATACGAGAACATCCTGCACCAAAAGCTCCTGCATCCTGTGCACAAAAAGTGAGAAAAGGCGCGCATGTCAGGTACGAATATTCAGAAATTGCAGGGGCAAAAGGGATCCAGGAACAGATCGACAACGGATCCAGTGAAAAGAGTCTCGTCACAAAAAGCTCCTCAACTGCTTGCCACTTGCTAGTAGTGGTAGATTCCGTACAGCGCGTAGAGGATTCTTCTCCTCTGCCAAATGGCAGAAACGAAGCAGAAAGGCAAATCTCCAAAACCTTCAGAATCTTCACCGTAGCAGGGCAATTGCCAGTTCTCCACAGCTAAAAAGTCGTCAGCACCGAGCAGCACTTTCGGTATTGCCCATTCCAGACCCAGCTGACCTGACCAGTATTCAACACAGCAAGAAATTTTTCCCCATTGGCTCGATCCAACACTTTACATGCAAAGGGTATCAGAATTAGGCAACCAGAAAACAAGCAACCTTATCCATCAAACTTAGATAGCACCATGAAATCAAACATTCGCGTTGAGCATTGCACAGTTCAATTCGACATATTGTTTCAAGACAAACACGAGTAACTCAAACAAACAGATGAACTATGTATTTTTGCACACACTGAAGGAGGTGCTAATCATGCCTAAGGAGCGGCTAACCATGTGTATAAGGGCTGGAGGAGTTAACTACACATCAGAATGAGATGTCCTGAAAAAGAAAAATATAACCACTGTGATGAGCAAGCAAACACCTCTACGAGTCTTCTACATGGTTCATTGTCCCACAAGTAGTCTTCAAATTTGCTTCAGGGTCACAACACGAGTCTTCAGGAATTTGCTTCGAGGTTACAGGATATGATCAACGGGACCAGTTACTGTCAAGCCAATGCTTACAAGAAATAGCAAAGAATAGAATCAGCCTGCTTGAGAGAAGAACCACTGCAAAATATAATCAAAGTATTGGCTTAGAACATCCACACAGCTTTAACTAAATCCAAGTTAATAGCTTAGAACTTTCAGACAACATTACCCATTGCATTAGGAACCTTGTAGCTTGCAAGGCATGCATTGATATGGTGTTTTGCACATCCATATCCATAGATGAATGAGTTAGTAAAGTATGCTAGGAATGTTAAGCTCGGTTCAGTCAGTTGAACCCTCTAAGATGAGATGCTAAGATGCTAAAGCAGCAGCAAATGATCTGTATAAATATTTTTCTTCTTGATTTCTTCAATTATCTTCCCAACTAATGAAACAACATAAGCAGAAATATCACTCAAAATACCAGAGATCAAGATAAGGAAAAGCTCAGATTTCCTTCCTCGCAGCTTACATGGACATGACAGAATTATTCACATATCGAATCATCACCATCTTCTTCATCATCATCGTGGTAAGAAAGAAAAAAAAGGAAAAAAAGAAGGGGAAAAAAGAAGAATTATCCATCTAGCGAGAGAACACCACCGGATCAGCAGCAGAAGGAGGACATGGGCGGAGCAGAGAGCAGCGCTGGTCTCGATCCCTTCTCTGATTCCTGGCTCGGACGGAATCCCCGTAGTTCTCGTGAGCTAGAGGCGGAGCAGCGTGTCGTAGCGCGCACCCATCTGATCGGCCTCGGCGGCCGCGTCAAGGGGCGGCGGCAGGTTCAGATCGAACGGCAGGGGCGCGCGGGAGGCGGCCGCGTCGTCGTCGACTCCTTCGTCTTCGCAGAGTACGGACGACGAGGATCCGCAGTAGCTGCGGCAGTCCTCGTCCTCCCCCTCCGTCGGGGCGGCGCTGCGCGCCACGGCGGCTGTGGCGGCGCGGGTGGCGCCGCCGCTCCACGACTCTACGGTGCTGCTGTGGCTGGACGTGGCCGCGGCGGCGGCGGGGGCGGCGGGGGGCCTGCTGTGCCGCGGCGGCGGGGCGGGCGGGAAGTTGGTGCGGGCGGTGGGCCCGCGGAGGGATCGGGCGGCGGCGTCGTAGGCGCGCGCGGCGGCCTCGGCGGAGTCGAAGGTGCCGAGCCAGATCGGGGTCTTCTTGGCCGGGTCCCGGATCTCGGCGGCGTAGCGCCCCGACGGCCGCCTCCGCACGCCGCGGTACCGGATCTCCGGCGACGGCGACGGCTGCGGCGGCTTCGCCCGGCGCATCGCGGGACCGCGGCGGGGGACGCGCGGAGGTGTGGTGAGGTGGGTAGGGGGGGAAGGCGGTGAGCGGACCCGGGGCTCGGGGCTAGGGTTTGGCCAGTAGTTTATTTTCCTTTCCTCCCCGCCTGCTCTGGGCTCCCTCCCCCTGTGCTGGTCTCCCTGATTTTTTTTTCTTTTCTTTTTTCTTTTCTTTTTGCTCTACCTCTGCTTCGGTTTCTCCTCCCTCCCCTCGACCACCACACCACCACCCTCCGCGCCGCGTCGCGCTCTCCCTCCCGCCTGCGCCCCGTGCCCGCTTGGTGGTGGTGGTCGTCGTCTCCGCTCTCTCCTCGGGCCGCTGGCGACGCTGCCCCACCGCGCGCCGCGCCCCCGCCACAATTTGGTTTGGTTGGCTGGCTCGCTATCATTTCCCGGCGCGCCCGTGGGGGCTTTGCCCCCCCCGGCCCCGGGTCGGCGTCGGCGTCGGCCTACCCGTGTTTTTTTCTGCTTGGGGGCATGTCGACGGCAGCTGGAGCCGGCCCGGCATATTCGGGTGCGCTTAAAAGTTGCTTGCGAGGCGATTAGACGGGGGGAGGGAGATACGACCTGCCTGTGGCTGACGGAGAGACATGTAGGTGCGTGCTACTACTTCTTGAATGGTACAAATCGCTATAAAAAGGCCATGTACTCCTCTACTACCTGGCGTGTATGATTGATTGATTCTTCGCGGCCGATCGAAACGGATCGAAACCGGCGGTACCCGTTGGATTAGTCAACTGATCGCTGCGTGCATGTTGTGCACGTGCTCTTTTGGAGAGCGCGTGTGTGTTGCCTACATTTTTATCGTACGGTGTGTGATGTGCGTAGGATTTGACTTCGTTTTTTCTCGTCTTTGCATTCTTTTACGAGTCGTCATCTTCGTTAAGCGGCTGCAAATATATTTTCGATGCGATGTGCAGTCATTTGTGGATTACTCGTGGCAATTGGCAAACATCGACAACTAGTATATGACAGTACACTGGACATGTAATTGTCCAGCTCCCTTGAAAAAAAAAAGGGTAAGTGTCCTTCTACAAGTGAGTTCAACATAGAACTATAGAAGATGCCTCTCACTCAACAGTGTCCGGCTGTCCGCGTGCTTTTAGGTGCTTAAGATCGCCTAATCGCAGCTAGAGTTTTCGATGTGACCTGATGGGAGTTGGATCGAATGGATCGAATCGATCCACGCAGCAAGCAAGCTGACACGTATGGCACTAACTAGCACGAACAATTCTGTATTTCTATTTTTCTACCGTACACCCTGTATCGTGATAGCTTTAGGTCGAAGAAGTAACTTAATAATGCAAGCCGAGTTCTTAAAAAATGATGCATTTAGATTTTTCTTAAAGTAGAAGAACTAATTTCGCAGCTTTGCTCAAACTTTTTCATCCACCTTTTTCAGTGCTGATGAAATAGCTTTCGTGGTTTGGCAATATTTTCAGAAAAAAAGCCTATCAACGGAAAAGCCTTGGCCGTCGATTTCCGATCGAACGGGCCAGCACCCGGTCGCTTGGGTTGGGTCCGCTGCAGGCCTGCGGAGGACCCGCATGGCCGCTTGAGCACGAGCACGAGTGCATGACACGAACCCATCCGGCGACCGTTTCCATTTCCGGCGCGCCTCGTTCGCCCACTCGACCTTTCGATTCGCGCGCTCCCAAATTCCCCCGCCCGTCCCAGCCGCCCCCCGATCGACAGCGCCGCCTCGCCGCCACTCCCCTCCGGTCCCCGCCGGCATGAGCTCCACCTCATCCGGGCGGCGGGCCCCGTCGACGGCCGCGTCGTCGCCGGGCCAGAAGCGGGCGAGGGACGAGGCCAGCGGCGGGTCCCCCTCCGACCCCAACTCCGCCACCCCCGCCAAAAACCCTCGCCGCACCTTCGGCTCCTCCCCGTTCGCCGACTTCGGCAGCTACATGGCCGCGAAGAACAGCAAGCTCGCGGCGCAGTTCGAAGCCGACGCCTCCACCTCCGTCGCGGTCGCCGGCGGGTTGTTCGCGGGCGTCTCCATCTTCGTCGACGGCTTCACCATCCCTTCTAGTCAGGTGTCCGCAGCGTACCGCCATCTCATCAGCATTTCTCACACCTAATTAATTAACCGCCGAATTTTGTAGCTAAACCAGTGGGGTCGTGGCGATCTAATTTTATTTTGTTTGGGGGATTTTTAGGAACTGAAGGAGATTATGCTGAACAATGGCGGCCGGTTTGTTAATTACTTCTCGAGGCACACGGTGACCCACATTGTTTGCAGCAACCTGCCTGATAGCAAAATGAAGAATTTGAGGTATGTAAGTGTAGGGCAAGGGAGCCTCAGAGTTGCTGTTAGTATGGCTCTGCCTTGATTATGATGATCGTTTTGCTGTTTGATCCAGAGCATTCAGCAAGGGACTACCAGTTGTGAAGCCAGCATGGGTGGTGGATTCTCTGGCAGAGAACCGGATCCTCAACTGTATTTTCTCTTGTCCTTGCTCGCCTTTTCGTAGTCAGTGTAGTGCTGAATGATCTGCACCCTTAATGCAACTTTAGCTGAATGTTGCCCCCTTTTTTTAGGGCTTGAACATGTTGCCTTTAATGTGCTTGTTGGTAACAGGTTGAGTGAGATGTTATTGTTTGGTTACACACTGCCTGTAAACTTCTCCTGGGACTGAGATAGATGTTTTTATTTTTATGACCAGCAGGGTGTTCCTTATCTCGTTAATTAGAAGTATGGTTCAGTATGAAGGCCTATTTGTAAAAATTATATGTGAAATCATGATCTAACACTAATTTTCTTAGTTCTGTACACATATGCCCTCATTTGTTATAAGAATAGCAAGATTTTATTTTATTAAAATATAGACTTATGTACTTGTAGCCAAACTTCACAACCTACGCTGGTGCTTGATTAGCTTCTACACACTTGTGAATCCATATATTCTTATGCATTATCTTTTCTTGCTATTTTGAACTCAGGTGCTCCATATCAAATAAGTCAGAATAGTTCTTCAAGCCGAAAGCAAATGAAGCTTTCTGCTTTCTTTTCCGAGAAACACAATGAAATGCGTCACCTGGGGGAGCAAAACAATCAAAATAAGGACATTGAGTTCCAATCATCGTCTGCTCAGGAGGGATCACAGTATCAAAGTGGGGGTGTTGAAAGTGAAGTTTCACTGAATAATGTGGAGTTATCAAATGATTCATTATCCTCAGATGAACTGAAGGCATCAACATTTGAAGAAAGAGATAGTGGAGATTTTGCCGTTGATGAGGGTGATTATGATTGTGAAACTGCATGTTCAGAGAGGAGGGTTAATGACATGGATGATGATTGTGGTGTGGCTCAGTCCCCTGATGCTAAGTCAAGGTGTTCAAACTTATGCAGTACAAGCTCTACAGGCAGCCATTTGTCCTCGCCATTGGTGAAAAGTGCACCTAAACCTTCTAGTCGACCACATTCAACCCTTACAGACCCAAATTTTGTTGAGAATTATTTTAAGGTATGTTGCTGTGGAACAAATAACAATATTTGATTTGTCATTTTTGCATTTAGTATTCCACTATTGGTAAATTTTCCATTTTATTTTTTTTAAAGCTTCTGTTACTAGCTTTGCTCCTCAGATATCTACCCATACACTGTTCCTGCAGTTTTTTCATACTTATTAATTTTTATGATTTTATTTGGTGTTCTAGTACTCTCGACTGCACTTCATTGGGACATGGAGGAATCGGTACAGAAAGCGCTTCTCAAATTTACTAGAAGCTAAAAGTATCAAGTCGAATGCTGATCATTCAGGGAAGAAGAAAACAATCATTCATATTGATATGGTAATCTTTTAGTCCTATGGTGAGCTACAATAAAAGAATTGCATCTTGAATGTTGAATTCTTTATCAGAGATTTTTTTTTTGTTTCTCCTATGCTCTTGGGCATATTATTTTCACTGTGACATCCTGTTTGGTTGCAAAAATCTAAACAACCCTCTAAATATAGGAAGTCCGATCAGTTTGCAGTATGGATTTCAAATATAGTCTGAATCCAGTAAGCATGATGAATTAGTAATTTACTTTTAAAGAACCAAAGATCTTATTAGGAATATGATTGTTTACAGAGTGCATGGTGAATTGTGAGTTGTGAATGCAACTACGTACTGACTAATGTTCCATCCTAGTAAACAAAGTTTCCTGCAGTTGGATTCTATTTGAAAAGAGAGTCAATTCCCAGCCCTAGAGACAAACAGATGGTACACAAAAATAAGTTTATGCGTGAAAGGTTCAGCCCTAGCTATAGCTTCAAATACTAGTTGAATTCATCACGAATTGAAAGCCATTTTTTTATTTTTCCTTGTGCCATACCATGCAATTCCAACATGTAGTTTGGTAACAGTTTTCATCAGGAATATCTTTGAGTTGCTTGTGTTAAACATAATTATCTTGATCGTTGCCATAATCTTTCCTCCAGGATTGCTTTTTCGTGTCTGTCGTCATCAGAAATATGCCAGATCTGCACGATAAACCAGTAGCAGTTTGCCATTCGGACAATCCTAAAGGAACAGCAGAAATATCATCTGCAAACTATCCGGCACGAAAGTACGGTGCTCCTATTTTATTTTATTTTATTTCATTTTACAACGGGAATTTGTAATTTAGTTATGTCATTATGTGAACGTATCTGAAGATAGGTTACATGGTGAATTCCAGGGATAAAGGCTGGCATGTTTGTTAGAGATGCTAAAGCTCGGTGTCCTCACCTAAAGATTGTTCCATATAAATTTGATGCATATGAGGAGGTATGTCTTTAAGGATTTAAGTTACTTCATTTTATGGCTTTGTCTTGTTGAATTTGGTAATTTGACATACTGGAATTCTTGTAGGTTGCTGATCAGTTCTATGGGATTTTGCACAAACATTGCAGCAAGGTCCAGGTACATTTCAGGATTGTCCATGCTAGACACAGCACATGTTTGTTGGTGATAGACCCACAAAGTTAGATTCTGAGAGATTTCCATCTACAACTCTGATAATATTACCTACAATCCAGGCTTTGAGCTGTGATGAAGCCTTTTTGGATATGACTGATTGCTTGCATGATGATCCTGAAGAAGTAACACGAAGAATCAGAAGTGAGATTTTTTATGCAACAAAGTGTAGTGCTAGTGCAGGTATTGCTGAAAACATGCTCCTAGCTCGGTTAGCTACCAGATCAGCAAAGCCGAATGGACAATGCTTTATCTCATCTGAGAAGGTATATGCACGTTGCTAACTTCGTGTCTGCGCCCACTGTTATCTCTATATAAAACTCCATTTTCTAGGTGATTTTGAACGAGGGCCTTTTGGAACAATAATTTATGTAGGATTTTCATAGGATTTTTCCATTCCTTGCTGTAGCTTGTCTCAATCTGTTAATAGCATGATGTCGAAAGGGACGTGCAATTTACTTACTGCGACATATATTTGTTATAGGCTGATGATTATTTAAGCAGTCTCTCTATCAAAGCACTTCCTGGCGTTGGTCATACAGTTTCAGCTAAACTTAAAAGCAAAGAGATTGAATATTGTGGTCAACTTCGCAACATTTCAAAGGTTTGTTGGCATTATTTGTGTACTGTAACCTAAACCAGTAGGAAGCAAAAAATGATTTTTTTTCAGTCCTCTATTTTACAAGTATAATATTATGTTCCAGTTTTGGCTTTAAATGCCATTTACTACATAATAAAATGATTGTGCTCTTTACAAGTCATAAGAAAATTATCTGGGTCATCTACTGTGTGATGCTCACATAATCTATACCATATTCTTTAGTTTTATAGATGTGGTCTCTGTTAGACAGGAAGGAAGGTTAGCTACCCTTTGGTTGGCCTAGAGCCCACACGTGCGTTGCTACCGCTAGCCCAGAGCCTGTGATTGCACTAGTAGTCTTGATCGCTGATTAGTGATAGACTGATCGGCAAGGACATTCTATTTGTAAGCCACATGCCTAGAACTTGTTACCTATATATGGACATGTACATCACGTGGTGATCATTCCATCTACAATTCTGTGTGTCAATCTTGCTTACACTATCAGCTGAATACCTCCAAACATGGTTACTACGTGCCGGTGCTTCTTTTGCAGGATGCCCTCCACAAGGACTTTGGAAAAAAGATTGGTGATCTTTTATGGAACTGTTGCAGAGGAATTGATCATTCAGTTGTTGGTTCTGTTCAGGTTAAAAAAAGAGCATCTCATTCGATACTTCAGCTGTGAACATCCACCTACTTTGCTTTACTGAAAACTGGACTTGACTGGCGCCGGGGATGAAAATACCTGGAACTGGCAACTCTGCTGGTCTGATCAGGCTCCCAAGAGGCCAAGAATGCCTAAGAAAGTGATCCAGAAATAACAATTTGAACTGTTCATTTTTAGTTAAAGCAATTGAGCTGCCTGATTGATGGATACACATACAAAGTGTTGCCCGGTGCGAATCTGTTTGGGTTGAGCTTGTAGTTCCATGATAATCATGTTGCAAAATTATGCATCTCATCTTCTGCATATAGTTCTCTTAGGTTGGTATTAAATAAATTTGTTTTTTTAACGTTATGTATCCTTGTTCTTATTCCATGAAAATGGATTACTCCATCCCTGTCGTTAAGTCTAAAAGAACTAACGGCGAGTATGCTTATTATACATGGGGTACCAGCATCAAAGCATGAAGGATAGTTGTGTAGAGCTACTTTATTTGTTTTTTAACATGTTGCCCAACCCTTTGTAAGGGAAAAATGATAATAAGTTTAGTGATATTAAATAGTTAACCAGTGTGGCCTACTAAATACCGTCCTTCGCACAAAATGCAGGAAACAAAATCTGTGGGCGCTGAAATCAACTGGGGAGTCAGATTTAACGACAACAAAGATGTGGGTTTCTTTCTGTTTCTCTGTTCTGTATCATTATAGCACTATGGCTTTCCATGTTTGATTACTTCAATGTTGGTTGCAGGCTGAGCATTTTCTTACCAACCTCTGCAAGGAGGTTTCTCTACGCTTACAGGGCTGTGGAGTTCAGGGACGTACTATTACCCTTAAGGTTATTTCTCCTGACTATACACACTTTTCTTTTGTTCATTTGTGCAATGAGTTGTTAAGGTATCAACTGAATGTTTGCATTGAAGGTGAAAACAAGAAGGGAAGGTGCTGGGGAGCCAATAAAGTATATGGGATGTGGTGACTGTGAAACCACAAGTCGCTCCATGACGGTACGGGGTTCACTGGTGCATGTGAATGCATATTCTTAATTTTTAAGGGGAAAACAGTAGCTTTTTAGTAGTTTGTTTTCTGTGTCAAGTTATTATATTATGTAATTTTGATGATACATGGAGCTAAGTATTTATGCTGTACTATGAGTTCTGAAAGTGCGCATCATTATATATATTTTTACGGACACATATTATATATGTTATTTGCTTCTAAACTCTTGTGATGCTGAAATGTTATATGTTCCAGGTGCATTTTGCATTCTTTTAATTTCTAATCTTACCTCCCTGTACTGTTTCAAAGATTGCAGGTGCAACAGACAGTTTTGTCACTCTCCAGAGAATCGCAAAACAACTGTTTTCAGCTCTTCGCCTAGGTAAATTCAATACATTCTTTTCTATGGATACACACTAAGTGCTGTAGAGCTTTAATGAAATACCCATCTCTTCGGACTCCCTTCTGTTGTCATTGACTAAGCTGTGCAAACTCATATTCCAGACGTGAAGGAAGTTCGTGGAGTTGGATTGGCAATGTCAAAGCTTGAGCATGCGGATTTAGCTCGGGCAGGTATCTTTAGCCACTTTGCTCCTTTCTATCTCCTTATAAATTTCTATCTCCCTTTGGTTTGGTGTAAATATACTTTTCAGATTTCAGTAGTAGTAGACAAAGAGTGATTTCTTGATAAAATAAAAAGTGTGAGCTTTGTGCATTTTCTTCTGATTATAAGCATCTCAGAGCAAAATATGTCTTAAAAGCTAAACTTAACAGTAACAACTACACCTGAAACCTGCACTGTTTGTCTATCTATTGATTCTAGATTCTTTTCAGTAGGTCGATACTGTAAAGATCGGTGCTAGCTGACATCATTGCCACTGTTTAGATAAAGAGCAGTGACTTCAATGGTTACCACTTACCAGCAACTTCATTTGATTCCTGAACGTTTGAAAAATATTCCCACATGTTGCTTTAGTCCTTTGTAACATTTTCCTTTTTTAAATGCTTTGCAATGTTTTTCTTATAAAGGAAACACTATTGGTGATAGTGCCTGAAATAAAATAATATACAAGACGTTTTTACTGTAAATTTATGCAACAAGTCAACAGTTCTTACAATTTACACATTACCCCTTTAGTTCTCAAAAACTCGCACACTAAGCTAAAATTTAGTAAAAAAAAGTAGCTCTATAACCAATTAACCAGCAAACACTACCCTCAGTTTCCTAAATAAGAGCCTGGGACTTGCTTATTTTGTACACTTAGCTCCGTAATCCTAATGGTTCTTATTCTTCAATGAAGCACCACAAGGGAATATGCTTGAATCATGGCTTGCTTCACCAGCTGCAAAACTCAAGAAACGCCGCGATGAGATGCCGGGGAATGTTGATGTTGCAGGTATTGGGCAACTGCTGCAGTTATGTGAAGCTATGTTCATGGTGTTGACCGTGTTCTGCTCATTGGGGGGAAATATAAATATTGACTGTTTGGAGGGTTTCTGTAGGGACAAGCGCACAGCAGGATTTGAGAAGATCTGGACCATTATCTATTGGTGCGACATCTCAGTCATCAGAAAGGAACCTTAGAAGTGATAGGTCTACTGGAGTTCATAATGTCCAGCTACCGCCATTATCCCAACTTGATCTGGAGGTCCTGAAGAACCTTCCTCCAGAAATAATGTCTGAAATGAATGACATGTACAAGGGAGAACTGCAAGGTCTACTGGACACCCTCAATAAAGATAAGGGCAAGGAAAGTAGTTCAAAGTCTCTTTCTTTGCCAGCAGTTACTCAGAACTCTGTACCTGCTGGTGATGCAAAGCTTCAAGGATACAGAGATCACAAAGACTCCATCCATTTAGAGGAAGATACTAAGGTGAGCTTTGTTGAAAGTCGGAACATAGTGGTGCAAGAAGGTTCAAAATAAAGTACAGGCACACAATTCAGTTATTTTAGGCTGTTAGCACTTTATCTTAATACTTCAATCCCTCCCTGACAAACTTTCACTGTCACCCTAGGTAAAATCTGACAAACAGCTATCAGAAGTTAAAACAGCCAATGATGCTTCATGCTCAAGAGCTTGTGAATTAGTTGAGAAAACAAAATGTGTTACACAGCTTGATTTGATGCCTGATTCTCTAAGCCAGGCAGATTTCGCAGTTCTGCAGGAATTACCTGAGGATGTGAGGGCTGATTTGTTTAGCGCGCTCCCATTACATAGACCAGGAGATCCTACATGCAGCACATCCAATGTTTCTGAAAGTAAACCTCTTAATGTCGGTGGAGCTGAAGATAGATCTCTTAATGATGGTAGAGCTGATGATCCAAGAGATCCAAGGATTTTTGTCCCACCAGGAAGCTTTCGGAAATGGATTGAACAGTTTAGAGTTAGCAGTTGCTTGATTCTGAATGTAATTGCAGAGCAACACACAGATTCGAGCGGTAGCCGACCACTGTCAGCTGTTTTGGAGCCTTTAGCATCATTCCTATCTTTGTGCCCAGGCTTAGGTAGTGAAGAATGGAATGAAACACTGTCCTGTCTATCCGAGCTTCTTAGACAGTATATACAACTGAAGGTTGAAACTGACATTGAAGAGCTCTACAAATGTTTTTGCCTTATGAAAAGGTAAAGTACAAATTGTTTTAAGCACCATTAGATACATCTATTTCTTGTGACCATCAAATCGACATAAATGTAATTAAGTCATGAAACAATATTGGTGTATCATTTACAGAATTTCTCGTTGCAGGTTCGCGACAGCATCAGAGTTCTTTCTACAACTACACGATAGTATTCTTCCTTTTCTACAGGTGAATTCCTTGTGTGATAGAATCATACTGTGCTCTACATATGGCATCTAACCACATGACATTGTAGGATTCCGTCAGCCAGCATTATGGTG
This sequence comes from Cenchrus fungigraminus, assembly GCA_036936925.1. Lineage (NCBI taxonomy): Eukaryota > Viridiplantae > Streptophyta > Magnoliopsida > Poales > Poaceae > Cenchrus > Cenchrus fungigraminus. The sequence continues at coordinate 58,171,008 of CM072776.1, read as the reverse complement.
GGACACTGCATTTCTAGGTCGGTGCTCAAGTTCAAGCCATTTTGCTGTATGAAGATGCAATGCCATAGAATTAGTATGCCCCCTTTTGGCCTGTCAGTCATCGTTCCATTGCAAAGACAAACTACAGTCTTCATGCCGGCAGATTCCTTTTGGACGGACATGTAATTATTTCTCCTATATGGACAACTGACATGCTGATGATATAACCACAACATTTTAGAAATGCATCAGGCAGAATTTCAACTGCACGGGCCTTTTGCTGTGACGTTCCAAATGAGCTCCCTTCTCATCACCGTTATAGAACTCAAAAGGTTAATGTGTGAACGTCAAATTACCATGACTATGATGTTTCTTAAAGCCTAATATTTGTGGCATCACTGTAAAGAGTTGATATTTGCATTATCTGATATAAAAGTGTTCGATAGCCACAGTAAAAGTTCATGCACAATCGTCGGTAACCTGAAGTAAATGAGCAAGGACGAAAAAAACCCATACATTTGTAGATGCCACGAAATATTTTCCGGCCAAAAATGGTTAGATAGAGATATATACCTTTCAATTGAATCAATCTATTGTTCCACATAATCTTTCACCTTGTGCTTGTATTCATATATAAAATATACATGCTTTTCACCTTGTGCTTGTATTCATATATAAAATATACATGCTAATACATAATATTTCCCATGTTAATACCTAGTATTTCCCATTTTTAAAAAAAATGAGGCTACAGTTGCTCCAGTGTGGCTCGTCCAACCAACATTAGTATAGCATACGGCTGTAAAAACCGCAAAAAGGGCCTACCAAATACCAACAGAAGGGCATACTACTGAAAAAATGTTTGTACATTGAATCGAGGCACACCAATGAAACCCTAGTCTTGTTCTCCCGACTCTCGAGTTGATTGGTTTTCGAACAGTTTCTCAATGCTTTCATGAGGATCCTACAGACAAAAAAAAAAAGCTCTGATGTAAAAGAAATATGGCAGTTAAATATGGCAATCAAAGGGATGCAAGAGGAAAGGCACTTGAATTTAACAGCTGTTCTAAGTTTCATGCTTCCATGAACCTGAACTACAGTTAGGACGCTTTATGCATCGAATGAGTTGTCCAATAGAAGGCAGCAAACAAGAGACTCACCCTATCTCGTCTGCTGTCTTCAGCACAATGCTTCTGAAAATTGACAACACAAAGTCATCCAAGTTGACTAAGAAGCCAAAACTGTCACTGGTTTGCTTACAATTCCTCAGTACATAGTTGAAGCATCAGCTGAAAAATGATGGAACATAAGATTATCATGAGAAAACAGGGAAGCAATATACAAACCCACCTTGCAAGCTTCTAACGTGTTCTAGATAACCAAATGCATAGCCAAGGTTAGGTTGTAAAGGAATTCATGAGTACAAATGGAAACAATAAGGTGCTTTTCATTGACAGAATACCTTGACAAAGATGTGTTGGGTCAGGATTATGCTGATCAAAGACCATCCTAATTCCTAACTAGATGTTGCTTGTCTCAAGTCAATGCGGTACAATGTTGTGCTGTAAGCAGCTTTGCATATGCCACTCACAGATATCAAACTGCAAAGATTCCTCCTGGTTAACAAGAAAAGAAAACTGTTTACCTTTGGGAAAACTCCAAAATATGCAGGCATGTGGTTTCTTTAAAGAAGGAAAAAGCGTAGTGCACCCACCCATGACCCAAAATGAAAATGGAAATATGCATTTTCAGCTTTCAGGTAATAAACATTCTGAAAAGAAGTGGTGCAAACAACATTCTCTATGAGATCTGTGCCTCTGGGAACACTTACCATTAAACCTGATATCCGAGATGGAATATCTGCTTTCAAAATGTTGAGCTTGGGTTCATAGAAAGCATGCAATTTATGCAATTGCCCACGAGGGAACGAATAGTAACTGAAATGTACCATCTTTTTGCAGGAACGGAAGTGGCCAGTCAGGCAGCTTCTCCTCTGAGTTCATTAACCACACTGCCAGAAGCCTCATTCAGGCTATTAGTCACCATAGCATATGTCTGAGAGTTAATATGACACTGTCTATTCTCCATAGCAGACAGCAACTGTGAACAAACATCGACATGGCCAGCTTTGAGCAAACCATCATTTAGAATTTTCCATACAACTTCATTATGATTATAGTCCATTCCAAGTATGTCACAAAATAGTGATTTAGCCTTGTCATAGTCCCCTTCATCACAGATGCCTGTAATAAGATACTGGTAGGACTCAAGATGAGGCTGAAACCCGCAATCTATCATGTTGCTCACAAATGACAAGGCCTTGTGAAAAAGCTTGGTATCACAACAGCACTTGATAAGCATTGTGTATATCTCTTCATTGGGAGATATACCTTTTTCACACATATGATCAAGAAGTGCACATGCTTCTTCAAGACGTGCTGCTTTGCAAAATCCTGCAATGATAGAATTGTACGTCACTATTGTGGGATTTACACCATACTTCACCATCCTTTCAATAAGCTGCCAAACTGTGTCCAACTCTACCCAGTTCCACAAGCCGGAAGTGTCTACATAATGAGCATTACCCAAACTTGTTTTTAGAAAATGCTTGAGCAGAAGACAATAGGTCCAGTAATTCTCTTCACATGATGCATCAATCATGCGCTTTAGAGTAGAAAATGCACGATCCATATATCCCATATGCCCACAACCATCAATGAATACATTATAGGTAACCACGTCAGGTGAAACACCGCCTCTTTCCATTTCGCCAATTAGATGCTCGGCCTCCTCTATTTGACCTATTTTGCAGTATGAGTTAATGAATACGGTGTATGTGGTTGCACTAGGCTTATTTCCTGATGAAGTCATTTCACTGAACAGCCTCTTTGCATGGTCATGCTTCCCTTCTCTGATCATTTCATCGATAAGTATTGTATAGGAAACAATGTTACACTTAATTCCCCTTAGACTCATCTGATCCAGTATAGGCAAAGCCTCATGCAGCTTTTTTTGTTTACATAAAGCATGTAATAGTACACTATATGTGTACGAATCTGGCTTACAACCCTCATTGACCATCTTCTCTATAAGGGTGGCAGCAAAGTCAGTGTTGCCTGCCTTACTAAAACCATCAATCAAAGATGTATATGTTACGTTTGTTAGGACTACTCCTTTTCTCTCAAGAAAAGAATAAGCTTCTTCTGCTCTTCTAGACTTGCACAGTGCATCAGTGAGGACATTGTATGCTTGCTCATCAGGTGTCAAGCCATTCTGCTCCATCATTTCAAATAACCTGAAAGCATTATCAAAATCATGTCTGTTGCACTGGCCTTGTATCAGACTAGTATATGTGACAACACTAGGAGTTATTCCATCCTCTTGCATTTTAGTTATTAAAGCCATTGCCTTGTGAAGTTTTTTATCCTGAATTAGACCATAAATCAATGAACTGTAAGTCCAGACATTTGGCCGGCAACCTTCATGTTCCATCAATTTGAAGACCTCTAGTGCAGCACCAAACTTCCCAATCTTGCAATAGCCATCAATTATAGAGGTGTAGATGACAACATTAGGAGTTAAACCATTAGCCAAAATCTCATTTAATGTCTCCTTAGCCTCTTTTACCCTATCCTTCTTGATGAGGACATTGATCAACACTCCATATGCCTGCAAATCAAGTTTGCACTTGCTTGAGATCATGACATTCTTTATCCTTAGTGCATCATCTATCCTCTCAGCCTTGCAATACCCATTAATCATGTTAGTGAATGTAACAACTGTAGGTGTGAAACCTCTTGCAATAGCACTGTTCAGTAATTCTTCGGCTTCATCAGTCTTCCCATCACATAGGCCATGAATCAAACTGTTGTATGTCCAATCATCTGGATCACACCCATTACCTTCCATCAGCGACTTAATCCCCGACGCATCATTTGTTCTTCCCAACTTACAGTACCCATCAATCATTGTGTTATATGTCCGAACACTCGGAACCACCCCTCTCTGAGGCATTTCATCAAGCAACAACCTAGCGTCATCAATCCTACCCTCCTTACAAAGACCTTTCATCAAGAGCGTATATGTGTGCAGATTCGGAGAGCACCCATCCTGTTGCATCATGAATAGAAGCACAAGTGCCTCCCTAAGATGTCGTGCTTCACATAGTCCCTGAATTGCTATGGTGTAGGAGTACTCGTTTCTCCTGCAACCCAGCAGCGGCATCATCAGGAGCAACCAGCAAGCCTTCCTCAAGTCACCCGTTCGGCAGTACCCCAGAACCAATGCATTACATGTGAATGTATCAAGCTCCATCCCAGACTCCCTCAACAACTGAAAGTACCGGTGCGCTACAGCGAGACTACCCTCCTTGCAGTACGCCATGATCATGGCGTTGTAAGTCACCGTGTCCGGCAGCAATCCATCCTGCACCAGCTGCGAGTACACCTTCCCCATACACTCCGTCATGTCGAACCGCGACAGTGACCTGAGCGCGAAGTTGTAGCACTTCGGGGACAGCGCGAGCCGCGCGCCACCCGTTCGACGGATGGTCTGAATGGCGTCGACGGCCTCGCGCAGGTCCTCCACGGTGCCGGAGCACCCGATCATGGAGACGACGAGCTTGTCGTAGTTGGCGGGCGCGCGGCGGCGCGCGAGGAACCGGAGCAGCGCGGCGTGGGAGGCGGTGGTGTGGCGGAACCCGGGGCGGCGCCCGACCCACTCGAAGTAGGCGAGCGCGGTGGCCGGGTGGAGAGGCTCCGGCGGGGCGCGGAAGAGGTCGGCCACGTGCGCGGCGGTGACGGAGGGGGACAGGCGCTTGTAGGCGGCGCCCTTGTTCCAGCGGCGCGTGGAGATGATGTGGCCGAGCTGCGCGACGATGCCTGGGGTGGATGTGGAGGCGGCAGCGCCGGAGGGGCGGGTGACGGGCGGGAGGCGGGGCATGGTGGCGGTGGGGTTTAGGGTTTTGCGAAGGCGGCGGCGTAGAGGTGTGGGGTTATGGGGGGTTTAGCCGCGCGCCGGCACGAAAGCGGCGGCGGCGGCGGGTAATTTGGGGTGCCCCGTTGCTTGCGCTTGCGGGTGAAGGCGTTTTGCCACAAGCCGCTTGCTGAGGGATAACTAGTGAGCGCGCAGTCCGTTTTAGAACCAGCACCCACAGCTGAACAGTTTTTTTTTTTTTTTTTTTGAGCTTGTTTCTCAAGAAACAGAACACAGTGCGGCTGAGTCCAATTACTCTCCCAAAATAAGTGCACTTCTAGATTAGGTGAAGATATCAATATTAGTGGAAAATTACATATATACCCCTATGAAGATGTAATCATTGCACTTTCGGAGGAGAGGAAGTAGAAGAAGACAATTACTTATCATACATTACCCTGAACACTTCTTTAAAAAACATTAACCAAACGCTAGTGCAAATTTAAGAGCGTTTCCAAAAGACTATTTATATCTTTCTTAACTTACACGAATAGGGATTTTGGTGAAAAAATATACTCCAACAGCAACTCTAAGAGACTACTTATATTTTTCTAACTTACAAAGACTAGAGATTTTGGTGAAAAAAATACCCTACAACAAAATCTTCAATTGTATATCCAAATATATACGTCCTTTATTCTGGATTTCTCACTAGCCAAATATGAAGAACTAGGATGACTCTCTCTAGACTACAAAAGATATATAAAAGTGGTTAGAGAGTATAAATATATAGAAAACAATTTTTACTCAAATGACTCTCCAAATCGTGATTTAGAAAGTAGATTTTAGAAAGACTCTTGAAGATGCTCTAAATGTCTTATTCACCTTTTAATTAAGCACGGGAAGTGGTGATAAACACTTCCCTAACATCTTCTAAAAAACACATCCCTTGCTATCTAACGATGGCTCACATACAATACAATCAATTTGTTTGGAGTAAGAAGCGGAGTAAGTAAACTCATTTCAGTCTCAATCGTGTGGATTATTACCGCAGGAAGCAAACTAATTTCAGTCTCAATCCATCCCAAATTCCCTACACCGTATGCATTATTAAGGCTTCGTAATCGTTTTGGTTACTTGGAAGGATTGAAGGAATCATGAAGTCCCCAAACAATGTGCGGAGGATATTACTGTAATTTCAAACGATACCTCATAATCAAACGCTGATAGCATAGTTGTGGCACTTGGCAGCCACAGGAAGCCATACGCCCATATCACGTTTATATTATGCGACATGATGGCGCAGATGGTGCGACGCGGTGACGACACCCACAGCACCCGGACGAAACAAGAAGCAAGGCCATACGCGACACGATGGCGCAACTGCGTGACACGGTGACGACACCTCGCCACACACACCGTCGACGTCGTCGCCACTGGCCATGCCTTGAGCCTCATGGCCTCCCGTCCTTTCCTCCTCTAAGCTTCTCATCAGCGCTCACCACCATCATCGCCAGCCTGCTCGCCAACGCGATCTCGCTCCGTTGACAGCTCTCCGCCTTCCCTCTCTGCTACCAACCCCAATCCGCCGCCGCCGCAATGCAGTTCCTTGCCTCACCCGCGCCATTCTCCACAGGCGCCGCGACGCCGCCGGTGCCGCCGTCCGTTCGCCTCCTCCGCCTCCCACCCTTCACTCACCTCCACCACCGCCGCCGTTCCCCGCCCAGGCTCCTCGCCCTGACCGCCAGACGACCGCCGCTCCACACCGCGCGCCGACCCGTGCTCTCACCCGCGCACACGGCTGCCACGGCCACCACTCTCACCATCACCATGGCCACTGCCACGGTCGCCACAGGGCGGGCGGGGGCGCGGCGGTGATGCGGGCGGCGAGGGCGATCGGGCTGGCCGGCGTGGCCGACGCGCTGCGGGATCGCGTCCAGGTCTGCTGCGCCTCGCTCGGGATCCTCCTGGTGGCCGCCGCCTGCCCGCACGTCGCGGCGCTCAACTCCGTCGGGCGCCTGCAGGCCGCGCTCATCGCCGTTGCCTACCCTCTCGTCGGGGTAATGTTATAACTCAACTCCTGCACATTTGTTAGTTTTGAGTGAGAACTACTAGAGTCGAAATCAAAGCAAATGCTACGAAAGAATCGCGCGTCCACAGAAAAGAAGCAGCAGCAGCAGCAGCAGCAAATAATTCATGGCTTCCACTTTTTTTTTTCTTTTGAGAGCGGCTTCCACTTTGTATTGAGCTGCCTTGGATAGAGGTTTGGGCCTACAAAGGCTGGATTCAATGCCCACAAGTTCTGCACCCTAACTTGGGCTGGGCCTCATTAAGGAATTCTTTAGGTAGTGCTATTCTTTAGTTTTATCTAATTATTCCTTTTGGCGAATTTTTTTATATATTTTTTTAATCATTTTGTAAAATTATACGACGGTTTCAAAAATTTTCAATTTTGACAACCAATCGCCGTGGCCCACAGCGGTTGCAAGGCTGCTGCCTGCCGCCGTGGGTGCAGACGGCGGTTGCAGTATCCCCACAGCGGCAGGCAGCCGCCTTGCAACCGCCCTGGCGCACGGCGGCTGCATGTGGCCAACCGCCGTGGGCCATGGCGGTTGGTTTTTTTAAAATTTAGCAGAGAAAACACACATTTGCAATGGCATGTACTGTGCTAGTACTACCCTAACGAAGCACCTTACGTACTGATAACATACCTTAGGGAATTTAGAAATTTCATTACAACATTCCTAATGAATCTAGTTACACGAGAACTGCCCGGAGAGCATAGAGCCGCCGGAGTGTTGCGACGGCATGTAGTACCCAGGTGGGGGTGGAGGTGGTGAAGGTAGAGGGGACCAATCTTTCTTGTGGCATTCACAACTGCAGGTCGAACAATTGCAGCACCAGTCTTCTCCTGCGCTAGACGATAGATCTGGAGAAGTCAATGCCTCCAACAGCTCCCGCTTCAGGTTGTAGATGACGACGTCCTCGAGGTAGTCGATGTACTGTTGATAGGGATCAATAGCTGGTGGATCCACCCATTACGAGAAACCGCAGTTCTCTGCTTGGGTGGAGTACTGCAAAACACAAGAAAATGTTACCAAACCAAAGAAAGATGATGAGGAAATTTGTGGACATTACTTACCCATGCATATGGGCAGTGCCAGAAGCGACGACCGGAGTTGTTCCATCCCTGGTACACTTGCATCACGCAGAACTCACCGTGTGAACACCTAGGCCACAACACCGTTTGCTTCGGTGCGTAGCTTCTAACATCACGCATCGATCTGAAGTCACTCTTGCCTTTCAGTGGGAAATTAGCTTCGAAATCTTCTGATTGCTGATGCCACAACTCAGGACCGAAACCGTGTCCATCCCCACTCTAGGAAGCCATTGTTGAATGCTGTGAGAAGAAGACAATGGAGTGAATGGTGGTATATATAGAAGGTGGCTGGTTGGGTGGTGGGCCCTTCGATCCGTGGGAAGGGAAACGAAACAGTGACTCGGAGAAAACACACCCTAGTACTAGGGCACTGTTGCTTTGTGGGCCAGACGATCCGTGGGAGGGGAACGCGTCAGTGACTCAGAGGAAACACAACGACTCTGCATATTACAGTCACTGTAATGAAACACACGTAACGGATAAAACACTCTAATGCAGTTCGATTAAAGTTCTTAAGGATACAAACCGAGGACCCTAGTTGACGATGTCATGAAATCCAACATTATTTCATACAGTCCGGCTAATACTGTAGGTCTACTGAGTACAACGGGGGGATTTCCCCTTCCTGATGGCATCCGGCCCAGCTGCCTTGGCCCGGCGAGCCCTCTTCCTCTCTCTATCGGCTTCACGGGCCTGGGCCGCTTCACGTTCTCTCATCTCCTGACGCTGGCGCATTTCCTTCTGCTCCTCCTTCTTTTTCTCCTCTCTCTTTTCCCACTCAACCATGTGGAACCACCTCTCCCTTGCATCACGGGCTTCTCCCTCGACGTAGCTCTTGTCGAAGTCGGACTGCTCGGTATCTAGCCACTGCATGAAATCACAAAGAGGAGGTGGAGTCTTTTTCCAAAGACATGTCAGCAAATATTAAATTACAAATGACAAATGAATAATTGAGAAATGTAGTAAATCTTTACTTTGGCTCTAAGGTTGCGGTCGAATGGCTGGATCGGGTCGTGCGTATAGTTAGCGCACATGAAGAACCTCATCCCGTAGGCGTACCCCAGAATCTTACACCTAACAAGCTTGCAATTGTCACCGCAGAAGCACATAGGAGTGTCGATCCCCTGTGGCACCTCGACATTGTCCTTCCTCTTCGTGAGGAACTCCAAGTCCAACTCAGGACCTGAGGAGGCTATTGCGAACCTGCAAAACAAGATTAGAACAATCAGAGGCAAAAAATAATACAACTGAATCGGCATAAAAAATTACGAAAAAGAATAGAACAATCACCAGCAAAATAATACAAATAGAAGTTCAATTATTACAATACAGTACCATGCATAAGTTCATACAAGAAATATAGTTCAAATATTACAAATTCCGAAATTAAATGCCCTAACATTACAAGTAACTATGATCATCTGAATCCTGCGTTGGTTCTACGCCCACGTCCACGGCCGCGTCCACGTCCGGATAGGGGTTGGGATGGTCCTGAAGTTGCTGATGAGCCCACACTGGCCGTAGGTGGTGCGTTGCAAGCATAACTTGTGGCTGTGTACCTCTTGTACGTGCGACCCGCGTTGTGGCACTTGTAGCACATCAGTACCGGAGGTCCAGCTTCTGCTTCGTACATGTTGTTCCTAATCCTCTTCTTCTTCTTCCGTCTTCCAACACCTTGGCACAACTGAGGATCTGAATTTGGTATGTGCACAGCATTTTCTTTGGGGTTCTCAGTAAAAGTACCCTGCACGAGGTAGCTCTGAATTGTTCGGTTCCAAATGTTCCGAACAGTTTACTTGGCGTAGTACCATGTCACGTACCTATGGTAGCTGAATTGTTGTAGTTCATAGCATACAGCGATCACATGTGAGCAGGAGATGTGTAGTAGCTGCGGCTTCCGGCATGTACATCTGCATATTTGGTTGCCAAGTTCAGCAACTTGATGCGTCTTTTCACGGGAAGGGCCTAGGCGCATTTTCCCTTTGCACTCAACCTCATAGCTCCACATAATTTCATTGTCACCAGACTGGTGCCAAGGCTGCGCTGTGACCTTGTGTTTAAGTGCTTTATCCTGAGCCTTGGTCAGATACTCAGTCATTCTTGTGCAGTATCTCATTTGAGTGTTCCTCAGAACCTCATCCGCTATCTTGCTCCTTGTGTGAAAATACAACATTGTACGATACATAAAGAACTCAATGATGCCAACTAGAGGAAGAGGTCTTGCACCGCGGAGCACACAGTTGTATACCTCAGCAAAATTAGTGGTCTTTATCCCATGTCTTGCTTCGCTCTCGTCAAACATGAGACACCACTTTTCCTTAGACTCATTCTGAATCCACTGGCTGAAGGTCTTCACAGCACACCCTCTTCTACGCCTGACTTGAGGGCCATCTAATCCCACATCCTCGAGAGAAATTGGCTCCTCTCCAGGTTCGGGATTCACTGGCCTCTTTGCTATCTCCTCTGATGCCTTCTTTGTCAGATCATCTAATTTCTTCCAGATGGCATCAAACTAGGCAACCTAGGTAAATTGTGGTAGGATGCTTCATAAATACCCCACCTATGCTCCAACACTTTCTTCTTTGCTTGGTATGCCTTGCCGTAACCGATGGTGTACCCAAATTTTTCCTCAATTGCACCGATAATTGCCTTCGGTGCATAATCAGAGCATTTCACTATGTGAGGGTACATGTGGCTTGCAACAAAATCGGCTGAAATGTTTCGGTGCCTTGCATCCATACAATCAAGGGTACAAGTGTGACCCTTCACTTCTTTCACCTGTAAGTAATTATCCCACTTCCCCATATATGCATACACTCGAAAAGAACAATCATCCTTCTTGCAACACACATTATATATCCTTGAAGAGCTCTTGACTACCCTGAACTCCCTGTGTAGAGTCATGGTGGATCACTGCTTCACTGCATCCTTCAGATGTGCAGTACTAGGGTACATAACGCCTTCACAAACCTCATTCTTCGTGTACTCCCGGCACATTCTCACCACTATTAACAGTACACCGGGAGAAATCGTAGTTCTGCCAATGCAAGGGCACATGATCCTCAGACTCATCATCATCATCATCATCATCATAATCATCATCTGAAGAGTCCTCTTCCAATGCACGTTCATCAGCTTCCAACTCTCTCTGATATTGTCTCATCACCTCTGGGTTTACTTCTCCCTCATCAATAACACCAGTGATAACATAACCTCTAGATGCCTGCTCACCCTCAGAATCCCCTTCTTCCTCCTCTTGTTATTCACCTTCTTCATCATCTTCCCTTTCTTCAGCACCTTCCCCTTCTTCAGCACCTTTCCCTTCTGCACCACCCCCCTCGTCCACATCCTCAGCTTCCTCATGCACTTGACTGCTAGACCCACCCTTCTGGTAAACTTGGACAAACAAAATCACAGGCAAACCAACTCGGTATGCATTTCTGATAAAACTCCTCCATCGTGGAGTCCCTTCAAGTGCCATGAGCTCCCAATACACTGGTGCACTTCTGTTAATTAGTGCCATCACCGACATGCATTGGTGCTCTAAATCTACTGAAAATGCCTTGACCAGCCAGTTGGTTATAGCCTCCCAAGTTCTTTCTCCTGCTCTTGAAACATTTTTCTCAATTGAACTATAATTTGACAAGTCAACTCCTTGTGGACCATATATAATTTCTCTAATTCCATAATATAATTTGATTGTGACTGTCTCCGACATGTCTGATTCATAATAAAAAGCAGTAACTGCTATCAAATACTACATCCACAGACTAAGAAACAAATAAACTTATATCTAAACTAAATTAACAAACTAATCAGCCGCAATCTACACACTTAACAGTAAATATGTTACGTAATATAAACTACAACTACAGATCTATAAACTACAACTACAGATCTATACTCCAGAAATCTATACCATACATAAATCTACAGAAATCTACAGTACACCGAAATAGCAATCAGTGAAATTAGTGAAATCAGTGAAATACCTGCAGTGAAGCGAAGAAGCAGCAGAGCTTCACTGCTCCGCACCCTCCACCTCCCCTCTTATCCTTCTCAACTCTAACCCTACAAACAGGACATTTTTAATACTACAGATCTAAAGAAACGCAGTGAATCACTAAATACGGTTTCTAAGTATATGTGCTAAAAGGGTTGAAATCGACGAAATACTTACAATGAAGCGAAGAACAGGCAGAGCTTCACTGCTCCGCCCCCTCACTCTCTTCTCTTCCCAACCCTCTCTTTCTTTTTTTCTGAATTTTTATGACATTTCCGAGCTAATTTTCGGCTTATATAGAGGGCAGAAGACCTGCCGCCGTACGCCACGGTGGCTGCGAGGCCCCTACCGCCGTGGGCTACGGCGGTTGGTCATGCCGCCGTAGCGCACGGCGAATAGTCCTCAACCGCCGTGGCCAACGGCGGCTGACCTCCACACCCGTGGGGGCCCCGGCTGTTGGCCGAACCGCCGTGGGTCACGGCGGTTGATTGTCAAAACTGAAAATTTTTGAAACCGTCGTATAATTTTTCAAAATAATTAAAAAATATATATATATAAGCCCTTTTGGCGATTAGGCTTGTAGTCCAATGGTAGGACGGTCCAGTGGGACGCTACCCACCAGGGTTCAAATCCTGGTGCTCGCACCTTTTCCTGAATTTTTCAGGATTTACCGGCGTTATGCGTTAAGTGGTAAGCGACGTTCCCGTCGACGACGAGGCGCCATTGGTGACTTCGGGAATCTCCAGATCTGCCGGTACTCAGTCCTTCAGAGGTGCTCATAGGGGTAGGATTTACGTACGTGTATTCATAGGGGTGAGTGTGCGTGCGTGTTGTGGTAAGCGACGTCGCCATCTCCAGATCTGCCGGTACTCAGTCCTTCGGAGGTGCTCATAGGGGTAGGGTTTGCGTACGTGTATTCATAGGGGTCAGTGTGCGTGCGTGTTGTGGTAAGCGACGTCGCCATTGGTTCCGTATGTGTATTCATAGGGGTGAGTATGCGTGCGTGTTGTGGTAAGCGACGTCGCCATTGGTGACTTCGGGAATCTCCAGATCTGCCGGCACTCAGTCCTTCGGAGGTGCTCATAGGGGTAGGGTTTGCGTACGTGTATTCATAGGGGTGAGTGTGCGTGCGTGTTGTGAGCGTCTGCGTTGTACTGTGTAATTCTAAAAAAAAACTAATTATTCCTTTTATGTGAATAAGATCACTGACGTAAGTAGCATGTATCACTGAAATATTCTTTTTTCTTTCCCAAAATATCCTGGAATATTTGATGGCAGAAGACAGAAGTAGTACAGCAAAATAGAGGCCCTTTTTTATGAAAACGACACCGAACACGTCGTGTGCTTTGCACAGTAGATTAACAAGTTGCAATCGCAAAAAATCAAAGCCGAGACATGTTGTAGGTGTAGCAAAACCGAGCGCGGCACGATGATGCGACCCGGTGACATTGGTGACGACACGAGGCATTACCCCGGCCCGGGCCCCCGCGCCCACGCCCGTCATCGCCAATTCGCCATCGCCTGGCTCGTAGCCACACGCCCGCCACTTCTGGTCCAACCCCTGGTGGACCACCCCCCCCCCCCCCCCCCCCCCCTCTGAGCTGCTCACCACCAACACCAACAGGCGGCAGCGCCGTCAATCGCCTCGCCGAAGCGATCGATCTCCACCCCCATCTCCGCCTTCCCTCTCGCTGCCGCCCGCCGCGATGCAATTCCTCACCGCCTCCGCCTCCGCCTCGGTCTCCTCCCCGGTCACGCCGTCCGCGCACCTCCTCCGCCTCTCGCGCCCCCCGCCCTTCCCGCACCTCCGCCGCCGCTGCTCCCCGCCCAAACCCCTCGCCCTCACCCACCGCCCGCCGCTCCTCCTCGCCTCCCGTCCGTCCCTGCTCTTCGCCCCCCGCGCGCACGGTGGCCACGGCCACAACCACCATCACCACCACCACGACGGCCATGACCACCACCACCACCACCACGGCCACGGCCACCACGGGGTGGACGCGCACGGGAGAGGCGGGGGCGCGGCGGTCATGCGGGTGGCGCGGGCGATCGGGTGGGCCGACGTCGCCGACGCGCTGCGGGAGCACCTCCAGGCCTGCTGCATCTCCCTCGGCCTCCTCCTCGTCGCCGCCGCCTGCCCGCACGTCGCGCTGCTCAACTCCGTCGGGCGCCTGCAGGCTGCTCTCATCGCCGTCGCCTTCCCGCTCGTCGGGGTAATGCCTACCCACTCTTCTTCTTTGACAGCTTTGACTATCCTGTGCAATCTCAGGGGATCACCACTGGCACTAACTTAGTTCAATTAAACTTGTGCTGTCAAGCTATGGTCACAGTTGCTACACATAGCATTTGCACTTTCAGAGGAACTAGTTAGTTTCCAACTCATGTCTATTCTAGGTTGCAGTAATTTCTATGATAATTTGTTGCTAATAAGGAAATTGAAGCATCAGATTGGGGTCTCAGTTATAAGTATGCACATCCCAAGGACTTCATCCATTGAAAACACTTTTGACATAAGCTTTTATGGGATTGAGGTTGAGATGATTTTGTCTAAGAGCTTAAGTACAGAGGAAAACTGCTATTTGGATGCTATCACAGAACTTTACTGTTCTTGTTCAAGCTTAAATTAGACAGCCTGTTGTGAGGCTTCAGCAAGAGCTTCATGGCAGCTGATATGTCAGCTGCACCAATATAAAATGAGATTAATTCAATATGAAACTGTTCATCGATTTGGTTTCCTCCCTAACATGGGGGATCAGAATAGTTTGTTCTTGTGAGGCTTGCTTAACATTTCTTGCTTGTTGATTAGGTGTCTGCAGCGCTTGATGCTCTTGTAAATATTGCTGATGGAAGAATAAATATCCATGTTCTTATGGCTCTTGCTGCGTTTGCTTCTATATTTATGGGAAATGCATTGGAGGGTGGCCTGCTTCTTGCAATGTTCAACTTGGCTCATATCGGTACATTTCTTCTGACAACAATTGAAATTCCCATGTGTTAGCTCCTGTTGTGTGTATTTAAAGTTTCTCGCTCTTATTTCTTACAGCTGAGGAGTATTTTACAAGTAAGTCAATGTTTGACGTGAGGGAACTGAAGGAAAATCATCCTGAATTTGCTCTGTTGTTAGAAACAAGTGGTGAAGAATCTGTACAGTTTTCTAATTTAAGCTACACCAAAGTTCCTGTGCATGATCTTGAAGTGGGTTCTCATATCTTGGTCAGAGCTGGTGAGGTGTGTTATATCTTGTTACTTGTATAGAATTTCGTCCTTGCATTTCCTATTTTTGTTTTCAATTCATAGCTTCTTTGTGAATTTTTTTACTCTGTTTGTAACTGAGCACAACAGTTTGACTTATCTTTTTTTGCCCTTCATGCTGTTGGTGTTCTTGTTCTGTATGTAGAAATTTATCTCATTTTGGTGCAGCTCTTGTATTCTTTAGGCTGTGCCTGTTGATGGAGAAGTCTACCAAGGTTCATCAACTGTCACAATTGAACACCTAACTGGTGAAACAAAACCTCTTGAAAGGACAGTGGGAGATGCCATACCAGGCGGTGCCAGGAACTTGGAAGGAATGATGATCGTAAAGGTTTGCCCTTTTTCCCCTTAAACAAAGAGGCTGGTTATCTGGTTCCAACTTTCTTTGATGAAGAGAAAGGAACCTAATTAACCTTTTGAGATTTAACAAAGGTTTAGTTTTAACAATCAGTAGTTGCTAGTAACAATACTTCTTTGCTAGTATATTATGTTTCCTTCTCTTCTAGGTGAATCATTTGTTGTCTGTTTCGTTATAGGTGACCAAATCATGGGAGGATTCAACACTCAACAGAATTGTCCAATTGACTGAAGAGGGGCAGCTAAACAAGCCAAAGTTGCAAAGATGGCTTGATGAGTTTGGAGAGTACTATAGCAGAGTTGTGGTGGCTCTTTCTTTGGCTGTTGCACTGTTGGGTCCGTTACTCTTTAAGTGGCCCTTTTTTGGTAACTCAGGTAATCCTCTAATGTTACACTGCTGTATTAGCCTGTTATATATATTCTATAGAACATATTATGTACTTCTTCATTGTTTAATGTAATACGCTTTGGATAACTTTCCTACTGTCAATTTTGATTTGCCAATTTAATCGATTTGATACACTTAGCTCCAGAGTCCAGACTAGAACTTTCTGTGCTCTGACATTTTCTTTAGTTTGTAGGGGTTCAATTTACCGTGGATTAGGACTTATGGTGGCTGCATCTCCCTGTGCATTGGCTGTAGCTCCATTGGCATATGCAACTGCAATCAGTTCTCTTGCTAGTAAGGTATACTGTTCAAAAGTTTCAGTTTTTCGATCTCTTCATTTGATGTGATGCAAACTTTCTCGGCTTATGAATTTCATGAAAGCATCAAACATTTAATTCATATTGTACAAGTGTGAGCACAGCTCACAGATCCTAATAAAACAAATTAGTTGAAATGGTACAATTACTGCATTTATGGAGTTCCTCCTGGATTTGATGGGAGATAGAGAGAGCGCCACATTGCTTTCTGAATACCCCCTTTTTCTACGAGCTGCTCCATTTCCACCTGGTATAGTGGATTGATGAATCTTTCTTTTGCCCCCCTGTAGGGAATTTTGTTGAAAGGTGGTCATGTCTTAGATGCTCTTGCATCTTGTCAGTCTATTGCTTTTGACAAGACAGGCACGTTAACAACAGGGAAGCTTACATGCAAAGCAATCGAGCCTATCCATGGACATTTGGGTGTGACAAATGGTCATAGTGATCCTTCTTGCTGCACTCCAAACTGTGAAAGTGAAGCTCTAGCTGTTGCTGCAGCCATGGAGAAAGGAACAACCCATCCTATTGGAAGGTAGAAATAATGGATAACTTCCAAAAGTCTGTTTAATTGTTTTGTTCTGATTTCCATGTATTCTCACAACTAGAACCCTCCACTTGACCAGCATGGTCCTAGTTAGCATGAATGCCACTGAGCTTTTCTATGCCGATTCAGCAAAATATAGATTCTGCTGTTCTTTTTTGTATAATTGGCTGGGGCTTCGCTTAAGCGCACCTAGGTGTACATTTAATAGCATGTTTTCGAACACCACACTCAGTCTTGATGTAGATTTTTCATGTCTTTTTTGCACTAGTTGAAGCAGGGCATTGAGACTTGCAGCGCATATAATATAGGTTCTGCTCTTCGTTTTGTTTTCTTTTGTGCACTGACATTTGTAAACTAGTCAATTTTCCAAACAATTGACATAGGGTTTGCATGATCACAGGGCTGTTTTAGATCACTCTGCCGGGAAGGAGCTTCCAGCTGTTGCTGTAGAAAGTTTTGAATGCTTACCTGGTAGGGGAGTCGCTGCTACTTTGAGTGGTGTAAAGGTATGTATAAATTTCATAATATGTTTCAATCAGCAAAGTCATCTGGAAATCTTCAATATATCAAAGAACTTAGCTGCTGTTAGATACAACTTACATGTATTACTTGAAACACCATTGGTCATTAATGTATGCTGTAAATCGCATGCGTTTCATCTTCATCCAATGGAATTGTGTTGTTCAGTGGTTATCATATTCTCCCTATCTAGTCACAAGTCAACAATTTAGCACTTTTTTTGCTGTTTGGTCGGTATGGAGTAATTGGAAGAGCCAGCCTTTGACATGCTAGCCTAACACCTCATACATCTGCACTGCAGGCAAGAAACAACGAAAATGGGCTGTCTGAGGCATCTATTGGTTCTGTGGACTTTATTTCTTCGCTATACAGATCTAATGGTGAATCAGAGCAAATAAAACAAGCAGTAAAAAGTTCTGCATATGGGCCTGAATTCGTCCAAGCTGCTCTGTCTGTTGATAAAAAAGTAAGTTAAGTTTCATGTATCTGGCCATGTACTTTGTTCTAGTCCACCTAAGTGATGAACCACCACGATCCCATCTGATTGCACAGTCAGAACCACCAAAACACATCCCAGGTGGTTTCAACGCTAGTATTTGATCCGTCTGATATGGGATTATAGGCATATAGCCTGTGGGCCTCTCTATTCTGAAACTGGATCAGCAGGTGTGCTGATAATTTGAATCTGATGCATGATTTGTATTGAGTTGCATGCACCAACCAGTTCAACCCAAAAGCTTAAGCTTATGAGGAAAGGTGGGCAATTCACTTATACTCCAACACTCCCCCTCATGTGCAGGCTCCCTCAAGCCGCATACGTGGATATTGGAGTGGGCTGTAATTATTTTAAGTAACGCGCCCGCCAGGATTCGAACTCGAGACCTCTGGCTCTGATACCATACTGAGTTGCATACACCAACCAGTTCAACCCAAAAGCTTAAGTTGATGAGGAAAGGTGGGCAATTCACTTATACTCCCAACAATTTGGCTGGTTTCGACATTATAGCCTTCTTTGAGTCCTACATAGAAGTTAGAACCTCTGAACTAGGTCTTCTTCAAGTGAAGCTGACCTTAGATTGCTTTTTCATCGAAAAGACCATAACCTTGCCTTGTTTGGCCAAAGACTCAGTCAGCACTCACCAGCGAGAAGGTTGTTTCAGTGACTGTATCATGTTGTACACATGGTTCTGCCAGAATGCTGATTTCATCTGCTTGCAAAACAAATACACAGATTTGACTGTGTTATCACCTTATGAGCCTAGCCCTTAGGTTTCGTAGTAACTCCGTGTCTGACCAACAAGCTTTTGAGTGTACAAAGTACCCTCAATGAGGAGTAAACTGATGTTAAGTGCATGACATTCATATCAGCTCGTTTTTTTTTCCAGGTAACCCTTTTCCACTTCGAGGATGAACCCCGTTCTGGTGTTTGTGAAGTTATATATACCTTAAGAGAAAAGGCTAAACTTCGCATCATGATGCTCACTGGAGACCATGAATCAAGTGCCCAGAGGGTTGCCAAAGCTGTTTGTATTGACGAAGTCCATTTCTCTTTAAAGCCAGAGGACAAATTGAATAAAGTAAAAGCAGTTTCAAGGGAGCGAGGTGCAATCCTTTTACGCATTAAATTGTAAAATTGGAAACCTATACTATTTATGAGCTCAACCATGTATCATAGAAACTTGAACTTGAAGTCATTTTGTTTACGCACATCTTCCTTGTGCTTATTCATCATTTACCTGTGTATTGGTTTCCAGGTGGAGGCTTAATAATGGTTGGTGACGGTATAAATGATGCACCAGCTCTTGCAGCTGCAACAGTTGGAATGGTTCTAGCCCAACGTGCCAGCGCAACAGCAGTGGCTGTGGCAGATGTTCTGTTGTTGCAGGATAATATTTGTGGGGTGCCTTTCTGCATTGCTAAGGCCCGCCAAACAACTTCACTGGTACAGATTGTTTGCATGTGTGACACTTCAGCTTCACATGCAATGTTGCTATTTCTTACAGTTTGAGGTTTATCCTTACAGGTCAAACAAAGTGTGGCTCTGGCCTTGACTTGTATCATTTTTGCTGCACTTCCTTCTGTCCTGGGATTTCTTCCTCTTTGGTTGACGGTACGTTTCTTGTCATGGCTAGGTGCCTAGGTGCATCTGTGTTTGCATTGCTAGGAAATTTGGCAATTGTTCTAGTGATCTGGGCCCTAGTTAAATTGTAGGTTTAATAAATGCAATGTTATAGATACCCATTGGTAGTACAGCAGAGTGGTACCTTAACCCTCTACACGAATAGTGGATTTTAATACCCATCTATTGGGTTCTTCACACATATTTCCATTATGCATTCATAGCAAAGTGTCATGGTATTTGTTTGTAGTCCTTTTCTCCCCCGTGCTCATATTTCTATCTTCATTACAATTTCCAGGTACTTCTTCATGAAGGAGGAACCCTTCTAGTGTGCCTCAACTCAATACGAGCCCTGAACGCTCCGACATGGTCCATGGTAGACGATGTCCGACAGCTCGTTGATAGACTAAGAAATTATTTCTCATCCAAGTTCAACAACTCTTCATCAAACTATATCGCGAACACTGTTCCTTTGTAGATACCATGTACATCAACGGTTCTTTTCTTACCTTCTGTGTGGTACTGTTTGAATTTAGATGAGGGGTTCTAACCTAATTTTTGTAGGCTATACTCTTATCACCACCATGTAAAGAAAAAATTTTGGCTTAATGTTGAGCTAAAAGTAAAAAACAGTGCTGGACATTCTCACGATGTGCCATGCTAGAATCCAAGTGGTATACCACTGTTTAGATCAGGGATGTACTGCTCTGCAAGTCGATTGATTGGTCATTGTTAGTCAGTAACTGCTGCCGAAGTTCTGTAGGGGATTGTCAATCTTGTAACTCCAGAGAAGACCAAGATCATCTTTCCGGATCCAAAAAATGGAGGGCTACTACTGGTACTGGTAGGCTGGTAGGGCAATCTTGTAACTCCAGAGAAGATCAAGATCATCTTTCTGCTATGATCAGACGTGAATGAAGTGCCACATAGACGAAAAGAAAATGCATCATTGCCGATCTAGGAAGATACATTGCATTGAGAGATTGAACCTGGACTTCAGATAAAGCACAAGCAGTTAACAGTAAGTTCTAGGTCGTAACATTCAATTTACATATAGATATAGAGTCATTATAAGAAATACAAAGCGAAAGGACATCTGTGAAGTGTAAACCACCACCCTGACCAACTGTGGTTTTATAATAGAAATATAGATGAATAGAATTTGCCGATGCCATGCCATGATATGTGGCCCCTTTGGCATAACTTATATTTTGTCCAGAATCAGTTTTTTGGCCTTTTTCAAAAGAAGGTGGCTGCGGCTTATTAGAGATGACTGTGAAAAGCATATTATGCGCTATTTAGTCCACCCTCAAATTAAGCTAATCGGCTGCACAACCCTGTCATTTGGGTAAAACTCGAGGTGCTGGCAAGTATGAAAAGATTGTGTACGGGAACTTCGTCATGTAAATTTCTTGGGTGCAGATGTGCAAGAAGAAATACACTGAAGTATTCCCTTAGAATCTCAACAGTGTGTTAACCGGAAGTACATCACCTTAAATGTTCAAATTCTTCTAGTCAGCTTAGATGATCAGGGAAAACAGTCTACCCCACACCCCCCACACCCGCCAAATCTATGAGGGGTGAAATATATCACCCCTCAAACCTATGCAACCGGTTGTTTCACTCCTGAATTATCCAAAACTGGTCAAATTACACCTTGAAGAGTGGTTCTGGACGGCGGTTTTGCTACACTACCTTGGTTTTGTCTTTTTTTTTTAAAAAATGGTACAATCTTTGAAGAAATATAGTAAATCACAGAAAAATCATAAAAATGATAAATTCAATTTTGTTGGACTCCACATGAGTAGATCTAAACAATGAAAAATATATGTATGATTTAGTACCTTTTTTTGTTGTAGCTTTAAATCTATGCTTTTTTGTAATTAATTCGTAGCTGTAAAAAGATGTTGGACTACATACCATATCATATGATCATTGTATGGATCTACTCATGTGGAGTCCAACAAAATTAGATTTTCCATTTTATGATTTTTCAAAGATTCAGACAAAATAAAAGAAACCATGTTACTGTAGCGAAATTGCCATCCAAAACCCTGTTTCATGAGGTAATTTGACCGGTTTTGAAAAGTCCAAAGGTGAAACAACCGGTTTCATAGGTTGGGTGATGTGTTCCACCCCCTATACGTGGGGTGGGGTTTGGGGGTGAAGTAGACTCTTTCCAATTATCTGGAGGTGTTTTGTTTCATTTCCAAGACAAGACAGATCACAGGTATACATCACAAGCAGAGCATTGCAAACATTAAATTGAGAACCAAACAGATATATCCTAGATCGCATTGTAGCTGTCATACAAATATATTCGGCTTCCTTTTCCGACTTCTTGCTTAGTGTTTTCCTCTCATAACAAATTTATCATAAAAATCAGTGTGCAATATTTTTCTCTTAAAACAAATCTGCCGTACAAATCAGCATAATATCTGCCGAACAGACTCCATCAAACAAAAATATCTACGAACTCTCCATGTACATTCAAAGCCAGCAACGTCAAGCAAAGCAGCACAATTGTCTTCATGATAACTTGATGCTATTTCTAAATTCAAACATGTCAGCTGCACAGGAGAGATGATGCCGGATCAATCAAAGGATCACTATCGGCAGTTTCCAGTGGACTATCCAAAACACACACACATATCAGGAAAGAGAAAGGAACGGTGATGAAATTCAGGAAAATAACTACAATACCTCAACCTTTCACAGGGAGGAGGCGCAGCAAATAGGGATATATTGCATCCAGCTAGGGACTGATTGGAGCCTCTGAGCCCGCCCAACTCGGCAGGGGTGGCGCCATCCATCTTCCACCACGTGTGGGGTGGCTGTAGAGCTCAAGTGTTATGCATCTTTATTTGGAAATCTAAAAGCATAAAATGGTGTATATAGCATGCATTCAAAAAATAAGCGCCCTGCCTGTTTTCTCTATATCTATGAGTCTATGACTGTAAAGAACAATAAATTTCCACAAGAAACTGAATATAGAAGCAAAGCCTATTCTATCTTTTATTTGTTCTTTTTGTTAGTTGAATTAAAAGAATACTCTTGGCAAAATTTTTGCCAATGCCATGGGCTACAGATATACTGAACAAAGAGGCATCCATGATCCACGTGGTTACTAAACATTAAGCAAGAATAAATGCAAACGAACCTAAATGCTAACACAAGAAGACATTGGTTTAGCTGATCCTAACATAATCAACTGATGAAGGCCTTAACAGTGGCCAATTCGAGATGGAAAATGTGAAGTAGTTTACATAAAATGATTTGCACCATTAACCGGTGACCGCGAAGACTCGTACCAGCTAATAATTTATACTCGTCATTAGGATTTTTGGGCACAGTTCTGCATGCGTAGAAACAATAAGCAAGACGACACATACAGTAGTCCTGTGCTTCATTAAAAAAAAAGAAAAAAGAAGAAGAATAATACATATACAGAGAGCGTATGTAGAGGCATTGGGAGTCGATGCATATACATTTGTGGCTGCTCCGCCCCGCGCCTTCGGTCCCCGCCGCTGCCGCCGGCCGAGGAGCTGCTGCACCCGCGCTGCCGCTTGCTGCGCGGCCGCTGGATCGGAGCTGCTTCGCCCTGTGCGACCGCTCCCCGTCGCGGCCGCCGGAGGCCCCGCCCCGTCGCGTCGGTGGGCACGCCGCCGTCCTGGCACCCCTGCGCGTTGAACCCTACCATCTGGATGGAGAGAGAGAGAGAGAGAGAGAGAGAGAGAGATAAGGTTTGCTTCCTGACCGACGGGAGAAGAGCACATGCACATCGAGGGGCGGGAGCACGCGCCCTCCCCTAGCCGTTGGTACTGGCCGTCCTCCTCCCCGAGCTGCTCCTCGCGTCGACACCCGGGCGAGTTGTTACTACGGGGGGAGGGGTCCGGAGCGAATCCAAGGAGAGGACAGAGGAGGGCGGGACTACGGGAGGGTACCGCCTGCGCGCGCTGTTCCGCCTGGGGAAGGAGGGGGTCCGGCCGGAGCGGATCTGGGGTAGGGATGGACAGCGGCAGGGTCCGGCGCGCATAGACATTCGACAGCGGATCAGTGGGCACTCCATGCACAGACGGTTAGGCACACGTGAGACTTCAGCCCAAATGATAGATGCATAAGCACCCAATCATAATTTTCAACTCATGAACATGATTTTGCGAGAAAATAGCCTTCATGATTACATAGTTCAGAAGGAAAAAATACATTTACGAAGCTACCATTCCATGCAAAACTTTTACTACCTAACAAATAAAGTTCATTACCCACCAAGAAGTTAAGATTATTTTAATTCTGCAATAGTTTTCTAGATTGAACATACTAAGAACTGCTGAATCACATCATCATTTTATTGACCGAAGTCATTCAGCAGAGAAATACTCATTGGGGCGTTTTTACTGAAGGTTCTGCTTTAATCAAACCAACGAAACTTCCTATCAGTAGAGGCGTAGAGCCCTCCAAGCAGCCGAGGAGACGGATCCATTGCCATCATTATTTTGACCTTTACAAAGATTAGACAACATGTGATTTATTTGCAATATCATTCTTAATTCTCCATGCATGAAGCATTACACAATAATAGCGTACAGACCAAATTAAATACCGAGTAGCACATCTTACATCTTTAAGTTGAGCGATCTTGCAGCACTCAACTTAGACTGTGGTCACCTCTATCAGTAACATGTGACATTTACACCATTCGTCTTTGTAAATGATAGCATTTCCTGTCAAGGAAAACGAACAATTAAATTTAGGAACTAAGTGCATGAACATCAACATGAACCACCTTGGCGGCTGCAGAAAATCTAGGGGTTGTAGTTGTGCTGGTAGAGCGGATTCTGTGATGAATTTGAAACCGTTTAAAAAAACGTTTGACAAAACATTTTCTTCAAGCTGTGTAACACTGCAATATCCCTACCCTTTTCTTTTCTTTTAATTTATTTCTTATTTTTGTTTTCTTTTTTCCTTTCTATTATTTTTTCTCTCCTTTATTTTCCATTTTTCTTAAAATTAACATTCTCCCATTCGCCGTTCTCTTCTCCGGCCTTCTCACGAGGCTCCACCCACTGCCGCCGACCATCCTCAGCATACCGCCGCCATGCCACCGCCACTCTCCAGGCTTCACCCGCCGGACATTTGTCAGCGCCCGCCGTCAGCACGTGCCCACCTCTATTTCGCCTGCCCGCCCGTACACCATCAGGGGCCGTGGCTGGGCGCCTTGGCCGCTGCCCATGCGCCACACGGGCCGCAGTTTCCACATCTTCTGCGCTGTCGATGTCCCCTGCGTGGCTACGTCGGCCATCGGCCCCAGCTTTGCGCTCGCCACCAGTCCGCATCTTTGCGTCGGCACCCTTCATTGCGCGGTTGCGTCGGCCGCCGGCTTTTAAGCCCCTGCTGGCCACCATCCTCTGTTCCCCTGCGCCTGCCGCCGGTTCTCCAATCCGTCCGCGCGCCACCATCCTTGAGCCATTTATTTTAATAATTAAAGAATTAAAGCCCATTGTTTTAATGCTAGGGAGAATAAAAGTGAATAATACCGTACAAATATTTGAGGATGCTTTAATTTTATTCGACTTAAGTGGTATACCGAACGTACACCACTTGTGAAGTTGAATAAGGAGACTGGTGAGCCACACGCGCGCGCTCACTCGCCTCACCGAGCCGGGCCGAGGCCATGGCCGTGGCCGTGGGTGATGTGGGTGTGGCGTTTCGAGACGAGACGAGCGGGCGGTGCGGTGCGGTACAGACGGACAGACGTGATGTGTTGCGGGGCAGGAGCACCTTTTGCCGTTGAATTGAATAATCCTCGGAATATTTCCAATGGTGATTTGCTTACCTTACCCATGACCGTCCAGGTTCGCTGGACCGTGTCCCGTCCACGTTCCAGATCTAGATCTAGGCGCCTCCCTTGGCCTATATAAGGGCACCCGCCTCCTCTCCAACTCGCCCATTCACGCTTAGATACTCCTGTTCAGGAGATCTCTTCCTTCTCCCTCTCTATCTGCTGTGCTATTCGCATTCCCATCACTTGCACCGCACGCATGGTACCGGCGACAAGCCTCCAGAACCTCGACTGTTGCAGAAGATCCTGCTCGGGATAGATGGGCGATAAGGTTTTTGGGGAGCGTCTTGACGCGACTGCTCGCTTCCGATATAGATTGAATTCCCTTTGACAGAAGATCCTGCTCGGGATAGGTGGGTGAGCGTCTTGAACCTCACAATATAGATTGAATTCCCTTTGTTTATGGAGCATATGAGAGAAAATATGAACGACTACGGTCACATGCCCCATTTTGGCAATTAAGTCCAACTTGAGGAATTTAAACTATATTGTGGGGAGTAGCTATGCTTAAGGTTAGTTTTATAATCCAAAGAGAAAGATTGGTCTGTTTTACCACTTTGGACTCAAGGATCATAGCATACTTCATGGAGAGAGACAAGCTCTCATTTTGAGACTACAAAAATCACTAGATGAAAACATTAGTCTCAAAAACACAAATTGTAGAGTGATCTCCCCCTAAATAGGTGCATCATGAGTTTGAGTTGCATGAAACGAGCACTTAGTCAATTTAATGATCTTAGGGAGGTCACTTCACAATTTGGTCAAGGCACAAGAGAAAATAATTTACAAATAATGAAATTGTGCCAAGATTACTTACTATCACCAAGAAAGTATTTGTATGACGCTATTCAAGAGCTGAGAATATTCATTTGAGGTTCTTGAATCAATCTTGAGGTATATCACTTTTTTGGGCAGTACTGGGCCAGAACCGGTCAGACCGGTTTTACCAGTGAGCCTAAGTGAAGAAATCCTTCAAGTCTCCAACAGCTCATGATGCCGGTATATCTTCATGAGTCTTCAATTTCTAACAATCACCCTGATTCTTGAAGCTCTATAGGTCTGAATTCCCAGATCCCGGAACCTCCGAAGAATTTCCCGAAGGTTGAGTTCCTGCAGCAATTTCCGGAACCTCCGTAGAATTTTCCGAAACCTCTGGGGTCTGCACTTCCAATGAAACAGGGATGTTTGGCCCTTGGAGTTGGTGTTGAAGCTTGGGAGTTTTCTTCATCTTTTCTTGAGCTTCAACTTGGTCTAGCATTACCTTTGGCCATACGCTTGATTGACTTACAATTCCACTTTTTCTTTTATCTGCACCATTTAAACCAGTTTGCTCTACTAGAGAGCGGTTACAAGCATCATATGGTAAGAGGAGCATAAATGCACACAAAATTACTTAGTCAAGCCAAGTGCACAAAACCAAGGCCTTGTAGCACAAGTATCCACTTAGGATCAATTGACTAGGATGAAAGATGAAGCGTATGTTACCGAGATGTCATTGGAATAGGGATATAAAAGTTTATTCTTGACACTTGGCATTATTCTAGCTCATAGTCCATTTCTTGAGTTTTGCCAAGCCTCCAATGCATCTCCATACTCCTGCGATTCTAGCAAGCTCTTTTTGGTACCCAAACCATGTTGGGTCCTTTAGGGTTAGTCACAAGAGATTTGGGAATCCAAATGGCTCTTATGCTAGTTCGAGGTAAACAAATCACTCTAGTAGCATAGATACCATTCTTGTCATCCCTAAGTCTAGA
The DNA here is from genome assembly GCA_036936925.1 of Cenchrus fungigraminus. Classification (NCBI taxonomy): domain Eukaryota; kingdom Viridiplantae; phylum Streptophyta; class Magnoliopsida; order Poales; family Poaceae; genus Cenchrus; species Cenchrus fungigraminus. Next base: position 58,143,863 of record CM072776.1, on the reverse strand, counting down.
AAATGCATAATCGACGAGTTTTGACTTAGGAATGTTACCATTTGGACAATCATTACTCTCATGTCCCTTTGACCGACAAGTGTAGCAAATACGGCTTTTGATCTTGCTTGCTGAGGCCTTGCTCTTGTTTTTGCTCACTTGTTCCTTCTTGGTCGTGTGGCTTGCTGTAGAAGCTTGATTGCGCTTGATATGCTCTTGAGGCGCTGCTGTTGCCAAAACCGGTCTAACCGGTTTCCAAAACCGGTCAGACCGGTTTGGTGCAGACAGCACCCTAGTCACTTGTGAACATGCCTCAACGAAGTGTCCATGTTGCTTGCATTTGTAGCATATCCTTATCCTTAGCTTCCTTTGCCTTTTCTTCTTGCCTTCGAGCTGAGGAGAGCACATGGATGCATAGTGCCCCATCTTTGAGCACTTAAAGCATTGTATGTGATCAAGCTTCTTTTTCTTGATTTCTTGAGCCTTGTGATTGTTGCCTTGCTTCTTCGGTCGGAGGGTTGAGCTAGCGCGGTTTGAACCCTTCTTGAAAGGATCAAGATGTCGACTAGAGGGGGGGTGAATAGTCGAACTTGAAAATTCACAAACCTTTTCGCAGCTGTTAAATCAGGTCCGGAGTTTCCGGATATTTTTCCGGATACTCCGGGAAATCCGGAGAATCCGGGAAAATGTCCGGATAGTCCGGCCTGTCAAGGGGGAATCAAATTCGACAGAAATTAAACTTGCTCAAATGTAAATCTGTGAAAATAGGTTATGCACTGGGATGAGACAAGCCTGTTTATCCACTCAAATCTTGCAGGAACCTCAACGCGAAGTAGATCGGCACCAAACCCTAGATATGTGTTCAAGAGAGATACTAGCATGCAACAAGATGAACAAGCACAAGAGACACAAGGATTTGTTACCGGAGTTCAACCTCACACCTTGAGGTCTACGTCTCCGTTGAGGTACCCACAAAGGGTGGACCTTTACACCTAGGTCACTTTCCTCCCTCTAGCGACCACAAAGATCAAGCTAGAGTTACTTACTCAATCTCGGGGTAATACAAACTTCCTTGGGCAGCCACAACCTTTGGATGCTCCAAGGCAACGCCTAGCCGGCTAGGAGCTCAAAGCTCCAAGAGTAACAAACACGAAATGCGTCCACCAAGCGAAGAACGAGGTGCTCTAGAGATGGGAATTCAGCTCACAAGCACTCTCCAAGCTCTTGCTCTCAATCCCTCTTAAATCTCCACCAAATCTCACCAACTTAGAGCCAAAGGGAGTAAAGGAGGGAGTGAATGAGTTCTGAAGCTTTGCAGGTCGAAATGAGCAAGAGAGAGAGGAAAGGGTGGAGGGGGCTTTTATACCCCCTCACACAGAAAAGAGCCGTTACAGCTCTAAGACCCGGAATATCCGGGGTAAACCCGGAAACTCCGGGAAGTCCGGAGACTCCGGGATAAACCCGGATACTCCGGCCTCCCAAGGTCAGCACCCAAGAAAAGTTCCCCGTGAACGTGTTGGTGCAAGGTGTCTCTCATAGGTTTTGTTATAGCAACTTGAGCACCTGTTCGACTCTTGGAGGACACATTTACTGTCCCTCTTTATAGTACGGCGTTCCTAGGACTCAAATTCAAAAAATAAAATAAATAAGCCTTCTTAGGAACCCTTTTGTAGCATCACTTCCTTTTTGTATAAACAATGAAATAGACTTGATGCCACATACAATTTTAATACCTGCTCATACACTAGATAAATCATTAGTTACTTAAGCGTGTGTCATTAAATCACCAAAACTCACTTAGGGGGCCAAGATACTCTTCACTTCTCAAGCTTCTTCACCATGTTGCCACGGTTATCTTGAGAAGGTTGCACTTGACTCTTTTCCTTCAACTTACTCAAGTCTTCTTAAAGCTTTTCAACCTCTTGCATGATTTGATCATTTTCTTTTGCAATGAGGTCATCACCAGTCTCTACAAATACATGCTCAATACTAGATTGGTTTGCTTGAGAACAACAAGGTTTAGTACAAGACAATTCAATATTGACATGTGAGCATGTGCATGTATGTGAGAGAGGTTGAGTGGATGTTACCGATGAAAGCACAACCTCATGAGCTACTTCTAGACAAGTATATAATTCTACAAGCCTATCATGAGAGCACTCAAGCTCCTTGTGACATGCTTGTAAAGCCATATGCTCGCTAGTGAGCTTTTCAAGCTTATCATTGAGCACCTTCTTTTCTTGCTCCAAAGATGCTACACATGTAGACAAGTTAGTAGCACAAGCAACTTTATTAAGCAAGACATCATATTTATTGACCAAGGTAGAGTGTGAGAGTTTGAAAGTTTCAAGCTTTTGTGTTAAGGACTTTAGGTGTCAACTTGATCTTCAACTTTCTTTGCCATTTGATCTTCCTTGGTTTCCTTGCTCTTCTTGGCCATCAAGCACTTGTGATCATCAACACTGGGAGTTGAGGACCTAGAAACCGCCGATACTTGTCTTGATCGCCTTCTTGAACGCTTGTTACCCTTTACTGTGTTCATCCTGTGAAAACCGGTCAGACCGGTTTTGGAAACCGGTTGGACCAGTTTCCCCACAGGGTCACCCGACTTGTTCTTCGTGACTTGTTGATCCATGGGTGAGGTCACTAGAGGATCAGCGTATGCTTCTGAGGTAGAGCACTCCTCTAAGGATACTCTTGCCACTTGATCCTCACTTGTTGACGGCTTGTGTTGCTCAAACCCCAAATCTTCATTTTGGCTTTTGATTTCTCTTTTCTCATCATCCTTGGCCAAGATGTCATCATGAGCACATGAAGATGAGTGGTTTGCAGCTGTGGCTTCACTTTGCATGCTTGCTCTTTGATCTTGATCTTCGCATTTGGGCATATCATAAAGATCTTGAAAAATCTCCCAAATGTCATGTGCATCAATTATGTCATCACAAATTAATTCCTGCACATCAGAACTCAAGGTACTACGAATGTAGTTAGTAACTTGAGCGTTGAGTTGCCAACATTCTAACACCTCTAAAGATAAGCTTGACAAGTCAATGTTGTCTACTCTAGTGTGAGGAGGAAGAATACTAGCAACTACAACCTGCTCAGTATGTGGACCAAAGGTCCTAATTCCATTAAGTACATGAGCTGACCAAGAATCGTAGTTTGAGCCACCTAGAGTCAATGGCTCAAAAGATACCTCATATGTTGTCGACATCTTTTCTCCAAGCGGTTAAGCTCGAATCGGAGTTCCTTGCTCTGATACCAATTGAAAGGATCTTAATGTCGTCTAGAGGGGGGGTGAATAGAAGAATATGCACTTATTAAAAACTTCAATCCTCTGTTAGTACCAAAACTGGTCAGACCGGTTTCCAAAACCGGTCAGACCGGTTTTTGCTAGGCAGAAAACCAATAGACAAGTATATGCCCTCTACGAGTTCTAGCACAAACCAAACTTGGTCTAGGACTTCCACAGGTGGTTCCAAGGGTGTCAATGGAGTCCCTGCACACAGCACAAGCACACCAAAGTAGATTGAAGCGGAAGCACAAAGATTAAGCTAGAAACAACATAAGGTAATGCAAGCAAATGTAAAGGAAGTAAAAGCACAAAGACACCGAATTTATCCCGTGGTTCAGCTCGCCACTAAGGCTGGCCTACATCCACGTTGTTGAGGTAAGCCACAAGGGCTTTGGGATCTCTTTCAATCCGCTCCTCTCATCGCCAAGGCAATAGATGGAGTGTTTCACTATCTTTGATTTGCAATTACAAACTTCTTAGAGCTGCCACACAACGATCGGGAGCTTCCGAGCGACTTCTAGCCGTCTATGAGCCAAGGGCTCCAAGAGTAAAAGATGCTTCACAAGATATTCAACGAAATCAGCAGGTGCTCAAGTGTGGGATGCTCACTAGGCTTCACAAAGCTCTCTAAAGCTCTCACACAAGTCACTCTCTCAACCCAACTCAAGAATAGGGCACTAAAGGCTTACATCTAACTTAGAGAGGTTGGGGAGAGCTCAGCTGGAGTTCTGGAAGGTGTTAGAAGTGTGGAGAACCAACAGCACCTCAAAGAGGAGCTCATGGGTATAAATACCCAACTCCCACAAAACTAGCCGTTAGTCTGTCAGACAAAACCGGTCAGATCGGTTTGCCAAACCGGTCAGACCGGTTTTCAAACCAACTAGCCGTTGGACAGTGTCAGTACCCAAACCGGTCAGACCGGTTTGCCAAACCGGTCAGACCGGTTTGGGCCAGAGAGCCCTACTAAGGTTTAGATCTCACGGGTTAGTCTCTCATGGGTTCACTTGAGCACTATTTGATGTTTGTTGTCCAACCAATGATTCATCCCTCTTGATAGTACGGCATACCTAAGCTCAAGATAAAAGATAAACCCTAATTAATCTACTTGAGCTTGAACCACCAAGGTACACCGGTATTTGATCTTCAATGATTCGAGGTCTTCCAATGTTGTATACCAACTGAGCACATGTTATAGATAAGTAAATATGTGCATGTGCTTGAGCATATCCACCTTGAGCTAGTGACTTAGAATTCTTTCATAGAGTAGAGAGTCAATCACTTTGAATTCCAAAGCCACTCCAATTTATCAATCATGACACTAGATGCAATTCATCGCTTTCCTCGGTAGACTTGGATATGATACTTCGAAATCCCTTGACGCTCTCAACTTCACCCTAGCAACTTTACTCATGGTCGCTATCCATAGCTTTTGCTTAGTTCCTCGTTTTAGCCATCTTGATTTCTTCATCACTTATCCTTACCACAATTGAGTCAAGCCTTGCACCATAGAGAGAAATCCATTTGAGATGCCACTCAAATAATTGTCCTTTGATTGATAATAAATATCCTTGCTTTGCAAACTTCCTTTTATAGGTCCATCACAATAGAGGTAACTACATGACCTTTGTCAAAGCTCTACTTGAAGTCTTGCAACTAGCTTCTTTGTATGAGTCAATATCCTCCACTTGATGTAAGAGTGAAATCCATTTGATATTGTACTCGATAAACTCATTGTATAGTTCATCAAGTTCCATGTTGTATCAATAGTGAAATCCCCTTGATGTCATACTCAACTTTGACTTAGTTCTCCCATTTTCATATCACAAGCTTCTCTTTTCTTCATAATATGCTTTGCTTTGTCATATAGAAGGCCAACCAAGTATCATATATAATCATGCCTCTATATTTGCTTTTCTTTAGATTAGGATCACTTGTTGTATGTCTTAAGTAAACTCTAATGGGAAGAACACATTAACAAACTCATGACATTCATCTTTAGTATGCTTGCATACATTCCATGTATAATGTCATGATCCACCCTTGTCTTCTTTGCAATATGAGCCAAAAGCATGATCTTACATAAATATCATTTATCAATAATCAACAACCTGCTCACATGCTTTACAAGAGTGTTAGTGATTTAATCAAGTTGTCACTCAACTCACCAAAACCCACTTAGGGCTTGATTGCACTTACAACACCTCCCCGCACCAACTTCGTACGGCTACATCGACCAGGTCATTTGGGATGACAAGCAAAGAGAGTGCCTCCGGCTTTTGGTACAACTCGTCTAGCACTCGTCCAACTTTTGGTATAACCTAAATCTCCTCACTTTCTACTTGTTTATGTTTAATAGTTATTTAAACATGAACTCATGCACATGCCTTGTCACTCACCGATATTTTGACTATTATCTAAGACCATCCAGGGGATGAGGGAGCCAACGGGAGCTGGTTTTTCAGCTCTGCCTCCTTGTTTTGTCTCCAGTCAGCTGGTTTTCAGAGAGCTCCGAGGGAAGAGTTGTTTTCAGAATGCGTTTGGCAGAGCTCCATGAGAAGGTGGTGGAGAAGTTGCTCAAGGAGCCACACCCAAAGGCACCCTGATATAGCTAGCACACATCTCTCCATAACCAACAGACACACAATATGCCAAAAAGACAGTTAGTGCAGGCAGAATATTCAGGCCACTATTCCTAATCTCTTTCCAACACCCTCCATTGCAAATTCTTTCTCCAAAAGGTTAATGTCCAAACCGTTGCAAATAAACCGCTCATCTACAAGGCACACAAGTAGCCGCACGTAGCTGTTAATTAAAGCCCCCATGCATCTCCATCGTACATTATTTGCAACCAAGAACAACCCTAGCGATTAATTGAATTTCTTGTAGGTACGTCACGTGATTACTGGCTGCGAGGAGCAATTGAACAACAAAATCTCAAGTGGTTGATGCGACTAAATAAATCTCTTAAATACAGATGACGCGTCTCAATACAGAAAATACGACTCTCTGATGTTATTTCTCACACCGACGCGGTTTGTACAGACGCCTGCAATTTATGCATCTTGTTTCCGATCTCTGTGTGGTACGTTGTTATGTGGTGGTAGCGGTGCGCACGCGTCGTCGCTGCATATAAATATATTAATATAAAGGTGGTGCCGACGGCCACTGCACTGCAGCACCCCAGGTTTCTTCATGCATGCAATGTCACGGCGGCGGCAGCAGCTGTGCTTCGGCGCCGGGAGCCTGCTCCGGGGCTCCCCCGCGCGCTCGCCCACTAATCAGCAGCAGTCTGCTACCAAGGGCGGCGTGGTAGGGTGCCTGCGGAAGATTATTTCGAGGCGGCCGAGGAAGGCCGCCGGCAGGAACCCTACTCCGTCGTCACCGAGGCGCGCCGCCGCCGCCGATTGCACGACGACGATGACGACGGCCCGTGAAAGGGCCGAGTCCGTGGCGCATGCCATCTCCTACTGCAAGGACACGCTCCAGCGCGTCGTCACGGCGGCTTCGCTGCTGCCCCGGCCTAGCCTCGACGACTGGCTCCACGACAACGACAGGCGGCAGGAGGAGGAGACTATCGTTGCAAGCGCCGCTGTGGCGTACTGCAGCATTGGCACGACGACGATGCAGCAGCATCGAGTGTCTGGCTCGCCGCTCACCATCGTCGACGACGACGTCGAGTGCAGGGTCTTGCAGTTGCAGCCGCTACCGCACCGGGCGATGACGCAGCCCGCGACCTGCTCGCCGAGCTGGGAGAACAGTTGGATCACCGCGAACGACGTCGTGCCCGGCAAGGAGTTGTTGCCGCATCACGGCCACCACCACACCATTGACAACAGTAGGTTTCTCAAGCTACTGATCAGCCGGCACTACTATCTGGTGTCTGCTGGGCTGTCATGCATGCAATATATCCTCTTTAATGTCTAATGCATACGCTCTCTCTTTAATTGCATGCATGATGCATCATGCGTGCGTGCAGAGTGCCGCCGCCGCGAGCCGACGTCGACGATGCCAGAAACCACAACGTCGTCGTCGTCACCACCAAGTGATTCATCGAGCCACGGCCACCCCAGGTTCTTCGTCTTCACGTCCCAGCACCGGCAGCAGCAGAGTCCTCCGTGCTTCAGCGCGAGGCTGCCATCCACGGGCGACGTCGTTGTGGGAAGCAAGCACCTGAGGAAGATCTGCACAAGGACACCTGATAAGGGGTCCTGCAATAGTGGGAGCACGGGCTCGCAGACCCCGCCGTCGCGCCTGCGCCTGCGCCTGGACGGCTCGCTCACCGCGCGACGCGGCGGGATCGAGCGCAGGGTCTCGCAACACCTACCGCACCGGGTCGCCGTGACGATGCAGCGGGCGACGGGAAAGAAGTTGACGCGTCACGGCCACGACGGCGCCATTAGCAGTAGTAGGTTTCTCGCCTGGGTTAAGTTTTAGGCTGTCGTCAATCCTGATGCATGCACACTTCAATACATGTCTAGTAATGCACTCGTTCTCTATGCATGCATATGCACGTGTGCAGAGTCGTTGTTGATGGCAGCAGAAACTGCAGTAATGTCGTCGTCACCCAGAGATCCGCCGTCGGCAGCCGATGAGCTGGGAAACTTCAGGTCGTCACCCAGGGGAGGAGCAGCACACCCGCGCCGGCAAAAGAACCACGTCGTCGCGCGCCGAAATTGCATTTGCGAGCACGGGGTTCCAAACCCTGCCAAACCGCGTGGGTCGCCTCGCCCCGCCGGGAACTTGGCCCACGTCTCGCTCTCCTCCCTCCCGTCGCCCCGCTCCCGCCGAACAAGACGCCGCCTCTCCCTCGCGGTGCTGCGGCGGGTGCGACGAGATCCAGGTGTGTGCCTCGCCACCTCCTCCGCCGCCAGGCTCCAGCTCCCCTGCTTCCCTATCTGCTCCTGCACCTCATCCCCTTCCTCCTCGTTTTCCAGCCTTGAATCGTCAGTCCAGGTCCCCGGCCTCCTCCTCCTACTCTCTCCGACCAAGAGAAGGCGTGACGAGAACGAGGACGAGGACGAGAACACAGGTGACGACCGCATCCTGGAGCCAGACAACTACATGAGCTTCACCCGTGCCTTCTGCTCGAACTATTCTCGGTGAGTAACCCCCTCTCTCTTTGTCTAACAAAATCTCGAATCTCGTTTGATTTCTTCTTGGATCTGTGTTACTCGTCTATTACCTGAACATGTGTGGATGCTTGTTTTAGGCTTAGTTCTTGTCTTATGGCTGCTAGCCTGCTACTGCCATTATATATTCATTATTACTTAGTTCAAATATAATATAAAGTTGAAAACATACCTCATTACAGGACATGTCGGCAAGTTTGTCGGTTATTTTATAAAACTTGAACAGTTCTAGGACAACTTGAATAGTTTTTGCTTCTGTCCAGTGAACCTGGAAAACATATACTCCCTCCGTTCTTAAATGATTATCTCTAGAAAACTGTGTTTCCTCACAAACACGAGACGGCCATCATTTAGGGACGGAAGGAGTACTGTACAGTAGTGTCAGCGTTTATGAATTCAGTGCGCACTTGTCCTCAGTGCACCAAGATAATGTGAGATTCTTGCATCTTCATGGGCATTTATTAACCAAGGTTATAGTTGTTGCAATACTTCAGCCCTACAGTTATTTTCGTTGACTGCTCTCCTGAATGAACTTCATGTATAACTACTCAATTTGCTAGTCATCACCTACTCACACACACGTGCTCGTGAGATGCTTTGATTCTTTTTGTTGGAATAGTTTCTTGTTCAGGCAGGGTTTCAGCTCTTGCACTAAGACTGCTAGCTGTCATTGACTAGAGATGTTTCACAGTATTTGTTTCCATAGCGATTTTGATCTCACATATAAAGGCAGCAAGAAGGAATTGTCTTCCTCGTTCACCTATATATGCTTTCTTCCATATATCTGTAAAATTTATTTCTGATTTCATGCTGTCATACATCACTTAATTGTTGGGTTGCAAACCCGATAGCCATCTTTCCATTCTTTTCTCCTGCTTCATACAATTGAACAGAACATTACCCACTGATGCTTTGCTTTTGTTTGTGTTTGTAATTACTTTCACAGTCTGGCTGTTTTTCTTGCATTTGTAGGTAGTCTAGTTTTCATTTCATTAAAGTTTGTTTTGCAGCTTCTTTTCATAACACACAATTTGTTCATTTGTTAGATGGCTGCAGGTATCTATCTAGGATTTGAGGGGTGAGAGATGGCAAATAAAAGACTCCTCCAGGAGGAAGTTCTTTCTTTTTTATATGTCTCCAGGGCTTATAGTGTAGAGCTGCAGACCGTAGTGCTTCGTAGTAGTTCATACTATATACTACTAAACCTGGCCAACATCAATTTCAGTTTGACTGGCTTGAGTTGTGTTATATATATGTTGCCTAGTACTTCACTTGTATGCAAGTGAGTCGCTTCAGGCACAAGAACAGGACTCTTTTCAGGCACAAGAACAGGGCTCTTTTAGAGGTCGAATTTATCTCTAATGAGGTATTCCTACTTTGGCACAAATTCTTATCATCCTACTACAAGATACACTTCAGTCATTTAAATCTACAAGCCTAAGGGTATTAAACATTTTCCCCTCACTTTGACCACTAATTAAGGGTATTAAACAAAGTCTGTTTTCAAAACTACCTTCACAACCCCGGGTAAAATCACGAGACGAATCTAATGAGGTGTTTGACTGTATGATTAGAGGATGGTTTCTGTAGCATTATTGTAGCAAATCATAGATTAATTATGCTCATTAGGTTCATCGCACAAAGTTACACTCATCTGTAAAAAGGTTTTGCAAATAAACTTCATTTAGTACTTCATGCAAGCAAGATTCCTTAGGCGCAAAAAAGTGCCCTTGAGAACCAAACACGGGCAATTGTGAATCCTCATTGAAATCCGACGCAATAAACACATCAACGAACTAAACATGTGAACCTCATGTTCATTGATCCTCATTGAAATGTGTTGTAACCTATAATTGTGTTTTTGGACGAGTACAACTGACAACATTTAAAAACATGTTTCTGCAACAAAACCAAGTTCCTTGCAACAAACATGTGCTTTCAATGTTCTCATAATGATGTTTGAGTCATGAATGCTCATAAAAGATAATGTCGGTTCGAGAAAGGTAAGGAACCATTAAAAATAATGAAGCAGTAGTACTCTTTCAGTGCATTTCACTATGGATCTGTTTTTTTTTACAAAAGAAACGTCTATATCCTTGAAATTAACACCATCTTTCATGACAAGTTACCATGGCATCAACCATTAGGTTTTTTTCTCAAACAATGATAAGTTGTTAACGATAAGCTCAACATAGGGCTACAAGATTTCTAAATACATATTGTCATAACTAATCATGCAAAAAAAGCATGATGTTTTATTAATTAAATAATACGTTTAAAATCACAGAAGAACAGAAGATTTTCATACTTGATGTATTTCGATTTTCAGGGCCATTAAGCTGCAAAGAGTCACATGCTGGAGTAGCTTTGCAGGTTATTTTGCATTTTCCATGGCCATGATAAAGTTACCAATGATCCCGTGTTTTTTCCCTAAAGCCCATTTTATTAGCCCATTTTCCATTGGCCTTGTTTTTTTTGACGAACTTGGTAACTGTTAATCGCGCTAATTACAACGTTTTAAAGAGCCGGCTAAGCCTATAGCCGGCTATTAGCTAGCAAAATGAAGCTATAGGTCAAAATCAGTCCTCATCTTGGACACTACTCTTAAGTCTTGATAGCAGAACAGAAGAAACTGGACATACAGTTAAAAGTACTTCAAGGGTTTATATGCCATCATTATGATATGATAAACCAGTGTCAGAAGTCCCGGAGTGCTAATTAAATGAGGACAACGATCTGAAGATTTTGGTACGAGACTCCACCAATCTTCAGAGTTCAGATACGGCAACAAAGATTGGGAAAGCATGTGGGTTTCTTCAAATTCAACATGACCATTGTAAAAAAAAAATAAGAGAGCGGAGGGTGAAGAGAGCGGTGGGGTCGGAGAGGGACCCTCTCAACTCGCGGCATCTGCCGAGCACGCTGGCGAGGTGAGCGCGCAGGGAAGTGTGATGTGGGTGCGCCCGAGCAGCGCTGGCGTTCCAACCCACCTGCGCCCTGTCGCCGGCGGCGGCGGCGCACTTGCACCACCGGTCGCGGCTCCACGGCATGTCCATGTCGGCGGAAGGGAAGGGCAGCCATGGCCATGGCAGAGGGAGGAGCAGGACAGCCAGTGTGCGAAGACTTGCATCCGAGATAGGGGGCTATGAGCAAATATTTGGATCACGGAGAATAATCACGATCCAAAATAGGGGGTTAATTGAAAACATTTGGATCGCGGAGAATAGTCGCGACCCAAATTGAGGGTTTTTATGCAAATTAATTCGATCGCGGGAGATAATCGCGATCCAATCGAGGGACTGGTTTGCAAACATTATTGGCCGCAGTTCGGCTCCCCCTCCGCCGCCGGTCACCGGCGGCCGCCGCCTGACGTCAACAGCACGCCACGGAGGCCCCGGCCGCCAATTTATTCAGTGACAAGGCGCACTACAGGGTATCCTCCAGTTGGGGCGGGAGGACGCCGGCACCGCCGCCGGCAGCTCGGCGCCGGAAGAGAGCACGTGCGCCGCCTCTCCAGCGCATCGCCACCCTCTCCGCAACGGCTTCCCTTCACGGCGCTGCCTCGCGCTGGCGGCGTCAGATGGCCTTGCCAGCCAGGCAGCCACAGCCCTGCTCCAGCTCGCCCTTCCCATGGACACCGTCGATTTCGTTCCATGGGTTCAAATGGATCTATCTTCCGATGTGATCTGACTGAGTGAATCGATGAGCTTCCAACAGCATATGATGTAGTGAAGAAACGGTGGAGTTCCTTTACAAATTTCAAGCATGTTTATGATTTTTTACTACTATATTCAGATTTCGGAGATGGAGCTAGATAGATCTTTCCTAATTTCTTTCGAATGATCAGCATTGCAGCTCAGCTCTTTTTTTTAGCATAGCTCAGCTCATGTGACTGGAAGACTAGCTCTCAGCCTAATCGTCTCAACATAGCAGGTCCCAAGCCCTGGTAAAGGAGGAGGGCGAGTGATAGGTGTGGCGAACCATCCTTGTACTTAGCCGATCTATGGAGATGAAACCTATGAGAAATTCGTTGGGGCGTAACCCACCTAGCGACGCGCCATATCGGAACCCGGGTATGGTGTTAAATGAGCAAGGGCCGGTCGTCTCCCCCTTGGTGACGCGCCGTGTCGTGGTCTGGGCACGGTGTCAAGTGAGCAAGGACCGGGTCGTCACTTCCTTAGTGGCACGCTACATCGGCGCCCGGGTGTAGTGAAAAATGAGTAAGGGTCTTTGCACTTCCCTCGGCGGGTGCGAAGGGCAAGGAAGCTAGTCGAGCCAACTAGGTTTCGTGTAGGTAGTTGGAACGTAGAGTCCCTAACGGGTAAGCTACGAGAGCTAGTCGATGTAGCAATTAGGAGGCGTGTAAATATTCTATGCGTCCAGGAGACTAAATGGAAGGGTCAGAAGGCGAAGGAGGTGGAGGATACTGGCTTTAAGCTTTGGTACACAGGGGCAACATCGGGCAAGAATGGTGTAGGCATCTTGATCGACAAAAGCCTTAAGGGTGGAATCGTAGATGTTAAGAGGCAAGGCGATCGGATTATCCTTGTTCGGTTGGTAGTTGGGGATTTGACTTTGAATGTGATCAGTGCCTATGCCCCTAAGGTAGGTCTTAGTGAGAGCACCAAGATGCAGTTTTGGGAAGATTTGGATAGCATGGTTAATACCGTGCCGATCAATGAGAAACTCATCTTTGGAGGAGACCTCAATGGCCATGTGGGAGCGACGAATGTAGGGTTTGAGCGAGTGCATGGGGGGTTTGGGTATGGTGGTAGGAATCAAGAGGGAGAGGATGTTTTGAACTTCGCGGTGGCCTACGACCTCTTGATAGCAAATACCGTCTTTAGAAAGAGGGAATCCCATCTAGTGACCTTTCAGAGTGGTCACCACTCGAGCCAGATCGATTTTATCCTTGCAAGGAGGAGAGATAGAAGTGCTTGCTTAGATTGTAAGGTGTTTCCTAGGGAGTGTGTTGTTTCTCAACACAAGATTGTGGTGGCAGATTTTCGCTTTCAGGTACGTGTTCACAGGAACAAACGTGCCAAGGTCGCGAGAACAAAGTGGTGGAAGCTTAGAGGGGAAGCGGCACAAATGTTCAAGGACAGGATGCTAGGAGAGGGACCATGGGAGGTAGGAGAAGATGCAGATGACATGTGGCTAAAGATGGCAACATGTGTTCGGAAGGTGGCTGCAGAAGTGCTTGGCGTGAGTAAGGGAGGCAAACAAGAAGCGAAAGACACCTGGTGGTGGAATGATGAGGTGCAAAGGGCTATTAAGGAGAAGAAGGAGTGTTTCAAGCGCCTCCACCTTGACAAGAGTCCAGCCAACATCGAGAGCTATAAAACAGCGAAGAGGGCTGCAAAGCGAGCTATGAGTGTAGCCAAGGGCCAGGCGTATGAGGACCTTTATCAGCGGCTAGGCACGAAGGAAGGGGAGAAAGACATTTATCGGTTGGCTAGGACCCGAGAGAGGAAGACAAGGGACATAAACCAAATCAAGTGCATCAAGGATGGGACAGATCGCCTTCTGGTGAAGGATGAAGAGATCAAGGATAGATGGCGAGAGTACTTCGATAAGTTGTTTAATGGGGAGGATGAGAGTCCTGTCATGGAGTTGGACGACTCATTTGACGATACCAACAGACGTTTTGTGAGGAGAATTCAGGAGGCAGAGATTGAGGAGGCTTTGAAGAGAATGAAGAGGGGTAAAGCGATGGGTCCAGATGGTATCCCCATTGAGGTGTGGAGATGTTTTGGTGCTAGAGCAGTAGTTTGGTTAACTAAGCTTTTTAACCTTATTTTTCAGTCAAACAAGATGCCTGATGAATGGAGGAGAAGTATATTAGTACCGATCTTCAAGAACAAGAGAGATGTTCAGAGTTGTACCAACTACCGAGGGATTAAGCTAATGAGCCATACAATGAAGCTCTGGGAGAGGGTTATCGAGCACCGCCTCAGAAGAGGGACAAGTGTGACCCAAAACCAGTTTGGGTTCATGCCTGGGAGGTCGACTATGGAGGCGGTTTACTTAATACGGCAATTAATGGAGAGATATAGGGAACATAAGAAGGACTTGCATATGGTCTTTATTGACCTTGAGAAGGCGTACGACAAAGTACCAAGGAATGTCATGTGGTGGGCCTTGGAAAAGCACAAAGTCCCAACTAAGTACATTACCCTCATCAAGGATATGTACAATGATGCGAGGACGGTTGTCCGAACATGTGATGGTGACACTAGTGACTTTCCAATTAAAATTGGACTACATCAGGGATCAGCATTGAACCCGTATATTTTTGCTTTGGTGATGGATGAGGTCACAAGGGATATACAAGATGATATCCCGTGGTGTATGCTCTTTGCTGATGATGTAGTGTTAGTTGACGAGACTAGAGCAGGGGTTAATCGGAAGCTTGAGTTGTGGAGAGACTCGCTAGAGTCAAAAGGTTTCAGACTCAGTAGGACCAAGACTGAGTACATGAGGTGCGATTTCAGCGCGACTGGACATGAGATTGGAGATGTTAGCCTCGATGGGCAAGTGGTGGCCAAGAAGGATACTTTTCGGTACCTAGGATCGATGCTACAGAAGGATGGCGACATTGATGAAGACATTAGGCATAGGATCTCAGCCGGTTGGTTGAAATGGCGTCAAGCTTCTGGCGTCCTATGTGACAAGAGGGTGCCCCAAAAGCTAAAAGGTAAGTTCTACAGGACGGCGATTCGCCCGGCGATGTTGTACGGTGCCGAGTGTTGGCCTACAAAAAGGCGACATGTCCAACAACTGAGTGTAGCAGAGATGCGTATGTTGCGTTGGCTCTGTGGGCATACAAGAAGGGATAGAGTCCGCAATGAAGATATTCGAGATAGGGTTGGAGTGGCACCGATTGAGGAAAAATTGATTCAACATCGGTTGAGATGGTTTGGTCATGTCCAAAGGAGGCCTCCTGAGGCGCCGGTGCGTAGTGGGGTTCTAGAGTGGGTCGATGACGTAAAGAGAGGTAGAGGTCGACCTAGACTGACCTGGGACGAGGCGGTTAAAAGAGACCTTAAGGAGTGGAACATCCCCAAGGAGTTAGCTATGGATAGGAGTGCTTGGAGACTAGCCATCAGTGTGCCTGAACCATGACCTCTGTTTCACCCTTTGTTTACCCTTAACACTTCGTGTGTGTGTTTGTTTCGTCTTTCATGGTTTCCTTTGGGTTTCATCTCTAGCCTACCCTAACTTGTTTGGGACAAAAAGCTTTGTTGTTGTTGTATAGCTCAGCTCATGATTTTGCACCATCGATGCTCCCTGACATCATGTACCTTTCGCTATCTTTAGACAGTGGTACACAACAAATAGGGCTGGATAAGGCATTTGTAAAATCACTGGAATGACACAAATGGACAGACATGTTTTATTGATGAAATATCACAAATCCAATATTTCAGTAACATTATTTCCACCACATCTGCACCCAGGAAATTTACATGATGAAGTTTGTCAGGACTTTCTTTACCAAATGCTCCCCGTACACCACCTTTTCATACTTCGCAGCACCGCCAGTTTTCTCCCGGCAGAACTGAACAGGCTCAATGGCAGCATCGAAGTTTGACTGTGCCATTGGTTTCAGAAAAAAAATGAGTAGGAGAAGCAATTTGACATGAGAGCAAGCGAGAGATTTATAATACCTCGTAGAAGAATGCAACGGATATGCGGTAACGAGGCGAGTTGTTGACAACTCTATGAAGCGTGGATTGATAAATTCCATTCGACCAAACCTGGACCAAGAACAATAACATGTAAGCTGCTGATTGTTAAAACAATCTGCAAAGAAGAAAAGGAGGTAAACCTTCAGCATGTCTCCAATGTTGCAAACAAAGGTTCCTGGAATTGGTGTCGCATATATCCACTCACCAGAGCGGTTTTGCACCTGAAATCACATCATGAAAGGATTTTTAGGGATTATCAAGTTGGAGTGAATTACTAAAAGTAAGCATGTTATGGTCATGATTATCAAATGAAGTTCTCATACTCTAATATCATAACAGAAGATACTGGACAGACAATTTAAGAACTCCCAAATAAATACGACACGTATATGGGACTGGAAAAATAAGAAAATACCTCAAGGGCACATATGTCATCATCCTGGTTAACCAGTGTCAGAAGTCCTGCAGCGTTAACCAAATAAGAAAAACGATTTCAAGATTTTGGTAAGAGACTCCACCAAATCTTCAGAGACATCAATAAAGATTGATAAAGCATGTGATTTTCTTAAAAATGCAACATAACCATTGGAATTCAAGTATTTCTATAGCAATCAGTAGTAATCATCATCCTCAATCCACATACGAAAATTTACTTCCAATAAAAAGATTCTCGGAGAGATGTGCTAACCGTAATCTGTGTGAGCTCCACTGGATTCGCCATAGAATGCGTCAAATACAAAAGAAGAACAGTGAGAGAGGCATCCATATTCACTAAGCATAATGCAAAATATCGATGGCCGACATGTATTTATTACCATCCAGTATCAGTGCGCTGATCTTCTGGAATGTCTACTGGATAACCAATCAACCTTAGCACCCAGAAAGGATCTCCAGCTGTTTCCCCTTCAAATGCATCAATTGCCCCTCCCAATGCCAAGGCTATACCACGCATGATCTTTCTTGAAAGATCTGCAACCAAAAATGGCATCATGAACACTGCTAGCAATGAATGAAAAAGAATTTTCAGAGTAGGTCGAGATTTTGACCTCTGCATAGGTTGATATAATTTTCCAGTAGTGCTTCAAAATTTGATGGGTTTTCTGGCCTGTATAAAGGTAAACGATTAGTTCCCTTGGTAGAAGAACATTTTATATATAGTGTAGAAGCAACACTGATTGTGGACGCTTTAGCACAATACAATCATACCAAGATGCAGGTTTTGTTTCAGTATTACTCTATCTGATGGATGGTGAAGAAAATTTGCAGCTACATGGAAGGTAGACATATGTTTACACCTATTTCATATCAAATCAAGACTTGACCATGCTTCTGCGGTGCTCTAAGATGCACCTGGAGAGCACTGATGGAAAGTTTTCATATGGAAACATACCATAAGTTTGATCCCTCCATTGGTTTAGCAAGATCTCCATATTTGCCAGGTCTGATAGGAGTGTAGCACTGCCATATTTGTTCTCAGGGTTCAGCTCTGAACAGCTTAAAGCATGACAAGCAAAAACAGAGATAAAAGTGAACTTACATCAATTGCTTCGTGCATATCAGGTTTACCTTTGGTAATATTCTCCCCTATCCTTTGATATCCTCTGAAAATAAACAACGAGAAGTTCACAAAGGAGTAAACAGAACTACAAGGAAAAGTTGGATATGTTTAAGTAACCACACCTGTATCCACTCTGAGGTGTCATCTTAATCTTTAATTTCTCCTCATAAGGAAGCTGAAAGAACTTGCGTGTCACATCCCTGACTTCCTTCATTAGCGACTCGGTAATACCATGGCCTTTCTGTTAACAATGTGCAGATATCATTTTCTCTTGTTAGATTTTTCAGTTACATATCGTTTGAAGATTCATATCCCTTTTCATTGTCAGAAGAAAGAAATGGAAAGCCGACTGTACATATACGTCTATCACAAGATTGAACAAGATATGAGCATCAGTATTTTACAGGATGGTTGGTTATCCAGTAGAACACATGAACACATTTTACTGACATGATTTCGCTAAAGAATTCAGAATGGATCGTTTGCTATCAGGAGGTCAACGAGAGACTGTTTCCAAGTTCTTTGCAAAGTTCTGACACATCAGTATCGTTGATTAATGCAACCTATCTCAATTGATATAGCTTGGAGCATGTGATCTGCTACCACAGTCCACAGGGCACAGGGTTAACAAAGTGATACCACATAGAAGAATCCGGCCTCCTTACAAGCATCGTCCAGCATCCTCACAACCTCCATCAAATCCGCGTCGTTGGCCATACTCGGATCATCAATCTTTTCGACGAGCGGGCCAATGTCTGGCAATTGTTGGAACAAACAAACTCCATGTAACACAAAATATTGGCACAGAACAAAGAGAGGACAAAACGCGCGAACTGCAACTACTCAGAATTGAGAGCCTGGTTATCAATCGAATCCCCGTTTTGAGTAAGTCAAATGCCCAAATTGGAGTGATGGGAGGAGCACATGCGTGAAATGGAATGAGATCTGGACAATTCCACATGGCAGAATCTGACCCGGATACCCGGAATCTGAAACCTTTGGAGGCTGAATCACATCCAGAATCTAGAGAACAGATTGATTGATTGCCAATTAACGCGTACCGATCAGGGGGATCGCCTTGAAGTCGGAGCCCATGGCGCAGACACCGTAGGGTGAGGGAGCTCGAGCTTTGGGGATAAGTGACGCTGATCGTTGGAGCTTGCTTGCGGCGATGGCTGGCACTCTCGGCCAGACGGTTAGTTATGAATACTCCATGTCTCCATGACAGATGCCAATGGGCGAGGACAAACAGCGTGACGTCAGATTCACGAGCCCACCATGTGTGTCGTTCAGCATCCGAGTAGATTCACACTGAAACCAAACATTGGATTAACACCAATGTGCCCCCACCGGATTCATTACACTTTTGGTAGGCTTACGATTCCAGTATTACGTACCCATTTGCAACAACTTGCGAATGCTCCGCACATAATACTGGTACATGATGTTGAAAAATAAGACGTCCGAGCAATCCACACAAATGTTTCAAAAAAAAAATCCACACAAAAGCATTGGCCAACATGGTAACGGCATGACGTATTGGATCTCTGAACAACCAGTATCCAACATCAAATGTTGGATCTCTGCACGACCAATCCAGTATCCAAGGCAACCGGCAGTGTAGAGTTTCTTCTAAACAAGGACACACAACAGAAACCAGTTAAAACTATCATGTCAGATCGCCCAACACCAATGCTTTCGGCAACTGCTCTACACCAAAGCAGAATGTCTTTACCATACACCCCAGGAGGGCTGCCACAAGTATACAATGTAAAACCATTTTTTCGATTCGGTTCCCTGGTACACATATACTTTACATTTCACCCCAAATGGTAACCTACATACTGCAAAATAATGGGTTTTAACCCTACTACCAACTATGAGAGCTCCGATAGTATCTGCTTGCCCCTTGGTACATGCGACTTTGTAGGATTGTCTTCAGTCAAGAGCCGGTACAATGAAACAATCTTGTGATGGTCAACTATGATGGAGGGCTCACTGAAGGCCTGATCCTGGCAGGCATGCTAAGCCCAGAATCACTGCTCATAACCATTGGATGGTAGAAAGAGTGGTGTGGCGTTATGGACATCTTATTCATCGAATACTCAATGTCATCATCATCTTTGAAATCTATTTCAACATGGTCATCCATGCTGTCCACATTCATTCCTGGTGCATCAAGGTCGCCAAACTCATCGTCATCACTATTGTTGTTGCTGTACGTTGTCTTAACTAAGGACCAGAACTCAAAATTTGGACGGATATACCTGCAGGGGGCAAAGGGTCATCAAGCAGACGAAGCATTATCAAACACTAATTACAAGGACAAATAGGCTGCGTTAAAACAAAGTGTTCCTGCCCGATGCAGATTGAGAACATATAAAGAGAAAAAAGAGGACTAAACAATCAGAATTAAAATCTCTAAAATTTTATAGCATAGGATATGTCCTGGGGTTTGAGGGCCTTTATCCTAAAAACATTACAAGTACTGTCAGAACACGATGTGTGCAAAACAGGGCAGTATCTAACAAAAAGGGAGGTGATGTTCTTTTCAGATGCAAAGGGGTTCACGGTGCGGTGGCAAAAGCCCACCGGCTGGGGAGCTCAAGCGCAGGTTCAATACCTGAGTGCTGCACAATTTGTGGAAAATAAGAAAATCCCCTGTTGATTGTGGGCTGGGCCAAGCAACGGCTAGATGTCCCGGGAGTGCAGCGGGGTTTGGGGGTTTTCTCTGTCGGAAGATAAAGACTGCTTAATTGAAAACCTGGGGGCGGTCTTATCCCCACCAGCCCAGTTTTTTTTAATGTTCTTTTCAGATAAGAGGGTGGAGCATGGCTTCCTTTATTGACATATAGGATGAATTTGAAACTGATGCAACATGATAAATTCACTAACGAGGAACGGGGACAGCCCACACCCCTGGTGTCGGGGACAGCCATAGGGGTCCCCTAACTATGAGGGAGATTACCCTTCCTAAAAAATTGACACAAACCATAAAAACACTCCCCGAACCGGCCACAGCCCAAACTCAAATAAGGCCCACGGACCGCCGCGGCCCGATAACAGCCACGGCCCAACAGGCGACCATCCCAGCCACCCTCGAGCCGATCTTCGCCTCGCTCGAGGGCCTGGCACCCTTCGAGCGGATTTTCACCTCGCTCGAGGGCTTGGCGCCCCTCGAGCCGATCCCCGTCTCGCTCGAGGGTTTGACGCCCCTCGAGCGGATCTCCGCCTCGCTCGAGGCCAACCCTCGAGCGACAGCACCCCGCTTGTCTCACCCGACAGGGGCATTAAATGCCCTTGCCCGCCGCAGGCGCCATAGTCAAAAGGCAATCCTCCCCCACGTCGCACCGCTGACACCGCCTGGGTTTCTGACCCTGTCACTGTGCGGCCAAACCCCGTCACTATGCCACCATTCCTAGCACTGTGCAGGTACTGCGTGGCCCTGTGCGGACAGGCCAGTGTCATTCCAAACACTGCGCCGCCTACTCCCGTCCTTCTCCCACGGCGAGCCCCTCGAAAGGGCATGGGCGCACCCTCGAAGACGGTACGGGCGGCGACCAAGTGCGCACGCCGGGCGGCGCCGTGGCGCGGAACGCATGGAGCACGTCTTCTCCATCATCTCCGGCACTGCACAAGCCATCCCCGGTGCTGCACAAGCCATCCCCGGCGCTATGCGGTCATCCCCGGCGCTGTGGCGCCCTGTGCCGACGGGACATCGCCACGCCGACGCCTGTGCCACCAGGGCTCCCCCCGTAGCGGAACCCCCGAACGAGTATGGGCGCACCCTCGAATCGGCGTACGGACGACGACCAAACACAAACGCCGGTCAAGCCCACCCTTGAAGTCACTCCCAGACAAGCGTGGGAGTCGCCACGCCACCTGCGGAGGCCGGAGCTCGCCATTAAACCGCCCCAGAGGCAAGAATCCGCCAGGACAACCGTCATATCAAGGGCACTGTGCGCCAGTACGCCGTCACCTTACGCAGCACTATGCAGCATGCTTGTAGGCTACCTCCCCTTGGCCTATAAAAGGAGGAGGCAGCCGCCTAGCTACGGACACGTGAAGACACCCGCACTCACCCGCATACTCGTTCCCCCGATATTGGCACTTCGCCCTGATCATCCTAGCAGGGACTTGGAGGCTTTTCCTCCTCTCCCGCCTTGCTTGTAGCCCCCCTCTACAGGCACCACCGGTGCGAATCAATACAGCGCACACGCGCAATCTGCTGGACGTACGACCCTGCGGTCGGAACCAGGATAAACCCGTGTCCCTGTGTTGCCATTTGCACCAACCATCGAGAGGCTGATCACAGCGTATCTCACTAGTTAGTGTCGGGACTAATCCTAACACCGACAGTTGGCGCGCCATGTAGGGGGTTCGCGCTGTGATCGACCCCTCACCAGAAGTCTCGATGGTGATTCGCACCGAGATGACGTCCCAAAGGTACGCCATGGGCAGCTCGGACCCTTTCCCTGCCGGATTCGAAATCCGGTTCGGGAGCCTGAACTTTCAGGCCACGGGGAACGGCTACCACATGCGCCTTACCAATCGGATGAACTCCACCCGTGGCGGACAACCGGGCCGGATCCCCGCCACGCCGACGACCGACGCCCCGGCGCCGGAACCCACGACGGCGGCTGCCTCGACGTCTCGACGCCGCAGACGCCCGGGTCAGTGCTCGCGTCAGGCGCGCACGGAGCGGCGCCGGGCAGCACGCGACGCGACCCGGAGCGACACACCACCGCCAAGCGACACGACGGCGCACCCTGCAGGGGAGCACGCGGCCACGGGGCCGCAGTTCCCCCACGGGATGCGCAGCTCCGCTGCAACGTACGCCTCATCCGTCAGCACCGACATGGCCGCATACGAGGATCTCCCGGGCCATCACCTACTGTCAGCTCGGAACCTCATCGCTACCACCAACGACGAGTCGTACCACGGCTCGGCCAGCGAACTGCCGCCCGCGACCTCGCACGGCTACGCGGAGTGGGATTTCTCCGACATACCGGACCCCGTGGTGTTCCGGCGGTCCCTTGACGCCGCGGACTATTGGTTCGGTTGCTCCGACAACTCCAGTGAAGGGAGCTACGATCCCACACGCGAGTGCTTTGTTGTCACCATCAACGAGCACGAGGACGGCACAAACGGAGCAGGCGACGGGGATGCGGCCCAGCACCCAGAGCCAAACCCGCCATCGGCCCCACCAGCGGGCAATGCGGACATTACTGCGCAGCTAGCCCAGGCGCGCGAGCTTGAGGCGAAGCTCGCAGAGGAGTACCGGCAAGTGCGGCTCTTGCACGCCACCATCGCAGGGGAAGCCTCGGCGCGCGACGAACGCGGCCGGGAAGCCGGGAGGCAGGCTCGTGAACGCATCAACGCCGACTTCAACGTCGATGACCCGCACACGCCACCACGAGCCAGCCAAAAGCTCGTCACGGCAGCGACACTGCTTCGGGCCATGCCCGAGCCGTCAACGCCCGAGGCGCGCAACTTACGCCGCGAGGCGCAGGCCCTTATCGAGCAGGCGGCCGTGCAGCAAACCGAGAGCTCCGCATCCCGCATGCGCCACCAGTCCAGTGCGCAAGGCGGCAGCAGCGCACAGGACCAAGAAGCATCCGTCCACGCGGACGGCGCGGCAGGACAGCCTGCGAACCGGGGCAGGACGCCTGTCAGGGAGCGGATCCTTGACACACGCGGCCAGGCCCGAGATGGTGATGCTCGCAACGTCCTGAACGCCAAGAGAAGGGGCGACGCGGAAGCAAGAACGGCAGCGGGCTACCACCCTCGACGTGGTGGTCGCTACGACAGCCGGGAGGACCGCTCACCGACGCCGGAACCCCCGGGGACCTGTGTGTTCAGCCGGGAGATCCGCACGGCGAACATCCCCCAGCGCTTCCGCCAGCCCACGACCATCACCAAGTACACGGGGGAGACGGACCCTCGAGTCTGGCTCAACGACTAACGCCTGGCTTGCCAGCTGGGCGGCGCCACCAGCGATGCGGTGATCATCCGCAATCTACCGCTACACCTTGCGGATTCAGCCCGGACGTGGCTCGAACATCTGCCAGCCAGCCAGATCCACGGCTGGGACGACCTGGTCCGCACGTTCGTGGGAAACTTCAATGGCACGTACGTGCGTCCCGGGAACTCCTGGGACCTGCGGGGGTGCACCCAGAAACCTGGCGAGTCGCTCCGTGACTTCATACGGCGCTTTTCCAAGCGCTGCACCGAGCTCCCGAGCGTCGCCCAGTCGGAAATCGTGCACGCCTTCCTTGAGGGCACGACCTGCCGGGATCTCGTGCGCGAGCTCGGGAGAAGCCCGCCGGTCGACTCCAACGAGCTGTTCGACATCGCCACCAGCTTCGCCTCCGGGAAAGAGGCGGTGGGGGTGATTTTCGACGGCAAGAAAGGCAAGCGCGTGGACGACGCGCCCGCGGAGGGCAGCAAGTCCAAGGACCCGCGAAAAGCAGAAGCAGGGCAAGAAGAACCTGGGCAAGAAACCCATGGAACAGGACGAGGGCCCCAAGGAAGTCAACGCGGTCGACGCCGCCAACAGGGGAGCTCGAGGCCCCCCTCGAGGTGGAGTTTCGACGACATGTTGAAGAAGCCCTGCCTGTACCACAAGACCCCAGTCAACCACACCCTCGAGCAATGCGACATGCTCAAGAAGTACTACAGCCGCGTCGCCGCGAAGGAGGACGAGGCCAAGAAGGACAGGGTTGACGGAGGCGCCGACGGTTTCCTTGCAGTGGAGAACGTCTTCCTCATCTTCGGGGGGCCGACGGTGGATATGTCCACCAGCCAACGCAAGCACGAACGGCATGAAGTTCTCGCCGCCGAGAAGGCCCCTCCCTCCTTCCTCGACTGGTCGGAGGAGGCCATCACCTTCAGTTGCAAGGACCACCCGAACCGCATCCCCAACCCGGGCCAGTACCCGTTGGTCGTCGACCCCATCATCGGCAATTCGCGATTCTCCAAGGTGTTGATGGACGGCGGCAGCAGCCTCAACATCCTCTACGCGCACACTCTCCGACTGATGGGGATCGGTCTGGATCAGCTGCGGCCCAGCACGACGCCGTTCCATGGCGTCGCGCCAGGCAAGCGCGTCCAGCCCCTCGGGCAGATCGACCTACCGGTCTGGTTCGGCACGCCGGACAATTTCCGCAAGGAGATCCTCACCTTCGAGGTGGTGGGGTTTCGGGGCGCGTACCACGCCATCCTCGGGCGTCCGTGCTACGCCAAATTCATGGCGGTCCCAAACTACACCTACCTCAAGATGAAGATGCCAGGGCCAAAGGGTGTCATCACGGTGGGCTCGTCGATCGAGCACGCATTCGACTGCGACGTCGAGTGCGTCGAGCACGCCGAGGCGCTCGCGCTGGACGAGTCGCTCGTCGCGGACATGGAGAAGCTGGCCAACGAGGGTCCCGACTCCCCCGCCAAGCACGCGGGCAGCTTCGAGGCTGCCGAGTAGACCAAGGAGGTACCCCTCGACGCCGCTGCCCCCGAGGGCAAGGTGTTGAGGGTCAGTTCCACCCTCGACCCGAAATAGGAAGTGGTGCTCGTCGACTTTCTCCGCGCCAACGCAGACATCTTCGCGTGGAGCCCCTCGGACATGCCGGGCATCCGAGGGAAGTCGCCGAGCACTCCCTTGACATCCTACCTCAATCCAGAGCTGTGCAACAGCGCCTGCGACGCTTTGACGAAGAAAGGCGCCGGACGATTGGAGTGGAGCTGCGAAGACTCCTGGAGGTCGGATTCATCAAGGAGGTGTTCCACCCCGAGTGGCTTGCTAACCCCGTATTAGTTAAGAAGAAGAATGGGAAGTTGCGGATGTGTATAGATTACATCGGGTTAAATAAAGCATGTCCTAAGGTTCCCTTTCCTTTGCCACGAATCGATCAAATTGTGGATTCCACCGCGGGGTGCGAGCTCTTGTGTTTCCTTGATGCCTATTCGGGTTACCACCAAATAAAGATGGAGTTCGATCAACTTGCGACCACTTTCATCACACCGTTCGGCATGTTTTGCTACGTGACAATGCCATTTGGTCTTCGAAACGCTGGGGCCACATACCAGCGATGTATGCAACACGTTTTCGGAGATCACATCGGGCGGACCGTGGAGGCGTACGTAGATGACATTGTCGTCAAAACCAGGAAGGCGGACGACCTGGTCAACGATTTGCGCGTGACATTCGACTGCCTGCGGGCGAACGGGGTCAAGTTGAACCCCGAAAAGTGCGTCTTTGGGGTGCCGCGCGGCATGCTGCTGGGTTTCATTGTCTCCCAACGGGGCATCGAGCCCAACCCCGAGAACGTCTCGACCCTCGACCGGATGGGGCCGATTCGAGACCTGAAGGGTGTACAGAAGGTGTTGGGCTGCCTGGCCGCTTTGAGCCGCTTCATCTCACGGCTCGGCGAAAAGGGCTTGCCCCTCTACCGACTCCTGAAGAAGCACGAGCGCTTCTCCTGGACCGACGAGGCCCAGGAAGCACTCGACAAGCTGAAGGCAACGCTCGCCCACGCGCCAATCCTCACGCCGCCTCGAGACGGTGAACCCCTGTACCTCTACTTCGCGGCGACCACCCAGGTGGTCAGCGCGGTCATCGTAGTGGAGAGGGCGGAGGAGGGTCACGCCCTGCCAGTCCAAAGGCCGGTATACTACATCAGCGAGGTGCTATCCGAAACAAAGGCGCGGTACCCACAAATCCAGAAACTCCTTTACGCGGTGGTACTCGCACGGCGCAAGCTGCGGCACTACTTCGAGGCCCACCCGGTCACAGTGGTCTCGTCGTTCCCGCTAGGGGAAATAATCCGCAATCCGGATGCCTCGGGTAGAATCGCGAAGTGGTCCGTGGAACTCTTGGGTGAAACTCTTACCTACGCGCCGCGCAAGGCGATCAAATCCCAAATTCTTGCGGACTTCGTCGCTGAATGGACAGACACTCAATTGCCCCCATTACAGATCCAAGCCGAGTGTTGGACCCTCTACTTCGACGGGTCGGTGATGAAAACCGGAGCGGGCGCGGGCCTGCTTTTCATCTCGCCCCTCGGAGAGCACATGAGGTACGTGGTGCGCTTGCACTTCCCCGCGTCGAACAACATGGCAGAATACGAGGCCCTCCTCTGTGGCCTCCGAATCGCCATTGAAACCGGCATCAAGCGCCTCGACGTCAGGGGGGATTCGCAGCTCGTAATCGATCAAGTCATGAAGAACGCGAGCTGCCACGATGAGAAGATGGAAGCATACTACAACGCCGTACGTGCACTTGAAGACAAGTTCTACGGTGTCGAGCTCAACCACGTCCCCCGCAGATACAATGAGGAGGCAGACGAGCTGGCGAAAATCGCTTCGGGGCGGATCACCGTTCCTCCGAACGTTTTCGCGCGCGATATTGCCGAACCCTCCGTCGACCTTAGCAAGATCTCCCCGAGTCAGGGAGAGCCCTCGGGGGCTCCCTCGAATCCAGCGGGTGCGGAACCCATGGACGAGGACCCCTCGAACGAGGCGTTTGTGCTCTCCTTACTCGAGGGGTACGGGGCCGACGAGGCCGAGGCCATGGAAACCGATACGGCCCTTCCCGCGGAGGACTGGCGGAGCAAATACCTCGCCTGGATCGATCGAGGGGAGCTACCCTCGGACCGGACCGAGGCGAGGCGCATCGCCAGAAAGGCCAAGTCGTTCACCGTAATTGACGGCGAGCTGTACAAGCGTGCCACGTCTGGAATCCTGCAGCGATGCGTCCCCATCCCCAAAGGCCGCGAGTTGATCCGGGACATCCACGCGGGCGTGTGTGGCCATCACGCAGCGCCGCGCACCCTCGTGGGCAACGCGTTCCGCCAGGGCTTCTACTGGCCCACGACGGTCGCCGACGCCAACGAGGTCATGCGCACCTGCGAGGGATGCCAGTTCTACGCCCACAAGACCCACCTCCCTGCTCACGCCCTTCAGACCATACCCATCACATGGCCATTCGCCGTATGGGGATTAGACATTGTCGAGCCCCTGCGGAAGGCGCCCGGGGGCTACACGCATTTGCTGGTCGCAATCGATAAATTCTCAAAGTGGATCGAGGCACGCCCCATCACTAACCTCAGATCCGAGCAAGCCGTGTCATTCTTCACCGACATCATCCACAGGTTCGGGGTGCCAAACTCCATCATTACCGACAACAGCACCCAGTTCACCGGCAGGAAGTTCCTGGAGTTCTGCGACAACCACCATATCCGCGTGGATTGGGCGGCCGTCGCACATCCACAGACTAACGGCCAGGTAGAACGTGCCAATGGCATGATTTTGCAAGGCCTCAAGCCCAGAATCTTCGATAGACTGAACAAGTCCGGTCGAAAATGGATTCAAGAATTACCGTCGGTCATTTGGAGCCTCAGAACCACCCCGAGCAGAGCCACGGGATTCACACCGTTCTTCCTCGTCTATGGCGCGGAGGCCGTCCTCCCCACGGACCTGGAGTACGGATCTCCCAGACTCAGGGCCTATCAAGAAAGCTCGAACCAGCGTGCTCGCGAAGACTCGTTGGATCAAATAGATGAAGCCCGCGACGTGGCAATGATGCACTCGGCAAAATACCAGCAAGCGCTCTGGCGATACCAAGCTCAGAAGATCCGGCGCCGAGACTTCAGTGAGGCGACCAAGTGCTAAGGCTACGACAAGACAATCGAGGTCGTCACAAGCTGTCACCGCCATGGCCACCTTACATCGTCGTCGAGGTGCTCAAGCCCGGCACATACAAGCTTGCGAACGAGCAGGGCGAAGTCCTCACCAACGCTTGGAACATCCAACAGCTACGTCGTTTTTACCCTTAAAAAGTTCTAAGTCGATTTGTATGCGTACCCGACGCCCCAGTCGGTTGTACATACGTTAAGATTGTGAATAAAGTCAAGGGCGACTCGGCTTTCCCCCGAAAACCAAGTCCCCCCGGGGGCTACTACGCCCCCCCCCCCCTAAACGGTCCCGTTTTTTCGCAAAAATCTTTTCTTCCAAAAATGCTAAGTATGTCCCAACCCGGGAGCTCGGGCAGGAAAGAAGCAGGGCGCAAGCAGTCAAAAGGTAAAGACGGGTGACTTAGGGACGGCCCACGCCTCCAGCAGGATACGGCTCCTCCCCCTCACCACTTTGCCTACGGGCTACTCGTGAAAACGACCAATCCCAGCCGAAACTTGTCTAGGCGACGGGAAAGAGACAAAACAGCATAAACAAAACAAATCGTACTTAACTTACAAACCTCAAAAGTGATTTGTCTTATTACAAAAGCCACCTGGCTCAAATTCTGACCACAACCTAAGGGCCTCAGCGCCCGACTACTTTCAGGGCTCGAGGAGACCCGCGGGAGGAGCGTTCGGGAAGAGATCCTCCTCAAAGGCATCGGCAAGGTCCGCGGCAGCGTTCGCGGCAGCAGCGTCGAGGCGGTTCACGACGGCCTGCGCCCCGTCATCATCAAGATCGTCCGCGACAATGTAGCCCGTGGCCAGCGCCGTAAGGTCAACGACGTAGTGCGACGTCACCACGCCGAGGGTCTTCTGGATGCCGAGGCGGAGGGCGCCTTTCATGCGCTCGGCAACGCGACCGCCTAGAGCCCGAAGGCGGCTCGCCACCGAGCTCCCTGACTGACCGGCACCCTCGTCAATGCTCTGGCACGCTTCGAGGGCCGCCTCCTCCAGAAGTCCCAAATCCTGCTGGGATGAGTCGTAGGCCGCCTGGAGCACTCTCACCTGCGTCGCTGACTCCCCCAGGGCTTTCCACAAACCTGAGAAAAAAAAGGGTAAGTCGAGAGCGGATCTCGGCAAACCTGATCAGCAAACAAAGGGCCTGGGGCGGCAACTCACCCTCGACCTGCTTCCTCTCCTTATCGAGGTCTGTACGCACGGCTTCGGCCTCCTGCTGCAGCTGCAGGACCGAGGCGTCCTTCTCCGCGCCAGCAGTCTTCAAGGCCTCGACGGTAACGCCCCCCTCCACCAGCTCCCCGGTGAGCCGCTCGATCTCCGCCTCTCGGAGTTGAAGCACAGCCCTGGCCTCCGTCAGCGAGGTACGCTCCTGGTGGAGCTGGGACTGCGCCTCCTCCCGCGCCGAGCGTTCCCGCAGGAGGGCGGACCGAGCCTCCTCGAGCGCGGTTCGCTCCTGCTGGAGCTGAATCTCCACCTGCGCACGGGCGCCGCGCTCCTGTCGGAGTTGGTCCTCCACCCCCTCGAGCGCCGTGACCTTCTCCTGAAGAGCAGCGCCCAGCTTTTCGGCCTCCTGGGCCTTTTGCTCAGCCTGGGTCTGCCAGGACCGCGCCCCCTCGAGGGTCGTGCGGTCCTGCAGGAGTTGGGCCTGCGCCTCCTCGAGGGCTGTCTCCTTCTGCGCCAGAGCGGTCCGTGCCTCGGCCAGGGCGTCGCGCGCCCTCTGCAGCTCGCCGCTGGCCGTCGCCAGCGCCCCTTCCTTCTCCTGGAGCGCGGTCCTCACCTCGTCGACCTCCTTGGCTTTTTCCGTCGCCAAGGTGCGCTGGTCGGTGTAGGCGTCCTCCACGCCCATGAGCTTGTACTCCAGCCAGCCGTTGTCCGCCCGCAGGGCCTCCACCATGGCATCCAGGAACTCGTACTGTTCCCGGTACCAGGCGAGGTCAGAGCTCAGCTCGGCGAGGCGGTCGAACTTCTCGCCCGCCTGGCCCTGCAGCTCCTGGGGGTAGTAACGGAAATGCGAAGAAGAGAATCAAGTAAGAAGCGCCCGAGCAAGAAAAAGCAGAAAAACGGGTGACGGTCGGACAAAGATTCTTACCAGGAAGATTTGGAGCGACCTGCCTCCGTGGAGCCGGAGCGCCTCGACCAGAGCGGCGTTAAGAGACGCGCCGTTGGCGCGAAGCTCCTACCACAGCGCCCACTCGGTCCTCGCCTCTTCGAGCAGACTTCGCGACACCCCGGGGCGACGGAGCCCTTGCTCCCACTCCGGCGTGACGGCGTCAGGGCCGCTGCACGGGACGTCGACGCCCCGGCATCAGGCGCCGGCTGCTGCGACATCACGCAGCCGTCAGATCGCACCACCAGCACCCCGGGCGCGGGCCCGGGGTCTGATCCGACCGCCACCCCCGATCGGCCCCCTCTGGGGGCGGAATCACCACTAACAGGGGTCTCGACCGCCCCGCGGCCCTCAACGCCCCGGCTCTCCACACGAGCCCGCTCGCGCCCTTGGCGGGGGTCGTGGGTAGTCGTCGCCCGCGCGGCCGCCGCCGCCACATCCTCCTGTTGCCGCGGCCTCGATGCCGCGGCCATGGCGCGCGACACCTCGCCCGTCGCCGCTGTGCCCGCCGCCGTCACCGAGCGAGGCCTCGTCACCAGCGACGTCCCCAGCTTGAGCGCCTTAACGGGCGCGAGGGCGGGGGCAGCAGGCGTCGTCCTGACAACGAGAGAGAGGAAGGGTGAGCGACCACGCCACAAAATCAAAAGACACGGAGGGAGGAACGTCGCTTACCTCAAGTTGGAGAAGCCCCGCTTTCGCTTCCTCGAAGGCTCGGGGGTGCCTCCCCAGCACCTGTCGCCGCCACTAGCGGCAATCCCCCGACGGGCGGCACCGCGCCCGCCTTGGGGGTCGGCTCCGTGACGACCCCTGGTGACGGGGGCGGCGCGGGCTCCCACCTGTCGGAGGTGGCCCGTTCCCCCTCGCTCTCCTCCTCGTCCGAAGACGAATTCACCAGCTCTGGCGGAGGGGAAAGGCCTTGCTGCTCCCGCAGCCGGTACTCGTTGTACCTGTCGAGGCGCTCCTGCCTCCTGATCCTCTTCTCCTTCGCCCGGGCTGCCCGGTCCTGCTCCCTCTGCTGCCTGGCGCGGTTGTCGACCTGCGACCGAGGCGTCGGCGGATCCGACGTGGAGACATTGACGCCCACCCCCTGTCGCCAGCAGCCACCGTTAGGCCAAACACGGAGATCAAGAGAGCAAAAGGTGAAGGGACGGTACTCACCTGGCCAGCGTCGGGGAGCATCGCAAACGACCACAAGTCGTCGTCGCTGTTCCGCACCACCTTGAGGTTCACCGCGCGCCTCGCCCGCGTGGCCGCGTACCCCCGGGTGAGCGGCTCCTCCAGCAACCGCGAACGCGCCAAGGACACGGGGTTGGCCGCCTCACTCATCTCAAAGATGAGGATTTCCCTCTCCATGAGGGGAATGATCCGCCGGTGATGGAAGTTGACGATCACAGACGCCACCGTCAGCCCGGCGTCCGCCAACTGGCTTATGGCATTGGTGAGAGGCTCGAGCCTCCTCTGCCTCGCCGGGGGCGACACCCCGTATGTCCACGAGCCGGGCCTCTCCTTCAGCACCTTCCCGGTGTACGGCGGAAGGCCGGCGCCGTCGTTGCGGAGGTAGAACCACCCCTTATCCCAATCGGAGTTGTTTGACGTCATCGTGCACGGGATGTACAGCTCCCTTCGGAGGTCCCGCGCCGAGAGTGTGAGGCCGCCGGCGCGAACCGCTCAACGCGTCTTCTTCTCCCCCGTGGCGAGCGTGTGGAGCTCGCCGCGGAAGAGATGGACCCACAGGTCCCAGTGCGCCGGGATCCCCAAGAATCCCTCGCAGACGGCGACGAACGAGGCCGCCTGCGAGATGGCGTTGGGGGCGAAGTTGTGGAGCTCCACCCCGTAATGATGGCACAGCCCCCGCATGAACTTGCTTGCGGGGGCGTTGAAGCCGCGCTCGTGTAGCCGCAGGAAGCTGACGACGTAGCCCGGCGGGGGGTTCGGCTCCCTGTCCGACGGCGGCGGGACCATCCACGCCGGATTCGGGCCGTCGCCGGCCGGCGTCAACTGACCGCCGAGCACCAGCGCCTCCAGCGACCGCCGATCCACCGTCGACCGGGGCCACGGGAACGCGTCCAGCACTCGAATCAAAGACATGGCGGGGAAGGCGGAGGAGCGCGGGTGGCAACGGGAACGAAAGGGCGCAGGCGGATCCGGCGACGCCAGCGGCGCGGAGGAAGACGATGCGTGGGGGATGCGTATGAGTGACAGAGGTAAGGAGCACCCCCCTGATCTCCCCGCATTTTATAGAATCGGAAGGGGCGGAGCCCCCGGAAGCACCGCGCGCGGCGGCAGTTAATGCAGCCGGCACCCCGCGTCGCTGACGGCTGGGCCCCGCCGTACCGAAACGGCCACGCGCACGCGCACGCGCCATGATTACCGCGCAGTAACCCAGGGGACGCAGCGCCCCGTCTCATCGCCTCCCCACGTCGCCCACGTCGCCCGCGCCGCGCCGCCTAAAAAGGAGCGCTCACCCCGCACGACCCGCGCCACGTCGACCGTTCGTCAACGACAGGGGTTCCTTCTCTCATAAGGATAGCCCCCCGTAAAAACCAGAGCCGGAACCTCGAGGGCTAGCCCCTCGAGGGCGCGTGGTTAACGCCCTGATCTAAAATGGGTCAGGGCCGCGAAGTCATGACCTACCGGTACACTCTCGAAGAACGGACTCAAGGATTTCTGGGGTCCAAGCCTGCACGACTATACTGATCAGCGGCTCGAGGCCCAGCCCGCTGAGGGTACGGTGGGCGCCGCAGATGCCCCTCGATCTGGGGATTTACTGATCAGCGGTTCGAAGCTCGACTCGATAACAGATCAGTGAGCGCCACAGATCCACCAAGACGGGGGCACCCGTTGCCACCCCGCAAAGGCCCTACTAATCAGAGGTACGGAGCTTGACCCTCGGCAGGTTCGAACAGGCGCCTCAGATTAACAGAGTCAGGGACGACCAGGGCGCGCGCGATCGAGCCGGTCCTCGAGCTCAAAGGTTCGGGGGCGCCCCATAGTTCGTGTTCAAGGCCGAACGAGGGCAGCTAGTTGAGGGATCCCATCGAGGGAGAGCTTTCGCGCCCTCGGTCCTGATCGAACAGGACCGAGCACTGCCTAGCATACCCGCGTAAGTGCTCTCATGGACGTGTCTCCGGACCACGACCCGACCCTTATCGAACGGGGCACGGACGTCCACTTGAACTACCCGTCAACAGCTTAACGAGGGATCCATGACTCGCGACCCGTTCGATGGGAAGCATGGATCACCTCACCCCTCCCTCCTGCGGAAGGGCGGCGAAGGGCGCGCAAATAAGTCGAAGAGTTTGCCCCGATCGCCCCGTGTGGGCCCGGGCTCGGGGGCTCATCGCACGGCTACACCTCCCGGACGTGTCTGACAAAGGTCACATTCCCCCGCTCCTCCGAGGGCAGCGAGCGAGCCCCCCGGGGCTCGTCCCGGATAGGGTTAACGCCGTTCCGCACGCGTAAGATCGCCGAGGCCGGTTGAAATATCGCCGAAGCCGGCTGAAACAAACGCCTCATGGATTGGCAGCTCAGCGTAAAAACCTTACGCGAGTGAGCACACTCCCCCAAGGCTTCGGAGGCTACACCCGCGGGTGCGCTAGCGCGCCCCCACGGAACGTCATGCACATCCAGAAGGGAAGAAAGTCCTAACAGAGAGCTTCAGCCTTTGCGGGTCCCTCCGGATACCCCTGCAAAGGCTCGAGGGCTACTGTCGGGGACAGCCATAGGGGTCCCCTAACTATGGGGGAGATTACCCTTCCTTAAAAATTGACACAAACCATAAAAACACTCCCCGAACCGGCCACAGCCCAAACTCAAATAAGGCCCACGGACCGCCGCGGCCCGATAACAGCCACGGCCCAACAGACGACCATCCCCAGCCACCCTCGAGCCGATCTTCGCCTCGCTCGAGGGCCTGGCACCCTTCGAGCGGATTTCGCCTCGCTCGAGGGCTTGGCGCCCCTCGAGCCGATCCCCGTCCCGCTCGAGGGTTTGGCGCCCCTCGAGCGGATCTCCGCCTCGCTCGAAGCCAACCCTCGAGCGACAGCACCCCGCTTGTCTCACCCGACAGGGGCATTAAATGCCCTTGCCCGCCGCAGGCGCCATAGTCAAAAGGCAATCCTCCCCCACGTCGCACCGCTGACACCGCCTGGGTTTCTGACCCTGTCACTGTGCGGCCAAACCCCGTCACTATGCCGCCATTCCTAGCACTGTGCAGGTACTGCGTGGCCCTATGCGGACAGGCCAGTGTCATTCCAAACACTGCGCCGCCTACTCCCGTCCTTCTCCCACGGCGAGCCCCTCGAAAGGGCATGGGCGCACCCTCGAAGACGGTACGGGCGGCAACCAAGTGCGCACGCCGGGCAGCACCGTGGCGCGGAACGCATGGAGCACGTCTTCTCCATCATCTCCGGCACTGCACAAGCCATCCCCGGCGCTGTGCGGCCATCCCCGGTGCTGCACAAGCCATCCCCGGCGCTGTGCGGCCATCCCCGGCGCTGTGACGCCCTGTGCCGACGGGACATCACCACGCCGACGCCTGTGCCACCAGGGCTCCCCCCGTAGCGGAACCCCGAATGAGTATGGGCGCACCCTCGAATCGGCGTACGGACGACGACCAAACACAAACGCCGGTCAAGCCCACCCTCGAAGTCACTCCCAGACAAGCGCGGGAGTCGCCACGCCACCTGCGGAGGCCGGAGCTCGCCATTAAACCGCCCCAGAGGCAAGAATCCGCCAGGACAACCGTCATATCAAGGGCACTGTGCGCCAGTACGCCGTCACCTTACGCAGCACTATGCAGCACGCTTGTAGGCTACCTCCCCTTGGCCTATAAAAGGAGGAGGCAGCCGCCTAGCTACGGACACGTGAAGACACCCGCACTCACCCGCATACTCGTTCCCCCGATATTGGCACTTCGCCCTGATCATCCTAGCAGGGACTTGGAGGCTTTTCCTCCTCTCCCGCCTTGCTTGTAACCCCCCTCTACAGGCACCACCGGTGCGAATCAATACAGCGCACACGCGCAATCTGCTGGACGTACGACCCCGCGGTCGGAACCAGGATAAACCCGTGTCCCTGTGTTGCCATTTGCACCAACCATCGAGAGGCTGATCACAGCGTATCTCACTAGTTAGTGTCGGGACTAATCCTAACACCGACACCTGGATACAAAATCTGCGCTCTTTCTGGTATAAATGCTAGCACTCATAATGCCACACAACCTGGCCAATAAAGCACACTTATTTTGGCATTAGTAACACAAACCTGTCAGATTCTCTTAGCAGATATGGATCAAACGGGAAGAACATGTCAAGCCTGTTCGGTCCTCCAAAAGCCTTTGATAAATCAGATTCAACTATATCTTCAAGAGGCAAATCCACAGAGACGTTGAACAACCTAGCAGCCCTAGCCTGTCTCAGGAACTCATTTACTATTGAGGGCAAGCATACCTACAATATCAAAAGTATGTCAAATACTACTATAAATTTATGTAAAGGCAAAACGTGGGTTTGTAGCTGCAAAACGAGACAACAAAGGTGGTATGAAATGTCATAAAAACCTTTAGAGGCTCTAGTGTGTCCATCAAAATAGGCTCTATTGGCATTTGAAAAAGCTGTGATTTAAGGTTTGGGTAGTCCATGATAGATCTCAACCGAAAGCAAAGGATATACATCACAGCCTGCAAGGCAAGAAGTACATCAGATAAATGTTCAGAGTGCTACATAGGATGACAGAACATGCAAAGAGGCAATTTAGAATGCACATGTATCCAACCAACTGCTCTTCTCTTGCTTAGCCAAATATACATACAGAAACTGGCACAACAAACCTGGCAGCTAGCATAAAATATTTGATGATCTTTAGGTTTAGTTGCCTTTGCCCGGTTCTTAGGGTCCCTATCACATTTAATATAATCATCGCACCATTCCACTAATCTGTGCAATAAATACAACATAAGTCTCAGATGAACAAATGTGTAAAACATATACATTCTGTGTTCAGAGTGCAGCCACCTGTTGAGTACAGCAACAACTGTATCTGCAGAAATGAACCTTGCCCGGGATAGATAGCTTCCAACATATGAAACTGCAGACATTCTGCACGTAAAATATGCTGTCATTGAAATTTCTTTTAACTGTCGATTCATGTAGTATTGAGTTGCCAACAAATTAATCTCAGAATAAAAAGTGCTAGTTATTTCACTCTTTGAATCTCCTACAACGATTATGTTTGTCCTTGTGTACATAATAGATAGATGATTCACATAGCAACAGTGCCAAAATGTCAAAACAGATAAAATAGCCTAGGCTTCCAATCACCAACGGAAAGGTTCCCGATTGGATATACTCCTGGTATAGCAAAAAAGGGCTTACCTAGCTATTGCATCATCTTCCTTCTTAGTAAAAATATCAGTAAGAAAAAGAGCAAAGTCAACACCGCAGATTTCAGGATCGAGGGAGCAGGCATAAAACATGATAAACTGCAAGGTTAAAATGGAAGGGTCAATACAAGAGATAAAGGCATAGTGAATCTAGTTTGGAGCAGAAATGTGAATCACTACCTGAGCAAATTTGGATTTGTGCACCTTCAGCACAGATTTTCGAAATATAGTCTTTAAAATTTCAAATTCCTGTCCAGATCAAAACAGATCATGAGCAATAGCAAAATGGGAGTGCTTACATGCATTTATTTCGGAGTCACGAACTGTTATGAATATGAAAATTCTTAGAAAGCATTAGATATAACACCCTGTCCTCCAAAGCCGCACCGCCGAGCCCTTCCAAGGGGCAGGCACAACTACATATAGCACCCTACTTACATTTTCGTCCTCGCCTCATGTAAAAGGGTTAACCCGGAAGTGCTATGGCTGGTGGTAAAAGGCTTTTAAGTTGGTTCCACCCTTCCTCAACTAGCAAGGTGGTAGCAAACATGCAGGGGCCACTGTTGGGCTAGCCAAATTGGGCCGGGTGTCACAATTTGATGAGTTGTGGTTGACAATATAGAGGAAAAAATCATAGAAGACAAACAATCTCAAATAAAAAGAATCCTAAGGAAATGCATAGCACAAAGTAAAATGGGGCAATAATAGGTATTATTGGTTTACAGTACACAGGCCGATTCTACAAGTTGTTTTTGCTTTCCAACCCGACATGCTTGCCTGTACGTGGTTCCAGGTCGATTCCTAAGACGGAACTGTGACCTCTTAACTAACTGGAGGGGTTGGGTTGGCCTGGTGATCCTAACAGTTTCTATGCACCAAGTTAAGTTGAATACAGGATGAAGTCAAAGATAAGACCTCCTTAGTAACAGTATGCAATCTTTAGAGTAAATTTACTAGACCACACCATGATTATGACTAAGAATGAGTTTCATAGTTTGTACATAAACATCCATTTGAGAGTGAAGGGACCTAAGTGACACAGCCGGACAAGTTTGAGGACCGGCCATGCATTTTACTCATTAACAAAGCCATGCATTTTACTCATTAACAATCCTTAGAGGAAGGGGCTCTTACTTTAATAAGCAGAAGCAAACAAAGCTACAAGGGTACAAAAGGCTAAATAAAACTTTTAATTATTGGAAATCCATCTCATCAAGATGTTGGTTGTTTCCTATTACAAGAAAGCCACTGTGTTAAGCTTCAGGATGTCAGATAAAGACATGCTTAGATGTCAGCAAGCTGCCAGCCATTGTATCCTGGGAGACTGGGAAGCCAACACCTACACCCCAGGAGGAGCTGTCACCAATGCAGTCCACGCCACAATGCAGCTGATGCCCCATTTCTATCTCCTCCAATGCTCCATATGGTATCTGTGGGTCTCTAAGTTCCACCTGATTCCTCAAATGACAGGTATGCCAGTTCATACCCACATACATACCCCAGTGTCACTCTAAAAAAAGTGTCTATTCCTTAGAACAGATGAGCCTCATGTTCTAACTATGTAGGCCGTTCATTTGGTCTCGGTTTGGTGAGGGTAGCCGGGTTAACCTGACCCGTGAAAAGTACAAAATATTTTGTTGGTGGCAAATTTAAAAGGAAAACAAGGAAAGCATACCCGTTTAGGCATATCCACATTTATTTAACTAAATTTACCATTGATAAATAATTGTAGCCCATATTGTAAACTTTATGTGGCAATGTATCTGTCTAGATTAGTAGTATAATAATGTTGCCATGTTCCCAAAGCTGAGTACGAGTTATACAAAGAAGATAGCAAATGCAAAAAATGTTTAGAAGTCATCTTCCCACCTTGATTCGACGATCACGATCACACGACTTGAGGTGCTCGCACACAACCACCATTAAGCTATCAAGTTTCTCCGCACATACATTTCCTCCAAAAAGTGCCTAACCAATAAAAGTAAGCATTAACTTATTTGCAGTTAATCATGTAATAAAAGTGCAGCACATTTGCTATTAAAACTTAGTAATCAGCAACATACAAGAAACATTCCAAATATTTCAAACCTTTGTCCCTTCTTGTCCAAGGTTATCCTCGTCATCATCCAAATCCTCAAGCTCCATGTCAAATATACCTTTGTTGTGTTCCTCTTGAAGAATCTCTTCCCATGATATATTAACCTGCAAAGTTCACAAAAAGTCAATAAGATTACATAACTAGTTCCAAAGA
The DNA here is from genome assembly GCA_036936925.1 of Cenchrus fungigraminus. NCBI lineage: Eukaryota > Viridiplantae > Streptophyta > Magnoliopsida > Poales > Poaceae > Cenchrus > Cenchrus fungigraminus. The sequence continues at coordinate 58,104,783 of CM072776.1, read as the reverse complement.
TACTAGTCATACAAAAAGAAAGGAGCATACATCCAACTCCGTAAGTAGATCCACAACTTTCTCCAACAATGTAGTCACAATTAGGTCGCCCAATCTTTCAGTGTCAAGACCCAGCATGCACTCAACAAATGATACCATTTTCTGCGAAGAAAATCCCAGAAAGTAAGACTTGCTGCTCCTAAGCAGTTTGAATGGTGTAGGTAATACCCCCCCAGGTAGTAGCCATAAATTATCAACATGGAACAAACAAAAACACCCTCAGCACGAAGAAAATTTTGTACAGAAGAAAACACGGTGAGTACTTAGAGCATGTTTGGTACAGCTCCTCTTGCTTCCAATTCACTGTGAGAAATGCAGGCAGCCAGTTTTTTTAAGATCCCAGCACCTTAGTTCATTTAATATAATCACTTTATGGAATCAGACTATAATCCTTAGAACATTTTGCTTGGGAGAGACCCTCTATAGGAGCTCTGCCAACAGGCCCTAAGTGCATGCACAAAGAAATCAAGCAAATAAGAGAGAAGAAAGGACAAAAGGAAGAAAGAAACATGGTTCTTATGGCAAACAGGTGCGACGCCATGTCGCCAATGCACCAGGGTGGAGACGTGTTTCTACAAATACAACTGAATTTTACTTCGCCACAAAATCATACAACCTCATCGATACATTGGGGTTAGCTTCACCCCTGCTAGCAAGAAGTCAAGTAAACTGGATACAATTTGCGAACAGAGCACAACTGCTGCCAAAAAATAAAACATTTGATAAAATAAAACTTACAGCTTTGTTGTCAAATAACTTAGGCATACTCCTGTTTAATATATCCTTTAACATCCTTGATGATAAAGGCACAGTGTCAGAAATCATTTTCAAAGTACCATGCAACTGAGAGAAGATTTCTTTCTTCTTTGCAAGCATTCCTGGTTGCTCCATGCGTGGAATATATGGTCCAGGTGGAGTGAAGTTATTCACAAGCATCTGCAAACATTCTCTGAGGTACTGGTCTGCCACAGCAGCCTACATAAACACAGATCAGTCACAAACACACAAATCATGCACAAAACTCAAAATTGAGGAAGTATACCAATCTGGTTATTAAATGCAAAAGCACATCCCTCGTGTCAACGTCCAAGTACCAGATGCATGTGGTAAATATCTGAAAAAAATAATAAGATTCAATTCATTCAACAAAAATTGAAGCGTGAGAGCAAGCATTTAACATGACATTACATTGTGCAGAAGTGCGTGATGATACATAACATCTATCTTGGATACTGCTTCTGACAGTGCCTTTAAAATCGCCTGAAGAAAGTAGGGAATTTGCACATTAAACAGAAGTGGCAATAACTCAAAGTCTTAAATCAAGCTACGGTCAAGAACTTACAACAAACACAGCTTTCTCATCTCCAACCCTCATTTTGGTAGAGTCGACAACGGATAGTAGATAATCATACTGCTCCTTATAACTTAGATCAATTGAAAATGGATCCTAAATGACAGGCAGATATGTTAATAGTTTTACATAGTACAATATTTAATCGACTCAGCAAGTCATAGACATAAACAGAACATTTTTGCTACAAAATCCTAACACATCCATGCTTGGATGCCAGCAATATAAAGAATGGATGACTGAATGAATTTATCATAGCAAGTTGAAGGCAGTATACTCAAATCATTAGACTGAGTTCAGACAAGAAAAGCAAAAATCTCCACAACATACATTGCCAATAAATAATGCATGTATTTTAGCTTCTATCTGGCCAGTATTTAGAATGAAAAGGTATTCCCCCAATCTTAGTGAAATCAATAGAAACAAGCAAAAAAAGAACACAGGTACTAACTAGACATACACTGTGAAATAGCTTCTTTCATGTAGCAGTTCTAATGTTACTAACTGAACACCCAAAATTTGAAATGATCACCTTTCAATTTCCCTAAGCAACCTCACATGCCATTTGGCGCATTTTGGTATGTCTTCACCAGCAAGCTTTGGTTTCGAATATGCAGGACTATAAAGTTCACTGCAACTCTCGATTTTTTTCTTCTATGCCACAAGAAGTGAATGTGTTATAGTTTTGTTATTAAGGTCGCGAACTTTAATGCAAATCTATCAACAGAAAATTGATGAAATATGTATGCCATTCGATTCATCAATTTTTTACCAGAGTCAGTAGGCGGAGCCCCAGCCTATTTTTTTACAAATTTTATTCCAGACCAGTTTAATTTGCTTCCACAAGACTTCGAAGTTTCGTGCTCTAACCACTAGGCTAGAAGCCCTTCATAACCATTTAATTAGTCATTAATTTCTAGCAGTTAAGATAGATTAGAGAGGAGACCTGCAGAGCTAACACAAAACAAAAATTGAAGTGCAACAAATTGGTTATTTATGGAACTCAATAATCATTTCGCAGATCCTCATTTGGTTCTACTTTAAACTAGTCAAGGAGCCAATCATGTCCTCCTTTCAAATATGCAGGAGGATATTTAGGAGTCAGGAACTGCATCAGTTGTTTGCGGGGTGCCTTCTCAATACAAAGTTTGGGACAAAATGGCCTTCTCTATAACACATTTTAACATACAAGTCATAATAAGGAAATTTAATTAAGAGTACAAACCGATCTAGTGTATCGCGTCTGAATTTGTAGTCTATGGATCACAAGGCTACAATAATTTACCTCCACAAGCAACGCTTCCACTCCTGACTACAAGTCCAGAAATGAAGCAATAAATAAAATACAGTATAAATAGGCCCAAGCTTCAGAATCTTATGTACTTCTAAACCCAACGAGAGCACTAATAACCCAAATCAAATGAGCCACCAAAATCACTGACGTGTAAAGGGTGGAAGGTCCGTACCACCCGGACGGACTGCAGCACGTGCTCGACTTGTTGGAACGCATGGGAGTCGCTGAAGTTCAGCTCCATGTCATCGCTTAACTGGTCCGCCCCCATCGCCAGCTACCAGCAACACCTCCTCCCGCGGAAGAATATAGCGCGCTGGAACCTACAGATACCACGGACCCAATCAGCAAGGTTCCGGTAAAGAAGGATTGAAGGGGGAGGAAATTCGGGAGGAGTCGAGTGGGGGGGCACCCACCGGCTGGACGGGAGGAGGAAGGCGGCGGCGAGGAGGCGAGGCCTAGGGTTTTTGTCGGAGCGAGAGAGGGAGCGCGTGGGGAAGGGAAACGCAAGTTTTATTATTCGTGGCCGGTGAAACGCGGGCGGCGTCGTCGGCTGTCGGGTGCGGTTCCACCTCTCGGATCCGGGCCGGGTCGGGAGAATGCCCGTGATCCATGCTGTTTATGGGCCGGGAAAAGCCCAGCTCAAAAAAATGCGTAGCATAGTGGTGTCTATTAAAATCCAATTCTATATTATAAAGATCGAATAATTTGAAAAACATTTCTCACCCAATTTAGACCCGCCTTACCCCTCACGCTGGACCCATCCATCATCTAATTGGGGGAGTGGATAGCGTGGTAGTCTGGTAGACCCATAGAATCGCAATTTGGAGAGCGTTTCTGCCAAAAACAAAAAAAATTCTCACCCACCCCGTGTGTACCCGCCCCCTGTACCCGCGTAGGGCCCACTCCCCCTTGAAAAAATAAATCCTCTTTCCGCGCACACCGCGATTATGGACGGCGTCGTCGCCGACCGCTGCCTCCAGGAGATCGTGGTCTCCGTCCGAGAACTCCAAGAACGTCGCGTCTCCAACGGCAGCACCAAGTCGTCGTCGACGGGCGTGTGAGGCGAGATCCTCCTCTGCCTGACGACGGCCGTCCGCCGCGTGATGCTTATCATCGTCGGCCTCGTGTTCCAGCAGTCGTGCAGCGTGGCGGTGTTGGTGTTGCCCACACCGGGGTCACATCAGAGCGTGTCGTGCTGCCGCCACCGTCCTCCTCGGCGCCGTAAGACGGTGGCCATCGTGGTGCCGCGCTTCCTCGCCGACCGTCTCGGCCGACGTCCCATGCCGCTCGCCAACGCCGGCGGCATGGCTGCGTCGCTCCTGGTGATGGGCCTCTCAATGAGCGCGGTGGTGGCAGGGCGGCCTCATGGTGGGTGGCGGCAACGTGCGTCGCGGCGGTGGTGGCGTTCCAGGCCGAGGTTCGGGTACATGTCCGCGCCCCGCGCCGGGTGCGTGGCTGAGGTGTGCATCGTAGAGGGTGTGATGCGGGTCGACGGCAGCGGTGATCCTGAACGAGATCCCCAGCAACGTCAGGGAGGTGTTCCTCACCTGTGCCACCTCCAAGCTCGGCAGGGCCATCGCGCTCTACCTCTGCAGGAACACCGCCGCCGTTCGCCTGCCGCCGTTGATCTCTCTCCGTGTGCCACCATAGCCCAAGGTGAGAAGAGGAATCGGTTGCCCTCGCCGTCCTCTTCGCTTTGCCGCTCTCTCCGGCTGCCGCCGTGCCCGGAGTCGCCGACGGGAGCCGCCGCCGGCCAGCCAGCCACCCCCTGTCCGCCTCCTCTGTTTTCTCGTGACTTCGTGAGGAAGATGACAACTTTGCCATAAACCCCCTATCTTTTATGTTTTCACCCGCAACTCTCCCTCCCTCTATTTCCTTTCCACCCAAATCCCCTGAACTCTTGAGGTTTTCACAAATAGATCCCTACCACTTTAAATTAGCCCCTAAATAGCCTTTTAACCTACCATTTTATGCGCCTAATTGATCCGAATCGACCTCAAATTTGACCATGCCTTTCCCGGCAATGCTAAATCCCTTCACCTCTTGCGCACCCACCCACCCAAGCCGCCGCCCGGGTGATGCGGTCCTCCGTGGGGGTGCAACGGCAAGCTTCGCTGTCGATCTCAAATTTAGCCACGCCTTTCTCGAGATTGTTAAAGTTTGAATAAATATTATAGATAGCATAGCTAAAATATAAGATTGAACCTATATATCTATGTCTTTAGATCCAAGTTGTTGGGGTAAATATTTCGCAACTGACCCCATGTATCTTCGGCTCGTCGGAGAAGATCGGGAGTTGTTTTTGGTTTTTTGCCTTGGTTGTTTCAGGGAATGATCGAGGGTCGGCGGACGAAGACCTAGCGAAGTTCGGGACCTTCGTTTCACGGGGGCAAGGCCCAGCAAGCGAAAGGCCGAGCTTCTGAAGAGATCGAGGTCCGCGCGCGAAGATATAAGAGAAGAGTTGCCGCGAAGTCGAGTCAAAGTTGAGCGAAGATGCAACGCGAAGAAGAGTGGTCAAGAGAAGAGGTACTAGACTTTGGGAGAAAAGACGTTCGCTAGGCCAGGAGGGCTATGGATGCGAAGTCTTAGGTGGCAACTGAGAAGAGGCTCGTGAAGGAAAGTGAAGAGCGCCGAGGAGAAGCTTGCGAAGAGCATATAGGCGAGCGAAGAATAACCCGCCACGACAGCAAACACGTGGGCAAGCGAGGTGTAAAGTGATGGTCTGTAAAGTCTGTGAGTACGGAGCCCTGCGAGGTTACCAAAATACCCTTAAGATTCTTCGCACAATGTGAAAAAACGATGGCAAGTGTTGTAAAGCGTAATTGTTACGGGCCTATAAAAGGGACCCGACGGTAATGAAATGGGGGCGATTGGAATGCGGCTAGGTTTCATTACGCCTAGTCAAGTTTGAGTTTCTTACTCTTCGGTATTGCGAGCGTTCTTTCGTTTTCTTAGTTCGTTTCGACTGTTGGCCCCTCTTCGGTTCGGGGAAGATTTTTATCCCAACACAAGTTTTAATTGATTTTGTATCACGAGGATGAAAATAATTGTTCCATTATATCATAAATTTATGACACGCGTGTGTCGCGTAAAAAATCCAATTGACTTCGCTATTTGTCTTTTTGAACTATATTTCACTGTCTTCTTTTGTGACAACATGATTATTATAGTCTTGGCAAAATGGCAAGAGTAGCAATGAAAGTGTAACGTTGCTATCGGAATTGCTTAGGCAAGAGTACTGATGAAAGTGGTACGGGTGAGCAAGAGTACCGATGAAAGTGGTACCGGTGTTTCCTAACAAACCAATCGAAGGGATTTTGAAGCCATGTTGCTATCGAGTATCAGCATGGCTTTAAAGTCCATTAAGCATAATTATAAGTATAATCAACATTAAAAATAGATTCAACATTTTAAAAAGTATATTTCAACATTTTGTAAAAATAAGAACTACACTCAACTTTTTTCTTGACTACTTCAACATATCAAGCATATGGATTCAACATTTTCTAAAGCAAGAATCAACACTCTTTTTTAGTCTTCTTCAACCTTGTGATGCGCGAAGATCTCACAGGCGGCGGCCCACAAAGCTCGCAACAACGTGCTGAGCTCTCGCGGTCGACGGCGCACGGTGCTCTCGGTGGTGCATGGTTAGGGGGCGGTGCCGACAGCACATTAGGAGGGAACAGAGGGTTTGAGGATGAATTCAAGAGATATTATTGTGTGCACTAATCTTAAACGGTGCAAATCATATAGAAAAGAAAATTCTAGAATGTGACCCAGCAGTGCTGTATTCAAAGTGCGGCCCCACCGTTTAGGCCTCGTTTGGTTCCTCATGGTTAGTTCCGGCCCAGGATTCATTATGGGTCATGATCAAGTTTCACTCAAAAACCCTACGGATCGAATCCGAAGTGTAGAAGGTGCAGATCGAATCTGAACTATGAGTTAAGAGGGTGAACCAAACCATGTTTGGCATCATTCCGAGACAGCTCTACCAAACAGCAAATCCGGTGGAGGCTTAGAGCAACTCCAAGAGTCTCCCAAAAAAATCTCCCCTAAAACTATTTATGGGGGGTCTACTAAAATTCATTGCCCAAAATCATGTCATGCCACAACAGATTGCTAATAATAAACTCCCAATATTTCAAAATTGGCCAAGTCACATCAACCTCTCAATTAGGCCGTCATTGCTGTTAATTCTTAGCTTCTGTCGTTACAACAACATCTCCTGTGTCTTTTCGATCAAAGCAGAACAACATGAAATCCCTTTTGAACGTTTCAGTTCTATTGTGCGTGGGTCCAATGAATAGCCAAAGATTTTTTTTCTCTTGTGCACACCCGTGTCTCTTGAAGCTCTGCTTGTTCTTCTTCTCCCTCTCGTTGACCAACAGATTCATATGAATCTCTTCCACCGGCAGCAACAACGGCAACGAATAAGTGATGCCACAACCGTGAGCTCGCCCTTCCTATCCGCGTGACGTGCCTGCTTCGTTGCATTTAGGCATCGGCAAACCAGCAGCAACGGACCCGTCGCCTGCGTCTCCACCGGCAACAATGGCGACCCGGGCGCGGGCGGGAGGCCTGAGACGACATGCGCCCTGTTTGTTTGGCTTATCAACCACCAGCCAGCAGTACTTTTCTCTCAGAATAAACCAGCCACCAGCAACCAGCCAACAGTACTTTTCTCTCAGAACAAATCAGCACCAACCACCAGCCAAACGAACAGGCTCATGGCTGGTGAGCTTGGTCCTCAGCGTGAGAGGCTTCCATAAGGTTTTGGGTTCCGCTCCCCACGGTCCCATGGCGGACACCGCCGCAGCAGCAGCAGCGACGACGGCCGCGCAACCGACTTCCTGGCGGTCCTACCTCGCCGCGGCGAAGGCGCTCGGGCTCTCATGCGTGGCCAACTGCTGGGAGAATAAGAAGAAGACGCATTCGCGATGGAAAGGAGAGGCTCGAGGGGAGATTAGGGGCCGATGCATCACGCGAAAATATACGCGTCGAAGCGGAAGATTTTCGGGTCGCGAAAAGATTGGGCACGTTTAGGGAGACTGTTGGACTACTTTTCTCCCAAAAAGAGGTATGAGGAGATTTATTCACATTCTTTTGGAGTTGCTCTTGAAATGGAAATGGGTCACATCAATCCGCCCGGTTTCCTCCGGGCCAATCCGATAGAAGCGAATGGGCCTCAGGTGGGCCCACCGTTTAGGTGCCGAAGTGCGGCCCAGGTAGCCTCGAGACTCTTCTTCTTCTTCCTGGTCTTTGGCCCCTCGCCCGATCATAAATTGGCACCGACCCCCTCGCTCGTCCAAAATCCCCGAATCCCTCGATCGAGAAAAGTTATAACCTGTTCGGCTGGTAGAATGAATAGTGCTCAGCTGGTAGAATGAATAGTGCTCGGCTGGTAGAATGAATAGTATTATATGAGAGGAGATAAGTCAGCCGGGCACTATTTATTGGACCAGCCGAACAGGCTCTTAGATCTTCGAGCGATCAAAGCGAAGCGAAGTAGCCTGTCCCAATCCTCTCAAGGTACGCGAGTTCTCGAGCCCCTGACCCCCTCCGCATCTGCTACTGCTATGCCTCGTGCGATTTCCCTGCCTGTTCGTGTTCAACATAGATATGTTCCTTAGGGTTTGATTAGGTTTTGAGGCGGTGCAGTCCTGCAATCTGCAGTCGATTTTGCGGGTAGAGGTGTAGATCCGTGGGGCGTGATGAGGTTCTTTTGTGTAGATCGGTTCACGATTTTTTACGTTGAGTTCGAGTAGATGTGAATGTAAAGGTTGGACAGATTGGTTCATTTGCCAGCATTAAGACTTGGCTGATGTCGGTATGCGCATGATTGCGCGGCCGGACTTGCGTTTAGTTGTTGGATTACGTTACTCTTATGTGATCTGGTATAGATTGTTGGCTTGTTTCATCTAGGTATTTAGTTCTGATGGACACAGTAGTTTAGATTGTTCGTTTATAGATTGGTGAGATTATTGACCATATGGCCATTGTTAATCACTGATTGGTGTGGATATAATTAGTTTCCCTGTTTATCTACGTGGATACCATTGCTTCAATCGGTTCACGTGCTCATGTAATATGAAGATTCTGTTGCACAATTGCTTTTTTTCAACACTCATGTTAGATTTGGTCTTGTGCAAGTCCACTTTTCATTGCAATACTGTTTCAATGTTGTGTTTTGCTTAGTATGATTTTTTCTGGTTCCACATATTATGTTGATCCCATTATATCAATGATCTTTCTTTCATGTTCAGAATTGATCAGTTTCCATGTACTAGATTTATGCATCCTTTTCAGCACTCTGGCTTACTTTGCTTCTGCTAATATTTGCAGATGCAGATCTTTGTTAAGACTCTCACTGGCAAGACCATCACCTTGGAGGTCGAGTCCTCGGACACCATTGACAATGTGAAGGCTAAGATCCAGGACAAGGAGGGCATCCCCCGGACCAGCAGCGTCTGATCTTCGCTGGCAAGCAGCTTGAGGATGGCCGTACCCTTGCCGACTACAACATCCAGAAGGAGTCCACCCTTCACCTGGTGCTCCGCCTGCGTGGTGGTATGCAGATCTTCGTCAAGACCCTCACTGGCAAGACCATTACCCTCGAGGTGGAGTCCTCCGACACCATTGACAACGTGAAGGCGAAGATCCAGGACAAGGAGGGCATTCCCCCAGACCAGCAGCGCCTCATCTTTGCCGGCAAGCAGCTGGAGGATGGCCGCACCCTGGCAGACTACAACATCCAGAAGGAGTCCACCCTTCACCTGGTGCTCCGCCTCCGTGGTGGGCAGTAGGTCCTTGTCCTGGGCCATGGATCTGTGTGTCGTCCTGGGGTTCACAAGTACCATGTAGGTGCCTGTCTCTAGAGATTGTCTGCGTGTTTCATGTCCTGGTCGAGTCGTGGTCTTTGCCTGTAGTGTGTCTTCTGGTTCTGTTTGTGAACATTTGCTGCCGTGCAGCAGCTTGAACTATGCGATGAATAAGTGAGACCTGAATTTCGTGTGTCAATCAATCTGATTGTTCATGGTTTCTGAATATATCTGTTATGCAGGATGCCCATGTACGAAATGGAAGCAATAGTATGTGTGTTGCTCAGCATGATTCTGATGATCCTGGATATCTGATGATAAGTTTTGCAATTATTCTACTTCCTCATGCAGTTAATTTTTAGGTCATTTTTCAGTTGGTCATGTTGGATGTTTTGGGTCACATTAATGTACACTCCCTGTAACTCCAGTAGGTGTTTACAGAATTATCATTTCAGTTAGATTTCCCATGGAGCTGACAATTTGCTCGCCTGAGTGATCGTCACTAGGAATTTTCATTTGTTCGGTGTGATGCTAAACACGTAAGATTGCCTATGCCATAAGAACCAACTTGTTGGTTGTATTCAGATTTGAGACATTTCTGAAATCCTACTTTAAGCAAGAGTCATGAATGTGTGCGTTTCTGAGGCTATAAGTATTTCTCTTTTGAAACATTCGAATCTCAGATTACTGGAAGCAGAATTCTTGTCATTGGACAAGTAATAGGTCGCAGATATATGAAGCCATTGCTAGGTTCTGGATCAGTGGTATACTGACAGTAGACAAGTTCCCAAAGTGCTTGCTATTTCTGGAGCCAATTTGCAGCTTGTAGAAACAATATTGTTTGCAATACGCAGGGCTGCATCAGAATCAAGTATTCAAGTAGGCGTGGTGCCTATGATGCTCCTATATCGATAGAAACGGAACCAATGCTGCACTTAAAAAGGGATTGATCAGGAAGCATCCTCAACCATGTCAGAGGCGACTAGGAATTCCGTCACTAGGAATTATCCCTTGGAGATCGTTCCCCTACGTTACGCAGTACGTGTTCTGTTCTTGGCCCGCATTCACCAACTCTGATAGTCTGATGGAAGCTCTGTGGCGGTTTTCAGAGGGAGATGATGCTACCGAGACTCCATCAGAAACAAAATGAACAGTCATATATGCACAAAACAACTTTATTTGGAACTTTATTACATTATTAGATTACCTTTTTTTGAAAATTCATTAGATTACCTCTTTTTGAAAATTCATTAGATTACCTCTCGAAAGGACTATTGGCACTTATTACATGACCCATTAACTTTTAGTGCAGCGTAACTTTAGTACGTACTCGTGACTTATTTTACGGTGCTACACACAAGGGGCAAGCTAGCTGCTTGCCGTCGCCTGATCTCTGCCGACTGCCGCTTAGGCAACGACGACCATCTCCAGCACAGCCTTCGCCGCCGCCCTAGCCGTCGGGTTATTGTTGGAGCTATGCTTCACCGGGTACGACGCGTCCATGGCGATGCCGCACTTTCCCCTGGGCGAGGGCACGTTGCGCGCCATCCGGATGTAGCCGGCCTCGCCCCAGTCGGCGCTCCACGAGTTCTTCACGATCCAGAAGTCCTTGCCGTCCTCGCTGCCGTAGCCCACCACCGTGACGCCATGGTCCAGCCTCGTCCCGCAGATCCCGTCGAAGATGCCCTGTGCATGCATGCACATGATCAGGAACAAGAACACGGTTCAGACTTCAGAACAAACTAGGATCATGCCCGTGCGTTGCTACGAGCAACACAAATCATACTGCAGATTTCATATTGCCATACCTATAAAGTATAGAGTACAATAACATATACCATTTGATAAAATATAAACCATCCTTAACAAAGTTACTGCAAATACTAATTAGGACATTTTGATAATCCACACTATGCTACTAAGATTTGACAAAAAAAAGGAAGATAAATTGGAAAAATATCAGCTGCTATTAGAGATGAAAAATATGGATTATATTAACAATGAACTGAAGACTAAATGATGAAAGCATCAAGCAGGATCTATGTCAAATCAATAGTTAATAGACAAACATATTATATACGTAAAATATTATTTCTATTGCATACTTTAGCCACCCAGGATTTATTCCATTTGTTACATGATCATTGTATTTCACACAGAAGAAACATTATGTTCAACAAAGACAGGGTATGCGTACATGGCGTTTCACTGTCTTGGCTATTAACAATCACAAAACATGGAGTTGAACTAATTGGATACAGAAAAGTATTTATTCATGATACACAACCCAATTTCTAGTTGAAGTACAAGAATAACGCTGATGCCTCTACGACTTCCATGGGATGCGCTTGCTCTGTTGTCCATCTTCGAATTGGATAGTAGACGACTCTCATATTGAAATTCCGTCATCTCAGGGATGAAATGACCTAGACACAAAAACACAAGATATGTTTGAGGCACCATCGCCTCAGGGAGCATTAAAAAATGCTGCTGCTTATGAGTATGGAAAATGGAGTAAAAACACAAGACCCTATTGACTAAAAAGTAATAACACTTTCATATATTTGAGTAGAGCTCATAACTTCCTAAAAGCAATTAGTATCAGACAGACAGACTTTAGTGGTAGCAATGAACACAAGAAAGAGAAACAAAGTGGCTACTGACATTGAAAAGAGAAGAGTGTGTTACAGCTGGTGATACTGTAACAGTGAAACTTCCTAACAAAGGCTTGTGAAAATGTTTAGTTACTTGCGTCACTTATATATGCATGATAAAAATTTAAGAAGCGAAGGTAGCTTATGTTGTAGATTACAAGCATGGACATACCTGATGTTGCATCTGAATTAAGAGCTTGCTCATTTCAATGAAATTCTGAACAAATTTAACTGCATAAGGTATATCTGTTGCAATAAGGCACTACATTTCAATATTTTTTAGAATGCAATAGTCATAATTGCAAGTTTGCAACATTGGGAGTAAATCCTTAGTACAGAAACTTATAAAGGTGTTTTGGGTAAACATGCCTGAAAATGACAACAAGAACAACAAACATGATTGCTAAGAGACATTGAGCTGTTGTAGTAGTAAAAGCAGGGTTCCCATTTGCTGACAGTAGTAAATCCAATACCAAGGAAGCCAAATGCCATTTCTGAAACTCTACATAGGTTTTAGAGGAAGAATAGCAATTGATGTTCTTATTTTTTTAATTGAAAGAAAAGGGATTGATTTCTTCCCACAGGCTAAATTGATTAGAATGGTCAAAGGTGTTTGTAAGCTGGAAACACAAGAATGAGTCGGTGGAATAAAAACTGCATCACCCTCAATGTTAATCAAACATCATACTGAAAATTGTATCCAGTCACGAGAGATATGTATAGTGCTAGCTGCTAGTGCATTCAAAACTGCGTCCTTCGTGTAAAAGTAGTAGAGATGAAGTAGTAAATTTGAGTAGGGTTAGCAACTCAACACAATATTTTTCAGACCATAGAATCAACATGGCTCTGTGAATTTGACAGATGCTATAGCAAATCTTGTGAATCCAATTCTCTAGTTCTGCAAGAGTCCCTGATGAGAAAAAGAATCAGTCGAATTAATTAGTTGGCCCAAACTGGTACTGAAATCAAACACAAATGCAACCCTCAAAATTAATCATTTGGAGGCTTGCAGCACCATACTGATACGCAATGCTGTGAACCTTTTGAGGACCTTGGAATTTGTTTGGACAAGTTCAGAGATAAGACCACCATCCCATTACAGTTTGTTTAAACTTTACAAGCCAGTATGTACCTTTCTCAATACTACACCAAACATGCATAATAATGAAAAACTTAAATGCAGTAATCTCATTCAAAGCCTATATGTTTTTTTCTCAATATTACACTATCCAGAACAAGATGTTGTCAACCATTACACTCATCAATTGTTCAGATGCACTTGCAATTCAGAACCAGGGAGGACAGGGTTTCGCAAAAAGAAGAAGAAGAAGAAGAAGAAGAAGGACCTTAACCTTTGTGCATCGACAAGAAACCATTTCCCTCAAGTCACCGCCATGGTTTGGCCACGCTCCCGCAAAAGCACATCCAAGAGTTGCAGGTCAGTTCAAAAAGCACATAGTAGCCGGTACTTGGCAGGGGATAGACAATTGCAGGGATGGCTACCACAGTGAAATGATTCATTACATAACCATGGTCCATTCTCCACCTATTTTTTTTCTACGTAGTGCATATTTTCTGAATTTCTTACAGTAACAAATTAATGGAAGATTCTTACAGTAACAAATTAATGGAAGATGAATTTGTATTATATTTAAGTCTGATAGAAAAACAGATAGAGTACGTGGGTGCTATGCCTCTTCTCAGAAATTCATCGATCCCACTTACAGAGTTACAGTGGTTACGGCAGATCGTCAACGACCAGTTGGTGGCGATGGCGACGGCACCGGCGGACGACGTTGGTGGTGACGGCACCGGCGGACGACGTTGGTGGCGACGGCACCGGCGGACGGCGTTGGTGGCGATGGCGGGGGCTCCGGCGGACAGCGGTTGCTGGTGATGGCGACACCGCCGGCGTGGCAGGGGACGTGAGATGGATCACGTGTGGGCGATGGAGTCGGATCCGGGCGTGGGTGGATCGGGGACAGGGACGGCGGCGGCGGCCTCGACGGAGAGGAGGCGGGCGTCGCGGCGGCCTCGACGGAGAGCGCGGGCGGAGGGAGGAGGAGAGACGTGGGTGGAGGGAGGAGGAGTTGGAGGCGGCGGGGGAAGAATGAGAGGCGCGGGCTATGGGAGGAGGCGGCGACGGCGAGATGGGAGGCGACGGCGTCGAGGATGGGGCGATGCCGACGTCGGCAGTTCGAGGGGTAAAAAAGAACGGAAGACGTACGGAGCGGGTTGCGGCAGACTCAGGGCGACGTGGGGAGGCAGACGCGCGGGGGAGGCAGCGAATGACGCATCAAGTTTTTGTCTTACTTTCATTCTTTTTAGGAGTAGAGATAAAGAGAGCTCAGTGCTTGATTTTGTGTTCTTCGTAGCCACTAAAATGTTTGTCACTTTACCGATTGATAGTGCTGGAACACCCGACCGCTGGCATCAATGGCGACACTAACGGGCTGGCTCGCCACGGCCTCCTGCAACGCCGTCTCGTTGTTGGTCGCCACGTTCACGAAGTCATCTATGGTCACAACCTTTTCGTTTAACTGCATATGCAAATTAAATTAAATCTCCACCGTCGTCATCACTCATCAGTTCCGATTAGCTAATTGCAAATTTGCAATCTGGTTCGTTCGTCAAGTGATACATGGCGGTACGAACCCGGTTGGCATCGCAAGTCCCGTCGGTTCCGGTGAAGGGGTAGTCGGCCTCGGTGTCGATCCCGCCGTTGTTGATGACGAACTCGAAAGCCTTCTGCATGTACCCGCCGTTGCAGCCGTTGTCCTGGCTGTCGCAGTCGATCACCTCCTGCTCCGACAGTGAGACGAGGTTGCCCGTCACGATCTCGTTGATCCCCTCCATGGCTGCCATCGCCGAGAACGCCCAGCACCCACCTGCGTGCATCTCCCACGGCCGAGAGAGAAGAGGGATCACATCAGATCACTCACCGGAGAACGTTCTCGCAGCTCGTACTTCGGCGAAGTAGTTAGCGAGCAGAATCATGGAGCGGAAGACTGACTGACCGCATTGCTCTTGGTTCTTGACGTCGGTGACGGCGCCGAGCTGGCGCCAGTCGACGGCGTCGGAGGTAGCGGGTGCTCCCGGCCCGGCGGACGCCGCCGCCGTGGCGGGCACGGAACCCGAGGGCGCGGCCGCGGTACTCCTCCGGGTGAGGTCGGCGAAGGAGGTGAGGCCGAGGCGGAAGCCGTGGAGCCCCGCGTCGGCCTCGGCGTTGTGCGCGTCGATGAAGCGGAGGTTGTCGCGGAACACCTCCAGCCGCAGCCGGTCCTCGTCGCCGCCGGCCATGTCGCAGTTGCCGCCGCGCGGACGGCGGCCGTGCTCTGACTTCCACGCCGCGTACACGCGCCGCACCTCGTCGTCCGCCCGCTCCGCCGGCGGCGGGACGGTGGAGTACTGGGAGTGGTGGCGGGCCGCCGCGGCGGAGGAGGACAGTGCGAACGCCACCGTGAGCGCGAGCAGCGCCGCGGCGGGGGCGACAGGGGAGCGTGGTGCGGTCATGGCGATCGTTTGAGTTGGTGTCGAGCTTGGCGAGAGACGATGAGCGAGAGACGATGAGTAGTTTGCGAATTGAGTTCGCATTTTATAGCCGCGGGATGCAACGACCAACGAACTGTTGGGCCACCTGGACCCACCACCAACACCACTCTGCACAAAAAAGCCTCGTCGCTTGGCGCCTTTCTCAAACAGAGGGCAGCCGCCAGCCCGCCACACATGCCAAGATGATACGGCTGGGTGCGTGTAGCAGTAATTAAAAATAAGTGAATTATAGGTGCATAGCTCGAGATTTTGTTTTTTTTTTAAAACACAGCCTCGATTGAGTGAGTGACACTAGCTAAGATTGCTTTTTTTTTTGCAAATGAGGATTATATCATGTGAATAGATGTGCATATGAGAAATGAGGGCATAAATCCATATGTCTATTAGAGTAGTAACTCAAGTTAATTAGCTGCTAGTGCTTTCTCTTACATTAGTTAGTCATAAGTTTTAATATAAAAACATCATAAAATTTTCTTCTCAAAAATAAAAAAAAATCGTGCTACTTTGCCCAATACAAAAGTATAAAATCTCCATCAACATGCTTACCAAATTGGCGTGGTGGTCAGGGCTGCTTCGTGGCCTCCAACGGGTGATAAGGGATTCGGGTTTGGCCATGCGTTTGCATCTAAAGACTAAAGTCACCACCACCCACTAGAGGCAACGAGATCATTGGCGCGGCGCCGTGCACCCGCGCGGCGCCGTGCACCCGCGCGGCCGCACTACGCTTCCGTCCCGAACCTTGTGCGCCGGCCGCCGGAGCAGTGAGCGTACGTGCACTCGTGCAGTCACGCCCGCCGGCGGCGGCGGCTCCGGCTCCGACGGTGGAGAACTGGGGGAGCTAGCTAGCTAGTTAGCTTTCCGGTGTCGCTTGGACCACCGCCTTTCCGCGAGAGACCACGTAAAATGTTAGAATAAATAAGCCTAGAGCCATTTATTATAATAATGAAAGAATTAAAACCCATTAGTTTAATGCTAGGGAAAAGAGAGAGAAATATCGTATGGGTATTTGAGGAGTCTCTCATCCAACTTATGAGGTAGCCTTTCGGTACATCTCATGTGAAGTTGAATAAAGGAGATAGATGTGCCACACGCGCGTGCGCGCTCGCTCGCCGGGCCGGGCCGGGCCGAGGCCGTGGGCGTGTCGAGACGAGACGAGCGGGCGGTGCGTAACCGCGACCGTTACTGCCTGGGGCGCATTAACCGTGACGTCCAGGTTCATCCCCCCGCGCCTGCTCGGCTATATAAGTCGCCTGCACCGCCTCCGGAACCTTGTCCTGCTGCTGAGATCCTGCTCGGGATAGGCGGGCGATAAGGTTTTTGGGGAGCGTCTTCACGTGACTGCTCGCTCCCGTACGTCTACTTCCTCTATTATAGAGTGATATCGGAAAGTCGGGTGACGCCGTCACCCTACCTTCCACGGGGTACTTACTCAAACCAGTATTCATGTTTTGTATAATCAGGAATATATTTATGTTTAATTATTGTTTAAACATAAACACTTGCACATGGATTGTTTCACTCACCGCAATATTGAAATGTCTATTTAAATATGGAATTAAAATATACCGAAATATTGTCTATCATCTAACAATCCAAAAACCTTATAATGTTGATAGGAATATGTTTGGTGCAACTAGCTTTACAAATGCAATTAAACCAAAGTCTTTTGATGGTTCCAACTTTAAGAGGTGGCGTGAGTTGGCCACCCTATGGCTCACCACCATGAACGTGATGTACGTCATCACCGGAAAAGCTCCCGAGGGTGTCTCGGAAGAAAAATTCAATACGGATGATAATCTGTTCCGGGGTGCCATCATCAGCGTTCTGGTTGATAACCTGGTGGACACCTATCTCCAGAGAAAGACGGAGAAGGATATTTGGGAGGCTCTTGAGGCTCAGTACGGAGCTTCTGACGCCGGCGGTGAGCTGTACGTAATGGAACAGTTCCTAGACTACAGGATGGTTGAAGACCGTTCTGTGGTGGAACAGACCCATGAAGTACAGGCGCTGGCTAAAGAGCTTGAGAACTATAGCAATGAGGCCCCATGTGTGTTGCCTGACAAGTTTGTAGCAGGAGTAATTATCACTAAGCTGCCACATTCTTGGATGGATTTTGCTACCTCTCTAAAACACAAGAGAAAGGAATTCACTTTTGATGACCTTATTGCGACTTTTGATGTTGAAGAGAAGGTGAGAGCAAAGGACACATGTGGAAAGGCAATAGCCGGCTCCTCAAGCGTAAACTTTGTGCAGAGGGGCAATCCCAAGTTCCAGAATAATCAGAACAAGAGGAAGAAACCTTCACAAAACCCGTCCAAGGCTAAGAAAGCCTATAGGCCTAATAAGAAGAAGAGAAAGCCGGGAGGTGCTTGCTATACTTGTGGCAGTCCGGATCACTTTGCTGCAAAGTGCCCGGATCGTAAAGATCGCAAGGCCCTCAAGACAGCAAACATGGTTGTTAGCGAGGGTGGAGAAACATCGGGGTACGGTAATTTCTTACCTACAGTTCTTTCAGTATGTTCTTCACCAGAGTGGTGGATAGACACCGGTGCTAATATTCATGTATGTGCTGACATTTCTATGTTTTCTTCTTACCAGGTCGGGGGGACTACCTCCTTGTTGATGGGGAACGGTGCCCATGCGCGTGTTCTTGGTGCTGGTACGGTCACTCTGAAGTTCACTTCGGGGAAGACCATACAATTGAAGAATGTGCAGCATGTACCTACCATCAAGATGAATCTAGTCAGCGGGTCTCTACTGTGTAGAGATGGTTTTAAATTAGTATTTGAGTCAAATAAATGTATCATTTCTAAGTTTGGTACTTTTGTTGGAAAAGGTTATGATAGCGGAGGCTTGTTCCGCTTTTCTTTATTGTTCGATGACAACGTTGTGAACCATGTGATGAATGATGAATCAAATGTTTGGCATTCGAGGCTTTGTCATGTTAATTTTGGTTGTATGATGCGCTTAGCTAGTTTGAGTTTAATTCCAAAGTTTACCTCTGTCAAAAATTCTAAGTGTCACGTATGTGTTGAATCAAAACAAACTCGCAAGCCACATAAGACTGCTGAGGCGAGAAACTTGGCACCTCTAGATTTAGTTCATTCCGATCTGAGCGAAATGAACGGTGTGTTGACAAAGGGTGGTAAAATATATTTTATGACTTTGATAGACGATAGCACTAGATTTTGTTACATCTACTTGTTAAAATCAAAAGATGAAGCGTTACATTACTTTAAGATCTATAAAGCTGAAGTAGAAAATCAACTTGAGAGAAAGATTAAACACCTAAGATCGGATCAAGGTGGCGAATACTTTTCTAATACTTTTGATACATTCTGCGAGGAACATGGTATTGTTAATGAGAGGACACCGCCTTATTCACCCCAATCCAATTAGATTGCCGAAAGAAAGAACCGCACGCTTACTGACTTGGTGAATGGCATGTTAGAAACCGCGGGACTATCTAAGGAATGGTGAGGTGAGGCGATACTGACGGCCTGTCATGTCCTGAACCGTGTGCCTATGAAGAATAAGGAAGTAACACCATTCGAGGAATGGGAGAAGAAGAGGCTAACTCTTTCATATTTACGCACTTGGGGTTGCTTGGTCAAAGTCAGTGTGCCAATCAACAAGAAACGTAAACTTGGACCAAAGACGGTGGACTGTGTCTTTCTGGGGTATGCTTTTCACAGCGTCGGATATAGATTCTTGGTAGTAAGATCTGGAGTGTCTGACTTGCTTGTCGGCACAATTATGGAGTCCAGAGGCGCTACATTCTTTGAGAATATTTTTCCAATGAGAGATGAAATAAGTTCATCTAGGCAAGAGTCTGTCGAGAAGGACGACTCCACCAAGCCGATGGAACTCAATGAGCCTACATTTATTAAGCATCCTGAGGAGGACAATGATGAGGCTCCTAGGAGGAGCAAGAGACAAAGGACAGAGAAATCCTTTGGAGATGATTTCATCATATACCTCGTGGATGACACTCCCAAGACCATTGCAGAGGCCCACTCTTCACCTGATGCTGACTATTGGAAGGAAGCAGTGAGAAGTGAAATGGACTCTATCATGTCAAATGGAACTTGGGAGGTTGTTGAACGTCCTTACGGGTGCAAACCCGCGGGATGCAAATGGGTGCTAAAACGAAGCTTAGGCCTGATGGTACTATTGATAAGTACAAGGCTAGACTTGTGGCCAAGGGTTACACCCAAAAGGAAGGAGAAGACTTCTTCGATACTTACTCACCAGTCGCTCGATTGACCACCATAAGAGTATTACTTTCTTTGGCAGCATCTCATGGTCTTCTCGTTCATCAGATGGACGTTAAGACAGCTTTCCTAAATGGAGAGTTGGAAGAGGAGATCTATATGGATCAGCCGGAAGGATTTGTAGTAAAGGGTCAAGAAGGAATGGTGTGTAAGCTAGTGAAGTCTCTCTATGGCCTCAAGCAAGCACCTAAGCAATGGCATGATAAGTTCGACAGAACGTTGACATCTGTTGGCTTTGTTACAAACGAATCTGACAAATGTGTGTACTATCGCTATGGTGGGGGCGAAGGAGTGATTTTGTGTCTGTATGTAGATGACATACTTATCTTTGGCACAAGCCTTGAATTGATCAAGGAGGTCAAAGACTTTCTATCTCAAAAGTTTGAGATGAAAGATTTGGGAGAGGCTGATGTTATCCTTAATATAAAGCTGATAAAGGGAGAAAATGGTGGGGTGACTTTGTCACAGACTCACTATGTTGAGAAGATGCTAAGTCTGTTTGGCTACAACAATTCTAAACCCGCACCAACTCCTTACGATGCCAGCTTGATTCTAAGGAAGAACCTGAGGATACTGGTGGATCAGCTGAGATACTTCCAGATCATTGGTTCACTGATGTATTTGGCTAGCGCCACGAGACCTGACATTGCATATGCAGTTAGTAAACTGAGTCGGTTTGTTTCAAACCCGAGCAGTGAACACTGGCGTGCTCTCGACCGGATAATGCGCTATCTAGTGGGCACAATGAACTATGGCATTCACTATTCCGGAGATCCTAAAGTTTTGGAGGGATATAGTGATGCAAATTGGATTTCTGATGCTGATGAGTTAAAGGCCACAAGTGGATATGTGTTCACAAATGGAGGTGGCGCTGTTTCCTGGAAGTCTTGCAAGCAGACCATTCTAACCAGGTCAACAATGAAAGCAGAACTCGCAGCATTGGATACTGCCACTGTAGAGGCGGAGTGGCTTCGTGAGCTCCTAATGGACTTGTCGATAGTTGAAAAACCGATACCGACAATCCTAATGAACTGTGATAATCAAAATGTGATTGTCAATGTGAACAGTTCAAAGGACAACATGAAGTCATCCAGTCATGTCAAGAGGCGGTTGAAGTCTGTCAGGAAATTGAGAAACACTGGTGTCATAGCTTTGGATTACATCCATGCGTCTAAAAACCTGGCAGACCAATTTACAAAGGGTTTATCACATATTGTGATAGATCATGCATCTACGGAACTGGGCTTGAGACCCACGTGAGTTTTTCCATAGTGGAAACCCGTCTTATGTGATCGGAGATCCCGTGAATTAAGATGGTGAAACAAGCTATGGTTTGACTGAGAGAAGAGAACCTTTGAGAAGGCTCAGTTCATGAAAAAGATGCATTTCTCTTCAAAACTGTATGGCAGGCTGGTATTTATACCTTAATGTTCTCCAAGTGGCTTTCATGAAACATGGTAGTTGTTTCTCTGAAGCAAAGACATAGTTCTATAGTATGTCTTGAAGGAACACACCTATATGAGTATCGACTACTGGTCATAGTCTATGAGATTTGGGTGATCTCTAGAAAACTCATGAAGAGGCACGGAGTGTGACCCATAAGCTCCAACCCGCGGGGATGCTATGTGCAGCCAAGTATCAGTAAAGGGCTCTAGCCAAGTTTAGATGCACAAAACTGACAATTCAAGGCATAATCCATTGTTCAGTTGCAAATAAGTGTAGCTTGAGTTCCTGGTGGATGTTCAACTTAGCAGTCTCCATCGTAGTACTGGTATATCAAAAACAAAAGGGAAGATGAGAGCATTTTCAATGTGGCTTGAAATTCTTGGTGGGGATTGTTAGAATAAATGGACCTAGAGCCATTTATTATAATAATGAAAGAATTAAAGCCCATTAGTTTAATGCTAGGGAAAAGAGAGAAATACCGTATGGGTATTTGAGGAGTCTCCCATCCAACTTATAAGGTAGCCTTTCGGTACACCTCTTGTGAAGTTGAATAAAGGAGATAGACGTGCCACACGCGCGCGCGCTCGCTTGCCGGGCCGGGCCGGGCCGAGGCCGTGGGCGTGACGTGTCGTGTCGTGTCGAGCGGGCGGTGCGGTGCGGTGCGGACGGACGGACGGACGTGATGTGTTGCGGGGCGGGAGCATCTTTTTGCTGTTGACTGTTGGAGAGGAATGATGGCGTCTTAAACCGCGACCATTACTAGACCTTAACGATAGCGCCTTAAACCGCGACAGTTACTGAGCCTTAACCGCGACCGTTACTGCCTGGGGCGCATTAACCGTGACGTCCAGGTTCATCCCCCCGCGCCTGCTCGCCTATATAAGTCGCCCTCCTCCTGCTCAGGTTGCCAATTCACACTAAGGTATTCATGTTCAGGAGACCTCTCCCTCTCTCCCTCTGTTTGCTGCTTCTTTTCGCATTCCCATCGCCTGCACCGCGCGCACGGTACCGGCGAGAGCAGAGCCTCCGGAACCTCGTCCTGCTGCTGAGATCCTGCTCGGGATAGGCGGGCGATAAGGTTTTTGAGGAGTGTCTTCACGCGACTGCTCGCTCCCGTACGTCTTCTTCCTCTACGAACGACTCCGTACGACTACTTCCTCTACGTCGACTATGAACGACTACTTCGTCTACAGCGGGTCTTCGCTGCGAACATCTACCTGCATCGACTTAGTACGGCTACATCGATTGAGATCACTCTATAATGAGTGATATCGAAAGTCGGGTGACGCCGTCACCCTACCTTCCACGAGGTACTTACTCAAACCAGTATTCATGTTTTGTATAATCATGAATATATTTATGTTTAATTGTTGTTTAAACATAAACACTTGCACATGGATTGTTTCACTCACCGCAATATTGAAATGTCTATTTAAATATGAAATTAAAATATACCGAAATATTGCCTATCATCTAACATAAAAAGCCTCTCCTGCTTTTTTTAGACTTCTTTTACGGTGGACCATACCACAAGGTGGTGGTATACAATATGAACCTATTTTTAGTAAGGATAACTAGGTAATTATTGCAAATTTATTAAACTCGTCGTCGCGGCGGACAGCAACCTCCTCCTCACCAACGAAGCCGGCGAGCTCGCCTGGTCCTCCAACGTCGTTGGCTCTGCCACCGGCTCGTACTCCGGTGACGTCGTGGCGGTCATCATGGACACCGGGAACCTCGTCCTCCGTCGCAACAGCGGCGAGGTCCTGTGGCAGAGCGTCGAGCACCCACCGACAACATGGCTCTAGAGAGTCCGTTTCGGCAAGAACAAGCTCACCGGCGACGTGCAGCGTCTGGCTTCCTGGAAGAGCTCCGTCAACCCGGCTTGTCCTCCTTGGGGATCGACTGTTAACGGGAGCAGCCAGTACTTCCTCACCTGGAACGGGAACGAGCATTACTGGAGTAGTGGACTGTGCAAAGGCCACACATTCAGTTTCGTTGGGTCCTGGAGATGATGTCACATGACAAGTACAATTTCGGATTCGTGTCCGCCAATGGCAGCTACTTCAACTACTCCGTGCCTCCGGGCTCGTCCTCGACGTCTCCGGCCAGATGCAGCAGATCATGTGGTTGCCGTCGTCAGCTGGCGACGATGGCGAGTGGATGGTCATCTGGACGGAGCCGACAACTCCTCGCTGCCGCCCTGGTTCTGGTTGTGTTCGCGGCGAGGTTGCCGTCGGCGGCCGCGGAGGACACCATCCTGGGCCACAAGTGCGGCTTGCCGGTGCTGGGCAACAACGCGAGCAGCGACGCCTACAGGTCCATCCTCAACGCGCTCGCCGACATCCTCGTCGTGAGCACAAGGGCGAACGGTTCGGCCGTCGGCGCGGTCGGCGCTACGGCGACGCCCGACGCGGCCTACGGCATCGCGCTCTGCCGTGAGGACTTCCCGGGCGACGCCCTCGCCAACGCTGTCAACGACTCCGCGAACGCCGGCAGGTCAGGGACGTGCGGTCTTCCACGACCGGTACTAGCTGCGGCTCTCCGGCGCTGACTTCCTCTCCGCTGACGGCAATGGCAAGTGGATGGTTATCTGGACAGAGCCGTGCAACTCTTGCAACGTCTGTGAGATAAAATTTCCAATAATGCCCCGTGTCTGGATCTAAGTCACCGCGTTCCCGGGTCGACCGGGTCGAGGAACGGGGACGAGGAACGTGGTACGCTGATTTTCCAAAGCATGGAACGAGAGGAGTATACAACTTTAGCACGTTCCATGTTAATTTGGGACGAGTTCCCGGAACGACCACAAGGAATGCCATTGCAATCAATTCATCGAGCACCTAGAGAGCACCTGAACATCAGTCACTTCGCCGCCGCGCGTGTAGGTCAGCACCCTGAAGAACACGTGACCGAGATGGATAACAGCGGCTCGAAGGCAGGGCAAGGGCGGACATAGAGCACAAGACAGGGAAAAGGCAGGATTCTTGGGGTGCTCACCGGCGGGCTTGGAGCAGGATGGCCGCGTGGTGCAGGTCTCAGTCCAGGTCTCCGATTCGACGGCAGCTGAAGGAGGAACTTGCCGGCGTCGAGGGCCGGGGCAAGTAAGTTGCAGGACGTCCGCTGCCTTGTGGACACCGCCAGGACGACGCGACGCCGATGAGGACGGGCGTCGGCCGCCGCGGGCTCGAACACGGACAGCCGGAGCTCGCCCATCTCCTCTGATCCCCTCAACGACCCGGATCATGATTGGATCGCGATCCAGCCTCGACCCGTAGATCGTCCCGCATCGTCCCCGTTCCTCATTTCGGAATGAAGTTCCCGGGACGTGGAACGTGGGGTCGTTCCGCGTTCCCGGTGATTATGGTCTGGATGCTCTAAGAGTCAGCTTTACACTGTCCATCACCGTTTATTTACTTCAGCTACAGCCTCCAAAGCTTATAGATCAGACATTCAGACCTACTACTCCTAACATGCATACTCCAACTAGCAAAGTAGCAAGCTATAGCCTATAGTTAGCATTTTTGAGCAGCAGAACAAGCCGGTCTTGGCTTTGCGTTGCCGCTGACCATTTTTGCTAGCTTCAATCCACAATTTGCTAGCTGATTCCTGTATGTTCTTTGCCTTCTACTTGCAATCGCGGGAAGCTTTGGTAATACTACGATACGTAAGATAAATATTAATGATGTCTATTCAGCCGCCCCCCCTAATCGAAATTCCTGGTTCCGCCATTGACCACCTATGTATACTACCCTATACCACAAGTACAAGTTGTGGTGGTATACAATTAATCTCAACCGTCGGATCCTTTCATATTAGTCCTATTCCAACAGTGATATAGAGTGATATGGTCCACCGTAAAAAAACCTTTTTTTATGAAAAAGAACGTGCATAGTGTCCCTCGCCCCATCACTGATAAGGCTCCGAGGCCTAGACGCCACGTGGACCCCGCACACTGTGAGCTGCCCTGCATTTCGTCGCCGGCGTGCGCCGCCGAAGCTCGAGTCGTCACCGCGCGGCACGCGCGCGCTTTCAGGCTTCGACGGCCACGGACCCACGGTGCTGCCTGGATGCGTCAGCGGCGCGCGGCGGAGTCAACCGGGGCGGTCACGACGACGAACGGGAATATGGCAGCGCCGCCGGATGGGGGAAGACAGCGAACGGAGAACAAGTCATCCCAAACCAGACCGTCTCGGAATCCCATCCCTTCCGTCCTACTACGCGGCCTTCCGATCGTAATCCGAATCCGATCGAGTCCCACCGACCTAGCTCCCGTCCCATCCATCTCGCGCATGATCGATCCATCCATCCAGGCTCCAAAAAGTTTTATTAAATTCTCTAAATTAGATACTCTATAAGTTTTTGTCTAGAAAAAATAATAAAACTGATTTACACTCAATTATTATAAAGATTGACTTAACATAAAAGTGACTAAGCAGTAATTAACAAGATGTACATGATCTAAACTGCTATTATATGGTACTAAATCATTGTTAAATTAAGATGAGAATGATAAATGCATCAGTTCAGATAGTTAAAAGGTTGATTTGCACTAAATGATAGGTGAGGGATGAATGTCACACTTCCGCAGCACTTGAAATACATTTTTTTCTTTATTAAAATAGGATGCATTATCTTTCATTTAAGCTCCAAAAATACCGCACATATTATGCATGGGCATCTGATGATAAGATCAAGCTCAATTCGCTAGAATTTAGTATAGCACTGTGCATAGAGTATTAACCAATAAAGGTGACATCAGGATCACCTGAAGGACATCGATGATCGGCAATGAGTTCTAACGACTAGCAACAAGACTTCATGCCCATGTTGCAATAAAAGAAATTTTGAAAAGCACACAACAAGAGGGAAAAGAATTGTCTGTGTTAAGGTCCATCTTGCATTACTTGAGGGCCAAATTATAGCGTCAGAATTCATAGCGTCAGAATTGAAATGAAGCATTCTGCATTCGTCGTTACCCTTACCCCAACGTCAGATTTGAAATGCAGCTAGCATTCTGCATTCGTTTTATATCACAGATGCAAGGTTGAGAAGGTGACCTAGCAGAAATGAAGTCGAGCTGTCTGCGTAACGGATGCAACATTCTTTTAAGCAATGTAACGAATCCAGCATGAACACATGATAGATTGAAAAAATACAGATGCATATGCAGACTCATCGCAGTTTTTCCATTAAAAGGAAATTATTTATTACATAATTCACTGATACATAGTATATTTCATGTGTGCTGGATAAATAAAAGTTAATGAGAGACTCATCACGCACGCGCATCACAACTCACAATAACAAACTTGTAAACGAGCAACTTTCAGAGATGGGACAAGCGGTTTGCAGTATTCTTAGGCACGAGCCATCTTAACAATCCCAGCCTTGGGCCTTGGCCTTGCCCGTCGGGTTGGGGCCATTCTTCACCGGGTACGACGCGTCCATGGCGACGCCGCACTTGCCCGCGGGCAAGAACACGTTGCGCGCCATGCGGACGTAGCCGGCCTCGCCCCACCCGGGGCCCCACGAGTTCTTCACGATCCAGAAGTCCTCGCCGTTCTCGGTGCCGTAGCCCACCGCCGTCACGCCGTGGTCCAGCTTCATCCCGCATACCCCGTTGAAGATGCCCTGTATGAATTCAACATGGTGATCACCATGAACAGTTCATCGGAGGTCGGAGCAAAGAAAAAGCTGCTTTGATTTCGTGTTCCTTCTCCTTCTCGTCCAATGCTTACCGAGGTATAGTGCTGGAATGCAGGGCTCGCAGCGTTAATGGCGACACTGACGGGCTGGTTCGCCACCGCCTTCTGCAACGCCTTCTCATTATTGGGCGGCACCATCTCGTATGAATCTATGGACACAACCTTTTTGTTTTCCTGCATTTTGAGCAGATTGCAAATCTCCATCACCATCAACACACAATTAAATTGAAATCTTGCTCACGAATTTGTGAGAGTACCGACCCTGATGGCATCACAAATCGCGTCTGTTCCGATGAAGGGGTAGTCGGCCTCGGTGTCGATCCCGCCATTGTCGATCACGAACTGGAACGCGTTGCCCATGTCCCCGCCATTGCAGCCGCTGTCCTTGCTGTCGCAGTCAATCAGCTCCTGCTCCGAGAGCGACACGAGGTTGCCCGTCACGATCTTGTTGATTCCCTCCATCGCTGCCACCGCCGAGAACGCCCAGCACCCACCTGCATATCTCCCACACAGCCCAGAGATCACCACCGCCAGCTCTTTCCAACAAAGAACTTACTAGCTCAGGCGAAGTGACGAGAGCATGCAGCTTATGAAGCTGCTGTGTGCACGAACCGCAGTGCCGTTGGTTCTTGACCTCGGTGACGGCGCCCTGCAGGCGCCAGTCGACGGCGTCGGGGAGGTCGTCGCCGGCGCGGGGCAGGTAGCGGGTGCTCGGGGCCCGGGGCGCCGCCGTGGCGTTGCGGAAGCCGAGGGCGCGGGCGACGAACTCCTCCAGGGTGAGGTCGGCGAAAGGGGTGAGGCCGAGGCGGAATGTGTGGAGCCCCGCGTCGGCCTCGGCGTTGTGCGCGTCGATGTAGCGGAGGTTGGCGCGGAACACCTCCAGCCGCAGCCGGTCCTCCTCGCCGGCGCGGTCGCAGTCGCAGCGCGGCCGTCCGTGCTCGGACCTCCACGCCTCGTAGAGCCGCCGCACCTCCTCGTCCGCCCGCTCCATCGGTGCCGCGACGGCGACGGCGACGGCGACGGCGGCGGACGCGGCCAGTGCCACCGTGATGAGCGCGAGCAGCGCCGCGGAGCGTCGTGAGCTCATGGCGACCCCTGGGGCCGCGCGCCTAGGCCACTGGTTTGGATTGGCCTCAAGCTCGATCGGCGAGAGATGACGAGAAACGAGCGGGAAGAGAAGGCGATCAGGTCCAGGAGTATCTGAATTCTGAACTGCTGCGTGCTCTGAGTTCAGTGATGGCAATAACCTGTGACACGAGCCGATCAATTTATGGGCACCGGAGGCAACGAACTGGGCCGCCGGGCGCACCACCACCACCAACATTATTCTGCGAACCTCTGTCTCAAACAGAGGGCTGCCGCCATGGCAAGGTGTTGATTTTGATTCAAATTGTGTCAACAGAAAAGCACGAGGATGCTTGTTATGACACCAGCGTTCCAAATCACATTCCGAAATCCGGTGTCCTTGTTGCCTGTTGGGCGTCAGCGTCAACATCTAGACTCTAGAGTGTGTCCCTTGTTTACGATTGTTGGGCGAGTGCATTAGTCCCAGCTCCCAAATTAGCCCCTCCCCACAATGGCGATGGGTGCTTCGGTACTCGGATTTGGACGAACGAACGAACCAAGAAGAGGCGACCCCGTGCGCAGAACACGTCGGCGAGGCCCCGGGGGTGGGATTAGAGAGCGCAGCCGATCGATTAGCGAACACGATTAAGGAGTGCCAAGCCCCATTTGCCCCCAAGTTGAGCGTGCTCTGCGGTTCTGTAATACTCTCACCACGAGACGCGACGAGCGAGATCCTGATTGGTTGGGTGCCCCTGCCCCGGCGTGCAGCTTCCTTTTTGCGAGCTGTGTGCGCCGGAGAGTGTAGCCGTGCACGCGCGTGCGGCCGGCCACGAGGCCGCCGCGGGCGCAGGATGCAGGAACCCCCGTGTCGTGTGTCCTCCAGCCTCCAGCAGTCCAGCCTCCAGGGACGTTCAGCCTCTGCAGTTGTGTCACTGCCATGTGGGCCCCGTTACCATGGGACCCACACGTCAATGACTCAACGGCAGAGATGTGAACTGCAGAGGATCTCGTTCGCTCCGGGGTAGGAGTCTTTTACCTGTACGTTATTACAAAAATTTCTTATGATATGTGTATCGTTGGAAAGTTTGAGTGCACCTATGTGCTTCTGACTCAAACTTTGTTGCCCTACATACCAGTCCGTCGCTCGTCGACAGTCTGTTAGATTGTCTCCGTTTGTAACCCTGACAGGTGAGACCCAGGATGCAAAATGATCTTTTTGCCCTCCGTCTCTTTCTCTCATCGGTTTCCACAGCGTACCCCCGTATCCGGCCCCGAGAGCTCTTTCTCTCGGCGAGCAACCACCGCTCAACAATTTCTTGGCCACCGCCACTGCCCTCTCGTCTCCCGAGCGCTGCAACGTTCGCTCCTCGGCGTTCATGTACAGAACCCATCGGCAACGCGAGCAAATTGCACAACGGTCAGCGATTTGAGGCCCTCCGGTTGTTTGGAGGACTGCGGCTCGTGTCGTCGCCGTGCACAGGGCGCAATTGGACCTCTAGTAGGACGTATGGGAGGGGAGCACAACACACATGGAAAGGCCGTGATGTGGCGGTTTGCAGATCAAGCATGCTTCGGTTCATGATGGATTGGTGGTAGTCTGTCCATGGGATTGCATAAATTCTCATTTTGCAGATTTTTTTTTGAGGAATAGGAGTTCAACCCCCATGAAAAGCATGAACCATCATCCATCAAACGCTGCATTGCAAGAAGTCGCTGGACAGTGGACACACGCGTTGTAACTGGAACAAACTCAACGCCATGGGTGACGTGACTCGTGAGGTCTTTAATTTGCGCGCAGGAGGTGGAGACGATTGATCACCTCCTAACTAGTTGCTCCTATAGTCGGGAGGTTTGGTTCTGTGTCCTTGGCGAGGTGGGGCTCCATCCTCTTATTCCTCGAGTAGCTAAGCCTCTTGAGGCTTGGTGGTTACGTGCTAGGAAGAGGGTCTCGAAAGCGAGGAGGAAATGCTTTGATTCCTTGACCTGGTTGGTCGTTTGGTCGCTTTGGCGTGAGCGCAATCATCGTGTCCACGATCGTTGCGCTTTGATGTTGGTCGCTCTAGCTCTATCCATCGTGGAGACTGGAGAGGCCAAGATTTGGGCCTAGAGGGATTGCTTTTCTGTTTGCCCCTAGGCTTTGATGGTGTTCTTGTTTTGTTTTGCCTTTTAAGGCTATTGTAAGTTTGTTGTTGTGGTTGTATACTTGAACTTCTCTCATGCTTAATAAAATATGTGTTATGCAAGACGTGACTCGTGAGGTCAGGTCAGGCATTTCGTCAATCACTCACTCCACCTTCGACGCCACACGCTGCGCCCAGACTTCATGCTCTTGCGCCTCCGCGCCGTGTTCCGTCGGCTGTCGTTCGATGCAGTTTGCAGTGCACTGCTTAGCACGGAGCTAGGATGGCAGGGTTGGAGGGCAGTGGCGGAGCCAGCTTTTGGCAACGACTAGGGCCGGCTGCCAGAGGCCGGCGCCCAGGGGTGGCTGCCTCGCGCAGCAGCCCGTCGCTCACAGCCTGGTTCTCCATTCGCCGACCGTCTCCGCCTCTTCCGCAAGCCGCCCAATTTGCCTGTCGTCGACCGCTTCCAGACCGTGCTCGGCTGATCCCTAGTGGAGGGCAGGAGCCGGTGGATTGCTGCTGCCATTTCTTTTTTTTTTTGTGCCTTCGTGGACCTCAGGATTTTGTTTTTAGGCCAAAAATTAAGGCCTTATTTGTAACAAAGGATTCGAAAACAGAGGAATGGTCGGAAGCGCGGGAAACATGAATGCAAGAAGTGACAAAACAGAGGATTGGAAAATACATGAAAAACTTGGAAGAGGGTGTTTAGAACATAGGAATTGTATAACAAAGGAACATTGAAATATGAAAATAATCATCACATTTGAACTAATTAAACACTATTTATTTTAATTAGCACCATTTACTTCATTTGTGAGCTACGGCTCACCGATGTACATGGCACTCTCTGGTCCACTCGTTTCCATGTGTGTACATTGCTTTGCCTATCGTTATCCTCCCCAAGACAGAAAATAATAGGAAGTGGAAGATGCGGTGATTCCAGTGATGGCGGCAGGCGGCCGGCCGGCAGCAAGCTGCACGAGGTGTCCATGGCGGCCGCAAGTTGCGCAAGCCTGCATCTGCATCGCATCTGCAGCAGCATCACGGCTCTTGACTTGCAAGGAGCTCCGCGGCCAAGTGCTTGAACAATCCTGCATCTTCGGTGGGTCAAGCTGAAATCTGTTTTGCTTTTTTCGGTTCTCTCTCATCATCGTCAACTCGGAGCTTGTTCTTTAATAACAAGAAGATGATTTCTTTCCCTTTCGTTGCCTCGGGCTTACGTGAAACCAGAGCTCAGCGTGAAGTCCGTTCCTCCGTTCCAGACTGGCAGACAACAAATCTCCAAACCTTTAAGATCCTCCACTTTTTCTGTGTTTTTGCCTCCATTTCAGACAGGGCCTAAAGAAGAGATGTGGACTTCACATAGCCATGACTAGGGCCGCCTAGGTGCAGCTCCGCCCCTGTTGGAGGGGCTCATTCCCCTTTCCCTTCCTCTAGCCCCCTTCTTCTTCCTCTTCCTCAATTTTCCTCTTCTTCTCCCTCCTTCCCTCTAATTTCAATGGAGAACCTGGTCGGTAGAGGGGCTTCTGCCCACCCGTTGCTATAGATGTCCAAAAAGCCCGCAGCCCGATAGCCCGCCCGAAAGCACGGTTTTTTAGCCCGGTCCGAACCCGGCACGACACGGTAATCTGCAGGCTCGGGCTGGCCCGGCACGGTGCCACGGGCCGGGCGTGGGCCGCCACCCCAGCCCGGCAGGCCGCCCGGCCCGACACGAAAATAACAGTGCGGCCCGTTATCGGCCCGCAAATCCCCAATCCCGTATATAAGCAGGAAAAATTCTATCCCTAACTCACTCATGGTCTCCCTCTCTCCTGCCGGCTGCCGCCGCCCGCTGCCCCCCACACCTCTCGGTCTCCCTCTCCCATTCTCTCTGTGCGCCGCGAACCGCCTGTGAGGCCGTGACCTCGTCCGTCTCCCACAGTCCCACTCCCGCCCTTCCCTCTGCTCGCCTCTGC
Source organism: Cenchrus fungigraminus (assembly GCA_036936925.1). Taxonomy (NCBI): domain Eukaryota; kingdom Viridiplantae; phylum Streptophyta; class Magnoliopsida; order Poales; family Poaceae; genus Cenchrus; species Cenchrus fungigraminus. Next base: position 58,072,510 of record CM072776.1, on the reverse strand, counting down.
CGGCGCCGCCGCCGCGCGGCCTCGCCACTCTCGTCTCCCTCCCTCTCCTCGTATCCCCTCGCCACCGCCGCTTCCCGCTCCTCTCCCCTCCGCCGGCGACGACGCGCGGTCTCTCTCCTCCAGCGCCGGCGAGTGGCGTTCCTACGCGTCCCGGCCGCGGCGGAGGCCGATGGGGCCGCCTGGCGCCTGCCCCTGCCCGCGCGGTCGCTTGGCGCCTGGCCGCGGCGGAGGTCGGCGCGCCTCCTCCCTAGATCCCGATGGCGCGGCCGCCTCCCCCTTCCTCTGCCTTCCTCCATCCGGATCCAGCAATTGATGCGGGCCTCAGGCCGCCCGGGTGTGCGTGCAGGGCCGGGCTATTGCGGGCTGGCCCGGCACGAAACAGGCCCGCGGGCCCGGGCTCGGGCCGTCGTCGCGGCCCGTGGGCTTCTCCGGCACGGCACGGTGGTACGTAGTGCCGGGCCTAGCCCGGCACGAAGTTGAGCGGGCCACCCCGGGCCCATGCCAGGGTCGGGCCGGGCGGCCCGAATGGACATCTATACCCGTTGCCTCTGTCCATGGCTAAGCCGAATACAGGGGTACGCGGTGGAAACATATGAGAGAAAGAAAGGGAGGGGCGGCAAAAAGGTCATTTTGTGTGTTGAGTCCTGCTTGTCAGGGGTCACAAACGGAGACAAACCATCAGACTGCTGACAGAACGGCGTGTAGGGCAACAAAGTTTGGGTCAGTGGCACACATGTGCACTCAAACTTTCCAATGGCACACAGGTCACAAAGAACTTTTATAATGGCATACAAGTAAAAGGCTCCCAGGGCAGGCTCCTCCAGCTGCTGAACTCCTGCACTCACCGCTGCGGCTTGGCCGGAGATGGCCGCTCGCTCGGAATTTTTATTTTATTTTAACCTTTTTGAGTCTAAAATTTTAAGACTAATCCCTCCCGATCTATATTTTCAAAAACTAGCCCTTTTTGTCACCTCAAGCGTCATGGTGCGACTAATAGTTGAGTCGCGCCACATGCATTGGCGTGACAAATGTACACGTTGACATAGGAAAAAAAACAACAGCGATGTGGCGCTGATGTGGCAGGATCCGTCGCGCCGCATCACTTGCGTGACTCAGTAGGAGAAGGCGTGGCATGACCAGCACGCAGCTGGTGGCTTCTGCCTTGAATGCATCCAAATGCATATCATTTAACCATGTTTTATGCTATATTTTAATTACCAAATAATCTTTGAAATTTTTCAAACTTGACGTATATAATCTATACAATGCATATGTTCCATTTTAAGCATTTTCTTTCCAAACCATGGTGTGGAAAAAGAGAAATATAATTTGTAAATAGGTGAAGTGTTATTGTTTGATAAGGAGGAGTGGCTGGGTCTGTCCCCCCGAAAATACATCTCATTTAACCCTATTTTATTTTTCATTTTAATTATCAAATAAACTCTTCAACTTCTCAAACTCGACTTGTATAATATATAGAGTGCATACATTCCATTTGATGCATTTGCACTCTAAACCATGATGTGGAAAATGAGAAATCCAATTTGTAAATACACTAAGTGTTATTGGTTGATAGAGGCCACAACTCCTTTCAAAGATGCACCCATGAAAATGTAGGAATGGAGGCCACAACATTACGTAAGAATGGAGGCCAAGGAGACCAAAAACCAATTATCTAAACCAATTCCCCACAACAACCGCGCATGCACCCATGAAATGAAACTGTAGGAAATAACGATTCTTTGAAAGTAGAATTGTATATACATCCTGACAGCACGTTCAGAGTGGCCATGAGACGTGTTACACGAACTGACAGGAGTCAGCGAAAATGAAACACCAACGTTTCATACCACAAAAGATGGTCATGGGATCTTCAACGACATCGGGCTCTCCCCATCAGTAAATGCACGCCTGCGATAAGATCTCACTTGCTCAGAAAAAAGTCGCAAAATTCAGTAACAGTTACAACAACAGGAAGGGGCAGACACGGACGACAAATTATATGTGACTCATATATCCTCTAATAAGGCTCGCTCAGCATCATCATTCAGTACTAGAAAACAACAATAACTGACCTGCTGATTAGCTAAAGTGCAACGATCAACTATGTCTGGAAGAATAACACTTAGTCTATTTACAAATTATATTTCTCATTTTTCACATCATGATTTGAAGTGCAAATGCATAAAATGGAACATATGCACTCTATATATTATACAACTTGAGTTTGAGAAGTTGAAGAGTTTATTTGATAATTAAAATGAGAAATAAAATAGGGTTAAATGAGATGCATTTTCGGGGACTTAGACCCAGCCACTCCTCCTTTATCAAACAATAACACTTCACCTATTTACAAATTAGATTTCTCTTTTTACATACCATGGTTTGGATTGCAATCGCTTAAAATGGAACATATGCATTGTATAGATTATATACGTCGAGTTTGAGAAATTTAAAAAATTATTTGGTGATTAAATATAGCACAAAACATGATTAAATGATATGCATTTGGATGCACTCCATGCAGAAGCCACCAGCTAGCGAGCTGGTCACGCCACGCGCTTTGGAGTGACTCAGCTACTGAGTCACCAAGTGGTCTGGCGAGACTGATCCTGCCACATCAGCATCACATCGCCGTTGCACGTGGCGTGTTAGTCGTGTCATGACGTTTGGCGTAAAAAAATACTAATTTTTGGAAATATAGTTGGAGAGAGGTTAGTTTTAAAATTTTAGATTAAAAAAGGTTAAAATAAAATAAAAATTCGCACGTTTGCGCAACATAACTGCTGAAATGAATCGAGTCTCGAGATCAGCCGTTCGGAAATTGACCTGGAGCATTCGATCGGAGCAGAGTACCTACCGCGCTGCAGATCTGCCAATGTGCTGGTGCGGCATCTTCTGGTTTACCTCGCTTGTATGGAAGGATTGCCAAATGGCCAAGCAAAGTTCACGAGAGGGATGCAGGTAGGAACGAGCGGCCAACAGCAGTGACCTCACAAAACGATCGCTTTGCTCCAGCCTGCAGTATGCTTGTTCTCGACGGGGGAAAATAGCCCAACCTCTTGCCGGAGAAAAATACCCTCCAATACATGCTTTATCTCAATATACAGTCAATACACACATGAATTTGGTCCAAGGACACTTTAGTCATAAAGAAGAAAACTCTTTCAGAGACGATTCCTTTACATACCAGGTCACCAGCCCGTGGAACTAGATGAATTCTGGGTGATCTATACTGTTTCATATTCATGTACCAAACGAACTGATACCATCAAACAATTTCATACTCATCATGCGAGAGTTTGAATCCCTTCTTCAGAAGCATACACGATTTTCCATGATTCAGCCACCATCTCTGTTCCATGCAGTGTATATATTACAACACAACAGATACAACTACTGAAAAAAGTGCCCATTCTACAGAATATGGACCATCGCCACATGAGCAAAAAACATCAGAAAAAATTAACGCAACCACCGCCAGATTAACCGGATATATGCTTCCTACTGTGTTTTGCAGGTGTAAGAGATATACATTACAAGGCCAGTACAATTCTCATCAGTTCACTTGTCCTTGAAGGTCAGCCTTCCGTTTCGTGGTGCTTCGGGGCCGAGATGATTTGTTGGCTCTTGACAACCGCCTGTCCTGCTGGTCTTGCTTGTCATCCAACAACTCGGACGGAAGCTCATTGGTCGTTTCAGGCCACGGAGTGCGTTTTGCAGGAACAACAATGTCCAAAGGTGGCTCAATTACCCACCTGCCAAAGAACATATTTAGTTGTGGAAAAGAAAGAAAAGGAAAGCCCATTGTGCAGAAAATTTAAAGAGAGACACGAGCAAACAGCTAACCATAGCCATACACTCTAAACAATACAGTATCCTGGCTAAGGGAAGCAATATTTCCACTCTTTGTTGGTTTCAGTGAGTTAACTATTTTCCTTACAAGAGCATTTCCTTGTCAATGTCCCAGGAATAAGCTATTTATTGCACATGGTTTTCAAAGGCACTTTTCCTGGAAACCTGGTATTTGTTTTTTCACCCATTTTTTTTGGAGCAACAGGGACCTGGAATTGGCTTAGATGCTACATTCATTGCAAACAAAACATATAACATATTTAACAATGGCCCTGTTTGGATCCATGGGTTAGAGTTATTTTGAGCTAGTTGGAGCTCAACTAGCCACAAAGTATCCAAACATGAGGGATAGATTGGGCTAGTTTGCATCTAACCCACCCCAAAAAACTATCCCACCCAAGAGGTGCTTATTGGAGCTAGTTCATATTGGGTCCACCAAAAAGTGACTTTTCTCCCTCCCTCCACCTACACATAATGATTGAAAAAGTACATTTGATGTCATTCTAACCATTCCATCCAAACACCTCTAGAGCTAGAGTTAGTTTAGGGCTAGAGTTAGAAACTAACTCTAACTCTAACCTTGTTAGAGTATCCAAACAGGGCCAATGATAGACTGAAATTTCTCTGTTGCACTTTAGCCATGTGGCACCATGTCAATGAAACAGGCAATCATTTCAATAACATGTAATCTTATCTTACACTCTTAGTAGTCAGGAAACAAATAATGACACTTGCCAGACACACATGCGAATTGGTCAAACTTGGTGCAACCTAGCCATATGTTTCAGCACTTGGAAACATATAATTTAGAGTGCAGCAGTTTGTAATCAACAACAACAAAACCTTCAGAGTCCTAAGCAAGTTGGTGGAGACCGTATCAATCTATAATAACAAAAATATATCTGAATTGGAAAAACAAAACATGATAGTATGCAGGCAAAGGCGCAAAGCATAGAAAGTATCCTTAGACCAGCATGGAACTCTATAACCAGACTGATTTAGTGGCAGGACACAAACTGTCTTACTTGAGGTATTAGATACCATTGTAAAGGAGTGAACAGTGACATACTTATCTCAACGAAATCAACCAATCACATTTGACATGATAAAACCCATAAAAAGATTTAATGCACAACAAAGGGCCAGTTTGGTAGGAACTTGTGGAGCTAGAGCTTGGTGTACAGAGTGTTTGGGTGTCCAGTTTTGTTTTCAAATTAGACTAAAACTAGATATTAAGCCAATTTCTCATAGCATACAAACTCCAAATATAGCGTGGTCCACATAGATCTGCCAAACAGGGCTAACATTTCAGTTGCTGAGTAGCTAATAGACAGTTGGCTTATGTCCAGTTGCCGTACAGTTCGTTGGAGATACTGAGCCTGGGCTAAGAAGTCTGCTCAGGCTAAACTATGATTCGGACTGCTTTTCACCTGATGTTTGGAGTATTGGATGCCGACAGTTATAATAGTTCACATCAACTCTATAATAGCTGGCTAATAAAAACGTCATGGGAAATATAGCAGGGGTATTGGGAAAAAACTCACCCCTGAGGAAACTTGCTATCAGCCCGCGCTTCAACACGGAGCCACCAAAGTAGGACCTTCTTCCCACAGTTCCCCAGTGGCTCAACTGAGGATGGATCATTCAATAGAGTAAGTGGGTTCTCAATCTCTTCTCCATTCTCACCCACAGCATCGAGATCCTTCACCCAGTCAGGCTTGCCCTCTGCTTCCTTCCAAAGCATTCTCGAGTTCAACACAAATCCAGCCCACTCCAGACCCCTGGGCAGGACCGGTGCTGCCTCGCCAACCACCGTTGCAGTCTTCCCAGAAAACGGCAATGAGTTGAATGTGTGCCATCCAGCAAGATGCCCAGAGGAGTTGCAAGCAGGGCCCTGGACTGGAAGTGGCATGTTCTGCTTGTCCTCCTCACTGAGGCGAGGTTGCTCTGCCGCTCCAGTGTGTGCAAGGATTCCAACGGACACGGCACCCATCCACTGGACCTTCTGCACCTCATCGAACAGCTCCATGCTATGGACATTGCTGTCATCCGCAAATACAACTACGCCATCCATCTTCCTCTCCCGAATCACCCTACACAAGCAAACCACACACTTAATTTGCCACTTTATCTCTTCTACTAATGAGAGGATAGCGGAAACAGAACTTCTAAAACTACTAGCTATGTATGAGGAAGTAGGAAACCAGACATACCGTAGGGCATGGATGCGCATCCGGTTCTCAGTGGCATGGCGGTCGGCCCAGTCGTGGGGCATGCGGTCAGGGAATGGGATGTGGACGAAGGTGAGGCCGGAGCGCGCAAGCAGGGACGCCGTGGCGTTGGTGGTGCCGCCCGCCTCGACGACGATCCAGGTGAGCGGGTACGGCACGTTGCGGAGGGAGTGGAGGAGACCGGTGAGGTGGAGCGCCTGGAACGCGCGGGAGTAGGTCGGGGTGACGACGAGCACCTGCCTGGGCTCCTTGACGCCGTACCATCTTCGCTGCTCCTCCTGCACGCGCTCCATGATCCGGTGCGCCCGCATCACCTCGACGGGGTCCGGGTGCGGCCACGGCCGGATCCGAATCCCGTGCCGCCCCACCACCACATGGCTCTGCGGGTTCCCCTTGTCCGCCGCCGCCGCCGCTGCCGTCTCCAGCGCGGTGCGGTTGGATGGGTTGGACGGGGGAGGGTTCCCGGCGGCGAAGGAGAGCGTGAAGGTGTTGGTGGTGGTGGTGGTCGTCGTCGTCGTGGTGGTAGTCGTCGTGGTGGTGGCGCGCAGGAAGGCCGCGGAGGAGGAGGAGGTGGAGTGGTAGAGCGCGGTGGTGGAGAAGAGCAGGAAGAAGAGGAGCCGGGAGAAGCGGAAGCCGAGGAAGAGCGAGACGAGGCAGCAGAGCGCGTGGAGCAGGAACCAGAAGGTGGAGGAGGCGGGCGCCCGGGACCCCGCGCCGCCGCCGTCGGCACCCGCGGCCCCGTCCCCTCCCCCCGCGGCGCCGCCGCCGCCGCCCGCAGACCGCGCGGCCGCCGCCGACGACCGCCGCAGCTGGCTCTGCGGCATCATCGCCGCCGGCTACCAGTAGCCGCGGATCTGGGCTCCCCCTCGCCCCCGCGGCCCCTCCTCCGAGCTCCGACCGGAACCGAATCGATCGATGGAGCTCGTCGGCGGGTGAGGGGTTGGATGAAGGTGGTGGATAGTTTTTGAGAAGGGGAGAGGAGAGGTTGGTGGGGGGAGAAGTGCGGTGCACGAAACAGCGGGTGCGGAGGTGAGGTGGGATATCAATTGGTGGGCAGAGGAAAAGGAAGGGGAGGGAGGAGGTGAGGCGTGAGCGTTGGGTTGGGTTGGTGCCCGATGGGGACGGGGCGCAGACCGGCAGTGGGGGCGAGAGATGGAGCCGTGAAGAAGCCAAAGGGCGGGGGCGGCGCAGCGCAGGCAGGCGCGTGTGCGCCGTGCGGGTGCGCGAGGAAAGGACAGGGGGCGTCGGGTAGGGGGAGTTTGGTGAGGAGGTGGGGGCGGGATGGCGAATCCGCGGGGCGCGGACGGGGTCGGCGGGCGGGGCGGCAAGGGACGGAAGTGAGAGTGGAGACGATGGGGTTGGAGGACTGGCTGGACCAGGCGGCGGGTCGCTGGGCAGGGGGGTTTCTTGATTTCTTCCTTCAGGCCGCGTTCGGTGACGGCGTGTCGTTTGTTTCTTTTGGGGGAGTTTTAGTAGTGGTTTCCGTGTGTTTCTACACGTTTTCAATGGTTGATTGTCTCCCTTTCGATCAGTGGCCATGGCCGCCGCCGGAGGTGGAGTTCCGGGCGAGGTGGAGGTGGAGCGCACTCGCGCCCCTGAAGCCTCGGAAACCAATGTCGCGGATCTCCTGAAGAACCTGAACCTCACTGCAGAGGAGGAGCAGGTGCTCGATTTCAGCGACAGAGAAGAGGACGAGGGTGAGGTGGGGGTGGAGTGGGCACTAGTCGGGAAGGTCCTGTCACCAGCTAAGATGCATACCTCCACAATCCATCAAGCTGTGCAGGCTCCGTGGGGGAACCCCCATGGTCTGAGGATCAGGGCGATTGGTGAGAAGGCGGACAACTTGTTTGTGGCGGAATTCGCCTTTGAGCAGGACAGAGACCGGGTGCGAGGAGGGTCTCCTTGGATTTTTGGGAAACATGCCCTGATTATGCAAGACTATGACGAGCGGCTCAGGCCTTCTGAGATCGTCTTTGATCGGATGGATATTTGGGTCAGGATCTTAAATGTCCCTCTGGGTTGGATGAATGAAACTCGAGGCGTCCGCGCCATGGGTTTCGTGGGAGAAGTGAAGAAGATGGACGTCGACAAGAATGAGAAGGCCTCTGCCCCCTACCTTCGCGCTCGTGTAGCGATCGACGTGAACAAGTCTGTGCGTAGGGGTGTGATGCTAAAGACAAAGAAGACGGGGGGACCTGAGTGGTTCGACATTCAGTATGAAAAGCTACCCTTCTACTGCTTGGCTTGTGGTGTGATGGGACACTCTGAACTGCAGTGCGCGCAACCTGTGATCAGGAATGAGTTGGGCAAGCTGCCATATGATGTTGTTTTACGTGCACCTGATGATAGGAGAAGGAAGATGCAGGGCTTGGTGGAGGCGGCCTCGGCGTCTCTTGGTAGTGGATCGCACTCCCACTCCAGACAGTCGAGGGATCATACTCCTGATCGCCAATCAGGAGGAATGCGAGATGCACAAGGCATGGGGGAGGATGAGGAGATCACATCTCCACTAAAGGTGCCGGGGTATGGTATGGCCAAGGGAACAGAGAAGGAGAAGGAGGCGCCTGTCATGACGGCTACCAGGCAACTTTTTCAGACGCAAAAGGAGGACAGGAGTACCAGGGCTGTACCGAGGAAGAGGAAATCCAATCTTCACTGACTCCGGACCTCAACCTTCCTGTCACTGATAATTCGGCGTTGGTTCCGACTGGCTTAGTTCTCGCCCGAGTGAACCAGATAGCGCAGAACGGGGGGAGCAAGAACACTGCTTCGGAGGAGCTGACGAAGAAGCAGAGGAAGAACACCAGCAACACTGATGCACCATCGGCGGCGGCTGCGAGAGACAGCCCCCGCCGGGCATAATGAAAATACTATGTCTGAACTGCCGGGGTGTAGGGCAGCCCGAGGCAGTTCGTGAAATTCGTAGCCTTTGTGAGCTACATCGCCCGACTGTGGTGTTTTTATCTGAAACTCGGTTGTTCTCTAACAATGTTGACATGTTGAAGAGCTCCCTTGGCTTTCCTAATGGCTTGGGAGTTGGAAGCTATGGAAGGGGTGGAGGTTTAGCAATTCTCTGGTCACGGGAGATTGAGGTCAAGCTTGGTAGCTATGATAAACTCCATATGGATGTAGTTATCTTGGACCCTGTCTCCCAGCAGGAGAGGTGGCGCTTTACGGGTTTTTATGGCGAGTCGAAAAAGGAGCTAAGATACAGGAGTTGGGATTGTCTCAAATTCTTGGAGGGGCAACGTGCTCTACCCTGGCTGTGTGCTTGGGATTTTAATGAAGTTCTTGAAGGACATGAGCAGTTTGGTGGGCTGGTGCGGTCGGAACGCCAGATGAGTGGCTTTCGGGAGGCTGTGAGTGTGTGTGGCTTTACAGACTTGGGCTTCATTGGTCTACCATACACCTGGGATAATCGACAACAAGGTGATCGCAATATTAAGGTCAGGCTGGACAGAGCCTTCGCCAATGCATCTTTTCTGGACTTGTACAATGAAATAAAGGTCTGGCATGTGCAAACGGCGGAGTCAGATCATTGTTGTTTGGTGGTGGAATGCAACAATAGGAATCAGCAAGCGAGGCGAAGGAGGAAGAGCTTTCGGTATGAAAATATGTGGCGCAGAGATCCTTCATATATGGATGTAATACGGAATACTTGGGATACTACTGGAGGCCTTACCTCGCTAGATCATGTGATGGCCCAATTAGGGCAAGTACAGACTTCTCTGCAGCAGTGGGAGAAGGATGTTTTTGGCTCTGTGCGGAAAACCCTTGCTGCATTGCGCAAAGAATTAGAACAGGTGCGTAGGGGAACTTTGCGCACAGGCCCATCAAGAAGAGAACGTCAGATTATGGCGCGTATGTCTGAATTGCTTACTAGAGAAGAAATCATGGAAAGACAATATTCTAGAATTGACTGGTTGCGGGACGGTGACCGTAACACAAGCCTTTTCCAAGCCAAGTCTAGGGGAACGAGCCAAGAGTAATAAAATTGTGGCACTTAAACAGGAAGATGGCACACTGGTGCACATCCGAGAGGAGATTGAAGCAGTGGCCACTGGTTTCTACAGATCCCTGTTCGCGGCCCAAGATGACCTTGCTCCGGAGGGTGTGCTTGACCATGTGCATAGCAAGGTAACAGATGCTATGAATGATGAGCTTACAAAGCCGTTCACTGCTGCGGAGGTGGAGAAGGCACTCTTCATGATGGGTGCGAACAAAGCTCCTGGGCCGGACGGTTTTACGGCGGGGTTTTTTCAGTATCACTGGGACACGTTGGGGCCAACTATAATAGCTGCAGTTCTTGATTTTCTGAATGGAGGGGCAATGCCAGAAGCTATCAACCAGACAACCATTGTTCTCATTCCAAAGGTCAAGAATCCGCAAGACATTAAGCAGTTCAGGCCGATCTCTTTGTGCAACGTGATCTACAAGCTCTGCTCAAAAGTTCTGGCAAATAGGCTGAGGGGGTTCCTGGATGATATTATTTCGGAGGAGCAGAGTGTCTTTGTGCCGGGACGGTTAATTACAGATAATATATTAATTGCATATGAGTGCACACACTATCTAAAAAGGAAGAAGGGGAAAACTGGTGCTTGTGCAATTAAACTTGATATGGCTAAAGCCTATGATCAGGTGGAATGGAATTTTCTGGAAGGAATGATGCTACGGCTTGGATTTCATGCATCCTTCGTCGGACTGGTAATGAGGTGCGTGACTTCAGTTTCTTTTTCCATCCGTATTAATGGGGTTTTATCAGAAAGTTTTAGACCGACGAGAGGGATAAGGCAAGGCGATCCAATCTCGCCTTATCTCTTTTTGATTTGCTCAGAAGGTCTCTCAACACTTTTGAAGTCGATTGGCCCAATGCATATTGCCAGGGGTGTTAGAGTGAGTGTGCATTCCCCCTGGATCTCGCATCTTCTCTTCGCGGATGATTGTATTGTTTTTTCTGAAGCATCGCAAAGAGGGGCAGATCGACTACGTGATATTTTGGAGACTTATAGCAGAGGTTCTGGCCAGCTTGTGAATCGGGAAAAATCAACGGTTTTCTTCAGTAGTAATTGCTCTGATGAGATGAAATCAACGGTTTTCTTCAGTAGTAATTGCTCTGATGAGATGAAGGAAGCTATTAGAGTTGGCCTGGATATTCAGACGGAAGCACTGGCTGAAAAATATTTGGGTCTGCCCACTGCAGTTGGGCGCTCAACTAAGGAAGCCTTTGAATATATTCCAGCAAGGGTGAAGGGAGCAATTGGAAGCTGGAGTGGTAGGGAGGCTAGTTGTGCAGGAAGGGAAATTCTTCTAAAATCAATTGCCCAAGCCATTCCCACCTACTCTATGAGTTGCTTTCTTCTGCCAGTTGATACGTGTGACAAGATGAAAACAGCCATTGCAAACTATTGGTGGGGTAGCTCAGTGGATAATCGCCATATGCACCGGATGCGATGGGAGCGCCTCACAGAACCAAAGTGCAGAGGTGGAATGGGATTTCGAAACATGAAGCAATTTAATTTGGCTATGCTGGGTAAGCAGGTGTGGAGGCTGATCTCAAGACCTGAATCACTGTGTGCCCGGGTGCTTAAAGGGCGATATTTTCATGACTCGGACTTCATGAGGTGCACTAGAAAGAAGCACGCCAGCCAAACTTGGAGGGCAATACTTGCTGGTCGGGAAGTTCTTGATCAGGGCCTCATTAAGCGAATTGGTGACGGGAGTTTGACAAATATTTGGCGGGATAGATGGGTGCTACAACATTTTAGTGGTCGACCTATTACTCCAATGGCTGACCAGAATGTTACTCAGGTGGCGGATCTGCTTACAGCAAGTGGACAGTGGAACGAGGAACTCATTCGTCAAATTTTCTTTCCTGTCGACGCTGATGCCATCTTGAGGACTCCTGCTAGGGGCTTAGGCGATGATATTTGGGCATGGGAACCGGAGAAACATGGGATGTACTCAGTTCGTTCAGCATACAAATTATTAGACAATCGACGGCTGAGCCAAACAGCAACACTACCAAGCTCATCTTCGAATGATGTATGGAGGAAGATTTGGAAACTTGAAGTCCCGCCGAAAGTACAGGTCTTTTGGTGGAGGGTAGTGCATGGATTTCTTCCTGCCAGATCAGTCCTTCATCGAAGACATGTTGAGCCTATACCACACTGTGAGACATGCGGAGCTGATGAGGAATCAATTAGACATGTTCTGATTGAGTGCACAGTTGCAAAAGTGTTCTGGGAACAAGCAAGAGCACTGATTGGGATTAAATTGCCAAACTTACATCCACAATCATGGGCTGCTGATCTCCTCTCCGATATTTGTTCCCAGCGGGAGCGGGCGATCATCATCTGTGGTATGTGGTCGTTGTGGACAATGAGAAATAAAAGAAGACATGGCGAGGCTCCTTTGCCGATACATAAAGCTGTGGAATGGATTAAGGATACTGCTTTTGACCTTTGGTGTATCATCCATCCAAGTAAACTGGCAAGGAAGCCCTCACAACAGAAATAATGGGCAGCGCCTATGGAGAGTTGGATCAAATGCAATGTTGATGCCAGTTTTTATGAGCTTTCCAAACAGGGCGGGACTGCTGTGGTGATTCGTGATCACAATTGTGCTTTCTGTGGGGCACAAGCAAAATGGCATGACCTTTGTGTCGATGCCCCCATGATGGAGGCGTTGGCCTGCAAGGAAGGCTTGGAGTTTGCCAGGCAATGTGGTGTGCAAAGAGTGCATCTTAAAACCGATTGCTTGGAGCTAGGTAGGCTGTGGAAGATGGAGGGCCTGCAGCGTTCGATGATCATGCCGGTGCTGCAAGATATGAAGGAAATTAGCCTAGCGTTTCATGATTTTTCTATCTCTCATGTTGGTAGAGATTGTAATAGGATAGCTCATGAGCTTGCTAAGCAAGTTTCTAGTACGATGAGGCTGGAGATGTGGCATAATGAACCACCAGCCTGCGTACTGAATTTGCTTGACAAAGACTGTAACCACAATGCCTGATGAATGGAGCTGCCTATTCCTTAAAAAAAAATGGTTGATTGAGAGGCAGCTGCTGCCGGCTTCGGCGGGTGCTCTGCTCTCTCGGTTTGTGCCAGCTGAGTTTGACTTCCGAGCTAGCGTCGGTTCAGGCGCTTTTCATTTCCAGAGGAAGACCGATATATAGGCAGCAGTTTTGATCATTTCTTATTGATAGAAATTTAGCTGTGTAAATCCTGCACGATCGGGGCACCACGCAAATTAGTTGACGCCTTGGTGACCGACACGTAGGTACTTGTCCACATTTATAAAGTTTGCAAGCATCTCAAACGAATGTCATTTATTTTCCTAGGAGGCTGTATTATATGACAGAACAATAGTGTTCTCCATTTCAAAAACAAAAAACAATAGAGTTCTCCAATATCAGAAAGATTAAAATTGTCACAGGATCTTTCAAAAAATGGATTTTGGGTGAAACGATATCACGAAAGTTTTAATGACATACGCCCTGTCCGTCTAGCTGGTTACTCCGTTACTGGCCATGATTTGTTGGGAGAAAAATAGCATTAACTGGGTAGCGACTGGTGTTGATTTATTGAGAGAAAAGTAATGCTGGCTTATGGCTGATTTTGCAGTGCCACAGCATACAAGACATCATCGGCTGCATTCACATACAACAGAACAAGGAAGAGGAACCCATGCCCACGCTGGGCCAAGATTTTTCATGTACTGATAATTGACACTTCGACGATATTCCAGTTGTTCCCAACAATGAATAAATACTCATTGGGAGAAACAATGAGTGCAGCTGTATAACACTAAAGATCACTTTTTAATCGATTTTACAAGACCAGATGTTCCGTGAAAGCTTCACTGCAATGGCTCCCTGATTCTTATGCGTACAGTTACACAACAGTGAATGACAAATAATGACCGAATGATTCACGTTGCCTCACAATTCCAGCGCTACCGGAGGCAGCATCAATCTGTGCCCCCACACTCAGTCCCTCATTCTGGCGCAGAAAACTCATCTTTCAACCTCCTGTATGGGTTCACTCGTAGGGATTCCTGAAGTTCTTGAGAAGTTCTGGAATGTCATATCCAAGCATATCATCCACTGCCTGTATCATCTTGGGCTTGACTTTCTCAAACTTGTCGAAGCTATACCCACTCAAGACCTCTTTGAAGTGATCCACATAAGGGAAATCCCCTGCCGGAAGATGGTATTCCCGTTGCACCTGTTCCACCAGACAGCAGTTGTTCAGAGCATGAAAATTACATGGAAGGAAGATTTAAGTGAATGCTTCCCATGGCATCCAGAAAAGAAAAGGAAAAACAACTGTAGCTGAAATTAAGCAAGGGCCAAAATTCACAGCATCCACAAAACACAATCAGCTATTACTGTCACTATTTTAGAATGGACAAAACTAGTAAACTAACTGAAACTTAAGGTTCAAGCTGGTTAGGTGGAACAAATAGCATGAGGCTTAGATACACACAGATAAGCCACAAAAAAAAGTGCTAAGAGGACATCTGATAGCCAAAAAAACTTCAATCCTAATATAAGCAAGATCCTCTGAGACTTATTAATCTACAATGGTCCTAGATCGACTAGAAAAGTTCAGAACCCCAAAATACATACCTTTGCAAACTCATCTGGTAAATTGTCTATGAGTCGTTGTTGGGCTTTCGCTTTGCCCATCATTGTAGGCATCTCCTTCTTTAGATGGCCAATTATATAAGCATGGATCTTGGCAGCTCTAGCACGTTTAACAAATTCATTGATCTGCAATAACAGAACAGCACCGTTAATATGGGAAAAGGGAAAACACATGACTGAAAAAGCACATGAAAAAAAAAACTTACCCGACGGTCACATGCTTTCTTGGGGATGTCTTTGAGATCAGAAAGGAGATCATCTTGCTCTCTCTCAAACAGTTCCTTTCCAAGTGGACCAACAGCTGATTCATTTACCGGTTTGTCATTGAATGACCTACAGGTAAACTTGGAAGTCACTTTGAATGATTTGCATGTGTTTGGATCTAAGGTCACTACCAGAACAAGATTCAGATAAACTAAGGTAAATAAAATACATCAATGGAACTTCAAGAATCTAGTAGTAATTGTGAACCTACAGTTTGTAAGTCTAATGTAATCTGTTATGAAATATCAAAGTGCTCACAAGAAAGATCAAGGTATGAGAAGTTACCCAATATAAACACGTGAAACCTCAGGTGTATTCAATACTTTCCCGAGAGACCACATCAATGCACCATAAACTCTCATAAGCTGCATGTCAATAAGCAAAAATGATAAATATGTGGAGCAAAACAAAGCAAGATGCAATATCACAAGTAGGACAAAACAGATGCTACCTGTTGAGTGTCTACTTGATCGGCTTTGTTCAAAACTACACGTATTTTATCATCATGCCCACGTAAAGATCCGATGACACGTTTGAACTCATCGCTGATATCAAGCTTATGAGGATCAAACAGAAGAAGAATAAGATCACACTTCGCAGCAAACCATGATGTCACACCAGTGAAATCATAGCTACGTTGTGTGCGTTGCTTTTCACCAGAAAGAACACCAGGTGTGTCGACAAATGTGATATGCTCTAGCAGCTTCAAGGTAAATGTTTGGTATCAGTTTCCAGATTACATGCCTTTTAGGCTTTCACATGCAATAAAATGAAATCTTACTGGATGTCGCATCTGAGAGCACTCAAACTTGGATAAAAATGCAGTCCCAAATGTTGTAAGACCACTGTAAGGCATGTCAGCTTGAACAGCAATAGTATTCCCAGGAATAGTCCTTTCATCAGATCCTGACTGGCAAAGCATACACAAGTTAACTGGAGCAACAAAAGAGGGAAAGTATATATAGGTACAAATAACACATGCTAAGTTAACTGCAATAGCATTAGAGAGAGATAAACAAACAGAATTCGCATAAATCTGTGACAAGCTTAAATTTTTTAATATTGATTGGTGATGTCTGTATAATGCTAGGGATGCAAATGGCAACACAAATGCGTAGTAATGACTAAGGAGTCATTAACTAGTTAATTTTTACATCGCTTCCCTTGCTTTGAAATCCAGATTAATTCAATTAAATGGGTATTGGATCGACCCAATGACCCAAAACAATCAAGACTTGCACTTGCATCCCTAATAATGCTTCTTTTATATTAGCTAACATTCCCAACAAACCCTAAAAAATCAGAAACAATTAAAGATACCATGCCTAACGATGTAACTGCAGCTGAGAAAGAAAAATTACAGAAAAAAGGTAAAGACTGCTTATCACCACACAACAGCATAAACCAGATAATCGGCAGTTTTTCACAAATCACAAACAAACAATCAGATCAAAGCATCTTTCAGAAATGAACTACTAATGAGTAATGCATCAATGGAAGTATTTTAATTCTTGTTACTAACAGAAAGAAACGCCCAATAAATTTGCAGACCGACAATATTGCTCCCCTTAGCACCTAAGAAAATTATGGCATGAACACTAGAGCTATGTTTTTTTTTTGTAATATGTCTAGCAAACAGAAAGTCTAGATCAGCATTTAATATGTAAAAACTCTTTGCACACTCTGCCATTTGCTATCAACTATGTGATTATATGATCTGGGAAGCCATCATCTTAGGAGAAATCCCACAGATAACTAAAATATGTAAATTTCCTACCCAAAGTTTTGAGAAAAAGTTGGGACTGCTTCAAATCAGTAATTCATCAACTCTAGACCAGCACAATCTTAAGCATGTTTGACTCTACCATAATTGAATTAAGAAATAAGAGGTATCATGTTCATATCAAAATTCCTTCACAAATCATAATCAGAAGTTGAACTCCTGATGCACCTATTATACCTACAAAGAGGTATCCTAAGTCTAGCTCAGATTACCATGACAACAACAAATCTGTCCGTTGTTGGCTCTGGTCCAATATGGGCACCTGAAAATATAGAAGATAAAGTGTCAGAAAACATGTTTACTTAAACAAACCTGGGAAACTATACAAGATAGATCCGGTGGATATAAAAACCTGGATAGCTTGTTCTTAGAAGATGCTTGATAAAAGTTGTTTTACCAGTAGAATATTGACCTAAGAGCATAACCATTGGCTTTGCATCAAAATCACTACTCGTCTGGAAAAAAATAGAAGTGTTATTCTTCTGCGTGAAAAGGACTTGTTTTGAAAAAAAATGGCAAGAAAACAGCTATAATGATTACATAATCCGGTTTGTACAGTATTGATAATACAAGTACATACCAGCAAAGGGGAAACAAAATCATTGAATTTGTATGTAACTTCCAAAGGCTTCAGCTTTTCGATATATAATTTTTTCAAGCCATCGATGACAGAAGTAACAGCTGTCAGCGGTATCTGTTCATATATAACACCATCAAAGAAAATATCAGCAACAATAATTTAAGTGTCATTAAATTAATTTGGGTCAATTGACAGCAATTGTATATATGTCAAACATATCTGCATTGCTTAATGTTTTACAATAGAAACACAATTACTTAAGAGTCATGCTGTCTTACAAGCATCCTGCTGGACTGTGGCCTTCTGTTTAGCAAATTTATATGCATCATATTGCCTCCAAGATATGATTAAAATAGGCAAGTGACCACAGAAGTGAACAAGATCATAAGCTTTTCCCTTTATTGTACAGATGATAACTACACGAGCTAAATGACTACAACCTTCCTGCCTTTTTCCCATTGTTAGCTTGGAAGGACAACCAATGAAAATATCAACATGTGCCCTCTCTAGTCACTACCATAGTTGTACTAGTATGTTCTTTAAAACATCCTTTTTTGCTGGTTCGGTAAATGTACGGACAGTGTTTTAAAGGAGATTAGGTGACCTTGGAAATCTGTGCATGCCTTATCGCCTAGGCAGCAAGGCGGCCGATTTCCCAAGGCAAGCTGGGACCACCTGGACGCTTAGGCCATGTTTTTGAAACAATGTGTACAGAATGCCATCTTTATTCAAAAGAGCTAATATCCTAGGAGCATACAGAATGTCACATTAAAATTCTGAAGATAACACGAGTATTACCTTCTTTGATGACTTTGAGCTGAACCATTTGTTTGTTATAGGTGATTGTTCCTGAGGAAATCCTGCATGGATATAAAAAGTTTGTCTCATAGATTTCTCGCAAGCAGGAATTTCCTATTAAAGGGGTGCAGTACTCACCATCCATTTCTGGATCAACCCGCTTGACTACATGCTTAGATTTCTGAAAACAAACTATTACCATATTAGTATATTATTATATGACATTGAAATAAAGCACGACAGTGATAAAGAAACGACTGTAAGGAGATGATACATTACCGTGAGTAGAGCATCCAAACCTTCCATCACAGGTGGATTCAAACTGCTCAAATCTGTCAGATATAACTTTAAACTGGTTAGAGTAGATAAATGAACAGGTATATGCTATTGAATAAGGTTAATTTGGAGGATAGCAACAACCATCGCGCTTAAGGCTATCCTGAGTGATCTCATTCCCCGCTTGCGCCAGAGAGACTAGCTGGCAATTGAAAACAAGCCCATTACTGGTGAACAGTTACCCAAATTACACGGTAGAAGCAGAGAGTACAGCACGAGCAATCGAATAGATAAGGCAAACCTGCATTGCCGCGACGAATTCAGGGAAACCCAGGTACCCCTGCCGCCTGGAGTCCGCGATAGCCCACACCTTGAATCGCAAAACAGCTCGACAAAATGTCACATGAGAAGAAAAAATTCAATAGCTCCGCCAGCGAGACAAAACAGGAAGGGGGCAGCCCGCACCTGCTTGAGGTCGGGGCGCGAGAGCTTGGACATGCCAAAGAACTTGATGGCGTCGGGGCCCGTGATGCGGCCGTCCCCATCTGCAACACCGTCGATTAGACCACACCGCATCCAGGCGAGCAACAGTGGAAGAGGGGATTGGGGATCGAAGGGAAACAGAGCAGAGAGGAGGGTGAATCGGACCTGAGTCCGCGAGCGCGAACCACTCCTGGTAGATCTTCTGGTGCTCCTTGGAGCAGCCGCTCGCGGGGTTCTGCCCGATCTCCATGGCCGGGCGGCGGGCGGCGGGTCGGTCGGTCGCCGCGCCTCCTCCGCTTTACCGCCGGGGGAAGCAAAACCCTACGACGAGGCCGCACTGTGGAAACAGAGCAGCGTTTTCAAATGGGCTTTTACTTGAGCTCGACAGGGTGGGGTGCTCTCCGTGCGGCCGTCGAGTTTGGCTGGAACCCACGCGAGCTCGTGCTCTGCTGCCCAACACGCTGAGCGTTGACGCGGCCGTGCCAGCTCGTGGCGCGCGCGAGGGCCGGAGGGATAAGCGGGACCGGACCGGATCCTAGCCCGGATGTCAGTTTGACTGCTTGACACCTCTGCAAACGGAAATCCTGTATACCTTCCCGAAGGTGGAAAGCCCACCAACCTTCCGGTGTTTGAGATTCGTGCGGCTCACAGGAGTCGTACGATCTCCTTCTTCCCCGGTCGGCGAGATAGGGCTGGGCGGGCTCGCTTGGTGTGACGCCTCAGGTTTTTAATTAGCCTCATTAGTGCTAATGTTCTAGTCAAGCAAAGTTCCACATGTTGACTTGAGTCAAACCTTGGTCAATCTGGGTCATCACCTCGAAAAATCTAGTCAACAATCACTAATGATCTTCTCAAGTAAGTCAACACACACTTGTGGTCAAACCTTGGTCAAAGGCATAGTCAAAATCCTAGTCAAACCCTGATGGCTTGAACCTACTCTTGAACTTTTGACGCGTTCTCCAAATGTCACTTAAACACTTCAAAATCGGCCAATATAAAAGTTGGTCGTCTTTTCGAGGGACACACTTTTCATAATTGGTGGCATTTGAAATTTTGAGTGGAAGACGTTAAAATGTGGTCAACGCCAACTCCTGCATTTTGACCGAGCCGAGAAAAACATGATCTTTGCCAGCAGTTCATGCTCAAACGGTTGATCAAAACATAGGCCAACATTTGTAAAAGCTGTAGAGGGATCTTTGATCTACAACTTTGCTATATACACCTTAGTGCACTTTAATTCAAGTTTTTAGAGAAATCCACGGTCAAACACTGTTAAGTGAAACGAAAAACGGGCGATGCCGCGCCGCGCCGAGCTCCCGCGCCAGCGCACGCCCGCGCACGCCGCCGCGTGGCGCCCATGCGCCTCGGAGTCCGGGTCCCTCCCCACGCCGGCCGCGCCTCCCGAGGCCGCGTCTCCAAGGCCGCACGCCGCCCGAGCCGGTGCCTGGGAGCCTGCGCTCCTTCTGCGTGGCGCCCACGCCGAGCGCCCGCGTCGGACCCCGCCGCGCCGCCCGCCGGCCGAGCCGCGCGCATCCCCACGCCGGCCGGGTCCCCTCGCCCTCCCTCTTTGCTTCAGAGCGAAGCGTGCACCGCCTATAAAAGGCCGCCGGCCGTTTTCCCTCGCGCGTGCACGCACTCCGCCGTGCCTCCCGCGCGAGAAAGTCCGCCGCCGTGTGCCATTGACGCCGCCGCCGGCAAGCTGCCCCCTCCGCTCACCCCCTCAGCCGTGCGACCACCCCTGCCCCTCCGCTAGGACCTACCAGAGCTCCCACCACCGCGCACTGCTCAGCTCCGCCTCGCTCCTCACCGGAGGACGGCTCGCAGCGGCCGCCGCTGCCGTGCGCCGCCGAGCCCGCTCACCAGAGCATCCCCGACCTCAACTCCGACCATCAATCGAACCTATGTGAGTTGAATCGCACCCCTGTGTCGCTTGTTGACCACGCCCGGCCCCACATCGCCGCCGGCGAGCCCCCGCTGCCGCCGAGGGCATGCCTGTGAGGCATTTTGTGCTCGAGGGCATATGTGTGAGATCTGAGGGCATGGTTGTGAATATCCAAAAGTTTCCAGGGACTTGCTTGAAAATTGAATCTTAAATAGTGATTGGTTTTGGCCGAATCTTGTAAAATCCGTAGAAAATCACAGAAAAATCAGAAAAATGCAAACCCAATTTTTTTGGTTTTCTTCTGAAAAACCCTACAACTTTTGTAGAGCAGGACCCTACTTTTGACTGATAGTTTTGGCATGAAAAATAGAAAACAGTTGAACCTAGATCTGTTGCAATTCAAAATCTACAAGTGGTCTCTAGCTGATTTTTGGATATGTTGTGAGTTATGCCATGACTAGACTCTGCACCAAAACTTGCACCAAGTTACTGTGTAGATTTTTTAATATGATTTATTTTGTATTTAAACTGAATCTGTGCAAATGATTTTTTTAGCTAAAAATAAATAGATTTTTGTGATCAACTTCTGGATATGATCTTATTATGCCTAAATACACCTCTGGTGAATTAACCATGATTTTATAACTACCAAAAATATTTGTTCTTGATTTGTGCTTAATTTTCAATGTAATTGCATAGCTCAAGATCTATAGTAGCCCTAGATGTATATGTTGGTTTCCTAGCTCAATTTTTGACCAGAGAACTAGTGAAAGAAAGTTTGGATCCAAAAGTGCTTTATTTATTTTTATATGCATTTATCTTGTTTGGTAGCTAGAAAGTTGTTATTTTTTGGTATATTTAATTCATAGCTCTCATAAGTGTGCATGTGTGTGCAGTGGCTTTGCTTAGAGTTATAGAGCTTATAAAACACTCCCACTGAATTTTATAGATTTATTTACAAATAAAAGCAATGGAAGCCTTTTGAAGCTTAATATTAAGTTAAATTGGAAAATCACCAACACCACACTTAGTGACCCTTTGAATATGATGTAAATCATGCTAAAAAGCTAAGTGTCACCACCTCTTTCTATTTTGTGAAAATTGAATTAATTTATTTACATAAATATGTACATAGTCACTATCAAAAAGAATAATTAATAAAGAACCATATATTGTTCCTTTATTGGAAGAGTATGCTGAATGTATTCTTATCTAGGTGAATATGGTCAACCATGCACCCCATGGTTGTCATATGTTGTTTTATAATTAATTAAATTAAAACCGTCAATTAAATCTTGCATATTCATCCTCGTGTAGATCTTCCCAACGGTAGCTATACACTCGTGCCGGAAGGAGGAGACGAAGGTGCTGACGGTGAGCTGCAGTACGTGGACGTAGCTCAAGGCCTGGACCAAAGTCCAGAAGGGCCCAAGGCCAACCTTGCCGACGAAGGCAAGCCCCGGATCATTAACCCTTTTTCTTTTAAAGTTATATAATTACCTTTGCTATGATTGTGCATTTACGTTTCAGGAGTTGGATTGAAACCCTAGATGCATGATCCCTAGGTACCTATGCTCTTTTACTAGTATGCTAGGTCGATAGCTGCTATGCTATAGGACCGGTACAAGTCGAGTGATGTTCGTCACTCGCGAGAATAGGTCCTTATGTTGGAATCATAAGATCTTTTTAAATGGATTGCTCATGTGAAAAGAGCATGGGATTTGGGCTCCGGTCCAGTGACTTTCGTGGGCTAAGCTTTTGAACGTACTAAGCACTTGTCGGGAATGGGACCGGTAAGTCTAGTACCTTAATGAGACGGTGCGGGATCTTACTATTACTAATCTTGAGCATTCACCTGCCCGACTTGCAACCGGGAGGTGGGTACATGTGTGAGGCTGGATGTACTGTGTGGAGCATGCTAGAAAGCCTTGTACCCGGGACTGTAAGATTCGATCCCAAGCCGAGGATTTTCGGGAACTGCCTGGTTGGCGAACTCTTGGTGAGGCCGCTCTTCCGTGTGTTTAGGTCTACCTTGCAGGGGTGTAATCAATCGATTGTCGGCCTCTCACCGTTATCTGAGACTGCTTAATCAACTGGCCATGATATCCCTTAATGATGGAACTGTGTGAATGTTACTGTGTGGATTAATTGTATTGTACAATTCTTGATTGCAATAGATGGCTCACTTAGAAATGATAATTAACTAGAATTTGAGCTAAAATATTGAAGTAAGGACATACTCTTTGTTGCTTTTCAGCAAAAGAACTCCACCGGCCAAAAAGTTTCTCATGTCTAGAGTTTAGTGATGTAGTTATCACCCGACGGTTAAGTCTTGCTGAGTATTAGTATACTCAGCCTTGCTTTTAAAATGTTGATGCATGTGTTGTTTGGCCTGGAGAGATTCCATCCGGCTGGGAGCCGGAATGGGTGGATGACGACGAGTGATGGCATCACAGACGGCCTCATGTGATGTTTATCGTATCGTAGTTTATATTTCCGCTGTTTTCGAACTCTGAACCTTTATTTCTCATGTCATGAACGATGGTTTGTAATAATTAACCTTTAGGGGTACAATTTGGATTTAATTTGTGTTCGTACTCTGGACTCGCCTTCGTGTGAGTTTTAATGCATATGTTCGATCCTCTGTGTGATATCCAAGTGATTTACCGGGCTTTGACCCGGCAACCAACGACGGGATGGTACTTTACTGTCGCTTAATGGCCAAAGTGGATTGGTTTAGGCGATAGTACGGTATTTTCCTGGGCGGGTTGTCACACTTGGCTTGGCCGCCGGCGAGATTAGGGCGGGGCGGGAGGTGGGGGGAGTGGCCGTGGTGGTGGTCGAGGCGGCGGTGGGTTAGGTTAGGGTTCAGGGTTGCCAGGTGGGGGTGGGCCGGCGGGCAGTGGGGGGAGCGGCCGGCGGTGAGGTCGCTGCCGGCCGGGGTGGTGGTGGAGGCGGCGGACCTTAGGGTTTCGGGGTTTGGGTTCGGAGGTCGTCCATGTCCGGCGGACCTAGAAGGGGGAGGTGGGGGGGCGGAGGACCGGCGGCGGCGGCAGTTCGGCCGGCGGCGGAGGCGAGGCGGCGCGGTAGCGCCGCCGGCCGGGCGGGGTCGGGCCGGCGGTGGGCCGGTGACCGACGGCGGGGGCGGCGAGGCGCACCGGGTTAGGAAGGGCGGGGTCGCCGACGGCGGTGGATCGCGAGCGGGCGGCGCGGCGGCGGGGAGCCGCCGGCCGGAGTTGGAGGAGGCGGCGGGGGTGGTGGCCGGCATGAAGAAGGAGGCGGCGGGGTGGGAGGAGGAGGAAGAAGTTTAGTGGGCCGGTAGAGGGTTGGAAGTTCGCATGCTTATGCATCTTCCGGAAGCTATATAGGACGCCCGCCCCCCCCCCCCCCCCGCAAACGTACACACTGAACTTTTGTCCATACCTAGAGTAAAGACAATCTGATACCAAACTTCTCGTAGGATATTCTGATGTTCGATGCAAATAAATCGTATTGACATGACAGACAGATAAAGGTTTCAGGCTTAACAGCATTCAGTTTCCAGCACAGCACATATGCAAGATGTAATCAAGTACGCATTCATACAACAAGTTATTATGAGGCCGATCCACCGGAATCAATATGGGTTCATTAGCTCCAGATCAATCCATGATTGCTTTGCCTGGGCTTTTGAGTAACTGCATATTTGTAAAGCCTCCAAGGAGTTTGTAATCTTGAAATTAGACTTTGGAAAGGCTTTGACTTGAGCAACAAGCTCTTTTAGACATCCTTAAACACAAGGGATCTGAAGACAAATGATTAAATGGATAAGAGACATTCTATCTAATGATTAAATAACACAACTGAACACTAGACGGTGAAATTCAATAAATTCAAAACAAAGGAGTCCACCAAGACACTTTCACCGATATGCAAGCTAGCTGAAGCTTAATCTGGCGATCGGCACGTCCATGAATCTCAGCATCGAAGGAACAATAGTGCACGACCTCATTACCAGAGCCTTTTTCACCTGCCTTGAACTTCAAATGGAGCGTAGCGTCAATTGGGACAGCCACACACTTTCTTAAGCCACATGACTTGCCAACTGTGCCATGAAAAAGTTGGATTTCTTTACTTTCCCCCATAATGGAAACGGATGAAGTGAGAGATAAGCCGAAAGCACTGTGCACTTCTGATATGTCGACTTGTATTGTGGCCTCGACTGCATGGTTAACAAGTGACAAACACATGTCAACAGCGCCACCATCCCCGTTAATACGCTCTGTGAACGGACGCCACCACATGCGTTCTTCGTAGTGTATTAGTCCGTCAATCAGCTGGAGGTCGTCTTCCTCTTTCTCTCCATTCTTGATCCTCAAGTCAAATTCAATTAGAACATCTGAAAGCATTAGAATGCTCCTCTTAGGGCCAGACATCTCGATGAGAGAACCCTGTGAAATTATTATTCATTAGTGGCTCTGCATTGCAAAATCCAATAATGGTCCATTATAATGCTAAAGACTTCCTTTACAAGTTATGTCCCAATGCCCAATAGATCTTAAAAATAAATGAAACTCTAATCTCTCAGGAACACAATTTTTTAAAAATGTTTTCCTACACACATAAGTTTCTTCGTAAAACTCAAACTGGTCCTTCACTGCCTAGAATACCCAACTTTGCAGTGTCTGTCATCAATCCCTATCTGATTTACGAAGGCTGATGACCGCGTTCGGTTCCATTTATAGTGCTCAATCAGTTACCGCAAAAACAAAAGACAATACACTATGTTTTACAGTTACAGTTCTGTTAATCAGGATGTTCTGTATATAAGTAAATCTACTGGCAGTTATTACAGTATGTAGTAAACACTCTACCCCAGCTTTTATGTTTAAACAAGATTTAAGTGGTTGTAACCTGAGAAATATGTAGGTTTCATCAAATTTTTGCAATGATTGAAGAGAAGAATAGATGTGCACCTGTTGCACGATGATGGGATCATCCCTGCTACGATTAAAAACATAATTAAGCAGTCCATCCAGATCATCTCGTGCTGCTATGTAGCCATATAACTGTGCCGAGCCACTGTTGATAGGAGTTCTAGCCAACCTCAAGGAAAAAATCTGCATAATATCAGATGGCCTATGGCATATGCAATTTTCCTGATCAGGATAGCAATCTATGTCATCCGGATGCACCTCTCTCTCGGACCAAGCTGCACCAAAGATTACATATTACCACAGTTGCTAGTCAGTACACTAGAGAAACAAATATTATAGTCTAGCTATGGTTTAGCCCCACATATTTGTCAGGCTGTCAGCTTGCCAATTGGCGTATCCAACGCCCATGTACCAACCCATATATACCAACTGACGACACAATTTGCAAATGTCCTAAGAATAATTAATAAGAACAGGAAAGATATTCAGATCACTTACTTTCTCTACGGTCAGAAACATCCATAAGATAACATTCTTCCCAATTTCCCTTATATATAGCACCATTACGGTGGCTGCTATTCTTAAGGATTGACGCAGTGTCTATAACATCGGTGGCCGTGACACTGTCATATTTGACTGCCTCTGTCTCCTTCATCATCTCTGCTTTATCCATCACTTGAGTGACATCAGAAGAGTAATGCAGGTGCTCATGCAAGTTAGGTAGCTTCTTCTTCCCGCGTAACACTTCAATACTGTCAATGCTCCAAGGTCCATAGGCGACACTTCAATCATTGCAGAAATGATATTTATTGGACTCTTCAATCATTGAAGAAACTATACTTATTGGACCTATTTAGGTTGCGTAACTCTTCAATAATTAAACCTAAATAAGTACAATTGGAATTTGGTTTTTATTGGAACAAAATAAGTGTAATACGAGAGGCGAGTGAACCCACCGAGAAAGCCGACCCAGAAATTCACCGGGCAGGGTTGACGCCGCCGCCGTGCTTGGAACATCACGGGGCTGTTTGGTAGCCAGCCATAAATTGCCACGCCACATGTGGCTGCGCCACAGCCTGTGGCGGGGGAAACGCTCGCCACAGCTGGTGGCTGCTTTTGCTGTTGACTGTAGTGTGGCAGGAGAATCTGTGGCGAGAAATACTGTGCGGTGGCAAACTGTGGCGGGGAACCAAACATCCTCCACGTCTCCCAGATTCTGGTGACCAACGGCGAGGCGCATCAGAGGCGATGCTAGGGTATCGGCAGAATCGAAGGATCCGCCTTGATTGTTGCATCTGAT
Source organism: Cenchrus fungigraminus (assembly GCA_036936925.1). Taxonomy (NCBI): domain Eukaryota; kingdom Viridiplantae; phylum Streptophyta; class Magnoliopsida; order Poales; family Poaceae; genus Cenchrus; species Cenchrus fungigraminus. Next base: position 58,045,498 of record CM072776.1, on the reverse strand, counting down.
CCGGGCGGTGGGCGGTGGCGCCACCGGGCGGCGGCGAGCGGTGATCGCGAGAGCCACACAGGCGAGGGCGCGAAGAAGAGGAGCGGACTGGACCTCCTATTTTGGGCCACATGTTGTGTGTTTTCCCGTGTAAACGGACTGGACTTCTATTTGTCGTCTCATGTATTGAGATGTAATATTGAGTCGACTCATCAGAGCACGTATACAATGAGTTGTCTTATAAGTCGTCTAGTAGAGCAATAAAATCTCTTAATTTGTGCATATAAAAAAGGAATATTATGAGTTGCATCGCAACAACAACTCATACAATGATTATGAAGTTGTCTCATAAGGTGGTTGTTTCGCGAAGCACCTACCTTTTTCTCTCTTTGCTCTCTCTCCTCCACATCATCAAAAATCTTACGTGGTATTGCATGTGACGACCTATGGGACTGCTGACATGTACCAATGTACTTGCTTTTAAGCAATCCCATAGGTTGTCCCATGCAGTGCCACATAGGATTTTTGATGATGTGGAGGAGCGAGAGCGCGGAGAGAGTAAGAGGTCGTTGCCTCGCGAAACAACCACCTCATGCGGGAAACAACTACCTCATGAGACAACTTCACAACCATTGTATGAGTTGTTGTTGCCATACAACTCATAATATTCTTTGTTATATCCACAAATTAAGAAATTATATAGATTTATCAGACGATTACTAGACAACTCATTGTACAGGTTATATGTTAAGTCGACCCAAGATTACGTGTGTGACAACCCCACCCGAGATAATTCCGTACTATCGCCTAAATCACTCCATTTGGTCATTAAGCGATAATAAAGAACCATCACGTTGAGTATTGCCGGGTCAAAACCCGGTAAATCACTTGAAACCCAGAGAGGATCGAAACGTATACATTAAAACTCTCACGAAGGAGAATCCAGAGTACCTTACAAATTAAAACCAATCTTCCCTGTAGGGTCAATTATTACAAACCATTGTTCTTGACATGAAAATAAATAGTTCAGAGTTTAGAAGACAGCGGAAATAACTAAATGATAAGGTGGTGTCATGGGAGGCCACCTATGATGCCATCACTCATCATCCTCAACTCATTCCAGCTCCCAGCCGGGTGGGATTTCTCCAGGTCAAACATTATCACCTGAAAGCAACAATTATAGCAAGGCTTTTGGCTAGTGGATTTGTTTTGCCAAAAAGCATCTAAGATCATTGATCCTTATTTTCAATCTTTTAGCTCAAGTTCCAGTGGATTAATCTTTACTAAGTAAGCCAACTATTGCAAGCATAAGTTGTGCAATACAATTAATCAAAGCATCAATATTCACTTAGTTCCATCATTAAGGGATATCATGACCAGTTGATTAAGCAGTCTCAGATAACGGTGAGAGGCCGACGATCGATCGATTCATAACCATGCAAGGTGGACCTAAACACACGGAAGAATGCATACCCCAAGAAAGTCCAAACAAAAGCGAAATAGGGTATGCACCGACCAGGCGGTTCCCGTCGATCTTCAGCTCGGGATCGGAACCTACCTTCCTTGGTACAAGGCTTACTGGATCACTCCCACACGAACGTTCAGACTCACACAGGTACCACACTGTTGCAAGCAGGGGGACACATCCATGTGCCCCAGGTGTAGTAGGGAAAGGTTCCCTCGCTGCGTCAATCGGGTACTAGGCTTACCGGTCCCATTCCCGACAAGTGCTCAGTACGTTCAAAAGCTTAGCCACGAAGCCACTGGACCGGAGCCCCATCCCATGCTCTTACCACATGAGCAATCCATTAACAAGTCTGGTGATTCCATAAGTAAGATCCTATTCTCGCGAGTGATAAACATCACTCGACTTGTACCGAATCCTTAGAGCATAGCAACTAGCGACCTAGCATACTAGTAAAAGATCATAGGTACTTAGAGATCATGCAACTAGGGGTTCAATTCAACTCCTGAACGTAAATGCACATAGATAAGCAAAGATAAATTCAGAAGTTTAAAAAGAAATACATAGGTTAATGATAAATCGGGGCTTGCCTTCGTCAGCACAAGCAGTCAAACAAACTTCCGGACTTTGGTCCGGGTCTTAATCTACGGACACGTAGTGCACGTCTCCTCCTGCTCCCTCGTCCTCGTCAGCCGGTACGAGCGTGTAGCTACCGTCGGGAACTTCTACACGGAGGATGCATATGCAAAACTTAGTGGTGAAATTAATTTAATTTAATTAAAAACAACAACAAAGATAACAAGAAGCACATGGTTGACCATATTCACCTTGACAAAATATATTCATCATTCTCTTCCTTTTAAAGATTATAATGAAGTGCATTATTATTTATTCTTCTCTTTATAGCGATTGTGTACATATTTACATAAATAAATTTATTTATTTGCACAAAACAGCAAGGGGTGGTTTTCAGCTCCTAAACCATTTCCATAACACACCCATAGGGTTCATAAAGATAGTAGCGATGGTTTTCCAATTAAACTTATTATTAAGTGCAAAATGGCTTCTCCAGTTTTTTTCACCAATATAAATTTATAAAAAGCCATGGGTGGTGCTCACTGAGCTCACTAACTCTACTTTAAGCCACTGACCACACATGCACACTTGCTTGAGCTATAAAATAAATATACCACAAATAACATTTCTAACTACCACAAACGAGATAAATGCATACAAAAATAAATAACACACTTCTGGATCCAAACTTTCTCCTACACCAACTCTGACCTAAAACAAGGCTATGAAACCAACAAACATATCAAAAGCCACTTTAGATCTGGAACTAAGCATTTATGATTAAAAATAAGTATAAATCAAGAACAATTATTTGTAGTAGTCCAAAAATCATGATTAATTCAGGAGAGGTGCATCTAGGCATTTCAAGACTATACTCAGAATTTGAGCTCCAAAATCTATTTAATTTTTGCTACAAAAATCATTAAGGCAGAAATAGCATAAATACAAGATAAATCATAATGAAAGATTTACTTCATAACTTTATGCAAATTTTTGTCCAGAGCCTACACATGGCACTACTCACAACATATCCAAAAATCATCCTAAGATAGCATATAGATTTTGAACTACAACAAATCTAGGTTAAACTGATTTTAATTTTTTCATGCAAAAACTATCACTCAAAAGCATGGTCATGCTTTGCAAAAGATGTAGGTCTACTCACAAGGAAGCCAACAAAATTGGTTTTACATTTTCCCGATTTTTCTGTGATTTTATATGAATTTTCCAAGTCACTGGACCAAAGGGTAAAAGACTTAAGAATCTTCTTTCACTCCAGACCCTAGAACTACTGGATTCCTCACAGATATACCCCTGGTTTGCACAAAGGCCCCTGCAAAGAAATCGTTCCTCATAAGGGTGTCCTTCCACCGCAGGGGGAGCTCGCCGGCGGCGATAGCCGGCCGGACCTGGCTAACAAATGGCACGGGGCATCATGGGTGCTCACCTGAGCTCGAGTGGTGGTGGCGGTTCGGTCGGAGAAGCCTTCGGCGATGGCCGGCGGCGAGACAGCGGCGGCACGGCCGCCTCGGCTCGGGTTCCGGTGAATTGCGGGGCGGAACTAAACCATGTGTGGTCGGGACAGCTCGAGGGGAGGCTAGGGAGGAGCTCTGAGGCACTGGTTGGTCACGGGCACGAGCAGAGGGAAGAAATCGCCGGCGGCGGCGGCAATGGCAGACGGCGGCGTTGGCGTGCTCGCGTAGGGGAGAAGAGAGGAGGCTTTTATAGGCGGCTGACGAGGGCCCAGATTAGGGTCCCCTTTGACGGCGAGATAATCACTCTTGAGGTGGAGTCTTCTGACACCATTGACAACGTGAAGGTCAAGATTCAAGACGAGGAGGACTAAGGACCCCTGTCAAGACCATCACTAGCAAGACGTCTTGTTCCCGACTAGTTGGGAGCTTCTCCGACAAGTTCCCTACTAGAGGAACCCCCTCTGACAAGTCTCCGCCTCGCCCGACAAGTCTCCGCCTCGCACGACAAGCAGCTCGTTCGCGCGAGCACTCTCCGTCTCCGACCAAGACGCAAACTGTACCACGTGGCGCGACCCTGACACGTGAACTCTTCCGCTACGACGCGTGGGACGCCAGTTCCCCATGCCATGCAAGCGCACCAGCTGGCGGCACGCGCGGACGTCCAGCTCTGACAGGAGTCTTAATGCAGCTCTGCCCGGCCGCGCAACCATCAACTCACCGTCACATTCGACCCTGCAGCACGCTAACTCCGCCCGAGGCACTCAAGTGCCCCCTATGACGAGCACAAGCCTACAATTAGGCCTTAACGTGGCGAGCTCGCCCCGCACTCAGACGGGTTGAGCCAGCACCAAACTACTCGGAGGAAGCGCCAGGCGTCTCAAAGTGAACAGCTACGCCCGGCCACGTGGCGACCTCTACGACAACATAGCACGTCTCCTCTTCAATGCGCCCAGACAGACAGCGACGCACGAGAGGACATCCCAGCGGCCAAACACTGTAACTTCTCTCTTATTTCCCTTTTTTGCCCTCCCCCCTTGCGTCTATAAAAGGGAGAGGAGGGCAACCATCACAGGGGCTGACGAACCGAACACTCATACTAAGGGACCCGGGCTCGACACCCTCTACCGACCAGTTTGTAACCCCTACTACAAACAACCCTAGCACAGGAACACGGCAGCTCGACACTGGACGTAGGGTGTTACTCCTCGGAGGCCCGAACCAGTATAAATCCCGTTGTCTCCTGCGCTAACCATCCGAGCCCGACAAACGATCGATACAAATTTACTGTCCGGCGGTAGAGAACCCTGACAGCGGCCGAGTGTGGAGAGGCGGTTCGATGACCTTCGTCGGCTACAGGAGTCACAGCATGGGCGAAGGGCGGTGGGCGACGTGCGGTGAGGCGTCGGCCAATGGCGGGGCGCGCGTGCGAGCTCCGCCGTGTGCGCGGAAGCCGTGTGGCACCGGCCTAGGGGTCTGGCGCGCGTCACCTCCCTTAGGAGCACAGTGCCCACGGCGCACGGCTTCGGACCGGTGGGTTTTCTGACACCTCGACGTGCGCGCATGCCCATACGGCGGCGAGGCCGACGCGGCGCGCCACGACGTCGTGCGCGTTCCTAGCTCAAAATCGTTTCAAGGTAGCTCTGTTTGACTCACATTTTCTCAAACTTATGCAACCAAAGTGCTACAAGCAGAGAATATCAGAGTTGTAGATCTAATGACCCCCTACAACTTTTACAAAGGGCGATGTATGTTTTACTCACTGGATTTCGCATGAACTGCTGAGCAAATCGTGGGTTTTCTCGGCGCCGGCCAACAATGTTCACTGGCGTTGACTGACGTTTTTCACCCTTTTGCACTTCGAATTGGCAATGCCACTCAACAGCAAAAATGTGTCCCATGAAAAACTACACAACTTTGCTATTGGGATATTTTGAAGTGTTTAGTTGAATTTTGGAGAACGCGGCAAAAGTTCTAGAAGAGCTAGGAATGTCAAAGGGTTTGACTAGGGTTTTAGCTAGGGTTTGACCAAGGTTTGACCATGGGTACTTAAAGGCTTGATTAAGATGATCATTAGCACTAGTTGACACTAAGCAAAAACACGGGGTGTTACAACGTGTAAATGCATGAGACAGCCTATCAGACGACACCTATGTACTTACCCTTAGGAAGAGATTGAAACTTCCACTGTTTGAGATCGTGCAACCAACCACAGCCATTTGATCCCACAGGCTACTAGGTCTCCCTCTCTCTCTCTCTGACTCTCTCCCTCTCCTCCACCTCCAACCCGCCGGCTGCCGCCACCAAGCGAGAGCGCACTGACCCCACGCCGCCGCACTGCTGATCCGCCGCGCGTGCCCCCGTGATTCGTTGACGTCGGCCGCCCGCGCCACCCCAGCCACCGCGCGCCATGGCCGTGACCACGAGCTCCGCACCGTGCGCCACCGCGATCCGCACCCCCAGTCGGCCGTCGCGGGGGCCGTCGCGCGCCGGTGTGTCGCGTCGTCACCGGCGGGCGGGCCCGGAGGTGAAAGAAAGGCAAAAAAAATTGTTGATGCACGGAGACGAGCTTAAATAAAACTAGTAAGATACACATGCGACACGCACGTGTTTATACTGCCGGACGATGACATGACAAGCGAAGTTGAGCCGTAGGCATGCGCCACACACATTTCTTTGTTAAAAAAATTGTGATTGTTATTAGATTTCAACTTTAATAGAGTTCACAAATACCGCTGCATGACACAGTTTATTCAAACTTTAACAATCCGTAATAATTAGTTGACTAATTCATATAAGGATACGTCAAAAACTTCAACATTTCATCTTGGTCGTGAAAAACGTGACCCGTGATATATGTAATCAAATGTGTACTTTAAGGAAGGATACAAAGACATTCATTTTGGACTGTGCGTATGTTGTATTGAATCATGTCTACAGCTCTTTCTCCCCTATAAATCTTCATCATCATATTTTTGTCCTCTTCTTTCTCGTCCTCCGGCTGCCATTCACTGTCAGTCTTTTCTTGCTTGGAGCTATCTTCATCCTCTTTTTCTTGATGTGATTCGTCCTCTTCCATATTATTGTATGCGACACTGTGGACTTTGGCGCAAGTGTTCACCGTCTAGGAGACGTTTATCTTTTTGGCCTCCAGTGTCGTTCTGCTTTGCAACTCTTTATGCATCTTCTCGTTGGTTTGTCGTGAATCAATCGGGTGAAGGGTAAGACTAACAAAAAAAAAGAATGTAGATAAAAAATCAGCAATGAAGCATCCGTATTAATCTCATATGAATCAAAGGCATAAAAATTGATGATTGATGAGTTAAAACAAATCTAAATCTACTTCAATATTATTTCACAAATTTCGCAGTAAGTCTTCACAATAATTCAGATCGATCTACACTAACTGAGAGATCAGATGGCTAAAGCGTAAACCCTGAGTGGTCCTTAACAATTTTACACCAATCGAACCGACACTATTTAACTCAATTGTAGGGTTGAACATTAAATTGTTAGAAACCTTAGAAGTGAAACCTTAAAAGCGGGAGTCTGATGGGGATTACCTTGACGAGTATATTGACAGCTGAAGGGTTCTTTCCTTGGTGATTTTAGATAACGAGATGAGAGGAGCCCGTGAGGGGCCTCACAATTTATAGCTCCGGTAAGACGGTGCAAAGAGATTTTCGGTGAGGTTACCACCTCGGGGGCCTGTGTACCAACCAATAGGTACTGACCATGTGGAAAAGTGTGACCTGTTCATATCTGTCACGGCCGCACCCCCCTAACGGTAGATAGTTAGTATGTTACGGTGGTGGTCGCGAGATCTCCATCGTCGCCGTCCAGCCTCACCGCCTGGAGAGCAACCACCGCGAGATTCTGCAGGGGCCTCACCGTTGGTCAGATCCAGCGGCCACAGCCCGAGCTCGACGTAGGGGAGAGAGTAACGGTGATGTCCTCACGGAGGGAGAGAGCGGCGGCGACGTCCTCGCGGAGGCGGTGGTGGACGGGGTCAGTGGCATGGCCACGGCTGAGGAGGCCTACTGCGCCATCCGTGTCGGCCCTCATCTATCCCTATCACCGCGGCTCCACCTCGGGATCCTCCGCCTCCAAGGGCAGCCTCCCCCTCGCCCTGCTCACCGGAGAGGGAGGGTCGTCGCCATCGTTGGTGGGGAGGTGATGGGCGGAGGCGATGGGCGGAGGGAGCAGGGGTCGCCGCCGGTAGGAGACCGGGAGGGGCGGGGTACATGGGGGGGAGAGCGAGAGAGAGAGGGGTGGGGATGTGAAATTAGGAAGAGAGTATGACGTGTGGGAGCCGATGTCTGAGGGTTAGGGCATGTACAACCCACAGACGGCTGGTCGTTTGCAGAATCTCGATTTTATGACAGAGACCGTCTGTATGGTGTAACTTAAGATCAACTACAAATGTATTTGTGATTATTGTGTGGTTATTTAAATCAATCATGAAAAGATGATTAAATGTATATTTGTATTTGTGAAAATGCTATGGTGAAAGACAATCGAACGTGGTCCTACACAGGCTACTACTGCATCCCCTCTCTACCGTTCGTGCGTTCATTCACACTCATGCGTTTATTCATTTCTCCGCCGCCGTTTCGGACAGGGAGCAGCTCTTGTGGCCAATGCCCTCCAGTACTCCCTCTCTGTCGAGCAAAACAACAAATCAGCAGGATACATGAAGCAAATCATACCAGTAGAAGCTCTTCACTAATCTCTGATTTCCTTCTCCACTAAGAGCAAGCAAGCAGCTTGATTTCTCACCCCACTTGATCTCTCCCTGATCCACCCACACGAAGCAAACCATCAAACCGAGAGCAAGCAGCGGCCAGCGCAGCCACCAGCCCGGTGGCGTCCCTGGCAGCCAGCACGGACGGTGCCCGATTCTGCAGCGCTCCAGCACGCCCTGCACGGGGGATCCGAGGGAGGTGACGCTGCGCGAGGACGACGCCGTACAACGCTTCCTCCTGCGTCTTCTCCACCTCTGAAAAAAATGACTGTATTCACATTTTTCAGTTTCAGATATTGCTAACACAAAGTTTCACATGAGCACACAGAGAAACTGAAACTCTAAACACTACTGAAACTTGCCAGTACAGACTACAGATTACTGAAACTTGACACTACTGAAACTGAGCACACGCTTCATGTGAAACCACCTGCTATACAAAAAAATTCATCACTGCATAACATTCTGAGAACAGCTATAGCTTCCAGTTTTCAGAAACTTCCAGTACAAGAACAGCTATAGCTTCCACTAACTGAACAAGATAGTTTATCACATTTTCTGAAGTACATATTTTATTCAGAACAGGTATACCTATTTGATTCAGAACAAGTTTCCAAAATTTAGAACAATTCAGCATGCAATTTTTTCATGAATCCACCAAGTTATGAACAGAGTAAGCAAAGACTAAATCTGGTAGTCAGTGCAAGCAAGGCAAAATGAATCTGGTAGTATTTTGAGAACTCCATCATGACATCTGAATCGAGTAAAGACGGTGAACCATACAACAGCTAAATGGAGTATGCTGACAACTGAATCGAGTATAGGATGGTGGAGAGAGGACTGGAAACCTAGCATCCAGTGATGGAGTCGGCACCGCACCGGAGAAGGATGGAGGATCCATCAATGGAGGATGCCAGGATGGAGCTGTTGTCGTGATGTACCTAAGACCATCGGAGATAGGGTGAGCCACCGCTGCCGCCGCCGATCCGCTCCAGCGACCTAGGGTTCGGCCGCAGAATCCATACCCAAGGCCAACAAGGAAGAAGAAGGAACTGGAGCCTCTTCTCCCCCGCGCGCTCTTTCTCTCCGCGCGGGATCCGGCCCCGTCATCGCCTCGGGTCGACGATTTCGTACAACGCCAGCGAGCGCGTCGTTTCAGCCTGGGAGAAAAGGGGTGCTGCCCGTCGTCTGGTGAGACGACGCGGGGTGGGGGTTGGGGTGTGGGGGTGGGCGTCGCTTGGCACGCGCGGGGGTCTTTCTTGCAAAAATCGCGCCACAGCGACGGGCTGTACGCGGAGAGCGGGGCCAGCGGGTATACGCAGACGAGTAGGGTGAGCGTAGGTAAGAAAAGAATTAGCTTTTTGGCAGAAACGCTCCGCAAATTGTGATTTTCATGGTCGTTCCACCTTTTTTGTCATCACGCAACCTGACGGATGGGTCCGATGTGAGGGGTAAGGCGGGTCCGATTTGGGTGAGAAAAGTTTTCAATTGTCTTCGCTCCTTATAGTATAAGATAGTATGGTATAGAATTTTACAACGGCGATTAAACAAATGATCGGTACTGATTTTAATGACGTCATGATAATAAAAATTGAAGTTTATGAAGGATTACTCCCACTAACGGCTGCAAATGCTGACGTCCCTTGGGGCAGTCCTAATGAAGAAAACTGACACGGTTTCCATAGCATAAGAAATTATCAATAGAAACTATACTTCACAGTGGTAGCGTCTTCAAGTAATAATTGTTTTCTCTTTCTCTCTCCCAGTTTGACCAATGGGGAGCGTTGCATTAATCGCATAGAAACTAGTGGTTTCTTCCCAGTAGCAAATTCAAGGTTTCTTGTGCATTAGGTTAAGAGTAGACATGATTTCTTCATGAGGAAACCGTTTCTATGATTTATGCTCTCTTTTCACATTAATTAGACTATCACATCACCATCTTACTTAGTTGGCAAGATAATTAATAGACATAGAAACCACCATAAATGTACCATTGGGACTGACCTTAGATCTTAGGATGAACGGCCGCGATGCAAACCAACCGCATATGACTACACCCGAACTGACGAGCCTCCTAGAACTCTCGCCCCGCGCCGCCGGTCCCCCACCAGACAGAGCAGTCGCAAAACCCTCGCCGCCGCGCCGCCTCGTCGTCTCCGCCGCAGATCTCCCACCCGGAACCCCCAATCTCCCCGCAACCCCGAAGCTCCCCGCCATGTCGGCGATGATGGTAGGCAGCACGGCGCGGGCTCTTGGTCCGCCATTCCGCAGTCTCGTTCTCACTGACGCTCGTTCGTTTCGTTTCCCGATTCCGCAGCAACCGCAGGTCATCCTGCTCAAGGAGGGCACGGACACGTCGCAGGGGAAGGCGCAGATGGTGAGCAACATCAACGCGTGCACGGCGGTGGTGGACACGGTGCGCACCACGCTGGGCCCCCGGGGCATGGACAAGCTCATCCACGACGACAAGGGTGGCGTCACAATCTCCAACGACGGCGCCACCATCATGCGCCTCCTCGATATCATCCACCCCGCCGCCAAGATCCTCGTCGATATCGCCAGATCGCAGGACTCCGAGGTGAGCTCACCGAAGGGATTTGCTCTAACTTGCTCGAGTGTGCGCTTGGCTTGTTGTGAGGTGTGAGCTTGTTCTGTGCATTTTGTAATAATGCTCCACTTCGCAATGAGAGATTCCGTTCTATTATCGATGTGCCATAAATGCCCTGGAATGAAGTTTGCAGTTCCTTCTGGATCTTTTGGATTATGTTTCTGACTGACAGATAAGCTATACAGTATAATGCCCATGGTGTACCAACTATTGAAAATTGTTAAATCAACGGTTTCTGAGCATAAAAGGTTGTGTTTATTTTTTGTCCAATGCTTATCTTCATACAGTGCCCAGAATCATTCCTCAATAATGCACAGCATACCAGTCTTGTTTGTATTTTGTAAGGATGTACTTTACATTTTCATCTGTGCCCTGGTAGTTATTAGGCCCATATTTGTTGTGTTCCCTGCTATTTGAGTGAGATGCCATTTTTAGCCTACCATTTCTTGTATCTTGATCGGTTTAATCCCCTAGATTTGTTTGCAACCTGCAATGTGCTGTAGCTGTGCAGTAATCTGGACAAATAAAATTCTGTTTTCCTCAGGTTGGTGATGGGACTACTACTGTGGTGCTTCTTGCTGGTGAATTTTTAAAGGAGGCAAAGCCTTATATTGAAGACGGTGTACACCCTCACAGTCTAATTCGCAGTTATAGGACTGCTGGCCACTTGGTTAGTACGTTTACCAGTCTTCTATTCTCTGAACATCTTTGCATTGAGTGCCTTGCCAATTTGTAAATTTAACTTTCTAATCCAAACAAGTTTCGCATCAGGCAACAGAGAAAGTTAAAGAGCTGGCAGTTAGCATAGAAGGGAAAAGCCTTGAAGAAAAGAAAACACTGTTAGCCAAATGCGCTGCAACAACGCTCTCATCGAAGTTAATAGGTGGCGAGAAAGAGTTCTTTGCTTCTATGGTTGTTGATGCTGTGCTTGCTATAGGAAATGATGGCAGGCTTAACATGATTGGAATAAAAAAGGTAATTTCTTGATATCTCTGTACTAGAATCTTCGTGTTAATCCTTGATGTCGATATATAGTGGCTGCTACTGATACGAAACTGAGTCTTTATTTCTTTTATGCTTCGCTGCTAAATTCATTCTGAATCAAGGTGTTCTTATATTTGAACCGTTATTAGGTTCCTGGAGGTACTATGAGAGATTCCTTCCTTGTTAATGGTGTTGCCTTCAAAAAGACATTTTCATATGCTGGGTTTGAGCAACAGCCAAAGAAATTCTTGAGTCCAAAGATTCTTTTGCTCAACATTGAGCTTGAGCTGAAATCTGAGAAAGAAAATGCAGAGATTAGGTATGCTAATAAAATCTAAACACAGTTACAGTGTTACCTTTATTTGTACTTATATTTTACGTGCCCTCCATTCTGTATTTTTTTTCTCACTGCACCCTTACTTTACTACAGATTGTCAGACCCTCTTCAATACCAGTCAATTGTTGATGCTGAATGGAACATAATTTACGACAAATTGGATAAATGTGTTAAAAGTGGGGCAAAAATAGTGCTTTCTCGATTGGCAATTGGTGATCTCGCAACACAAGTATGTACTGTCATTTGCAGTTTGTTCCTTTTTTGCTCTAATTTGCATATGTTTAGTGCTGCAGCCTTGGCTCAATAAATCTTCTTTATGCAGTATTTCGCAGATCGTGACATTTTCTGCGCTGGCCGTGTTACGGAAGAGGATTTACAGCGGGTTGCAGCAGCAACCGGTGGAACCGTTCAGACATCTGTGAACAACGTCATTGATGAGGTATGCTCAAGTGGTTGTTTTTGGTCTACAGATGGATATTGGGCCAGATTTTGAGTTTTGTGTTCTAACATTGGTTATTTGGCAATAAGCATAATCTGCCCTAAACTTATCATGCTTCTTTTTGTTCATAAAGGTTCTTGGTTCCTGTGAAGTATTTGAGGAAAGGCAAGTAGGAAATGAACGGTTTAACATATTCAGTGGCTGTCCTTCTGGTCAAACAGCAACCATAGTCCTTCGGGGTGGTGCAGATCAGGTCGTTTACTGCTACAATGATTTGTCAAGCTTGCAGATTAATCATAACCATACTAATTCTGTTTTTAATGCTATATATAGTTCATTGAGGAAGCTGAAAGAAGTCTCCATGATGCCATCATGATTGTTAGGAGAGCACTTAAGAATTCAACAGTTGTGCCTGGTGGTGGTGCAATTGATGTATGTATCATCAACTTGCACTAATTTTTACAGATATTGGTATCCTAACCTGTTTCCTTTTATATTAGATGGAAGTAAGCAAGTATCTCAGGCAGCATGCACGGACCATAGCTGGGAAGTCTCAGTTTTTTGTTAATTCATTTGCTAAAGCCCTTGAGGTATATTCCTGGCTCGTTCTTTTCCATCCAATGTATATTGTCTTTTTTTCTTGTGTAATTATACTTGATGGAGCAGCTTTTAAGATGTCTCCTCAAGGGTTGCCCATATTTTAGAGCTCAAACAAAGGGTAGATTCAAACTTCTTAACCCCCGCAATTCAAGATTCATGCAACTTGAATGGTGCCCTTTGTTTGATTGGTAGAAGTGCAACATTAGCATTCACATTTATCAATAGTTTGTGCCAGCCACTTCGTCTGGTAGCGTCCTTGACCTTATCAGGCTACTGCTGAAGTTTCTCTGAAACAAAGAAAATGTGCATGTTTATTGTTTTTTTTTAAGGTTGAAGCACTGTAATTTGTTCATAACAATATAATGACATCACGTAGTTATGTTAACGGCTCACTCGATTTTGCTTGATCTTTGTTAAGTTCTTATACATATCACAGTTTTCAAATACATAGAATGCAAGTTCCTTAGTTGAAATACATCTTCCTGCAGGTTATTCCGAGACAACTTTGTGACAATGCTGGATTTGATGCAACTGACGTGCTAAATAAGCTCAGACAGAAGCATGCATCTGGTTGGTTAAACTTTGGCTTTGTTTCAATACTTTAGCTAAACCGCAATTTCTGAACTTCATGCACTCGGAGACTTTCTTTTCTGAACTGTGTTCACTTTTAACAGGTGAAGGTGCTAACTATGGTGTGGACATCAACACTGGTGGAATTGCTGATTCTTTTGCTAACTTTGTGTGGGAGCCTGCAGTAGTGAAGGTATATGCGCTTTGCATTTTACTTCTCGGACTTCGCACATTGTAGTTCTAACATCGCTGACATTAAAAATTATTTTCCAGATCAATGCTATAAATGCTGCAACAGAAGCTGCTTGTCTTATTCTCAGCGTGGATGAGACTGTTAAAAACCCCAAGGTAAGAAAATGCACAGAATGCATGATATTGCCCTTACTAAGAAATGGGCAAATGCTTTTCAAATTATATATCATCCACTACCAACACATTTTAGTGGGAACATTATAGTTGCAATCTTTTTCTCCATATGTAATTTGAAGAAACAAAGAAAGAAAGAAAGATTCAAAATGCTTGGGGATTAGAGAGGATTAGTGATATTTCTTGTTTTGCAATGTTTGGTGTGTGATGCAACAGCACTTCAGCATGGTCATAATTAAAATTAAATGATGAAAGAACTGAAAGGTCTGTCGCATCATTTTATAGCTGCCAGGATCTGCACATAACTTTTGCAACCATGTTTTTTTATTTATTCTGCTACACAAATAAAAAGGATGAACCTAGTAATGAATGCTGCTACACATATCCTCGTGTTTAGTAATTTGCAACCTCTGGGATGCTTGATCATTCTTTTTTCCAAGGTAAAGCTTCCATTATGGAAAAGGCTATTTCAGCCAAAACGTTCCTGTTTACTTTAGTGTAGTCTGAGTTTGAGCATGTTGTTTCTCTACATTTTTTTTGCGAAAACGCAGGAGAGCTGTGCTTCATTGTATTAGAGAGAGGTTTCTCTACATATTGGTGGTGCTAGAACCATGTTCTTTATTATTTTTATACTACATATCCTTGTTCTAAATCTGCATTTAGTAATTTGCAAGTTCTGGAATATTTTGAGTTCTCTTATGCCTGTTATTTTTTTCTCCAATGGAGAAACTGTTTGAGCCAATCACACATCAATTTTGCAATCCCAAGATTTCTTTTGCAAGCTGTTTCTCTACATATTGGTGCTACAATGGAATTCTAATGATCTAATTGGGTTGCCATCTATCCTCTAGTCTGAGAGCGCACAAGGTGATGCTGCTGCTATGGGTGGCCGGGGCCGTGGTGGAGCAGCGATGCGCGGTCGTGGCGGAAGGGGTATGAGGCGGCGGTAGTCAATCAATACCACACTGTATCTTTGGGCCACTTGAGTGGGTCAAATTTTGGAGTTAGGCCCTTCCTCTTACTATATCCATGCTCTCTGTGTGGCGTTCTTTGTGAGCTCTGTGATTTCACAGATGTGCTAATTGGAACAGCAAATGGATTGCAAATATTGCTGTTGTGTAAAACATTAGAGGCGGACGCTTGGGAGCTTTTGGCCCCATCTTATTCGTTTCCTGCGTAGCATTCGGTAGTGTTGTCATGTGAACCAGATTTATGTGCTGAGATTGTTCGATATTGTTTGTTCGTTGTGCGGGTTTCATCTCATCTCAAGTTGTTAAGATCATTCGGCACCCACTTCTGGGCGGTGTTCGTCATTCACAATATGACTGGGTTTCTTTCGAAAAGAAAGAAGCTTGGTTTCACAAAGACCAAATTCTGACGGCTGAAACATAAACTGTTCGTGTAGATGCATTGACCAATTGACCAAAAGCAAAAGGCTTTCATTTGGGAGAAACCAAAACTGGTGAACCACTTCCAAACGACTTTGGTATGCTGTCCATGTAGTTAGGCGTAACGAAGAGCGGTAGTTTCACTTGGTTACTAGTTCATGCTATGGTGCGCACGAAAGGATTCCATGTCAGTGGTTTGAACTTGCAGGCAGCGTGACAATGCCATCTGCTGTGACCGTGGCACGCATAAACTGAACGCACAACTCCTTCCTGAACGCCGTCTCTTGCTAGAACCATCAATCACCAAATCAGCGAGTTTTTATTGGAAAACAATAATTAGTCAGCGACAAGCAAAGCTCTTGCGAGCAGCAGCGGGTCCGATGATGCTTGGGCTGGCTGTTCACGCGGCAAGTCGGCAACCATCAGGAGTCGGACTGCATGGATCGAGCGAGTTTTACAGCCTGGCTGCGCGCAATTTCTCTCCTGCAGGCTGCCGGTATGGAAGATTGTCTAAGCAGAAGGCAACTGGTTCCATGGACATGGAAAGAGCCACCGGCGCCTTCCATAGATGCACACGCGCCCCGCGGAGTCCCTCCTGCTTATTAGGCAGGCAAGGACGACGACGGCATCTCGGAGCGGACGCCGCCGCCGCCGATCCCCTGCTGTACTGCATGTGTTCGACCTGCATCTATATAAAGATGCCAAACCACACGGCATAACCCAAACTGTTTGTTAAACCCTACAAGGTAACATTAGCCATGCAGCTGTTCCACTTCATCGCGGCGTGGCTGTTCCCCGGCGCCGCCGTCTCGAAGGTGTCCACCAAGGCCACGATCGCCGAGTTTATGGAGCACGACAACGCGTCGTCGCTGGCGTTCAGCGTCAAGACGGCCGAGGATTCGTGCTCATCCATCTCCTCTTCGTCCTACTCGTCTTCGTCGTCGAGCGACGACCACCCCAGGTTCTTCCCGTCCCGGCAGGAGCACAGTCCCCCCGCCTCGCCGCTGTGCTTCGGCGCGGGCCGAGGCCGCGTCGGGAGGCTGCTGCTGCTGCTTCGGGGCTCCCGTGGCGCTCGCGCGCGCTCGCCCACGAAGCAGCGCGACGAGGCGGCGGCGGCGGCCAACAAGCAGCAGCACGGCGACGTGGTGGGGAGGTACCTGCGGAGGATTTCGAGGCGGCTGAGGAAGGCCAGGAGGGTCCCTGCTGCTGATCAGGTGTCGCCGTCGTCGCCCGGGCGCGCCGCGGACGACACGGTCCGCGAGAGGGCCGAGGCCGTGGCGCGCGCCGTCGCGTACTGCAAGGACACGCTCCGACGCGGCGCCGCGCCGCCGCCCTCGCCCAGCCTCGACGACTGGCTCCACGACAGGCAGGATGAGATCTTGGCGAGCGCCGCCGCGTACGGCGACGGGAGCACGGACTCGCACACCCCGTCGCCGTCGCCGCGCCTCGACGGCGGTTCGCTCGCCGCGCACTTCGGCATCGGGCGCAGGGTCTCGCAGCCCCTACCGCCACGGGCGGTGCGCCGGGACGGCGAGCTCGCCGAGGTGCAGGCGACGGGAAAGCAAGGCAAGGAGTCGACGTGCTCGGCCTTCTCAAGCGGGGACTGTCCGATCACCTCGATCAACGTCGTGCACGGCAAGGAGTTGCCGCCTATCGGACACGACGACGAAGCCTTGGACAGTAGGTTTCTCAGCCAATCGAACACTTATCATGCATGCCAATGTCTAATACGGAGTATGCGTGCAGAGTGCTGCGGCGGCGAGTCGGCGACGATGGCAGAAACTGCAATGTCGTCGAGAATGAGAAGCAGCTTGGACGAGATGGAGCTTCTGAATATCTTGGACGGGGACGAGGAGATGATCGGCCGTCACTTCATCACTATACAGATCTGAGAATATCTGAACGTACGTATTCAGGAAGCATTATATTGTCGAGGAGGTTGCGTCTAAAAGGACTACTGAGCAGGGGCATGAAACTATAGCTAAGAACAAATTAAACCAGCATTTTTGTTTATAGGAATACAGAGAAGTTAAGCTGTCAGATATGTCCTCACAATACAGAAGAAAAGAAAATGCATGTCAGTTTAGTACTCGGCGAGTCGTGATAATCTTGTCAGATTTGTTTAATTGCTCTCCATACCATTCTACTCACTTTTTTGCGCATGTTTCCGCTTCTTGTACCACTCGTGCAAGTACGATATCAACACCATCTCGCAAAGCACACCTCCTTCCACTAGCCTCCTTTTTTTCTATCTTTATTACTTGCTCCTGATCATGGTGCTCCAACATAGGTCAACGAGCATGCTTGGGCAACATACCTAGGTCAGTAAGGATGTGATCTATGGTAATTTCGTGTCCATGGACCATGGTGTTAGTAGAATGGTCATTTGATCCATGTAGTGTATAAGGTAAATTCCTTATGCATCACAAAAAAGAAGCTTCTTAAATGTAACTACGAAAACACAATTACTAGTACAACTTATCTGTATTATCAATTAATTATCTTGTTCACTTTGCATGTGTGAATGGATCATTAGTTCAAGCTATGTTTGTAGTATTAGAATCAGTTTCCCATCGTTTCCTACTCCCTCTGGTTTAGTATTAGAAGTCGTTTTGGACAAGGTTTGAGTCAAACATTAGGAATGTAAATTATGAATAACTTTTGAAGTTGTTGAATTCGGAAATGTGAAAAATCATATAAATAGATTTATCTTGAAAATTACTTTCATAAAAATATACTATGTAACTTTCCAATAAATATTTTTATAGAAAAGAAAAGTTAAAATTGTGCTTTGGTGACTGAGTCGTTGTCCTAAACAACTTCTAATACTAAACCGGAGGGAGTGCATAATACTACTTGGATATACGTATCATCATACATTCATACTTTAAAATAGTGTTTTTTATGTTAGCAATAATACGAATTAATATTTTGCAATCATATATTTCGTGGCCTTTGGATTGTTTTATTATAATGGCAAGCAGGTAATTTAGATTACTAGATGTAGTTTAAGGTTACTTTAGGTTATTTTAACGATTACTCACTCCATTCCAAATTATAATTTGTTTGAGTTTTTTAGCTCCATTTTGACAGCTCGTCTTATCTCAAATATCATAAAAGGTTTTTTAAGAATTACACAGTACAACGCAGACGCTTACTACACGCACGCACACTCACCCCTATGAACACACGTATGCAAATCCTACCCCTATGAGCACCTCCGAAGGACTGTGCACCCGACAGATCTGGAGATTCCTAAAGTCACCATTGGCGCCTCGTTTTCGAGAGGAGCGTCGCCTACCACTCAACGCCGGTGAATCCTGAAAAATTCCAAGAAAAGATGCGAGCATCAGGGTTTGAACTCTGGTAGGTAGCGTCTCACTGGACCGTCCTACCATTAGGTTACAAGCTAATTCGCCAAATATCATAAGTAAAGGTGTTAAATGAAAGGAATTTATGGAACGAATATGCATCCTGTCTGAGAAATCAAACACAGCCTTCTGGGCCGGGCTTGTACTACTCTTTCTCGCTGGGCCTGAAAAGGCAGCTTGGGACGCACACCCCTAGTGAAAGAAAAAGAGCAAGGCCATGTCACATGCCATTAGTGGGTTCTCAAAGAACAAAAGACCATTAGACCATCTACACTCGTGGAACTTCAAAACCTCCTTCAAAACAGAATATTTCGTCCTCGTCATCGAGATCCTCTCTTTCATATTCACTTCTCCCGCATCCATCTTCCTTCATATTTCTCCTTCATCTCAACAACCAACAGTGGGGTCCACCTGTCACAATTTTAATAACCTCCCACCCACCCATCACCCCGCCGGCCCACTCTCTCTCTCCGCCCCTACCCCCTCCTCTGCTACGCCGCCTCCCCATCTTCTTCTCCCTCTGCCGCGGTCGGCCTCGCCACGCGTCCCGGCGGCGCATGGAGCTCCGGGGACGACGACGGGCGGGTGGAGCTTCGAGCTTGGGGCCGGCGGCCGCTCCCGAATCCGAGCTGACTCCTCGCGCTCGCCGAGATCTGCGAGCAGGGGCAGGGCGAGCTCCCGGCGGCGGAGGTGGCGGAGCTGACACGGAGAGCAGGGGCGCCGGCGGCGGGTGCTGTCCGGGCGCCTCCCCCTCCCTTTCTCCTCCCCCAATCCTGCTCCTCCATCCCGGGGATGTGTGGTTCGTCGGCGATGATGACGAGGTGGGGCTCGCGGGCCGGCCATGGCGCCCTCCCCTACTCGCTGGCAGCCTCCTCGGCATGCAGACACGCGGATCTGCCACTCCCAGGGCGGGCGGAGCTCCCGCGGCGGCACTCGTCCCCATCTCCAGCGCCCACCACTCCTTCCCCAACGGCGACATCGCCGGCGGCCCTCCTCTTCCCGTGGCTGCAGCGGAGAATGGCGTGCACGGGGCTGCAGCGGCGGCGCACGTAGCAGGGGCGCGGCGGGCGATTTGCGGTTAGGAGGTCGTCCTCTCCATCTCCATCTCCTGCTCCCTCTGCCGCCGTCGCCGTCTCTGTGCTCCCCTGCTTCAAGCCGCGAGGCCCTTCCCCTGCTCGCGGCGTTGGGCGGCGCGGAGACCCTGGAGCTCGATCGGCGGAGTAGGAGCAGCGGCAGCGGCGCGACGACAAGGAGCTCCACATGCCGGCCATGCCTCTCCAGCTTCCGAGCACGGGCACAAGGTCGTTGGGAGCAGCGGCAGCGGGATGTTGTGGTGAGGCCGACGCAGCTAAAGGAGGTCCTGGATCACACCGAATATGAAGGAGACGGGAGCCGACGGGATTTTGTTGTCTTTCCCGTCCCCCGCTGCGGCCCAACTTTCTGGAAAAACGGACGGGAAACGGATAAAGGGAGGGATCCCGTCCCGCGATGCACATGGTCTTAGTGTTAGCGATGCCCTGCCCCTCGTGCCGTCCTACGTCTCCGTAGCCTTAGCCAGTCACCATGATTCCATGAACCAAGGCGGCAAGGACTGAAAGCATTCGCATCAACCCTCAAGTGGCACCAAGACAGAAAGCTCCTCGCTCCACTGCTGCAGATCGTCGGCGCTGCTCCGAACGTGCATACACTACGACGGGATGTTCTCGTGGCCGGGCACAGCCCTGAACCTGAACTGAAGCCACCACACCATGACCCTCTGATGCCGGCCCAGCCCGGTTCCTAGCCCGGCCCGGCCGGCCGCACGTATGCACAGAAGACGAGTCCACGGCACGGACATCCTCCTCCTTCCAACGAACTCCATGTAAAATTTGGACGAAATTCGTGCGTTTCATATCGCACACGTCTGGCGTGGAAATCGAGATCGATGCTAATCGCCGCGCGTGCACGCACGGTGGGAAATGGCGTCGTCCAATGCATCAGAATGCTGGTCAAATCGAACTTGATGTTGCCTTTCCCTGTTCGTCGTCGCTTGTGGCGTCCACACAAGGCCGGGTTTAGTTTGCAAATTTTTTGTCAAAAATTTGCTATTTTTCAACTCTCTCTCCATCACATCACATTAAATATATTAAAAGATATATGTTCAGAGCAGTAAATGTAGGTAAAAAAATTACTAATCACATAGTTCTGTTGTACATCACGAGAGGAATCTTTTGAACCTAATTACCCCATGATAGGATAATATTTAACACAAACAAACGAAACGTGCTACAGGAGTTAGAACATTTACTTTTGTTAGTTTTTAGTCATCTAAACAAGGCTTAGCTCGTTAGCTCAGGCAGAGCCGCAGAGGCAAAGCACTGATCGAGCCGCTACTGCTGTCCGTCGACCAAGATCGTGTGTCTCGGCGTATCGCACACATCCAGCGTACGGTTCAACCTAGGTGGCCCTGTTTAGTTGGTGAGGTAAAATTTGTGTGTTCTTTTTTAAAGTCTATTACGTGTATTAAATGTGAATTAGTTATAAAAATAATTATACGAATGTGTCGGAAATCGTGAGACGAATATTGTGTCTCACTCTCGCATACATCGTACGTAAATGACAGCAGCCTGTTCGTTTGGCTGGTACTGATTTGTTCTGTGACTAGTTTATTCTAAGAGAAAAGTACTGCTAACCAACCTGTTCGTTTGGCTGGTACTGATTTGTTCTGTGACTAGTTTATTCTAAGAGAAAAGTACTGCTAACTGGTGACTGATAAGCCAGACGAATATGGTGGACGGTTGGTATTAATAGGCAACGGCCGATGCCAAACCACTGCGATGTTTTTTTATGCTGGGAGGAAGGCATCAATGTTCTCGTGTACGGTCCACGCGGCGAACCAATTCCCATGTCACTTCGGCGTCCCGGATATGCCCTGTCTCCCATCCCATACGTGGCACTGTGGTAGGCAAATGGAATGTGCCTCATTTACGGAAAATACTAAATGCAGAACGGACGAAGAATGCAATGCCAATCATCCAAATATACATACTACTAGTTGAGAATAAATTTTGAACGCTTAGTTTGTTCGTCGTTACATTACCATTTCCGTTACACTTGTTTATTGTTTGGCTCATCATCCGGGAGCGAGTACAATGGCCATTTCAGAGTTGGAAATGGCGTGCCTTGTCGGTGGCACGATCACGACCGGACGCGACTCCTGATTACCCAACCAAGACCCCCACTTGGGCAATCTCCGCGCGCGCGCGCGCCGCTAATCAGGCGTGCGTGCACCACCACCAGTTGAGCGCAGAGTGGTTAGATCAGACTAGACTAGTCGGCTCGACCGGTGTGTGTGTCTTCAGTTTCCTGTGCAACATCATGTGCAGTAGCGAGCACCATCATCGGCGTAGCGTATAGTAGCTCGTCGATTCAGGCGAGCCACACCGACGAACCAAACCACCACGCCGCTGTTCGTTGACCCCGATGATGTCACCCCCTCCTGCGCGAACCTAGCGTGGTACTGTCCGCGACTCGATGGTCGATTAGTTAGTCAACACATTGTTAGTTAACTGTCATATGCTGTCATTAAGTATACTAGTCTATCAACCCGTGCCCCGCACGGGCTAGTTAGAAATAGCTAATAATTATAATTATCTATATCATGCTCTCTCTATTACATATTCTAATAATTGTAATAGATTTAGTTAGTAACAATTTTTTCACTTGGCATAGCATCTCCATATGTGTTTGATTTGTATTTAATTGAACACTTTATCTTAAGCTACGAACAACATAAAAATTGGTATTCTTATCTGTCTCTCGTTCAGAAATATATGAGTATACGATGACACACATTATGTGAAATATTTTTTATATAAACAATAACATAAATAATATATGTTTCGATAAAAACATAAATAGTATATTAATAATTATAGAATTAGTAATTTAAATTTTTATATTGATGCACTTTAAGATTTTATTATAACTATATGATTTAGATTCAAATTTAAGGGTTACTTTAAATTTAATAAGCATATGAGTGGATAATTTATATGCAAATTTAGGGGGTTATTTGATATTGTTTTTATAGTAGCATATGTGGGTAATTTACATGAAAATTAAGGGTTAATTTACATTATTTTTATATAATGGCATATGCGGGTAATTTAGATACATGTTTATAGGGGTACTTTGGTCTATTTTCATAATGGCAGATGTGGGTAATTTATTATAAAGATAACATATCCAATGTCTATTATGATTAGAGATGTTGAATTGATAGCCGGATGTTTCTGTTTTTTGTGAGAATTTATATGATTTCTCTATTTTTTAGACTGTCCACGTAGGATCCTAGGTGGCATCACGTGAAGGCCTCGAAAGGAGCCTCCAATTAGTAATAGTAAGATATAGTATATATAAGCTACTACAGTAGTAGTACGTCCTATGCTTGATTAGTTTTCAAAGTCTTAGACTGTAGGTAGGAGTATATATATAGCAGACAAATCCAGGCGCCAAACTGTTTGCTTCGGTCACTACGACTACGAAGACCGTGGGCATCAATGCGTTCGTGTCATCATGTACGGTCCACGCGGCGTCCCAGGTCACTTGGACGTCCCAGATATGCCTCCTGCCTCGCACACGTGGCAGCAGGGAATCAACTATCGACGTCTAACGTTGCGGCCAGAATCAATGGCCACGGCATCATCAGCGCAGGGGCAGACCCTAACCTCTTCGTCGTCATCGTCCCCTGCCACTCCACCCATCTACGCTGTTCGATCGTTCGTTCCTCAAATTTACGCCACTCGTTGGACCATGGATGCAGGTCGGGCAGCAGTACTCCCTAGCTGCACACCGCTATATACGCGCGTCATTGGCGGGCGACCGGAGAAGTGTCACCTCGTCCTCCATCGCCGTGCCCGGCACGAGCCGGCAGAACCCCTTTGCGTCGCGTCAGGCTCAGGCACCAGCGTCGATCAGACGAGACGACGAGCCAGCCAACAGTCTCTCAGGCTCGGACGCGAGGCTCCATTTCCAACTAGAGATGGAACCAAAACATCCGAATTGTGTAATAGATTGATTTTTTAGATCATAATAAAATAAATTCGGTGCTAATTTTTTATGCATTATAACCAGTTAATTACTGAAAAAAATAAAAAAAATTAGCTACAATTTTTTATGGATTATTTGCTTTCGATAGAGAAAAAGGTGAAAAAACATCCGTATCCGAATCCGAATTTCTTTTCATCATTTGATCAAAATATAACACACATTTGGGGTTTATTTTGTATGAATCTTAACAAGCACAATGCCAAGAACAAGAATATAAATTTTTAGATACAAAATATTATGCCTAATTTAGCTAAAATAAAAAAAATAGCTAAAAAATGCTATCCGAATCGGTATCCGGTTCCATCCCTATTTCCAACCGCCCCGGCCGGGCGGGTCCCCCCGTCACGGTGTCCACGAGAGCACGAGCACCGCGACCTCGCCTCGTGGCTCCGACGCCGCCGCGCCCAACGGCCACAACGCGGGGGCGGGGCGGGGCGCGATGTCCGGCCAGAGCCCAGAGGAACAGTGGGGAAGGGGAGCTGTCTGTGGCCCCGCGTCCATGAAGGATACTCTCCGGCCGGCAGTCCGGCCCCAGGCTGCAGAGAACCAAAAATGGCAGCACGTTAAAGCCGCCGATTCGGCGCTCACTCCTTCTTGCTTCCTTCATTGCAGATGCCTCCACTCCACTCCTCGACATGATTGATGCTTCCCTGCGTATCGCGATGCTGCTAGACAGCGAGAGTGATCAATTCCTTCATTGTGATGGTGTTTGGTAGACTGCCAAGAGTTTTTTTTAACAGAAAATTCGGAAACACAAGTGGGAGGAGGTCAGCTCATCCTCATCACTCATCAGTCGCAAATTGCAATACTCTACATCGGGGAATGGGAATGTTATGTTCCCAGGTAAGCATTCAGATGAGTAACCAACAGATAGTGTCAAGTTCCTTCGCACGTGTTCGTCAAGGAATTTTTCTGGTTCTAGTTGGTGGTTGCGTTGAGCAAACGCGAAACTTCAGTGGCAACGAAAAAGGAAGAACAGCACCAAAGGAGTCGTCAAGGACAGACAGAGATTCATTCCTCTGCTTTTTTTTTTCCTTGTCACACCCATTTTTACAGGCTTCACCTTTCTCTTTTTTTCACTCACATGACAAATAGCATCATCATTGGCAGGCAACCATCATCGAGAGAGAGAGGTTAAAAAAAAAGTAGAAGAAGAAGTGAGTGATAGGAGTAATTAGGAGCAGTGAAACTAGTGGGCGGCGGCGCCGGAGCAGAAGGCGTCCCGGCGGACGGCGCTCCCGCCGCGCACGACGAAGTGGGCGAGCGACCGCGTGCTGGTCTCGGCGACGCGGTTCTCCTCGCACAGGAACTCCCTGGAGCACGCGCGCTCCACCTCCCGCTCGTAGTCGTGCACCAGCACGTCCGTCGTCGCGCCCTCCTCCGCCCGCGTCCGCGCCAGCACCCCCGCCGTGAATATCGCCGACATCCTCCCCGGCGACGACGCCGTGTACCTGTTACGCCACATTGGAAGAGGGATTTAGCTAGTTGCGTTCAGCTCCAAGCCTCGAACTGGAAAAATTGGATCTTTTGTGTGGGTGTGGTGGAGAACGGGAGAAGAGGATAACAATGGAAGAAGGAAGTTGGATCTTGGATGGGGCAACCCTACCCGCGGGGGCCGTCGACGAGGATGACGTCCCAGGAGACGTCGTAGAGCTGGTTGGGGAGGTCGTTGATGGCTAGGCGGCAGTCGGAGAAGAGGAGGTTCTGGACGGGGCGGCACTCGGCGGCGCGCGCGGTGCGGGCGGCGTCGAGGAGGTCGGGGAACTCGCGGACGGTGGTGGTGTAGGCGACGTCGTAGGCCTCCAGCCCCGGGTGCCGCCCCTCCAGGTGGGACACGTAGTACTGGTTCTCGTCGAGGAACACCGTGCGCCCGCCGTGGTTGAGCGCCCGCCACAGCGGCGTCTCCCCGCCGAGCCCGAACACCAGCAGGTTGCACGGCGCGCGCCGCTTCAGCACCGCCGCGATGGCGCGCACGTCCGCGCCAGGCATGCTCGCCGTCGAGTTCCCGCCCGCCGACGAGTACTGGACCAGTGCGTCGAATACGTACCCCGGCAGCCCCTGCCCGGCCCCCACCCCTGCCGCCGCGCCGCCGGTACTCCCGCCCGCAGGCACCGCGAACGCCACCGCCGCCCTCCCGGACGCGCCGGCCGCCCCCGGGTCCCGCGCCGCCGACAGCAGCGTGGTCGCCAGGGACACGCACGCGAAGCAGGCTAGGAACACGGCGGCGCACACCCGGCGCCGCGCGCCAAGAACCGCCCCGGGCGATCCCGCACCGCCGGGCGACTTGTTCGACGACGGGTGCACGACCAGCAGCTTCTGCCCGCTCAGCCCCTTCATCTCCTCCCCTCCCCTCCCCTCCCACCTGCTGCCAAACCCCAAGAAACGAGCTTGGAGCAAGGCAATGGCGATGTGGTGGAGCCGACGCGTGGGCGTGACGAATTTAATAGGACCGATCTGCTTGCTCCTCCTTGTCCCCACAGAGAGAGAGAGGGAGCGGAGATGATAGATGCGGAGGAGGAGGTGAGGTGGGGCGGGGTGGTGGTGGCTGCGAGGGATGGGGACGAGTTGGGGAATGGATTAAGTGTCAGCTCAAGTGGAGGTGGAGGGAGGAGGAGCTAGATGAAGAAGAAGACGGGTTCGGTCCGGAGTCCGGAGGGTTTGGTTAATCTCACCGGGATTTGCGGTGGGTGGTGCTCTTCGTTTTCGTGACCGGCTCTGCCCGTCGGCACGGAGGGCGATTAGGCAAAGTCCTTGCAAATTGATTTTGCAAACTAATTGCGTCCGAAAATGTTGAACCCAAAGATAGCAAAAGAATTCTTTAATCTGAATTCTATTCGGTGAGCAATAGCCCCCAAACAAAGCAGTGTGCTGTGTTTACTTGTGGCATTATGAGTAATGGTTGTTTTTTGTGCTGTTGGTTTAGAATCTCAGTTACAGTTTATCTTAAGTAAATATTCATAGTTGCTACTAATGATTCAGTAGTAGTAGTCGCACCACTGTGGAGTGCAAATCAATCTTGCGTCAACGTAAGGTACGAGTTTTTGTCACTAGTGAATTCACGTTGTTAGGCCGCCGAGGCTCCTTTGAACGGACGAAATGTGGAGCCACGAAAACCATCGCTTTCTCCCATCATCCCCAGCTGCACGAGATCAAAAGGGAAAAAACATGATGAAACCTGCCGGCCCTCTCACCTTTCCCCCCCTGCAAAATGTCAGTTCAAGCTTGGCCTGGAAACGGCTAGAATGGTCACACTGCAGGTCGAGGAGCACAATCAGTTATAGTTGGAGAGATATTTAGCAGAAAATTAGTTAAGCATGTGAGGGGCTGTACGATAAATATCGAAATGAAAAAAAAATTCAACCTGAAATTCAGCATGAGAAGTCATGAACCGATGCATAAGCATTCATCACCTAATTCCTTGTATAAAGTAGGAAAAATTTGGTGCCAAGAAATGATATTTTGAGTGACACAATAGAGAAAAAGAAAAGACTCTTGCACATCTCCACCCATAAATGAGTTAGATGGGGAGATGTTATCAGAATACGCTTGGAATTTAAGTCACGGGCCTGACACGTATTGGCCAATCTGCTGCCCATCCATCGCCGTCCGGCCATCCATCTCTTAACACTGACGAAGAGCACAAACACGCTGACGAACCCATGCAGCGCTGCTGCCCTGCAACCTGAAGCATTTGCCCCCACACGGCCACACTTCTCCTGAGGATTTCTGAGCAACTGGCATTTGTTTATCGCGCAACCGAGAACGAAGCAATCGTAAGCTAATCTTGGATTAGGAGAGGGCGTGCTCCGACAATTAGCACCAGAGAGATTTGTCTTACTGGCATAGAACACGGCAACATTTTGCTTAAGGAAAGTACAGCACCCAGTGTATATTATCCAACGGAATCTTTTGTACTGTTGTCGCAAAAATTTTCCTATAGAAAAATATTTTGGACATTACATAGAATAATAGTATTGGAGAAGCATTTCTTTGAGACAAATCCATGAAAACCATGAGGACTGATGGGCTGTTTGCTCTGCAAATTTGGTCACTTTTTCTGTGACCCAAGGGAGACTCAAATACCAAGCATCAAAAGCAAAGAAACGATCAGTGCATCTGAAGAAAGGTTAGAGCAAGCATGCTGTCTTGATCTCTTAACATTGACGCCCTTAAACTTTAGGTGGCTTCCCAAGAATGTTTGGCATGCGCCAAACGCCCAAATCTCCACTCCACGCCATGCTGCCGCTCGCTCGGTCGCTCCCATTGAAATGCAAGGTGAAAAGGAGAGCCGCGCAATCTGATGCTGCTCCTCCACCAGACAACAAACTATTAGGTCGATAATGGCGTCAAAGAGTTAATGGAATCATCGAAAGCAAAGGCTCGCCTTCTTCTTTTTTTTCAGATCTGCAGCGCTCATGGGTGCTGTGATTGCTCTTGCTCCCATGATTGGAATCTTGCTGAAAGGTTTGGGGTGGTTTTGTTTAGTTAATCCTGATAGTATGCAGCTCACTCCTCTCTTTTTTAAAATTGTTTTTCATGCTGTTTAGAGCTCAGAGCATGGGTAGGAGAAACTGGAAAGTTTATTCCATCCAGCTGGGATGCAGGAGGCAAACCTCTCAGAGCCTTACACTTGACCAATGCTTAAGGACTAACGCTTCAAAAGGAACAAAGTACATTACTGGTTCTCAGCCAACATACAAATAGATTCGAACAAGTTCGTGTGTTAATATGAGTATATGACGGCCAAATTGGGGGACAATGTATTTTCACCTTGTATTCAAAACATAAAAATGCCAGCTACCTCTACGGACCCATTGCAGAAACCATAAAACCTGGACAGCAAAAATAAACAACGTCAGCTGTCAGTTTTGCCGAGAACTAGCAAACAGTGTGTCAAATGGCAGCAGACAACATTTCATTGTACCCATAAAACCAGTTTCAATTTTCTGACAGAGCACTAGCGCATTGCTGTTGTCCTCTTGCTGCAATCAACGGAGCTGTTGGGATCTGACTGCGCTAGTGCTTCGGAAAGGTGCATCCGGACACTGCAAAAACATCGTACTTAAACCGGAAATCTAAGCATTAACACCTGACGTGGCTGAATTAGTGTATGATTCCTGAAGAAAACCGAAAGGTGTCTGTACTTGTTTCTCCACTTAAACAAAACAGTACTGGTAATTTGATCTCTCTTTTAGTCTTTTTTTCTGAAGGGCGTGATGGCTGTGCAGTTAAGTGGGACATGCCAATCACATTGATAAGCAATGTGTTTGTTCTAAACAAAATGTCAAACTCAACCACTCGCTAGAGGTACAGGAAATTCAGGTAGCTTTAGGGGTTCTGTTGCAACAGCGAAGGGGTCGGTTGGTGACTTGCAGCTAAGCTAACAGCCTAAAATCCGACCGAGAGTTGAGAGATCATCGCCTTTGTCCTATCATATCCAATAACAGGCTCTCTCTCTCTCTCTCTCAGACATTGGTAGGGCAGGCATGCAGATGCAGAAGATACTAAAAATATGTTTCTATCGAAATGACATGCAATTATCCAT
Source organism: Cenchrus fungigraminus (assembly GCA_036936925.1). Taxonomy (NCBI): domain Eukaryota; kingdom Viridiplantae; phylum Streptophyta; class Magnoliopsida; order Poales; family Poaceae; genus Cenchrus; species Cenchrus fungigraminus. The sequence goes on along the minus strand of CM072776.1, from coordinate 58,015,963 downwards.
GGATTATCTTAGCAATCACTTACTACTTTTCTGTGCACCTTTCCGGTGACCAAAACTTTTCCTGTTAATGCAAGGCGTGAACAATCATTGTTCAGATAGGGAAACAAACAAAAGCGCTGGTACAGTTCAGCAGAACCATCACTGTTAGATACAGTACTTGTATGCAGAAAGTAGGACAACCTGCAAATAGCCTAAATATACAAAGATAATGGTCTTTCTTGTGCAACTTTGGGTATTCTTGTACAAAGACAGGTGGCAAGCGTTTCAGCCTTTCAGGTTCCGTCCGTACGAGCCGGACTGAACCTAGTAGCGGCAACATAAAAGAGCACGGCTAATCTAGTTTACCCTCATGCTAACCTGATTGATGATGAACGGGAACACAAATATCTCCACACATTATCAGAGTAAAGGCTGTAGTCAAGAACAAGGGAATATAATGGAATCTTTAAGTTCTTGTGAGTACTGAGTAGCTTCAGTGCTGAACAAAACTCTCACCAGTATTTTAGCATGAGAATAAAACGCACATCATGCAGAGCTCCCAAACCCATCATGCTCCCTCTTTCACACATAAGCATTCAAAGTGCAGTATTTCTATTCAATGCACTCACAGTACATCAGCGATTGTGAACAACAAATGCACACAGGTCACAGTACAGTCATTGTCTCATTGGCGTTTCTACACCATATACCCCATTTGGATCTCATACTGTCATCCATCAACAAGTACAATAAATAACGTACTGCACATTTGATCTTTCATAACCATCTTAAGTAAAAAGTGTTCTCAATCCAAATAGATAACGCTCCTAGCTTAAAATCTGCAGAGGGTCAGGGAGGGGAGGGAGGAAAAGGATGCACAAGTGATACAACCAAACCCAGTTACATCATGTTGTGCGTCCAAAATATGGGCATTCCCTGCATGAACATATGTCGACATATTCAGTGTCAGAACCAGCCATGAGCGAACACCGTTGAGCATTGTCTAAGGGCTGCCTCATCTTTCTTCAGCTGCACTTAGGGGCGCTTATTATCATGCTTACGAAGGCCCATCCTGGATTTGGCATATCTTAAAACAAGTTAAGGAACTTGATCAAAAGTAAAAGAAAGATAAAGGGAAAGTACTGTGACTAGCATGGTTACTCTTAAAAGCTCTAGCATGCATTGTGGCAACAGACAACTAGTTTAGATGAGATAATAATTTCTACAGCAACGATTGCAATTTGTTAAACTTGCAATGCCAAGCTCTCATGACTTGAGGTGGGACTGAAGTATTGAGCAAACATTAACTAAAATCAGACAATAAATTTTAGTAGTTAGCCTAAATGATCTGGTGATGTGCTTGTAAAGTCCAGGCATAACAAATATGCAATGCAACCAGCTCTCAACGAATGGTAATGATTAAAGCAATCAATTTGACCCTACCGATAGATTTGCATCCAAATAAACCCTGAGAAAAGAATTTGCAGCTAAATATAATAGTAAAAGGCTGAATTCCTTATTGCAGGATACTCTAAACGTATTCCCTCGCCAGGTGATGAATACAGGATAACTCCTTGGAGACGATTTAGGGCTTCAGTTGAGCTGTTCGCATCCTGCAGACATTCGGGTTCAGGCACATAGCAGTTGTAAAAAAAATATTGAGTAATTAAAAAATGTGACTTGAGAAAAGCAGCATTGCATTACAATGAATAAAATGCTGGTTTTCAGCTGTTTAACAGTTGTACCCACTATTTCACGACATAACATCCAGAAAGCTTTGTATTGACAACAGTTCGTAGTATAGATATACGCACCAATGGTTTAAAAAATCACGTGTATACAATAAGAACATCAAAGTAAACCTGATAGCATATAAGTTGTTCAAAGTACAATTAGCACAACCTTAATTGATTGAATTCATATTCTTGACATGCCAAACTGATACAATTCAAATTGAGTACTATATGATGAATAGGTACATGTTCCCCTTTCATAACCGACTTATAATTCATTTACCAAGGCATAACTGCATTTCCTCAGTTCCAATCAAAAACACATCAGACAGAGAGAATCTCTGAAGGACTGAATCAAGCAGGAAGGGATACTCTGAACATTTATGACATATCCTTGGCTCAACTTATCTCTACAGGATTGAATCACCAGGAGGGAATATAATTAGATACTCTGAACATTTAAGGCATCTCCTTGGCTCAATTTATAGGGCATTAATGTTTCACAATATCTGCCTAGTGATGAAATAAAGTGTTATATTTTTTGTGCCAGTTCTAATTAAAGCTTCTAGATTTGGCAAGAAGCCAGGAACTGAAAGGTCAACCATTATATAACATGAACCCTGTATGTATACCATAAGTCATGTAACAAAAAACGCACTATTAGTGTGTGGCTGCAAATTAAGAAAAGGTGGCATGATAGTCCACATCACTGATTCATAGAACATAAAACAAAATGGTAAGCAGGGACACAGGAATAAAAGCACTTATACCATGAAATCAACAAATGCAACTGGGTTTCCAAGCTTGTTTTGCATCTTCAGCTTCACAAATCCCGTGCAACTAATCACGAAAATAGGCTTGTCAAAAATAAAATAAAATAAAGGTTTTTATCACACCTCATGATGCGTAATATTGGCAATACCTTGAGAAAACATCTATGAGCTCTTGCTCTGAACAAGCAGGACCAAGGTTCGCAACAAAGAGAGTAGGACATGGAGGATTATTTTGAGGGGCAAATGTGGATGGATCCTGCAGGCAAGTGCATGATGTAAATATGTAAACCTTGAGCCTCTTTCAATAAAGCATCTCATCCAGAAACAGGAAGAAACAGACTAAAAGCTGAAAATATAGAAACATTTCAGTTCCTTAAATCTTAAGCTTTGCAGTCCTTTTCATAGACATGGAATTTTATTCAGTATTCCATTTAATAACTTTTTAATGTGGCTCACTTAGCAGGCCAACATCAAAGGTTTTGTATGATTGAACATATGTTGTATTGTATGTGTGGACAACCAATTAAACTACAATTGAAGTCATTGAGTTGACAATAATATAGATTGTTTAATTCTGACTGAAGATATAAGTAGCCAGCACAAGGATAATATTGTAAATGCAGGGAATGAAATTTTCTTCTAATAAATATGGCAAACTTCTTATTAAGGAAAATTGGGAAAAAAATCCACAAAACCCCCCATTCATATATAATGATAGAACTTGACAAAATGTATCAAACTTTGTAGCAATTGTTTACAGCAACCATCTTAAAAAACCAGGATTATCAGTTAAAATGACACATAGGTTTCCACATAAAACCATAGAATTTCATTAGCAAAAATCCCCCCACCCACCCACACAAACAAACAAAATAAGTAAATAGGTATCCGATATCTTGTTTTGTTACTCCAAAGTTTAATATCAAAACTACAAAGCATGCTACATATACATATCAAGAGACAAATGCAAGACTATAACTTACCTTCCTGACAGGAGTACTAGAATCAAGGTTCGTGTAGCTGCAGAATGGAACAGTGTTTAATTAGAAATGTAATATTCCTGAATTATGCTCAAATGTAATATTGATTGTCTAAATCCTATTAATCAGATGGTGGGAAGCTTAAAGCAGAGTCCCCAACAAAATCACATGATAAAACTGTGCTCAAGTATCGTGCCATAACCTTTGTGCAGAAGGATAACCACTCAAGCTGTGTGAAGAATTACCCATTCCAGATATGTAAATATTGCTTCCAGCACCTGATAGGGCGCAAAGTGTGCCAAAGATGTGCAAAGTGAGTGCTTTGTAAGAATGTTCAGCCATGTGAGTAAAAGGGAATATATACCATAGGAATTCATGATAAACTAATTTCCGTTAGGAACCAACTGTGTTGCTGGGAGGGAGTAGAACTATGGATTTGGAACAGCCTATCAATTGTTCAAGTGATCGTAGTGGAGCTACCGTAAGTTCTAAGCCCTACCATCATCATGCATAAATCAACAAGGTGTGAAATAGAAATGCTTTTTCTAATGACATAGCCTCAAAAGCTACTTGAATGATACCTGAATCAGGAAATCCCATTGGTTTCCTAGTTCTTTTCTCAGGAGAATAAGGTGAAGCATCATCTGATGAGATCAAAAGTGTGTCAGCATCAATGAAGAACCACACAGTAGAGTGGGAAAGATGTCTTGGAACTTAAGGCTACCTGATCTCAAGCGCTTTGATCTGGAATTGGATTTTGCGAGATCCACATGAAGAGAACAATTCTTCTCAAGGTCAAATACCATTCCCTGCAACAACAAAAAAGTCAAGAATATTGCTATTAATTTGATATAAACAGATTGCTTGTGGGCAAGACTTCTGACACGGAAACAATCACTTTGGAATTACGGTGAATTGAATGAAAATAATGTGGGTAATTTAGCTGAACTGAGTGAGACTTTGACATATTATTCAACAATGTCGTGTGGAACTCTTACATTTGTGGCACTCAAGGCAGCTAACGCGGCTGGTTGATCTGCAAATACAGCAAACGCATACGCCTACAACACAGAAACAGTCGATTAGGTTAGATATAACCTTCATGAAAGGAACAGCAAAAGGGAGACCTGCAAGCCACAAGTGAAATCCCTAGCTGGGGGCCAAACCGAGGGGTTAGAATACGGGGAGGGGGAACCTGGGAGGATTTTCCGGTGCGGAGATGGGAGGAGACGTATCCAGGGAAGTCGCGGAAGAGGTTGTAGACCTCGCGCGGCTTGGCGTCGGCGGGGAGGCCAGCGACGAAGAGGGTGCGGAGCTCGTCCCGCTGCGGGGGGGCCTGCTCCGCGCGGTCGTAGTAGGCGCCATAAGCGGTGGGGGGAGCCGGCGCCGGAGGGTAGGCGTGGCGGTACGCTGCGTACGGGGAGGTGCCCGGCGGGGGAGGCGGCGGCGGGTAGGAGGAGGAGTGGTTGAAGTACGAGGCGGCCATGCGGCGTGCGCCCGCGGAGAGCGGGGGGTCGGGCCAGGCGGTGGCTACAGGCTGCGGCGGCGCCGGCGTGGGTTGAGCGTGGCGGTGGCCGGTGGGGTGGTCCGGCGGACGCGATCTGGCGAGTTTCCGGTGCCGCGGTGGTGCGGGTTCGGCCGACGGAACTGTTTACAGGTGACGGAGGGTGGTTTTGGAATCCGGATTTAACTTTGCCATGGGAAATTCCAAGGGAATATTCAGTGCAAAATTTTTTTTGAGCAATTCATTAAGAAACAAAGAGTATATGTACAAGCAGAGGGAGGGGGTTACAAGGAAAAAACATTAGGAAACTGTCTCTAACAAATTAATAAACGAAGCTTGTTTATCCTTCTTAACTCTCACGAGTTGGAGATAGCTCTGGAACTTAAAGTTCCTAGCCCAAAGATTAACTGAGGCCACGCCATTGTCAAAAATAACTGAATTTCTCAGGTTCCAGATTTCCCAGGCTGCTATTAAAAAGACTTGCACAAAGAAATCAGGATCATAGTTCCTCGCAGCCTCTAGCACTCTATCACCTGTGTCCAAGCCCAGGTTCCACACAAAGCTAAGTTTAGCCCAGCAACTTGAAGCGAAAGGACAACTGAAGAATAGGTGATCAATATCCTCCTCCACATTGCCATGGCAGAGCACACACCAAGCATTGGGCTGGACATTATAATTCCTTCGCAAGAGCATGTTTCTTGTGTTCAATCTGTCAACTAGAACCAGCCACATGAAGAATTTGATTCTATTTGTGCACTTTGACTTCCATAGGAGTTTGAAAACAGGAGAGGAGTGAAGGTTCTCAAACGCCAAATGATAATAGCGTTGAGAAGAGTATTTCTGACTACCCCACATGAAGATCCAAGAGTCCTCTGCAGTCGGGTCATACTCTATCATGTGGAGTGCATCCTGCATTTGCAACAGCTCCTCATAAGCTTCAGGTGAAAGAGGTAGAGCAAATAATGTGTCCAGGTCATCTGCTTCTAAAAATTGTTGAATTGAGATGGCCGTATTTCGAGCAAAAGAGTAGAGCCTGGGGAACTTGTGAGCCAGTATTTCATCAGACCAGAAGTCCTCCCAGAACGTAATCGTGGAGCCATTGCCTAAAGAACATCCGGCAATACCTCTGTAAATTTGTACTGAATCTTACCGATGGAGTTCTAAATTCCTCCTTTTCCAAAAAATGAGAATCAAGGACCAAATCTACCGTGAATTCATATCCTATGTGTTCACTATAGTATGTGTTCCCTTCTTGTCATCTACCCGCTACACTAATTTTATTTTGTGACATGAAGCCATGAAGGTAGGTTTCCGTAATTTTTATTTGCACAGTTCTTTGTCATAAGCCGCATGCTGAATGATAAAATTAGCACTTCTTTTTTTATACATGAAAAAACTTCCAAGCTAGCTTTGGCACTAGTTATACGCCTATACATTTGTGAGTAATGCAAAGTTTAATAAATATAACTTACCACGAGATTTGCGCCCAGAAAGAGGACTGCAACCACATCATCTTCCGCTGCTCGTTTGCATCCACGGTCTGGGTGTCCCTGGGGGTCGACATCGAGGCTTGCACCGTCGCTGCCCTGTGGGACGTTCCCCGCCCGCCAGCAATCCCCCAGAAGCACTTCGACAGCTTCACCCTCCTGGTGTGCTGGCACCTGTGGAAACATCGAAATGATGTCGTCTTTGACCGAGCACCCCTGTCCGTCTCTCGTTTCTGGGCAGCTTGCAGAGAGGACGCCCGCCTTTGGAGCAACATGTGGCCAGTGGATGGTCGCCCCCTTGCCGAGACATGGTGTACTAATCTCTCCCCCATGTAGAAAACCCAAAGTAGTGTGTGGAAAACCCCCTTTTTATCCCTGTATCTGCTGAAAAAGCACAAGTTTAACTGCCTTTTGGCTTGAAAAAGCCCTAATGAAATTATTCAGGTGGGGACGCCCCCCCTGACCTTAAAAAAAAACTTACCACGAGATTTATGTACATAGCAATAGATAAGCCTTTGTGCACTAAATGACCCATCGATTATTGAATGGAAGCAATACACCACTAGCAAGACAAGTACCACGGTATGCCATTAAGGGAGGACTATAGACTACTCATATATCTTTGTAGTAAAATAGAGGTACTAAAGTTACTTGTGCCGTATTTTTACACTTGAAAACAAAAAAAATTCTATATAAAAGTTCGTTGTTCTTAACACAATTTTAGCATTCAAAAAGAAATATATTCATTCTTTCCAGAGAAAGATCTACATCACATGATTCACAAACCAAATCATTGTACAATAAATTACGTACTCGCAAAATCACACACTGTAAAATATACTATCTCTGTTTTAAATTATAGGCCATTTAGTTTTTAAGTTCGTTATGTATACCCGATCATATCCAAACGTACGGTACAAATTGTCCAACGTTACAGGAAACCGAAGCTGGCAGCTGGTCTGGGCCGTCTGGCACCGTGCGTTCCCAATTTTTTTACTGTACGCGTCCGACAAACATCCCCGAACCCACGCCTCGCCCGGCACCGGACGCGTGAAAAATCGCAAAATTCCCCGCATCCGCACAACGGGACCCAATCGGCTGATCCGCACTCCCATCCTAATATCCCATCCGGTCAGCGCGCGGCCCACGAGTCAGCCTCCCCTCCTCCGGTCAGCCTCACGAGGGGAGAGAGCACCTGGGAGTGGGACCGCGGCCCAGACGCCCAAGGCCCCCACGCGGCCACGCCCTTCCTCCCCCCTGCCGGCTGCCGCACCGCCTGCCGCCACCCCACCAATCCGCCGCTCGCATTTGGTTTCCCCCGCGGCTACGGCTCTTCGCCTCTTCCCCTTCCGCGCCCGCGACTCCGCTTCCCTCCCGTGCGGTGAGCTCCACACACACTGCCCCGCTCCGCCGCCGCCATCACTCATGCCGACGCCGTCCGGCTAGTAGAAGAGGGAGGACACACGCCGCCGCGCGAGGAGTGTGGGGGCGATGAAGCCGCCGTCGCCGCAGCAGGGCCGAGGAGGCGGGCGCGGGGGCGGCGCGCTGGGCCGGCGCGCGTTCGCGTCCCTCCTCGCGGCGGCCGTCGTCGCGCTGGCGCTCCTCTGCCTCTTCTACGGCGCCGCCTTCGCTCCCTCCATCCACCCTCGGCTCCCCCTCCGCCGGCTCGGGTTCCGGGCCCGGGCGACGACGGCAGCGCTCCCGTCGGACCTCGTCCTCTCCTCCATTCCGGTGCGCTCGGCTCGCCCCCCGTGCTGTCTGCTTCGATCGTGACGAACTGACGGCCGGTCTCCGCTTTGCTGACCCCACGCCGCCGTGCGTATGTTGTGGTTGTGGGTTGCGTTCAGGTGTGCGAGGCGAGGCACTCGGAGCTGATCCCGTGCTTGGACCGGGCTCTCCACTACCAGCTCCGGCTCCGGCTCAACCTCACCCTCATGGAGCACTACGAGCGCCACTGCCCACCCGCGCCGCGCCGCCTCAACTGCCTCATCCCACCGCCCCACGGCTACCAGGTGAGAGACACCCACCGTGTACTGCACCAAAGCACCGTATCTGCTGACTGTTGGGCTCAAGACTCGTGCTGATGTGATGTGCTCTGTCCTCTGTGCTTACTTATTATTAGGTGCCCATCAGGTGGCCAAGGAGCAGGGACGAGGTGTGGAAGGCCAACATACCCCACCCGCACCTTGCCGCTGAGAAATCAGACCAGAGGTGGATGGTCGTCAATGGTGATAAGATCAACTTCCCTGGTGGGGGCACCCACTTCCACACTGGCGCGGACAAGTATATTGTGCACCTTGCGCAGGTTTGAGATGTTCAAATTAGTGCAGTTATTAATCTACTATCCACGGTGTATCTCGTAAGTTAATGGATCAACGCTCTGTTTTTTTCCTCGTATGGTGGCAGATGCTGAATTTTCCAAATGGCAAGCTTAACAATGGAGGGAATGTTAGGAATGTGCTTGATGTCGGCTGTGGTGTTGCCAGCTTCGGGGCTTACCTTCTTTCGCATGATATACTTGCAATGTCTCTTGCTCCCAATGATGTGCATGAAAACCAAATTCAGTTTGCCCTTGAGAGAGGGATCCCAGCAACCCTTGGCGTGCTGGGCACAAGGAGGCTGCCATACCCAAGCCGCTCGTTTGAGATGGCACATTGCTCTCGTTGTCGTATCAACTGGCTGCAGAGGAATGGGATCTTGCTGCTGGAAGTTGATAGGGTGTTAAGGCCTGGGGGATATTTTGTGTATTCGTCACCGGAGGGCGGAGGCCTATGCTCTGGATCCCTTCAACAGGAAGATATGGAGACGGATGAGCGATCTTGCTCGAAGGATGTGTTGGCGGGTCGCATCTAAGAAGAACCAGACAGTGATATGGGCCAAGCCATTGACCAATGGATGCTATATGAGGAGAGAGCCTGGAACACGTCCTCCCATGTGCGAACGTGATGATGATCCTGATGCTGCTTGGAATGAACCCATGAAAGCATGCCTAACTCCATACTCTAAGAGTAAGCTCAGTTCCTTGATTTTCCTTTAGATCACCAGGCTTGATTTTCCCCCATGTGTCATTTCATTAAGAAGAGAGTTTTATGTCCAAAGTGACACTCTGTCTTTTAAAATGTCAGTGGTGCCTCTAACTCTTTTACTATTTCCACGCTAACATCATGGGGTCTATTTTTGCCTTTTAAAAACCCCACAAAAATTGTTCTTATTAGGAAAGTCACATCACATAGTTACCTGGCGAGCGTTAGTAAATTAGGTGTTAAATGATTTACTTTGAATTGTTCCAATATTTTACTGTTAACTAGATGACTTGTTATGCCCTTACTGAACCGACATATGTAGTCTAAAAGTTATAGCACTATATTGTGTATTTGGATTGAGTTCCGGTACGCATGTTCTTATGGTTCTGGAACTATTGATCAACGAATTTGCCTTGCACGTTTTCCTTAGGAAATCGAAAAAATCATCATTGTTCTATACCTTTTGTACTAAATAGCCCAGGTATTAATGACCCTTTTAGTTTAGACACTGACATTCTTATTTGGCATGTTCTTTTGCCTAACTAGGAGTTAACAAGGCTAAAGGCAGTGAATTGCTTCCCTGGCCACAAAGGCTCACAGCACCACCACCTCGCCTTGAAGAGCTTGGGATCAGTTCAAACAATTTTTCTGAAGACAGTGTGAGTACCGGCATGATTTTGCAATATAAACACGCACCCATCTTTGTGATGACGGTGTTTTTGACATTGAAATATTGCTTGCAGGAGATTTGGCATTCTAGAGTAACTCGGTACTGGAAGCACATGAAATCTGAGATACAAAAGGATTCCCTTAGAAATGTTATGGATATGAGCGCTAACCTTGGTGGATTTGCAGCATCTCTGAGGAAAAAGGATGTCTGGGTAATGAATGTAGTTCCTTTCACGGAATCTGGAAAACTGAAGGTTATATATGATCGCGGTTTAATGGGGACTGTCCACAATTGGTAAGAACTTGTGTTCTGCTCCCCATTCATTTATGTAATTGTTTCAAGCTCAAATTTGCATGCCTGGAGTTGTTAGAATCTTTTTTGGTTTGTTATCTACCTTTAATTAACTAGGAAGTACAAATGTTCAGGCTGCCTTTTAGCTATTGTCCATATAAGCTCATTGAGTCATTGTCATGCGTAGAAAGTGTGATAACTTGTTTGGTTTCTAAGATGCAATCATGTGTGGTTCTGTCGAACTCACTCAGCCATGAAATCAGTAGATAGTGGCATATTGGCCCCAGTTCATTTGAATGGGATAGGATAACTGGCAGTAAGACACGATTTAAGAAATTCAGGTAGTCCAGCTCTCATATTTTGAAAAATGGTGTAGATGGTAATAAGTCATTGACTCATCGTGATTGGGAAGCTGGGCAGAAGTTTTCTCCATAAGAAAATTTCTTAAAGTGCTATTATGATTGCACAAAACTGAAAAACCTGAGCCCTATCTCCAGATCAGATCCAGGTGCTCCATTCCATTGTTTCTCTCCATTGTTGTAACCCATTTCCATAGTTAACTTATGGCTGACAAGTGTTTGTGGATTATTCTGTGCATATCCATGCTCAAATGCTTCATACATCTGCTTCTGAATTTCTTTATTTGTGGTTCTTTTTAACTGAAGGTGTGAATCATTCTCAACATACCCGCGCACCTACGACCTCCTTCACGCCTGGCTCCTATTCTCTGAGATAGAGAAGCTGGGTTGTAGCCTGGAGGATCTACTGATTGAGATGGACCGCATCCTTAGGCCTCATGGTTATGCCATCATCAGAGACAAAGCTGCTGTCATAAACTACATCAAGAAGCTTTTGCCAGCACTAAGGTGGGATGACTGGACCTTTGAGGTGAAACCCAAGAAAGATGCACTCTCGTCAGGCGATGAAAGAGCCCTGATCGTGAGGAAAAAGCTGTGGAATCAGACGTTGCAAGAATTGTAGCAGTCGTAGTTCTCGTTCTGATCCTAGCTGTAGCTAACTGAATACAGTGATTATCCTAATCTTCAAGTGTAATATAGTTGTCCAATTTTTTTTTTGTCTTGCCGGTTGCGATGGAATGCTAAGAGAAGCATGATTCTTCAGGTGCAAACTTGAGACTTCGATAGTTCACACTACGTATTACATAGGAAATAGAGTTGCAGTTCTGAGTGCTCCGCTCCGCTTGTGTACTGTCTGCACTGTGAAATGCTTGCGAATAGTCAGGGGCTCAACAATCACTCTCTGATTTGCATTGACCCGACGTGAACTGTCTTTGTGCTTGATTAGATGGTAAATTCTGAATTAAAACTAGTGCTGTTTATTAGATGGTAAATTATGAATTAAAATCATGTGCTACAGCCTACGGGAGAGGTTGCTAGTAGCGTTTACCGAGCCAAACAACTGAGATATGACTTGTATGTGTTATTGAATCTTCGTTTGAGCTCTAATCAACAACTACCCTGAACTAAAATAGATTAAATTGTTTGTAAATTACCTGTTTGAAATCAGAAAATTTTCATGAATAAATTTTTGTGAAAAAACATTTTCGATGGATCACCCTGAACACTGAACAGTAGTGAACGGCAACCGCAGGTACCGGCCCTGAACTGGTGAACAGCCAACGTGCCCGACGCCCCGACCTCGCCTCACTTCACTCGGGGAGATCCGAACAGTTCGCTGCCGTCGCCTCCGCAACCGTGAAACCCCCGCGCCGTCGCGGAAGAAGCGAGGAGAAAAGCGCCGGGCGGCGGGGGCGCCATGGCCGAGCTGCGGCACGCCACGGCTGCGGCGGCGGCGACCCGCGCCTCCAGCTCCCCTTCCAAGCGCGACGCCGAGGCCGTGTCGGCCTCATCCCCCTTGGTCGCCTCCCCCCGCGTCGGCGGCGGCGGCGGCGGCGGCGGCAAGGACGGGCTCCGCCCCCACCAGAGGTGGTCCCTCCCGTCCCCCGTCCGCTCCCTGCTCGCGCTCGAGGACCCCAGGTCGCCCGCCGCCTCCACCTCCTACCGGATCCTGGTCGCCGCAATCGCCTGCTTCGCCCTCGCCGCGCTCTTCTCCGCCTCTTCCGTCTGGTCACGCCTCGTGAGTTCTCGGTTCCTTGATAACTTCATCTCAGTTACGTTCGTGGAGATCTCTTGCTTGCTACTTACGTTCGTGGAGTTCTCGGTGCTGGACCCTAGAATGCGCCGTACATCTGCCACAAGGAGGGGATTCGGCTCCACTGCCCCCGGGTAATGAGGTGTTCATTCGAGCGATGCATTAGGGCCTGCAATGTGATTGGGACCTGAATTGTTGTTTTGTTTGGCTTGGCATTACGCTGCAGGTGAGCGATCAGGACTCTCTGTGGGAGAATCCTCGTGCAGCAGCCACTTCCTGGAAGCCGTGTGCTGAGCGTCGTCGCGACGAGATCCCAGGCAAGTACATAAACTGAGTGTTCTAATTGAAAAAGTATATGGTAATCGGTTGACTGCTTTAGTTGCATCCCTATTTTGCTGTAGTGATCACTTTGATCTGTTATTAGTAATGTGGACTGCAAGCCATGATACTATAGTTTTTCATTAGTCGATGCACCACTCGCACGTGCATGTACAGATATTAATCTCCACAATGCAAATTCAAGGTTAAATGGGCTTAACCACCTTGTTAGCACACCTTAAGCACTTAGGTCAAACTTAAACAACCTATCCACTTTATAAACACTCGGTGCATATGGTGTGGCAAAACTTAGCTGGTTTGGTTACCTATAAGCACCAGGCCTAAGTACCTCCGTTTTACATGTCTTATTGGGAAAATGTTTTAACTTTGCAAGGCCTGACATGGAAAAATTCACTTGAAGTCATGGTCCTGACAACTACCAGTTTGATCTCCTCTGTTTTGCAGATCTTGTGTCAGAGAACGAAACCTCTGGGTTTATATTTATTCATGCTGAGGGTGGATTAAACCAGCAACGTATAGCTGTACGTATGTGCCCTTTCAGAATTTATGCCCTTTAAAGTAGTAGTCTTGTGAACACATGAGTTATTCCACACCACGTTCTTAGGCTTACAAAGGAAGGCATAGTGGCATACCTAATCTATTTGATTTTGTAATCCTTTATACGGTATTTGTGCTTATAGTATAATTTTGGAATATCATCATTTTGTTGCCAGCTAATCTTGTTAGCTTCTTTGTAGCATTACCTTTTCTAGTGAAATCTGCATATTGTCTTAGTAAAATTGCATCGTTACTAATTTGTTTGGAAAATTGGATTCGTTTACAGATATGTAATGCTGTTGCAATTGCTAAGATAATGAATGCCACGCTTATCCTGCCGGTGCTAAAGCAGGATCAAATATGGAAAGATCAAACGTAAGTTATGAACTATGATTTTCTCTAAACAACCTATAGTCATCTTTTTTTCTTGCATTAGCGTTTTGATGATTCTTTCCGTAGTTGAGAACTTTTATCTTTTTGTGCAGGAAATTTGAAGATATCTTTGATGTGGATCATTTTATAAATTATTTGAAGGATGATGTGCGCATTGTTCGAGATATTCCTGACTGGTTCACAGAAAAGGAAGAGCTTTTCACCAGTATAAAGTTGGTTGCTGCAGTTTCAGCTCTCCCTTGTTCTAAAAGTTACAGATAGGATTGATACTGTTATTGGTGATATTACCCTTTGTCATCTCAAAATAAGCACTATTGTTAGTGAGGGTATTATTATACCTTGATCACACGAACCTGAAAATAGATTTTTTTTTTCTTTTTTAATGATGACATGAACTGATGAACCTGAAGCAACCTGACTGGAGTACTGGACAACTGCTGAGCCGCACTTCCAACCTAGTTGCCTAGTCATATACACAATTGCACTGTTCACTTTTGATTTTGCCAGAGTTATTATCCTTATAACAGCATTGATGCAGCTAGAGATTGTGTTTTCAACTCTCCCCTCTAAAGTTCTGTATGTTTGTTGTAACAGGCGCACTGTGAAAAACATCCCAAAGTACGCATCAGCACAATTTTATATTGACAATGTGCTTCCAAGGATCAAAGAGAAAAAGATAATGTCCATCAAGCCATTTGTTGATAGGTTAGGGTAAGTGTATCATGGCATCAAGATGACAAATATAGTTGAGACATTTTTTACCCTTTTGATGCATCTATATATGTGCCAATTATGTTTAAGCATGCCATTTCAGGTATGATAATGTTCCATTGGAGGTTAACCGGTTCAGGTGTCGAGTTAATTATCATGCTTTGAAGTTTCTACCTGACATTGAAGAAATGGCTGACAAACTAGCAACAAGGATGAGGAACCGAACAGGCGATTTAAACCCGTACATGTAAGTTTGGTTCGCTGTCTTCGATTTATCTTGCTCGCGGTTGACAAATTGATATCACACTCAAATCACACTTGCTCTCGAAGGGCTCTTCATCTGAGATTTGAGAAAGGAATGGTGGGCCTATCTTTTTGTGATTTTGCTGGAACTAGAGAGGAGAAAGCTATGATGGCTACTTATAGACAGCAACAGTGGCCAAGGCGGTACAAAGTGATATGATTTTCAGTTTTTTTTAATACCAGACAATGACATGATTCTTAAAAATTGGTGGAGATTGTGCATTATTTGAATGTACTCCATTTGTACCGGCATGCAGAATGGATCTCACCTATGGCCGTTAGCACTACAGAAGAGGAAAGAAGGCCGCTGCCCACTCGAACCTGGGGAAATAGGAATTATCTTGCGTGCAATGGGGTATACGAAGGAAACTCAGATATATGTTGCATCGGGGCAGGTGTATGGTGGAAACACTCGGATGGCACCCCTGAGGAATATGTTCCCCAATCTGGTAGGTGCCTTTGAAGTTGATGCAGGCACATCATATCCTGTCCTTTGATATTTAAAATATACAGAAACACAGAATGCAAAAGAAGTATCCAAAGCAATATATTAGTTGAGATAACTATCTAACATCAGCATTGTAGATTTATGGAATTTGTAGAAGCTGCGCGAGAAATAACTGATCATGCTGCTTAAGAAGCAACTGGCTAACCTTTGGTAACACAGGTTAGCAAAGATGATCTTGCAAGCAAGGAGGAGATGGAGCCTTTCAAGAAGCATATCACCAGCCTTGCTGCACTGGACTTCCTGGTATGCCTGAAATCCGACGTGTTTGTCATGACCCACGGTGGCAATTTTGCCAAGCTTATCATCGGCTACCGCCGCTACATGGGTCGCCACCGTCTCAAGTCCATCAAGCCGGACAAGGGGCTCATGTCCAAGTTCTTTGGTGACCCTTACATGCCATGGGCGACTTTCGTGGAGGACGTGATGATTACCCATCAGACACGAACCGGCCTCCCTGAGCCGACCTTCCCACACTACGACCTTTGGGAGAATCCCCTCACACCTTGCATGTGTAGAGCTTAAATTATAGACCATAGATGATTGTTGATAGCTATTCTTTGTTCATATGTGCTAATATCACAAATTTTGTATAACTTTTTTTTACCATCTGTGCTGTATATTAAACCCCAACTGATGCACAATCATCTGCTTTCTGTCCACAAAAAACTGTAGTGGTGCATAAATGTGTAAGAGGTTTTTCTCCTGATCGAACACGTAGGATTTTGCATGTCATAGGCATAAGTGTGTTGTATATCACCGGTGTGAAGGCGTGATTGGCCTAATTACATTCTTCCACAGATGTACTCCGATCTACATGTACATCATCTACATTGTCAGCAACCCTGTGACCGACGAGCCTGAAGCTGAAGATGCAAATGGAGCTCGTGGGCCGCGAGTTCAGCAAGGGAGTGCCGGCCCACCTCGCGCTTATTTGGGTCGGACTGGGCCTAGGTGGTTAGCCGTGTGTGTGTGCACGCTGGTGCGGGAGCGTGTGTGTTTAAAGGCGTGTGTGTGTAGCCCGGAGAAGGCAACTTGTAATTGAACAACAACTGTCGTCGTTCCTTCCTCCCTGTTTCCCTTCTCTGCTTCTCTCTTCGATCCTTCCTTCCTCGATCTGTTATCTTAACACCTGGTATCAGAGACAACAAATCCATGGGAGTTAGCGCTTCCTCCGCTTCCATCGATTGAGTTACAAACGGATTTGGTGGGGCTCTCCATTTGGATTTCTCGTAAATTCGAATTGAACCTATAATTCCGATCCAGTAGCTTGGTCTGGAGGCAGTAGTTCGAGACACAAATTCGAGTTCCTCTTGAGTGATTGACCCACTACTATCCATCTCGTGATCCCTTCGCCTGAATTCAGTGAGCGCGATCCGTCGTGGCTGAATTCAGTTTCTGATCTCGATCCGTGGATTGTGGACTTGTGGTGATTTGATCTTTATGTCTCGAGCTTGGATTCGTATATCAATCCTCACTATATGCGGCTGCAGAAGCAACTGGGCGCCATGAATCCTGACACCAAATTGTTCCTCGAGGAGATGCGCAAAGAGTTCACCGAGCAGAAGAAGGAGATTCGCAAGGAGTTTGCGGATCACGACGCCAAGTGGGAATCTCGTCTCACGGCGGTCGAATCGAAGAAGGACGAATGGGTGGACGCACTTGAGTAGGCGACCAAGGAATTTGAGTTGTGGAAGCCCACAATCGAGTCCTCAATGCAGACTGTGAAGACAGAGGTTCAGAAGCTGTCCAAGCATTGGGATCGAACAGTCAAGGACAAGGCTGCGGGGGATCCAGGCTTGTTTCAACCTCCGGTGTCAGCACCGCTGCCACTGGTGTCGGTGCCTCCGCGCCCAACTGCTGGAGGCGAAGCCAACGGCCCTGATGGGCACCACAATCGACAGTGGAACCGGGATACTGGGTATGGGTCAGTGACCTTCACCTAGATCCCGGACAAGGGTACGTTCACAAATCCTTTTCCCAAAACTTCGTTCCCTAAGGTGCATGACAACGAGGGTAGTTTTGGGGGCAATTCTACTGGGAAACTACCTAAACTGAATTTTCCTAGGTTCAGTGGTGAAAATCCTATACTCTGGTTGTCTAGGTGTGAGAAATACTTTGACATGTATGAGGTAGAGGAGCATAGATGGATACAGATAGCTTCTATGTACCTTAATGATGCTGCCGCGTGTTGGTTTCAGTTGGTAGAACCTAAGCTTTACCATGCTTCATGGAGTGACTTTGCTGTTCTGTTGTTGGAGCGTTTTGGGCGTGAGCAGAAAGAATTGCTGATTCGCCAGCTTTTCCATGTGCAACAAACTAGTTCAGTTGCTGAGTATGTGGAGCGTTTCGCTGAATTAGTTGATCAGCTATCAGCTTATGGTCATGTAGTTGATCCAGTTTACTATGCTATGAGGTTCATTGATGGGTTGCGTCCTGATATTAGAGCTGTAGTAGCATTACATAGACCTTCGAATTTCGATTCTGCTACTGCTCTTGCTATGTTACAGGATGATGTTGGAGGCCAAGCCAAGTCAACAAAGAAGTATGATTCCTTCTACGGATCACGACAGGCGCCTCGAGGCCCCCTTCCTCTGCCACCTCCTCCTCGTATTGATAAAGTCCCAGCTCCAGTTTTACCTGAGGAAAAAAGGTTGTGTGATGGCAAATCTCTAGAAGAACGGATGGCTGCATTGCATGCCTATCGTAAAGCAAAAGGTCTCTGTATTCGATGTGCTAAGAAATGGCATAAGGAGCACAAGTGTTCTCCAACTGTACAGCTGCATGTTGTGCAGGAGCTGCTGGAGCTCTTTCAGTTGGAGGACATTGAGCAATTATCTGTTGCATCTGACCACTCTGATCAATTCTATGTGGCTATATCGAGAGAAGCAATGTCTGGGAAGGAAGGTCCTAGAACCATGCGTTTTGTGGGCTTTCTACAAGGCAAGAGCATCCAAATACTAGTTGATTCTGGAAGCACTCATACCTTTATTAGTGAAGAATTAGCATCCTCTATTGACTGCAATCAAAGGCTGGTGTCTGATGTCAAGGTGCAAATTGCTAATGGTGGCATTCTTAATTGCTCCAGTATTCTACCTGATGTGGAATGGTCTGTGGAGGGACACAAATTTTCTTCTCATCTAAAAGTACTTCCCTTTGGTCATTTTGACATGATATTGGGTATGGATTGGCTGGAAACCTTCAGTCCTATGCAAGTACACTGGAAGCACAAATGGATGGCTAATCCATACAATGGATCTACTGCAGTGCTTGAGGGCATTTCACCTGCTATTCCTGAAGAAGTGGTGATGCATGTTTATAGTATCATTGATAATACTCCAGTGGAAGATAACTCTGTCAAGCTAGAGGTTACTGTCATTCTAGAGGAGTTTGCTGCAGTTTTTGAGCCACTGACAAACTTACCTCCAGAGAGGTCCTATGACCACTCTATACCCCTGGTCCCTGGAGCTAAGCCTTTTCAGATCAGGCCATATAGGTACCCTCCTGCTCTTAAAGATGAAGTGGAGAAGCAAGTGGTGGAAATGTTGAACAAGGGAATCATTCAACCCAGCTTTAGCTCTTTTGCTTCACCAATACTGCTGGTAAAGAAGAAGGATGGTACTTGGAGGTTTTGTGTGGATTATAGATATCTCAATGCTTTAACTCTGAAAAGCAAATACCATATACCTGTTTTTGATGAGTTAATGGATGAGCTGGTAAAAGCAAAATGGTTTTCCACATTGGATCTTAATTCTGGATATCACCAAGTCAGGTTGAAACTTGGAGAGGAATTCAAGACTACCTTTCAGACACACTTTGGGTTGTTTGAATTTAAGGTTATGCCATTTGGTTTGTGTGGAGCTCCAGGAACTTTTCAAGGGGCTATGAATACCACTTTGGCTCCTTTACTCAGGAAATGTGTCTTGGTATTCTTTGATGACATATTGATTTACAGTGCCACTCTGTTTGAACACTTGGAGCACCTTAAGTAAGTGCTGAAGTTATTAGCTGATGACAAATGGCAAGTCAAACTGTCTAAATGCACTTTTGCTCAGCAAAAACTATCATACTTGGGGAATATAATTACCTCAGAAGGAATCTCTACAGATCCAACCAAAGTGAAAGCAGTACAATCCTGGCCTCAGCCTACTAATGTGAAGGAGATTAGGAGTTTTCTAGGGCTTGCTGGTTATTATAGGAAGTTTGTCAGGAATTTTGCTGACATATCAAAGCCCTTAACAAATCTCCTGAAAAGCAAGCACTGTTTCTATGGACCAAAGAACACCCTGAAGCTTTTGACCCCTTGAAGTCTGCTCTCATACATGCTCCTGTGTTGGCCATGCCTGATTTCTCCCTCCCATTTTGTCTAGAGACATATGCTTCCAATATTGGAGTAGGAGCTGTGTTGCTGCAGCAGGGACATCCTTTGGCTTTTATCAGCAAGCCCCTGGGCCCAAAAACTCAAGGCTTATCAACTTATGAAAAGGAATATATGGCAATTTTGATAGCTATTGAGCAGTGGAGATATTACTTGCAGCATGGGGAGTTCATCATATATACAGATCAGAAAAGCTCGGTCCACTTGAATGAACAAAGATTGAACACTCCATGGCAGCAAAGGGTGTTTACTAAGCTAATTGGCTTGCGGTATAAAATTGTGTATAAGAAGGGCACTGATAATGGTGTAGCTGATGCTCTATCCAGAAGACCTCATAACTGTGATCAATTGCTGGCTGTTTCGGTGATTACTCCACAATGGGTGCAGGATGTCAAAGCCAGTTATGTACAAGATCCTGAGGTTGTCACCAAAATGGATTTGTTGTCAGCTAATCCACATTCAGTCCCACAGTTTACACTTCAGGATGGGCTGCTCAAGTTTAAAAATAGAGTTTGGGTTGGCAATGTTCCTCTTCTGCATAACAAGCTTATTGCAGCAGTTCATGATTCACCTATTGGGGGACACTCTGGCTTTCCTGTCACATTAAGGAAGCTGAAGCAATATTTTGCTTGGACAGGCATGAAGACTTCAGCTCAAAACTTTGTAGCAAATTGTACTATTTGCAAGCAAGCTAAACCTGATAGGGCCAAATACCCTGGCCTATTACAGCCACTACCTATTCCTGATGGAGCTTGGCAAGTCATCTCAATGGACTTTGTGGAGGGATTACCCAAGGCTTCTGGTATGAATGCAATGCTGGTGGTTGTGGACAAATTTTCTAAATACAGCCATTTCTTAGCTATTGCACACCCTTTCACTGCTTTCAGCATTGCTAAGGTGTTTATGTCCAACATTTACAAGCTCCATGGTATGCCATCTACAATTATCTCTGACAGAGACGAGATTTTCATCAGTTAGCTATGGCAGGAATTATTCAGGCTTGCTGGAGTTGCCCTGCAAATGAGCTCGGCTTACCATCCACAAATTGATGGGCAGACTGAACGTGTCAATCAATGTCTGGAGACGTTCTTGAGGTGTTTTGTCCATGCATGTCCCAAGCAATGGTTTTACTGGCTTCATCTGGCTGAGTATTGGTACAACACGAGTTGGCATTCAGCCTTGGGAGCAACTCCTTTTCAGGTGCTTTATGGTCACTCTCCTCGCACTTTTGGCATTGAAGCTGCTGATGCTCTTCCAGCGAGTGATCTTGGTGAATGGCTGCAAGAGCGTGAACTCATGAAACATCTCATCCAGAAACATTTGGCCAGGGCCCAGGAGCGCATGAAGAGACAAGCTGACAAACATCGCTCTGAGAGGGTGTTCAATGTGGGTGACATGGTATTCCTGAAGCTACAACCGTATGTTCAAACTTCACTCGTTCCTCGTGCCAATCAGAAGTTATCATTCAAATTCTTCGGGCCCTATAAGATTCTGGAATGTATTGGCTCCGTGGCATATAAGCTGCAGTTACCACCATCTTCTGCCATTCACCTGGTTTTCCATGTTTCCCAGCTCAAGGCTACTTCACCATCTAGACAACAGGTTACTGCTAATATACCAGACTTGGATAATCATCATCAAATACCTGAGAAGATATTGTAGAAACTTCTCATATCTGGAGGTTCATGCTCGCGCTATGAAGCATTGGTCAAGTGGTCAGCATTACCTGAGAGTCTTGCTACTTGGGAGAATTATGATGATCTAAAGAGAAGGTTTCCTCAAGCACCTGCTTTGGAATTAGAGGTTCTTATGGAGGGGGGAGTGTCAGCAACCCTGTGACTGATGAGCCTGAAGCTGAAGATGCAAATGGAGGAGCTCGTGGGCCATGACGTTCAGCAAGGGAGCGCTGGCCCAACTCACGCGTATTTGGGTCGAAGTGGGCCTAGGTGGTTAGCCGTGTGTGTGTGCATGCTGGTGTGGGAGTGTGTGTGCTTAAAGGTGTGTGTGCGCAGCCTGGAGAAGGCAACTTGTAACTGAACAACAACTCTGAACTGGCGAATCATTTGTCGTTCCTTCCTCCCTGTTCTTCCCTCCATTCCCCTTCTCTGCTTCTCTCTTCGATCCTTCCTTCCTCGATCTGTTATCCTAACATACATGTCCTCCGATCCTAATGCCTTTCTGATGGATTTGCGGATTCGCGCCTGCCGCCACCACCACCGCCGCGGTGCTTGCCATCGTGCAGGATCATTCCAGCTGGACGACTAGGCCACAACTCCACTAGTCTTTCAGTTGGCAATGAATATGAACGTTTACCCTAAGCAATTATGCGATCGATCAATAGATAACAATTGAGAGAAGTGAAGCCAAGACAAATAAGAGCACTTGCAGAGCTCGTGGAACAGCTCGCTGACGTTCTGCGCCGTCTTGGGCGATGTCTCGGTGAAGAAGAGGTCGTTTGCTTCCGCGTAGTCCATGGCTTTGTGCAGGCATCAGGTTGGATCGTTGAACAGATGTAGCAACATGAGTGAGTAACAAAATGGAATGTGTGCCTTGTCTCTGAAGCTCGACGACCCATCCCTTCGCCCACATTTGCATGAACGAGTCCTGCAATGCAACGAAACATGACATTTGCAAGTCGACCATGGCGATCTGAATATATATTTGAGGTCAGTCAGTATGTAACTACCGTGCTGGTGATATCAAAGACGATGGCCATGGTTGTGGCGCCACAGTAGTACATGGGGGCGAGGCTGTGATAGCGCTCCTGGCTGGCGGTGTCCCAGATGTCAAGCTTCACGGTGACCTCGTCGTCCAGGGACAACACCTGCGAGAAGAATTGTAGGCGGCGCCGATCGTCAACCCTTGGCACTTAACCCCTTGGCGAACCGGACGATGATGCTTGTCTTCCCGGCGCCTAGGTCCCAAGGAGCATGGCGAGTCGGCAAGTCTTTTACATACGTGCCATTAAGAAAATTGTCGGTTACACACATGCTATTAAAAAGTTCCCAGATACTTGTATGCCATGCACTCAAAGTTTGTTTACCTGTGTGCCATTCCGTCCACCTTCTGTTAGAACATAACGGTTCCACCGGTCTGACACGTGGGACCCACATATGGAAATGACTATTTTGCCCCTAGCCATTTACATGCCTATCCAGTGCACCTCTTCCTCCCCCCTGTCTCAGTCCTGTGCGCCTCGGTTTCAAAAAAAAATCATGTGTGCTTCCCTCCCCCGACGAGGAACCCTAGCCGCCGCTGTCGGCCAGATCCGACGGCTCCGTCTTGCCGGCGCGCCCGTGTTGGACGCAACCCGCCTCGTCTCCAAGCCGTCGTAGTCCAGGTCACTGCCCACCCGTGAAAGCAAGGTAAAATCTTATCTTTTTCCTTGTTTATAGCTTTCTTTGCTCTCATATATGTGATGTATGCATATGTGCTGAGCATGCGCTGTTGTTCATCTGTAGGATGGACGCTGGTTTGGGTAGTGAGCCTCCTGACATTTCATAGTGGGAAATTGGTACTGGGCAATCAGTTGAACTAAGCATAGGAGAATCTTGCCTTACTAAATCTGCAGATAGTGAATTTCTTGCTAACCCAAACCCATCCAATGAGCATGTGTGTGTTGATGATGAAGGCTTGTATCTCCTATGGCAATAGGCACTATGTATTCAGACCAGAATGCTTTTATGTTGGCTTTAGCTACACATGCTATCAAATATGAGTTCCAATATAACATTGAAAAGTGTGATAAATCTCGATACAAGGTGTATTGGGCAAGAATGTGGGCTGTAGGTGGAGAATTCATACCGCTACTTTGAGAGATGAAGTCACAGTGAAGGTAAAAATTTTTAACACTCTATATGCATTGATGTTTTTTTTAGCAAAAGGCAACATGAGTGCCCAATATGCCACCAGTTAGGGCACCATTTGTACACATGTAAGAATGGCAATCCAGATGACATAGCTGCATTTGCAGTTGAGAGGTAGACTTTCTAGACATAGCTACACAATGACAACACTTCATGTTTAGCTATGCAAAATAACAATTTTCCATACTTTATTTCAGGGGTCCACCAAAGTAAAGGTTGAAGAAAGCATCTTCCAGTAGCACAGTGACTAGCATTGTTGTAGCCACTACTGGATCAAGCATGGTATTTCCATACAATGAGGCGGTGGCTAGTGCTACACATAAGCCAAAGAGAGTGAAAAAAGGCGCAAAAAAAGAGGCCACCACCAACAATAAGTACTAGTAAGTTGATCTTTCACTTTTCTAGGTCTTGTCATTTACAACCTACAACCTCACTGATCTTTTTTTCACACAAGGTCTGGAAGTGGATCCAGTGACCCCTTTCCTCTCCAAATTGAGCACCCTCCTGTTGTTCATGAAGAAATTGCATCCTATGAAGTCTCTACACCAAGGAAGAAGCAAGCCATCATGAAAAAGTGTACACCAAGGAGGGCTCCTGTTGAAGTGGCCAACCCATCGAGCCCAACTTCTAATACCAGAAGCAAGAAGAAACTCCAGCTTGAATAAATTATGTGGAGGAACTACTACTTTTGATGTGCTTTGAGACATGTATGGTTTGGTGTGATGAAAACTATTGAACTACTACTTTCTATGTGTGGACTAAGTGTGATGAAAACTAGTAAACTTATTTGCTTAAATGATGGTGATATGAACTTGTTGCTATGCAATGGTCATGCCCTTGTTTTTTCCATGTGATATGTACTTATCTGATTGTATGCAATGGTCATGCACCTATTTTTTCCTTCTTAAAAAAATTATGTCCGATTTTCCCTTGTTTTTTGCAACCTTTTTCTATTTTTCCCCACATTTTCCCAAATTTTTCCTACTTTTCCTCACATTTTTCTCAATTTTCCCAGATTTTTAATCATTTTTATAATTTATTTCCACTTTTCCTAATTGTTTAGTTTTTAAAAATTATTTCCATGTTTTCTGTTTTTACGATTTTTAAAATTATTTTTATTTTTACATGATTTTTAACGTTATTTCAATTTTTTTTTCACTTTTCTGATTTTTTTAAACCCATTATGACACAAGGGCAAAATTGTCTTTACACACCCTCTAACACCTCTGTCAACTTTCCATCCATCCAAAATGGCACACTTGTAAACGAACTTTGAGTGCATGGCATACAGGTATCTGAGAACTTTTTTATGGTATGTGCGTAACTATTAACCGACAACTTTCTTAATGGAATGTAAGTAAAAGACTCGGTTGGCCACGAGCGTCCACGAGCTGGCTGGTAGGTTTGTTTGTCTGACCGTTAGGTTCGTTCATGGGCTGATAGGCCTTTCAATGCACTCACTGTCGAATTTTCTTGGGCTCACGTTAAATGGCCAAATGGGCTGACCCTCAATGCATCATCTTCCAAACTGCCGAGTCATTCTTTGAAGGAAGCTCGATCCAGCTTTCCAGCGGCAATAAGGGAGATTTGAACGAGAACGACCTCGATTTGGGCAGGAGATGGTAGATCGGGTAGGGGGAAACTCGATGCGACCTGGAAAAGGACCGATTCAGTCCCCGAAAGACCAATTTGAGAGGCCAATAATTGAATTCCAGTGATGTTGTGCTGGATTTGAGCGGAGCTAGTTCAATCCGATGCCATGAATGGTGGTGGCTTCTTGTGGCATTAGAGGAGCAGGGAGCTCAACCACCAGGGGCCCTAGGTAGTAGGAAAGAGGATTTGGCAATGGAGTGATCGCAAAAATGGCTTGCCGCGTCACGATCCACTCGCTGTCGCTCCTTATACCTCCTCTCCTCATCGTCATCACCTTCCACCGCGTTGTGCGGCCTCTCCCTCTCTTTCCCTCCCCAAATCCCCAGAGCAATGCGACTAAGCGCGAGCCATGGCTCTGCCGACTCCTCCCGGCAGCGGCGGCGGCGACGCGGGCACCTACTAACAGATGCTGGGGCGGCCTAGCGTCTGCGGTCGTTGCCGTGCAGCTGCCGGTGGCCCCAGGGGCGGCAGCGGGGGGGGGGGCTCCAGCCCCCCTACAGGCCGGCCATACATGGAGGCCACAACATTGTCCAACAGCTTAAGCAGCCAAAGGATGGTGTTTATCACTCCTAATCGTGATTTTACTTTAGCTCAACCCCCCTAAATCATTGGCCTGGCTCCGCCACTAGGTGGCTCGGTGTTCGTCGACCGGGCGCGATGTCACCATCGGGATCATCACGGCAACCTTTGGCTCGGCGGCCACTTTGCTTGTGGTCTACATCAACAAACTCCGCTGCCGCGCCAAAGCTGCCAACCCCGTGCCGCCCCCGGACATGGCCATCGGCATTCCGCAGCCACCGCCACCGGCCTTCAGCGTGCAGCAGCCACCGCCAATACCACTGTACTACTAGCAGGCCAGCGCATGAATCTGCAGAGTGTATCCTTTGAAAGTGGGAACCCATAGAGAAGAAGTTGGCACAGATGAAGAGAAACAGGCCGTTTATTTGTGAAGTTGTTTCTTTTCCTCCAGAAAAGCAATTGTATAACATTTGTGATGATCAACAGATCAGGGAGGCCGCTGCTTGTGGATTCAAACCCTAGAGAGAGACCAGTGGTGAAACCAGGATCACATAATAGAGGGGCTGAACAACTTCTTTTTTTAACCGTCAGCATTGGTATGCCGCTGGCCACGGTTCGACCCCCTTCGGAAAGCTTCATGGATTCCACGGCAGTAGGGGGGCTCAAGCCCCCCCCCCCCCCCCGCCCCCACTGCTAGATTCGCCACTATTGGAGACCATAATTGGAAAATTAACCTACAAAAATAAATGTTAGTAAGCACCATGTACTTGTTGCTTATCTATGCTTGCTGGGGAATCAAAAGGCAAAATAAATGTTGTGTAGTTCTACTGTAAATGTTTATATGGAGATTCATACATATGGCAATGATGGTATTAGTAGGGTATTACTGCCATGAGCGTTGTCGTTTTTAGAATCTGTTATGCTGCAATGCAAGGTTGGTGGAGTTAGAATTGGTTAAAAGTGTCTCATATCTTAGGTGTGTCTTCTGGAATCATCTGCTACTGTCTATCACATGCAAACTTGAAGAGAAGAAGAAATTTTTTTGAATAAGAACCGCAGGACCTACCGAGTACAATTTAGTGTATAAGCATGATGTCTATCAAGTTTCCTTTTTTACAAAGCAACAGCTCCAATTTGCCCCGTTTAGTTCCCAAATATTTCACCAATTATCCGTCACATCAATCTCTGGACACTAACTAGGAGTATTAAATGTGAATTAATGTTAAAACTCATTCCACAACCCCTACCTTAATTCGAGGAAAATCTAACTAGCCTAATTATGTCATGATTAGACAAAATCATGCTACAGTAATCAATCTCTAATGACAGACTAATGAGGCTTAATAGATTCGTCTCGGGATTTCCCGTCCATCCATGTAATTAGTTTTGTAAGTAATCTATATTTATTACCTCTAATAGACCTTGAAAGAGACTCAAAAAATTTCACTCCCGAACTAAGAGCAACTCCAACAGCCTAGCTAAATTGGTTGGACTAGCTAAATTTTGGAAAAAAAAATCTCAAAAACACTCTTCCAACAGACTAGCTATCTGGCCATATCGCTATCCCGGCTAGCCATTTTCATCGCCCCGCTAGCCAAAGATGGCTAGTGGCCTCTGCTAGCCATCTCCCGCCCCACCCCCCGGACCAGAGAGAAAAGGGGAGCGCTCTGAGGCATCGAGCAGCTCCGCCTCCCCTCCTCAGAACACGTCGCCAGCCGGGAGCGAAGGAAGAAGGGTGCCGACGGCCAAGGCCTAGGCCGAGGCTGAGGGAGGAGCTGGGGGGCACGTGCGACGGCACGAGGAGGACCTCGGGGGAGAAGCTTGGGTACGCACAAGAGGAGCTCGCCGGCTCGCCGATGCGTGGAGAGGACTTCGCCTTGGAGCTCGTCCCACCTTCCCAGCCGCCTAGTCCCTGCCCTGCTACCTTCGCTGGCCGTGGAGTTCCCTGCCCCTACAGCCGGAGGGTATGGATCCCAGTGACGCCGCAGCCGAGTGGGCTCTCCTACTCCCTCTGGTCAAGTGCCTGCTCCACACGGACCACGGAGGGAGCTCGTCCCCGGCGGCGCGAGCTCGTCCCTGGCCTCCCTCGCACGACGTCGTGGTCGTGGCCCGCGGCGGCTACAATGGATCCATGGCGGCCGACCCCTGGCACCCTTACTCCCCACCTGGCCTCCGCCCTCCTTCGTCCTTCCCAAGAACCCTCCCTCCCTTCCTCGCAACGAGCAGGGTCCCCGCTGGCCTCAAGCTCGTCGCCGGCAGGCAGGGTTAAAAAAACCACGGTTTGAGCGGTTGGTTTGAGGGATAAAAACCGAGCGGTAAACCGCACAAACCGAGCGGTAATCCGTTGGCACCGGTTTGGTAGGTTCGGTTTGATACTTTTTACCGCGGTATAAATAAACCGGACCGCAGCGGTTTGAGCGGTTACCGCGGTATAAATTGCGGTTTCAGTCGCATAAAATAACCCTGCCGGCCGGAGCTCGATTTGGGGCAGTGCTGGACTCGTCGATCTATTTTTTTTACTCCTGTCTGGTGTGCCTAGGTGTGGTCCTAGCAGATGGCTATTCAAGTTTAGCTAGTCTATTGGAAGAAGAGATAGAGAAAGAAAACTAGCTAAATGTGAATTTAGCTAGTCTAATTTAGTGAGTCCCTTAGAGTTGCTCTAAACAAGGCAAAAAAAGAGAAAAATTATCAAACAAACATGTGCCCTGGATGTACCTGAAAGTGACAAAACTTTTAAACAAGGCATCAATCAGGCATTCTACCCCAAATTAAAGGAGGATTAGTAGCAATAAGTAAGCTTGTAGCATCAAGCAGGAGCTTGGGCACCTGCCCAGGCTTGCCCAAGCATAGGTCTGCCACTGGGAATAGAGACTAAGTTTACCTGGCTATGCACTGCTAGAACGCTAGCCTGGGAACCTCATGCCCGCAGGAATCTTGATTTGTTTGCAACTACTTGAATCCAACCACATACCTGAGAACCCCATCAGTGATGGGCAGCGACGAGGGTTTAGGGGTAAGAATATAGAAACCTGAGCCTCGCGCTGCTCGGTCGCCCCCGCTCGGCGACGCGGGCAGCGACACTGTAACACCCCAGGTGTTTATTAAAGATAAATACCTCAATTAGTTGGGTTAATCAAGATTAATTAGTCCCTAAGCATGTTTTGCTTGATTGTGCACACTTTTGCACAAAAGACCTTGGTCGAAGTTCAAATTCCCGGTCAAACCCTAGATCTCCTTTAAGGCTGAAATGGTTTTCTTACGCGTTCTCCAAATTTCACTATAGAAGTTCAAAATCGGCCAATACGAAAGTTGTTCGTTATTTCCGGGAACACATTTTTCGTAATTGGCGGACATTCCAATTTTGAGTGAAAATTGGCCAAAAATCGGTTTGACTGCGCTGTGAACAGTAATTCGAGCCGTGGAAAATCTGCAACTTCGGTCGACGTTCCCGGGCAAACGGTTGATCAAAACATATGACGCCCTTTGGGAAAGTTGTAGATCTATGGCTCCTCTACAACTTTGCTTTTTGGATATTTTCGAGTATGTTGACACTTTTTGGAGTTTTGCTTGGTGGAAAACATTTAAGCCAAATGAGTTTGACACCGGACGTCGACGTCGCGCCGCTCCCGCGTCGTGCACGCGTGTGCGCCAAGCGCCTGTCCGCCACGTGCCGTCGACTCCGCGCTCCGGCGTACGGATCCTCGAATCCGTCGCGGTGGACCATACACCGTGGTCCCTCCGCCCGTGTCCGCGCTGTAAGCCGCGCCTACGCGCGCCCATGCGCCGGCCGCGCCACGCGCCGGGCCGCGGCAGCCGCCAGCCGCGCCACGCGCGCGTGCCTCCGACCCAACGCGTCGCGCATGCCGCGCGCCAAGTGGCCGCTCCCCAGGCCCACGCGCACGGTCCCAGTCAAAAACGCGAGCGCCGGCCGTCGTCGTTCTTTCTGTTCCGCGCCGCCGTTCCGCCACACCCGTCGCCGCGCGACCGGAGCAGAGCCAAGCCGAGCTAGTGCCTCCACCCATTTTCCGCCACCACCCACGAATCCTACACCTCCCCTAGCCCCCTCCGAACCTTCCTTCACCGCCCTACGCCGCGCTTTGGCGTCGCCGCCGCCGGACAGCAGGCCGCGGCAGGCGCGCCGCCCCTGCACCGCCGCCGGCTGCCACCGGTGCCGTTCCGGCCGACCCCGACCACACCACCACCTCCTTTAGCCCTAGCAAGGTGAGCACGCGACCCTAGGCCGCTCCTCCGCCCGTCTCCGGCCGGCAATCGCCGCCGGCGAGGCCCCTCGCCGCCAAGGACTCAATTGCATGGATTGAAGTCCTTCCAGGGAGTTTTTCGTAAACCAGGGACCTCTGCGTAATTTTCGTGTAAATAGTACAAGGGTCTCCCTGTAAAAGTGTTTTAGGGTTTTCAGCAGCAACTTCAAAAATTCATTAAAAATCGTAGAAAAATCAGAAAAATTCAAATCCAATTTTGTTGGTTTCCTCGTGAAGAAACCTACCTTTTCTAGAAAGCATGTATAGGGTTTTTCTGTTTAGTTTTTGAATGAAAATTCAAATTCAGTTTGAAGTGTTTTTAGTGTAGTTTAAAATATACACATGCTATGGACTTGAATTTTGGATATGTTGCTCTGTATGACATGTTTGGATTTGTGACCAAAATTGGCATGAGTTTGATGTATAGATATTTAGTTATGATTTATGTAAGTTTTATGCTAGATTAAGCTTGATGCTTTTTATAGCCCCTTAATTAAACTTTTCTGTAACCACATGTGCATCCTAGGGCTTTGCCTTGTTGAGTAGTACCTCTGGTATGATGGATGTGATTTTAGGGAATTGTTTAATAGATGTTTTGGATTTAATCTTGTGTAGGAGCTTAAATTCAAGATCTGAAAAATAATTTGAATCTGCAAGCATGCTTTGGTCAGAAACTCATTCTTGGCATACATGATCTGTAGGAGAAAGTTGAGATCAAAAAGTTTATTAAATCTTTTTATATGAATTAATGTTGATTTACTAGGCTGAAATTTGTCTTTTTCGTATAAATTAATTTATAAATGATCTTAAGCTATATTTTGGTTTGAGAGCTTAAAATAGGCATATGTTGCTGTGTGCAAAAGATTAGGCTCATTTGAAGTGTTTTTGATTTAATTTGGATTTATGGTTGAAAGGCTTGTTTTAAGTAATTAAAGAAAGAAATGGAAATTAAAAGTGCTAAATTGTGAAATCATGTTTGTTTCTGTTTTTATTAATTTAAACACACCCCCTTGCTGTTTGGTGTAGTTAAGTAACTTAAATTGCTTAGATGTGCACACAATCACCATCAAAGTAGTGTTTTGCTTATCATCACACACCCTAATAATTTCTGTGAGAAAATGATAATGTTTGGATGAATGTGTCCAACAAGAGTTGGTTTTGTGGTAATTCTCCCACCTCCACCATAATCTAATGCATATGCATGTGAACGTGTAGATTTACCGGACGGGACGTACACGCTCACTCAGGAGGAGGAGGGAGCAGCTAGCGGAGAGGTGAACCAGCTTGGTGTGCAGCAAGACCTGGACCAAAGTCCAGAAGAGCCCAAGGCTAGTGTTAGTGCTGTAGTAGAGGAAGGCAAGCACCAGTTTCATCTAACCTTTTTGGGATAAAATCTCCACTTTTACTTTTCAGTATTTATTGTTTATTTTGTGCATTTACGTTTCAGGAGTTGTGTTGAAACCTAGATGCATGATCCTTAGGACTCCTATGCTCTTTTACTAGTATGTTAGGAACGCTAGTGCCATGCTTTAAGGACACGGTACAAGTCGAGTAATGACTCATTGCTCGCGAGATATAGGATGCTTATGTTGGAATCATAAGTTGGATAAATTGACTCGCTAATGTGGTAAGAGCAATGGGTTCGGTCTCGACCGAGTAGCATGGTGCTGGTCTAAGCTATTGAACGTACCAAGTGCTTGTCGGGAATGGGACCGGTAAGCCTAGTACCTAATGAACCAGTGCGGGGACTTTATCGTTACTACTCTTGAGATGCTTCTCCCGGTTTGCTCCCGGTAGTGCAAGTGTGATCCTGGACGTGCCGTGTGAGGGCGTTCCAGTAACCTTGTACTTAAGACTGTTGCGCCTGTCCCTAATCTGGGGAATGACGGGAACCGCTTGGTTGGGGTAGACACTGCACTTGGTCTACCTTCTTCCGTGTATCTTGGGTTTACCTTGCAAGGATATAAATCGATCGATCGTCGGTCACTCGCCGTTATCTGAGTCGGCTTGACCACTGGCTACCCCATATTTATTTATGGAACATTTCGGATTAATATTGTTGGATGATTAATCTTGTTTGTACAACCATGCTTGCTTAGCTAGGTGCTTACCTAGAATGGTTAACATACTAGAACTTGAGCTAAAATTTGAAATTAAGGATCAACTCTTAGTTGCTTTTGGCAAAACAAACCCACCAGCCAAAAAGCCTTGCATATCTAGCTGTGTCTTTTATTTTTGTCGGGTCAGTCTTGCTGAGTATTAGTATACTCAGCCTTGCTGTTGTTGTTGTTTTCAGGTAATCTCATCTGGCCTGGATCTATTCCAGATGGGTGAGAACTTGAGTGGGAGAACGATGTTGATGAGTGATCCTCTATGGATGGCCTCCCATGTGTATCTTTCGCTAGTTTTATTTCCGCTGTTTAAACTCTGAAACACCTTTACTTTCATGTACGAAAACCTGGTTTGTAATAATGTGAACTTATGAACTTTTATGTAATGTAATATCGTACTCTGGTCCCGCCTTCGTGTGGGCTTAGCGCATAAATCGATCCTGTGCAAGTGATTTACCGGGCATGCCCCGGCAGAGGCGACAGAATAGTTCTTTATTATTGCTTAATGGCCACGTGGACCGGCTTAGGCGATAATACGGAATTATTTTGGGCGGTTCTGTCACAGCTGGCATCAGAGCGAGTTATGCACCAGAGTAATTAAAATAACTTAACAAACTTGTTTTTGGAATAAAATTTGCCAAGATTAATAATCTTGCTAAGTGAGTAGGACGTTAAGGTCTAATCTAGTCCGAGAGGCCCTAGAGGGAATTTTTGGGTTCTTTCAGGTGGCTAGTACTCTATGGTGTATTTAATCTAACTTCCAGCACATTTTATTCCTGTCAAAACTTACTTTCATGCACAACCATACTAGTTCATCACGTTTTGCCATACGTGGTGGTACCACAGGGAAGTCCTGTGAGGGACTAGTGGGACCTATTCCAATGGGTGCCACGTCGCGTCTGCGTCTCGTCACGTTTTGCCATACGTGATGGTACCACGGGAAAGTCCGTGAGGGATGAGTGAGGCCTATTCCAATGGGCACTCACGTCGCGTCTGTGTCTAGCCATGTTTTGCCATACATGTGCGAACCCGCAATAGGCGGAAAGGACAACTCCATTCAAACGGAGGTGTCCGAGGTTGGACGCTGTCCATGCAGCGGTTTTACGCATGGATACCGTTTCTATAGTGAACGGTAATGAATGTGGACGCTTTTGTGAGTGCTGGCACAAAAGGTCTTGAATATCTGTGATTTTCTGCAGGTACACTAACCACGGTTGTTAGGAACGGTAATTTAAGAAACGGATAGTTTTCGACTAGCTATTATAAGGAGAGACGTATATGTATGCCTTGCCACCGGCACTAACTTCGTTTTTGAGCTTAAAAGCTTTGTGAGGAAGTTTAGGACGCTTTTTGCATCATGTAAAAGCTATCAAATTAAAACGGAACTTAAATCATGTGTTGGTTGGGCTTTATTTAATTTGTGTTCTTAAGGACCAATCATGCTAGTTTGATGCTTTGATGAAGTGATAAGCAAAGATTGTAACTAGATGCTGTCCAATTCTTCTAAGGAATGATCTAGAAATTTTCTAGCTAGATGCTCTTTAGGAAAATTGTTCATCACCTAGTTAAAATTGCTCTCTAAATTTCGCATGATTTTAGGATGCTTAAAACTGAAGTTAGGATCAATTTTGCTAGGCAAGGTCATGCTGAAAGGCTGTCAAATTCCTGAGTTAGTCTGAAAACTCGAATTTTTGCATATAGTTCCTAAATGATTTTGACCAGAAAATCTATAGCAAAAATGTTCTTTATCTAGCTTAGATCATGCTGTGAAAATCTCATGGTAATTGGGTACTCAATTTTTGAGTTATGGTCTTTTTAGTGAAGCTCTGTCCTGCTGAAATTTCTGGGCAACAGCACTCTGAAAATGAACCTTTTACACCCTTTTACAATCTGATTTAATTCGACCCTTGAATACCAAAAATGCTCCTTAGGTATCTATCTACCTCCTGTAGAAATCTCAAGGTCACTAGATTTTTAGTTTGGGAGTTATGCACAAAACATTAGGTCTCTGCCCTGCTGAATTTCAGAACTAGTGATCTCTGAAATTCAAATTTTTAGGTCATCTTCCTTTGAAATCCAGAGCAAACCTTGAATACCAAAGTTGTTTAGAATTTCATATTCTGCATGCTCGTAAAATTTCAGCATCATTGCAGTTTTGAGCTGAGAGATATGGAATTTTTAGTGACCCTCGGCCTGCTGTCCAACAGCCCTGACAGCAAAGCGATATCTGAAATTTCGGGCATGATAGCCTCAGCATTATCTCTAAGTTGAATACCAATATCGGAAGGCACGAGATTTTACATTCCCTGCCTAAAGATGATGATATTTAGGTGGTGGAAGAATGCTCCACGTATGTTTTTGAAGTTTCTATCCACAGATGAACACAATCAGTACAAGATACATCTATCTCCATCTCTTCTTAGGATGGTTTCTTATAGAAGCATACCCATATCCTTGCCGAGTCAAGTGGAACCCCGTTGTACTCTCCTGATTGCTTATACACCTTTTCCTTCAATTTAAAGGTAATCCACCAACTTCCTATGGCTATGTAAAGGTGATCACTCCACTTTCTTTGCATCGATATCCCTACATTGATCACTATAAATTCTCAGCCTTGACCTAAAAATCCTTATGCTTGCTCACAAACAAATAAATGAGAACATGGTTACAAGGCATCAAAAATCTGTTGGTAAGCACGTGAGCATCATCACCGCATGCATATCTTGCAACCTTAATGACATAAATCATGAGCATGAAAAATGCATTGCACAACATGTGCATTTGGGACATTGGATGAACTAACATGCATATGTCCTGACGGTTTCCCATCTTTCTATTCTATCACCCTTTTTGCTGGTGATGTTGTTGATCCATAAACGAAGGTGCCGCGACGGAACCTAGTGGATCATGTGTGCTGCAGCCATGTGATTACCACCAGGAGCGCGCTAGGTATCTTGGTTTGTGAGAATGCGACTCACCGCACTTATTACTTCTCAACTCTATGTTTATCTTCTCTACCTTGACTAACCTCATGGGTGAAGCAAGTCATGCTGACATTGCATCATGAGCACCATACCTCATAAGCATATGCATCACTCGTTCATCAGCATATGCATCATCGTGCGTGCACTACATCAAGCACACATCATGTGCATCTCTCACTATGCATATGCACCATAAGTTCATATGCATATGCATCATATGCTCATATGCATGTACATCATACTATGAGCACTTCATCATGAGCATCAACATGTGCACCATCTCATTGTTGCACGACTCATCCATATACATGGGCCTTGCAATCATATGTCATGGGTGTAACACAACTCAAGTTTAAAATTATTGTACCATTAATGTCAGGCATGATATCACCACAAACACCAACTAAGTAACATGTGAGCAAGCTCATTCTGAAATTCCTGAATCAACATGTCTTTCCTTCTTTAAACAAATCTCTATGAACTTTTCGGATCGAGTTCACTAATTTTTCCGACCTATTGATATGCTTACTTATCAATTGCTACTGTACTGGGATTTTTGTACTCTTAGGGAGACTGATCGAATCATCATGAAATTTCAGGACCATGAAATCCATCGAAGGAGATCCAGTAAATCTTCGACCCAATGAGTTGTCCTCATCTCTTCCACCAACACAGGATGTGGTGGATATCTTTGCCAACACCATGGAAATTTTGGAGGGCCAAAATTTGGTGTTAAGCCAACTAGTGCAAAATGTCATCCATGATCGTTATCAAGGGCTATCGCAAACTAGTCTATCCGACAGTCTCTCCCAAGCAATATCGGAATCTATTATGAAGCAAGTCTATCTATTCAACCTATTGATGAATCATGAAGCTCAAAATCAACAGAACCAAGTTTCCAACCAACAATTTCTCAATTCACTCCTATCTTCATCACAACTTCCTATGGACCTTAGGGAGGAAGAAAGAAGAAGTAAGAGTCACAAGCGAGTTTTGCCTGAGATGGATTTAAGTGGGTGGGAAATCACCTGCACCGAATTTTCTTCACATGCTAAAAAGCAGAGCAACAATGCTGGTACGACAACACGTGATCACGGTGCACGCCTTTGCTACAATTGTAAACAGTCTGGGCATTTTGTCAAGAAGTGCCCGAAACCTCCGAAGGACAAGACTAATCGAACTAAGAAGAATAGGCGCAAGAGACTTCGCACCCAAGCTCAGAAGAGCATGCTCAAGGTCACAACTACAATAAATCCGTCAAAAAGAGCACCGACAACGACAAGTACATCTCATATCCGACACCACTTCTCCCCTATCTTTGTCTCCTCTAATCTTGTTGTCAAATCTCGGGACGAGATTTCTTTTAAGGGGGTAGACTGTAACACCCCAGGTGTTTATTAAAGATAAATACCTCAATTAGTTGGGTTAATCAAGATTAATTAGTCCCTAAGCATGTTTTGCTTGATTGTGCACACTTTTGCACAAAAGACCTTGGTCGAAGTTCAAATTCCCGGTCAAACCCTAGATCTCCTTTAAGGCTGAAATGGTTTTCTTACGCGTTCTCCAAATTTCACTATAGAAGTTCAAAATCGGCCAATACGAAAGTTGTTCGTTATTTCCGGGAACACATTTTTCGTAATTGGCGGACATTCCAATTTTGAGTGCAAATTGGCCAAAAATCGGTTTGACTGCGCTGTGAACAGTAATTCGAGCCGTGGAAAATCTGCAACTTCGGTCGACGTTCCCGGGCAAACGGTTGATCAAAACATATGACGCCCTTTGGGAAAGTTGTAGATCTATGGCTCCTCTACAACTTTGCTTTTTGGATATTTTCGAGTATGTTGACACTTTTTGGAGTTTTGCTTGGTGGAAAACATTTAAGCCAAATGAGTTTGACACCGGACGTCGACGTCGCGCCGCTCCCGCGTCGTGCACGCGTGTGCGCCAAGCGCCTGTCCGCCACGTGCCGTCGACTCCGCGCTCCGGCGTACGGATCCTCGAATCCGTCGCGGTGGACCATACACCGTGGTCCCTCCGCCCGTGTCCGCGCTGTAAGCCGCGCCTACGCGCGCCCATGCGCCGGCCGCGCCACGCGCCGGGCCGCGGCAGCCGCCAGCCGCGCCACGCGCGCGTGCCTCCGACCCAACGCGTCGCGCATGCCGCGCGCCAAGTGGCCGCTCCCCAGGCCCACGCGCACGGTCCCAGTCAAAAACGCGAGCGCCGGCCGTCGTCGTTCTTTCTGTTCCGCGCCGCCGTTCCGCCACACCCGTCGCCGCGCGACCGGAGCAGAGCCAAGCCGAGCTAGTGCCTCCACCCATTTTCCGCCACCACCCACGAATCCTACACCTCCCCTAGCCCCCTCCGAACCTTCCTTCACCGCCCTACGCCGCGCTTTGGCGTCGCCGCCGCCGGACAGCAGGCCGCGGCAGGCGCGCCGCCCCTGCACCGCCGCCGGCTGCCACCGGTGCCGTTCCGGCCGACCCCGACCACACCACCACCTCCTTTAGCCCTAGCAAGGTGAGCACGCGACCCTAGGCCGCTCCTCCGCCCGTCTCCGGCCGGCAATCGCCGCCGGCGAGGCCCCTCGCCGCCAAGGACTCAATTGCATGGATTGAAGTCCTTCCAGGGAGTTTTTCGTAAACCAGGGACCTCTGCGTAATTTTCGTGTAAATAGTACAAGGGTCTCCCTGTAAAAGTGTTTTAGGGTTTTCAGCAGCAACTTCAAAAATTCATAGAAAATCGTAGAAAAATCATAAAAATTCAAATCCAATTTTGTTAGTTTCCTCGTGAAGAAACCTACCTTTTCTAGAAAGCATGTATAGGGTTTTTCTGTTTAGTTTTTGAATGAAAATTCAAATTCAGTTTGAAGTGTTTTTAGTGTAGTTTAAAATATACACATGCTATGGACTTGAATTTTGGATATGTTGCTCTGTATGACATGTTTGGATTTGTGAACAAAATTGGCATGAGTTTGATGTATAGATATTTAGTTATGATTTATGTAAGTTTTATGCTAGATTAAGCTTGATGCTTTTTATAGCCCCTTAATTAAACTTTTCTGTAACCACATGTGCATCCTAGGGCTTTGCCTTGTTGAGTAGTACCTCTGGTATGATGGATGTGATTTTAGGGAATTGTTTAATAGATGTTTTGGATTTAATCTTGTGTAGGAGCTTAAATTCAAGATCTGAAAAATAATTTGAATCTGCAAGCATGCTTTGGTCAGAAACTCATTCTTGGCATACATGATCTGTAGGAGAAAGTTGAGATCAAAAAGTTTATTAAATCTTTTTATATGAATTAATGTTGATTTACTAGGCTGAAATTTGTCTTTTTCGTATAAATTAATTTATAAATGATCTTAAGCTATATTTTGGTTTGAGAGCTTAAAATAGGCATATGTTGCTGTGTGCAAAAGATTAGGCTCATTTGAAGTGTTTTTGATTTAATTTGGATTTATGGTTGAAAGGCTTGTTTTAAGTAATTAAAGAAAGAAATGGAAATTAAAAGTGCTAAATTGTGAAATCATGTTTGTTTCTGTTTTTATTAATTTAAACACACCCCCTTGCTGTTTGGTGTAGTTAAGTAACTTAAATTGCTTAGATGTGCACACAATCACCATCAAAGTAGTGTTTTGCTTATCATCACACACCCTAATAATTTCTGTGAGAAAATGATAATGTTTGGATGAATGTGTCCAACAAGAGTTGGTTTTGTGGTAATTCTCCCACCTCCACCATAATCTAATGCATATGCATGTGAACGTGTAGATTTACCGGACGGGACGTACACGCTCACTCAGGAGGAGGAGGGAGCAGCTAGCGGAGAGGTGAACCAGCTTGGTGTGCAGCAAGACCTGGACCAAAGTCCAGAAGAGCCCAAGGCTAGTGTTAGTGCTGTAGTAGAGGAAGGCAAGCACCGGTTTCATCTAACCTTTTTGGGATAAAATCTCCACTTTTACTTTTCAGTATTTATTGTTTATTTTGTGCATTTACGTTTCAGGAGTTGTGTTGAAACCTAGATGCATGATCCTTAGGACTCCTATGCTCTTTTACTAGTATGTTAGGAACGCTAGTGCCATGCTTTAAGGACACGGTACAAGTCGAGTAATGACTCATTGCTCGCGAGATATAGGATGCTTATGTTGGAATCATAAGTTGGATAAATTGACTCGCTAATGTGGTAAGAGCAATGGGTTCGGTCTCGACCGAGTAGCATGGTGCTGGTCTAAGCTATTGAACGTACCAAGTGCTTGTCGGGAATGGGACCGGTAAGCCTAGTACCTAATGAACCAGTGCGGGGACTTTATCGTTACTACTCTTGAGATGCTTCTCCCGGTTTGCTCCCGGTAGTGCAAGTGTGATCCTGGACGTGCCGTGTGAGGGCGTTCCAGTAACCTTGTACTTAAGACTGTTGCGCCTGTCCCTAATCTGGGGAATGACGGGAACCACTTGGTTGGGGTAGACACTGCACTTGGTCTACCTTCTTCCGTGTATCTTGGGTTTACCTTGCAAGGATATAAATCGATCGATCGTCGGTCACTCGCCGTTATCTGAGTCGGCTTGACCACTGGCTACCCCATATTTATTTATGGAACATTTCGGATTAATATTGTTGGATGATTAATCTTGTTTGTACAACCATGCTTGCTTAGCTAGGTGCTTACCTAGAATGGTTAACATACTAGAACTTGAGCTAAAATTTGAAATTAAGGATCAACTCTTAGTTGCTTTTGGCAAAACAAACCCACCAGCCAAAAAGCCTTGCATATCTAGCTGTGTCTTTTATTTTTGTCGGGTCAGTCTTGCTGAGTATTAGTATACTCAGCCTTGCTGTTGTTGTTGTTTTCAGGTAATCTCATCTGGCCTGGATCTATTCCAGATGGGTGAGAACTTGAGTGGGAGAACGATGTTGATGAGTGATCCTCTATGGATGGCCTCCCATGTGTATCTTTCGCTAGTTTTATTTCCGCTGTTTAAACTCTGAAACACCTTTACTTTCATGTACGAAAACCTGGTTTGTAATAATGTGAACTTATGAACTTTTATGTAATGTAATATCGTACTCTGGTCCCGCCTTCGTGTGGGCTTAGCGCATAAATCGATCCTGTGCAAGTGATTTACCGGGCATGCCCCGGCAGAGGCGACAGAATAGTTCTTTATTATTGCTTAATGGCCACGTGGACCGGCTTAGGCGATAATACGGAATTATTTTGGGCGGTTCTGTCACAGACACAGCACTCCTGCCGCCGAGCCAGCCCTCCCCTCCCCTGTCGCCGCTGGAGAGGCCTGCTGGGAACTCACACGGGCCTCTAGGACGGTGGCAGTGGGGCTTCTTCGGCCGAGGGTGTCATCTCCGGGGCGGTGAAACGACGTGAAGAGACCCTCGTCGGCCATGGCGACCGCGGCGGCATGGGGTCACGGATCCAGTGCTCCCACAGCCAGATCTAGCCGCCTCCTTGCTGGATCTACAGCGAGTGGGCGTGGAGCTGCGGCGAACGCGGGAGGCTGCAAAGGTCAACGGCTGGCTTGTGGTCGTGGCGGAGCGGTGGCGACCGCTGCGTGGCCACGATGGCGTCCAGTGCATGGGCGTGTGTCCGCGGCGCAGCGGCTTCTGATGCACGAGCGTGTGGCCTGTGCGACTGCAACAACGTCCGACGTCCGGCGTGCGGGTGCGTGGCAGCGAGGGCCGACTCCGAGCCCTCGGTGAGCGGTGCGGCACCGCCCCGACGCAGCGTCGTGGTGGCGCGGTGGCCGCCGGCCCTGGCGCGTGCGATGCGGCACCGTGGTGGTGCACGTCCATAGCGTTAGCGGCGGGGAGTGCGGCAGCGGTGGCTGCCTCGACACGTCTATGTGTCGGGGCGGGTAGCTGTTGGCTGCTACGGCTTGAGGTTGCAGCTCTGGTGGGCTGGTGGCCGTGCGACTGCTGACGACGGTTGTGTGGATGTCGCGTGCGTAGGTGTGGTGGCAGTTGCAGTGGCTGGCGAGTTAGCCGACCCGGTGTGGGCGACGCGACAGACGACGCTAGTGGAGGCGGTAGAGTGGATGCGACAGAGGAGTGATGTTTTGGCAGCGCGGCGCGTTGTTTGCGACGGAGGTGTCATGCGGGCGTGCGGTGTGGCTGGAGCGCCACGTCGTGCTTGTACAGCAGAGGTTTATGCTCCGAGCAAAAGCCTTATCGCGGCGGTGTCCTCGGACGTCGCTCTCCCCGTTGGGGCCTCATTCAGGAGTTACACCCGTGGTGCACTTTGGTCTCTAGGTGAAAACCCTGTCCTGCCTGGATGAGCGACGGCGGCGCCACTGGCGTCATTCCCTCTTTGGAGGCGTCGGCTCTTGAGACCTCGCTCGGCTGCTGTGATGTCGGTCCCCTGCCATGGTTGTTTCGGTCGCCGTGTCAATCCTGTTGTGGGACGGGCAGGATGGGGGTTGCCTTCCTCACGCGTAGACGACGAGGCGGAGGTACATGGTGGCGTGCTCGAGGCTGTTGGGCTGGAGGCCGCGCGAGGATGGGGAGGTCGACCTGAATCGCCACCGTTGTCTCCTTCAAAATCCGGCCGCTCCCATCGTCCTCCGCCGCCGGTGAGCAGCTCCACGAGTTCCCCTTGACCTCCTCTTCCGAATCCTCACCTCGGTCAAATCCCCTGCCCATCAAGTCGCCGGCAGCCCCCTGCCATCCTCCTCCGGTCCTCCCTTTCATTCTCTGGCTCCGTCTAACCTCCTCCTTCCCGCGAAGAGAGAGGACTGCGATTTGGCACGAAGAGGAGGGCGGGAGGGATCCATGCCGCGGATTCCGGCGATTTGGCGAGGCGAAGGAGCTCGCCACAGGAAGCGAGCCGTGGGGGCAGTTTGGCGAGGCGGATTACGAGGAGGAAGAATGACGAGGTTGTTGATTCTCTTCTTTTTTTTCTATATTTTAGCGACGCAAAACAGTTTAAAGGAGCTATTGGAGTTGCTCTAATCTGGCTCTACTATGTACAATACTTAGTAATGTACGTAGTACTGTAATCATGTAAAGTGTTTTCTTCTACTTTTTTAATTAAAATAGAGTATTTTTATCTTCAGTTGCCATATTTTGGCAGGAGTTCGGTCTTCGTTGCTGGTTGACAGGCCAAGAGCCTAGGAGGCTGCGCTTGGGGGCCCACATGTCGGCGGAACAACACGGCCGTTCTGACCGTTGGAAGACGGCCGCGATCGGAACGTCCAAATGGGGAGACACATATTGGCCTCTTGGGCCGTGTAGCGTGCGACTTCAAAGCCGGCACAGGGAATGAGGAAATACCTTCATATACTCCGTACGCTGCTACAGAGTACTGACTGAGTGCTACTCCCTCCGTCCATTATTGTTGGTCGTTAGGAAAGCGTGTCTGTGAGGGAAATCACTGATCCGGCGACCAACAAAAAGGATGGTGGGAGTAGAGTTTTTTCTTATTCGTCCCCTCGTCGCCGGTTGCCAGATTTTGGCAGCAGTTCGGCCTTCGATGGAACCTGATGATACTTGGGCCACGAAATTTGACGATTTCCCTCCACTCTCTTCGTTGCTGGTTGACAGACCGACCAGTGGGATCTTCCATCAACATATTACTGATGTGTCACCTGCATGGGCTTTTTGTCAACGATCGTGGACGAGCATTCGGTCCTGGCTTCTCATTTCTCAAGCTCATATATTTTCCCCCTTTTGACAGGCGCCTGCAATATAAAATTCCTTCTAAAGAAAACCCGATGTCCTTGCAACAAACCGGGATGACGGTGTGCTGTGCAAACAATTAATCATCAGGAATTCCACTTGGCCGGCTCGAGCATTTTTTGATATCTTAAATCCTCTGTTTCCTGTCGGCGGCAACGCTTCGTCCTTGTTCGTCAGAATTCTGAATCTGAACCTGAACCTGAACCTGGGACACGTCCTCTGCTGACTTCCTCCCAGATAAACTTTTCTTACGCCCTGTTCGCTTGGTTTATCAGCCACCAGCCAGCAATACTTTTCTCTCAGAACAAACCAGCTACCAGCAACCAATCAGCAGTACTTTTCTCTCAGAACAAACCAGCACCAGCCATCAGCCACCAGCCAAACGAACAGCCGGGTAAGGTTAGTTCTCCGTAAACGGCTACCACGGCACACGGAAAAGGCAACCTCTTTTCGTTCACCTGGTGTAGGCTGGTACCACTGCACTAGCTGCTACACTGTCAATCTGTCATCAGCCCATGCCATGGCAAATCGATCTTGCATCGTTTGCTGCTGGAATCGGAGACAGCATCAGCCGAATTATTTCGGCATACAGTTTCTTGCAAGAGTGTGGTAGAAGCAAGCCATGGCAGATTGGAAGTTTTTTTTTCTTTTCTGAAATCATGTCCCCTGCGCTGTTGTTTTCAGTCCGTGAGCTTCCATCCATGCTGCCGCCCAACGGGAAAGGCACGCATGATGAGCACCTGACGTTTCCGTCTCGGTTTACGTGCAAACCACTTGGG
The DNA here is from genome assembly GCA_036936925.1 of Cenchrus fungigraminus. Classification (NCBI taxonomy): domain Eukaryota; kingdom Viridiplantae; phylum Streptophyta; class Magnoliopsida; order Poales; family Poaceae; genus Cenchrus; species Cenchrus fungigraminus. Next base: position 57,972,391 of record CM072776.1, on the reverse strand, counting down.
CTAATCACTCTGTCACCACATGTGTCAGGATAAGCACTTGAGCCGGATGAAACGGAACGTTGCAGTACTAATTATTTTACATTTTTTTGCAGCTGATGACCATATAATACTCCAAGGTTTTATAACACTGTACATCTGCCTGATAGAAAACAGAGATTCTACGAACCAGCAGCATGTCGGAATGTTGGGGAAAGTCAACGTGGGAGAGCACAACATGTTGGCAAGTACTAGGCAATTCAGAAAGAATTTTTTTACAAATTTTGTAGGAAGCAAAAAATTAAATTCACGTGAGGATATGGTCTCTGGATGTTGCTCCTTTATTTCGAAACAAAGAGAAAATGATGATGTTCTTCTCTTGTGTAAAATATGCACGATTACGAATTACCTACTCGCAAAGTCAAATCCAAATCATGCAAGCCATTATTCGATTATAAAGTAAAGTAATATTTCAGCATCTCCATTTCCAGATTTTCCTAAAAGGAAAAAAAAGAGATCTAGTATCTATCTATTTTTTCAAACAATATCTAGTATCTATCTCTTGTGACACAAGAAGTTATAAATGTGAAGATCTCATGATGAGATATGATTTCCTAAAATTTGGTGTGATAAAATCTCGGCAGGCGCTCTCGCATGGATTCCGCAACGGGCTACTGCACGATCAGAGGGCGTCTGAATTTCGAAAGGCGGTTGCTTTATTCCGCAACCTTTTCCTCCCCGTGTTTGTTAGGATCCTGGCCCCGCTGCCGCCCCGTTCCTGTGTCCGTTGATATCAGATCGGACGGCGAGCAACTACCCGAACCCCACCCCGCCGCCACCTGGCCCTCGCCGCGCCTGCAGGCGGCGCAGCGGCCGGCAGCAACCAACAGCTCAGCTCACGTCCGTGCTGTTCCGTTGTGTTCTGCAATCTGCCCACCACCACCACCTCCTCCACTTCGTCGACTTCTTCCCCCAACCGTCTCTCCCTCCCCTCCTGCCTCCGCCTCAAAGCCCCCTCCTCCATGCCTTGACGACGCCATTGGTAGCTTCGCCTGTTTGGTGAAGAGCAGGGGGAGCGAGAGGAAGGGGGGTTAGGGCTAGGAGGGAGGAGGTCGCGGGAGGAAGGGGAAAGAAGATGTTTGACAGCTTGCTCAACTCCAAGTTCTACAACAAATGGTACCGGAAGATTCGCCCTTCTTTTTAGGTTTCTTTATTGGTTCTCGGGCTGCTCTGTTCCGGTTCCAGTTGGATTCGTTCTTGCGGCTGCTTTTCCTCGGATGAGTCTACTCGGGTTCTTCGGTCTTCTTGGTTTCTTGCGCTATTTTCTATCTCTTTCCTTCTATTTTCTGGGATTGCTCAATGCGGGTCTCCCCTACCTGACGATTTGGTTCCGTTTATTTGGCTTGGGCGAGAAAAGCGGCTTCTGTTCTTGGATTGCGCTAACCAATCTTTGGTTTCTTGCACCATGGATGCAGCAAGTACGCGTTCAAATGCATCCGGACGCGGATGGTCCCCATACGGCGCAAGAAGCACGCCATGATTCGATTCCTCAAGAAGGACGTCGCCGACCTCCTCGCCAATGGCCTCGACACCCACGCCTTCGGACGGGTACGTTCATCCAGGCTGTCTCTTGCTAAACATTGGGGTTACGTTGCTCTAGCGTCACGAATGATGCTTGTTCTCGGGGCGAAAATGCGAATTGGGGAGGAAGTTGTCTCGGGTGTTGAATTGCTGAAAGCCGCTCTAGTTTCTCTTCCTTTTCGATTTGAAAAAGTCTCACTATTTGGTGCAAAGGTTTGACTGGTCGGTTGTCTAAATGTGGTTAATTTGGTAGAGGTGATTCTGTTTCCTGGCTATAATTTCGATCTGGAACGCAGATGGATGGGCTGATGGTTGAGTTAAACCATGCTACTTGCTATGATATGATCGAGGAGTTCTGTGATTACATCGGGAAGCAACTGGGCAACCTTCAGAAGCAAAGGTAAATTCAATCAAGTCAACTGACATTTGGTTTTGATTTATTCTTTCTGTTGTCAACGATTAGCAATCATGGTAGCACTGAGGAATTAGTCTATGAAATGCATTGTTAACGTGCAAGAGGGTTGGTTATGAGTCTTATGGTGACCCCATGCTTTTAGGGGCCCTGGCTATTGCATTTGTTAAGTAGTAATTAAGACAGTAGTACAGGAGTATTAGCATTCATAGTATGTATCTATATATACAGTCTATCTATTATCTATATGATATATATGCCTGTCCGCCTTGTTGTTACTGAAGTGTTGGGACTTCATTTAGTCAATACCAACTAGCCATTACTAGCATGCTCAGAGTTCAAATTGAGAAGCACTTCCAATTGTCTTGACAGTCAAATAATGACGATGACTGCATTTGTGTTTCTTTCTTTCTTTCTTTCCAAACAGGGACTGTCCCTCAGAATCCAGAGAAGCCGTGTCAACTCTTATTTTTGCTGCTGCTCGGTTTCCTGATCTGCCTGAGCTGTGCGACCTGAGGCACATGTTCACAGAGAGATACGGCAACTTTGTTGAGCCTTTTGTTAGCCTCGAGGTGTGCAAGATTTTGTTGTTATTGAATTGCTTTATGCTTTTGTGGTTCTCTGTTTTACATATTAACAGTATTAATTCTGATCCTTATGCCTGCAGTTTGTTCGGAAACTTGACACTACAGAATTCACGAACGAGGAAAAGTTGCAAGTTATGCAAAGTATTGCTGAAGAACTATCTGTCAGTTTTGATGCCAAGGAATTGAAACTCAAGTTATGGACCGTGCAAAAAACTGAACATGTAAGTGCTCCTCAAATTTACTACCTGAATGATGATTAGGGAAACTTATATTTGTCCTTAACTTGGAATCACGGAACATGTTTTTCGTAGGATATGCTTGAGAAGATTTCAAGGAATCCAGCAGAGCCAGCAATGCTTTTATCCAACAAGAAAAAGTGTGGTGGGGATGCTCCATATGAAAAACAAAACAAGACGCTTGAGGATGGTTCAATCAAGCCAGCAGAACTACCAATGCCTTTATCCAGCAAGCAGAAGGGTAATGAAGATGCTCCACGTGAAAGAAAAAATAAGGATATGCTTGATAAGGGTTCAAGGAAGCAAGCAGAACGAGCAATACCTTCACCCAACAAGCAGAAGCGCAATGAGGATATTCCATACGGAAGACAAGATAATAATATGCTTGAGAACAGTTCAATCAAGCCAGCAGAACTAGCAACACCTTTATCCTGCAAGCAGAGAGGTAATGAGGATGCTCCGTGTGAAAGAAGACATGGTGCTAAACCTGCATGTCGTACTGAGAAAGTGGAAATACACATGAACCCAAGAGATATTCAGGTTGTTGTTGATGGCATTGGTTTAATTGATGAGAATTCCATGAAGCAGCAATCTGATAAATCTGATGAGAAGGAACATTTGCAGAAATCAGTATCTCCAGTGGATACTAACAGAAGGAACACCCATAAAGATGTTAAGAAGCTTAACAGAAGAGATGGCCGCCCTTCCAAAAAGGAGCTGATGGAAGCAGTGGAGCTTGATCTCAACGGTCTACCTAAGAAGGGTTTTGGTGCAGTCAAGTTTCCTGAAACAGAAAGCAACATTACAGTTCATCTAAATGCTAGGTCAAAGGTGGCTGTGAAAGAACAGTGTGTTGAAAAAGAGAATGAGGAAGCTGCTCGCCACCACTCGTTACGACCTGGTGGTCCTGATCTTAGCAGGAAACATGCAGATCCAGTGCTAAGAGCTCAGCATCCAGTGAATCAAGGATGTCCAGTGAGTCCGTTGAATGGTAACAGAAACAAAGGTCCTCATGCTAAGCTGAATGGGGCAATTTTGAAGAATCCTTCTGGAAAAGAAGCAAACAGTGGTTTGTTGTATGGCAAACCACAACATTTCACTGATCTGGGAAATGGGCCAAAAGGACAAGGAGTGACTGGCAGGACAACAACTATGCGACCTCCTTATGTTAAACCAAAATCTAGCATGCAGCCTGTAAATGATGATCCTGAAAAGCAAACTCCAAGTGATTGCAGCAAGCACAACATCTCTGGACAAATTGATCACATGGTCGACAAAGATGTGCTTCGACCTGTTTCTGTCAGAAGGAGAACAGCAAAGCCGCCAGCTCCTGTTAATGCTTATGGTGACGCGCCTAACCAAACACCCAGCAGTCACACAAGCCATTCTAGCAGGCAGCCAGGTGCAAAATATGACCATGACCCAAATGGCAATGGGATTGCTGATGAGAGAACTCCTAGTAGACGACCAAAGCACACAGGAAGGAAGAATGGAGCCTTGAACGACGACTATGACAGGTTCATGCAGAGTAGGCAACCAGAAGCAGATGATTCTGCTATTGATTTTGGTAATCTCTTGCCTCGAAACGCAAATGGACAGAGGAGAGATAAAGGCAGAGGCCATGGAGACCTTGATGAGGAGGAAAGGATGATGGACAAGCTCCTGATGCATTATAGCAAGAAAGGTTTGGATGCAACCAACAAAGCCGATAATGAGCAAAAGATTTCCTTGCATACTCCGGGTAGAGCTATCTCGCTTCCGCCCGAACCCATTGGCCCTGGCGAAGAAGTTAAGATTCCTGCTCGGTCAACCTCGCTGCAGCCAGACGGTCCTAGGGTTGTGCGTGTGCACCCCAAAATGCCAGACTTTGATGAACTGGCTGCCCGGGTCAATGCTCTGAGGAAGGCTTGAGGTTGCTCAAGATTGCCTTTGGCTTGTGTGCACGTTCTTTCAGCTGAAGAGTTGACCCTTTGTTGACAGTTACTAAGTCACTCGAGTCATTGTGTCTCTGCAGTTCCTAAAAGAGATTAAAAAGATTTGTGAATGCATTTTTTTCTCTTTTGATTTTTCTGTTAGATTTTTCTATAGTGCACTTGCTATAGGTTTTCCTTGGCACCAGTCGTTTGTGCAGAATAGGAGCACTGGTTTGAGGATCTACACGAAATATACAGTCGATAGGGAGTTCCATTGGTTATTCTTTATTTGATAGGGGTTGGATTTGATAATACTGTATCTTCGCATTTGGTGTACTATTCACAAATTCATATGATGGGATGTCTGTAAATATTGTTGATCAGTCTCAGTGATTCTCTCCAACTGGCCAAAAGTTTGTTTGAGTCTGCTGTAAGCCTGTACTGACAGAACTGCATGGAATACTTCTACATTCCCAGTTCACTTGCGTCATGCCTTACAAGAGGTACATTTTTTGATTGTATGTTTTGTCTCACCTGTTGGGAAAGAAAACAGAACGCATTTCTACAGGTACACTTGGCTCCTACACTCTGTTCTTATTTTAGCTGCAGGCCTGCAGTGTTGATTAATTTGGAGAAGAGGTCAGATTTAGCCCGAGTATTAAACTTTTACGAGCCTAAATGGCGGCGGCCACTTGTAATGTCACTCTACCTTTTTCCTAAACCATGGGGGAATCTTACCAACCTCTCAAACAGTGGGCTCTGCGTAGCAGAAGCAACAGATCCCGAGTGTTGAGATCAGAGTGCAAATGGTTAGCATTGCAATGCAAGTTTCCAATTACAAATCGAGTACATTTTTTCGCCGGTCTAGCCAATCGAATCCGCAGCAACCAGGAGCACAAGATACTGCTCGTGGCAATGCGCATGTCGTCCTCCAGCATCGCTGGCCAGTGGCCGCTAGCAGAGGCACCGCATGACGCCGACGACGAAGCTGGCGATGCAGTCCTGGCCCCGGCCGTCGCGGCCATCGAGCGCGTCGTCCCGTACGAGCCGCTCCTGGCCCCGGTTCCTCGGCAGCGCGCCCGCGCGGTGCAGGATCGTCGCCGCCGCGGCCGCGGGCCCGCCGGCCGCCACGCGCGCCGCGAATCGCGCCACCGGCCTCAGGAACAGCGGGAGCAGGGCCTGTGCACGATGAGCATATAACAAGAGAACGTGTCAGCACAGCAACAGCAGCGGTGAAACCACGGCGACGGCGCTGCACGACCGGCCGCCGCGCCTTGCATAACCAAAGACCACCAGAGACCCTCACCATGCGCGATGATGACTCGGGACAATGCCGCGGCTGGAAGGCGTTGCCAATTGGCAGCGGAGATGTCACCTCGAAGACCGTCGCCGAGAACGCAAAGGCTGCAGATTTCTTTGGAATTCTTTGATGTCGACGGCTCTTCGTCAGAGCTCCGTTCACTGATGCGTGCGTATATATAAAGCCGGGGCGACGCCGGTGAGCCAAGGCCGAGCGCAGGCGCGAGCCGTCCGATGCGTGCGTGCCCGTGCCCGTGCCCCCGTGGCGACGCAAAACGGTTGGCGGTGGCTTGCGCGGCGCCCACCGTGTGCGCCAGCCGTCCGGCCGCGCCGTACTACGGACAAGCAACGGCCGTCGTCGTCCCGAACCACCCAGACGAGCCTATCTCAGGGGCTTCACCGCGCGGCCGGGGCGGTAGCCCATGCAGCCCCTCGGCCCGTTTCGTCACCATGTATGTAGGCGTCTTCCCTTTCGGCGGCTGCCGCCTGGCTATGCTTCTGCTCCGCGTGGCGGCGCCCCTGCGTGCGTGGTCAGCAGCCACGGGGGGGTTTGGTTTTTCGTCGACGTTTTTTCTTTTGGGTGGTTTCGTATCGCCTTCATTCGAGGGATGGATATCGTGAGGGTGCCTGGATTAGAGATCTACATGTACGGTGTACCGTACACGTACGGTGACTTATCAGGAACGATAAACATAGCATGGATAAGTATACGGTCACATGATCAACGCTGAAGTTCACATTTAGCTTGGGATGGAGTGAGTAACAGGAGAAGCGACCGCAAAAAAGAAAGTTGATAAAGGAGGAGCAAACACTTTATGCATGTTGTAAAGTGATTTTTTAATGTTTATATTTGTTTTTACAATTTTTTAAAATATATGTCCAAATAATTTTTTTTGCAAAACTATACTATTGTCGCCTTCAAACAAACCGCCGTTTGAAACGGCGGCAGGGGCACCTACTGCTATATGAAACATCAAAATGATTTTAGTTGGAAAAAGTTTGAACTACAAAGTTGTAGGTCTCGACAGAACTACAACTTTCATATAAATTTTATTTGCATCCGAGTCCATGTGAAAAAATTATGAAATTTTGAAGGTAAGGATGCTATAGTACCTGACAGGTTACTGTTCGCTTCAAACGACGGTTTTAGGGTGCCGCCGTTTGAAACGGTGATGATGGTAAAATTTTGCAAAATTTTTATTCGACATATTTCTTAAAAAATCATTAAAAATTAAATAAGAAAATTGTAAATCACAATCACATAATATTGACAAACACAGCCCAGGATGTTTTTATGGGACTTCAAAATCCAAGAAAAAATTCAGCCCATTTAGTTAGGCACGGTACATGGGCCAAATGCACCCACCATTCCCGAGGAAAGCCCGGCCCTAGCTCCGCCGACCGGAAGATGCCAAGATTCCCACCCACGGCCTCGCGCGGCTCGTGCACGCAACCTTCCGGTCCGTCCATCTATAAACGCCGTTCGCTCGCCCACCTCGCTCGTCTCCTCCAGCAGTCTCGCTCGCTCGCCTTTCCCCACCTTCCCCGTCGACGCGGCGCCCGCCAAGCTAGGGTTTCGTGCCCCGCTCGCCCGATCCGCCCCGTCCGCCATGTCGAAGCAAGGTGCGTCGGTCTGCTCGCTCCCCTACCTCCTCTTGCGCGCGCGTGTTTCGCGGGATCTGGTCGCTGTTCGGCGCCGATCGGCCCGATTTGGTTCCGGACTGATGGGGGTTTGGGGGGTGGTGGTGTTGCAGGAGGGAAGGCCAAGCCGCTGAAGGCGCCCAAGGTCGACAAGAAGGAGTACGACGAGGTATGCTGCTGCGCGTTGTCATCTGCTTCCATTCCGTTGCGCGTTTGGTTGGTTGCCTGATTAGGGATCTGCGCTTGTAGTCTCTGATCGTAGGGTTTGACTGCTGATGCAAACACAATAAGATCAGTTCATGTTTGGTGGTTGGTCCGTAGCCAGTAATTCTTAAGGCTAAGGGAATTTGGCGAATTGCTTAAAAACTGTGTACTCATTACCCTCCGTGACAACTTTTGGTCAATTTGGCTCTTGGTGCAAACTGCAAAGGCACTAAGTTCAGTTCATGATTGGTGGTTGGGTCAGATCTAGTAGTTCTTAACGCTAAGCAGAATTTGAGAAATTGCTTAAAAACTCTGTCTTTGGCAACCTTTAAGTGTATCTAGAAATTGAGGATTCATCCTGATTGCAATGTTTCTAAACTGGGTGCATCTTCCACTTGATTGTTAGGCATTGTGCTATTGAAGAGCTGTTTCTTTGGTCTATCCTATTCTCATGTTTGTGGATGGAAATTCATGTCTTAAGTCAAAGAGAGAATGTAATTATATAATGGGAAGGAAAAATGGTAACTGTTTATGTAGGTTCTTTTGCTGGAACGCGTGACAGTCAAGTCCATTGATAAATAATGTGTCTCCACTTGACATCATTCTGATATCATCTATCTTTGCAGTCTGATCTTGCGTACCTGCAGAAGAAGAAAGATGAGGAAAAGGTGAGACCAGCATTCAATTTTAAATGGTACTTGTTTCTTCCGTTGTGATCCTTATTTGCTGACAGAAGGTTTGTCTATGTTGCTGACAGGCGTTGAAGGAGCTGAAGGCTAAGGCACAGAAGGGTGCGATTGGCGGCTCTGGCCTGAAGAAAAGTGGGAAGAAATGAGTCCCATATCTTTGATACTTGGGAAATGATAAACCTATATGTGATGCGTTTCACCAAATGTGATTGTAACAAAACTATTTTAAGTGGTTCTGTGTTAGTAATGTCGCAGTTGGTTGCTTGATCTGAAGATGATGTCTGCTATGATGCAGATTATCTATTGATAATAACGTGGCATTCTAAGATGTTGCCTTTTCAATTTATTTGTGCTGATTTTTTCATTTCCACTTTAATGCCTTGCTCAATAAGTAACTTGTTTGCTTGATCCATTTTTATGTGAAGCTTTGTGCCTCCATCTATTATTATTTAAACTTATCTGTCATCTGTTAAAAGTTTGCATGCTTGCATGTCGTATACAGATCCCTTGGATCAAAGAAATTGGAAAAGTTTTCATGCTTGCATGGCATATACAGATCCAGAAATTGGAAAAGTTTTCATGCTTGCATGTCATATACAGATCCTTAGATCAAAGAAATTGGAAGGTGTGCTTTATAGTCTTTAAAAGGAGAATGTTCTCTCATTGTTAAGCACCTGTATGAAATTTAATCCCGTCCAATATAAACTAGTATTGAAGTGAGTTGTGACTTGTTTTGCTGACTTCAAATATTCTATCAAAGGACCCGTAATCTTTTTTAAAGTAATTTTGATCTTAATGAAGTGAGTTGTGGCTGGTTTTACTGATTTCAAATATTCTACCAAATACTCTATCCGTAATCTTTTTAAAGTAATTTTGATCTTAACGAAGAAAAGGCATGCTGCACGGTGGTATGACTCGTTGAAAGCTAATCTTTAAAACACGTGAGCTTCTTTAGAAGCAAAAGTGTGCATTACAAGGCTGGTTATTTTTGTATGGATACCTTAAACGCACGTTTGGCAAGCGTGCATACTGATATAGTGATCTACTCAACATGATGTGTAGCAATTGACTAACTTGAGAATATGATAATTTTGGAGGCCACGCCAATCCAAAATTTGTGCCAAATGAGTGCAGACTACTCTCTTTGTCATGTAAAGAGTGCCTCTTTAGAAAATTTCACACAATAATGGTGAGAAATATCTATATTACCCCTAACAACTAATACTAATTGTGATTGGGAATCATGTTGTTTTTTTTAGCAAGGGAATCATGTTGTTTGTTTAGTTTTATGAATCCTAAATAAATATGCATGCATTTGGAACTAACAAATAACTAGGTGATACCCCGCGCGTTGCTGCGGGAATTTAAAAACTAACATTTTAAGATGAATTTTAAAAGTAGAAAAATTAATATGATTGCAAGACAACATTATTTTACAAATGACATTGCTAATAAAGTTAGAGCAGAGGATAAGAGGAGGATATACTTTACCTGCATGAACACAGATTGCATTTCACGTTTTTCCTGTGTTGTGAAGGGTAAAAATCTATACTATAAGGAGCGAAGACAATTGAAAATAATTCTCACCCAAAGGGAAACATACCCACCTCTCACAAATCTCACAAAAGACCCACCTGTCAGGCCGGGTCCACTCAAAATTGGACGACGAACGACGAAACTACGAAAATTTTCATCACTGCAAATTGTTTCTGCCGATTTTCGCTTGTTTTTCTCACCGTGCGTCGGGCTTACCCGCCCGCCTATACCCACGCCCGACTTCTCCGCGTCGATCACACACACACCTTTCCTTTTGTAACACCCTAAATTTCAATTATTGCTTTTAATAAAATTTTGCTTAGCAACAAATGCTTGTTTAAGGATTTTTAAGGTTTTATTTAATTTTTCTAGGCATTTAATTATCTTCTTAATTAAATTAATGAACTATAGGAGTTTACTGTTGCATTCATGCTGGAGCATTATTTTTGGTTGCTTGAATTCGAATTTATGTTTGAATTCATTTGCTTGAGTCCTTTTTCAAAAATATCAAATCTATCTTTCTTCTCCTTCCCCCTTTCTTCCTTTTCTTTAGTTTCAGCCCATCAGCCAAAGTCCTGCGAAGCTCCCTGGACTTCCTTTGTTTTTGCTGCGTGCGCCGCTCAGCCAGCAGGCCGCCGCTTTGATTCGGCCCAGCACTGGCCCGCTCCACCTCCTTTTCCCCCGCAGCCGCTGCCAAGTGGGGCCCGGCCGTCATCTCCTTCCTCAGGTCGACCCCGAGCTCGAGCTGGAGTCCGACCGAGCCAATCCGCCTCCCGCGCCGCGTCCTGGTTCCGGGCCCGCACGCCGAGGCCGCCCCTTGGTCTACAAAGCCGTCGCCACCTCTCCGCTCTATCCTTTTCGCCCCAATCCCTAAACGTCAGCGCCGCCGCGAGCTCCAAACCCTAGCTCCCGCCGCCACCATCGATCTCCTTGGCCGTTGCCCTTCCTTCAACGTGGAGTAGCTCCGGAGGTTCGCGTGGAGGTGAGGAAGCTACACGTGCCGCTTGTGGACGTCCTCGTGCCCTACATCGCCGGCAACAGATCGCCGGAGTCTGCCGTCCGCCTCGTCGAGCCGCAGGCTGCCGTCGTCGCCTCCGCGCTCGTGTAAACCCCCTGTTCGAGTTCACCGTGTTTCCAGCTCTGCCTCTATGCGAACCACATCACAAATCGAGGCTTGAAGCTCAAGATCGAGAACCTCCGGCGAGGCGCCGCCGCTCGCCGCCGCGCGCCGCCGTATGTTTCCGCCGCCGCGCGCAGCCACTGCCGTCCGCCATCCATCTCGCGATCTGCGGTCCAGATCGGTCTAACCCCAGGTCAAAACCAAAGGGGTACCTGTCAAACCGTCTGTGCGCTGCGCGTTTTGGTAAAAAGCCCTGAAAGGACCTTGATGTCGCCTAGAGGGGGGGTGAATAGGCGTGACGACCAAATTAAACTCTTCTTCCCCGAACACTTGGCTGACAGTGTTCCATCGGTCAGACCGGTGGTGATGACCGGTCAGACCGGTCAAGCACTGGACTTCACAGGAGGCACCGGTCAGACCGGTGCACCTCACCGGTCAGACCGGTGTAGCACAGAGCACCTGCAAAAACAACTTCAAGCACCTCTTGACTTCTAGCACGAACCAAACTTGGTGAGTGGCCTTTGTAGATGATCACAAGCAAGGTAATGAGCCCTGCACACACAAGTAGGACACCCAAGTAGATCGAAGCGGAAGCAAAATAAATATGCTAGAAAAACAACTTAGAGAGTCAAACCACCCGAAGAAGCAAAGGATTTGTTTCCCGAAGTTCACCACCCACTAAGGAATGGCTACGTCTCCGTTGAGGAGCTTGTAAGGGACAATTCCCACAACAAGCCGGGTCTCTTTCAACCACTTTCCTCCTTTCCACTAAGGGGATCTTTTCCACGAAGAGGTAAGATCGCAGCCCTTACAAACTTCCCGCTGCTCACCACAATGTTGGGAGCTAGCCGGCGACGCCTAGCCATCTAGGAGGCAAACCTCCAAGAGTAACAAACACTTCAAATCTTGTAGACGCGAAACCAAAGTGCTCAAGCTATGGAAATGCTCTTGTTAGCTCACAAGGTCGCTCTTGAGCTCACTCTCTCAACCCAACACAAAGAGTATGGCTTGAATCCACAGATCTCACAAAGAAAGGGTTGGGGAGAGCCACTAAGGCTTGGAGCTTGTTAGAAATGGCTTGGGACCTCAGCAATGTCACTAGAAACAGCAACCTTCAACTGAAGAAGGCTTGGGGTATTTATACCCCTCAAAGGAGAAAACTAGCCGTTAGTCCACGGGCGGCACCAGTCAGACCGGTGCGTTCGAAAAACTAGCTGTTGGGGCTAGCGGCACCGGTCAGACCGGTGCCCCTGACCGGTCAGACCGGTCAGGCCCGAGATACCCCCAAAACCCTTTCTATGATTCTAACACTTCACCAAAGAGATGAAGTGACTTAGGTTAGATTAGGAGGGTTTGTTAGCACACTCTAAGGCTAGATCTCACTTAGGTCAACTAATGAGCACTTTGACTTGGTCAACTCGCTAAGTTGCATCCCTCTTGATAGTACGGCATACTTGAGCTAATGACTTAGGATCTTTCCATCTAGCATAGGAATGCATACTTGGATCCATAAGTCACTCCATATTGCCAATCTTAACATGTTGATGACTTGCATTGCTTCCCTCAGTTAAGGTTTGGATATGATACTTGGAGACCCCACAGATGCTAGAACTTCACCTTAGCAAAACACGCAATGGCGGCCTAGCTAGGGCCCCAAAGATTGCTTAGTCCCTCACCCTAGACATCTCGGTTGATCTCTTCATCACTTACCCAATCCACTTTTGAGTTCCACTTTGCTTCATACACAATTAACCTTCATTTGAAAACCCGCTTCAAATGCTTGATCTTGATTGATAACGAATGTGCAAGCTTCCAAAATAGAACCATAATGTGTACACTCATCCTTATGTCCTCTTTCAACAAACACATGAAGCCTTGCACTTGACTTAGAGAATTACCATCTTCTCTTTTATGATCCTTGTAAATTTAATCAAGCTACGTCTTCATATGGGAGACCATGAATTGACCTTCTCAAATTATCCCAATATTTATCTTCATTTATTGCTTGATATTTGTCACTTATGCATTAGGATCATCCATATATTTGTCTTTTCCAATGTGAGCCATATAATATTCATCCATAAATAAATACTCCAATAAATACCCATGATTATATAAATAAAACCTGCTCACAATCTTGGACAAATACATTAGTCCTTTAATCGCTTTGTCATTCAATTCACCAAAATCCACTTAGGGGCCTAGATGCACTTTCAATCTCCCCCTTTTTGGTGATTGATGACAACTCGATTAAAGCTTACAAATAAAACATTAGAGCGCATTTAGATTCTTAGATATAGCTAGAGCTCCCCCTTAATTTGTGCTTTGACTTGAATTTCAAAAATTTGGCCTTAAATGCTAATTGCACAAATTTGGGAGAAAGCGCGTGTGAGCTCCCCCTATATCTTAGAATCAGTGGAGTGCAACATGTGTAAGCGATAAAATAAAAACCGTGATGCGTATGACAAGATATGCACAAAGCAAAGAACACGAGTACTGACTAGGCAGCACCGGTCAGACCGGTGCCCCCGACCGGTCAGACCGGTCAGGTCCAGCCAGCACGCCTGACTAGGCGGCACCGGTCAGACCGGTGCCCCTGACCGGTCAGACCGGTCAGGTCCAGCCAGAGCACAAAGCAAAAGGTGTGCGTGCTATTTGGTTCAAAGTGATCAGGCCGGGGTTGCAAGCCGGCTCAGATCACTTTGCTCCATTTAGCCAACACAAACAATACATCATTCAATACAAGCATCACAATCTAGCAATAAAGTCGCTTAATTATTACAATAAAGGTTCAAACACATAGTAGCACTCACACAAATGTTCTCAAGTCCACTAAGATAAGGTTCTAGCTTATTACACAGCTGCTCTCAACAGCCAGCCAGCACCGGTCAGACCGGTGCAACACAGACAGCAACACTGAGTTTAAGTCTTTAATCCAAATCTTCTCCCCCTTTGTCATCAAGCATCCAAGAAGGGCCTGGAGAAGAAGTAGCCGTCGATCACTGTCCCTGAGATCCGTCTCCTGGTTGAGAGCTCCCTCCTATTTGAGAAGTGTCAAAAATCCAATGCATAGGAGAGTTTAGGTAAATGGAATCAGAGATAGTGATTTCAGAGGGATGAGCTATAGGAGCACTATCTTTACCATAGTAATATGGATTATATCCAAAGATCTCGGCGGAGAAGCGAGCGCCCCAATCTTGTCCTTGCTCGGAAGGTGGAGGAGGTGGAGGAGCTTGTTCTTGTTCCATGGAGTGAGAAGAACCAAGTACATCCGGGTGAGGGGGTACAAACGGTGGAGGTGGAGGAGGAGCCGATGATGAAGACCCTTGTTCTTGCCCGGACTCAAAAAACATAGGCCCATATTGATTAAGCATGTCGGAGTTGACCCATCCTCTCATCCTATCCTCGAAGGAAGGTATCTCAACCTGTGGAGACTCAGGAGAGGGAGGAGAGCGAGGCGGTTCAAACCCTTGAGCGTTGTGCATCAACTTCATTGTGTCCCTCATTTGCTTGTTTGCCCTCCTAGACCTTTGTTGCTCCACCTGGATGTCATGCTGACTCCTACACATGCCAAATATGAAATTGTGGAACTTCCTCAATGGAGAAGTGGATCTGCGGGGCCTGTGCTGCTCCCAGCCTCCCCACCGGTCAGACCGGTGCTCAGCACCGGTCAGACCGGTGACAGCCTGAGGGCCTGTCTGTGGCTGATCTGACTGAGTAGTGCCCTCTTCTGTGATTCCTTCCTCATGGCCAGGTGCTTGCTCTGCTCTAGGAGATGGAACCCTTGGATTCTTGCTAGGATTGAGCTTCAATGGCTTGTGTGTCACATTTTTGGGAAACTCCGTCTTTGCAACCTTTTCAATCATATACATGATATAGGGACTGTAGCTGCAAATTTTTTTGGGGTCCTCTGATAGATGCTTGATTTCTTGCCAAATGAAATCCCAACACTAAATTCCGAAGCTCCCGGCCTTAAAGCAACCATCAAGTTTTTCTGAAATTTTATGATCTCAGAGGGATTTCCATCTCTCGGTGTAATAGACACCCTAAGGAGTCTATTAAGTGCAGCATAGTAGGTATAGAGATTCTTCACCTTCCCATAATAAGCATGGTCACCTCTCGGGTACATAAGGTGCAAGGCGCTCTTGTCGAGCTCCCCTTCATCATGGAGCTGCCGTAAGTCCTTGTCTCCCGCCATGATCCCAAAGCACCTCAAGAACCTAGGGAAAGTGATGGAATACATCTGGGCATTGGTCATCCAAATCATAGCCCTCTCAGTACCAATGTGTCCAAAGTGCACGGTGGCATAAAACTGGGCTATTATCTCCTTGTTCCAATCTTGTCGGAAACCCATAAGCTCCTTGACCCTTTGCCTCTCACAGTTGCTTATGACTTCATTAAAAATGGGATCATTCTTCCTAGCCATATGCCCCCAATCCACATATTGTGCCTTATGTGTGATTTTGGGCTTTTTGATGATCACCGTAGCATAGTAATCCTGCTGAAACTTAGCCCAAAACCTTGGATCGGATGCGGTCCTTGCCTCCTCATAAGGATTCTTATCCCTCAACTTCTTTAGGGCTTTAGTCATGCCCGAACCATGGTATTTCACTGGCCTGTCAGGATAGATATAAGTAGGTGGCATGATTTTCAACCTACCCTGATCATCATCATCCTCATCCATGGCATCCACATCCTCTTCTTCTTCCTCTTCCTCCTCATCCTCATCCTCTGCCTCGTCGGAGTCATCATCATCAGACCCAGCCTCCTGGTGCCTCTTCAGCTCAAATTGTCCCTGAAAGGTCTCATCCTCAACATTGTCATCACTGCTAGTACCGGTGTCACCTCCAAGGTCAGGTGCCTCTGCACTCTCTCGAGCTGAACGACGTCTCAACCTTTTGCCGCTGACATTTATGGTGCTGCCCCCTTCCCCAAAGTCACCAGGGGCAGTCCCTCTGCGAGCATGCACCTCTTCTCTTCTCTTCTTAGCACCCTCCTTTTCCCTGACCATGGCTGCTGTCCTGAGTCACAAAAAGGATGACAAGAGTGTATAAGACTCTAGGAACCAGATTGAATCGATATAGAAGAATATTCTTGAAAGTACAGAATAATTGGGTCTGCTCTGGGCCACACCGGTCAGACCGGTGATGGGCACCGGTCAGACCGGTGCCACCCAGAACAGAGCCAATTGCCCCAACATCTAATCTGAGCAGCTATGACTCTAAGATTTGGTCTAGATAGACATGAGACAACCTAATACAGATATGTGTTGAAAAGCATGAAGAAAACAAAATTTGGGACTGGACACGCGCCACCGGTCAGACCGGTGAAGGCCGTCCGACCCCAAATCTTGGGTTCTCACAATGTGTCCAACGAAACTTTATGGATCTATAGGTATGTCTTCTAGGGGTTCTCAGGAGATGATATACCAAAGGAAATTCAAATCTTTGCACGGAGTAAAGAGATCGGGCAAAACGAAGATTTGAATACCTTTGGAGAGAAGAACTTGAATGGAATCCAAAGAACTCGAAGGGGGAACTGAAGAGGGGCCTTGGGAGATCCTTTTTGCTTCCAATCTTGTGGTCTTTCCTTGGTTGAATCTTCAAATCTCCATGGGAGAAAGGAGAGGTGAGAGGAGGGAAGGAGAAGACCTTCACGGTTTTGGATGGGGTGAATGCTGGTGAATAATGGAGGAGAGAGAAGGAAGGGGTTAAAAGATAGATTCTTTTTACTGTGGGCCCACGGGTTGAAGTCGGGCGCCACCGGTCAGACCGGTGCGAGCCACCGGTCAGACCGGTGACTACACTTGGTCGAGCCAGTGAGCCTTTAGCGGTAGTTCCGACCCGTGCTCGGTAGTACCGAAGATTTTGACAATTTCAACAGAGAAACCATATCGGTAGAACCGACCTAGCCTCGGAAGTTCTGATCCTTCTCTTCCATTTTGATATTTTGCTCCTTAGCTCTTCACCAGATATTTTATAAAACCAATTTCTTCCACTTAAACCTCAGAAAAAGGAATTTGTGACCTAGGGTCGCCACCGGTCAGACCGGTGGACCGCACCGGTCAGACCGGTGCGCCCCTGAGACACACTTTGAAAAGATTTTGGCTCCTTTCTCCTTCTCAAAGATTGGATAAAAGATATAGAGGTGATATTGATCCATATATTGCCAAAGTCTTGAAAGAATGGAGGATAATCCAATTTAATTGATAATTCTTGATTCTTCCAAGAGAGAGAGATAAAGATGGATTTAATGGACTTGAGAAAATCTCCTTAATTGTGACTAGCCATCAATCAAACAAGGGTAACTATAGTCACAACTAAGTTGATTGGGTCACAAAGACCAAGAATCAAATATTTTTCAAAATGAGCACACTTCCTACACATACTAGTTGATTTTTCGAAAAGTCTATCCTATGTCACAAAGTGCATGCATCCACTTCAAATGAATGGCTTTTCAAGAATATTTGACTCGTACCTTCAACCTCGAGATACAAAGACGAGGGAAAGCAAAGGTATCAACCAAATATCTAGAGAGGCACACAAAAATTCACTTGAAGCAATTACATGCTAAGGATGGCACACTAGCATGGTATTATGGCCTAAATGCATTACGGTATTCAATGAGATTCATGAAAACGTACCTTTACCTTAAGACCATTTCATTTGTGCATTTATTTAAATTTCGAGCGGTGCTAGCTCTTACATATTCTTTTGGAAGTTACACTCATCAAGAGCTTCCTTAGTGATGCACAAAAGAGTAAGACTACAAGATCACTAGAAGAAATTGTTAGTCCCACAAGTGACTCAAGTGTTGCAATGAGCTCCCCCTTAAATAGTGCTAGAGATATTTTGAATTTCTCGAACGAAGCACTTTGACGCCAAATCACCCTTTTTATTGAAGGTTGGGTCATTCCCGGGTCACCCGGCCATAGGGGTCGGGTCACCCTGCAGCACACAGAGGTGTACCGGGTTACCCGGGCACAGGTGCCGGGTCACCCGTCCAACAGCCTCACTGGGTCGGCACCGGTCAGACCGGTCCTTGTCACCGGTTAGACCGGTGACCCCCTGTGGTCACTCCTTTGGTGATTTTCAATTTCTTGTCCCTTGATTGAGTGAACACATCACTAATTTGAAACCGAGATATCATTGAACTCAAGATTTATATGAATTTGCCCTTCACATAGCCAATTGATCAAACGTGATTTCCATGCCTTCTAACCATGTGTTCAATGCATCTCTTTCAACCTGCAAGCTCAGCAAGCATTTCTTGGTACCCAACACTTGTTGGGTCCTATGGGGTTAGCCACAAGGTGCTTAGGAACCCAAATGGCTCTCATGCTAGTTTGAGGTGATCTAATCTCCCTCATAGCACAAGTCCCACTCTTATCGTTCCTAAGCTTATGGAAATCATAATGGACTAGGTTTGATATAGGAATGTTACCATTTGGACAATCTTTGCCCATGTGACCCTTTTGACGGCATTCATAGCAAATGCGGCTCTTGTTCTTGTTGGTCACATCATTCCTTATAGTTTCTTGTCCATGCTTGCTTCTGAGCCTTGTTCTTGTTGAAGAGGTCTTCTTTGCCTTGTTTGCTTGAGGTGGGGCTACCCTGGCCGGCACCGGTCTGACTGGTGGCATGCACCGGTCTGACCGGTCACGGTCAGTGCCACTGCCCATCTTCACACTTGGGCACGAGTCGGCAAAGTGACCCTTCTCTCTGCACCTGTAGCACACTCTCCATTTGTTTGAGCTTCTAGGCTTCTTGGAGAGTGATTCTTGTGCCTTGTGCTTGGTTGGGTGATATTGGGACTTGACATGCCCAACTTTGCTCTTTTCTTGAATCTTGTTCTTGTGGGTCATTGTATGTTGTTGAGGGGTTGAGCTAGTGGCGGTTGATCCCTTCTCAAGCTTCTTCACCATGTCTTCACGATTATCTTGAGAAGGTTGCACTTTGCTCTTCTCCTTCAATACATACAAGTCTTTTTGAAGCTTTTCAACCTCTTGCTTGAGTTCATCATTTTCTTTAGCAATGAGGTCATCACGAGATTCTACAAGTACATGCTCAATGCTAGATTGGCTTGCTCGAGACAAACAATCATTAGCGCAAGATAAATCGATTTGAACTTGTGAGCATGTGCATGTGTGAGATAGAGGTTGCATAAATTTTACCGATGAAAGCACAACCTCATGGGCTATCTCTAGTGTTGCATAAGAATCGACAAGCTTCTCATAGGAACACTCAAGTCCCTTGTGATCGGCTTGTAGAGCCATATGCTCACTAGTGAGCTTTCCTAACTTTTCTTCAAGCCTTTCATTTTCTTGATCCACTGCAGCAAAGGATTTGATAACCTTATCATATTGTCTAGCGAGTGAATCATACTTACAAACCAAGGAGGCATTCTCAGATTTGAGAGCCTCAAGTTCCTTGGCCAAGGAGCTTGAAGCTTCATTCTTCTCAATCTTTCCTCCCTTGGTCCTTTTCTTCTTTTCCTTTTTGGCCATCAAGCAAATGGTTGTGCCTCTGCCGGCACCGGTCTGACCGGTCCCTACAGAGGGACAGAGTCTTCGCTTCTTTGGCCTTCTCCTTGCTTGGGAAGTGACACTTGAGGCTCAGTGATGTTGAATGACGACATAGAGCTCTCCTCAAGTGCCTTCATCATGGTTTGCTCTTGATCAATCCATTTGGGCTTTTCATATTCTTCACGAAGAATCTCCCAAATGGCGTGTGCATCAATCTCAAGTTTCTCGTAGATGAAGTCCTGCACATCATCACTCAAAGCACTACAAATGTAGTTAAATACTTGAGAGTTGCATTGCCAACACTCTGAGTCCTCTAGGGATGATTTTGACAAGTCAATTTTGGTTTCCCTAAGGTGAGGAGGTAGAATGCTAGCAACAACAATCTTCTCGGCAAGTGGACCCATGGTCCTAATGCGATTGAGTACATGAATTGACCAAGATGCATAGTTTGAGCCATCTAGAACTAGAGGCTCAAACATTACCTCACAAGTTGTCGACATCGAAGAACTCCAAGCGGTTAAGCTCGAATCGGAGCACCAAGCTCTGATACCAATTGAAAGGACCTTGATATCGCCTAGAGGGGGGGTGAATAGGCGTGACGACCAAATTAAACTCTTCTTCCCCGAACACTTGAGCTGACAGTGTTCCACCGGTCAGACCGGTGGTGATGACCGGTCAAGCACTGGACTTCACAGGAGGCACCGGTCAGACCGGTGCACCTCACCGGTCAGACCGGTGTAGCACAGAGCACCTGCAAAAACAACTTCAAGCACCTCTTGACTTCTAGCACGAACCAAACTTGGTGAGTGGCCTTTGTAGATGATCACAAGCAAGGTAATGAGCCCTGCACACACAAGTAGCACACCCAAGTAGATCGAAGCGGAAGCAAAACAAATATGCTAGAAAAACAACTTAGAGAGTCAAACCACCCGAAGAAGCAAAGGATTTGTTTCCCGAAGTTCACCACCCACTAAGGAATGGCTACGTCTCCGTTGAGGAGCTTGTAAGGGACAATTCCCACAACAAACCGGGTCTCTTTCAACCACTTTCCTCCTTTCCACTAAGGGGATCTTTTCCACGAAGAGGCAAGATCGCAGCTCTTACAAACTTCCCGCTGCTCACCACAACGTTGGGAGCTAGCCGGCGACGCCTAGCCGTCTAGGAGGTAAACCTCCAAGAGTAACAAACACTTCAAAGCTTGTAGACGCGAAACCAAAGTGCTCAAGCTATGGAAATGCTCTTGTTAGCTCACAAGGTTGCTCTTGAGCTCACTCTCTCAACCCAACACAAAGAGTATGGGTTGAATCCAAAGATCTCACAAAGAGAGGGTTGGGGAGAGCCACTAAGGCTTGGAGCTTGTTAGAAATGGCTTGGGACCTCAGCAATGTCACTAGAAACAGCAACCTTCAACTGAAGAAGGCTTGGGGTATTTATACCCCTCAAAGGAGAAAACTAGCCGTTAGTCCACGGGCGGCACCGGTCAGACCGGTGCCCCACACCGGTCAGACCGGTGTTCGAAAAACTAGCCGTTGGGGCTAGCGGCACCGGTCAGACCGGTGCCCCTGACCGGTCAGACCGGTCAGGCCCGAGATACCCCCAAAACCCTTTCTATGATTCTAACACTTCACCAAAGAGATGAAGTGACTTAGGTTAGATTAGGAGGGTTTGTTAGCACACTCTAAGGCTAGATCTCACTTAGGTCAACTAATGAGCACTTTGACTTGGTCAACTCGCTAAGTTGCATCCCTCTTGATAGTACGGCATACTTGAGCTAATGACTTAGGATCTTTCCATCTAGCATAGGAATGCATACTTGGATCCATAAGTCACTCCATATTGCCAATCTTAACATGTTGATGACTTGCATTGCTTCCCTCAGTTAAGGTTTGGATATGATACTTGGAGACCCCACGGATGCTAGAACTTCACATTAGCAAAACACGAAATGGCGGCTTAGCTAGGGCCCCAAAGATTGCTTAGTCCCTCACCCTAGACATCTCGGTTGATCTCTTCATCACTTACCCAATCCACTTTTGAGTTCCACTTTGCTTCATACACAATTAACCTTCATTTGAAAACCCGCTTCAAATGCTTGATCTTGATTGACAACGAATGTGCAAGCTTCCAAAATAGAACCATAATGTGTACACTCATCCTTATGTCCTCTTTCAACAAACACATGAAGCCTTGCAATTGACTTAGAGAATTATCATCTTCTCTTTTATGATCCTTGTAAATTTAATCAAGCTACGTCTTCATATGGGAGACCATGAATTGACCTTCTCAAATTATCCCAATATTTATCTTCATTTATTGCTTGATATTTGTCACTTATGCATTAGGATCATCCATATATTTGTCTTTTCCAATGTGAGCCATATAATATTCATCCATAAATAAATACTCTAATAAATACCCATGAATATATAAATAAAACCTGCTCACAATCTTGGACAAATACATTAGTCCTTTAATCGCTTTGTCATTCAATTCACCAAAATCCACTTAGGGGCCTAGATGCACTTTCAAGCCCTCGGGTTTTCAGTTTCACAAGTATGCCCTTCCACCGTATAAAAATCCTATCGGTTTAGTCCTTTTCTTTATGTTTAAGCCCTATATCTTGTTTAGCTCGTATCTTTTGCGTTTTAACTCCATTTTTAGCGTTCTTTATATCTATGAGTTCGTCTCAATGCGTAGATTAGTTTAGTGTAGTTTTTGTTTCTGTTTGAAGTGATTGGTGAATTGTTTTCTTATTTTATTGTATTGTCTCTTGCATGTGAATGTGTGATGCGTAGAGAACGAGCAGTTCGAGAGGTTTTCTGAAGGTGAAGACTTGAAGACTCTGAGCAGTTCCGGATCTTGTGGAAGGCAAGTGTCCTTGATCATACCCGCTTTACCCTATATAAACATGCATTTAATCATTGTATTTACTTTATTGCTTACATTAATTTTGACGAGTTCCTATTAAGGACTATGCCTAGTTTCTTTTGACCATTGCCTTGTAACTGGGTTGCTTAATTAATCTTGATGGTAGATGCTGCTTAGTTGCTCAACTGGGTTGGTAATAAACAACATGTTACTCTTTATGCTCTATGTTCTTTAATGGTAAGTTAATTACAAGACCACATGTTTAATTGGAACATGGAGAACCACCCAGGACAACAGTACAACCACAAGGCTATATGACCCTGGCTTGGCTGAATAATTAGAAACCTTGGTGTTGGGGTGACCTTACCTGATAAGGGCAAGGGGGAGCGCCAGTGGGGTATAGACTCGCTCTAGTAGGGAGTTGGGATTTTCTAAGACACGGTACCTACTAGGGGACTTTATACTCTGCAACGACTCGGAACCTTCGCGGGTTGTTTCACATTAGGGAATCTTTGTAAAGGCCTCGTAGCGTCCCTATGCAATCACACCTCGGTAGTGTGGTATGATGCCTGATCAGCATCGCGTGGTTGGGTCTAAAGCTCTTCGGAGTTTTTACGCGACTTGTGGGTAAAGATGTACAACCTCTGCAGAGTGTTTAAAACTAACTAGTTAGCCGTGCTCACGGTCAAGAGCGGTCTGGACCCTCACATGGTTAATCTATCGGAAGAAGAATTTAAATTGTTATTTACTTTATGTTTATGATGGTGATGCTACACTTTAATTGTGGGATGGTATACACTTATATTTGCTAGTAAGTAAGTTGCTTAATAAAATTTGATCAACTAAAATGCTAAAGTGCTTAAACCCTTTGGTCGTCCACTTATACAGCCTTGCATGTTTTTTTATTATGATATTCTCCCCTTGCTGAGTACGGCATGTGCTCACGCTTGTTTATTTATTGCATCTACACAACCCGGATTGCTGCTCAGACCTGAAGATCTCCGATGAGTTCTAGGCGAACGTGCCACCAGTCAGCTGCCTGTGGAGTTCCATTCTGAAGATCCGCTGCTAGTTGTTCGCTCTGATGATACGTTTATAAGACTTTCGGTCATGTATTGGTTGTAATACTCTCATTTACGCTTTGACACTGTATTTGATATTCACTGAGTCATTACGTGTGTATAACTTGATCCTGACGCACATATAATTTATGCATTCGAGTTTGTCCTCGAATTCGGGTGTGACACATTTTCTCGTGATACCCCTTCCTCCCCGCTGCTCCCCGTATCTTCTTCTTCCCGTCACAACTCCGTGATCCCGTCATTAATCTCGCATCCCACCTCCTCCGCTATTGCTGCTCTCCTGCGGTCAATAGCCCAAAAATCACGGACGACCTTTCCTTTTCCTCCAGCAGTCCCACCTCCATCTAGCAAAACCGGATTGATACCCCGGGGTCCCCGTGCAAGAAGAAGCAAGCCGGCGAGGGTGAGAATACCACGGCTGGGGCGGCAGAGGAGGAGAAATCTCCCTCCTCTGTGGACAAGGACATCTCCCTGTGGGGTGTTCCTCTGCTCCCGAGCAGGGGCGACGAGGCCATCGACGTCGTGCTCCTCCGTGCGCGTGACTTCACGCCTCCTCACCGGAGGCCTCTATGCTCCGCCCGACAGCCCACCAGCGGCACGCCGAGCCGTGCGTCGGCGGCATCCTCATCGGGGCCGACTCGATCGGAGCCTCGGCGTCACCTGGCTGTAGATCCAAACGGCGTGGTGTGTTGTTGGGTGCTCGGCTCCCCTCCGTGGACGCTAAGAAGGCAAGAAGCCGACGTACATGGCGCCGTTCAGGTACGGCGAGAGATCGACGGGGCGCTTGGGCTTGGGGGCCAGGGCGTAGCTGAGGAACACCTCAAGGCGGCGGTCGGCACTGCGGTGGTCGATCCACGCCATGGTAAGGTTGCCGCTCCTAAGATCGATCCCGGACGAGGCGAGGTCGGCCGCGACGACGGACACCAGGGAGCCGATGTCGAGGCCGACGTGGTTGTCGTTGGTCTCGGCGAACTCCAGGTTGGCCATGGTGTCCAACTCAATGGCGACGATGGCGGACCCGTTCTTGGTGGAGCCAGAGGAGTGGAAGAGGCCGAGGTAGCCACCGGTAGCGCCGAGCGTGGCGAGGCCGGGGGAGACGAAGAAGGCGATGCCGTCGCTGCCTGCGGCTCCCGCGTTGGGGTTGTCGATGTGCGACGGAAAAGGCCAGCGGCGGCGCGGAGCTCGGGCCCGCGACGGAGAAGGCCAGTCCCGGCGCGGAGCTCGAGCTCCCGGCGGAGAAGGCCAGCGCCGGCGCGGTCCTCGAGCCCCCTGCGGAGAAGGTCAGCTCCGAGCGGCTGCCAGAATCGTGCGGCGGTGGCAGCTCGAGTGAGGATGACTTCGACTACCTGAGTGCTTGCGTGCTACAGCTAGCGAAGCCTGCGAAGGGATAAGGAAGGTGCTGAGTGGCTGATAAGGAAGGTGCTGAGTGGCTGAGAGCAATCGGTGGATTTTGGACCAAGTAAAAAAATATTGGAGTACGCTCTATTCCCAGTGGGATCCATTCTTGAGTCCGTATGTAAACACCTTTTGACTGCATTTTAGTTGGATCAATGAAGGTTGATTTATAGTTAATATTTGATGGTTCTTGTGTTTTAATTCCTACATTCCAAACACCTCATACTAGAAGTTTCCTGTGTTTTTCGTTCCTCTGTTTTGCCAAAACACACATCCTTTGTTCATGTGTTTTTTTCCTATTCCTTTGTTTTGTATTCCTTTGTTCCAAACAGACCTTTGATTTAAAATGTGGCAGATTGTGTTGTAGAATACTATTTGGAGTTTTGGAATTTGGTATTTTTGAATGGTTAATTTTTTTTACATTCATTAGTATTGTAAAATAGATGAGTTTGCATTGTTGGATACATGTTCAATATTTCAGGTTTAATATCCGGTAGGTAAATGCAGACCTCGAGTGTAAGGTATACTTGATCAATTTTTGGCCCTTCTATTTTTTTCCAAATAGACTTGGGTGTCTCAAAATACAATTTCGGAGTGCTAATTAATCAAAACATTGCTCTTGTGCCTTGCAGGACATTGGCTTTTATGGTGTGAACAAAATTAATGACTACATAGTACCTTTGGAATTTGGCAGTGACCTATGGGCATATACTAGACTGCAAACTTGTAGAATCATATAAGTTTAGGACACACATGAGCACTAGATGACAAATTTCTAAGCATATAGTAACAGAGTTGCTCTCCAGTACAGTGTCAGTGCTCACAGCTAACTGCAAATCCTGCATACTCCATGCGAGCACGGGATGAAATAGAAGACATTGATTTGTTTGGGTCATTTTTTGATTCCAATGGTTAAGGTACGGTGCTTGTATTTAATTATAATATTATTAACTTGTTCATAAAGTCTCGCACAAAATTGAAACCCTGCACTAAAATGTGGACCGAACATTTCTCCACAAACTATGCAGTGGTCGGTGATGATCATACTTTTCATGTCCAGCAGCTACATCATCAGCATCAGCTTGAAATCAGCCAGATGGCCAGATGGAATTGAATATCCTGCTAGCCTTTTTCCCTGTGAACTCATCATGTTCTAGGCATATAGTGCTGAGCAACTTCTTTTTCCTTCCTGTAAGATGCTATTTTCCCTTGTAATTTCTCTGAGCCCTGTTTAGTTCGTGGGGTGAAACTTTTGTATCCTCTTTCAAGGTCTATTAGGAGTACTGAACGTAGACTATTTATAAAAATAATTACACGAATGGACCGGAAATTACGAGATGAATCCATTAAGTCTAACTAATCCGTCATTAGAGATTGGTTATTGTAGCATAACGTTGTCTAATTATGTCATAATTAAGCTTGTTATATTCATCTTGAAAATTAAAGTAGGGTTTGTGGAATGAATTTTATAATTAATCTACATTTAATACTCCTAATTAGTGTCCGGAGATTGATGTGACGGATAGTTGGTAAAATTTTGGAAAACCAAACACGTCACACGTGCGTGTCGCACGTGCACTTTACTAGTAATCCTCAAAGGATTGAGTACTGACTACTGAATGAGGGTCCGGAGCTGCTAACATAGCAGCACATTTCCTTCTAAAAAAACATAGCAGCACATTTCTATGAGTTCAGACTCTAAAACAATGCAGGAAATGGCAAAGTGAAAGACGCATCTCGCCTAGTCGAATCTGCAGCCATTGATGCACAGCCGCTCGGCCACCGGGAACTCGCTGCCTTCCTCCTCGAGCAACGTTGTGGCCGCTCAGCTTGACCGACGTTGCACGGTGGAAGCACGGCGCCTCCACGGCAGTGGAGCGGTCCTCCGGCAGCCACCAAACTGCAAATCTGAACTCCGCCGGTCCCAGGCGCACGGCGGTGCAGAGCAGCGAGGCGACGACGGCCGGGGAGATTCTGTAGCGGTGGTGACATCGATGTCGAGAGCTCTGTGCGTGGACCTGGGCGAGCACAGCATCGAGGGCACGCGAGCGATGTCGCAGAAGGAGAGGGGCGCGCGACACGATGTATCGGAAGGAGAACTCGAGGAGGTGCCTCCAGAGGCCCCACCACCGGCGTGAGATCAGGCTGGATGCAGGCGAGGATGTGGAGGAGCACGTCGCCCGCCTCCGGCCTGTAGATCGGGAAGTGGCCGCCGGCCTACAGATCGACCGGGAAGTGGTCGTCGGCCTACAGATCGAGAAGTGGCCGCCGGCCTGCAGATCGTTGCAGCGGAAGGGTGTGGAACGGACCGGGTGCCATTTATGGAGACAGGTAAGGTGGAGGCGACGGGGAGGTGAGGGGGCGCTAGTGGAGAGCCGGCGGGATGGGTGGACGGCGGCGGCGCGGGGGGTTCCCGATGGGGTCTGGCGCGAGGTGGATCCGGAGGGTCGCACGGGGAGAGGAGGGTACGGGGATTAACTGCAGATGACCTGCGGGTGGATTGTGGGCCCGGGGGTATGACGTGGATAGCTGTGAGTTGAGAGAATTGGCTAGTGGGGTACTCTTATTAAGTTTTGTATGATGATATCAATTAATCATCTGATTAGCGCCTTTTCGTACACTTTTTTTTAAAGTTGGTATAAGTGTTGTTTTAACAAGATACTCTCTCCATTCATTTATGCAAGACCTGTTATGAAATCTTAAAAATGCATTTTTGCAAGGTCTATTCTCATTTCTTTTCTCGAGAGCGATGCTTCGGGGATCGTTGCAGCAGTAATTCATCGCATGCATGTATCGGGAGTGAAGCACATGCAAAGAGTAATTGAATCGCAATAAATGTCTGTTATTTTTTCCTTAACTAATGAGGGGGAGTGCTTCCCTTGGTCTTTGAGCCAAGCAAAAATAGTCCTTGCATAGATTAATGAAGTTTGCCGCATCAAGGCGGAGGCTCTCCAACGGCGTTTGGAGGCGGTTCGGCTGCGCGAGAAGGCTGAGGCGACACGCGAGATGTCGTGGCGCGACGCGGAGAACCTGAGGCACGAGGAGCAGGGCGGTGTGGCGCTGTGGCGCAGGCACCACCCACCGATGTTGTGGCGCAGGGTGACCGCCCCAGGCCATAGGGCGGCCATCAGGAGGTGCCTGTTGGTGGCGCCGGGAAGCAGCAAGATGCGGAGGTGGACCGGTGGGTTCAGAACCCGTATCAGCACCGAGGCTTCGACCACGACTCCGCCCATGACTTCGACCTCAACCTCGACAACACGCCCCCGAGGGTGGTCAAGACCATCATCAGGGACTCCGGCAATACACAGTGGCCGATCTTGACGAAGACCAACTACTCCAAGTGGTCCTCGATGATGAAGGTGAAAGTTGAGGCACGACAGATGTGATGGGGTGCATCGTGCATCTGGGTGGCATGAGCCGTCACGAGGACCGGCAGACACCGGAAGCGCTCTGTTCCGCGGTACCGCTGGAGATGATGCCGGCCCTCTCAGGGAAGGCGACGGCCAAGGCCGCTTGGGAAGCCATCACTACGGCACGAATCGGCAGCGACCGCGCCTGCAAGTCCGCACTTCAGAAGCTTCGGGAGTAGTGGGATTGTTTGGCTTTCAAGTTGGGCGAGGAGGTCGACGACTTCGCTCTCTGTCTCTCCAGCCTGAGGCAGCGGCTGGAGCAGTACAACGACTACGAGATCACGGAGGAGAGAGCTGTCGTGAAGTTCCTCCGCTGTTCTCCGAAGAAGTACTTACATCTCAAGATCGCTATTCAAACGATGATTGATATCTCGACATTGACGATCGAGGAGCTAACAGGGCGGTTCAAGGCTGTTGGTGAGGAGGAGGAGATGGCTGACAAGCTTTTCTCCGTCGGTGGCAAGCTCCACTGCGCCACTGAGCATTGCCACTGCCATGTCTACCGGAAGGAGCAGAAGAAGGGGAGCCTCCAGATGGAGCGTGACAAGCCACACAGGACGCCCAAGCGCACGGTGGCGCTGAGGGCGATGCACGAGGTGGTGTCGAGGGTGCCAACTCTGACGAGGACGACGACGACAACAACGACAAGTGCTACAACTATGGTAGGACTGACCACTTTGCCAGAGAGTGCCACCTGCCGAGGCATGGCCAGGCCCACGTCGGGCCAAGGCGCGGCCAGACCCACATCGCGCAGGTCGTGGAGGATTACGATGAACCAGCTCTGGTCTAGGAATATTGCTCCAGAGTCGGGATCAAGAATAAATGTTTTTGTGTGGTCGTGCCTAAGTGCACTTATGCTCTATATTGCTCTATGTAAAGCTGCTAAACTTAGTAGGAGAATGTTAGTATAAGTCTAGTAGATTATGTGTCTTTTTGTAGTTTTTATTTCTATTTTACCCCAAATGCTTAGCCATCATGCTAATCCTTGGTAGTAACCTATATATGTAACCCAAGACCCCCTCTTGTGGGTTTGGTGAATGGAAAAGATCTTTTGAGGGCCAACATAGATGTCACCCAAACTCCTTGGTATCTTGATTGAAGGTTCCGTTTTACAGGTACCAGAGAGCTTCAGCTTTGGTTTACTACCTAAAGCCAAGAGTGTACTGCACAATGAGGCTGGCTATAGCCTCTGCTCGTCCTTCAAGGCATTAATCGTTGTTTGTTCACTTTTGTGTAAACAAAGTTCATTCGTGTTTCTTCATTTAGATTTTTTATACTGCCTGCTAACAAGCCTTTGCTTTGTTGCTTCAAACATCGCTATGAGGTCACTCTTTTACAAATTATCTTGATCAAAATTTTGACCAATCCAGCATGCTATACACACCAATTGAGAGTGTATTTCATTGTCCTGGGATGAGTCCTATATTAGATCTGCAATTTTACCATGTATATTTGATTTAACTTTGAGAACATTTGTTTCAATTTCAGGCAAAGTCTGGTACCAGCTTGATTCATGGAAGAATAAATTTCAGCTCAGGTCCTCCTGGCACTAAAAACATTCCCAAGGTGTACATCATTCCGGTCACTATTCCCTGTATTCACCTTCGCAACATTATGGCTATATTATATATTATTTGACCAGCCACGGAGGTAGCGAGGGGGGCGGAGGGGGCTCCAGCCCCCCTACTGTCTTCAGACTCCATTAAATCTTCTTAGTTTCTCTAGTTTTTTTTACCATAGATATAGTAGAAGGACTGCATTCTGAGGTAGAAGAAGATGATTTTGTGATTTTTGAACAGAAAAGATTATTAAGTCCATGTTAATTGTATTGAGTCTTTCTATTATGGCGAATGGGCTTGTAGTCCAATGGTAGGACGGTCCAGTGGGACGCTACCCACCAGGGTTCAAATCCTGGTGCTCGCACCTTTTCCTGGATTTATTCCGGGATTTTCCGGCGTTATGCGTTAAGTGGTAAGCGACGTTCCCGTCGACGACGAGGCGCCAGTGGTGACTTCGAGAATCTCCAGATCTGCCGGTGCTCAGTCCTTCAGAGGTGCTCATAGGGGTAGGGTTTGCGTACGTGTATTCATATGGGTGAGTGTGCGTGCGTGTTGTGAACGTCTGCATTGCACTGTGTAATTCTCAAAAAAAAAGAGTCTTTCTATTATGTATAGTTCAGCCCTCCCTAAATTTTTTTCTGGATCCGTCACTGTATTTAACCTAATAACTAGTTCTTGATAGGAAGGATTGATTTGTAGTACAAGAGTACTCTTTGTACAAATTAAATGTCACAACTGCAACGCTATTGGCCTATTGCTACAGACCATTCCTTGCGCTCTTGCACTCTTTTTTTTAATAACATGAACCAAGTTCGTAGATAATAATAGTTATGTTGTTGTGTACGCACGAAGGAGCCGCGCCTGAGCCTGAGGACAGCCACGACACGAGGAGATCGTGGGGGAGCGTCGGCGTGCGTCGGTTTTTATCAATTCAGTTGTGTATTTGAGTTGTTTCCTTTCACGTGTGGGTGTTAGTTGGTTAGAGATTAAGGCTATAAGCCAGGGACTTTTGTATCTTAGGAAGGCGACTAGAGATTGATTGGATCTCTCTGGTTCAGTTAACTTAGCATCGTCAGTTCCTGTTCACCGTATTGCTGTTGTCGCGAGGAGATTCAGGAGGTTGCCGGCCGCCAGGACGGCGACCGAACGCCGCCGCCGCCGGGGTCCTTCTCCTCGGCCTCCCATCGCCCACTCCTACAACCTCCGCCATTCCCTGAGCTCCAACATATGTTATGTGTATGATGGCATAACTAATCATATCACTCACCTTCCATGCATGGTAAATGTTTCTGTATCAGCATTGAACCCTATTTACCTATTTATATGATATTTTATTTTTTTAGAAAGTAATTTATATGATATTTTAGCATGGCAGCTAGTACCCAAATAGGAAGAACAGATATTTGTCAGAAGATTTGTAACACCATTGTTACATACAGTTCTTTACATCTTGCCAAGTTGTTGTATTGTAAGCCTATGTTTGAAGTTGTATGAAGTGACATGTTGTATTGCTCTTACAACATGATGTGATTATTGTAGAAGCTTGAATTACCATTTGTTTTGCAATGAGAAGGAAGAGTCTGAATTGCTGTATCTTACTTCAGAATTCAGATGGACTCAGGCACCAAGGTATCCAGTGAATTGGGAACTGAAAAGAGATCTTGTGTGGAAGGAGGCTCCGATAGCTCAAGGTAAGTTGGTGCTATGTAATTAATGCTGATCATAAAATGCGTTATCTTGATCAGCCTAGGTCAATAGGTCATCCAGTCTCGAGGAGATATCAAACATCATCGGAGTCTGTGGATTGATATTTTCCACTTGGTATCATACAGTGCAGACATACCGTAGTATAAAGGCCTTGGACGAACTAGAGTGACCGAGTTTGTTTATTGGGGCATTTTTAACTTGCAAATTCCTAAATGCCCCCTAGTTTATCTCATGGTTTGTAAATTGTAGAAGAGGGCAGTTTGTTCTTTTGCAGATGTAGCACAAGTCCCCCTTTATGCGGCCACTGAGCTTGTGAAAGCCCTAGTACTACAATACAAAGTCTTGATTTGTCAGCTATACAGAGCATCATGGCAGTACTACAATACAAATAATGACGTTCTGAGATTTTTCAAACAAATTAGTGGTGAATGTGAAAGACAAATTTTGAATCATAAAACATCATTTTTTTAAACAAATTTTGAATGTCGGAACAACATTATTTTTTGAGACGGAGGGTGTACACCCTTGTGTTTGTTATCCTTCCGTTCAAAATTAAAGACGCCCAACACTGGATTCCGCGATAGATGCCGCCGCTGACGGCGACTTGGGAGACACAGCCGTGCCTTTCGTCCTCTATCGTTATCCCCTTGGCTTTCCAGGCGACAGCCCGAGCCCGGCGTCCATTACCGAGGACGATCACCGCACCCGATCCTTCGTGCGCGGATAAAGTATCTACGCTACGCCCATGCTCCGTACGTACGCAGCGCAGCGGCCGACCGAACTGACTGCACTGATTGAGATTGGCGTAGCACTACTGTCCAGTAGCGGGTAGCTCCAAGCTCTCTCCTGCGTCTGGTCGGTTGGCAGTGGGCCAGTGGCGTGTTCGTCAGCGAGCAATTGTCGTGGAGCTGCAGAACGGTGTGGACCATGGTGAACACGCTGGATGTTCATGGTGATCGAGAGACGGTCGATCAGTAGTGGCGAGCCGAGTGATTCGACGCTAGATCGCACTGGCACGTTCATCTGTCGAGCCACAACGACGAATGATTCGCGGACTAATACCAGTAGAATAAGACCGGAGGGCACGAACTCGATATCCCGTCGCCGAATGGAATGTGCCGCAGGAGCGCGACGCGACGTGGCCCAGCGACAACAGAGAACTCGCTCCCACGCGCCCAAGCAACACAAAGGACGCAGGGGCAAGTCGGCAACTCATGGATTCCGCGCGAAACCGAGCAGAATTTCCCGGGATCTGCCTGCCGCACCTTTCAACCAGTTTTCCCGGCGAGACAACGGCACACGGCGGAGAAAGATGCCAGGCAGGTGGCGACGGACGGCGAGGCGCCGAGGCATGATGATGAGGGTACGAGAAAGAAAGCGAGCGACCCGGAGGAGGCGGCGGCGGATTAGATTGGATGATGGGTTGGGTCCGTCCGGTCGAGGCAAAAATCAAGATGAGTGCGGGATGCGTCCAGCACCACGTACCTGCTGTCCATCCCGTCCACCACTGCCGACTCCTTTTCCCGTCGATCCGTGCACTAAATTTGTCTCTGCACTACTGAATTTGCATAGCCTGATAGCCAGCCGGGGTCGTCTCTGCACTGAATTTGGGAACGCGAAATCATCGATCACACGGCGCGAAACCGAGCAGAGTTTCCGGGGGATCGGCCGGTGCGCCGGGGAACTCGATCCGGTATCTTTTCGACCAGCTTTCTCGGGCGCGCTGGTAGTAGCAGTGCGCGCGGACGTGGCTCTCCGCTCTCCGTTGGGCCGGCAGAAACGACGGCACACGCACTGACCCGAACTCCGCCCGTCAACTGCGAGTCTGAACCTTCCCTGGTTTCCAGCGAGCTCAAAAGCGTCGGTTGCAAGCAGAGGAAGTGACCTGAACTGAGCACCAAGCAGGAGGGACCACGTCCGCCGTGGGCGCACGCAGCAGCTGATCACGATTCCTGATCCGGCAGCCTCGATCGGAGGACAGGCAAGCAAGCTACGAGCAAGCAGCTTCTTCTCGGCGTCGCCGTGCGTTAGGCCCGGCCGGGATCAAAAGGAGACCATGCGATGGATCTCTTCATCCTCTCCTCTCTTGACCCTTCCAGTTCCAGGGGCCTTCGCTGTTGCGGCGTCCACCTCGATCGACCTCGAGGTGGAGCAGCCATCTCGCCCGATCGGCCATGTCGACGACGACGCCAACAGCACACGAACGGGTGGGTGCCGGCCGCCCCCACTCCCCTACAGCGCACACCACCATTAGCTTAGCTAAGCTCACCTCCATCGCCATCGCCATCATCATCCCTGGTGGCCTGGCCTGATCAAATCAATTCGAGAGGCCCCGCCCGCCCCGGCAGGAATCGCACGGACACGCCCGGGGTTGCCGGGAATTGCAGATCGTCCCTTCTTTTCCCGTTATCTTTTGCAATTGCTGCTGGAACTTTTTTTAAAAAAGACTCGACGACTTTCTCTTTTGGCACGTAACGTGCGGTACGGAGGTCCGTTCAATATTACGGGGAGGGACAACAGAGGGTGACATGATGGGATCAGGGCTGTTGTTGAGCTCCTTTCGTTGCTTAAAAATGCCACGATGAAATTGGGTTGCTCTTAATTGGTTTATTTCTTCGTTTTCTTTTGAAAACGGGGTTGGTTTCTATCATTGCTTGAAAATTTGAAAGCATGAGTATAGGTTTACTTTTTTTTTTCGAACAATGAGTATAGGTTTACTGGTTAGTGGATAGTCCAGAAATCAATTTTAAAATCAACTGAGCCAATTTTTCTACAAAAGTTCATGTGTACGAGTATTTAAGCTTGTGTTATCAAAATTTGATTCGTAATATTTGAAAACTCAATTAGCAGAGAGACGGAGACGAACATTGATTACTTTTTTTTTAACGAAGGGCACGAGCTTGTGTCTATTTCATTGAAAAAGAGAAGTCGGAAACAACCGGCTAGCCGGACGAACAATGATTACTTCGATAGTGCATCTCAGATAGATAAAAAAAATAAATTAGTACTCGCGAAACTTGTTTCTTGATGAGAGTACCCCAAAAGCTTTATCGAAAAGGCCGAAGATTCTTGCCCTGAAACTGCAATGAAGCTGCAACGTACATGATTAATCAAGGAACATTAGCCCATCTTTTCCGGTCGTAAAGGATCAAGAAAAGGACCACCTTTAGCGCAACCACAAAGGACAGGGTGCTCCGTGCAAAACCACCTAACAAATCAAGTACTCGTATAGAAAACCCCACTCCTTTATCACCATCCCCACTCAATTAGCAGCTCCGCTCAGCTTCATTCATCACCCACCTTCCCCCCTCGCCACTCTCCCACTCATCTGATCTCACCAGCAAATCCAAAGAACAAGAGGAGAGGATCGCCCATGGAGAAGTGCAGGTCGGTGCCGCACGATCACTCGTCGGCGTACTACGGCTGCGGCGGCGGGTACGACTACGAGGACGTCGCCGGCGGCGGAGGGGGGCAGGGCAAGTCGTACAGCTTCAACGGGCCGAGCGCCCGCGACGACCCGGAGGCGAAGCGGCGGCGGCGGGTGGCGGCGTACAACGTCTTCGCCACGCAGGGCCGGATCAAGACCACCGTCCGCAGCAGCGTCAAGTGGCTCAAGTCCAAGTTCTCCGACATCCGCTACGGTGGCCTCTGAAGTCTGAACCCACTGCAAATCCGTAACCCCACACCCCAGCCCAAATACATGCTATATATATCATATATGATGCTCAGATGCATCTGCACGCAGAAGAAGAAGTATGCGTGCGGTCAAATCGCATGGCCATGGCTTAAGATAGTTGCTGCATATATGGAGGAGGTAGTGTGTGTTCATGCTATGTTTATGCAGCCATGTGTGCATGTATGAACTGTGTATGTGTGTCATCTCAGGTTACTGTGTATGTGTGTTCTTGGTTTGCTCTGTGAGGAAAGAAATGGTGGTTGTACTCTGCTTGATGAGTGTTGAATCTGCAAATCAAGTTTGTACCATGCTCTTGTCTTAATTTGGTTTGCTTTTCCCTATCTTTTTTCCTCCTTTTTTTGGGCCTTTTTTTTGTTTTGGAGTGGAGGATTTCAGTGGCTGAAAATCACCTTGCTAATTTGGATTCGGAGGGTGTTTTTCCCCACTAATTGTTGGTACCAAAGAAAAGGTGAAAGCTGGTGTATCTCTTTTAGAAAAGTGTTCTTGAGCACAGACCGGCACCAAGTTATTGGCAATAAAGATCAATCAGGAACTGAATAAAACCAATGATTCTTCTTTTCCGAAGAGATGATTATTTGGTACAGACGAAGCATCAGCCTCCACAATTCAGAGGATGCTCAATTGGAATCCCGCTCGCTGATCAACAGCCTCCGCCTACACATGATCCACAAGAACGTATTGCTTGGAAGGGAGTTCTTCTGATCCGCGCAGCGCCGCGGCGGCCGCCTCGAAATCCGTCATGAAAGCAGGCGATCTGCTCGCCGGGCTACGGTTCACAGTGACACCTGCCGGTGGCTCGCCGTCGGCCTCGTCGTCGTCCGGAGCCAGAATCTGCTGGCGCCTATCTTGATCACCGTCGCTGCCTGAGAGGTGCGAGGTCTTTGCCATTGGCACATCTTGAGGTGCAGCAGGTGAGGTTTCTTGTGGCAGTAGTGCCTGATCCGGGCTAACTGAAAACCGTCTCGGGACTGCACTGTATGAGTTCGGGGCAAAGTTGATGGTGATGTCTAGTGGCTCTTTGACGCTGGAGGGAGCATTGGCAGCGGCGTTCGCTGTGCCATCTGATTCTTGGCCTGAATTTGCTGTGTCGATTATCTTATCCTCCTGCACAAACATGAGCAATGAAGCCCAAAGACAGAGCCATCAGACAGAGTAAGAATATCAGAAATTAGAATCATAGTAAATTTCACATCAAAGAGTTTCAGATCATGGTAAAAAGACCTAAAAAATGATAGAATTTGTGATGTACCTCTTTGTTGGGAGATCCGGTGTTGATCTCTGACCGTTGCTCCTCGGTTTTCAGCTTGTTGTCCTTCCGTCTCTGCGAACGCTGTCTCACCTTCGGCCTGCACGAAAGATCAGAGAATTGATGAGTCATGAGCCAACGACAAAGTGCGCCTCAATCTAGCTTCTCAATCTCAGGTCCACGATTCTCACTTGGAAGCAGCAGGGTCGGCGACCTCCTCCTTGTACACGACGGGGAGCTCCGAGAGGTCGCACGGCAGCGGCGGGGTGCTGAAGAACTGCATGATAGCAGCAGTGGTCAGGGGAGACATCAGAATGTGGTGAAGAACTGAAGCCAACCAGACATCAGAGGTCAGGTTTACTCACGCTGCTTTGCAGGGCCTGGCCGGCGGTGCCGCGGGCGGCGGGGTCGAGCGCGAGGAGCGTGGCGAGCAGGCTGACCGCCGACGGTGGCAGGTCGCGGAACCTCTCGCCCGTCGTGGGCTTGTACGCCTTGGGAGGCTTGAACGTCGGGGACAGCTTCAGCTTCCGCCAGTAGTCGTCCGGCGGCGACCCGCACAGGGTGAAGATCTTGAACAGCTGCTCCACCTGTAATCGTCAGAGATGCGGTTAAAAGCTATCCGATCAACCGGCCGCCGCCTCCTCTCGTCGGTCTTCTCTGTGAGAAGGAAGATGTTGTTGGCTCGTGCTCCGCCGCCTCTGCAGTGGCAATCGCCACCGCGTCGACGCGCACGGTCGTGGATGCTTCTGGAAGGAGAATTTTGCGGCGGGAGGTGGCGGATGGGTTGGAGGACGGAAGGTGCTGCACCGCCGGCGCCGTCGGATCCGCGAGAAGAGGGGAAAACGAACGAGATGAGCCGCCGTACAGGGGAGGACCTTTCTGTCAATACTTAGGGGGTTATATGTAAATATTCGGATCGCGATCAATAATCACGATCCAAATTAGGGGGTGTATGAAAATACTCGGATCGCGACCAATAACCGCGATCCAAATTAGGGGGTATTTGAAAATATTCGGATCGTAATTAATAATCGCGATCCAAATCAGACCTGTTTGTGAAAAAAGACCATGATGACCGGCAAGACCGCGCCGCCGCCGCCGACCCCCGTCGCCGTGCGTCTGCGCTGGCATCCATGACCCTACCGCACCCAGCGCCGGCTCCGTCGCGCTCCCCGTCGCTCCGCCGCCCCCAACACCACACAACCGTCTCCCTGCGCGGGAACGAGGATGACTGGAGGAAGATGACGACAGGACGAAAGCTCACCTCGGTGGTGGCACGCAGGAGGGGCTTGCCGAAGAACATCTCGGCGAGGAGGCAGCCGGCGCTCCAGAGGTCGATGCCGACGCCGTAGTCGGTGGAGCCGAGCAGCAGCTCGGGGGCGCGGTACCAGAGCGTGACGACGCGGCTGGTGAGCGGGCGGCGTCGGCCGGGCCCGTAGTAGTTGGCGAGGCCGAAGTCGCCGATCTTGAGCACGCCGTGGCGGTCGATGAGCAGGTTGGAGCCCTTGATGTCGCGGTGCAGGATGCCGCGCTCGTGGCAGTGCTGCAGCCCCGCCAGCAGCTGCTGCATGTAGCACTTGATCTGCAAGCAGTGTGCACAGACAGGCATCATCAGTTTTGAGAACAGACATCGAATGCTAGAATTCAGTGTGCATAGATTGACATCTACTCCGTATTTGAAAAGCTTGTTCTACACCAATTTCGTAATGTCATGGTAAATAATGGGTGATGAAATTCAGGCCCCAGGAATTCAGGAGGCATAGAATCAGTGAACGACGATGTCTTCTTCCAATATTTTGAAGTATTTATTTGAAATGAGGAGCTATCTTAGATTTAAGATGAAGCTGACGGGAATTAAGTTAAATTTCAGGAAATAATGGAAGAAAATTAGTAAACTACCGCCTCCAAAAACAGAGCCCGAAAGAATATTCCCAGCATTTGGGATTTTTTTTTCTTGTTGTCATTTTGACCAATTCAGGAACATCAGATGATTAGCCTTTGGGATTTAAATATGACCAAATTGTCCCCTAATGCCAAAGTATTTTAGGGGGCGAGGGAGTGCAACATTCCAAGGCACTCTCAGTCTCTCACTGTCCCAACACGAATGTCCAAACGGGAAGGACAACCCGCCATGGGCACGTCACGGCAGGAACCAGGAACAGCGCCGCCGCGACTGCGTATCCAAGGTGACTGAGTGGGAACGAAGCGATGAGGCCGGCTGGCCGGCCGGCCGGCCATGGCCGCCAGGCGACCGACCACGACCAGGACTGCGGCGACGTGGCACGTTACCTGGGGCTCGGTGAGGCGCTGTCCGGGGCGGGCGATGAGCTTGGTGAGGTCGGAGTACATGAAGTCGAAGACGAGGTAGATGCTGCGGTGCATCCGGGAGGTGGCGATGCCCTCGAGTCGGATGACGTTGGGGTGGTCGAGCCGCTGCAGCACCCGGATCTCCCGCGCCATGAACCGCACGCTCTCCGACTCCGACGTGTCCAGCCGCACCTTCTTGAGCGCCACCACCCGCCCCGTCCCGCGCTCCCGCGCCTTGTACACGTTGCTGTACGTTCCCTGCCCGACCTTGTCGATCTTGTCGTAGGCGTCGGCGCTCCTGGGGACTATCCCCTCCAGCGCGTCCCGGGGCACGTTGTCCAGCAGCCACGTCGGCCACCCGTCCACGAGCTGCTCGTCCTCGCGCCGTGGCGGCGGATGCGGCGGGAGCGCTGCTGCCGGCGGCGGGGCAGGAACGGCGTCGTCGTCGTCAGGTGTCTTCTCGGCGGTGCTGCTCCTCCTCCCCGAGGCGGTGGCGGTGGCGGTGGCGCGGCGTGCGTGGGCGGGGTGATCCTTGGCGGCGCGCGCCGTCGCGCGATCGGCGGCGGTGGGGAGCGGGTCGGAGAGGCGGGAGACGGCGGCGGCCGGGCCGCCGGGGCGGTAGGCGTTTTCGCGCATGAGGCGGTCGATGCCGCGGCCGTCGCTGCGGGCGGGCGAGCCACGCGAGGGCTTCGCCTGCGCGCACCCCATGCCGCTGCCGGTGCTGCTGCTGCTGCCGCGCCGGCGCCGGCGACGGCCGAAGAGGAGGTGGAGGTGGAGGAGCGACGCGGAGCCGGAGGGAGGCATCAACGAGGCGGGAAAGGGCCCCGGGGGCCCCAGGTCCCGCCAACCATATAACTCCCGCGCCGCGCGCCGCAAACTAGAATAATAATTTTGCCGGCGGGCGGCCGGCGCCGGCCGGCCCTCTCCTCTCCTGGCCATGCGCCCATGCGCGATATGATCGCCGCGCGGCAGAACGCTGCGGACGCCGACGTCGCTGCCGAAACCAGCAGCCGGGTGAGTCTCGCCTCGTGACTCGTGAGCCGGTGAGGCTAGGCAAGTGCAGCACGTACGAGTCGTGACACATGTACAAACCTCGGTGTTGTACAAACAGTGCACCCGATGATGTCACGGCCATCGTCTACATTGCATTTCACTGAAAGGGACCGACGCATGCTGCAGAACGGAGGGATGGAGGCCATTTGGCGGCGGCTCGCTCGCAGGTCAGCCATGGCTGGTCTCGATGGCGCATCAGCTTCGCCTCTGCGGCGTTCTCGAAGCTGACGATGAAGACGACGAGGTCGTGGGATGGGAACAGCAATACCTGTGGTGTACCATCCACAAGGGCCAAAGGAGAGGAGCACTGGCTGGTTGAGGCAGTGACGCCTGTGCATTTAGCCAAAGGAAAAGTGAGGGGCCGATGGCAAGATGCTACTGTAATATTCGTTGCATGTAAAGTTCTGGGACGAACAAAACAGCTGGGTTGGCTGCCTGCGCTGTCAAGGAGCACCAACATAGGCAAGCTGCCGTCGCGAGGTACTTGGAAGTACCATGAATACGTCAACAACTCATATGGCTTATATACTCCAAAGAAAGAATAGTGACACGAACGAGCACTGACTTTACTGTGACAGCAGATTGTTCAGGTCGGTGAAAAGGGAGCTGAGCTCGATTCCAATACAGTTACAGCTACCTTGCAGCATTAAAGCAAAAAACCTGGACAACGTGAGTACTAGATAGATTGACAGCATCTCAAATAAGGATACAACTTTAGTACCTGACTGTTATGGCTACAGAGGTAAGCTTTATTGATCTGCCGAGAATTACAAGGAATACAGGTAGAATTCGCCCTCCCTACGGAGGCTCTGAATCTTGACAACCTATATCTCTTGCTTAATCCCTCAAACTAGGACTCTAATTGGCTTATATACTACCAATACACAATCCATCTCTAACAAACTGCTAACAAACTTATCTAATTGCCTATCCTCTGTAACAAACCGGCCTTGGTAGGCCTAATCCTCTGCCGCCGGCCCATCCTGAGCTTCAGATGCCGGCAGCTTCTTCCTACGACGCTCAAAGTGTTTGCCATAAAAGACATCCATAACATGACAGATCACAAAACCATCTTCACAACACCTGACAGGTAACTGAGGCATCAGGTCACCCACCCAATTTCACATTAGGATCATGCGGGGGGTAACCAATTGAATTCCTTGTCACCAGTCTCCGGGAAAGTCAGCTTGATCCGCAGCTGGCACCCGCCGTCGTGCCTGAGAGATCAAGCACCTGAACTCAGCATCTCCATGGCTTCAGGCTTTGTTCATCTTTGCCACGTTAGTCCAGCTCAGTGTTAAACATAACTGCGATAGACTCCAGCATCTCCATGGTACTTCACAAACCAATTTCTTTGCATAAGGAACTAATGTCAGGGATTATTCCGGCACCGGAGTTTCTAATGATGGCATCACCAGCGAAATCCTTCAGCAAGGACGATGGGTCCTTTAAGCCGCCATACCGCAAGAATTTCTCCCTAATGACACTGCCTGCACTGCGGGACAATGGGTCCTCCTGGCATATTTCTTGCCATATTGTTGTGGCAAAACATCGAGCATAAAGGTAACTGTAGTAGCCTGTAATAAAGTATTAAAGTTAAACTAGCTTATATGTCTGAGAAATAACGAATGCAAACAAGTTAACGGGACTAGAGCATAGTCTGAAAACTTACCGGCACCATAGGTTATGAGATGGGTAAACCGGGTATGTGACTGCATGCCTTCTGCACATTTCCAACTCATATGCTTCCTTCTCAAATCAGCAACAGTGGAAATTGTGTCCATAGGCTTAGATGCTTGCTCCCCAAACAACGTTAGATCCATTATAGAGTAGAAGATCTAGGAAAGGGAGCACAACAGCATTAAGTGAAGCAAGAAATATGACAAGGAAAAAAGGAACAATACTATTGTAAGAAATAAAAACAAACCTGCCGCTGGAGCTCAGTAGCAGGAAACATATTCCGAGAAGCATTTAGTGCCTTTACCAGCTTTTCTGGTATTGCATCTCCAGTTGTTTCATCTAGAGCAAATGTCTTCAGCACACGATAGTCCCATGCATAACATCTGCAATGTCAATGAAACTCAACTGATAGGTATAGAGGCTGCTCACTAAAGAACTCTTTTCTTTTTTAACAAACAACTCTTATTTTGAATAAGTGAAAACTGAATAACATTGCTACAATGACTAACTACTATGAAATCATACATACTCAAAGAGGTTTGAGGGAATTTCAGCCACATCAAGAGCAACCCTAGTACCAGAGAAATGCTGATATTCCTGCATTCAAATATTAAAAAAAATAAAAACAGGTAATAAATGTAGCCATTGAGGAAGCCATTATTAAGAAGAACAAGCAAATTACCGTTCTTGATAGCAGAGAATGAAGGGCGTGCCCAAACTCATGAAAAAGAGTTTCAACATCCCCATGGTTAAGCCTTGCGGTTATTCCACTAGAACTTGAGAAGTTGCAAACTAAGGCAACGATCTAAAAATCAACCATTAAGTATCCATTGGAACTGAAGCAACTTTATGAATTTGAACTAGAGCAATTTTCCATGACACATCCGTTGATCTTTTTACATTTTAACATCCTTTAAAAAAAATGTATATGCTAATGAAGCTAGAAGCTGGATCGGATGCTCCACATAAGCTATGTATCATGCTATCCAAATAGGAACATGTTGAATTTCATATATTTAGTCTGATAAGATGTCTAATCGTCATGCATGACAGTTTTCGTTTAAAAAAATTGGGAAATAAATAATAATAGCAAAGCTACCAATCAAACCCTTGATTCTTTTAGCTACCATTTCCTTGTATGAAGCTTGATTGTAAGGAAAGAACTCCGCATATTCTAAGCAACATGGAACAAACAATGAATAAGAGAACATATACCGGAAGTTGGTAATTTGAGTCCGACAATTTCCGTCCCCCTTGGACAGCAAAATGAGCACACCCGGGATATTTACCCTTCCTGGAGTAGAGATCAAGATACATGAATCCTAAATCACCCTGCTCATTAGACATGGTTTCTTTTAGTTACTTTGTTCCCAGAAAATATAAGAATAAGTTGAAAATACGGTGCAGGGTGCACTATGTCCAAGTAGTAGTAGCTGGGATCTTGATTAGATTTCCCCTCAGCACTTAATTTTTCATGAAATTTGCATGGTTACAAACAACAAGAACAGATACCAAACCATAGAACGTTACTAAATACTCATGATCATCAATAGCCATTGCAGGTTACACAGTGTATAACCTCACTATCAAGCAGTCTAATTCTAGCCATGAAGTTCCAAATCGTCTACTTAGACAACCAACGGGACAAGACACGTAGAAAAGGATCGTTAATCAGGCTGCCAACTAGGATATGAGCCTTAATTTACAATTTGCCATTTGAATTTAGTAGAAAAGCATAAAAAAACACGGTGATGATGCCAGTATTTGCATATTCCCAAGAAATGCAGCTCTTTTGATATAGAAGATGAGCACATAGAAATAACTGAAGCTGAGGGTGTTTTTTAGGTTTGTTGCAAAACTATCATTTAAAAGCACGCTTGTACCTCATCAGGATGACAGAGTGAGAGCTTTATCACATCTGGATGCCATGACTCTCCATCCCTCATGGGAATCTGATGGAATG
The DNA here is from genome assembly GCA_036936925.1 of Cenchrus fungigraminus. NCBI lineage: Eukaryota > Viridiplantae > Streptophyta > Magnoliopsida > Poales > Poaceae > Cenchrus > Cenchrus fungigraminus. The sequence continues at coordinate 57,928,706 of CM072776.1, read as the reverse complement.
TGGCACCAAATAATGATTCAACCAGCACATTCAGACCTTTTAGGCATTGTGACAAGGGAAAGTATTTTGCAATAACCTGGTAGATGCAAAAAAAAAAACGAAGGTGTCAATATTGTTATTAACAAAAGTAAGCCTACATTCTAAAGGTATGCATTCAGTATTCCAGTGTATGCCAAACCGGTGTTTGAATTAGCTTTAAGTACAGTTCATTCATCTCTGAGATGTTTATCAGTTAGCACGTACTGAAGCATCCAGATTGTGTACAGATGATTTCATCATTCCAATGAAATAATCTTCATCCCAGGGTTCAAGATCAGCATTCTTTTCATTACATATTCTTTTCTTGAAATCCTTTATAACATTAAATTCCTGCTTAAGAGAAGTTATAAAGAGACAGATGGATTATTGAATTTAGTGATGCATAACAACATATATATGTATAGAACATAACAATGCATAATGCCAAATTAAGTTGAATACATTCGTACCTCATCAGCTTTATGCCTAACAATGTCACTCAAATCTCCAAGAAATGACATAACTACATCAGCTGATGCAGCCATGTTAGAACGAATAGCAAAGTCAGCATACGATTTGCATCCCATAGTCTGTAGGGTCATGAACAAAGAAAAAAATGTAATTATCTAGGGTTGTTGTGTTGGTTGCATTTTCTAGCCAATGATATGACAGTGGAATAATAAAGGCCAAAAACTTCACAATATGAAGAAACAGCAATACCTTTGCAAGCTCATCACGAGCATCTATAAGTTCATTAAGAACACCAATATTTTCTCGAGGTTCAGAGTTCCCAACAATGTATACCTGTTTCCTGACCTTTGGAAAATTCGAAATATTTAGATTGACAGTGTCACTGGATAGGTGATATGCAACTGTACATAACAGATAAAGTAGTTGAATCAATCAAGAGCGAAGCTGGGTGGTGACATAAGAAATCTAAATATTGTTCAATGCTATTGATAGATCTTTATCTGTGGCACAGAGGCACACAAAAATGGCTCTATGAACACTTACTTCCTCATCAGAAATCCATCTCAGTGCTGATGATAGATTTCCTGAGTCTGTTACAATCCTTAGACCATTTTGCTTTGCAGTGCTCATCCAGTTGCTTTGCTTCTCAAAACTTCCAGAATTAGATTGGTAAACAGACTTGAAATGACGTTGCATGTTTCTTGGGACCCTTGAAGCTGGGTATACATCCACAAAACCTGGTTTGTTCATTACATTTTCACTGAACCTGGTACAGGAAAAAGCAGTAAGTTTGCACTGGATACAAACAGTTCACTCCATCTATCAGTACCAATTGGCAGGCTCAACATAAACTGCAAAGCAACTAATCAATTCACTAAAAGGAGCACTGTACGACGAAGCTAAAGCGATAGGGCATCCACAAAGGAGATATAATAAAAGGTCCTGGTAAAACAGATAGAGTTCCACCGGGTAGTTTAGAGCGCTACTTGGCTGACAATGAGATCAACTAGTTGCATGCATGGTAGGTGTGCAATAGAGCACAATACTTGAGAATTAAACAACTCCATTTCTCAGCAATACAGGAAAAACAAAAGCAATAACAATTTGGTTCAACAAATGCATGATTAATTGATCACATATACTCCTTAACCTGGTACTCAACTTAATATATGCCACCTAATTGCCAGATAACTGAGCATTTAGAGAAAAAAGAGTTCTATCACAGTACTTTGAAGCAATGGAATAATAAGAGTCATCTAGTACATCATTCATAAATCAATTTCTAAAAGCAGAAGGAACTCAAGGGTCGGCCCTAGCATCAATAATTTTGGCATACAGGCAGGTTGTCAGCTCATGTAATTAAACAATGAAATTGCTTGCCAATACGCAGCCTGAAAACATGTAATTAGCACAGATTGCGAAGTAGTTCAAGCAGAAAAGATGGTAAAGACTACCAACAACAAGTGTCCAATTGATGTACCTACTTTCTACCCAGCTGGGCAATCTCAAGGTTCAGCTGATTAACACGCTCAAGTTTATCTGCCAAAGAAAGAGAACTATGCTTTAATAACAGTCACAGTTATGAGAAGAGACAGAGTACTATAAATTTCAGTTGGCAACCTTCAGGAAGATGAATCCCTCCCTTTTCAAAGTCAATACGCAAGGTAGTTGCTGCTCTTCTAGCTTCCTCTGTCAGCAGGACACTTCCACCCTCAGCTTTTAGTATAGCATTGTATAAAGTAGTGTTGGTATTCAGGTACTGCAATGTGTTACAGAAATTAAACTTTTACTCCAAATTGACAATTTAATCTAACTTTGGGCTTCTCAATTAGCTACAGGATTGCAAAGTTTCAAAAAGATTTTTTTTCATCCTGTCATCATAAGTATGCAAGTTCAAAGATGTACAGTGTTTAAGTTGATATTATAAAACAATACTCCAAGTCCACCTGAAGCAACACCAGCTGTTAAGCTCACCTGAAGATGCTCATAAATCCTCATTGACGCCTTATCTGCCTCCTCCACAAATTCCCTGGCACGCAAGCATGTCCATTTAATTCAAACCTGGAAACACATTGCCTCCCAGCACCAAATTGAATAAGAAACCATCACAACCCACCTATCAGGGTGTGTATTCCTGCACAGCTCCGCCGAATCAATGACCGTGCAAACCTAACCACACCATCGTAACCCTGATACATCAGCTATGCCGTACCAATGCAAACAGAATGAACCAAAAGCCAATAGCAGAAAAGGAGTATATTACGGTATTTGAAATCTCGTCCATGGCGCGGACAATCTCGGGGGACGACGGCAGCCCCGCGATGTGTGCGACGAGCTCGTCTGACCTGCGAGTTCGAGCAGACATTCACTGAGGATTAGCGGCTGCTGGATGGCTTTGGGCAGGCTAGCGGTGAGGAACTGAGGATGGTGAGCGCTCAGGTTCCCCCCTTACCGCTGGATGGCGTCGTCGACGAAGCGGCGGAACCCCTTCGCCGTGCGCAGGACGTCAAAGCCATACAGCCCCGTCTCCGACTTCTCCGAAACCGTGGAGAAGGCAGCCGCGGCGCCACGGCGGATGGCGGCGGCGCGAGAGAGCATTGCGGCGGGCGCTCAGTCGATCAGCTCTGACGTTACTTTAGGGTTTCTACTCGTGGTTTGTACCTACGGGGAAACTCCCCTCGCTGGTCTCCGTCTCCGCCTCCGCCGCCGCTGCTCGCCGGAGCTTTCGCTGCTCGGGAGCGGCAGCAAGGGGATGGAGAGGGGAGCTGAGGAAGTAACCGAAAAATGAAATGTATCGAGGGTTGCTTACGCAAAAGATCGCTTCGCCGTTTCCTTTTGTTCGATCGCGGCCGCTATAGCATGATCGAGCGGTCCGAATAACTCCAGCACGGGTCGCGACTATTGATCGCGATCCAAATTCTGGGGCCCAAACGGAAACAAAAGAATAGTACGAGGGCCTCCTACAAAAACATCCTCCAGTTCCCTACCTTCTTCGATCTGGATCGCATAACTCGCATCGGACGGCCAAGAAAAACCCTTGACCGGGCCGCCGAAGAAAACACGCCACCCTCTCCCCTTCACCTCGCCGTCGCTTGCCGGAGCTCGGAGCACTGCCGCTAGCCGGACGAAGGCTCTCCATCCTAGTCCCCGCCATACCCGCTATCCGCCGTTCTGCTCATCAGCCTCCCCAACTTCCTCCTGGTGAACATTTGCCTAACATCTCCACTGTAGTTTTCAATGTATGACCGTATACCGTAGTGGCTGCTTCGTGCTCGATCCAGATCAAGGTGATTCGTGTTGGTGAGTAGCAATGCTGATTCAATACATGGTGCAAAGAATATTTGATTTTATTGCCTATGTCTAATACAGCACAATGAAGGAACCAACGAGAAATCCCGGTTCAGGGACGTCACTCTACTGATGGCTGACCACATCAATACACAGCAAAACAAATGTTGATTGTATCTTAATAACACAGCCATAGCATCACCATCTCAGAAGATCGTAACAATTAATCATCTACTGCAGGATCCAACAAACATTATATGGTAATAATAGCATGCTGGATCTTATGCCAACACAGCCCACAAAGCTAGGAACAAGCTCATCAATCCTGGGAAACCGACTGACAGAGTGCGATGACCGGATCCTGCAAAAACGAAGAGTTTGTGAGATTGAAAGCTCATTGCCTCGTTGCAGTTTTGAAACGCTGAGGTTTAGACAAGGGCTCTTCATGTTTGAAATCAAGTTGCAGTTGACATATGATGTGATCTAATTCAGCTAAAGAAGCTTATTCAATATACTAAGGAAGCCCCATTTATAAACATTGAAAACGAACTGCACAACTCAAAAAAAAAATACTAGTTTGGGTACAAAAGTTTGATAATTTCAGTGCAGAATCAGAATTCGTTGTGGGGATACTGAACCACTGCTTCAAACTTCTAGGTATAAGAGATGAAACCGAAATTTTTCGAAAAAAAAAGAGATGAAACCGATACTGACAAGACTTAAGGGTTCAGCTAAATACTTCATAGAAAATTTGGCAAGCATGGCGACTAGCATATAAAGCAACATCACTGAAACACTATATGTGTCACTCCGCTAGGCAAGCCCAACAGCTTGTTAGCAGAGTAACATTTTAGCACAAATTGTTCATGTGAAGCATTGCTGGGCCACCATCAATTATGCTAAAACAGTACGAGTAACACAGTGCTCTACTGATATATATGGAGTAGTTGTTTGGTAGCAATCCTATCATCACCTACACTGCAATGCATTAATTATCTGTTTCATAAGCTGGTGGACCATGCCCAACCATACACATACAACAGCAATTCAATCTGCAAATGAATCAATTTTACTATTGCTGCCAATAGTAATCCTTGTGACCATGCCTAACCATACAGAAATTTTAAGCATGCTAGTGCATGTTGTTGTGTTTTCGCTTGGATAGGGATCAATTTGAATGTGCATCAACATAAGTTCAGTAATCTCCGAAAAACTTTCTTACTCAATCTGGGTGTACTCAATTATAAAAGAGTACCTTTTGTTTCTACATATATGACTTGAATCAATTTTCCCAGAAGTCCCACTTGAAATTTCATAACACAAGAAGCTCTTATTTGATAACTAATGAAGCTTCAGTTAGCTATATTCATACAAGTATTGCAACTAAGCAAGAGAGGGGATTAGCATTATAGTTTACCTGGAGGAGACTGTGTAGGAGAAAGGCCTGTAAAATTGGAATTTTAAGATGTTTATCAGAAAAGTACCAAAAGATATCAATTTATTCGAAGAAAAGTAAGAAAAGACTAGCTAGTTGAAGTACAATAGCAATCATGGAACCCTATGAAGTTACACATACAGAATGAAAGTTCTGAACAAAAGACAGTCTATTTCATCAGGTCAAACTAGATTTGTAAATATTATCCTAGATTTTTTTTTGAAATAAAATATTGTCCTAGATTCCTATCATGGAAAATTAGTCATCCAAGATTGGACTCAGCGCCTGAGATAAGTGTTTTAATGGAGGACAAGGTGGCACATGGCTGGACTAAACAAAGCTCATTATGGGCCAGACTGTCAAAATAAAACTTTAACATGCTTATAAGAAAATAGCAAAAAATATATACATCAAAAGTATTTGAAGAAAAGACTAGCTATAGTTAATGTAGAAGAAAAGTGGGACACTTGGATAGATACGGCACCTAGTACCGAAGTGCAAGGTTTGTTATGTGACTTTCAGAGTTGAATTAATGAATTCTGAAACCCAACAACGTACAGCACGAAAATTATATACAAAACCAGGATTTATACATCGGGTCAAACTAGATATTTTCTGAATGGGTTTGTAAATATCATCTTGGATTTCTACTACACCAAATTGGTCATCCAAGACTGAGCTGGGGGGCTAAGATCATGGTACTTTAATGGAAGACAAGGTGGCACGTGCCTAGATTAATCTAAGCTCATTCACGGGGAAGACTCGGGAAGCATATGGTATCTGACTATCTGCACGGATCATGGAGCTCATTTAATAGATGTTTTCACACTGCTGCCAACTGCCTTCGACCTGATGGAGACGGCAACGCAAGACCAACTTGCCTACGCCACTAGCAACACACGCGGAAACGCAAGTCACGGGCCCTTTGCACACCTGTCCGGCCTTGTGTTGCTGGCTGATTAATCGATTGCATCTAGTAGTCTATCTGATGTCTACTTGCGCAAATCGATCACTGAACATGCAAATTGGTAGCTAAAGATGCTTGCTTTGATAATTGTCCTTACTGATCGCTGCAAATTTGGATGCTGGGAAATCACATCTTGAAAGGTAAAAGAAGAACATTTGGTCGGCACAGGGAAAATGGAAGGACAGTTACTCTTGCAGGCCTCGGTGGTGTCGCTGAGGCCGCAGCGCTTGGAGAGGCCGAGGGCTTGGGTGACGTTGATGTTGAAAGCCTTGAAGATCTCCGGCGAGGAGTAGAGCCCGCAGAGGCACTTCAGCTCGTTCTTAACGGCTTCCTTGATCGGGTCGCAGCAGGTGTCCGGCGGCGTCCCCGTCGTGTTTAAGTAGGCCGCACACGACGCCAGCTTCGCCGCACAGTCCGGCGTGCTCGACGACTGCGCCGCCACGGGGGGCGCCAGCACGCCCATCACCGCCACGACCGCCACCGCCGCCGCCGCCGCCACCGCCATCCGCATCGCCATCTCTCTTCTCCGTGTAGGCTGCCTCCTAGCTTTTTGTTTAGTTTTGGGAGGGGCGAGGAGAGGAAGGCAGGAAGCCAGAGGGGAGGTGCGCCTTCTTTATTAGAGCTGACTAGCCAAGGAGCCGGTTGGTGGGCTTGACGGTTTTGCATTTGGAGAGACAATTCAAAGGTGTTTTTTTAATGGAATATCCAATGGTAGTTTGACATTTCATTCCCTTTTGGTATTTTGACAGTTGGGAAAATCTCTTCGATAAAGTCAAGTCAGTCACAATAGAAAGTGCCATGAAAGTGTCATGACCATCAAATATCACATCACATCTAAATTTATGAGAAGAGATGAGTGTCATGAGATGGGAGAGTAATTGTGCGATGACACTAAAACATGCTTTAATAACAGTCACAGTTATGAAAATGATACTCCTTCCGTTCTTAAATATATGACACCGTTGACTTTTTACTCCAACTTTAACTACTAATATATATTGAACCAATTAGTTCACTAAAGTAGAATGTATATCATTATATCTATTATCCGATGTACTTTAGATTTAATTTGTTGGTTTATCGATTTGCAAAAAAAAATTGTAGAAAAGACGAATGGTCAAACGACATATATTTTAGAACGGAGGTAGTAGGTCGCAATCTTTAAATGCCATTACAAAATCGCTAGCTAGATTTGCTTAGTGATTCGTTGGCTTCTGTTCATCTGTTGGATCAGACAAAAGCAACGCCACAAAATAACTGCAAAAAGAAATCCACAACGGAGCGATACAACAGAGTTTTACTATTTCGGAAGATGCATAAAACGATAGGAATTAGGAATTGCTGTTTTTTTGAAACCCAGCGGCAAATTGCCAAATTCCTTTTACTTTAATTGAAACTTTGACCGTAGCATGATCCTAGGTCAATGATATCTGCATGAAAGAGACTGGGATTGTTGTTAGCGTCTGACTATAAACAGTTGCGTCAAATCATTAAGAAAACAAAGGAACTCTGTCTATTGTTTTCGAGAGAAAAAAACAAATTCATCTCTGTCTATTCTGCAGCGGATGGACCCGGCGGTTTTTTTATAAAGGACCCGGCGGCTGTGTAGTACTAGTCCAACACAGACTCTTGAGTCTTGAATCTTGACCAAGTCTTGCAACGAGCTGCCACCGTGCCACGGGTTCCAGCCTTCCAGGCGATTGCCTCCGTGGACCGTGGACGCACTTGGCGGATCCGTCACCTGAATTTTCGTGCTCTGCGACGAGTGAGAAACAGCAGAGACGGCACGCAACAGACGTCGTGCTCTTGCCTTCGATTTCTGCTAGAGCGTTGATGATTCTCGTGTGATCTGACCAGTTGTGCCCTTTCACCGAACAATCGTTCCGGAAGGGGAAAGGGGGAAACTATTGCTAAAGTGGCCACTGACTCACAAAAATCTGTACAGTGATGGTTAGAGTAACTTCAAGAGTCCCTCTAAAAATTACTAGTTAAAATCCTGATTTACTTAGTATGTAAAATGAAATAGTTAGCAAAAACTTATTGAAATCCAACAGCCTCTTTAAACTGAACTTTCTATATGATCCACTGTCAATGGATCTCACCTGTCATATCAAGGCCTTGTTTAGTTAGTGGAAAAATTTGCATTTTCAACGTTTCGAACTCCTGTAGCACACTGTAGCACGTTTCGTTTGTTTGTGGTAAATATTATCCTACCATGGCCTAACTAGGCTCAAAAGATTCGTGTCGTGAAGTACATCAAAACTGTGTAATTAGTTATTTTTTTACCTATATTTAATACTCCGAACATATGTCTTTTGACGTATTTAATGTGATGTGATGGAGAGAGAGTGGAGAAAACGTTAGAATTTTTAGCAAACTAAACAAGGCCCAAACTCTACTCTCTCCGCGGGGGATAGCTAGCAGAGGGCGCTAGCCATCTTTGGCTAGTGAAGGTCCAAGTTTAGCTAGCGAGGATAGCTAGCGGGGTGTTTGGCTAGTCTGTTGGAATACTGTTTTTGTAGATTTTTTTCATTTTTTAAGCTAGTCAAGCCATGATAGTTAGTCTCTTGGAGTTGCTCTTATAAGGCCAGTCTCAGTGAGGGATTGTCATAGGAGGGTCATGAGCATTAAATATCATGTCATATCAGCAAATTTATGGAGAGAAAGGAGGGGGAGTGTCATGAAATGAGAGAGGAGGGTCATCACCATGACCCTCAACTGACACAATTCTTAATATTACAGTCTTGGTAATTGTGCGATGACCCTCTCCACTTAGACTAGCCTAAGAGATTTTTCGAATCGAGAAAGCTCCCCCATTTGCATTACTTGAACCGGAAATACCAGTAGTTCATACAGAGAACGAGAATAGGGAGAAAACGTGTGCTCGCAGGACTAACCTACCGACCCTGTCTCAAGCTAGGTAGATTAAGTACAGAACCACGTCTAGGTATCCCATAGGATTACAACAAGTAAAGCACATGGTTTTTGGATTTTCCTTTTCGCTGCCATCTAGAACTGATTCATGACAAAAGCTTCTTATATCCGCAGATCACTTTTTCTTCCAACAACTTCATCAGAAATCAAGGTTCCTCTCCGTCTCCAGGACTAATCCTCCTGAGGCGCCGGCAACATCCTGATATTCGGCTGCTTCTTTTGCTGGGCGAGAATCTTGTACGCGAGCGCCAGCATCGTGTTGATCCCTTGAGCCACTCCACTGCCAGCTTCAACGCCCAATAAACCTGCCCAATAAGACATATACACACATGCTGTGTACGATGATTTCAACTAGATGTTTTATCAATTTTTTGTCAAATATGTCTCTGATTCCCGCATTTTCATATGGCCCAGCAAATTGCTGCAAATCCAAAATGATGTATAGCTTTCCCCTGTGGGAGTACATTCTGTACCTAACATTTGTATTGTGAGATTTTTTTTGTTATATTGTTTGCACCCAGGCAGGCACCTATCACCCCCCGCACACATCTTGCCATTGTGTATTGAAAGAACAGGTGTTCCATTATTTCATTCTCTGCACAAAAGATGCATAAAGGGCTGCCAGTCCAACCCTTTTTAACATATTATCTTTTGTCCTTGTCAAAAAAAAAACATATTATCTTTTGTTAAGATAGCATTATTTTCCTATAGCCAAGTAAAAATCTTAAATTTGTATGGCAATTTGGATTTCCAAATGTGTTGGAAATGATTACCACTATCATCCTTAGTTAAGTGATCATACACTTATTTGGTTGTATATTTACCATTCCCACTCCATTTCAAACTGATAACATCATTGATGTTTTGGAACTTGAAATTATATGTCTTATTCACAATCTCCATCCATTGATAAAAAGCACCGGAGGCAACCATCTGCTGAATTTCAGCTGTCCCTCTTTGCCTAGGAATTGGTATACACAACTATCTTTTTCTAGGCACAAGGCCTTGTTTAGTTGGTGGAAAAATTTGTCTTTTCAACGTTTCGAACTCCTGTAGCACACTGTAGCACGTTTCGTTTGTTTGTGGTAAATATTATCCTACCATGGCCTAACTAGGCTCAAAAGATTCGTGTCGCGAAGTACATCAAAACTGTGTAATTAGTTATTTTTTTTACCTATATTTAATACTCTGAACATATGTCTTTTGACGTATTTAATGTGATGTGATGGAGAGAGTGGAGAAAACGTTAGAATTTTTAGCAAACTAAACGCCCAAGTCAAACAATACTGGCGCCACTATACAGATAGGCTTGTCAAACATCCATGTGTCTTTCCAGAAGAGTCAGCTTGCTATTTTTTACTCTACTTTCCTCCTCTCAAGTAGATATTTCTTATTTTTAACAAGTCACACCATTCTAAGGAGTCATTCATCCTGTGTTTCACTGCTGATCTCCTCCTTTTTCAAATATTTTACTCTAATCAAATCCTGCCAGATTCCTTAAGAGAATAATACACCATTGATTGTTCACGGATCAAACAAAGACTAGTGTCATAAAGGTTGCCAGCTAAGTTCTAGCTCAGTTGATGAAACCAGAACTGAACTGACGTGGCAGTCCTGTGTGTCCCCAAAATGAATTTGAAAAAACAGAACAACTTCGACTGCAAAAGCTGACCCCCAAATGAGAACGGCAGCCCTGCTAGCTGTAGCAGAAAAAAATATGATGGTGCAGCAAAACACATCATTGCATTCGCAAACCACCGCCACCAGACAACAGTAATTTTCTCTCGGAACAAACCAGCCACAATATGAAGGGATACTTTCCTCTCTAATCAGGGGGCATCCAAAGCAAAGAAAATACATGGTGTTTCTGTATCTGAAGCATCAGATAAAACCCAGTACAGTTCATCAAGCTCTACTTCTAAGGTAATTAGGTTTGAAAAGTGCAAAGAACTAGCAAATTATTCCCCTAAAAATTTGCTCCAAAGATAAGAATTAGTCCGCAAAATTTCTGATCTATGTTAAGTAAAAAGACAGGCCATGGAAGGCTACACGAAGACCACTGCCATTCATTCATGCTGCTCGTATATTTGCATGTAGGCTTCTGAAAGAGCTACCATTTGAGGGAGAGTCTCAGTAACATGGAGATCCTGCATCTCATACCTGAGGTGAAGATTATCGAAATAATTAAATCGGGGCTACCATATTTACACCCATAAAAACAATTCCGTGTTAGCTGAGGAACATACCAGGCCTCTTCTGATTTCCGCTGAACAAATACTCTGTAGCATCCTTCACCTGGCTTGCCGTCATGGACAATGTTCGCTATAAGGTCGTACTTCGAACGTAACTTACCATTCTCTTTAGGCTTGGGTAATGGAATGTAATCCTTCAATTCCAAGTTCTTCACAGGAAAATTTACTGTCACATCAAATATTAAAACCTCTTAGAACAAGTAACCTGCCAGCAACATGTATAATGAAATTAGCACAAAATCTAACCTAGAGTAGGGTTTTTCTCGACGAAGAAGTTATTTTTGGTAAACCGTCGCATGTGAAGGATCAGATACTTTGGTAGCCTAGTGACTCGGTACCTCATCCGAGCAATGGATGGCCGGACAACCTCTGTCACAGCCTCACCATCAAACTTCTTCAGTATGTTAAACAATGGTACCTGAACAATATTGATAGATTTAAAAGGAATAGCAAGGAGCAGATACAGGTGCACAAAAGAACCCACACAAAAGACTGCAAGCGCAAGCATCTTTTGTACTGAACAAGAACAAAACTAGAAGCACAGGGTTACGCCGAGTTAAGTTCGAAGCTCTCAGTGTGACATTTATGCAACACATACTCTCGCAACTCATGAAAAGATGAGGTGAATCTTATATGTACGACTTGAGGTGTAAGAATATTGAGAAACACCCTCCCAAAGTGGTCCTATTAAATCAGGCAGGGGAGCAAAGCCTCACTGATATGTTAAATACTCAAGCTAGTTGTAACAGTGTGACACACAAACACTATTTGCTTGGTTCTCACATCATCAATCCCAGAAGTCTTAGTAGCAGTGTAGCACACATATCATGATAGAGTTCTATACCTATAAACATCCACATGAGATTATAACCAATAATAATACATCAGTACTTGTGCAAGACATACCTGTGGGATGATATTTTTCTCCATGGCATCTTTGAAAAGAGGTGGAGGTGGTAGGTCAAGACCGAGCATCAAGAAAGGAACCTTAGATGTTTCGGTGACCATACCATCTGTTCCAACCACTGAACTTGCACCACCATTTAACTCATCACCATCCTCTGTTTTTTCCATTATATGCTTCCTGTGAACCTCCTTAACAACTTCAAGTTCTCCCTGCAACAACAGTGATTTCAATACGATCATGATAAGTTGCTGATGTGATGTCAATTATGTGGTTGACATCGAGAAAAGCTAACCTGAAAGCAATCATGTATTATGCTTCTGTTTTTCTTCTTTGAGCTCCTTAGTTTCGCGTGCAGTGTATTCAAAAGCCATGACATAAATTCCACAGGATCTGACTGTACTCCAATCTGAAAGCGCTTGTTACTCGCTTTCATTACTGCTTGCAGAAACTCATGAGGGCTAACCTGAACAGAAAACAAGATGTCATGTTATTTGTGCAGAGATATGAGTTAACGTAAAGCGATGGACCTAGGATAGCAAGATTAGGGGTGCTAGCAAAATTATTTGATGGACTATATATTAAAACATGCAGTAAAGTTCTTCTAATTTCAAAGGTTTTAGTGAAGAAAATAGAATCATGAGGGGGCCATGGCCACTGCCAGCCCCCCTACTGAATTTGTCAGTGATGTAAGGGATAGCAAAAAACATGCTGAAAACTCATTTAACACAAACAAACCTGGCCCTTGAAGTTCCTAGTATGCCAAATCTTGCGTGTCAATTCCCCAAAACGATGAACCAATGGTGATTTGCTATGCTGATAATTTTCAGGGATTAGAAAGAAATTTCTCAGAGGAGTAACTCTCATTAATGACTGTATTGTGACATTCACAAAATCAGTCTCCTTGATGTTGTTAAGACCAACCTGCAGAGCAGTAATTATTTAGATAAGAAAAAAGCATCAATAACTGAAGCCCTCGTTTACCAAGTGCCTACAAATTCCCATGCGGGATAAAAGCGCATTTTTGATATAAGTCGTAGTGGCACAAACAATGAATTATTAAAACTGCATTTGCTCACTTTTTTAGGTTACACAAACAAACAACTTTTCCAGAACTTAAAATATGATAAGAATCTGTAAAGGAATGATGCATAAAAAAGATCCCACTGCATAGCAAACAAAGTACATCAGGTAAAACCATCCTCCCTCAAGACAGTTCTTAGGGCACATACCATTCCAGGCAGATAATTGGAGCCATCAAGTGCTCTAGACCACTGCTTGTTCTTGTCAAGATTTAGAACCTGCTCTCTCGTGAACCTACAGAATAGTATATCAATTAGCAACCTGAAACTAGCTGCTAGGCAATCAAGTGCTGTTGGAATGCAATGTTAGAAGCAATGGAGAAGCACCTTGGGTTGAGAACATGCCGAATATCTTCTAATGATGGATCATTTATCTCATATCCATCTGGAAGACAGTAAGCCCTCTCGGTTTGAAGATTAATGAACACATGGTGGCCTGCTTCAAGACTGTGAGTATATGCATGAGATTTCAAGCCTCTTCCTTGGAAATACTTTCCACAGACCAAGCACGCGTACACATTCAAATTTGACAGGGAGATTGAACAGAACTTCTCAAAATCAAAATCAAGGACCTGCAAAGCAGCGCAAAATGTACTCAGCCGTAAAATACCATGATAAGTAACTAAGAAATGTTACACAGACTAGATCAACAAGGAAATCAGCCACCAGAGTATAGAATGACATATGTAGAATAAAGAGCATGTGAGTAATCATACATGATTAATCTGAATAAACTGTCATATCGTGCCAGGCAGTTTACCAAGATGAACAGACACTGGGCAGAGCTAAATATCAGGAGCTATTAGGGTGTCGATCATAGTATTGAGTATTGACATTCACCGTGAAGACATTGATGAAGCTATATTGTAGGTCAAACCATTAGGATTGTGCATTTTAATCAGCTAGTATTGTTTCAGATCAAACCAGTTATATAGTACATTTCTAGCACAATACCAGCAACTAGTGATTCGACAGCTACGATTATTAACCAGTACTTAGTATATCTCAGGTAACTTTTGAGCTGTGAACAAAAGGAACGATATAAACAAAACTAATTCACATCAAGGCACACCAAATTGACTTGTGAAATGTAAGTGTACCTGCCTGTTCACCGTGTCGAGGTAAGGGCAGTCACGGCGCAGCTCCACCTGCCTCGGCCTCCTCTCCGGAGCTCTCCTCGCATCGTCCTCCTCATCGTCATCGCCCTCCTCCCCATCCAACTCCCCCGCCGCGCCACGACCATTTGCCTGGCCCCTGACCGCTTCCTCCTCGTCGTCATCCTCGTAGCTCGCGAGTCCCAACAGAGACTCACCCTCCGCGCGCGGGCGCTTCTCAGCGGCGCCTCCATCGGCGAGCTCATCCTCCTCGCGGTCGCGTTTGCGCGACGGGGATGGCTCCTCCGCGCCCATCGGCCGCGGTCTAGGGTTTGGGGGCGTGGAGGCGGCGAGGGTGAGGGCGGAAGCGGGCGGCGACGATGGATGACTCGTGGTGAATGCGTGGGCTGGTGTTTCAGAAGGACGAGAAGGCCGTAGATCGCCGTGGATGGGTGGCTGTCGTTAGAGGCGAGGCGACGACCGCCATGAGCCAGGGACTTCAGGCTCACCCGCCACCTTCTGTCTTTAATGAGTTGTTTCAAATCAAATAATACATATCCTCTAACAAAATCAATACGTAATATAATACATATCGAGTTTCAAATTTGTATGAGGTGTACATGTATGTTTTCACTTTTCAACGAGTTCACCGACAATGCCTAAATTCACATGGTGGTTCAGGCTCACCGCCACCTTCTCTAAGCGATGTGTAATTTATTGTTGTTATTTTCTTTTCTCGAAAGTTCATTGTTATGGATTTAAAGAGACATCCTTAGTCTCCTTAGACTTAGTTATCATGGAGCTTGAAGAACTCATAATTAAGTTGTAAAAGCAAATCGTTCAATTTTTGCTGAAAAGAAGCGGAAATTATGAGTATGACAATTACGGTAGGGGTAGAACTGTTGCAGTTTTTGCCTACACATTGGATCATGCCGTCTCACTTGTAACATGAAAAAAACACATTTTTTATTTTGCTGTGTATGATAGGATCTAACTCTAACCTGATAAAAAGTTAGAATTGAATTTCGAAATTCATTTAATCAGCTTAAATTCATTTCACATGGGCTTAAAAATGTAGACCCACCAAACAAAACCAGAGTGTACGACCCTTTTCAGTCAATTTGGGCTTTTGCGACTAATAATTATTTTTTATGGGCCTTACGTTACTTAGTAAAGGCCCATGTGAAGCCGGACCTTGATAACTCGCCGCCAATTATGGACAGAAGCAACGACGACAAAACCATGGCGGTGGTGGTCAACGACCCTGTTCCCTCCTCCCTCTTCAGAGCAGATGAGCAGAGTACACGCCGTTCCCGTAGGTAGATCTGGTCACCGAGAACACGGCTGAACTGTGAACACCAAGCGAGCTCGACAACCCCGCCCAATGCAAGTTTGAAAAGCGAAACCGAACCCGATGCGCCTGGGGATCCCAGCCACGTGCATCCCAACCATCGCACTCGCAAGACCGGCCGGGGATCGAGAAGAGCGGCGGTTTCCTCTCGCCGGAGCACGTAAAGAAAGCACGTACGACCGGGCCGCAACGGCTGGCTGCCCGCCCGCGCGCATGCAAGCAGAGACAACCACGCCGTGCGCATCAGCGACGGACCCCCCGCGAGCGCGCCTCGGATCTGCCGATACGTGCTGCTGGTGCATGCATCATATTCTACCACAGGTCCTGTTTGTTTTTGTTTCGATGGATGATAAATCGGATCAATCCCGGCACTGAAAGATAGGCGGAATACGATTGATTAATCAAACTGATCGATGGAGTGATGGCATCGCTAATCCCCTGCTCGTGTGGGCGCGGGGGCGGGGCGGCGGGCAGTCTCCTGAGTCCTGCCTTGGTAGCATGGGATGGATTATTCAGGGTTTCGGAGTAGAGAACGACTACTCATGTACTAGAGTAGATTTATCATCATGTTTGTTGTTTTCAAATACTCTCGTCTATATAGTACCAGCACTACTGCATTGTTTTTTCTTTGCCTCGGTTGACGGAGCCAGCGAGTAGGGGAGCCAGTACGTCGTGGAATTCGTACATATACATACCTACATGTATACTATAGGTCTGTAGCATACACCAATGTCAAAGTTCATGTAATCGTGACGGCCTGGCCGGCCGGGTACTGCTCTGTATAGTATTCCACACACACACGGGACAGGGCCTACTATATTAGTAAAACTGCCGTGGTGCAGTGGACCGTGGTACTGGTACATGTTTTGCAACAAGGACTTTTGTTGCCGTGACAGTCGTTTGATGTGTGCAGCGCCAGATCAAATCAGAAGATTCCTGTTTGTTTGTCCACGTATATAGTTGTATACAAACGAAATGATCATATAGTCAAGTTTTACATCATTTTCAGATCATTTTCAGCTCAGAAGGTGATGTGAAAAAAGAAAGAAAAGATGTACACACCAGTTGTTTTTGTGTGTGTGTGAGTGAGTTGGTCACGACCAAAAAAAAGGTTATGTAAGTATGCATCAAAGGGGCATTAATTTGTAGTACAATTCTAGAGCCCTGAGATCTATATAGAATTCAAAGTTTGCAAGAAAAAAATGAAATGATTTAAGTATAGAATTTTAATAATCTGCAAAATACTGATAAAAATTAATTACTCAGCTAAATGTCTTCGGTGTACACCTCCACCTTCGAGTACTTTTGGAGCTGGAATTCTTAAAGCTGGAGAGATGCCCACTAAAGTCTAAAGATATTTGATTAAGTATATAAAGTAGCGTTTAGAACAATTTAACTATATTTATCGCAAAAAAAATGTACAATCTAACTATCACTTCATCCTAATAGTTAAACTCCATCTAGCATATCAAAACAAAGGGAGTATGTTTTTGTGCCACATAATTTCGTCCTGAACTCCAAATTGTGGATCTTGGAATTTGAGTTGTGCCAAACAGCCCGAGCGAGAGTACGACTGATCCTCACTTCATTGGTGCTGGACGGATTGACAATGGAGTAGACGACAGTCGGGCCTGTCCCGGGTCTGATATGTTAGCTTTTTAGGTATAACAACTTACATCATTCTTGTTCAGTTGCTCTGTTTAATACTCTTTTCGTTCCAAAATGTAAGTCATTTTGATTTTTAAAGGTTTGTAGATATTATTATGTACTTAGGCATACACTATATCTATACGAATAATAATGTATATAGATTAAAAAAGTCAAAATGATCTACAATTTGGAATGGATTGGATAGTACCATTTTGATTGATGTCTCTATTGTGCTACTGAGATATTTGATTTATTAGGTACCTATGCTACTTTGACCTCTTGAAGCAAACGGTGACGTGTGCATATTGCCGCAATGCTAGGCTAGCGTTACGTTGCCATATGAGCATGCATGATGCATGACACACTTCAGGCACTTGGATGAGGTTATAGTAGCTACTACTAGTAGACTACCAAAGACTCGCTCCTCCCACGGGACAAAAGTTAAAAGTTCTCTTCCACGGTTGGTGAACCAAAATTCATCGTGTGACGTAGCACCGCGCCGGCCGCACGTGTGGTACGTCAGTTGCGTGGCTAGCTAGGCCGGCCGCTCCCGTACGTGACGGAACGGGCAACGACCGTGTCCGTGCCGGGCACGCACGCACAGGTTGCCCGTCGCCGTACCTGGCGGACTCGCCGCACGCGCGCAACCGCGCCGGAGAGGACGGACGACGAGCCAGCCGCCGCCCGGCGCTCCACCTCGGCGTGTCGTCGACCCGCATCGATCGACTTCCCGATCGCCGCCTCGACGACCCCTCGCTCTCGGCTCGGGTAGACAGCGGGATCCGCACACGCCAATCTGCCGCGCGCGGGGGGCGGACACGATGCCTGCGAGTGCGAGATGGATCGCGATAGGCTAGGTACGTAGCTGATGCCCACCGTGTTCCTGTGTCGGGGGAATCTGTCTCGTCCTTGCGTGCGTGCTTCTTCTTCATCTTGTCCGATGATGCCCTGCGAATTGAAGGAAGAAGACTAGAAGAGAGACGCGTGTGATCTTGACGTCGCGGAGGTGTTGGTGTGTGCTAGTTGGCGTGTTGCGAGGGATCGAATCGGCGGCGCCGCGCCGTTATATTGGACGATCGATCGATCGGTAACCCGACATGTGATGTGGGATGGTTGCATCGGTGCCTCGGTGGTGGACTCTGTGTCTGTGGTTATTCTCGATCGCGAACCCGGTTAAGCACCGCACTCTCTGACTTAACTTTTCTGAGATGGCGCCATGACAGGCTTGTAAAGAAAACTTCATGGCTTTGCATCCGCGCGCGAGAGAATTATTATTTCTCACCCCACTAGCTGTGGTCTCTTATTGCATCGTTAAACATTGCACGTGACAGTGTCCATCCGATCCCCAGCTAGCTAGCGGCATAGCTAGCCAACCTTTTTCCCTTCCCTTTCCTCGCCGGCCACACGGGAAAACATCGATCGCCGTTCTGGCCGTGTCGCTATCGCAGCTAGCCTGGCTAGCTAGCAAAAGGGGCGAAAGGAATAGCTCTTCCCGATCCGGAGTCCGGACACGACGACACGACATCTAGTCGAGACCAGCCGGGCAGAAAGCGACGCCACTAGCTCGCGCGGCCGCCGCTGCCACTCGATCGATCATGCATATCGCGCTCGCCGACACACAACGCCAACGCCCACGACGACGACGGGCACCTCGTCCGGCGGCGCCCTCGATCGCGCGCGTGCCGTAAGGCTAGGAAGCTTATTACTATAAGCTCCGCGCCGTTCTGGCGTGTCGTGTTCTGGTCGAGCGTCCTTTTCATCGATCTCGTCATCTACTTTGCTTGCTCATCTCGACGTCGCCATCAGCAGTAGTGGCAGCAGAACAGCTAGCTATTAGCGGTCCGTTCTGTTATTGTTAATTTTGACCACGAAACAGTGCCGCGCGGACGTACCATCTCAGCTAGCAGCTAGCCGTGCGGCACGAGACGACGTCGATCGTCGACGCATGCGGCCGGCGCAAACCGTTGGCGCGCCGGCGGGCCACGCGCTACCGTGCGCCGCAGGCAGAACCAGAGCGTCGTCGTCCAGGCCGGCGGCGGGCGGCGACCACTGTAGCCGGGTACGTCGTCGCGCGTCGCGGGATTAATCAACAACGCCGGCCGGCCGGCCGGCCGTTGCTTCTTCTCGCGGTACACTCATCAACGTACGTAAACTATACGTTGGCAGACCCGGCCAGCAGCTAGCTGCAAGCTACTCCTAGCTACTAATTCTGTCTCGTGCGCCGACCGTGCGTGCGAGAGCCCTGAGCCCCTGCATGGACGGGGCCACGGGGGATTGGATTGGCGTGTTCGCACGTACGTGCACGCCGGCACGCGCGTCCCTGCGGGTTTCTGAATTCCAAACTCCGTACAGGTACAGGTACAGCGATTCCAGCTTGCTCACGTACGGCTGGCTGTAGATTCGCAGAGGTTTCACCGTGCGAGTACTCTTCGCTGGTTCACCTTTCTGCCCCTTTTCACCGTACCCGTGCGTGTGCGGCAGAGGATAACGGCTTGGCCGGTACCGAGAATGCAGAGCCGCCGTACGTACTGGCACGTGCGTACGTGTGGCCCGCGATCACCTCGATCGCGCTCCCAGAAATAATTGTCTTGGAGATCAAACGCGCCATCGTGCAGGAGCGGAGCACGGCAGATATGCCAAAGATTCTGAGCGTTCAACGGTTGGTTAATTAGAGTGGCTTCAGTTTTGTAAAGGGTGAAAAGGCGGCGCGCAGCTGAAAATGGTAAAAACCAGCAAGGAAAAGAGCTCTTTTACGGTGGACATGTAGTATATGAATAGGTAATTTTTGGTAGGAAATCATATTTTTTTGTGTGCCCTTTATATATGGCTATTTTCTTTAAGAAATCATATATTTCGTTTATGTTATTGAGAAAAAACTTCCAATAATACATTTATATCACATATACCTATGTATACCACCACATATGCAAGTTGTGGTGGTATACAATTAATCTCAACCATCGAATCCTTTCATACAGATCTTTTTGAAAGGTCTTTTACGGTACACAATACCACCCAACAGTGGTACGGTAGTATTATCGGTTTTTTTTCAATTTTTTTACTATGGGTAAAATGGTAATTTGCTCGATGTATATTATTTGGAGAAAATTTCCCCGCTGCCAAGGTTACATAAAAAGACTTGATTTCATATATTACAACAATATTATTTTGTATATTTCCGATAATATCCATATACTACCCATACCACCTATGAATACCACCCATACCACACTAAAAAAACCGGTGGTACAGAATTAATCTCAACCGTCGGATCCTTACATATAGGTCCTTTTTTATTATACGAGTCCTTTTCAACCGATGGTACATGGTGGTATTGTGTACCGTAAAAAACCTCCTTTTTGAAACAGTGGTATAGTCTACGTCTACCATAGGTAAAAGAGCCTCAGGAAAACACCTCATTTGGTTGCTTATTTACATGCTTACTATTACTACTGTACTCTGGATGGTCTCGTTCTAAAACAGAGGGACCAAACAGCAAAACTTAAAGCGTGAGCATTTTCCCCCTGTACGTATCTATCACAGTAAAATACATGTACTACTTACTGTTGCACCTTTACCAACGCTTCTTACACGTGCAAAAAGAGGTTGGTTAAAAAAGGGAATACGGATCGAGTCGAGTGCACCTTCTTTCTGCCCGACGCTACTATTTACACTTTCCACCCGTGCAGAGATAAATCCGAGGGGAGCGTAGCAGTGTACGTACTCTCACCTAGACGTGGTAATGGATTTTGGAAAATCCAAATCCAATTGGATTTTTTCCTTTTGGATTTCGTTGGACTGGATTACTTTGGATGTGGATGTCCACATGCTAAATTAAATTGGATGTCCAATCAGTATTGGATGTCCAAGCAGGAGTTTTTAATTCTAATATCCGGCTCTGGACGTGGGTCCCGCATATATATTTGGCTTCACCGATTTGCACGAAGTAGCGGACTGTCATATTAAGGCATCTCACCAAATTTCAGTCAAATCCGCTAAAATTTTATAGTGTGAACGCGAGCTTTTAATTCTAGGGTCCGGCTCTGGACGTGGGTCCCGCATATAGATTTGGCTTCACCGATTTGCACTGAGTAGCGGACTGTCATGTTAAGACATCTCACCAAATTTCGGTCAAATCCGCTAAAATTTTATAGTGTGAACGCGAGCTTTTAATTCTAGGGTCCGGCTCTGGACATGTGTCCCACATATAGATTTATCTGAGTAGTCAATCTGGTGGTGGTTGGATTATATTGTTGGATATTGGATTTTGAGTGGGTGAATTGGATTGGATTGGATGTGAGCTTTATAATTTAGGATCTTACTAGATTTTTCTTCTTTGAATTATGGATGTTGATCCATTCCCACGTATACTCTCACCTCGCGGGGAACTTATCACTGCGGGAACGGAACGCACGCCGTGTACGCCAGGAGCACGGCACGGCCGTCCTTTGTACGCGATCACAGCAGGGGGGGCGGCAGTGGCAGTAAAAGGTGAAAGCGTGGAGAGGTTGCGGTCCCAGACCTGGTTCACTGGATCACAGCAGCGCCGGCCGCCGCCGGCTCGATCAGTGAGACGGTACACGCGCACGGCGGCCTGACTGATCGCCTCCGCCGTATCACAGGCCGGGTTCGGGACACGCATGGACTCCATCTCGCCATGGCTGCGGCTGGCCGGCCGTCCCTCTCCTTGTCCGGGCCTGTACACCCGCGATCTCCGTAGGATTTCCCCCCGGCGGCAACGGCAGAAGCAGAACAGACAATAGTACGTACAGTGTCCAAAGCCGAAACATTCTTTACAGTTACAGAGCAGCAAAGCGACACGGCTGAAAACAAAAACAACCGACAGCAACTGGTTACTGACGGTGGAAAGGACTTTGAACTTGATGTGAAAACCGAGCCAACCGCTCATGCCTGCCGCCAGTCCATCCTGAAGCACGGCGTGGCTTTATTTAGATGGAGGTACAGACTCTCACAGAACAGAGATTTCAGACGACCGACCAACCAACCAAAACCAACAACCCCAGCCCAAACACTTTCCCAAAACTTTCAGTAATCGCATTCGCAAAAGCAAACGGTTTCGTGTCAAGAGTACATGCATGAAAATACCACCCAGTGATCGAATCGCAACCACCCAGCGATGATCACTTCAAACGACAAATCGCTAGCCCGGCAAATCTGCCGGTGAAATTACGGGTCCTGCAATTACCAATCGGCAGAAAAACCAAACTGAAAACTGCCTCTCCTCTCTTTGAAATTGCACCAGAACTTGGAGGTGGCAATTTGCCTTCCAAATTTGCCACCACGTACGCTCCTCCAGCTGTACAAGTGACGAGAGCTTCTCCCCTCTTCCCCTACTTCGCTAAGCTATCGCTGCTTGTCGTGTCCGTTAGTATGGTTAGCCTCCGAGCGGTTTTGGTGAACTCACTGCAAATTGTTCGGAAAAAGAGAGAAATATTTGAGCTCACTAGTATAGTATCTGTGCAGACAATGTGTGAATTGGAAAAACTAAAAATTGCAGAAGATGAGACTTGATAATGATGGCTCCTCCAACACTGGATGTGCTATCGTCCTAGTCCTAGCTTGAAGCAATTTAAGTCAAAGTACCACAAGGATGCTTTCAAGGAATGAACACCTAGAGTTTGGTACTGCAGGATAGCTGTGTCTAGATATAGTAGTACTAGTTGGTAAATTCTATAAAAAAATTGTAGTACCATTTGAGATGTCTAGCACGGGCATGGACACAAGGACACTAGTAATGCAGATATTTCCATGTTCTTGCTATATGTGCTCAGCTTGCTGAGCCTATCAAATACATATCGCTATGCGAATTATCAGAAAACTTGAAAGTATATCTTGTGTTACGGTCTAGTTATTTTAATTTTTGGTTTTGGAATACAGAAGATAGCACATCTAGTTGATTCATGCAAAAAAAAAAAACTACTGATTGAACAAAAACAAACACTTTAATCCAGAATCATACGAACCTGAAAGGCTTATCTCCAGTGTGTTTCAGTGTCCCAGACGCATCACGGTAGAAAACATGGCTCATCAACTCAGCTTTCCCAATACCAAACATGTCAGCAAGCCTCTGATATAGCTCCTCATATGACCCAACATCAGAGAGATCAAGTGTGCGCCCAACATCCTCTGACTGCATGAACACCTTGCAGACCCCGGTTTCCAACCCGAGATCAAGTACCTTGTTATCTTGGCACGATGGGGCTCCGCCACTGGACGTGCCATCTTGATTGCTCCCTGGGCTTGAAATATCTGAGATGCTCACTGTCTTTTCTGCATTTTCATCAGAAGGGCTCTTTTTCGGAGTTGACAGTGGGAAGCCCGCAGCAGTACCTAATGATATCTGCTGCTCAGTGAGTATCGGCTTCCCGAATAGCATCAGTTGCGGTGGCGCCTTCTTCACATCTGATTTCTTGTTCTGTGGGGTGCCAATGGTTAGCAAGCACGAGATATCATCTCGAACTGCCGGGTGGCCGATGATAAGCCCAGCTGCGATCCTCGGCTGCATGCCGTGATCGAGCTGGTGGTGAAGCCCGTGGGATGATAGACTCGACTGCAGCTTGTTAAGGTGGAGATCTGATAAAGATATACCAAATTGAGCATGCCTGGCTCCCTGTATGCCTGCAGGAGTGCCATCCGGGAAATAGCACATAGGACCAACCCCACGGCCGAGAGGGCTCCCATGGAACATCGGTGTCGGAAACTGGCCCTCGAGCGGAAGCTCGGGGTACAATGGAACGCACAGCTTCTTCCGAGGTGGAGAGAACGGGGAAAGATGAATGGCCGGCATGTTCGAGACAAGCTCAACCAGCCATGGGCTCACTCTCTTCACGTTCTGCAACAAGTCCGGTTCATCCCAAGCGACCTGCCAAAAGCCATCCCAAACAAGTGATCAGCATTGTGATTTGTGAAAAAAAACTACTGTATGTACACTCCGAAGCATCAAGTAGTAGGATGATGGAATTTCGAGATGCCGTCCTTGAGAGTACATTGACAGTTATGGAGATCTACCTGAAGAAGCCTCCAAGGTGAGTTGGGCCATCTGATGGGGTCAGCCACCTGCACGGCCGAGACGGTGCCCATGAACCAGCTGATCCTGGACGAGTCCTCCGTTTCGAAGGCCATCTTGAACCTCATGCCGGCGCACCACTGGGTGCGCATCGCCGCTCGGACAGCCCCCGCCTTCACGCAGAACTCCGGCGTGCTCGCCCTCGGGTAGTAAACCACCTCAAAGGGTTGGCCACTCACGGCGAGGTTACATGCCTCGACGACCTCCTCCGGCCGCACCCGCACCCTGACCTTCCCCCTCGTGGCCATCATCTTGTTGGCGTCCTCGTGTCCTCTCAAGAACATGGAGAACCCCCCGTAATTGCCGCCCGGCGGAGGCGGCTGGTGCAGGAACTCCGGCCCTCCGATGCCGCCTTTCTTGGCGCGCCGGATGCCGACGCAGAGGTCCCCGTTCTCCGTCCTCATGAACACGATCGAGTCCCCGGCGACGAGCTTCTTCTGGTTCACGAAGGTGCTCCACCCGGTGGTGAGGAGGTGGCGGCGAGGCGTGCCGCGGTAGATGTGCCGGAACTTCCAGACCACGCCGTGCACGTCCTTGGCGAGCACGGTCTGGACGGGGGGATCGGCGGAGTAGTCGAGCCGCGGGAAGATGGTCTCCGCGCAGTAGCGCGGCACGGAGAAACCCCCGCCGTTGTTGGCGTCGGACTGCGTGAGCGTCTTGGCGAAGGACGCGGGCTTCTCCTCCTGCGCGCCCGCGGCGGCGCCGCCAATGGCGTCCTCGGCGTCGGCAGCGTATCCGGACTCGTTGGGCCGGACGGGGGCGAGGCGGATCTTGGCGAAGACCTCGTCGGTGTCCGGATCGGCCATGAAGCGGACGGCGGCGACGCGGCAGAGCACGAGGGCCGGGACACAGCCGGCGGGGAGCTCGACGGGGCCCTGCGCGTGCTCCGCGTGGCCCTGCGGGAAGTAGTACACCTTGGAGTGCACCGCCGGCATCTGCACCATGCCGCCGGCGCAGGCGTGCCACAGCTGCGGGTCCAGGCACTTGTCGCTCTCCCGCTCCCGCTCCATGGCCGCCGAGTCCACGAAAGTAATCATCCCCACCTCCCACGGCTACCCGGAGGCGAGAATCTCAGCGGAATTGAGCAATTCCCACCCACCGCGACAGCCTTTTGTGGGCGAAATTTCACGCCGCCTCCACTAGCACGAGACGCCTTTCCGCTGCACAGCCGCCATCACCACCACCATCATCATGATCAGCAGAGAGCCTACAGCTGAAAAAAGGCTGGGAGAGGAAAAGAAACAGCAGAAGGGGGAGGGGGAAAGGAAGAGAGAATTTCGCCTCAGAAAATCTTAGCGGGGAAAGGGAAGCCCCAACCAGCACCACAGGCTCATCCGGTCACTCACCTTTCGCAGCAGCTCAGCTCAGATCCCTCCAAAGCAAGGGTAACGACGAACCGGGGGGCAAAATCGGCACAGTTCTTCTTCCCCCACCCTCCTATCGCCGTCTGCAAGCTCTGCTCTGCGCCTGCGGCGTTTGCCTCCCCGCAGGCTCTCAGGTGAGGAGCACGCTCAGATTCCCCCAGACTGCAGCTGACATGGGGGCACTTGCCTAAATAGAGAGAGAAAGAGTATGGAGGAGGGAGAGAGAAAGATAATAGGCAGTCAAGGCAGCAGCTCTGCATCTCAAGCAAGTACCGCTGCCTACTGGTACTACTAACTCCTGGTTAGTGGATTAATTAATTGTTTATTATTACTTTTCAGTTGCGCACACCCAAAGTGCCAGGGGTAATGATATTTTGCGCACGATTTGCTGCATCATTATACCATTATCCATTGCTGTCTCATTGTTGGCCTTCTCTTCTCAACAAGCTCGATTTTTTTTTCTCTCACCAAAAGGAACCAAATAAACGGGACCACACGCCAAACCACACCAAAAAAAAGAAGAAAAAAATCAACGAGGCGTGTTGTTTTCATCTTATATATATATTTGCCCCCGGACGTACGTGGTTTAAGCTTGTATATAGATATATAAATATATTAGTTTGTGTGTATGGAATTTTCTATTTTTTAATTATCAAGTACGTATTAGATTAGAGGATTTTTTTATAAACAATCAAATCAAATCTAACAGTGCGTGAGTTTTTTTTTTGACAACCAACAATGCATGAGTTGAGCTCGAACGGATTTACATGACCAACGCCCTATTTCCACAGCTTTCTCGTGACCTTCGAGCATGAAAATTTCACAAAACGCAGCAAATCCGTGACCCTTTCTTCCGAAATGGAACCGCTGCAGCCAGCAGTGATTCTCATGACGAGTTGTAACAACAAGAGTCCAGCAGCCTGTTCGTTTGACTATTGACTGGTACTGATTTGTTTTGAGAGAAAAATACTACTAACGGGTAGTTAATGACTGATTTGTTCTAAGAGAAAAATATTATTGATTAGTGACTGATAAACCAGACGAACAGAACGCATGGTGAAGGGAGATATCCAGTTTCCTTAAAAAAAAAAAGGAGATATCCAGCTTCAGCTTCAACTTCACGTGGCCAAGCCACGTGTGACGCCGGGAGGACTAGGAGAGGATGCGATCGGATGGGATCGCGAGATGCTTTGGTCGGGGCGCGCGCGGGGGGCCGTCGGTCGCCTCGGGATCCGCGTCGCGTGGCCGGCGCGTGCGGGGCGTCACGGTCGGGTCCGGGGGCCGGCCGGGTGGTGGTGGTGCGCTCGGACTCACGCGCGTGCCAGGTCGTCCGGCATGTGACGCTCGCTTTGTTCCCTTCTCAAGCAGCCCATGTCTCGGCTGGTAGCTGGCTCGATCATGCAGCGCAGCAGTGATCTTTCTCGGAAAACCGGCAGCAAAAAAAAAAAAGAAAAGAAAAGAAAGCGCTATCTATCATGCTACGCGCACAAGCGTTCACCTCGACGGTGGAGGATCAAATGAGCTGCCAAAGTTTTTGTGGGATCTGCTAGTGGAAGTGATGTCCTTTCGCCATAACATTCCGTCGCAGAGTTAGTGTTGTCTTCCAAAAAAATGAAATGAAAAGCGCTTTTGCCAATTCAAATCTTGTGGCATGTGGCGCGTGCAGTAATAATTTTTTTTTTTTGGAAAAGGATGCCGGTTATATTGAAATAAGAAGATGTGCATATCGGGAAGCATCGGAAGCTCAAACACACAACATCGACAGCAATACGTTAGAAAAATGACTTGGTCGATCTTGAGGATTGGACGACTCAATCTCTTGAAGATGCTTATATATAGGGGTAGATGTGTGCATGTCCATATGGCTGAGTGAACCATGCTTGCATATATGTAAAGCTTGTGTCTAAACCGTGTTTAAGAAAAAATGGATCAACACACGAACACATGCCGCACAAACATTGTTGCACCACTTAATTGAGCACTGATATTGACTAGATGGACCATTTCCACTAAAAAGCATATGATTGAATCATTGAAAAAAGGCTTGCTATTCACTTAGCAACTACCGATTCTAATATTACCGTCGTACCACAAACAATGTTTTCTAGAAGGAAGACCAAACAACGTTTCACGTTTGGACGGCTCTTACCCGTAAAATTGATCTACCACGTGAGATAATTTTGCACGTGACGATTAATGCGCGCAAAGCAGAAAGTGGTTTAATTAC
Source organism: Cenchrus fungigraminus (assembly GCA_036936925.1). NCBI lineage: Eukaryota > Viridiplantae > Streptophyta > Magnoliopsida > Poales > Poaceae > Cenchrus > Cenchrus fungigraminus. Next base: position 57,900,582 of record CM072776.1, on the reverse strand, counting down.
AAATCTGGTCAAAAGTATTTTTACATTGATCAAGAGAAGGTCGACGTTTAATCACTCAAAATCAGGGACTCACACACAAAGTACGCCTTGAAGAATAAGGAGAGAGATGGAGTCCATCACGAACGCAAATGGACCAAGTTGCCGCCTTGTGTCCTCGACACGCTTTTAACTCTGACGTACATGCCGCTGTTGCTGGCTTGCTGATGCATGCATATATATGCTGCCGTGTTTGCGATGCTGTCAAAATCTCTCGTTCAACCAACCACCGCCCCAAACCCAAATACGGTGACCATTAATTCGTCCCAATCTCACACCATGGTTGGATGATGAGGATTAATGAAACCTCCTCCTTTTTAAAGAAACCGACGAAATGACACAAAGAATTCGAAGCTAATTTGAGCTTGACCCATCAACAATCATCTGGACTGACAGGCAGATCGATGAAACGATCACTTCTTCTGCAGTTATCAAGGCCAGACCTGGTATTAGTTCAAGTGTCGTTGAATGATTTGGACCGACAGGCGTGTGAAGATGTGGTCAAATCATTCGCTGTCGAGGGGCATTACTTCCGTTGGGCTGCCTGCCGCCGATTGGTCGCGTCGGAATGACCACTGTAGCGGCTCAGGTCACCCCTAGCTCGATGGGGGTTGGACTTGGACCTGGACCTGGACTCGTGCTCGGTTTCGTGCCTGATGTTGCCCGGTCATTGCCAAATTAAGTACACCGGATTAGGTGTGTGGCCAGAGACAATTAGTTACTAGTTAATTTCAAAAGAAAAAAGAGACAACAATTAGTTAAGAGGGATATGGGAATTTTCTTCTCTCTGAATTGATCATCACCTGACGACCTCAGAGTGTGAATGGAATTGATGGGTGTCATCTACTGGTCACGGAGGCACTTTGATTAAGCTGCGGTGGTTGAAGATTAGGAGTAGGATTAAGAATTTAACAAGGATGGCATCATTGGTAAGCAAGATCCCTGCACGCAAATTTCCTGTCCCATTCCTCGGCAGACAAGTTGCAGCCTATCTAGCTATATACTAGCTGGTGAGCACCTAGCTTGTAGTAGTAGTAGATACTCCTCACGGCCCCTCAGCCAAGTGCCAAGGGACCAGCATTAAACCATGATTACGCTACTAACACCGGGGCAAATCACACGTACGCCCATCATCATCTGCAGTTCCGTCGTGTCTCTCTCTCTCTCACGGCGGATCTTGTCTTGTCTTTGTTAGAATCTTGCTGTCGGCACACCACGAGCCCCTGCAGACTAGCTCATCACTCGGAGCAGGAGCATTCTCGGTCGGTACACCAAACGTTGGTGACGTGCACTTTGCTAACCGGGCGATGGGCGATGGCGCCATTAATCCGAGGAGGACTAAACCCAACCGTGAAAGATACATCGTCAGCTCCGCGACAGTCTAGTGGCCTATAGTAATTAGATAAAGGTGACATAAATAGGAGGAGTCTTAGAAGGCACAGGAACTCCAAAAATGATTTGAATATGCTTGACCGGCCGGCTAGGGAGAGATGGAACGAAGGAGGGAGAACAAGGAAGGTCGGTAGGAAGCTACAGAAAGCAAGTTTGAAGTTTGATGCATGTCCTGATCACACGCTCATCCGATCTGTTCCGGGTATTGTGTAGTTGTGTTCTTCCTCCATCTCCATCCACAAGGACAAGGATCAAGGGTGTCATGGAGAGACCTCTTTTATTTTTGTCTCTCTCGTTTCGTCTTCGCTCCTTGACTGTGAGCTCACACGACAACAGTGAAGTAGCTGACAGATGGGCCACTTTATGCCTTTGCCTATAGAAAAATAATAATTCATCTGGATTCTGGGCCATGGCAAATGCAAGGTTCTTTTTTCTTTTGTTTCCGAGGGCAGCATGCGTTACAGTTGCCAAGAGATCTCCAGAAAAAATACTAATAATTCTGCACTGATGCAATCCAACGCTTGCACTTGGCGTGGGCAACTGAACCCATGGACAGCAAGCGGCCAAGTGAGGGCTCCGCTGGCCATGTGCCGCGGGCTGCGGCTGCCGATCGAGCCGTCCTTGCGTGCGCCGGGCGTGCCGTCGCCGTCGCGGTCGCGCACCATCGCAGAAAGAGAGGGGAGGGAGGGGGAGCCTCCCCTCACCCGGCGGCCGCTTTTGACCGCGCAAAAGCTAAAGGCGGAGGAGCACAGAGCACTGGCGCGACACGAGCGAGACAAAGCGAGCGAGCGAGGCGCGCCCCCGGTGTGTGTGGTCACGTCCGCGCACTCGTGCTCGTACGCGTGCACGCACGCAGACATGCCTGTAACTCTCACCGGTACTGTTTGAGATGTGTCCATGTCTAAGACGGCACGTAGTTATGGTTGTAGGCCTACTAAGTGCTGGATAATGTCCTACTGGTTCTAAAATTTGTTTTTTCTTTCATGTCCGACGTCCGATTTTTAAAATTTTATATCGAGATTATAAATGTATTTGGCAAATATAATGCCAAATAAAAATATTATCTAGACATAGTTCACGGCTGATTTTAGGAAGAAACTAATATGACGCTACGCTGCGGGTGATGGAACATTTTTACAAATTTAATATAAAATTTAGATAATTCTCAGTGGCAGTTTAATTATCATTAAATGCAACTACAATGGCATGTCGTCGTTTTTTATGATGCCGTAAAGAGTTGCTGAAGAGATCGATGTGAAAACAAAAAATATAGCTTGTGTATAGAGTTCCAATACTCCGGTATCGATAATATAGCTTGCGCATTTCATGTTACTTGGAAAAACAAATAAAAAAGTTGTATCATATAGAGTTCTTTCAAACATCTTCCTACGAGGCATTCTTAGAAACATTATAAATATGGAATGAACATCGAGGATGACCTTTTGGAGAGTTTAACTGGTGACAAAAGTAAACCGAGATTTGGATTTTGGTAGGTACTCCTCGTGTTGAAGGGTTCCATCTCGTGGTAAGCAGAAGGTCTAGATTCTAGAATAAACGTTGAATGTAGAAGTCCACCGCATGCTCGAACATTACGATTCTGTGAACGAGAAATCGACCATACCTTTTCAATTCCGCAAAATTCGAGTAAAATACCAAAAAAAAAACGTGTTCCAAAACTGTCCAGTCCAGCTGGACGGCATCGCGCGGTTTGGCTTTTCGCGGCGGAGGTGCTGCCTGCCTGACGAGTGGCTCCGTGCATCATGTCGCTGGCCGGCTCGCTGCCCGCCCCCAGACACACCTTCAAAGATTTTTGGTTTGGCCAGATCTGGGACGTCCATCTCGGAACGAGTGGTCTCGGGCTCTTTGTGTCTACTACGTACGTTCCCATCCCGTGGCCTGGCCCCCCCACTCTGCTTTGTTCGGTATAACAAACAGATGCCGCTGCTACAAGCAAGTAGTACACATGGCTAAGCAACGACGCAAAAATATTTTCCTACTCGTCGCTGTCCGCCCGCCCCCCGCGACGACGATGAAACCCCTTGGACACACACACACACACAAAAATACTACTACTACTAGTAGCAGTTGTAAGGGCACAGCAGCTGTAGCACTGTAGCATCGTGTAGTGTGGTTGGTCGTTGCACCCGAGTGGAGTGGCGACCCCTTGATGTGTGCGTGACCCAACCAACAGAACAGTGCGCGCGAGCGAGCGAGCCTGGTGACCACCACGCGCACACCGCACAGATGCGTGCGCGCAGGCAGCCGGGGCAGGACAGGAGGGGGCCATGGATGATGCATGGTCGTGGATGGGATCATGGGATGCGCACAAGGAAGGCATCGGGGAACAGTGCCGCCGGCAATGTCGATCTGTTGCGTTACAGCGGAAGAGCCGGGCGGGCTTTGCATTGGAGAGGGAGGGGGGTCCCTGGTGTCGGAATGAATGTGTGCCCGTTGCGCCAACGACCTCCGTTGCCGCGGCGGCCGTGTTCCCCGATGGGGTCACCTCCGATCCGTCGATCGATCTCTGTCGTCGTGTTCGCCGGGACCGCGCGCGCGGCTAGCTCTGCTCCATCCGGCAGATCGATGCAGCTGCCCTCACCTAACGCAGATTCGTGCAAGAGTTTTTTTTTCCCCTGTAATGGCGATGGTCGATGCATGATGCCATGGACATGGAGAGACCGGCCGGAACAGTTCCAAGGCACGCGTGCTAGCTGCTTGACCTTGTGATTGTTTCCCTCGTGCGTGTGTGTGTGTGATCAGAGATGCAGTGACCTCTTGTCCCTCTCATCAGAAATTCACTAGACCTAGGAGTAGCTAGTACTTGGAAGTTGGAACTTGTAGTGCATTTACCGGGCGCTGTTCAACTTTTCATTCAGTACGTAGTAGTGCAAACTCGCAGTAACTCACGTACTATGTGTCCTCCTTTTCGAGTTTTTGTACGCGCTGCACGCGTGTCAGGCTGTCACCACACGGGGCAGGGTACGTGGACGTACACGTACGCGTGCATGGCGCGATCTCTCTGCCCCGGTACTACATACTCGGGATCCTGACAACGCTATCGCTACGGTACACCGACCGCGTAGGCCGGCCGGGGCAAAGATGGGGTTCCTGTGGTGTTTTCACCTCGATCGTGCTCCGACCAGCACGTCCATAAACGCGCGTGATTGGCCGATCTTCCTTCCATTCGAGCTAGGAGCTACTAGATAGCCAGTGAAGTGAATGCCTGGAGATCGCCAGTATATTTTCATACGGCCGTACACACGCCCAAGCAGCAAGTGGCACACGCCATGCAAATGCACGAAGTTTACTCGTAAAAGTTGCGTTGGATCGGTATCTTGCGACGCTAGGACGGATCGAGGCAGCTTGGAAGCAGGCACTAACTAATTTGTCGATCACGCGAGTGCAAGTTGCGGTGAGCCGGTTCGTGATACATCAAGATTTGGACACGGGACAGGATATGTCTATTTACAATGTTGTACCTCGTACTCTCTTGTCAGCGTGAGATGATGAGCAGCGGCCGAGCTAACGGTGGGGCGGGAGGGGCTCCAAGCCTCCAACCCCTCATATCGTCGCCGTCGGAAATCCTGTGAAGTTCCCCTCAACCCACTGTAATTTTTTGAAGGAAGGTGGAAGGATGGAGAACAGAGTGGAAGAAGAAAAGGAAGAGCCTCCGGGGCTGGATCCTGACTTCGCCACCAATGATGAGCTCATCATTCTGCATGCGTCGCTTGGTATTTCGACCCAGAACAAGCAACATGTATACTCCCTCCATACTCATAAAATAAGTCGTTTTGGACAAGATTTCAGGCAAACATTGAGAATATAAATCATGAATAACTTTTAATTTGTTGAGTTTGAAAATGTAAAGTCTACATGAATATATTTGTCTTGCAAACTACTTTCATAAAGCATACATATGTCAGTTTTTAACAAATACTTTTATAAAAATAAGAAGTCAAAATTATATTTTGAAGACCGGCCGTGTCGCTGTCCTAGACGACTTGTTTTATGAGTATATGGAGAGAGTATCTTGCCGATCTAGAGGACACAACTACTCCGTAGCTAGTAGCTCTAGCTGCTATTCCTACTCCAGGTCTCCAAGCTTTCGAGAGAAAAAAAAAACTCCAGGTCTCCAGCAACCAACAGGCAGGAAGCAGCAACCACAAGACTACAAAATCGAGGGCTCAGATCCCCAAAAGATCTTTCTGTTGCCCTGTTGGCTGGGTTGCAGACTTGCAGTACGTCTTGCAGAATTGCAGAAAGGAATATTTTACTGCCTCCAGAGTCCAGACCACCCCAGCCGGGAACGGACAAAACAACGGTGTCCTCTACGTCAAGATAACTTTACATGTCCTCATCAAAATCAAGCTCATACTCGTATATGTATAGTATGTAAATGCCTGCGAGTACAGGATTTTGTACTGCAACGAGAGGGAAAAGCTTTACACGTACGCTGAATACAGCGATCCGTGTGTGCCCGGACGGTACAGCTACCTATACGGCTATACGAGTATACGACTACTACGCAGCAAGAAAGATACGTGTCACCGTGTGCGTGTGCGTGTCATCGTCTGAAGCTGGATCGAGTTGTAGGAGTAGTAGGCAGGCAGCTGCACCCGTGCATGCGTGTCATCGTCTGTCCCCGCGAACGCATGTGAACTTGAAGTGACTCGGTACATTTACAGAGACACGTACTGGTGCTCTACGATCCTGCTGTTTCAAAAGCGTGTAAATGATTTGATGGGTACGTTGTACGTACGTGTGTATCTTGGCAGGTCTGGTACGCGCCAGAGGGAGCGCGGTCCAGTGTCCCAGTTCCGGGAAAAGAAACCTGCCCTGTTTCTGAATCCGCAAGGTGTGCAGTTTCGGCAGCTCTGAACGCTCAACTGTTCCAAGGCTTCAAAACATTGTCCGGCTCATAAATTTCACAGCGTTACGGTGCTGAAAAATCGTTCGGAATTCGACAATCCCATTGTTTGGACACCGGAGGAAAATTGGTCGTCAGGCTGGCTGGCTGTCCTTATCGGAAGAACAAAGATTCCAGCAAAGGCAAGCGCTGCGCAGGCATCTTCTTCCCAGCATTTACCAGTCGTGCAGGCAGAGCCTCTACTCTCTCTAGCTGCTAGCGTTGAGTATTCAGGCGCACGTGAGGCGCGCGACGTGCCGTGACGACCACGCGCGCGGCCGTGGCCGTGGCCGGCTGCGGCGGCGGCGCGCGCTGCCCTGCCCGGGCACCCCTGCGTGCGGACGCCGTGCCGTGCCGACCACCGCCGCTTCCCGCGCTCCGCGGCCGGGGCAATCTCGATCGCCTCGGGATCCAAGCAGAATTACTACGCCCAGAGCCAGAGGTCTAGCTAGCTAGCTAGCCTCTTCCTGTCCCCAGAGAAAATGGCTACCTCCACGCAACCTAGGAGAGGAGGGGTACCAAAACCGGCTATCAGACACCAACGCCAACTGGTCCTAACAAAGATTGCCTATATCTTCTGCTTTAGCAAATGAAACAGGCACCACCATCTTAGGGCATGTACAACAGTATAGACGGCTGCTGTCTATTTGACACATACAGACAGCTAAATAGACAACTTATACAACAAGTCGTCTATTTGACCGTCTGCAAGACATTTAATTCATCCTTTGACACATAAATCATGGTGATTATATGGACATTTGATCTTTGTAGCCATTTTGGTGCTCAATTGGGATATAGTGCATGATATTAAATTAATTCACATAAAGTACATGGTGATCAACTGATCATGGTGCTCAATTGAGATATAATGCATGATATTAAATTAATTCACATAAAATACTTTAAAAACCCATTAATATAAATCCTCAACTAATTCCTCTGATATTCGCACAGCAAGGCCATTCACACAGGCAACGCAATTCACACTCGACATATGACAGTTAGCAGAAGCAAAAACAAGCATTGTTCACACAAGATTTAGAGAGGCCATCACAGTTCACAAGCACATTTCACAAAACAAAACAAAGCAGTAGAGACCAAAGAGAAGATCGATGCTTTAGATCACAACACTAGGCCAAGCACCAAGCTGCATAGTAGCCAAGCAGTAGATGCTATTGCAAATCGATAAACAAAGGTCCAGCCTTGTTGTTGCTGCTTACTTGCAAAACCAAGCGAAACCAAGCAGTAACATGACACAGAGCAACTGCTGGAAATGCCAATGGCGAAACACAATTCACAGTTTTCCATTGACAGATGGAACACAGGTTACCATTGACAGAAATTAAACTGAAACAACAAGGATCTTCGACATAGAAAGGACTGAAACTCAATCTGAACATCACGGACATAACTGACAGAAGTCATGGCAAAGAGCTGAAACAACTGAAAGCAATTCTGTCTTCCCAGGATTGAGGCATAAGACTGCATACAACTTGATTGGAGTTCAGTTTTCCGGTCTTTTGTCACTACTATACCTGACAGCATGAAACAACATGATCTATCACTAATCTACAACATGATCTGTCACTAATCTACTGAAAAAACACCTGTGATCTAACTAACCCAACATCCATAACAATTGCAATATCTGGCAGATATCCAATCTTCACTGCTGACAATTAGCAAAGTTGAGGATGAGAGATGTACCATGTTCATGGATCTGAAGACTGATGAAGCATCCACGGTGAAGAAGCTAGGTGAAGCGCCACCAGATCCCCTCACGTCCTTCTGCTCTGGCAGAGATTCCCTCGCGCCGCCGTAGCTCCTCCGGCTGTCTTCCACATCTACGTTGCCGCAGCCGCAGCTCCCCTCTCGGTGGCCTTCGCAACCGCCGTCGGCGACCATTCCTGTGCGCACCAACACAGGTCCCTTCCGTGCTAGCGCCGCGGATCAATTTCTGGCGCCAACTTCTCGCGCGGATGCTCCTGGCCGCGCCAAATCCCGCCGCCGCAGGGGACGGAGGTGGGAGCACGAGCCGCGTAATACAACGGTGCTAGGGGCGACGATATGACTTGGGAGCATGAGCCCCCGTCGTCCTCTCGCGAGGCGACGGCGCGGTCGTCTCTCAGGTCGCACGGGGGGTTTTCTGTAAAATTTCCAATACGTAGACGGCAAATAGACAACCGTTGTACCTGCCATTATGCGATTTCGCTGCTTCTTCTTATTCTTCTTCTTGAAAAAGGGACACACAGATTGGTAACAGATCAGTGATGTTCGAATCAGTGTGGTAATCATCGCACCGGAAGGACGAATGATCACCGATCTGCTAGTCTTTTGCCATTGAAGTGTCTGTCGCCGGGGGTACGGTGACTCTGCTTGGACGAGAGCTGCATGCAGCTGCAAAACAGAAATGCCGGTCCAGAGGCAAGAAAGGAAAGGGAACATTTGGTTAAGGGCATTCAGGAGGACCACATCGCGCACATAAAGTCCCAGTGTTTCTTTCTGCTTTGTCACACTCAAACGCCGATCGATATTTCCATGTCGATCGATCTGCTTGTTGCAACTTGCAGTGTTCTTCACAGCACAAATCTCAAGCTTCCAGTACCGGTTGCCATGTACCAGGATTGGTATGTCGATCGATAATCTCCATTCTCCGGAGACGGTGAAAATCTCTTACACCGTGGATGGAGGTCATGGAGCCTGGCCTGCAGCTGTGGCGCCAAACTAGTTCGTCAACAACATTTTTTACTCGTCATTTTTATGGTCCGGCAACAGGAGGATCGATCCCAAGCCAAGCTGAGAAACATGGCTGTCTTGAACTGGGAGAAGTCAGAAGTGGCTGGGTTGACCAAAACTAAAGGAAATTAGCAACTTGACTAGGTGAAGTTAACCACCGTCCTTGTTTACTGTAAACCAACATTATTTGTCGGAAAAGCATGCGCGCGTCCATCATCAGTGAGAGACGAGGGTGAACCTCTAGGTTTTCTTAGTATTTCTGAAGACGAAAGTTCCTGGACGCTGCAAGATTCTTAGGTTCCAAACATATATACAGGCCTGATAAAATTTGAATGATCTTTTTTTTTTGTTTGTGAACGGACATTCAGACCTACATTTTTACTTTGTTTTTTAACCCTTCCAAGTAAACATTTAGATAAGGATTTTTTTTACAACACATTCAGATAAGGATTTGTTCATCAGGTGAATCCAAAGAGGAGTTGGTAGAGCGTGGACCATGGTTTTGGGAACAGGCTCTTGCTGATCCGAACGCCTGCTCGCACACTTGCACGTGGGTTTCTTCATCAGTCTTCGCGTGGGTGTTTGTGTGTGCATCGGTCGCAGGGGTCGATGGACCATCGGGATCCGATCACTCTTTTATGTCGTCGTCGTTAACACCATGTCGATCGCCGATCCATGCATGTGTCGTCGCTGTTTTGGGGATCGGCGAACGGTGAGCAGGTTCAGCGACTCCAGGTCGAGTGGGCGTGAATCAAGCTAAGGTCAAGTGCGGTTTTGACATGAGACGGAGAGAACACGCACACGAGCCCCGGCATCAGCCTAGGAAACTGCGAACGCTGTTGGCGCTATGACGTGGGACGATGTTTTTTTTTAAAAATTACACAGTACAACACATACGCTCACAACACGTACGTACACTCACCCTTATGAATACATGTACGCAAACCCTACCCTTATGAGCACCTCTGAAGATTGAGTACCGGCAGATATGGAGATTCCCGAAGTCACCAATGACGCCTCGTCGTCCACGGGAACGTCGCTTACCACTTAACGCATAATGCTGGTAAATCCAGGAAAAGTCAAACTAAATGAGAACACAAGTAGATAGCTTAACACATAATAATGTATCCAGCATAGCCAACTGTTTGAACTCATTCGAATCAAAAGACCAATGGCTACTGTAGCAGTGAAGGTTCCGGTAAAATGATGAATGATGTACCACGGGCCGAATCATTTCGTGGGCTGCTTATGTTCGTCTATTTGAGCTGAAGTGAGAGCGGGTGTGTGCGAGCCAGCTGTTGGGCCTGGCCTATTATGAGTTCTGGACGGGCTCGTTTGGTTTATACGGCTCTGAATCAATCCGCAAAGTGTAAAAGCCTTCGGATGATCTGTTAAATAACTATGCACGTGCGACACACACATATTTTGGAAACACATAGAGAAAAAAAATGTGTTTATATTATAATTCTATTTCATAGCAAAGATGTAATAAGGATGATGCATTTTCAAAATTAATAATCCTACACATTAAAACTATTCAATAACAAAAATGTAACTAATGCCATAATTTTGTTCATCCACTTTTTATGTAACTTAATATATTTTTAGTGAATGGGCCATTATATTATATAACTTAAAGAATAACTTCGATGTGGCCCACAGTGATAAGTGGACAAAAGTTGATATGGTTGACACAATGATGAGTAGAAGTCGCTCCATGGAAATTGTAACTTCTGTTATTTTAGCTTTTTTTTACAGCTGATCGACAGTAAACCTCTGAATCAAATTCAACTATGCCTTGGTGCATGTGCAAAATTCACACTGCTTGTTCAAAAAATGCATGCATTCACAGTAGATCAGGTGAGCATACCAGATCACTGCCCAAGCTCCTAGCCGGTATTGATGGCCTCGCCAAATGAGATTGGCAAATGTTTTTTTTTGGAAAGGGTGAGATGTTGAATTGATTAATACTGTAATTCCAGAAAAAATGATGAATGATGATGCCACGGGCGAATCATTGTGTGGGCTGCTTATGTTCGTCTATTTGAGCTGAAGGTGAGAGCGGGTGTGTGCGGGCCAGCATGTTGGGCCTGGCCTATTATGAGTCTGGACGGGCTTGTTTGGTTTATATGGCTCTTAATCAATCCACAAACACTAAGAGCCTATTTGGTTGATCTGTTAAATAATGTTCAGCTGGTGAATTTTTTATATATTTTTTTCTTTGATTTTCGAAAAATAAATGGATGAACCAAATTTTTTGAAAAATATACATTTGCCGCCAAACCTCACGGCGGCAGGAGTTCTTGCCGTCGTGAGGCACGGCGGTAGGGGTGCCGCCAATGGTCGGCTGACCTGCCAGGTGGGGCCAGATTCCTGCCGCCGTGGGGCACGGCGGCAGGAACCTTAGCGCCGTGCCCCAAGGCGGCAGGATCCTGGCGCCGTGACCCACGGCGGCAGCGTCACCCCTACATAAGGGGGCGACGGCTGCCGCCACCGACCCCTCCCTCCCTCCCTCTCTCCTCTCAATCTTCGGCTTTCAACCCTTCGGAGCACTTTTGATTGAGGTATGTTTCTAAATTTAGTTTAGTTTAGTTAGTTTAGTTAGTTAGTTAGTTTAGTTAACTTAGTTAGTTTAGTTAATTTAGTTTAGTTTAGAAATTTCAAAATTTTTAGAAATAGTTATAATTAAAATAATTAGATTATATTAATATAAAAGTATTAAAAAATTATTTTAATTAACATAATTCGTTTAAATTGGCTTAAACTTCTAGAAAATAGTTTTAATTCACATAATTAGATTAAATTGATATAAAATTTGTAGAAAATAGTTGAAATTCACATAATTCGTTGTAATTCATTTAAAATTCCTTGAAAATGGTTATAATTCACATAATTAGATTAAATTGATATAAAATTCGTAGAAAATAGTTTTAATTAACATAATTCGTTTAAATTGGTTTTAAACTTCTAAAAAATAGTTATAATTCAGATAATTAGATTAAATTGATATAAAATTCGTAGAAAATAGTTGAAATTCACATAATTCGTTGTAATTCATTTAAAATTCCTAGAAAATGGTTATAATTCACATAATTAGATTAAATTGATATAAAATTCGTAGAAAATAGTTGAAATTCACATAATTCGTTGTAATTCATTTAAAATTCCTTGAAAATGATTATAATTCACATAATTGGATTAAATTGATATAAAATTCGTAGAAAATAGTTTAAATTCACATAATTCGTTGTAATTCATTTAAAATTCCTAGAAAATGATTATAATTCACATAATTAGATTAAATTGATATAAAATTCGTAGAAAATGGTTTAAATTCACATAAATCATTTTAATTAGTATAATTCGACTAATTGATTAAATTATATTATTTTTTGCAGTTATGTCTGCACCGTTGGAGTACGTACGGCCGGAGTTGTTCGACGAGGCGGTGGACCGGCACCACCGCTCGTACGTGTCGGCTGTTCTTAGACATTCGCCCGGCAACATATGTTGCCGGATGACCCGCACGTTGATGCCGATACACCAGCGGTGGATTCCGAAGTACGTAATTCATAATTATTATTTATTTCTGTTTCTTTACAATAGTAATTGCGTTAAGTAAATTAATTTTGTTTTTTTTCAGGCTACGCGCTGCAGGACTTCTCCCTTTTGCGCGGTTGGTCGAGGGGGACAGGCTACGAGCTCAGGTTCCTCGGGCGGAGCGGTTGACGCGGTTCAGCTACGACACCCCGCTGGTCGCCGCGTTCATGGACCGGTGGCGACCAGAGACACACACGTTCCACTTCCCCGTCGGCGAGATGACGCTCAGTCTGGAGGATGCCGCGATGTTGGGAGGACTGCCGTGTGCTGGCGAGGCGATGGGGCCGATCGACATCCCCGCGACGTGGCACGCTGACTTCCTTGCTCGGTTCGCGAACGTTCCTCGGAACGATCGCGCGCCAGCGCCGTACGTGCCCTTCGCCGACACCCACGGGCCCACCCGGACTTGGATCTAGCAGTTCAGCGTACGTGATTCTAACTCTTATTTTCAACGTTTGTATGCATTTTAAACGAATGTGACGATGGACCTTTGTGTGTGTGCAGGCTGACTACATGGCGGACGAGGCCGACGACCCGACGTCAGACAGGTTTTTGGAGGTCTACCTGCTCTGGCTGTTCGGGTGAGTGCTGTTCTGCGAGTCAGCGGGAGACTCGGTGTCGAGGTACCTGCTCCCCTGGGCTCAGAAGATCGCCGACGCACCCCTCGACCGGATGCCCCAGATCAGCTGGGGCAGCGCTGTTCTGGCAGCTACCTACAGGGGGCTGTGTTTGGCAGTGTCGAGGCCGGCGAGTAAGGAGGGGATCCTCCTGGGGTACCCTCTCCTGCTGCAGATGTGGATCCACGAGCGGTTCGACATCGGTCGGCCCAAGGCCGACCTCTCGGAGTACCAGACGCTGCCCGAAGACACCGACCCAGCGGACCTCCCCACCATGGGTTCTCTGTGGTGCCTCCGGAAGGTAATGACCTCCTTTATCGTTTTCTTCGCGTTATGAGTTCTTTAGTTCGATGCAATTAACTTTTCATGTTCTTTGCAGCACGTTTGGGCTGGGGAGCAGCCGAAGAAGGCGTACAAGGACTTCGTAGGTCAGATCGACCGGATGGTCGATACCCAGGTCCGGTGGACGCCGTACGCTCCTGCCATGGTCGCTGCCCGCGCACCACAGGGGCTCTCGTCCCTGTGCTCCCGAGACCAGACGTACTGGATGACGCGGCGACGACTAGTCTTCGACGTCTACGTCGAGGAGTACGCCGTCCACCGGGTGATGAGGCAGTTCGGCCTCTTCCAGGAGGCGCCAGTACCCGCTGCGCCACGTTTGCCGGCTACAGCGCACAGGTGAGCTACCATTTGTCAGTTATAATTATTTTCCGTTACAAATAGTCAGTTGCCAATAATTTTATGTTTCATCTATGCTAGGTGGACGCGTAAGGGCGTGACTGCGGCGACGTCGTTCGTCGGCAAGCTGCAGTCGTACGTGGATGAGTGGGCGTCCGCGGCGCACGAGGAGAACGTCGTCACCGAGCACCGCCTTCACGACGGCGCGGCCGCCGCTCTTTCCGACAGCCGGGCCTCGACAGCCGGAGACGACGGCACCTAGAGCGCCGATCTTTCCGCCAGGAGGTTTCAAACTGCCGACCTTTTAGTTTGCGGCGGCAGATATTCCTTCCTCGTCCACTCCGCCTATGTCCCAGCCTGCTTTCGACGCGACCACCGAGGACCAGCTGGCCTGGGATGAGATGGGGTACGGCGACATTCTCGCGACCCTGGATGCCCCGCAACAGGCCGAGGAGGTTGGCCCGTCACAGTTGACACAGGCACCGGTTGGGACTCAGCCGACACAGCCACTGGGCGGAGCGACCCCGGCGGCCGGCGGAGCGACACCGGCCGGCGGAGTGACATCGGCGGGCGGAGCGACACCGGATGCTGCAGGCTCGTCGTAGGCCGCCATGGCGACACCGTCTCCCGACCAGTTCGGACCGCGGGTGGTCAGGGCACCTAACCCCCTGGACGTACGACCGGGACCACACCTGGGCTGGCACTAGAGCTGTTAGGCCGAAGAGGCACCGACGCATTTACATGTAGTAGTACTTTTACCATGATTTTGTGTAAACTATTTGCATCTACTCGTTAATTATGATATGATCTTGTGATTATACTTACACTTATCAGTTTGTTATTTTTTAAAAAAGTTAAAAGTGTTTTAAAAATAAAAAATTAAAAAAATAAAATAAAAATGGCCTTACCGCCACGTGGCACGGCGGCAGGGGCAGGGGCCTGCCGCCGTGGCGCTGGGCGGTAGGGTCCTGGCGCCGTGCCGCACGGCTCTGCCGCCAGAGGTGCTCTCCTGCCGCCGTACCCCACGGCGGCAGGGACTTAACGCCGTGGGGCACGGCGGCAGGCATTCTGCCGCCGTGCGACACGGCAGATGTATATTTCTCGAAATTTTTGGTTCGTCCATTTATTTTTCGAAAATCAAAGAAAAAAATATATAAAAAAAATTCTCAGCTGGTAGATGAAATCATGAAATAGTGTTGTGTGGGAGGAAATAAGTCGAACAAGACGGAATAAGTCGAGTCGAAATAAACCGTACATGATATAAACTTTTTGCACACTGACTGGACCAAAAAAAAAGCGAGAGAGAACGACAAAGTTTCACAAACAAATTGCCTCATAAGTGTGTGAAGTGTGATCGAGGTATATTTTGGCAGAGCCATAATCCTGGAGGAGGCTCCTTGTTGAATTGCTTTGACATCGCCAAAACTTCCAAACCCAAACCGCTGCAAATTTACATGAGTTTAGCTCCGCTTTGAGGCAGAGCACCGACAAACTTCAAACATTTCCTTTTTTCTACAATCAGCAAAACTTGAATTATTGAAAGGCTGCTCAGGTGTGGCGTGGTTGGGTCAATTTGGGTCTCTCTAGTCGTCAACAGGGCTGGATGGACGACGAGCGGCTGTTGGGCTTTTGGTTTGGCCAGGATCAGGCTCCTACGCTCAAACAAACTCGCCGAGTCCCCCGGGCTCGGGAACCACCCCGCCGGCCGCCGCGCTAATTATTGACAAGGATTGGCGCCTCTTTTCCAGCTTTCCCTCCCATTTCGCCCGCCGTCTCCCCAAACCCGCCGCCCAATGCCTAACCCCTCCCGAACTCTAGCACCCCCCTCGCCGGCGATGTCGGCCCCGCGCGCCGCGAAGCGCGCCAAGCTCGGCCCCGGCGCCGGGCCGCCCCCCGAGCGCGGGGACGACGACTACGTGCCGGGGAACATCGTGGAAATCGAGCTCTGCAACTTCATGACCTACGACCGCATCGTCTGCCGCCCCGGCCCGCGCCTCAACCTCGTCGTCGGCCCCAACGGCTCCGGCAAGAGCTCACTCGTCTGCGCCATCGCGCTCGGCCTCGCCGGTGACCCCCACGTACGTGCGCTCCGAACCCTAATATAAATCGACTAATCTGCTATGTTTCCCTCGGCGGTTTCACTGTGCTAGCTTCACGGGTCCGGTTGTTACCGCGGATTGTGATAATCGGTGCAGATTCTTGGGAGGGCGTCCAGTGTTGGTGCGTTCGTCAAGAGAGGGGAGGTTGCCGGGCACGTCAAGATAACCCTCCGCGGGGATACGCCTAGTGACAAGATCTGCATTATTAGGAAGATTGATACGAATAATAAGTCCGAGTGGCTCCTCAATGGTACTAGTGCCTCACGCCTCAAGCGTCTGCTCTTATTTTGCTGCAATCATTTAACATAAGCCCAATTTTGTATAGTGATTTATGCATAAACATGTTACATTCTGTCATTGGATACATGCTCCTGTTACAATCTTTTTTCTTTATGATTCATATATATTGGAACACTTGTCAAAGTTTTGACCTGCCCATAACATCTTGGTTTTATGGCTGGCATATTCTCCCCCTTTTCTGTTATGTCTTGTATGGCATATAGTAGGACAAATAGTGTGATCTACTGATACTATGATTGATGGTGCTCTTATTTGTCCCAGGAGAAAATATTTGTAACGACTGCTGTATTCATCTAGTAAACATAAATGCTAATGTTTAACAGAACTATCAATACAAGTTATGTGCAAGCACATGATTCTGTCATCATCTCTGCTGCCCGCTCATATAAGTTTAATATCAACGATCCCTACTTCATTTAGCTTAGCTTCACATTCTTAAGGTTATTAATTGGAATATTGTAATATTTGCCAGGCATGTAGCTTTAACAGTGCTGTTTCTTCAAATGCATATATATAAGTAGCTTATTTTCTGTTTCTGGTATTATTTTGTAACATGTTTTCATTTGGAAAAGTAGGTCTTTCTCCGTGTAACTAAAATTTGTTTGCTGCAGGTGCAACTGTCCCCAAAAAGGAGATTATTGAAGTAATTAAAAAATTCAATATTCAAGTTAACAACTTAACTCAGGTTGGCCTTTATGTGTGCCCTCAGTTCTTGTTAGATTCTAGTGTGTTCTAGCATGCATCTATATTTTCCCTCACATGCACTATACCTTCATGAGTTATTCTCAACAAAAGCAACTGTGGAGCTTCACCTTATCTTGCTTTTCTCTGCTGAACCTTCTCTAGTTCTTGCCACAAGATCGGGTGTCTGAATTTGCAAAGCTAAGTCCCATTCAACTTCTAGAAGAGACTGAAAAGGCTGTTGGCGATCCTGATTTACCTATTCAGCATCGTCAGCTTGTAGAGAGAAGTAAGGAACTGAAAACACTTGAAGTGGTAAAGCCGAATCTTGTACCTTTCGTTCATGCTTTTGCTTGAAATGTTTAAAGCTTCCCTGACCCTGGCTTTTTCAGAAACAGTTTGTTGGTTGCCTACCCACACATTTGATTTACTGTTACTACTTTATCTTGTTCAATTTTAGGCTCTAAAGCAAAAGGAACAGACTTTAAATAATCTGAAAGCCCTCAATGCTGAACAAGAAAAAGATGTTGAACGTGTTCGACTACGAGATAATCTTCTGAGAAAGGTATGTATTCTCTTGTACATTTGTATAATTTTAACTATAAGATTCGTTGATGCTATGATAACACTATTTTTCACTGTGCCATAGGCTGAATTAATGAGGAAAAAGCTGCCATGGCTGAAGTTTGACATGATGCAGAAAGAATTCAAAACAGTAATACTGGAGAAGGAGAAAATTTCAAAGAAGAAAATGGAAGAAGCAGCCAGAATCTGGAATGATGCAAAAGGCCCTATCGAGTACGTTCATACAGATGGCTTCATATATTCAGTTTGGGAATGGAAATTCCTTTTTCCTTCTAGATGTTTTGGATTCATTTCATACTACATGATTTGCTATTCATCCTGAGAAATAAAGGCTTCCTTTGAAAGGCATTTGATTTGAATGGATGAAGTTAATTTAAATGCACCTACATTTAGTTTTTTCTTTTAGCAAATATTCAATAATGGGAAACTGGGTCAGCATCACCTCCAGTTTCAGTCGACACACCCCTTCTTTTTCATGTTTTCTATTTTTTTGCTAACTTGATGATCCCAACAACAACAATAACAACATAGTCTTTTGTCCCAAGCAAGTTGGGGTAGGCTAGAGATGAAACCCAAAAGAAACAAGGGTAGGAGAAACACAAAAAAGCACAAGATAGCAGGTAGAGTTAAGGGTAAACAGAGAAAGAAGAAACAAATGGAGATCATGGTTCAATGGTTCAGGCATGTTGATTGCTAGTCTCCAAACACTCCTATCCATAGCTAACTCCTTGGAGATGTTCCACTCCATAAGCTCTCTCTTAAACGACTTGTCCCAAGTCAGTTTAGGTCGACCTCTACCTCTTTTTACATTATCAACCCGCTCTACAACCCCACTATGCACTGGCGCCTCAGGAGGCCTCTTTTGGACATGACCAAACCATCTCAACCGACGTTGAATCGATTTTTCCTCAATCGGTGCCACCCCAACTTGATGATCCCAATTTAAATAAAATCTCAACTATGTTGAAGCTAAATTTTCCTATTGCCGTAGGAACTTGTGAATTTGGTTACTACACATAAAATCTGAAAAATGAAATGGAACCTCTCCCCCCATGTGGCCAAAGGTTTGAAACAAAAGGTGCAAGATCTGCTCTCTCAGTAGTGCAAGAAAAAAGTTAAATGGTTGCAGCACCTATCCGAGGAGGAGACAAAAAGGGATTGACCCAGTAACATATAATAACATTAATGGCAGTATGGCACACCAACTCTGTTGCTGTCAAGCATCTCCAACCTCTGTTGCACCTAAGTTCCCTATCATATTTTCCTAGTTAGGGTCATATTCCTTTGGGTTTCTGTACACCCAAATGAGGGGGGCATCAATAGTTCAGGAACAATCCTTTTTTTAACACATGAGAACTGCATATCATTGTATTATTAATAGTAGAAGAATAGAGTCATTCAGAAAGACCCAAACACACACACACACCCACACACACACACACCTATCACTAGGAGGATGTGTTACATCATCGATAACAGAACTAAGACGGCCCAAGACTTGGAGCATTAGCGTAACCAACTCCAGGTTAGGAATAATGCTATTGGTATCTGGCAACAAGTATATACTCTGACATACTTTTAAGGTTTTATGAAAAATTGCTCTTTGCAACTTATCTTTATGATTGTAGCTTTACATTGAAGAAATGCAACTTAGTATAACATGTGCTGGCTGAATTAGGCAAGTCTAATGGAAGACATCCTTTTGCCATTTTTTTGGTAGAGAACTCAAGAAACACAAGGCAATTCATACTTCAAACATAAAGAAAATAAGTAACCAAGTGAATGAAAACATGACCAAGCGCCAGAAGGTTATCGACAAGGAACTGCAGCTGGTATGAACCATTCTTTACCGTAATCAGGTATCTATCACTGTTTTACTGTGTTCACTCTTCGACATTCCTTTTCTTGGTATCAGAATAGAGAACTGAAAACTACATTTGAAGACATTGATGATTTGAAAAAACAAGAAAAATCTCGCCAGCAAAGGATTCTTAAAGCTAAGGAAGATCTTGCTGCCGCTGAAAAGGAGCTTGAAGGCCTACAGCCGTATGAACAGCCTAAAAATGAAATGGTTGGTTGATTCACGCTACTCCAATACCTCCTGCTTTCCTTACATCTTATTTCACTGTCATCTGTAGATTTACTCTAGTAGCTATATTTATGATTTTGCAATAGGCACAACTCGGAGACCAAATTGCACAAGTAAATGTGGAGATCAAAAATCTAAAAGCAGAAAGGAATACTGTGGAGTCTCAGTTAGCTCGAGAGAAGGAAAGCATGGGGAAATGTTCTTATAGGTAACCTGCTTGTGAACTGCAGTCATCTCCACTTAAGATTACGTTATCTAACACTAAGTTGTTCCAGACTGAATGAAATGGAAAGCAAGAATCATAAGTTACTTCAAGCCTTGCAAAATAATGGTGCTGATAACATCAGAGAAGCATACCGCTGGGTGCAAGATAACAAAAGTAATTTCAGGCGAGAAGTTTACGGGCCTGTTCTTCTTGAGGTTTGTTTAATATTCCTGTCATCAGTTCTTTTTCTTTGCAGTCAAGGCACTATACCTTGTTTCAACTGTTCCCAGGTAAATGTTCAGAATAAGCAACATGCAGATTATTTGGAAAGCCATGTTCCAAACTATATATGGAAGGTACAATTACAGCACTAATGTTTCCAAATTATGTTGTTTTACTTTTTTTAACGTTTACATTGCACATTGCCATGTTGTATGCATGATACATTTGCAGAAGCAGATTTATCCTCTGGTTACTGAGATAATCAGCGATTCAGCATCCAATAGTATGACACTTCCGTAATTATTATACAATGGTCCCTAGTTTATTGTCATTATTAACTTACAAATAATTG
Source organism: Cenchrus fungigraminus (assembly GCA_036936925.1). Lineage (NCBI taxonomy): Eukaryota > Viridiplantae > Streptophyta > Magnoliopsida > Poales > Poaceae > Cenchrus > Cenchrus fungigraminus. The sequence goes on along the minus strand of CM072776.1, from coordinate 57,880,081 downwards.
ACACACCATCTTCTTGTTTCTTGCTTGTGGAAAAACATTGTAATTGCTGTAAACAATTGTACATGCCAGTCATTCATCACTCAGGATGCTTCCGACCGTGACTACATGGCTAGACAAATGAAGAAGTATCACATTCCTGTTCTGAACTACATGGGGAATCAAGGCATAAGGAGACGGCCATTAAACATTACTCCAGAGGCAAGCATATGTCTTTCCAAGTACTTTCCCTTATTTTCCCCCATCCTCTTACGCATGAACATTCACATCATCCCTAATTCCTGAGCATTTTGGAAGCGCACTGTAGTTATTTCTTCTGGTCATGTCACCGATCTTAGCATTAATTAGACTTTTGTTGACACTAAAAACATACCTTATGAACGGTGTTGTGGTAATGTTGAATGATCTGCTTATCTTCCTTTGGCAGATGGAACAAGTTGGGATCTACTCTCGACTTGATCAAGTATTTCAAGCGCCTGATGCTGTAAAAGATGTTCTGATTGATCAGGCGATTTTGGATGATTCGGTATAACTGCTTATATTCTGTTCATAAATCTGACCAAGTTGCATTGATTATTACTCCTTCCAGTGACAAAAGATTGATATTTTGGACAATAGCATGGTGCCTAAAGCGTAACTTTGTTTCTTTGATTACTAATTTCATGTAGAACAAAACTCATACCATTATCAAATGTTCAATTTTAGTGACAAACTGTAATTGATGATCCAGTTTTGATAGGTTAAATAGTTAACTGAAGGGAGTACTTATACCTTCCTAGTAAGTTGTGTTTTTTTATCTCACTTTTCTCCTTTTCATCTGTATTTAGTACATAGGTACGGATGAAACTCATCGCAGAGCAGATCAGGTATCAAAGTTAGGCATTTCTGACTTTTGGACTCCGAAAAACCATTATCGATGGTCCAAATCCAGATATGACGATTATGTATCAGCATCTGTAGATGCTGTCAATCCTTCTCGTCTTTTCAAGTCCAGTACGTGTTATTATCTCAGCCTTGATAAAACTAGCCATTTAAATAATTCACTTGTTATTTCTTATTCTCGTCAGCCTTCCCATGCAGATCTTGATGTAAGTGACATTGAAAATCTTAGACTTCAGAAAGAAAAACACGAAAAGAACATTGAAGGAATGCATGAAGCTTTAAAACAGCTTCAGAGAAAACAGAGGCAATTGGAAGACGAAGAGGCAAATATACACAGGCAAAAGGTTCCATCTATTTTAATTTATTTACTTTTATTTGATTTTTACTTAGTTGTTTCTGGTGATCCTTATCTTGATTTTTAAAATTTCTAGGAAGAAATTATTAACATGATGAAATCCCAAAAGAAGAAACGAGAAGAACTACAAAGGCGTGTTGGTAGGAGACTTGCTCCTGTTTTACACACATTACACTTATATTGCATAATAATAATGGTTCTTCTTTCTAGATATGAGACAGAGAAAGCTAGAGGACTTATGCAAGGAGGAAGATGTAGAATCTAGCACAAGAAAGCTGGTTGATCAGGTGGCTAAGTTGAATGACAGACGGTTCCAAGCAATGAAGGAACTTAAGGTTAACAGGGCCTTTATGCTAATAACTTACATTGTTTTTAGCTGTTTATCTTAAAAAATATCAAGTTACTTTGTACCTCATTCATTTTAATTTCAACTGTATTAGGATTTGCTTATTGAAGCAGTTGCTCTCAAGTGGAGCCACACAGAAAAGTACATGGCTTCCATTGAGCTTGATGCTAAGGTATGTTCCTCTAATTATGTTTGCAAAACTAGGCTTCTTAGAAGGGATTGCCTGTACCATCATTTCATATCGAACTGCACAGTGGTTTCATAAACTAAAGTTGGCTTTAGTTTCTCTGATACTGCATTGCTGATGACACTAAGTTATAATATTTATAAATGCAAATCTGTTGGTACTAATTATTTATCACAAAATCTATGAATTGTTAGGCTTGTTGTTTGGGGGGGGGGGGAGCTATGAAGTTTGAGCATATCTTATAGTAGTTTCTTATAATTTGGTGTATCTCTTTAGCAATTATGTGGAAAATCCAGACAATAAGTGACTAGTGGGAAAAATGAACATACAAGTGGGAAGTGAACTCAATTTAATGGATGGTTTTTTTAGTTGGTGTATTTTCCCCTAGTCATAGTGTCGTGAACTAGTGGCTGTTTTCTAATGTTGTACATGATGTCTTTTTCCCCTAGCCATAATGTTGTGAGCTAGTAGCTGTTTTCTAATGTTGCACATGTTGGAGTTATCTGGCTGGCATTAATGTATTTTTGTGTTATGTTTGACCATAATAAATCATGTCATAGATATGGGAGATGGAAAAGGGGGTGAAAAACCTTGAAAAGGATGCTAATCTGGCTGCCAGAGAATATGAAGATTGTAAGTTGGTGCTACAATAAATTCTCTTGTAATATGTGAAGTAAAAAATTGTTAACATCAGTAATTTGTCTTGTTAGTTATGATCTTTTGGTCTTTGAGCCCATGAATATCATAGACAACTCTCGCGACATGATCACCATGCTTCATAGTCAATTATTTCGTACATTTTTTTACTTGTAAAATAAATATTTTTGTGTACTTCTTCACCAATTAATTACATGCAACATGAACGAACAATTAATTGAAGGTGATAATATGAACAAACAACTAAATGGGGCGTGAAATGACATTTGAGTGGAATAGGTCTTTGGTTGATCTATTTAATATTTCAACATTATTCTTACTTGCAATTTGTATTTTTCTATCTAGCTACTGTTCAATTGTTATCACTGTATGATCATGTAATGAACTTATCTTCTGAAAAAATTAAAAGAAAGGGAGAAGCAAATTACTCCTTCCCTACCAAATTGTAGGTCGTTTTGACTTTTCTAGGTTCATAGATATTATTATGCACCTAAACATACACTATATCTAGATGCATAATAATATCTATGAACCTAAGAAAGCTAAAACGACCTATAATTTGGAACGGTGGAGGGAGTATAAATTATCATCTGTAGTTGAAGCTGCTTGCCTCCTTTTTTCAGGATACCTTACCTGCTACTGCTAATTGAGAAACAATGCAGCATATGGCACAATTATTTTCATAATCACATTTATTTTATTTTATCATCAGGCATGAGAATTACTGCAGAGCATAAGCAGAAGCTGGCTATGGCGAAGCAGCATGCAGAGTCTATTGCCAAGATCGCTGACCTGGAAAAGGAAGAGTTTCGTGCGGTATAGTTCAAATTTGTTTATATAATCTTTATTCTGAATTAAAATATTTTACTGGTTCATCAACCTAAGAGCCTGTTTGGTGGAGTTCGATCTGATCCTTATTCTCTTTGGGAGCTGATTCTCTGAGAGAAGTGGTTCCGTGGCTGAAAATGTTTCTCTTGCATAAACTCTTAAAATCAGGATGGAGAATCACTATATTCAGGAGAGGCTACTTTTTTCAGCTCTCAGCCTTTTAGTTCATTTCAGAGAATGACTTCACCTACAGATTCAGCATAAAGAACAGTTTGACAGGGCTCCTGCAAATCAGGGCCTAAATAATTTGAAGAAGAAAGTAATGATTATAACATTATTTGTTGTAGTTACATTTTGCTTTTTAAAGTTATTTTGATTATGGTATCAGAAAGTAGACTCTAAAATATCAACTTCTGGAGTGTATTTTGTTGGTTACCTAAAATTTAAAATAAATGAGATAGTACAAACAAGTGAGGAAAACCAAAATAGGGGGGGGGGGGGTACTGTTCAGGGGATTTAAGGTACGGACATTAATCAGTTCAGGGCAATGGTTTTTGCATCATCTTTCATCAGTTCATGGCAATGATTTAAGGTACGGATATTAATCAGTACATGAAAATGCCTCTAATATTGGTTCCTTTGTAGTAATGCTCCAACATGAAATTATTAATTCATCGTACTATAGGTATGCATGCACTTTATCAGGATTGATCTTGTCCTTTAATAGTGTCTGTTGTATTATTACTAGCACCTGGATTTTTATACAGTTATGCTATTTTATCATCTGATTTCAACCCTAAACTACCCCAACGTGCCTGGGACTGGAAGGCTTTGATGTTATTGATGTTGTTTATGCTTTTTTTGTCATCTAGCAGACCCTCAAGTATACAATATTTCCAGCTGTAAAGTGCTCTTGAAAGTTTGCTAACAAATAAAAATTGACCCTTTGAAAGTCTCGTCCTACTCTATATTAACACTGAAGGTGTTATGTGCGTGCTGCAGTTGAGAGGGAAAGGGGAAGCACTGGGTGCACGGGAGACAGGAACTCCGACCGCGGGACTGCTACCCACGGCCGGACAAGAGTCCTTCTGATTCTTGCTTGTCTAGAGTGATACACTTCCTCTCCTTATATAGAGAGGATTGACCTCTACCACTAATGGGCTACCCCTCTTGGACATGCAGCCTGTCCTCCAGCTGCAACCTAACAAACGCATAACGAAGACTCGAAATAAGCTTTTTACATCTTGGCTCATTTAATTATTGCAAACTAAAATGGACTCAAATTATTTATTTGGACTCTTAAAAGCATTCGCCTGGATCCCATTGAAACCGTCCTGAGCGCAGCAATCACATCCCACCAGGAAAACGTGCTTCATGGTGTCATGTGTTGATGGCCTGAAGAAGTGCAGCCCACTGGAGGCCCATACGCCAGGCCTTCAACTGTCGGAACGAAGGGAACGGACGCCTTCGTCTCAACCGGCAGCCTCACACGGCACGCTCCGCCCAACTGCCTGTATCCGGGAGCGGTTCTTCGCGGCCAACGTGCCAACCGCCCGGGTCGAGGGGAACGACCACCGGTTGTCGCCCCGGCAGCCATCGGCGGAGCCCTCGCGGAGGTCGGCGTTGGGGACCAGCAGCACGCCGTTGACGAGGCTGCATGCGGATGCCCGAGGCGGAGGTGGATGTGTCCCGCCGGAGGCGGCTCCACGGTGGTCGACCGTGCCGCGCGCGCCCCGGTGGCGGGCCGCGAAGGCCACCCTTCGACGACCATCCGTGACGACGGCCTCGTGGCAGCGGACCGCGGAGGTGGCCCCTCGGAGGCCACCCGTGGCGAAATCGTGGCGACCTGTGTACATCCCGACGGCGGATTGCGGAGCGACCCCTCGTGGGTCACCCGCGGTAACGGCGGGTCGGGGCGGATGGGAATGCGGGTGCCGTTGCGGCGGCTGTCGCCTTGGTCTCGGCCTGCTCCTCGAGTCTGGAGGGGGGGGGGGCAGAATCGATCTGTTGTGACTGCGCCTCCACCACCGGCGCACAGACGATGAGTGCGAGGACACCGCCAACTCGGGCGCTGCGGAGACGGCCTCTACCGCGGTCGTGGCTGTCTCCTCGATAGAGGAAGGCGGCGCACAGACGGATGAGTGCGAGGACACCGCCAACTCGGGCGCTGCGGGGACGGCCTCTACCGCGGTCGTGGCTGTCTCCTCGATAGAGGAAGGCGGCCGCCAATCGCCTGGTGCAAGGGGCACCGTCTTCGGGCACACAGGCGGTAACCATACAGGCACCGACGGCGGCCACAGTGACGTGGGTGGCGACAGAGGCAGGGAGGCCACGGCCTCCATCCGCGCGGAGAAGTCGTCCACCTGTCGCTGCAGGCCGTAGATCGCCGCCGCCAAGGTCGCCAACGAGTCCTCCATGGACGTCATTGAACCTGGCAAGCTGATACCAAATGTTATGTGCGTGCTGCAGTTGAGAGGGAAAGGGGAAGCACTGGGTGCACGGGAGACAGGAACTCCGGCCGCGGGGCTGCTACCCACGGCCGGGCAAGAGTCCTTCTGATTCTTGCTTGTCTAGAGTGATACACTTCCTCTCCTTATATAGAGAATATTGACCTCTAACACTAATGGGCTACCCAGGCCCACTAGGCCCTGACTTGCTCTAACAGAAGGGCACACATCTATGAGATTTTCATGGACCACTATAGAATCTTCTACACTCTTCATGCATCTATGAGATTTATTCAATCGGACGGATGCTGGTCTCCATGGTCCAAATAACTCCTTAGCAGCATGCATTAGCACTAACAATCTGTTTACCGATTCTTTCACTCCTTGTAATTGCAGATGCCTCGTACCATAGAAGAACTGGAAGCTGCAATACAAGATACTGAATCGGAGGCAAATTCTATGCTATTTCTAAACCAAAATGTTTTGCAGGAGTATCAAAACCGGCAACGTGAGGTATCAAACTATGCCTGGTTGATCCATGCCGGCCAGTTAGCAATGATTATGTTTTATTGTCTTTATTCTCGTTGGATTTATTGTCTATTAAAAACTTTGTGGTTGGTTTTTATGGGATTATAGACGTGTTTTTAAATCTTTCTGGAGACTATAACTTTGTGTGGGAATCAGGGGAAGCATTATGAACTGCCTATTTCCTGATGTGCATTAAAAATCGCGGAGGTCGCTTACCATAGAGTGCTCTCCTTTCATGCTACACCCATCTGAAAATGCTTGGCTATGTATGCAGAATGTGCTGCTATTGGGGTGTAATCATGTTTTGGTATTGCTGTAAAAAAAATTAGGATAGTAGATGAGGCAGCTTGACCTTGGACATTTGGAAAACAAACACTTGAACCATCTCGAAGAAGTTAAGTTAGAGCGGGTAGCTTTGAGTAACAGCATTTCTTCATCTACTGAATTATAACATGTTACACCGAGCTACTTAATCAATCTGCTGCTTCTACCTAGAATTATTGTTGACTCATTATTTTAATTTTACAGATAGAGTCAATCTCAAATAAACTTAAGGATGATAAAGAAGCATATGCAATATACTGCTCTGAAATCGAAACTGTAAAGGTTTGGACACTTCATCTTCTCACCTAAACTAAAATCAACGTTCTCATATTTTTGGACGCATCTGCTTTGAATTGAATTTGATCGTTTTGTAGGGTAAATGGCTTCCAACTCTGCGGAATCTTGTTTCAAAAATAAACGATACATTCAGTCGTAACTTTCAAGAAATGGCAGTTGCTGGAGAAGTTTCCCTGGGTTTGTATCATTCGCTTTCTAAACCATTACTTTACTCTGTACACTTTGATAACACACAAGTCATCGTGCCAAAACTTCCATGCAGATGAGCATGGTCTTGATTTTGATCACTACGGTATTCTTATAAAGGTGAAGTTTAGGTGAGTTTCTTTTACCAAGTGAGAGCAATGTTCTGTTCTGATATTTCTTGAAATTGGATGAAAAAATAACCACCAGCCTTACACCTAAATCAATATACTGTTCTGTCGTGGTAAGCTTGCTTGGTATTGCCTACTCCTAATTACATTGGCCTGAAGCACGATGTTTTAACCAGGCTGAGCCTTTCCGAGTTGGCTAAAGTGAAAATTTGAGTAGTTAAGAAATTTTTATTATCGATATAATCTTTTGATTATTAGGCTACAAATCTATTAGGATCAGTCCTACAAATGATCTTTCTCTTGTTCCCTGTAGCCCATTATTGTGAATGTTTTTTTCTCAGTTGGGCAGAATAGAAATGAAATAGCAGTGTGTGTATTATATTCTCTTATCCACTCTTTCCAAAGTTTATCTTTGTAGTAGGCTGTTCTCTTTGAAAAAGGAACCCACTATGACCAGTTCCATATCTGAATTTAGTTCACTATTGATGCCCATATCGTCTGAAAGTCAATAATGGTCATATCATGATACAAATTAGATTACACTTGTAAATTTCTAGTAGTTATGCAGACTGTATACAGCGAACACTGAATACAAAATAATTTTCTAACATGATTGTTCCAACAATATCTGTGAAGATGGCTTGTTCTGTGATCTTTTTGCTTCCTGCTTCCTGCTTCCTAGTACATCAGGCAGGAGATCTAAGTAGATGCTGGTCTGGTGCCTTGTATAAAGTTCTAAATCCAACAGCCTTTTCTTTTCCATAATTGCGCCTGTGGAGTATGGTTGGAGCTAGAGGAATTTCTCATCTCTTCACCCTGGTGCCTTCATCAGTTTAGTTTTAGTACGGTCCTGTAGGGTCTGGTCTTGTGTTTTTTTTGCTAAACAAGTGAGTAGTTTTTCTGTAGGGGTAATGGTTGCAGAAAAGCTCAGGTTGTTTTTTTTAAAAAAAAACTGGCTGTATCTTGGGTTTCTAAAACCCCTTTTCTTCTTAGTATATTGATAGGCACCTCTCTTGTGTTCGAGAAAAAAATATTGTTGCTGATATATATTTGTTCTAACCTGTGCTTCTAGCATGGTTTGAGGTTTTGATATGTTTTCTTGTGGCTGTCAGGCAAACTAGTCAGCTGCAGGTGCTAAGTGCTCATCACCAATCTGGAGGGGTATGAAGAAATAATAACAGTCCGATTGATTTGAAACCTCCCCCCCTCCCTACTTCTGATCACTATTATTTCCTTCCCATTCTTAGGAGCGATCAGTATCGACCATCTTGTATCTTGTATCACTTCAAGATCTTACCAACTGCCCCTTTCGGGTGGTTGATGAGATAAATCAAGGCAAGGCAACTGGAACTTGACCCTGAGGTATGACTGCTACCTTGTAAGCATTGAGGTGGTCTAACTTATCCCATCTGAAAGTGCAGGAATGGACCCAATAAACGAGAGGAAGATGTTCCAGCAGCTTGTTAGAGCTGCCAGCCAAATTAACACACCGCAGTTAGTGACTGTACACGCAACACCTTGTACAGCATGCATATCTGCAGACTTTCTGACATCTGGTAACTTGCCTGTTTCTTTTGGCCTCAGGTGCTTCCTTCTGACGCCCAAGCTGCTGCCTGATCTGGAGTACAGCAATGCCTGCAGCATTTTGAACATCATGAATGGTCCATGGATTGAGAAGCCAGCAAAAAGTACATGTCTAGCTATATGGGTTATTAATCCATGTTCATCGTGCTGGTGGGATGAACATGAAAGCTAATATATATGCTTTATAACTTTCAGTTTGGAGTGCCGGGGATTGTTGGAGGGACGTGATGAGATCTGCAGGGCGTTGATGGGACGAATCTTGCCTCGGCCAGTAGGCTTTTGTAAAGTTAAATGTGCAGGTTATCTTGAAGCAGCTTTTGGGTGGTTAATTGAAGTTCTAGATGCAAGCGCCATGTAAATTTAGGTGTTTCTAGGATCTTTTTTTGTTGGAATTTTCGGTAAGCTAAGGTAGCGGATTGTATTATCTATCTAGAACTGACTACCAGCTGGTAGAAGTAGAATGATCTCTACTCGGTACTACCGAGTCGGTAGGCTGTAGCTGACCAGCTAATATCTCCGCATTTAGATGCAGCGTATGTTATTTATCCACTAGCATCGTTCAGTAATTCTTTTGAAGTGTGATTCTGCACTCTACAGCGCTATGCCTATTTTGGCCGCGCCTTTGTCTGCTTCTGCTTCCGATGTCCAATGTGCACGCAAAGTCGTGACCTGTTGTAACATATCACCTGGTGTTGCTTTGGTGATTTACCTTCAAAGTTAGTAAGATGGGTTCAAATATGTCATTCTGTTTACGTCGGATCCGCTCGATTGGCATTCTCTCCAGTAATCGTAGGGAGATGTCAAGAATCGAAATGGGCTGGGTGACTGGTGACCCTCTAAGGGTAGCACGGTCGCGCAAGAATTCTTGTACACCACCCTGTAGGACTCGCTGAACAAGTTTGGGAACCATAATAATTCTTTCCAATCCGTACGTATTAGAGGTTGACGAAGTGATTAGGTTATTTTCCATTTCAATCCGTTGTGATCAAAGGAAATGTGCTTTATTCGAGCCCTGAGCTTGGTTTAAAATTGCCCGACACAATTCTACTTTTCAGAATTGAAAAAAGTCTGCTTTACCTCTAGTTCACGATTCCTTCATATACCCAAAAACTGGGTGAACTATCTTCCTCAACTTGCAAAGCCGTTCGGGTGGTAAACTGTGATGGGGGTTTCTGCTCTGCTGATCGATCAGGGACGACAGGAGCTGTACTGAGGGACTCCGCTGGTTCCTTCGTGGGTGTTACAAAAGATGGCTGCCGGCGACACCCTCTGCTCTAGCAGCTGAAGCGGAAGCTTGTAGGGATGGTGTTCGCCTGGCAGTGGCGAAGGGGATCAGAAGGGTGGTGATTGAAACAGATTCTCTAGAGCTGGTTTCCCTATGGAAGAATAGAAAACAACAGAGATCGGAAGTCGCAGTAATCCTGCAGGATATACAGGAATTGGCGATGGACTTCGATCTCTTCGATTGGGTTCATACCAGGAGATTAGCGAATGTAGCAGCTCACCTTTGTGCTAAACATGCTTCTGCTGTACTTCCTGTTTCTATGCGGCACGATGAGCCACCTAGCTTTCTTGTTTCTTCACTTCTTAGTGACTGTAATCAGGGTGATGAATGAATGAAAGCTAAGTTTCCCAAAAAAAAAAAACTTGCAAAGCCGTTCAGTTTACCTACCTACCTTGGTTATAAGCGGTTTGCAAAGGTGGTTTTGTCATTTTCAATTAAAAATAAAATCTTTTAACTACTTAAACCATGAAAAGTTTCACTGTGCTTCTAAAAATTCTGAGAAAAAACCTAAAGATAGATTGGGATGCAAGAAATCTAAATAAAACATTTAAAAGTAGTGAAAATGTCTATAAACCTTTCTAAAATTTAGATTTAGCTCTAGAAAAATGCAAAATATATACAAAAAGCTAAAAACATATATTAATACTTTAATCTTTATTAATTTCATCTTGAATACTTTTGGTAATAAAACACATGAAAGGTAGCTGACATGAATTCATTCATCAAAAATGCATAACTGCATTCCAGATTAATATATGTTATATTTATATGGTTGACTACACTTACGATAATGTATTAATGTCGTCTTCCTTTCATGTTTGTATTGTGAAAATATTTCAAGACGCAATTAGAAAATTTTGTGATAATTTAATTTTTGGATATATTTTTCATTTTGCTAGAGCTAAGTTTAAATTTTAAAATTATTATACATTTTCACTAGTTTTAAATATTTTATTAGTTATATTTCTTGTGTTCCAATCCATCTCTAGGATTTTTCTCATAATTTGAAAAAGGTTAGGGATATTTTCTTTGTTTAATAAGTATTTACAAGATTTATTTTTAATTGAAAACGGCTAACCTGTCTTTGAAAACCGCTGATAACCATGGTAGGAGGTAAAGCGAACAGTTTCAAAAGTTGAGAGAGTTGGTTCACACAGTTTTTGAGTCTAGGGTGAAACCATTAACTCAACGAAGTGTCCAGGAAGGTAAAACATACTTCTTCCTTCAATTTTTTTTTTGAGGACTTCCTTCAGAATTAATAACAGAGCTTCAAAACTAATAACAAGCCCGGCTTGGATCGACATTTTAAATAGGCCAAGACATAACCATCAGACCTCCTATATCTGGTCAACAAACCAGCATTTGGCCCAATATGATAATTAATGCCGTCGTCGTCCATCCAGCTCAATCTATTCGACTCTCCAACAAGCAAGTTTACGAGGGAGCCCCTCGAGAAACAGTAAACCCACAAAGCAACCATTCGACAGCTGCAGAGCGATCTCATTTCTCATCTCGGCTTCGCCGCCGTCGCCGCCATGCCTCCCTCCCCATCCTCCACCGGCGCGGGCGCCGCCTCGCCGTCCCCCTCCGCCTCCGCCTCCGCCTCGGACCCGACCCCGTCCTGGTGGGAGTCGGTCTCGCAGGCGCGGTCGCGCATCCAGACGCTCTCCTCCATCCTGCCCCCGGCCGCGTCACAGGACGTGGCGGCGCTGGCTGACTCCGACCGCCCGGCGCGCGCGCTCCTCCGCTCCCCCACCGCCTACGCGGCGCTCTCCGACGCGCTCCGCTCCGGCGGGGGCGCCGACGACCCCGCCTGCCATTGGCTCTACGACACGCTCCTCTCCTCTGACCCCGACCTCCGCCTCGCCGCGCTCGCGTTCCTGCCCCTACTGTCGTCGCTCTACCTCCGCCGCCTCCCGCCCGAGCTCCCCTCATCGCTCTCCGGCTTCGAGGCGGTGCTCCTCGCCGTCTACTCCTCTGAGGCTAAGAATCGTCAGGGGAAGCCCGTCCTCGTTCAGGTCCCGGACCTCTCCGTCCCGTCACTGTACCACACGCCGGCGTCCAGTCCCAGCTCCAAGTCTCCTCGACGGCCGCAGCCCCCGCCGATTCCTCCTCCTCAGGCCACGCCCGTGGTAGGTGTGCTCTCACCACCCTTGGAGCCGCAGGCCGCTGTGAAGTCCACGAAGCGTGCAGGGATAATTGGGGTCGCTTTTGAAGCTTACTACTCCAAGATTTCACAGATGCCGGCTGCATCAAAGGTGGATGCCTGCAATGCTGTGGCGGCTTGGGCAGGGCAGTACTGCAAATGCCGATTTGAGCTTGATGACAATGAGCTGGAGGAAGAGGAGGGGGGCTCTCTGGGGTCTGTGTCACCAATGTCATCAGAGGCTGATAATGGGAAGGAGTTGGAGGAGGCACTGGCAAGGATGCACGTCAATGGTAACAGCAGTGGGCAAAATTGTCGTGAGGAGGATGACAAGGAGGGGACGGTGCCGCTACCCTGGGAGCTGCTCCAGCCGGTGATGAGGGTTCTTGGGCACTGCTTGCTTGCACCGCTGAACCGAGTCGAGGTGCGGGATGCAGCTGCAGATGCTGTGAGGGTTGTCTACGCCCGTGCATGCCATGACCTTGTGCCACAGGCAATCTTAGCAGCCAGAAGCTTGATTGAGCTTGACAAGATTGCACAGAAGGCTGCAAAGGCAGCAGCTGCTGCAGCTTCTGGGACAATTGTGGCTGCTGGCACTGCTGGAAGCACTGCGTCGAGTTCTAGGCCAAGTTCAAAGCCAAACACACCCAGCAAGCAGCGCAAGCCTGACACATTACTCACGTCCAAATGAAGCCAACTGTATCCAGGGTGTGTTTGCATGATGGTACAGAGTTCTTTCTCATGATTGTTGTGTGTGCGTGCCACTTGAATATTGGTGAAATTTCAGTAGACCTTGCAATGCGTAAAAGGGTACTATGGATGGAAGACAATTTGCTAAGATTTTTTTCCAACTTGCCGTTGTATTGTATGTTAACTTGTTTATGTTACTTGCTGCATATAGTTGATGAATCAACATATAAATTTATATTTGGTGGTTTGGTGAGGAGCAAGCATTTTTTTTCTCTCGCGGGAGCAAGCATTCATACATTGGTTTTCAGTTGTTATGTTTATCTGAATTTCTTGCAGCAGTGCGCGCTAATAGTTTTTGTACAGAGATGCTTTGTTGTATTCCAATCTGTCTGTAGTCTGTACTCTATGTATAGACAGCTGCACTGCCATTTGCTAATAGATGGATTAATTAACTAATTTATTCCAGGGAAATTTTCACAGTTCATTCTGTTTTGGTGAGCACCAAATACTTGGGTGGTAATGTGTACCCTACTTTCTTTTGTTTTTATATGTCAATAGAATTGCTTTCTTTATGTATTTTTTGCACTGAATTTAACATTTTAATGAAATAAAGCTTCTTTTACTACCTTATGATTACGATTTGGGTCGCCATAGAAACATATCGTGCAATTTATTGTGTCTTTATGTACTCCTGAGTATTTATATCACTTTTATGCCTAAAGTTGATTGATTCTCTGTATGATTAAATAATGTTAGAGTGAAAAATAAATACTAGCATCTATTCCAGAAAGAAATGACTTACTTGGTTCTTCTATCTAATTTTCTACTACGAGTTGTTTGTTGCTCCATGTATTGGGTTTGCTAGTAGCTAGAAGTTGTGCCACTACATCCCAGTTGTAGGAAATGTCTGGTAATCTGGTCTGACTTTTGCGCTTCTATCAGTCTTTGTTCTATTGGAGTTGATTGTTGTAAACCTGTAAATTGTAGTGGGTTATATGCATTTCTTTGTAGAGTTCTATAAGATGTGCTTGCAGTTCAGGATTCAAACTTCACGGCTTTTACCAACAACGCGCAAAAAATTACAGTTTTTTGTGATATGGAATTAGTACCACCAAATCCATATATAGTGTCATCAACAATGCAAATTAAGATAAATTAATGCAAACTTTACTATGTGAGACCACGAGATAAGTCAGACCATGTCTTACATTTTGAAATAGGCGCAGCAGGTGAGGCTTTTGTTCTTGTGATGGTAGCATTCGACTATTCGAGCACCCATTACTCACCAATGGTGCTCAATGCAAGCAACCAAACAACCCCTGATGGCCGCCCACGAGATTGAGCAAAGCCAGTGCTTTTTATATGTTACAACTTCCACTGCCCATTGATGTTACAACACAAGCTAACAGCGCCAAATGGGACATATGTGAACTGAAGTTACAACACAGAAAGCGCACACAAAAAAAAATGGTGGTCACATCACACCATGCTCCATTTGATCTCGACTTGTATCATCCCATTCCTTGAGTTGATCAGGTGGTATTTCTCATTGATTCGGCCGTTGTTCACCACGTCCACAAGGTTTATATTCACATGCCCCAGGGATTCCTGGAAGATTGAGAGATCAAGCATTTTGCATTATTTTCAGGACAACAGAGCCGCTGCGACCTGAAGGCAAGGTAACGAGCAGTACTTACCTTGTTGGGGTAAGGAAGTCCACGTCGTTTGCTTTTAACTTCAATGTGGATTTTGTCTTCCACAGGAGGTTCGTCCACCATGAACTGGAACTCCTCACTCCATCTTGGATCTCTCGTCTTCCGTATCACCTGCAGCACAAATATACATAGGATCATGAAGAGGTTGTTGCTACGGTAAAGATTTTGGTTGGGAGATTTCATGCGAAAAATTATAGTGAAACCACTAGGATGCAAACGTGAGGTATGGACAGTTTCAGATTCAAGTACTGTTCCAGTTCTTTTATGTGCCACAAATAGGCTATATACAAGTTTCTGTTCAGATAATAGTCATGGTATAATGTACTGCACCAATGTGTCCTAGAAGGTTAAGCACCTGGACACAGTCAGGAGTTTGGACCTATTGCTTAGCTCAGACATTGTTACCAAATCACAGTTCAATTCACCTGGCTAGAAAACTGAGAACCAAAAAGAAACCAATAAAGGGAAAATAAGTCTTGTCTCATAGGGTTAACCTGTCATGGTAACGTAGGCTTAATCCAAACTGGAACTTAAACTTGTAAAAAATGTCACTGAACTTAAGAAGATGCCTGCTATGTTTGGAATACAAATTTTAAAAGTGAGTGAGCAAAGTGTTACCTTTGTTTTCTTCCGTTCTCCCCTGAAAAGAACCTCAGCATATGGATTAGTGTGCCGCTTCCCTTCGACATCTTCTGCATTTTCTACTGAAACCAACAACACCCCACCACTGGATTCACCGTCCGCTTCCCTTCTTGCACTGGCATTACCTTCACCATCTGAAGCCACAGTGGTCGTGCTGTCTTCTCTGAAGGGATCAAAAGTCAACTCAACCACTAGCTTTCCTCTGTTCTTCTTGTTATGTGGATCGTTTGGGTTCATGCTTCTAACAAGGTCGAGTGTGAATAACTTGCTCTCATAAGGAGTAAGCAAACGGAGCGGAATTACTTGCATACCCAATTTATCATGCATTTTAACCTTCACAATGAGCAACAGGAAATGTTATTAATTGGTGTCTCTTCTTCCAATGCAATCGAGGAAAAGCATATGTTTGTCATAAAAAAAATGAGGATTATGATAATATTGGAAGTAGAAAATACAGCAAGAAACCTTTTCCCAATCAAACATGTGGAGCTCAAGTACTTGTGTGCCAGGATCCTTTACTATGAACTTGAAGTGTTCATTCCATTCAGGATTCAGGTTGCTCATCTTAACAGTAGTTTTCTTTGAGGGCAGTCTCTCACCACTCAGACGCATCTTGACATAGGGATCAGATTTTCCCAGCAAATCCATCTTGAGAAGATTCATGGCTCTAACTACCTTTACATGCAAGATTCCAACAGGCTTCTTTGTAGCGCCACTGCAATATGGTTCATACAATAGTCACAATTATAAGCAGAACCGCAATCATTGTTACTAGAGGCAGCTTAATGTTTATCTTGTTGAAAGCAGGATAGCTTGACACAACTTGATTATGGGAGTTAAAAGATTGCTAGAGAATTTAACCTTGCTCCATCTAAGATTGGAATCTGTATAACCTTTGGCCAGTGATACAGAATTGAGATTTGCTTTGATATTTGATCCTGTGATAAAGACAACATATGCTTAATTATTCGAGGAGAACATAGTATAACATTACTCATTGGGTATTTTGTTTTATCCATGGCAGACTAGCAGTAAACTACCTGAACATACTGATACAAGCCTGGTATTGCCATGACATCTCCCCCAAACAATTTGAATCCAAAATCTATGCGTGGCTGTGTCCATAAAACTTTGTTAGTATGTTAGTGTTATACTATTCTTTAATGAAATTAAGTGCAGATCAGGAAACATATTTATACCTTCTCCATTAGTGAAACACACATGTTAGAAAAGCAGGGAAAGCTCGGCACGAGCGGCTTTAGAGTAACACGTGGTGTTAGCATTACGTGTAGATCTTCAAGCTGAAAATGGCAATATGATCACGACAGTGGACTACCAAGCCTTGTCTGTATAATGCAGCCAAGAACAAAGCTAACCTGGGCAGACACTTTGAAAGAATGCACCTTCACATTTACGATTACATTCATGATGCTAGCCCACCGAATCACGGGCTCAATTATCAATTCTTTTTCTCGCATTTCGTAAACTTTAATACCTGTTGTAGACAAGTATGGGGAACATGTCCAAATGAAAACCAGTACAAGTTGCCAAGTTGGATGTCAAGTAAGCAAAGAATCATTCCAAACTATAGTTCTACTACAATGCATCACAGTAGAGGCTTGTAAACAATTCTGCACTAAATCAGAATTAGTTAAGGCCAATCTCACCATTTTAATTAACTAGGCTTCGTATCGCATACTTGAGTTATATAAAATGATAACAATAGTTTGTCAGGGGTATAGTAATGATAATGACTGTTTAGACAATGTTGCTGTATCACTGAGACACTGAACGCATTGCACATTTCAACTGCAACAGTATGGTCTTTAGGAGAAATTACAGACCTTGAAATGTAGGTGGAAGAGAGCCAAGTGTCAATTGCTCATATTCAATTGATTCTATACCATACTTTCCAACATATTGATCAAATATTGGTCTTGTTGCACGTTTTATATTGTTACATATTGCCTGTGCAAGAAAGGCAAAGAACATTATTTTGGATAACCATGCTTCGTTTCTAGAATTTGTACAACACCACAATGATGTAGCCGTGAATAACGCACTAAATTTGTACCAAATAGGCCAGGAGAAAGTTGAAAGAACCTTATCCAAGAAAGGCCACATGTCAAAAATGAACTTGTTCAGCCAGTCAATCTGCAAAACAGTAGGTCCTAATTATCCCTTCAATCATGAAATATTGTGTTTGAACTTTGTAATACCATCTTCCAATAAAAAAACATTAGTAAATGTTTATAATAATATTTTGAATGTCTGTAAAAAGATTGAACCATGCTAGTCGAACATCAAGCAACCCAATTTCTTATCTGACTCGTGAAGGACTTCAGAAAATATGTACTACTTTTCTGTAAGATACCTAAGCTAACAGGAATGATTAACACGATCCTATCATCCACATTCCACAATGATAAAAAAAAGATACTTGAGCTATGGGATAAGACAGCCCAACAAGGCATTGCATCTAAGTTCAAGCAGGGGCTTTATTGAAAGAGACGTTATCACTGCCGAGGACCCGAGGAGGCCAGGACCATGCTGAAAGCGGCACAAATTGAGATGCCTTTCACACTAACAAGTAGGTGACTTATCACCATGCTACAAGAACACTAATGATAATAGAAATCCTCATTGGCACAACATGACACATTTCTAAACCTCATTAATCAAATTGGGTGATAGCTCACGTATCCTTATTAAATGGGAGTAACTGTAAAGTTGGTGTCATTCCAAATGAATAAATAAAACAATATACAGAAAATATTTGCAATATTAACTTGAACCTGAACCCATCAGTGTTAAATTGTTTTGTTATAATGGAGAAATTCAATACTATATACTACGATGAAATGTTATGAGAGTTGTTCTATAGCTCATATTCTTTTGTTCTGTTACATGTGCATCCATTCGGTCTTGTGCTATGTTCACAACAAACGGAGACTGACATATTACGAACATTTGCTGAAGAAACAGCGAATAAATCATTGAAAGAGTGCTATAGCAGTGCAACATATACTTACCCGCTCATAATCTGGGCTCTTCACCCATAATGGAATATCTGGTATTGTTGCCTGCAGGGTCTCGGAATCTAAATCCCGTAAAGGTATAATCACAGGATCCTGTAAAGTCAATCATGAATGATCAGATTATGATCACATTGAATAATTATTAGCAGAGATAGAGAATTCCAAGTTGTCTGGACTCTTTGTGCCACAATTATGTGGACTCTATAAAAAGAAGTTGTTATCCTGCTATAGATTGGTGGCAAATTGAACTCAGTTGAAATTGATTTTAAAACTTTTGGTTTACACAATACCACCATGCGTTAAAATGATAGTTACAACTTTTCTTTACTAGACATCGTGGTCTGATCCTATCTTTACTTATGAGCTAAGGTATCTGAACGTCATTGTAATCTCAGTAGAAAGAGTTCAGAAAAGTCCGCCAGGTACTTCCAAGTTGGATTTTGTTTCCACAATATTCAACCAGTCATTTTCGTTCCTATGGGCTAACCGGTGAAACCACCTGTAACTTAGCTCTGACCATGATGCCCTTCCAAGGAAATGATTCCAAGCACATTAGACAACAACGGAAGAAAAGCATCCTTAAGTTATGCCTAGTACGATGTTAATTAAATACATATGGCTAAGCATCGGGCTATACAAGATAACCATCTGCACTAATCCGGTTTCACACAGGCAAGCACACTAAAGTCGTACTCCTTATCGTCACAGACTTGGCATGCATATCCTTTTTGAAATACTCCTATGTGGTATCGGCATTGTCCCATGCCGACACAAACGCATAAGCATAACCCAAGATGAAATCAATACCATCACCATTCCTCCAGCTGAAAATAATCCCCATCCGCAGCATATATTTGCTAAAACCTCCTGCGCAGCAGTTTTGTAATCGGAAAGCACACATCTAGCTAGTTGCCTAGCTGGCATAAACAACCCGTCCGTGCAACAGTTGCCACTTGGGAAGCATAACAGCAAGCCAAACCAGAATCAGATACGCGCAATCGAGTCAGAGGAAGCCATTCAAAGCTGGAAAAGTACTTTCAGCCGGCCAACTATTTCCCAAAGGAACCTGCTGGACAACCAAAGACTCAAGAAGGCGTGCTCGATCGGGCAGCAGCACTGAAAATTTGCTCCAGGCCGGTGAGGCAATCTGACATGGACTTTCGAGGACCACACGCACAATCTCCTCCTTACCAACGCCGCGGCATCGCGTGCAGAAATGTATAGAATTATTAAATACTTGGTCGTCGTTGTTTTTCCTCCAAGACGCGAATTCAGCCAACCGATAGGAAGTCCACACATCCCAATCAGAGATCTTCCTCCCCAAACCCAACCCGCGGAGGCACAATCTTCCCACGTCGTCGCGCAGCGTAGAACAAACCAACAAGGCAACAACTCGCTATTCGCTAAACTACCGTACCACGTGCTTGTCCGCCATTTCTTGCCCAAGAGGTCGAAGCTAATTAACCGACAGCTGGAACCAAACATCCCGATCAAATCTTCTCCCCCGAATAATATGTGGGGACCGGCGCACCGGGGTCGATGGCTGGCTGCTTCCGCTTGCGTGTGCAGCCTCTCTCGATTCTGGGGGACCCATCGTATTCCTACGTGCTGATGATGCTGACGAGTGAGTGCACGACGACTGATTTTGTGGCAGATGATCGGATAATGATCCTAGCCGATGCGTTCGTGCACCCAGTAAGTAATTGAGCACGGAAACGTACATCGAATTGATTAACCAACACGCACGATCAATCGATTCCCGCGGCGCGATGGATTCAAAGTTTCAAAGTAAATGCGGCAGCGCGGAGCGCTGGAGGAGGATGCTGGCGTCGTACCTGGAGGCGGCGGCGAGCGGCGAAGTAGCGGAGGTAGAGGAAGTAGGCGGCGGCGAGGCCGATGGGGAGGCCGACGAAGAAGCCGAGGACGCCGCCGACGAGGCCCATCGCCGCGGTCCCTTCGTCGATGATGATCGCGAATGCCGCCGCGCCGCCGCCCGCGCCGGCGGCAACCGCATGGGGAGTCGGGAACCGCGCGCGCGCGGGGGCGGGCGAGGTTGGTTGCTGCTGGATGGCGCTTGTTGAGAGTTGGGTTGCTCGGCGGTTGGTTTGCTACTCCTCCTCCTCGGAGACGTCGAACCGAGGCGGCCGCGGGGACGACGGCGAGTAGTACTAGAAGCGGCGGATAGCGAGGTGGGGGGCGGCAAGCACGAAGCGATCGAGCTGGACGCGCGGTGTTTATCGTCGGGGAGAGGTAGCGGAGAACGGGATGAGGGAGGAGGGGGAGGGTGGCACTTGGCAGGTGGGTTTTATGGCGCCCGTGGCCGTGCCGCGCGGCGGGTGGGTGGAGAAGAAGGAGCCAGCCGAAATCCACGCGACCACGCGCCGCGCCCGAACAAAAGCCTCGCGACGGCGGCGGCAGGCAGGCAGGGGCCAGGGGGCTCGACGCACGGGCGGGTCGCGTGCTGCGTGCTAGTCCGCGTCACGTTGTCAGTCTCGTTGTCTTGACTGGTGGTGCATGCCGTGGTGGTTACCTGGTTGGCCGCTTCCAAAATTGTCGTCTGCTGACGGCTGACGACGAGAGACTCGCCAATGCAATGCAAGGACGAATGGACGATGGCTTTTCGGGTGCCCGCAATTCCAAGCTGCCGCTCATACCAAACTCTTGCACCTGGTCTTCTTTGGAAGTCAGGCCCGTAGTCACCGTTGCGCACTGAAGCAACAGGCCAACGGTAACACCTTCATAGGCATCGTTTAGTTCGGTGAAATTTTGGTGAAAGTAGTGAAATTTTTGCATTGGGAAGCGTGTTCTGTGAGAGGTGACACGGTCTGCGATGCGAAAATTTTTGAGACTTTTGGGAAACTAAACGGGGCCATAGCTACTCTCCCATGTGAGCAACACGTTCATGTTCGGCAACCATGCCTGTATATGTCTATGTCACCGGTTTACCTAAGCATGTTCGTTTGGCTGGTGGCTGGTGCTGATTTGTTCTGAGAGAAAAGTACTGCTGGTTGGTTGCTGGTGACTGGTTTGTTCTGAGAGAAAAGTACTGCTGGTTGGTGGCTTATAAGCCAGACGAACAGGACGATGATAATATAATGTCCATTTCACGATTACCGAAATGGCTATCTAATTACTATTACAAAACTGAAGTGTTTATTTCCTTGAAAAATGAGAAAGAAACAAATAAACTCGAAGTATTGGCTTTTTTAAAGATAAACTCCCAACCGTTTATTGTTTGCTCATTGTGAAGGAGTTTACAAATGCCATCCGACGGACCCAAAGCCACACAAGTCGACATACAGACACAGATACAATGACGAGCTCGTCACTGTATTTATGAGTCTGCGGTCGTCATATAAAAGCATTAGCTATTTGGCTCATGGTATATGATGGTAGTATATACCACAGATCACCACAATCCTGTCACACATAACAAAAAAAAAGAAAAAAGGATGAGAAGGTCCAGCCAAGTTCGTCATTTGAGCCCAAAGGATTACATCGGGCTGGCCCATCTATTCGATTACGTTGGCCCAGCTGAGTCCAGCCTGGCACCTGGCTGGCGAGCAAGAGCAACTGCCTGCCTGCCTGTGGTTTTAAATTTCAACGAAACCGGACCGGTAAACCGACAATACCAAGCAGTTAGCCAAAAAGTTCGGTTTCGTAGGTACGGTTAAGAGGCAAAATCGGTCGGTTTCAGTAGCCGAGCCAGCTCGGTTAGGTCCGACCGGATTTCCGCGGTTTTGTGAACCCCGCCTGCCGCCTGGCATTTTAGCCAATCCGCCTCCCCTCTCCGAAATTCAAAGGGGAAAACCAACCAGAGCCAGAGACGGTGGTGCGGCCGTGCGGGAGGGTGAAGCAGCGGGGAGCAGCAGGAATGGCGCCCCAAATCGGCGGCGGCGGAGAAATCGGCGTGGACCTGAACCTGCTGCCTCCAGATGGCGGGGTGGAAGCGCTTCCCCCGCCGCCGGCGGCGGCGGACCGCATCTCGTCGCTGTCGGAGACGGCGCGGCTGCGCATCGTGAGATTCCTCCCGTTCAAGACCGTCCTGGCGTTGAGGATCGTCTCCAGCAGTTGGTTCGGCGTCGTGGGCAAGGCGGGACGGTTCCGCGACGGCGTTCTCGGGATCCACATCCTCTCCGCGCAGTGCCCGGCGTGCCCGTTGTTCGGCTGCGTCCTCGGCATCCACCTCCACTCCGCCCTAGTGCGGGTGCTGGCTAACAAGCTGCACCAGCACGGCCGGGGCCCGGGCCACCGCCTCACCCGCTTCATGGTCTGCGTCGACGACGCCTGGATGCGCTCCGACGTCTTCGAGTTTCTCCTCGACTACGCCGCCTACTGCGAAGTCGAGGACGTCACCGTCGAAGCGCGGCGCGTGCCTTCGGTGTTCTCGTACAGCTTCCAGCGGGCAAGCCATCGCCTCGTGCGCCTGAGGCTCCGCGGCGTGCGCGTCAAGGGGATCCTTCGTCCGGGACACCCGGAGCTCCGCTTGAACCCCACGCTCGAGGTCATCCGCATCGACTCCGCCTACCTCGACGACGACGGCCTCACCTGGATGCTCCTCTCGTGCCCCCGCCTCCGCGTCCTCGACTTGCGCCGCTGCAGCGGCATCACCCGCGTCTATGTCAGGGTGGCAAGTGCGCACCTGGTGAGCCTAACCGTCGCCGAGTGCCCCGAGGTCACCAGTATCATCGTCAGCACCTCCATAGGCCTCCGTTCCTTCCACTACAGAGGCGACTACCTCAGGTTCGTGGCCCTCCCTCACACCTGCTTTGGGGACCTCTACCTCTCCTTCCCGAGGAAGGGAGTTGGCTACCCGTTGTACAACTGGATCGATGCGCTCCCAAATCTCTCCAATCTCACCGTCCTCACCGTATGCAGCGGTGCTCTCCAGGTTTGTGTCTGTCTTCACTCCATCAGATTCCATTTTTGGTTGTGCATCACAATGCCACCATCTGACAAAGTCTAATTTCTTGTTACTTTTGCTCTGTTTCTGTAGATTGTGTCTTTTTTCGGTTCCAGGGAAATTCTCCAGCCCAGGTTGGCCAAATTGAGGAACTTGCAAAATTTGAGAGAGCTGCAGCTGCTCATATATGCAATGAGGACTGACATGCTCTCCGACATTTATGGATTCCTCAGGATGTGCCGCTGTTCTCAGCTGAGGAAGCTCTTTGTTGAGGTCACTACTTGTTCCATGCTTGTGAAATGCAGTATAACTCTGGCGTCCTATTTGTGTTGTGTGCATATTCCCTTCTATGTTTCTGAATATTTACATTGTGATTTGTGCTCTCAGCTCCCAAGATCCATAATGGATTCCTTCATGGATGCTGTCAGTGACTTGGCGAGGAGCCCACGGATGTGTTCGAAAACCTTGTGATGGCAAAGATAACCAACTTCAAGTGGCAGTGCAATGAGATCGAGCTGGTGCACTTTTTATTCAGGAAGGCCAGCTCCCTCCAGAAGCTGATACTAGTTACTCCCCCGGGGACACCTGCAGCAAGGGATCAGTCAGGTAAACCCATTTTCCAAGATGCAAAGCTGCTGCATATGGAAAAAGCTCCTCCAAATGCCGAGGTAGTAATGCTCAGTGCGTGTTGTGGTGCTAAAACCAAGCCATTTCATCGAGATGCCTTTCTGCAGAATTAGTTTTCAGTCAGCAATTGAGTTTTGGTTCTACGTCTGAGATACTGATTAGTTGGGATGTTAGACATATACTGCACAAGCTTAATCGGGAATGTGTGTGGAAATAAATGCTGGGTCTGCTTTCTGTAATTTCCTCCCTTGGTGTTGTACTGTAGCAAAGCTATCCATTGCATATAAATGACAATTTCATATGGCGATGCCACTATCTGCCTCTCTTTTCTTTTCTTAACATAGAGTATCTGCCGTGTAACCATTTGCTTGTGCTATTTATGCGTTTGTTATGTTTGTGAATCATCATATTATTGGGGTGAGGTACTACATGTCTGAGATACTAATGAACATCATCATATAAATTTGTGTTAATAAAGGGTTAATGGTTAATGCAAAAGTATCAGATTCAAGCTCCCTAAGAACCGAATTTGAATTTTGCATTGGTTGACTAAATTGTTTGGTTGCAAAATATATAAATTTTGAGTGTTGCAGTACCAGATGTAGATGATTGTGTAACTTAGGAGCGAGGATTACCCTTTTTTTCCCTCTCAATCTGAAAACAACATATGAGGTTGTATTCTAGGAATACATTGTTTGATACAGTTGCCATGTTGAGATGTATGACATGTGACAAGCTGTTAAGCATACATCAGTGCATAAAACTACTGGCAGTGTATATTGGACAGGAAACAAACCTGGAAGATCAAATTTCTTCATCTGATGTTCCCTTTCAGTAGTACAGCTGAAAGTTGCAGTTTGGCACGTTTTTCGCATCCTCTAACTGGATATCAAATATTCAGATACCATAGCACTTCTGAAAGAACTCTCATTGACTTTGTTTATCTGTTACTTATGTAGCTGCCTTACCAAACGGTGAATTTCTTCCAGGAACCAGTGTTTAGAAATATGTATACACTGTCATGGATATCATCAGTTCTGTTCTGTGTAATTCAGTTTGACTGAATTCAGTGCCATATGAGGCTATATTTCTACCCATCATAATAGGGTTTATTTTATACAGCCTCATGGTCAAAAACTCTTTAAGTCTTGTGAGCATATATTGTTTCCCTCCTTGTTAAGAATGAGATTTATGCCTCGTCATTTCAGTATTCTACAATTTTTAAAGCTGGGTATAGCACTGCGCACTGCTTTGGAAAAATCTGTCTGCATATGAGCTTCTGACTAGTATGGCTGCAATCTGCCTCTCTCTCTCTCTCAAAAAAAAAAAAAAAGGCTGTGGCACGCCGCACGCCTGATTAAATGGAAGTGATTTTACGCTCTCAAAGAGGTGGCCACCAGCAATGGCGCTCAGAATCGGAATAAGAATCAGAAGGAGGCGGCGGCGGCGCCGGAGCGAAGAGCTGGCGGGTTGATGGTCATGGAGGGCTAGCACAAAGAGGCCATGACAGGACCAAAGGCGGCTCCGGTGGATGGTGGACCGCATCTCGGCGCTGCCGGACGACGTGCGGTGGCGCATCCTGCTTGCTTAGGGACATCGTCCGCTAGCGCAGGGGTGGCGCGACCTCTGAAAGAGCCGGTGTCGGTGTGTGGAGCCAAACTCCTACCGCGTCACCTCCTCCTAGCCCAGGCGACAGCCTGAGAGGAAGACGCACAACGATGGTGTCCGGCGACGGCGGTGCGGTCTCACCGGCCGCCGTGACCTTTTTTATAAATAACCCCCTGCGAATAACGATCCAATGTTTTACAGATACCTTCCTAATCGCGATCCAAATTTTACATATACCTCCTTAATTTGGATCGCGGGTATTAATTGCGATCCTAACCGCGATCCAAAATTTTACATATAGCCCCTTAATTTGGATTGGGACTATTAATCGCGATCCCGAATTCTTTACATATGACTCCTAATTATTTACATAAAAGCCCTCCGGACCTGTAAGGCGGCTCATCTAGTTCGCTCTCTCCGTTTCGCGGATCCGCCAGCGCCGGCGGCGGCCGCACTTTCCGTCCAACTCATCCTTTGGCGGATGGCGGAAGGTTTCCGCCAAGTGGGGAACGCGCGGCAACCAGCGATGTCGCTCGAATCGGAAGGCGGCGGTGGCGCGAAGAGGCGGCGGGTGGACGATCAGGCGGCGGGAGCGGAGGTGGATCAAGAGGATCGCATCTCGGCGCTGCCGGACGACGTGCGGCGGCGCATCCTGACCCGCCTCCCGCTCAAGGACGCCGTCCGCTCGGCGGCGCTCGCGCAGGGGTGGCGCGACCTCTGGAAGAGCCGGTGGGCGGAGCCGACGTCCTGCCGCGACATCCACATCCTCCCCGGCGACAACCTGAGGAAGGCGCTCAGCTCGCTAGAGAGCGGCCGGCGCCACCGCCTCGACCGCTTCTCCTTCGTCTCCGACAACGAGAAGCTCAGGCAACCTCACCTCAAGCGCTTCCTCGCGTACGCCGCCGAGTGCCGCGTCGAGTACCTCCATGTCGAGGTGCCTGTGCGTCGGCACCTGGTCTTCCACCTGCCGCGGTCGAGCCCCCTCCTCGCGCACCTCTCGCTCCGCAATGTCGACCTGTGCCACATGTACTACAAGGGTGTCCAGCCCTTCTACGCTCTCGAGTCCATGCACCTCCACTCCGTCAGAATCAGTGTGCAATTCAGCAAGGTCATGGCACTCTGCCCCCGCCTCCACACTCTCGATATGCGCCGCTGCAGCCTTGGCCACATACTGTACGGTGACAAAGCCTGCAGCCCGCTGAACCTGAGGAGAATGACCATCGCGGGGTGTAGTTACAGTCAGGGCAGTCTAGGTTTTATGCCGGCGCCTAGTCTCTGTTCTTTCCGCTACATAGGCAGCTTCCTCGGTTTACTCTTCTTTCTTCCCAAGGACGCCGCGCTCACCGACCTTTACATTTGCTTTTCTGACCCTGAGCCAATACTACCCCAAAGTTACGATTACAAATTAGAGAGAGCCCTCCCTGATGATCTGTCCGGTCTCAGTGTACTCACCATATCTAGCAATGCCCTTAAGGTATGTTCGTTGTATTGTAACTCAAATGTTGATTTGTTTCAGAAGAGAAAGCATAACTCTTTGTTTATTTACTAACCAAAGCATAACTCTTTGTTTATTTACTAACCAATTAATCATGTCCTTTAGATTGCGTCTTCCATGTTCATTGATAGAGCAACTTACCAAAAGCAATGGGCCAAGATGAATCACTTGAGCAGTTTCAGAGAGCTACAGCTGCTTATGCTTGGAATGGAGATGGACAACCTAGCT
Organism: Cenchrus fungigraminus; assembly: GCA_036936925.1. Classification (NCBI taxonomy): domain Eukaryota; kingdom Viridiplantae; phylum Streptophyta; class Magnoliopsida; order Poales; family Poaceae; genus Cenchrus; species Cenchrus fungigraminus. Next base: position 57,852,958 of record CM072776.1, on the reverse strand, counting down.
AACATTTACCAATTCCTCAAGGCTTGCCGCTGTCCTAATCTCGAGAGGCTCTTTGTGCAGGTTAGCATTTTTTTTACACATTTCCGAATCCCTTTGTCATTTTGTTGAATCTACATCTGCATTCTTATTTGTTGAGATCCTTCTGCATGATTGTGGTTAACCTTTGCAGCTCCCGGCTACCAGTGATGTGCCCTTGGAGGATTTAGTTGAAGAGGTGAGGGTGGGACTACCAGAGGATGGCTTAGTCAACCTTAGAATGGTAAAGGTCATGAACTTCAATTGGCGCCGCTTTGAGGTGCAGCTAGTGAGTTCTTTGTTGAGGAAGGCTACCTCCCTACACAAAGTGCTGCTAGTATCTCCCAACATTCTTCCGCTGCATGTTGCTGGTGTACAAGAAGCTGACCTCTTTCTTCTGAAAGAAGCTTTGGCCTGTGGACGAATTATTGTCAGCGTGTTTGACGATCCAGCAACTCAACCATTTCATTCGGAGGTCTTTATCAATGTTTAACTTCTTTGTGCCAATCGATTTGTGATCATGTACGTAGATCACAATATCTGAGCATCTTTGCTTGTAGTTTACTGACAATAATACAAAATTTACATGACATGAGATGATAGTGATGATGAGATATGATGGCAGATTTTACACACTCGGTTTGCTCATATTTAAGTACTCCCTCTGGTTCAGTATTAGAAGTCGTTTAGGATAGCGATATGGTCACCAAAGCACAACTTTGACTTCTCTTTTCTATAAAAAATATTTATTGGATAGTTATATATGTATATTCTTATGAAAGTAATTTTCAAGACAAATCTATTTATATGATTTTTACATTTTCAAACTCAACGACTTAAAAATTATTCATGATTTATATTCCCAATGTTTTACTCAAACCTTGTCCAGAACAACTTCTAATACTGAACCGGAGGAAGTATTTCAGATTGCCATTCTTCTCTCTCAATCATTAAACAAAACATGAGCTTACTTGCATTCTCACATTGTCCGATACAATTATACCATGTTGACATGTATACATGATATGTGACAAGCTGTTAAGCATACATCCATGGGTAAAACTACTGGCAGTATATGTAGCATTTATTGGACAAGCAACAAACCTGGAAAAATAACATTATATGAGTTAGGTGTTCGATTTTCACTATCTGATTTGCCTTTCCAGTAGTACAAACTGAAAAGTGTGGTTTCAGCACTTTTTTACATCCTCTAATTGGATAACGAACATTCAGATACCAGTCTCAAAGACGGTTTTTAGTTAGCTTCAAGATCATGTGTTGAGGATGTGGTTTTAAATCGAACATTGGAATACATATTTTTAAAGGTAAACAAATTGGAAAAGAACAAAAGAAGTAGCTATCACCTTTAAGTAGTTCATGTTTGTCTCATAATGTTATTTACCTGATCCAAATTTATTTGTTTTTCCTCAATCATCTCAGTACAAATCTGATCGGAACATAAACAGACATAGATAACTTCTCAATTTGCGATATAAAAAACTTCTTGATTTTAGATCATTGAATATTGAAATATTTGATAGATATGTGTGTGCCGCACGTCATTATTGCTAGTTATTTACATAAAAATCCCCAAGATTTGTACCGTTCGCTCTCTCCGTCTTGCGGATCTGCATGCCTAGCGGCGGCGGCTGCCGCACCTTCCGTACAACTCATCCTTTAGGGGATGAAAGCCTAGTGCGGTAGTCTTTCGCGGTTCTACAATTTTTTTTTATGATCAATGGAGGGCGAGAGAATCTCCCACCCGATTCATTCACCATTGGCCCCAATCGGCTCAGATCATACATCATGATGTACTATTACAGCAAGTTATCTCCCAGATTTCTCAAAGGGTTTACATTGCGTTAGAGAATATAGAACACCATGATTGTCACGTTTCACCTATGTCGTGGGCTCGTGGCAGCCGTCAGCTCCAAAGCCGGGCTTCTTCCTTGTAGACTACCGGGAGCTGGTGCAGGTTCAATGATTTGGCGCGTAAAGAGCATCTCCAAGAATGTACTAAAAATTCTTCCCCAAAACTATATATTGGGAGCTCTGCTAAAAAATTTTCTCCCAAAATCATGTCTTCCCACAGCAGATCCCTAATAAGCAATCACCCAATATTTTGACACTTGCCACATCAGCTAGGAGACCCACATGTCATAGAGAATAGAGTTGATGGTCCACATGCCAGCAGATAAGGTTGAGGTCTCCTCCGACCTCTTTTTTTTAAGACGCGCATAGCACGTTTTTCATTAAGAAGAAGAGAATTACATATAAGCAACCTTAGGAGAACCCCTAAGGCGCGGAGAAACAACCAAGGACAACTAGAAAAAAGATAAACAAAAACAGCGACGACCAACATGGTCAGAGGAACACCAACCGAAGAAAACACAGCACCACCGGCAACGCCTAAACCTGAACGAAAGAGTACATCAAGAGTGCAAGCACATCACCGACAGACTCACACCTAGATGTCGGGGTTTGATACCGCCGACAAGTAAATTTGGTATGTTCGTGCGTCTGATCCGGATGGTTGGGCTTAGAGACACCGGAGTTATACTGGTTCAGGCACGGGGGGTGCCCTACGTCCAGTTCGAAAGAGTGTTCTATATGCCCACGGGGGCTTGTAGTAGGGGGTACAAGCTTAGGTCGAGAGAGGGAGAGTGTCCCAAGTCTCTGAATGTGGTGGTGAGCTGCGAATGCTCGGTGTGCGTGGTGATGGGCTCTTCGATCGTGTTGTGATCGTTGATCCCCTGTTGGTTGTTTTTCGGTTGTTCTCCTCCTATTTACGGTGCCAGCCTCCCCTTTTATAGTCCAAGGAGGGCTGGTGTACAAGGGTTAAGATGGTAAAACGGCGTCTTGCTACAGTGCCAGAACAGTGCTGGAACAGTGCCACGTCGTGGGCCTTCGTCTCTGGTTGGCGCCGTACGCTGTGCTAGCCGCGGTAGTCCCCGTAGGGCGGCGTAGCTGGCGGCTCCCGTTCCAAGATGGCTTCTCCCGACTCAGGGCTACACAGGTCTTGCTAGGTCGAGGCTTCTCGTGCAAGCTCCGACCTTTCCTCTTATGCTCGCTGGGTCGGGTCTCGCCGTTCGATGCCTTACAGGCGAAGGATTCGCCTGTCCTTTGTTACTATTTGTTATCCGGGTGATGGGACACCGGGGCAGTCCGCTTCCCACGCCGGGGAAAATCTCATTATGGCCTGGCCGCCTGACAACATAGATCTGCCCGTCCTGTTGCTCCTGCACATCTCGGGCGGTGCGGGGTTGCTCACGCCACGTTGCAGCCCTCGCCTGGGGGGGGGGCGCCGGTGGGCTGCATCCGAAGGAACCTTAGGTCGTGCGGGGCGGAGCCATCCGTTGAGACAGCTGGGGTGCTCCTTAGGTCACGCGGGCCGACCGCCTAGGTCGGAGGTGGACTCAAAGATGACGTCAGGCCACTACCCCTGGGGGGGGGATTGGGCCTGTCTTGCTGGTCGTTGGTGTTGGGCCTTCGCAGATGTGGCCCGTCGTTAGCCTTCATGATTTTGGGGATTTTAGGGGCTAAGATGATTACCCCTAGTTTATCCCCTCATCACTAGATGCCAATGGGAGACGAGCTAGAAGGACATGAAAAATGATGCCTCCAAGGAGGGAAACGATGCCAACGCCGCCATCATCCGTCTGCCCACGAGGAAGAAGACCAAGCTTTTGCCTGTCAAGACAATTGGACGGAGGTCGAAACAATGCCTCCAATGAGGTGAGGTATGCTCAGAAAAACACACCCATTGTCCGCCTGAAGAAACCTAACCAAGCTTTTGCAGGCCTCCAGAACCAACTTCACGCAACCCACCGCCAAAGCCTAGAAGGAGTCAGACGATGGAAAGACATCAAACAACTCTTGATGGTGACGATGAAAAGCTTCTGCAGGGAAGGCGGCCAAGAGCGACCATCGCTACCAGGAGGGGGAAGGAGCACACCCGCATCCCCACTCCCCACGACCTGCGCATCTAGCAACACTCAAAGATGACGAAAGGTGGGCACCGAAGCAACAGAAGCTGAAGTAAAGTGCCGACAACCTGAGGCACCAAGGGGAGGACGAGACCCATCCCCCCATCCCACCAGCAAAGCAGATGACAGGTGAAAGCATGGATCCACAAGTTGCCGACAAGCCACAAAAAAGTGACCAACTTCGCCACCACCAAGCCCGACGATGACAAAGCGACGACACACATGAGTCTGGAAACGCGAGGCGACCGAGTAGACCAAGATGGCCTAGGGAGTTCAACCAGAGAGTACCGAGGAGAAGGGACAAGTAATGACGCCTCCAGAGGTGAGCGGCGCCCGCGGGCGTCGCCGTCATCTGCCTGCAAGCAAGGTGGCAAGCACTGGCTTTCGCCAAACGCCAAGCCCCTAATCCTCAGGGGACATCGACGACCCCAGATAGGCACAACTTGGACATGCACCACCGCAGCACCGCCGGCAGCGAGCAACACTAGACACTGCATGGAAGCGCCCCAGCAGGAGCCGAGAGCAACAATCCACCACACCACGCCGTGGAGGGCACCGTCGGCAACGACCGGCGGCGACCCCGCGACCACCACCAACGACCACGCAACCGGAAAGGCCGCGCCTTGGAAATCCCCAGCCGAAACCTGCCCACCACGAGCACAGACACAGGAGACCCACCACAGGGCTACAGAGAGCCGCCTCACGTCGAATCCCGCATGCTGACGCCTGCACTGGGAGGGAGCGTCAGGGCTGCATGTCGCACGCCGCCGCCGCCGCCGCAGTCCGAGCGTGCAGGCGAAAGCCCCAGCCTGGTCAGCAGCCTCCAGAGAGCCAGATTACCAGTCGCCACCGCAACGTAGTAGCCCGGCTGCCTACCACTGCTGTCCGCCTGGCCACCACCGAGGCCAGAGAGTCCTCGTTTGAGTCGGCCGAGACAAGCCAGCAGCGCGCAGATCCAGTCCGCCAAGACACAGATCGGGCCTTCTCTGAAGTGGATCTGGCCTCCCGGGGTGGCGCTGGCCGTCGACCATGGTAGGAGCTTGGGGAAGAAAGCGTCGAGGGGAGGAAGAAAGGGAAGAAAAAGAAAGGAGGAAAAGGGATGCCTGCCGCCGCCCTCCTCGTAGCGCACCGGATCTCCAGCGTGCGGCTCCGGCGGCGGCAGAGGCTGGTGGCGGTGGTGGAGGAGTGGTGTGGCCGGCTGGGGGAGCCGCCCGAGCCGCCTAGGAGGACGACGCGGGAGCTAGTCACTGACAGTACCCTCCTCCGAGCTCTGAGCAAGTGAGCAAGTAGCCTCCGCGGCTCCGCCGCCAGTTAAGCACTTCACTCGGTGGCCTGCGACTCACGTGTGTCAGCAGCCCTGCTCACTCTCCCGTAGCTTCATGCTGTGGCCTACCCCTAATGGCACAAGTAGCTATTTCCTGTTAGAAGTTTGTTGCTCAGGGACGAGCTCCTTGAGGCTGGAGCCGGCATCAAAAGTGGTGAGCTCCCCATCAACAGCAGGCGGATCCATGCTGCTGTCATCCTCCGCCGCCTCGTCAGTTTGACCTTGTCGGATGGGAGCTCCTAGGGATGGCAATGGGGCCCCGATCCTCGATCTTTGACGGGGAATTCATCGATTAGGGGATGCAAACGGGGTGATTTTACTCCCCGCGGGGACATTAGCGTTCCAAAACTTGTCCCCGTCGGGTGACGCGGGGATGAGAACGTTCCCCAGTCCCCCGTCCCCGTTCCCCGGGTCCTTCATTCATTCATGCGTGATACTGGCCAAAAGAAGCCCAACAAAGAATATTGGCCTAAAGCCCACAAAGTTGGTATAAAAACATGCTGGCAACCTGCTAAACCTAGCTCTCCCTGTCCTCTTGCCTCCCGTCCGCCGCCGCCGTGCCAACACCAGCGCGCTCCCGCTTCGATCTTCCCCCTCCCTTCCCCTGAGTTCCCTCAGGCCTCAGCCCCTCCCGAATCTCCTAGGCGCTGACGCCGACTTCGGCGCCGCCACAGACTGGTGGGAGCCTCGAATCCATTTGCTTCCTCCGTTTCCTACTTTCCCGTCGCAACCTGCATGCTTGTGCTGCACAGTCTGTGAGCAAAGAATCTACGGGAGCCAGTGATGAGTGATTGCCATTTATTGCCTTGCACAATGAGGAAGCGACTAGCAAAAAAGGTGAGGGCGGCATGATGCGTGAAGATTACAGGACTTTCTTGTATTTGTTTGCTAGAACTGAGAAGGCTAGCAATTGTAAAGATGTGTATGGATGTGCTATTGTGATTCTTTTTGTTCTTGTGTAATCATTTGCAAAGTTATGGATCCTTAAGATGTTTCTTTGCACTGCAAGATCAATCTGGAACAAATTTGTAGCTGTGGATTCAGGGATTTTTCAGGGTTAGGATACCCGTCGGGGGTCTCATCCCCGCTCGGGGATGGGGATGGGGAAAAACTCGCCCCGCGTGCTATGTCGGGGATGGGGAGCTGGGTGATTTTGTTGACTCGGGGACTAAAACATTATAGCAAAACCCGACGAGGATAGCCCCGTTGCCATCCCTAGGAGCTCCTGACCATGGCAGCTGCATCGGCATGCTCTTGCGCAGCCGCACAGATTGCTACCCCCATGACCTGGCGACCGGTCGACGGGCGATTGGGGAATAAAAGGACACCCACAAATTTGCGCGGTGTCGGGCTCTGGTTTTGGCGGCTCCGAATATTTACAGGAGTTTTTGGAGTCCATTGAGTCATTTTTTCTCTGATTTCTCCCTAAATAAGGTTTTAGGAAAAGTTTAAGGGTTCTCTTGGAGTTGCTCCAACACAATTATATTATGATGCTTCCATAGTTGTCAGCAACAGTTGCAGAGTGGAGAAGAGGAAGGGCTAGAGGCGGAAAGGTTTTCGGCGTTCCGCCGGGTTGGCTCTAAGGTTTATACATCACTGAAGGCGACAAATCTGCCATTGTCGCGTTCTACGCATGTCTTGATTGGATCAAAAGATTGTTTTTCAGCCTACTGAGGGTGTGTTTGGCACAGCTCCAGCTCTGAAAAAATAACTCCAGAGTTGCAGCTTCACGCAGCTCCACCATGGAGCAGCTCCACTGGTGGATCGAGATCCCGAAAAATGTTTGGTACACCTCCAGATTTTCCACTATCCCTATGACATCTAGGGCCCGCATGTCAGGTTAATAAAAAATGTATCTTCTTCCTTCTGCCCATCGCGTAAGGCAGGGCCGTCGCGGCCTCACCAACGTCGGGCAGGCACGGGTTCACCATCGCAGGGCGCGCGTGTCCACACCGGCGCAGGGCGGGCACAGCCTCACTACTGGCCAGTGTTGGTATTTCTTAACGTCATCACTACAGCGTCGGGATAGCGTGAGCGTAAGAATCACCTAGGTATACCTATGGGTACGAACGAATTCGCAAGCGCACGGATATACCGTTGTAGCACTTCACCTAAGGAGTATCCTAAAGGGTATCGAATCCTAGGAACAGAAGGGGAGCTCTACGAATGACTATCCAAGGACACAGGATCCCTACTGAGGTAGATTGGGAGATGAGGAGTCTCCTATGGGTATTGATTCTAGAAGGGTGCAAGCTCGGGATAAGGATACTCGCTTCGGGCACCAATTCCCTCCTGGATGTAATAGGTCGGTTCTGGCCGAAAAACTCTACGCCGTATCCGAACGTGGGGGAGTACAAAGGGTCCAACGGCTGTCACTACCGTGGCCTACCCCTAACTATCCATGGGATACGGGGCAAACGAAGGATAACCCGCAGTCTAGGCACCACGCCTACACCGCCGATTACTACTATAGCACGACTACGTCTGACGTCCCGTAACAACACTATAGCACTCTGTATAAATGTAACACCCCGTGTTTTTAATCAAGGGTTAATTAGTGCTAATCATCCTCTTAATCAAGTCAACATCACTAGTGCTTAAGCCCTTGGTCAAAGATAGGGTCAAACCCCTAGTCAAACCCATGGACCCTAATACCTTGCCTAGAACTTTTGCCGTGTTCTCCAAAATTCACCTAAACACTTCAAAATCTCCCAATATAAAAGTTGTCCAGTTTTTCGAGGGACACAACTTTGCTTTTGGGTGGCATTTCAACTTTTGAGTGGAAAAGGGTGAAAAACTTGGTCAACTACAGCCGAGTACTATTGACCGGTGCCAAGAAAGACAACATCTTTGCCAGCAGTTCATGCTCAAACAGTTGATCAAAACATAGGTCGGCCTTTACGAAAAATGTTCTCCTAGTATTGCTCTACAACTTTCGTTTTTTGAGATTTTTGAGCACAGTTCAAATTTTTGAAGAAAATTGTGGTCCAACTCACGTTGACTGGGCTCCCCAACGACCGCTCGGCGCTCTAGAGCGTCGACATGCACGCCGACCGGCGCCGCGTCTGCCGCGTCGTTGCCCCCGGGGCCCGGACGCCGAGGTCCCCGGCCACCACGTGCCGGGCGCGCGAGGGAGCGGCCACGCCTCGTTTCCAGGACCCTCGCACGGACGGCGCAGCTTCACGCCACGCGCCGTGCCGGCGCCGGACCCCCTGTCCGCGCCATGCCGCGCCGGCCCCTACCCCTGCCTTGGGCGCCGCAACGCTGCCCGGACCCTCCTTTCTCCCCAGCCTTGCTTTGCCTCGAAGGGAAGCCGCTCGCCCGCGCCTATATAACGTCGCTGTCATCACGCGCGCGCTCCCACACTTGCCGATGCCGAACGCCATGCCGGCCACCACCCGCCATTGGAGCCCGTCAGTGGAGTGCCCACTTCCAAACCTCCCTGCCACCACCGGAGCTTCCCAACTCCTCGGTAAACCACCCCTAGAGCTCCCAGGTCTGCTCATTGCCCCGGCCGAGCCGCAGTTTCGCCGGAGCAACTGCTCCAGCGGCCGTCGCCGTCCTGCGCCACCGTGCGAGCTCGCCAGAGCCGTCCCCGCCCGTCTACGGTCCCAAATCAAGCCCTAGGTGAGCACAGAGAGCTTCCCCACCTCTTCCCCGGCCGACCCCGCCGCCGGCTCGCCGGAATTCCGGCCGGCCGCACCGCCCCTCGCCCTGAGGACCCAATTGCGAGGCCCAAATTAGTTCTAGGGACTTTAGTGCAAACCAGGGGCCTTTTTGTAAGAGATTGAAAACTTTCAGGGACCTGTTAGTAAAAAGATTCTTCAATCTTTGAACTCTTTTGACCAGATCTTGGAAAAATCATAGAAAATTGTAGAAAAATTAGAAAAATGCAACACCAATTTTGTTGGTTTACTTGTGAGTAAATCTACAACTTTCATAAAGCATGACCATACTTTTGACTGACAAATGTTGCATGAAAAATTGAAATCTGTTTAACCTAGATCTGCTATAGTTCAAAATCTACAAGTGATATCATGCTGAATTTTGGATATGTTGTGAGTAATTCTATTTCTAGGCTGCACACCAAAAATTGCACAAAGTTACTAAGTAAATCTTTTAATATGATGTATTTTGTATTTATGATGAATCTACTTAAATGAATTTTATAGCTTAAAATGAATATGTTTTTGTGCTCAACTTCTGCATATGATCTTTATATGCCTAAATACACATCTTGTGAATTAATAATAATTTTATATCTGCCAGAATTATTTATTCTTGATTTATGCTTAGTTTTAAATATAAATGCATAGCTCAAGATCTAGAGTAGCTCTTGATGTGTTTGTTGATTTCCTAGCCTTATTTTGAGTCAGAGGATCAGTGAGAGGAAGTTGGAATCTATTTGCTGTTTATTTATTTTTTATATGCATTTCTCATGTTTTGGTAGCTAGAATTTGTCTTTTGTGATATAATTAATTTATAGTTCACGTAAATGTGAAATCTTGTTCAGTGGCTTTACCTAGGACTATAGTGCTTCAGAAATACCACCCACTGAATTTTATGAATTTATTTATGAATAAAAGCAGTGGAAGCCAATTAAAGCTTAATATTAAGATAAATTGGAAAACCACCAACATCACACCTAAAGACCCTATGTATGTGATGTAAATCATGCTAAGAAGCTTAAGACCAACCCTTTGCTGTTTTTGGTGAAGTTAAATTAATTTATTTGCATAAATGTGTACACAGTCACTATCAAAAGGAGTAAATAATGAAGCACCACCTAACATTACTTTAATTGAAATAATATACCAAATATGTGTTTATCTAGGTGAATGTGGTCAACCATGCACCCCATGGTTGTCATATATTGTTCTATAATTAATTAAATAAAAATCATCAATTAAATCTTGCATATGCATCCTCGTGTAGATATTCCCGACGGTGGCTATACACTCGTGCCGGAAGGAGGAGACGAAGGAGCTGACGGGGACGTGCACTACGTCGCTGTAGAGCAAGATCTGGACCAAAGTCCAGAAGGGCCCAAGGCCAACCTTACCAACGAAGGCAAGCCCCGGATCATTAACCCTTCTTTTTAAAATTATGCGATTACCTTTGCTATGTTTGTGCATTTACATTTCAGGAGTTGAATGAAACCCTAGATGCATGATCTCTAGGTACCTGTGCTCTTTTACTAGTATGCTAGGTCGATAGCTGCTATGCTATAGGACCGGTACAAGTCGAGTGATGTTCGTCACTCGTGAGAATAGGTTCTTATGTTGTATTCATAAGATCTTTATAAATGGATTGCTCATGTGGTAAGAGCATGGGATTTGGGCTCCGGTTTAGTGGTTTTCATGGGCTAAGCGTCTGAACGTACTAAACACTTGTCGGGAATGGGACCGGTAAGCCTAGTACCCGATTGACGCAGCGAGGGAACCTTTCCCTACTACACCTCAGGCACAAGGATGTGTCCCCCTGCTTGCAACAGTGTGGTACCTATGTGAGTCTGGACATTCGTGTGGGAGGGATCCAGTAAGCCTTGTACCAAGGAATGTAGGTTCCGATCCCGAGCTGAAGATTGACGGGAACTGCCTGGTCGGTGCATACCCTGTTTCGCTTTTGTTTGGACTTTCTTGGGGTATGCATTCTTCCATGTGTTTAGGTTCATCTTGCAAGGTTTTTAATCAATCGATTGTCGGCCTCTCACCGTTATCTGAGACTGCTTAATCAACTGGCCATGATATCCCTTAATGATGGAACTATGTGAATATTGCTGCGTGGATTAATTGTTTTGTACAATTCTTGATTGCAATAGCTGGCTGACTTAGAAATGGTAATCAACTAGAATTTGAGCTAAAATATTGAAAGTAAGGACATACTCTTTGTTGCTTTTCAGCAAAAGAACCCACCGGCCAAAAAGCCTCTCATGTCTAGAGTTTGGTGATGTAGTTATCACCCGACGGTTAAGTCTTGCTGAGTATTAGTATACTCAGCCTTGCTATAATTGTTGCTTTCAGGTGTTGTTTGGCCTGGAGAGATTCCACCCGGCTGGGAGCTGGAATGGGTGGATGACGACAAGTGATGGCATCATGGATGGCCTCCTGTGATGTCTACCGTATCGCTAGTTTATTTTTCTGCTGTTTTTGAACTCTGAACCTTTACTTATCGTGTCAGGAACCATGGTTTGTAATAATTAACCCTTAGGGGTAAATTGGATTTAATTTGTGTAATGGACTCTGGACTCGCCTTCGTGTGAGTTTTAATGCATATGTTCGATCCTATGTGTGTTATCCAAGTGATTTACCAGGCTTTGACCCGGCAACTTACGACGGAAGGGTACTTTATTATCGCTTAATGACCAAAGTGGATTGGTTTAGGTGATAGTACAGTATTTTCCTGGGCGGGTTGTCACAATAAATACGGAGCAACGAACCCGCGAGCACGAGCTAGGCCTCACTCATCATGGAATCAAATAGGCGACATGAGATATGAATGATACTTTGATCTAAATAAGATATGCATGAGCATCCACTATATTCTAATTGACGAGCAGTCATACAAACGGATAAACAACTTATGCATCTTCTCTACAGGATCAAAAGGAGTGGTTCAACTAGAACATAAGCCTAAGATTAAAAACGAATGAAGAACACAAGAACATATCACTGTCAGATGGTGAGATCTGGACAGCCCACGGGGGTGTTAATCCCTGTGGTTTAGTTGTTCGGCAGGGTGGAATCTAAGGCTAAGAACTCGATGGTTGTGCACGAGCACACGGAACACAAAGAACACGATGAGTTTATACTGGTTCGGGCCTCCGGAGAGTAAAACCCTACGTCCAGTTGTTGGTGAAGATTGCTTGAGGATTGCGTATTGATACAAAGGGTCGCCCTGCCCGCCTTATATTGGCCAGCGGACAAGGTCGGTTCCCAGATTCCAGGTCGGACACCACTAGGAGACCTAAATCTAGCTGACTATGACACTTGCCATATCCGTCGATCTGCTTTGGTCGAAATCCACCGATGTCTTGTCTTGTACGCCAAGTCTTGAGGTCGTTCGGGATAAGGTCGTCTGGGGAATCTTCTGGAAGGTCTTCAGGAGGTCGTGTAGGCTGCCAACTAGGTCGGTTGGGCCTACTGACAGGTCGGCGGGTCTTCTGGTAGGCCGGACCCACTTGTCGGGGACGGCCGTGAGCCTGGTCGGTGGGGACCCAGGGGTACCTATGTCTCACAAGCCCCCGAGCGAGGTGTATGCGCAGCAATCTTAGAAAGGTCATGACGGAGTCGTGGGGCTATTGACAGGTCAAATAGCATGCACATCAGTCAAAAAAGAACAAATCAGTGTAGCAGCCGACCTGTTATAGGCTTGCCGAATGAAGAGAGGTCGAGTGACGACCTATAGGAAGCAGGCTTCCGATAGATCGAAACGACGATGAAAAAAATTCAGAGGGCGTCTAGGACGCACTCATAGAGTAGTATCCGAGCATCATGGCGGGCAGGATGGCCGGTATGATGATCCAAAAAAGAAATAGAAGAGAAAGAAGGTAGGTCGAGTAACGACGTGATGAGAAACAGGTTTCCCAACAGGTCGGTACGATGAGGGAAACTAAGAGGGCATCGAAGACGCACTCGTAGAGTAGTCTGCGAGCACTGAAGCAGACAGCATGGCTGGTTTGATGCTCAAAGAAGAGAAGAAAACTGAGTTATGGTCTTGATTGAATGAAGTGTAGAGACACCCAGATCTCCCAGCATGACTGCAAGGAGTCTGGCAGGGCCGACCTCAAGGAGGCCTTGTGGGCGTGCCGACCTCGAAAGAGGCCTCAAATCAACAATGTCCAGTATCCGAGGATACCCAGTAGGATCTTGAAGCGCGCGTCGCATGAAGAGGTCGTTGGTTACGTTGTATCTTGAAGCTGTGATGTCCGGAACTGTTGCTGACGAAACCGTGAAACTATGTAGATCTTGAACGTATGGAGTGTAGAGACGGGAACGTATCAAGTGGAAACCAATCCCTTCGTGCAAACTAAGGAAACTTCAATCTGATCCACACGATGTTGATCCAAAGGAGGGCTCATGGGAGGTGGGAGGGGTGATTTGCAAAAGTGCATTTGCAAATCATCCCTCCCACCTCTCATGAGTTTTGCACATCACCCCTCCCACCTTCCATAAGTCTTCCCTTGGATCAACATCATGTGGCTCAAATTGAAGTTTCCATAGTTTGCACGAAGGGGTTGGTTTCCACCTGATATGTTCCCGTGTAGAGACACCCAGATATCTTGCATTGCTGCAAAGAGTCTGGCAGAGCCACTCGAGGCATGCCGACCTCAAGAAGGTCTCAAATCAAAAAGCGCCCAAGCACCCGGAGATACTTGGCAGGGCCATTAGGCGCGCACCCCACAGGGAGGCCTTCATTCCCGACATAAAATAATGGGTGTCCAGAGCGGGCTGACAGGGCTACAAGAGCACACCGACCTCAGGAAGGTCACGCATCCAGGGCGCCCAACTAGGTTGGCAGAGCCGTAGAGGTACCGAGGTATTGCAAGACCTAGGTATTAAGGCACGCCGACCTCAAGGAGGTCATTTTGGTGCCCAGATGACCAACATAGCTGCTGACCATCCAGCGGAGCCATGGCACTAAGGTATTGACGACCTCAGCAATAGGCACACCGACCGCGGGGGCCCGACGAAAATCGTAGATGTGAAGCTCCTGATCTCCAGGCGCCCAGACGGATCTGGCAGAGCAGCGAGGCACGCCTACCCCGGAAGGTCTTCAATCGAACCTACGACCATTTTGCTCAGGGAACAAAAAATAGGCTGACTGGAATAGGTCTGTTTACATGCAGAGCCATAGCGGGTGCACCAGGACGCAGAGCCTAGCGGGTGCAATGAAGACGCAGAGCCGTAAAGGGTGCGTATAATTGTCGACATCGTCCGTAGATGTAGTAAGGCGCCAGGCCCTCTGACACAGAGTCAGGCTTTGTCTTGTTTCGTAGACTGCAGGGTCACGGGTCAACAGTGGTCGGAGATACTCTTGCCACCCAGAAAACGACAAACTGCCCACGAATCAAGGAGCACACTGTAGCCATGTGATTCTACGGCGGGCTCAGGCATCATTGATGCGCTAGCGACAAAGACGTCACGAGTCAGGTATAAAGTTGTCGCCTTTAATTACTCACATGTCTGCAAGCCTACTGGACCCATGTCGTTTCAGTGTCATTACTTCGCCAGCTACCCGAGGCCTGGCTTTTGGCTATAAATAGCACCGTGAAGCTTGAGGGGGGCAAGCACCGAGCATTGCTGAGCTATGAAGCCGCAGAGGAGTTTAGAGGCCATGCCATGGGCATGTGTCCGTCCACCAGATTGTAGGATGTTGTGTCTGTAGAGGCTTGGAGCTAGAAGAATTCTTGCGAAATGTAGGCAGCACCCCCACTCTTTGTACCGTGCCTCTGCGTGGTACCAGGTAGAGTTTGGAGGTGATGCTGTAGAGGCCCGAGGTGAAGCTGTAGAACCTCGACGACCGTGTGGTGCTTGTTGAGGTCCAGCAGTCCGCGCCGAAGAGCAAGCTCATATCTGCATTCCATAGTCAGGCACAAAGTGTGCCCAACTACATGCAACGTCATGCAGTTGTTCACCGCAAGGCCACCATCGAGGTCCTGAGGCTAGAAGAATTCTTGCGACGTGCTCTATTGTATCGGAGTACGCCTCAAGGATTGCTCTAGGACAATCAGGTCTTCGAGTACATTTATATTTTTGTGCCAGGTTCTAGATCCAATGAGGTCGCAGGTGACCTGTGTACCTTCAGAGGACCCGTGTAATGTTCGCTTTCTTCTGTCATGTACTGGTCGGTTTGATGAATTGATTCGTCAAAGACCTAAATGTCATTATTTTGGGGGCTTGTCGACCTTGTGAGGACCGAATTGTGAAATCAGGATGACCTGACGCTTTTTTGATGTTTACGACCTAAACTCAGAGTGTAGGTCTTCGTCTGTTAAGTAGATATCCATTGGCGCAAAATCCGGCGTGATCAACGCGCAAAATTATCGGCACGGAGCCGTTGCGGTGATCTCCGTACAGTGGAAGGAGCCGCAACGGGCAGACCCAGTGGGGCTCGTATAAATAGAGCGGCGGGGACCATCGTTGACCGGCCCCTTCATCTTCTTCCTCCCGTCGCCGTCACCGCCAGAACTACCGCGCCATAACCGCCACGGTTCCGTCTCCAACCTCCACCCTAACTTCTCCAATCCGCCACCATCTCTAGCCGGTAGTGCATCAGCTCCGCCATCCGCGCCCTGCGCCACTGCACATGTGCGTCAAAACCCTAGTGTCCTTTAGATGCAGATCCATTAAAGCTCGAGAAATGGCGGCGCCGGCCCGTGCGATTCCCGACCCGCAGACGGTGTGGGAGTCTTCAACGATGACGGAGGCAAAGATTCAAGCCCTGGTGGACCACGGGCTGTTGAGGCCTAAGGCGGAAGTGGAGTGGAAGGCGCCGACGGGCGAGGCTTTCCCGACGGAAGACGTCAGAGAGCAGGTCGTCTTTGGTTTCTTCAAACGCGGGTTCAACATCCCCGTCAGGGATTTCTTCTGAGGGCTTCTCTTCTACTACAAGTTGGAGCTGGTACACCTCATCCCCAACTCCATCACTGTAGTGTCGACGTTTATACATTTCTGTGAGGCGTATCTGGGGATATCGCCCCACTTCCTTCTCTGGTGACATCTCTTCTGTGTGAAGACCACCGGCAAACGTGCTGGTGTTGTTGGTGCTGTGATGTTCTGCTTGAGGTTGGGCCTCAAGTCAGAGTGGATTGATTCAGATCTGCCGGATAACAACACTGGGTGGAGGTCGGATTGGTTCTACATCGCCGATCAAAAGCCGGCGCTCCCGAAGCGGACTGGGCACAAGCCCGTGAAGATACCGGAGTGGGATCTGCCGTTGATGTCACGCGAGATGGACGATGTCAAGGAAGTGCTTGCACTGGTCACCGACCTCAAGAAGAGGGGTGTGACAGGGGGTTCGGTTGCTAGGTCGTTCTGCCGACGCCTGATCCAACCGATCAAGGATCGGGTGCACCCAGCGTACGAGTACTGGGGACAATCGGACCCCACTCGCGAGGTGAACCGCAAGGTCCCCAAGGAGGAGATGGTGGCTAGGGTGTCACAGATCTATGCCGGGAAGGCACAGATCAAGAAGTGCCAAAAGGCGTACTCGTTGAGCCGTCCGGCTGACCCTGTAAGTCCTGGAACTACTAGGTCGTTTGCTATGTTCTTTTGCTCTTACGTCATTCTTACTTCTTTGCTCTTCATCCATCGCAGGAACGGGAGAGGTAGTTCTGGTGTCTGGCACCTCTTGCGGGAGGCGAAGAACCTCGTCGGAAGCTAAGGTTGGACAAATACCAACCTCTAGCAGCTAGGCTACTGGAGAATTATGAGTCGGACTCATCGGTGGAAGCTGATGAAGACACTGACCAAGAGGTCGGTGACGACGTGGGAAGCCACCCAGAGGCGAGCAGTGCTGCCAAGCCCAGGCGCAGAATGAGGGCAGTGACGGCCAAGCAGCCGGTCTCGAAGGCTACTGCACAGGTCGAGGCGGCTAAAACCGCCAAACTGGAGGTAGAGAAGAAGAAGAAGAGGAAGAGGAAGGCGAGTCCTCCATCGGCGGTTGAGACGCCGGTGATTCCTACACCTCCGTCTAGGAAGGTCGAGTCTGACGAGGAAGATGAAGATGAGGCCACCGATGAGCCGCCGGTTGTTGAAGATCAGATGGTGAGGAGGTCGTTGAGTCCCGCGGCCAAGAGGCAGCAGGAGTTGACGCAGAAGACGACGGAGGACGACCTCCGTCAAGGGATGGAGGCACAGCGAGCTGCTGCAGGAGCATAGGCGAGGATGCCTGTGCTGGTGAAAGTGCGGCCTTTTAGGCCTAAGTTAAGCGCCCCAGCTAATGTGAGGTAGGGTTGTTTTTCTGAAGGTCTTTCATTTAATGATGTTGCTGGATCTTGTATTGTGTTTGATGATGGTCTCTGCAGGTCGGGTGCACGGCCCCAGCGCGACCTGAGTGCCCAGGCATCGCCTTCACGAACGAGGTCACCCGACCATGAGGTCGGGGCACAGACGCTGGTTGATGATGCGAGGACGGCAACTCCTCCACTTGCTTCTAATGTCGGAGCACATGGCTCTACTGACGATGTCGGAGCGTCGACCTCTTCCCCCATCACCGACGTGGACCCTATCAATGCGGTACCCAGCACATCGAATCAGGACTTTACTGGGGACCCGATTCAACTCGAGCAGCCGCCGAAGAATCCAGAAACATCCGGCGCGTAGGTACCGAGTTCGTCATCAACAGGGCCAACGTTGAGACGTAGAGAGATTGACTGGAATGGTACTTCTTGGCAGGAGGATATCTTCGACGATAATAAGGATATGCGGGCGTCCCGGAACGCGATCTTGACGCTTAACGAAGCGTTGACAGTAAGCCTTTCTCCTGTGCTGTTTGTGAAGACGTAGTTGCAAACTTGTAACTGATGACCTGATTCCTTGGAGCAGTCGCTGGCTGATCGTGCGAAGGGCAGGTCCGACCTGCTGAAGAATGCCGCAGCCACACAGCTGCAGGTGGTCGAGTTTGAGCAAGAGCTTAAGCAGGTCTGTGAAGCGGCGGCGGCAGATAAGAGGAGGCTCGAGGACGAGCTGGCCGAAGAGAAGCGCAAGACCCAGGAGGCCAATGCGCAATTTAACACCGCAAACATTGGTAAGTTTTATTTGCTTACATGTTTTTCGCCATTGTTGTCTTGTGCTGCTGAGGGTTTTGACCTTATAGTGTTTGCCCGTATGTTGTAGACTTTCACAGGTGTGAGGATGACCTCAAAAACGACCTGAAGAACACCAAGGAAAGGGTTCGAAACTTGGAGGTGAACCTGCGAGAGGCCGAGGCTGGCGCCAATGAGCTCAAGCGGGTGATGAAGGAGAAAATAGATAGTGAGTTGGTCGTGACTCAAAAGCTGACTTATGAGAAACAGGCTCGGCAAGATCTCAAGGTCAGTCTCGAGGTAGCTTTGAAGTCATTGCAGAATGACCAAGTAATCATTGCAGGGCAAGAGGTGGAGCTGAATGACCTGAAGAACGCTGCCCATTATGCTATGGACATGATAGCATCACAGGTCGAGGGGGAGGAGCCGAAGTCTGCTCTTGATCGTCTTATTGACATACCCGAGAGGCTTCTCGATCTGCTGAGGGCGACAAGCTTGGTGGCAGCCATGGAGGCTTTAGTGCGGGTGAAGTCGCACTACCCTGAGGTTGACATGGTCACGATCGGGGAGAGTTCTGATACGACGAAAGACCTCAAGGCCTTGGAGCTCGAAGTGCACGATGCCGCTACAGCAGTGATGGATGCTCTTGACTATGAGGGCGACGATGGTGAAGAGTAGTCATTGTCTCCGAGTTGTACCCCCTTTTCCTTCGGTCATGTAAACATTACTTAATAACCTGCTTTATGGCCTGCACGACGTACTTATTTTGTGTTTGCGCGAACTTGGTAGCCTTGTAGTATCTTGCTTTGTATTGTAGACCGCTAACCACTTCTCACGGAGAGGCTGGCTTACCGACCACCATAGCTCAGCGGGGAGGCTTACATGTGATCGGCACGCGGGAAGGAGTCAGGGACTCAGGTTTTGCAACCTTTACGACCAAGCAGGCTCGCAACAACACAAAATAGGTAGTCATGAGAGACGACGTCCTCAGGTCGATTTGACCCTTAGGTTGGCTTTGAGCCAAGCCCCCGAGCATGTCGAGGGGGAGGAACAGAAGGATTTAACCCCCAAGTCTTACGACCCTTGTATTGGCTTTAGCCAAGCCCCCGAGCATGTTGAGGGGGAGGGTTTATGACATGGAAGGAGAGGAGGTAGGACTCGAGACACAGCAGATGACTGCTTTAACTAATATTTATTGAAGCTGAAAAAGTACAAAGATGAGAAATACATAGCTGTTAAAAAAAGAAGACTATTCTACGGGTAGAATCGTCGTAGATGCTCCACGTTCCAAGGATTGGGTACTCCTTGCCCATCACCCCATTGGAGGCGATATGTAGATGGGCTGACGACTTCGATGACGATGAGGGGTCCTTCCCAAGGGGAAGAGAGCTTATGCATGCCATCTGTCTTCTGGATACGCCTTAGTACTAGGTCGCCGACGTTAAAGGATGTCTCTTTAACGTTGCGATCGTGGTATCTACGGAGTTGCTGGTCGTGACGAGCTTGACGCATGGTGACAGCCAGTCTTTGTTCCTCGAGGCTGTCGAGGTCGACACGACGAGTCTGCTCGGCTTCTCCCTCCTCGTAGAACTGTATGCGTGGAGCTCCGAAGGTGACGTCGGTAGGTAGAATGGCTTCGGAGCCGTAGACCAAGAAAAAAGGGGAGAAGCCTGTAGCAGAGCTGACTTGTGTCCTCAGGCCCCAGATTACGTGTGGTAGCTCGGCTAACCATCGTGTAGCGTAGTTTGAGGCGTCGGCAAAGATACGCTCTTTGAGGGATTGAAGAACCATGCCATTGGCACGTTCGACCTGGCCGTTACACCTAGGGTGGGCGACCGAAGAGTAGTAGACATCGATCATGTTGTCTTGGCAAAAATCCCAAAAGGCAGAGCCTGTAAAGGCTGTCCCAAGGTCGGTGATGATCCTATTGGGCACACCAAAGCGATGTGTTATGTCTTGTATGAACTTGGCTGCTTCTTCCGACTTGACTTTTGCGACAGGTCGGACTTCGATCCACTTTGTAAATTTGTCGACGGCCACGAGGATATATCTGTAGCCGCCCGGGGCAGTTTTGAATGGACCCACAGAGTCGAGGCCCCACATGGCGAAGGGCCACGATGGGGGAATTGTGCGCAGGGCCTGAGCTGGTAGGTGCTGCTGTTTGGCAAAGAATTGGCATCCTTTGCACCTTTTTACGAGGTCTTTAGCATCAGCCATGGCCGTGGGCCAGTAGAAACCAGATCGGTAAGCTTTACCAACCAGATTGGCGGATGTTGTGTGGCAGCCACACTCTCCACTGTGAATCTCAGCCAGGAGCTGTAGACCCTCTGATCGTAGAATACATTTCATCAAGACGCCAGTGGAGGCGGCTTTTCTGTATAGGTCGGTACCAATCACGACGTAGTTAGCACTTCCTCGTGTGATACGTTCTCGTTCTGCTTTGTCTTCCAGGACTCGTTGGTCGAGTAGGAAGGCTAAGAAAGGCTCGCGACAATCATCCTCCTTTTCTGTCATCAGCACGTCACGGGGAGGTGCTGGAGTTTGGTCGTGTTGAGCTAGGTCTGGATTATCTGGATCCAGCAGCTTGATCGAAGGCTTGCGTAGGTCTTGGACGAACACACCCGCCGGAACTAGAGCCCTCTTGGAGCCTAGTTTGGAGAGTACGTCGGCAGCAACATTGTTGTTGCATGGCACGTGCTGAAACTCAATTCCCTCAAAGTGGCCTTCGAGCTTGCGGATCTCAGCACAGTATGCATCCGTTGTGTCTTTGACACAATCCCACTCTTTATTGACTTGTTCGATGATGACCTTGGAATCGCCAAAAGCCAGTAGTCGCTTGATGCCAAGGGACACTGCTATGCGGAGCCCGTGAATTAGAGCTTCGTACTCTGCCCCGTTGTTGGAGGCCTTGTAGTGTATCTGCAGGACGTACTTAAGCTGCTCTCCCTGGGGAGAGATGAGTAGCACACCTGCTCCTGCACCTTCGAGGTTGAGGGTGCCGTCGAAGTACATTATCCAGTGTTCAGGCCGCTCCTTGGGCAGACACGACCTATGGGGTATGCGGCCTTGCCAGGCATCACGCCGTAGAAGGGTTCGTTGCAGGCAGTCATCTTGTGGAAGTCGAAGTCCATCTTTCTGAGCGTCTCTGTGAAGATGATATTCAGGCTGCTGCCCCCATCGATGAGGGTCTTAGGCAGGAACGCGCCGTCGACTATGGGGTTGACGACCAGCGGGTAGGTCCCGGGGTCTGGTATGTGGACCCAGTGGTCTTTTCTTGAGAACGTAATGGGGAACTCCGACCAACGCAGAGGTTGCGGAGTTTCAGTGTTGACGTGCCCGATCTCTCTTGCATTTGATCGAAGCTGCCTGTTGCTTTTGGTCGCTTGGCGACCGCCCACGATGAAGTTGATCTCGCGGTTGGCTGTCTGAAACGCGCCGTTGGGGTTGCCCCCTTTTGGCGGAGGTGGTGGAGAACGCTCGTTGCGGTTGTTGTCATTCTGGCGGCGGCGATCGTCCCGGTGATCGTCGCGTCGGTCGTTGTGTTGGTCATCGCGGTTGTCTTCACGGCGATCATTACGCCGGTAGTCATCACGTCTATCATCACATCGGTCATTGCGGCGATAGTCGCGGTGGTAATCCCGACGGTCCCTGTCATCATCGCGACGGTAGGGTCAGCGATCTCGGTAATCGCGTCGATCAGGTCGACGGTTACGATTGTCATAGCGGCAGCCGCTATTTTGGTCGTCGTTGCTATTGCTTTTGGTTTTCTTAGGCTCTGGGGGAACCCCTAGAGCCCGCTTGAGCTGCTCGCACTCCCTCATGGTGTGCTTGGCGTCGCGGTGGAACTGGCACTGGTCGTCCATGACCATGTTGAAGTCGCCTTCAAGGAAGGTTGAAGGTCGGGGTGGATCAGTCACATAGGCCTCGCCAGATCGCTTGCGCGACCTGTTGCCTCCATCGTCGTGGTCTTCTCCCTTGAAGTCGTGCATCACCGCGTCTTGAGTGTCAACAAGCTTGTCGACATAAGCCATGAGGTCGCCGATGGTATGTGCGTCAGCTTCGTGGATCTTCTCGAAGAGCTTGATGTTGGTTATCCCCTTCTTGTAGTATGCTATGACATCTTCGTCTTTAACACCTGCGAGAGTGTTGCGGTTTTCGAAGTAGCGATTAGTGTACTCTCAGAGAGTTTCATCACGCCGCATCCGTACTCTGGCGAGGTGGTGCGTGTTGCCCGGTCGGTTGTAGGTCGCTTGGTAATTGGTCGTGAAAAGACGCAACAAGGTCGCCCACGAGGTGATGCATTCTGCAGGAAGATTGTCGAGCCACAGGAGTGGCGCTTTACCCATCACAAGGGGGAAGTATCCCGCCATGTGGTCTTCGTTGCCTCCAGAGGCGCGTGCCGCAATACTGTACATCTTGAGACAAATACTTAGGTCGGAGCGACCGTCGTATTTTTCAATAGCTGGCTTGAAGTCCTTGGGGTATCTGATCGTCCTGAGACGTCGTGAGAACGCTGGGAAGTTGTTGACCGCTCCCGGGCTGGCAGACGGGGCATAAGCCGTTGGGATAATGTAGAGATAGTCTGGCGGACCATTATCTTGGTCGTACTGGGCACGTCGGAGGAGCTTTTGGTCGTGCATGTTCCGTAGTTCCGTTGCTTGGATTGGATTGTTGGCGTTGAGGGGATCGGGGACCCCGTTGACGCGGTCATAGTTAGCACGACGTGCTATCTCCACTTCATCTCGTATCCGTCGACGCTGGCTTCTGTCAGCATGGTTGGCTTGTACTGGCGGAGGTTGAGCTCCGACGTTTGTTGGGCGCCAGCAGCATTAGCTGCATTGTTAGCGACGTTGCCTGCAGCGTTGGCGGTAGGGTTGGCTGCGGCGTTAGCGGCAGCATTGGCAGCGGGGTTGACCAGCTGTACCACTTCGTTTTCGCCACCTCCTTCTTCAGGCACCGGCTGAAGAGGAGCGTTGGCGTTGGAGTAACGTCGTTGCCGAGGGTTGTCCGACCTACTCCTGGAGTAGGAGCTTGCGGCCGATCTGCTGTACCCTGGGCCCCGTTCTTCGACCTGAGCGGTGGCAACGCGGATGTGGGCTTGAAGACGCCGTATTGCCGGAGTATCCTCAAGCTGACCTAGTGCTGCGAGAGCAGCGCCCAGGTTTGCTTGAGGAGAATTGTAGACTTCGTGGCCATCTTGCTCAAAGTCCCTGAGGAGGTCTTTGGCACGTAAGCGGTTCCGGCGAGGCTCGTTGCGTTGTTGGGCAGCTACTGGAGCTGCGGGTGCTTGCGCTTCGTTGTTGACGACGTTGCCTCCGGGTTGGTCGCCGGCACCTTGTCCCACATTAGCTGTGGCTGCTTCGACTTCTTGTTGACGACGTGTAGCTCGTGCAGCGTTGGCGTTTTCACGTTCGATACGTTGCTCGTCCGTCTCGCCAACTTGAGGAGGTACATCCGCGGAGACAACCAAGACCTCGCGATCTGGAGTCTCGAACGCTTCTCCCGGATAGTTCGGGGAGATGGTCGTGCGGGCGATCTGGAACGCGAGGCGGTCCGGGGACGACTCTCGGTTGATCTGGCGGCGATGAGCCGCGGTGAGAGGTCGTCGAAGCTTCTTGAGCACACGGCACTGGCGAGCCGTGTGTTTGGGGTTCTCGTGGATGGGGCAAGGGACGTCGAGGTGACTCCTGCAGTTTCCACGATCTGGTGACTTGGGTCCAGATTCGATCTGGATCTTGCGCTTCATGTAGCGAGACGCTACGTGAATTGCGTTCCGCAGGCCAAGAGGCATGCTAGGTGAAGACGGAGGGGTCCTGCGAGGGCGTTTGACGCGTTCGCAGACCTTGATCGTGTCGGAAAGCATGCCTTCGACACGATTGAGTCCCGCGATCAGGTCGCTAGGAGTGGGTGGGTGGGTTTCCGCCAGCAGATCTGTACCGACCTGCTGGTCGGAAGTGACCGCATTGTTCTCGATGACGAGGCAGGCGTCTGGAACGGTGGATTTCGCCGGCATCGAACCGAAGCAGATGTCGACAGGATTGGCGAGGATGTCCGCCATGCTCTCTGGGAAGATGACGCTGTTGGTCGGAGCCATCGAGTTGCACGAAGAACCTTGGATTCTCCCCTACCTGGCGCGCCAACTGTCAGATGGTGAGATCTGGACAGCCCACGGGGGTGTTAATCCCTGTGGTTTAGTTGTTCGGTGGGGTGGAATCTAAGGCTAAGAACTCGATGGTTGTGCACGAGCACACAGAACACAAAGAACACAGCGAGTTTATACTGGTTCAGGCCTCCGGAGAGTAAAACCCTACGTCCAGTTGTTGGTGAAGATTGCTTGAGGATTGCGTATTGATACAAAGGGTCGCCCTGCCCGCCTTATATTGGCCAGCGGACAAGGTCGGTTCCCAGATTCCAGGTCGGACACCACTAGGAGACCTAAATCTAGCTGACTATGACACTTGCCATATCCGTCGATCTGCTTTGGTCGAAATCCACCGATGTCTTGTCTTGTACGCCAAGTCTTGAGGTCGTTCGGATAAGGTCGTCTGGGGAATCTTCTGGAAGGTCTTCAGGAGGTCGTGTGGGCCGCCAACTAGGTCGGTTGGGCCCACTGACAGGTCGGCGGGTCTTTTGGTAGGCCGGACCCACTTGTCGGGGACGGCCGTGAGCCTGGTCGGTGGGGACCCAGGGGTACCCATGTCTCACAATCACCTATGCATGAATGCTAGTTTAGTCTAATTGGAATATACTGAAATACTCACTTTAGTCTAAATGAAGAACGACATCATCCACGAGGTACAAGGGGATGATGGCTGATGAACAGATCATCACCATCTCATCTCTACTCACTCACACACACTCCCTCTCTACCTAGCACCACCTAGGCTAGATCCTCCACACACACACACCCATGGTGAGGTGAAGTTTCACCTCAACCAAGAGAGGAGGAGAGGGGAGAAGGAGACAAAGGTGAGAAGTTTCCTTCAAGTGTGTTGTCCTCTTCTTACCCCCACTCTCTTCTATTTATAGGGCCTGGGCAACTTCGGGAGAAGCCGTGAGCACCCCCGGAATGTGACGAGGAACCAACCAGGAGCTCACACGTGGAAGGCCAGGATGAGCCGGCCCAAAGGCGGTTCGGCCGACCTATGGGGTCGGCCGACCCTTGGGTGGGCCCTCCTGCGTTGTGCTTTCTTCGGGTGGCTGTCAGGTGGGTCCTTAAGGCGGTTCCGGGTGCCCACATGGATTGGAGGCGGTTTGGACGCGTAGGTGGGCCATAGGATCCGTGTGACGGTTACGTGGCGGCTCCTGATTCGTCGAGTCTTCCTCCCATGGATTGATGACATCATGGATCCAGTGGATGCCTACATGGCAGCCTTTTATTGGCTGAGCCTGGATTGCTTGGATCATGGAGGTGTGCTTTCTTATCTTTTCTTGTGCTAAATACCCGCATTCATCTTTGCATTGCCACTAGTGGAATTCATCAGTATAAGCTCCTATTCTACTGTGGATGCATAGTTCTTGTGGTAAAATGCAGGAATTGACGGCTTTAAAATAGGCACTTAACAGTCGTCAACAGCCAGGTGGGCGCAGCCTCGTCGGCGTCCTCGCTGGCGGGCGGGCGGGCGCGTCCTCACCGGCACAGGACGGGCGCAGCCTCGCCGCTGGCCACGCGGATGCCAGCAGTCCTTGGTAGTTGCTGAAGGCCGAGAAGCCGGAGCCAGATGCCAGGCCGTGGGGCAGCGCCATCAGCGGGAGGAAGAGCGACGACGCGAAGCGGCGTTGGTACTGGGAGGAGAGGTCCATGGGGAGTGAGGGTGCGCGCGGGGCCTGTGGCTGCCCGCTCGGTGGTGAGAGGAGGCGGGCCCGGCACGCGAGATCGGTGGTGCTCCGGTCCTCGTCCATGGTAGTGGTGCTGGTCGGGCGGGCGCAGCCTCACCACTGGCCGCGCGGACGCTAGCGGGAGAGGGTGAAAGGACCTTGATGTCGCCTAGAGGGGGGTGAATAGGCGTGACAACAAACTTTAACTTTTATTCCCCGAAAACTTGAACTGCCAGGCATCACCGGTTAGACCGGTGGTGCTGACCGGTCAGACCGGTCGCTGGCTCTGCTTCACAGGATGCACCGATTAGACCGTTGCCCTGCACCGGTCAGACCGGTGCGTCACAGAGAACCTGCAAAAGCAGCTTCAAGCCCCTCTAGACTTCTAGCACGAACCAAACTTGCTGAGTGGTCTTGGTAGATGATCACAAGTAAGGTAATGACCCCTGCACACACAAGTAGCACACCCAAGTAGATCGAAGTAGAAGCAAATCAAATATGCCAGAAAACAACTTAGAGAGGCAAACCACAATGAGACGCAAGGATTTGTTTCCCGAAGTTCACCTTCCACTAAGGAAATGCTACGTCTCTGTTGAGCAGCTTGTGAGGGAACTTTCCCACAACAAGCCGGGTGTCTTTCAACCACTTTCCTCCTTTCCCCTAAGGCGATCTTTTTCACGAAGAGGCAAGATCACAACCCTCACAAACTTGCCACTGCTCACCACAACCTTGGGAGCTAGCCGGCGACGCCTAGCCGTCTAGGAGGCAAACCTCCAAGAGTAACAAATGCTTCAAAGCTTGTAGATGCGAAATCGAAGTGCTCAAACTATGGGAATGCTCTTGTTAGTTCACAAAGGTCTATACTCAAGAATAAATAAAAACACCATGCCAACCTCTTGAGCTTGAATGCATGTCTTCAATCATGCCATACTTGAACAATTCCACATGAGGGCTTTCAACTTAGCCTATGTCTTGAGCACGTCCATACTTGAGCTAGTGACTTAGAATTTTCTCATTTAGCATAAGAATGCCCACTTGAATCCTTAAGTCACTCCATATTGCCAACCATAACGTTTAGATGAGTCGCATTGCTTCCCTCGGTTAAAGCTTGGATATGATACTTCGAGATCCCACGGATGCTAGAACTTCACCCTAGCAAAACACCAATGGCGACCTAGCTAGAACCAAAAATTGCTTAGTCCCTCGCCCTAGTCATCTCGGTTGATCTCTTCATCACTTACCCAATCCACGTCGAGTTTGACTTTGCTTCATTTACAATTATTCTTCATTTAAAATCCCGCTTCAAATGCTTGTTGTT
The DNA here is from genome assembly GCA_036936925.1 of Cenchrus fungigraminus. NCBI lineage: Eukaryota > Viridiplantae > Streptophyta > Magnoliopsida > Poales > Poaceae > Cenchrus > Cenchrus fungigraminus. The sequence continues at coordinate 57,825,749 of CM072776.1, read as the reverse complement.
GATTGACAACGAATATGCAAGCTTCCAATTAAGGACCATAAAGTCTATACTCATCCTTGTGTCCTCTTTCAATTACCACATGAAGCCTTGCATTTAATTTAGAAAGAATTACCATCTTCTCTTTCTATGATCCTTGTACCTCAAAATCAAGCTACCATATTTACCGGAGACAATGAATTGACCTTCTCAATATTTATCTTCCTTTGTTGCTTGATATTTGCCACTATGCCTTAGGATCACTCTTTTGTTTGTCTTCTTCACTATGAGTCATATAATATGCATTCTTCAACACATGTCAAGATTAGCTCATGAATATATAAAATAAAACCTACTCATATGCTTAGACAAACGAGTTAGTCCTTTAATCACTTTGTCATTCAATTCACCAAAATCCACTTAGGGGCCTAGATGCACTTTCAGAGGGAGGTGCGGGCTGTGCGACGGCGGGAGAGCCGTCCGGCACGCCGCCATCCTGCTCATGCTGCGTCTTCCGTGCGGGCTTAGCCACACACACCTCCGCAGATCCGCTCGGTCCCGCGCGACGCTGGCCGGCACCTGCAGCGCCTTCCGCGTGCGGTGCCGCAGCCCACAGCCTGCAGCTCCGCCCGGCCCCGCGCTCTGCCGTCCTGCTCCTCCTGCGCCTTCCGTCAGGGCCCAGTCGCGCGCGTCGCCGTAGGTGCGTTCGGATCCGTGCGATGTCGCTCTGCTTTTGCTATGCACTACAGCCTCGCAGTCCTGCCGCGTCGCCGTCTGGCATGCTGGCATGCCTCACGGAGAAACCAAAGAGAGCTGAGAGGCAACGGATGTGTGATGGAGAAGACAAGGCAGCCTAGGGCGCCGACGCCGGCGGGAGAGGGAGGTGCGGGCGGTGAGGACAGGGAGTGCGGGCGCCACGCCGGCGGGAGAGCCGGTTCCGGCGGGAGAGGGAGGTGCAGGCAGTGTGGACAGGGAGGTGCGGCAGCGCGAACGGGGAGAAAAGAAACATAATGAACCGGTCATTTTCCACTAATCAGTGGTAGTGGTGGGTAATTTTTCCCAACTCCACCAAATCTGATTTGGTGGAGCACCCCCTGAGGTACTCCAAGAAAACCATGAAGTTGGGGCCTGCTCCACCTTTTTTGGAGCAGATCCGCGGTGGAGGTGCTGGAGCTGGGCGTGTTTGGCTAGAAAAATTTGGAGCGAAGTTGGTTTTTCACATCTGGAGCTGCGTGGAGTTGTGCCAAACACACCCTAATTAGCTCGATATGGAGGATGAATGCTATTGGTTGAAGTCTTTCCATGCATGCACAAAAGACAAAAAGTAATGATATCACATGCATGTATGCAAATTAGAAATTAGAAATTCATAAATTCTACAACAATTATTATAATTAAATTTGGATTGCGGCATTGGGAGTTTTGGGAATAAAACCTTCATAACAAGATTCACTTGACTATATTTAGGTAAAATTTGAAAATCACTTTTAAAAATACAGGATAAAATGTAAGTATGCACAACAAACAAATATATATAAAGGACGAACAAAGTATATGCCGAGGACGAACAAATATGTCGAAGGGACGAATAAATTTTACAGTTGACGAACAAATACATACAGAGGTGAACACATATTTATAGGAGACGAACAAATACATACATAGGCGAAGAAATTTTAACAAAAGATGATCAAATACACATGACATGAATAAATAGCCAAAAAGGAAAATGCCGAGTGTGATTTAAAAGTAATTTTAAAAATGATTTAAAAATATTTACCAAATATAGTCGAGTGTGGTCTTGTTTTGAATATCTTGTTATAACAAACACCATGGTGGGATCAAAATTTAATTTAGATACTAGGTGATACCTCGCGCGTTGCTGCGAGAATTTTTAAAACAAAATTTTAAGGTGAAATGTGAAAGTAGAAACACTAAAGTGATTGCATGGCAACATTCGATTGTAAACAACATTATATATGAAATCATGTTATTTTGTTGAGAGTGAATCATTCTAAAATGATTGATCCGACATGTATTTCAACTGCGGGAATTTTGTGGTGTGCTACTCACAAATATATGCTATTAGCCACAGAAAATCAGTTGAAGACATAAATAGATGGTTTGGTGGATGATGACATGGCGTATAGTGGATGGTGACATAGCGTATAGTGGGTTATGATGTGAAATGCTTGCATGTCGAGAGAAATGTGGGTAGGACTTGTAGTGGGTACTGATTATATAGTTGTTTATGATTCGAATTAGGATTTATAACTTTTTTATTTCGAATTTGCATGCACATGTGTGATGTCATCATGTTTCGTCCTTTAGGCATGCATGCATGCCTTGAGTCTTTTATTCTGTCTCATCAAACTCCATTGATCAGCAAAAACGTGTAACAGACATACGGAACCTATGTCTTCAGAGCGAGGGGGCGACTCCGCGTGTCTTCGACAATTTGCCTGCAATGAAGCTCGAATCGGAAGGCGGCTGCAGCGTGAAGAGGCGGCAGGTGGACGATCCGGTGCTGGATCGGAGGTGGATCCAGCGGACCGCATCTCGGCACTGCCGGATGATGTGCGGCGGGCCGGCGGCACATCCTGACCCGCCTCCCGCTCAAGGACGCCATCCGCTCGGTGGCGCTCGCGCAGGGGTGGCGCGACCTCTGGAAGAGCCGGTGGGCGGAGCCGACGTCCTGCCGCATTCAGTAGTAGGCATGCAGGCCTCAATACATCGGCCGACGGCCCAACTCAGTCACCAGCCTCTGCAATACAGTGATCCTGACATTCTCTTGTTAAGAGCAGCTTGCCCCTAAGCTGCTTAATCATGTTGACGCCATATTGTTGGAGATGAAACAGAAATAATATTACCAGTTGGAGACAATTGACCCAAGTAACTTCCAACTTGCAACAATAACCTCATGAGGCATCCACAACTTGATGGTAAAATTGAATGAGCTGTAGTGTCATCCTACCCATTGCTTGCTCCAGGGAAAGATGAGCCTTCGCTTGAATAATCTGCAGCCAAACACCTACTTTAGAGGCTTGTGTTCTTGATGAACACAACCTTTTGATCCAGTTGATAGGTGATTTGAATATGTTTTCTGTGTTTGTTCATAAGTTAGAGGATCATGTTCTTCATGAACACGACCCTTTGATCTTGTGGTATAGACGTAGAAAATATCGTATCCGTTTGTGTGCATAGCCTCAGTTAGATCTAGTTAGTTTACATAATCTTGTTGTGTGATGTTCGACCAAGCTACGGTTCACGATCAAGTGGCCAGTTATCTGGTGGTTTCTGACCTGGGTCACAATAGCCCGGGCCGGTCAGGGTCTAGTTGAAAATGTAAGCAAGATGCTTAGATTGGACAGTTGCGTTGGTTACGAGCTCGTCCCACGTTTAGATAGAGGTAAGCCGTGGTAATGACAGCCGTTGAACCCTTTGTATTCCTTTGCGTTCGGATGTTGTTGTAGGAGTTCTGAAAGTAGCAAGCGATTTGCCGTATAAAACCGGCTCGGGGGCTATCTCCCGTAGTACCTGGGTGTTGTACCGATGTTTCATGCAACGTTTTGTGTAGACTCTCTTGTATCGCTGACCTTTATATGTTTAGTACATTAGAACCTAGGACTAACTCGTATGTTCCTCCCTATGCTGTAGTGTTCCTTGAGAGTAAGTATTGTGTGTCACACTACCCCTATCATATTTATCCTTACCCCTATATTTAAGTGTTACCTCTACTTCTATCTATGATCTATATTCATTACAACAGTATAAGTCTTGTTATCCGCCATTGCTTTCCTTGGATTCGATACCCTCTGTAATACTCCGATAGCAAAATGCTACAATGGTTTATCTGTGCGCTTGCGGATTCATTTGTGATCGTTAGGATTACCACTGTCATTTCTAGCGTCGTTTCTAGGAACACATAAACTTAGCAGCGACGTTAAGAAATGCCAGCAGTTACTTTTGAGGGAACATGTCGCACAACCTCCTCCGGGGATACATGGTCTTGCACCGTGAAGAGCTGCTTGTAAAAATTCATAGCCAGATCCTCAAGTTCAGTTTGGGATGAGCAGACAGAGCCATCAACCCGTTTCAATGCAGCAATTTTGTTGGTACGCGCTTTTTGCTTGACCTTGGCATGAAAAAAATATTGTATTACGGTCACCTTCACGTAACCAATCAATTCTTGAACGCTGCTTCACCATAGTTTCCTCCCGAGCAAGAACTTCTGCTAGTCTCCGGGCAACATCACACTCCTCTCTAGATGGGCCAGTGTGTAAATTATTCCCCCTGGTCGATTCCAAGCGGCGACACAGCCTAACTAGTCCTTTTCGAACTGAACCAGACTGCGTACCCTCCCAATATTTCAGTTTATTTTGCATCACTCCCAGGGACGAGTGTACATCAGTCAGAGAGCTGCAACCACTTAGCCAAATGGACTCCACTATCGCCTCGTAAGTTTCATGTCTTTGCCACACATTCTCATAGCAGAACGGCTTGCCACGTGTCTGATTGCCTAGTTCACCAGAGCGGCATAGCTTAATGAGAAGGGCACAATGGTCTAATTCCGTAGTTTGAATGTGTGACTGATGAATCTCCAGAGAGGTCTAACATGTTCTCATCAGCGAGGAATCTATCCTGTCGTACATTGATGTTACTTGCACCATCTCTCTTGTTGTCCCGAGTATAAGGTAACCCAGAGAAACCAAGGTCAGTGAAACCGCACACGTCAATAGTCTCCCGAAATCCTTCCATCTTCCATTCTTCACGGTCATTGCCACCTATCTGCTCATTATCGTGCAAAACTTCATTGAAATCTCCTCCACAAAGCCATGGAAGGTTGGATGCATTGCGTAGGAATTTCAGCAAGCGCCACGATTCCTTTCTATGGCTGCGAGATGGGTGACCATATAATCCCGTAAAGCACCATTGTCGGCCTGTATCTCCTTCCTCCGTCATCCACACATCTATATGATTCTTAGAGTATGTCTTCAGATCCACCACCACATCATTAGACCAAAGTAGTGCCAATCCACCACTAAGGCCCACACCGTTTACACCAAAAGCATTTGGATAGCCGAGACGAACGCACAACTCTGTCTCAGCTTTCCTGACCCCCATCTTTGTCTCTTGCAAGAAGAGAACCTTGGGACGATGCAACTCCGCAATGTTGCGGAATTCACGAACTACCTCAGGTCACCCACAACCCCGGTAGTTCAAACACATGAGATTCATGGTGCCCGGCGGGGGCTGCTGTCCGCAGCCGCCGCCGATCTTGCATTCTTGTTGTTCGAGACCCTCTGTTTCTTCTGCACCTCCCTCGATTCTCCAATCCACCCCAAATTGCCAAGCTGAGTGATCCACGATTCTGGTGCTTGGGATGGATCCACATAAACCGAGGAAATAGGAGTATAGGAGGAAAAAGTCTAGATAACCTCCCAACTTATCTAGGGTAGAGTACATCACCCCCTCAACTATAAAACAGAGTTTTAACCCCTCAATCTTTGCAAAACCGGTTAAAATACCCCCTAAGGTGGTTTCGCATGGTGGTTTTACTATGCTGGCGTCATGAGGTGCTGAGGTGGACAGCCGCCGGTTAAAATTTTCATCATTTGCAGTGCGATGTAGAGTCAGCGGAGCAGCCGCTCGGGAGGCCGGCCGTCGAAGCGACCGCGGGAACTGTGAGCTTTGTCCTGCTCGCAGCCAGTGGCGGACCTGAGATTTCGGGGGCCCAGGGCAAAGTTTTAAACGGGCCCTTAGTATAACAATAATAATTAGTACATAGTAATATATAAATTATTATCAATAACTTATTCATCATATCATAACTATCTTAAATTTCTTCTAACATTTTTAGATGTGAAGTCAGTGATGATAGTATCAATATCCATCTAGTTCGATAATAATCTAAGCTATCAAGCATTATTGGTCGCTGAAAGATTACACTAAAAATTTGCTTGCAGACTGCAGTCCGCTGCGCTGTCTGCGACAATTGAATCACTGAAATGTGGACCTGAAGGCCGGCAGAGTCTTGACGAGAAAAGGTTGCTGGAGTGGTCATCGTCGCTGGACTTGCAGGGCAGATCGATTTTGATATTGCATTTTGCAAATTGCAAAGAGAAAAGGCAGAGCTGGCCAGTGGTCAGCAGAGAGGTCTCGAGATTTTCTGTTTTGCTGCCGCACCTCCTCGTACTCTTTTTTTCCATCGATACATACACAGTACACGGCAGTGTAGAGTGTAGACTACCTAACCATGGTGGGGCCCTGCCAACCGGGGGGCCCTGGGCGGCCGCCCCTCTCGCCCCCCCCCCCTCTCAGGGCCGGCACTGCTCGCAGCTGAGCCGGCGCGCCGTCCGCTCCTGCTGGAGGGGGGCTGGGGATAGGCGAGCCACCTCCAGCGCTGATGCTCCGCCTCGCAGTCGCGCGCGGGTGCTGGTGGGCCGTGCGGATGCGCCGCGCGTCCTGCTCCCTTCGTGAAAAAACAGTTGCCTGATGTAGGAAGGAATTAGGATGAGTAGCGCCATTGCGCCAAGCCGTTGACGCGGATGGCTTCTCCACCAGCTAGCGCATGATTGTGTCATTGTGTGGCCATATAGTCCACGGTCAGCAGAGTCTTTGTGTTGCCCTCGTATGCGTTTATTGATGAGGATAACATGTTGATGATTCAGCCGCCCTGCCCCATGTGCCTCACGGCTTGCTTGGTCTCGTCAAATCACCAGGACATCGATCTCCACGGACTTCTCCACGGACGCCACCCTCGCCTGCGACAGGAGCGGCAGAGTGTTGAGGAGGAAGCGGCACAGACGGAGGGGAGCAATGAGGAGGAAGATTCGACGCCGAGAATGCGGCACAGCGCGATCGACCAGTCGGGCGGGTGGACGCGATGTCCGTGGTGTTGGGGAGGAAGATAGCGCCCGGGCTCCGCTTGGTGGGATGGGAAGCGGGCATCCGGTGGCGGGGCTGCAAGTGAGCGAGTCGCATGGGTCAGACGCAAAGCGTGGGGCCTCATGAGCTCCTGGTGCTCAAGCACCATGGACTCATGGAGATGCCGAGGTGAGCGGCCATGGGAGGGAGAGAATCAGAGACGAAAGCTGACTCTACAGCTTGACCTTTCCACTTGCAAGAGCGGGTCCACAAGTCAGCTGGTGCCTCGGTCCATCTCAGCGCACACGTGGCAAAACCACCCTGTGAAACCACCTTACGGGTACTTTAACCGGTTTTGCAAAGGTTGAGGGGTTAAAACTCTGGTTTTATAGTTGAGGGGGTGATGTACTCCACCCTAGGTAAGTTGGGGGGTTATTTAGACTTTTTCCTAGTATAGGACTAGGTACGGTTTAGTTCCCAAAATGTTTTCCAACTACTCGTCACATCAATCTTCGAACACTAATTAGGGGTATTAAATGTGAATTAATGAGAAAACATCATTTCATAACTCTTTTTTAATTTTCGAGATGAATCTAACGAGTCTAATTATGCTATGATTAAATAATATTGTGTTACATACAATAAACAATCTTTAATGACAAATTAATTAGTCTTAATGGATTCGTCTCGTGATTTTCTGTCCATCTATGTAATTAATTTTATAATTAGTCTACGTTTATCACCTTTAATAAGCTTTGAAAAGAGTTCTAAAATTTTCTCCAACTACCCTTACTAGGCTAGTGAAATAGTATAATAAAATAATTGATACTCCCTACGGTTTAGTATTAGAAGTTGTTTAGGACAGCGACACGATCACCAAAGCACAACTTTGCATTTTCTTTTCTGTAAAAATATTTATTAGAAAATTATATATGTACATTTTTATGAAAGTAATTTTCAAGACAAATCTATTTATATGATTTCACAATTCAAACTCAACGACTTAAAAGTTATTCATGATTTATATTTCCAATGTTTGACTCAAACCTTGTCCAAAACAACTTCTAATATTGAATCAGAGGGAGTATAACATGGTGGTCCAGGCCAAGGTGGCATGGCAGCAACGGGGTGGTCTCTGTTAGGGATGGCAATGGGCAGGGTAGAGTAAGGGTAAAGCATTTACCCGCCCGTTGGCATACCCGTTTATCTCTTTTGTACCCTTACCCGCCAAACGTAACGGGTAAAAATCCTTACCCTTACCCTTACCCGTAGGGTACCCGCAGGGTAAAAGGGTACCCGATGGGTAGTAACATAAACATGTCATTAAGTTCATATCTAAGAGTACAATAATCATTTGATAGCTAAATAAGTCTCAAACTTCACAATCACACACTTATTGATACATAAATAAGTCCAATAAGAAATTACAACATCCCAACATAAGAAATAAGATCAAATTGTGATGAGCTGATGGCTATCTTGCATTCTTGCGAGTCAATGAGTCATGGATCAATGATGTCAGACTCAACATCATCCTGAGAACACAAAATAATAGACATTAGATCAATTCAAGTTATACTTTGGAAAGAAAATGGAACATGTGAAGTCAGTACATACCAATGGTGGGAGGGATATGCTGCTAGGGTTAGGATATATAAGCCTGCTTGGGTCAAATATTTCTATAGGCTTCTTTAGTGCGGGTACCCTTGGGTAACCCATGGGTAGAGTTTCATACCCTTACCCTTACTCGCGGGTAGAATTTTATACCCGTACCCTTACCCGCGGGTAGAATTTTATACCCTTACCCTTACCCAACAGGGTAGGGTACCCGCGGGTACCCTTACCTGTAGGTAAAACTGCCTTCCTTAGTCTCTGTGCTCCTGGTGGACAGTCCTGGTCATGCTTCGAGAACAAATGTTGACATACCAAAAACTACGTTGGTGGAATAAGATCATTTCACGTGTTTTCATAAAGAAGGAATCTTTCGGCCTAAAACATCTCCGAACCTTGGTTTCACTAACAAGGGAATTTTTTAAAAAAACAGCTCTATAATTCGCTCCAATGAAAAACCAAATCTGGGTCTCTCGTTGCGACCACACCTCAACCCCTCTAACCAATTAGGCTGAGGAACTTTGGTTGACATACCCTGGATGGCAACATATTTCCTACCAAAACTTTGAACTAATTTCAACCATTTTAATTCTAAAAAAAGGTAATTTAATTTCAATCATCGAGAGCACAGCCTGATGGTGGCAGTACCTAGCTACCTCGATCTGTTACTTTTCAGTTTAATTGACGTGCCTTTGTGATGGTTAACTAGCTAATCCTAGGATTCATGTATGTAAAAATAATACTCCCTTCGTACTAAATTGTAGATTGTTTTGGTTTTTTTTTAAAAAAAGTACAATTTTAGTTTTTCCACGGACATATTAGTGATGCTACGGAAAGACTCTACTACCCTCATTTGTTGGCCACATGCAGTAAGTTTTAAAATGCAAATCCCACTTAATTAGGCAAGTAATTAGATCCGTTTCCTAGGATTGCACACTTTTTGTGAGATTTTTTCAAAAGTTTGAATTGCACTTTTAAAGGGACGGAGAGGATATTATCATGCATCTAGGCATTCATTATGTCTAGATGCATAATAATACGTATGAACCTACAAAAGTTAAAACGACTTATAATTTGAAATGGAGGGAGTATTATTTTTACATACATGAATCCTAGGATTAGCTAGTTAACCATCACAAAGGCACGTCAATTAAACTGAAAAGTAACAGATCGAGGTAGGAAACAGTCACCATCAGGCCGTGCTCTCGAGTCTCGATGATTGAAATAAGTTCAACAGTCGTACGAAAGATGTTGCCATCCAGGGCCATGCGCACATGCCCTGTTTCAAAAAGTAATGACAAATTAAAAAGACTAAAGGAGACTGTGATGTGAGATGCCACCATCCATCTTCCTCTTTAAAAACCGACGATTATGATCTGCAAATGTACAATTTTCGCGCAAGCAATCCATATCCCAGCTGGAGCGACACAGCAAAAACTCCGAAGGGCTGAGCTATGTCACAGTCCAAGGAGGGAAGTGCCACAAATTGTAGTTCTGAAGCCGCTGCATCCAAGATCCATGATACTGATCTAGTTTCCAAACTCCCAACAAGAGAGGGATGGTCAGAGCAGCTGGTGCTCTACAAGAACTACTGGCTCCGTCCACATTTTGCTGCAACCATCATGCGCCTTCAGGACAGTTTCAAACCTCGCCACGATGACACCATCCTCGCAACAAACCCCAAGTGTGGCACCACATGGATCAAGGCCCTAACCTTTGCAATAAAAAACCGCTCCAGGTATGAGTTTGAGAATCACCCTCTTCTCTTTCACCATCCTCAGGAGTTGGTGTCATCCATTGAGACCCGTCGAGATGGGAACCTGCCATATATAGAGGCGCTTCCATCCCCAAGGCTTCTTGGCACTCATATGCCACTTTCATTGTTCCCAAAGTCCATGGCAAGTTGTGGTTGTCGAGTCGTGTACATATGTCGAGAGCCAAAGGATGCCTTTGTGTCACGGTGGCACTTCGAGAAGAAGATGCATAGAGAATGCAATGTTGACTTCGAAGCTGCTTTCAGTATGTTCTCTGAAGGTTTCTCACCTTATGGTCCTTTCTGGGAGCATTGCCTTGAGTACTGGAGGGAGAGCATCGCAAGCCCTGACAAGATTCTTTTCCTCAAGTATGAGGATATGATTTCAGAACCAGTGAAGTATGTAAAGAAACTTGCAATGTTTCTTGGCATCCCGTTCAGTTCAAAGGAAGAGGAAGATGGGATACCCGAGGAGGTGGTGAGGTTGTGTAGCTTTGAAAATCTTAGTAGCTTGAATCAGACAGGAGAACTTGCTCGGCGTGGCAAAGTAGTTATTGAGAAGTCAGCGTTCTTCAGAAAAGGGAAGGTGGGGGATTGGGTGAATCACATGACCCAAGAAATGGGTAGAAAGTTAGATTGCATTGTGGAGGAGAAACTCAGAGGTTCCGGCCTTGTGCTGTAGTGTGTTTCACGTTTTGTGTGTCTTGTTTGATTTGACGTCATCTTTTCCCTATGTCTGCGTGAATAAATGAGTCATCCATTGCAATGGAATTGTTGGGCGGGTCTTCAATGCATAAGCCGGCAGATTGGTTGTGAGAGGAAAATACTGCGTAAGAAGTTGTACGGCAGATTGATTTTGAGAGGAAAATACTGCACAATAAGTCAAACAAGATCTTCCGAACGGACTCAATGTTTCAAAGTGGAATTCTATTTGCTAAAAAAATATAAGAAAATGGGTACTATTAAGTTATCACTTCAGTATTTTTCTTGTTTTGCTGGTTACGGATTCTTTAGTGCTTGTTGGGCCAGGCCATGCATTTAGGGCTTGTTTTGATGCGATAACAGATGGAATTAGAAATGGAGTACATGTACTATAAAGATCGAAAATAATTGAAAATGTTTCTTATCCGGATCGGATCCGCCTTACTGCTTATGCCGGATCCACCTGTCATCTAACTGAAGGACCGAACAAGAGGTTGACTCACATAATTCGCAATTTATGAAGCGTTTCTACTAAAATCTTATTTTTTTCTCACTTGACCTCGTCTTACCCACCCACCCCATACCGTGTTGGGCCCCTACCCACGTCTTGCATCAGACCCACCCACCCCGCACCAAGCGTCGCGCTCCCCCCACACGTTGCCGCGCGAACCCATTAGGGTGCTACATCACCATTTTGTTTAGTTGGCAAGCTATTTAATCTATACTATAAAAGCAGAAAGAATTGATGTCAATTCTCACCCAGAGTTGTACCCGCGTACCCCTCACAGAGTGGCCCGCATGTCATGCACGACCCCACTTAAGAGACCAAAAATTGAGGACGAAGGGAGGGGGGAGAGTCACTCCCACGTTGTAAATCACTCTCCACCCTGTTTTTTTTGTTACCGCGGTCTTTTCTACCCCGTTCTGTACCCGTCGGTCCCACATTTGGCAATAAAGAAAGGAGGAAGATTGATTTGGTCGCCGCCCTCCCTCCGAATTCTTTTCACCTGCACCCCCACTTGCTGTGATTGAGGTTCTCAAGTTTTGGAAGGTTAATTATCCTCGCAGCCATCTTTCCTTGCAAGCGCATGGTAGTTATGGACTCCCAAATACCGTCCTCGAATTGACAAATATAATTTCCTTGTATGGCCTCTAATCATGGGGTCCTGAAATTGCTTTCCTTGTGTGGCCACTAATCATGCCATGATGAAATTGCTTTCATTGATAATTGTGTTGTGTATTTATGGACGTGATTGGTGGCATCAAATTGCTTTCTTTAATTATTACATTCAAACAAGATATACCCAGATTACCACCTTGTAGTTTCTTTTTTTCTTTCACGTTTCAATCAATCAACACATCTCCCTTGTGTGCCTTCTCATATGGAAACAACTATGGGAGGTTCAAAATTAAGCCCATCAAACATTTTCTTCCGTCTACATAACCCCGCGCGCCTCTCTCTGACTCTCTCCCGCCACCTGCCCGCCCTCCCCGCCGCCTCACACGCCCTCTCTACAGAAGCCGCCTCCCTGACCTCCGCTGCCTCTCGTGCCTCCTTGTCGTCGACGACAAGATCTGCGCGTGGCCATCCATCCTCCTGCAATCTCACTACTATTTGTGGCCACTGCAAGGCCACAACAGTCCTGCCTCCAGCCGCATTTCGTCCAGGATACAACATTATCCAAGTGGTTCATGGTATAGGTACGTGGATCTTCGTGGTTTTTTATATCCACAATTTGCTGCCGGTGATAGTTTATTATGTTGTCATCGTATGTCTTCCTATTGGTCGTTGCCAAGGTGGATGTGGATTACTGGTCGTCTTCAACTTCGTCTCAGAAGTGCTCCAGCTGCCCTTTCCTACTCCATCTGGAGGCAGGTAATCCCATCCGGTCATCCATTTATGGTTCTATTTCCGGTGAACATTCTATGTTTATTTTTATGGTTCTAGTTCTATTTATGGTTCTCTTTCCGGTGATCAGTCTATATTTATTTTTATGGTTCCAGTTCTCCCATTATCTTTCAAAACGAGAACTCTTTAATTTTTTAAAATAAGTTCGAGACCTTCATGTTTTTTCCCAAACAATAAAGCACCTAAATTTATAATTTGCCCCTTTAATTTGCTTGTTGATTGTCTTAATCGTAAGGTTAGGTGCAATTTTTAGGAACCAACTGGTTGTTCATTTTTGTTATGGGAATTTTTATTTTAGCTAGGGTAGATAGGTGTGTCCTACATAGGCCAAGTAGAATAAGTAAGTGACTAGCGAGAATAATTTCTCCCATCGTTTTCTCATAGGAGCTCACACACTAATGACCATTGCCAATGCAAGGATTTGATTTGAAAATAAAAGAAAAAATCTCTAAGAATGGAAACTGGACATAGGTGATAACACAAGGATTTGATTTGATTTGAAAATAAAAGGAAAACTCACTATGAATGGAAACTTGACATATGTGGTGCCAAATCATGACAATGTTTACCGGTCTTTTTTTGGAAAGATATATATATCAGCACTGCTAAATTGCTAAAATAGTATCGGTGGGTAATTTAAACTTATTGTCTTCCATCAATCAATCTTTCCTAATTACTCTCACCTTCCATTATAAAATTCTATAAATGCACGCATCTACTTGGTCACGGATTGCTATTCTTTTTTCTATACTATATGCATGCAATTGATCACAAATTGCTTCTTTTTATACTATATGTGTGCAGACACTTGATTAGGAATTGTTGTTATTCTTGACTATGCATGCATACACTTTCCATTTTGATTGATGTGTGCATCCACTTTATTTTTATATATTATATTTTTTTATTTTGTAAATCACATGCTTAGCCACGTGCACTTTGATTTCAGGTCTTCCATCTTAACAAATCACACCACGCTGGTGCCGGACGCACCGTGCGGGTACAACAATTCACGGCGTCATGAGTTCGATCCAAATTGCATACTGCACACGTAATGCAATTAATTTTATTCCGGCTGTTTTGGGTGTGTTCAGGTATGTTGCATGCAGCGATCAACTACGGGACTATGTAGTCGCTGGAGGACACCACCGAGTGACTAGCGAAACCTCAGGTTAGATTGTGATTTTTCTCATGTTAAACCTCAGGTACTAATTAGGTTTGAATCCTACGTGTGAGGGTGCAGGAGAGGAAGGAGTCCGGCGCGCGCGAGGTGGGAAGCGGTGAGGAGGTGGGCACCGGTCGTGACCGCGAGGGTGGCTAGCTTGGTGGTGAGGGGGGCAAGGAGGGAGCGTGACCAGTGACTGATCAGTCGCACATGGGCTTGCTTTAGAGGGCCGAGGTGCGGATCGGCAAGGAGGACATCACTGTACTCCAACGAGCGGTGTGGAGGTTCATAGTGAGTGGCGGCTATGATTTCTTACGTTCAACTCAATTCCATAAAAAGTAGAATACACCTCACGGTTGGATCATTGTTTAGTGCCCTATTCAACTTGTAGTACCATTGTTTTTGTTGCGTATGTATCTCTAATGTTTTGGCTATATATTTCTGATTTTCTAATATAGATTCTGAGAATCTGATATAATTCCATTTGGGGTATTGCAAACACATCATCTCGCCGTCCACTTGTCGCCGGCAAAAGGGGTTTCGATGAATCAAGCAATATTTCCATCGATGGTGAGTCGTTCTAATTTACTATAATTTTATATTATTTTCTAAAACTCCTTGTCTATATGTGTTTGAACTCTTGTTTTCCTCCGGCTAAAATACAACCAATGAACATATATTCGAGGTCGAACCTAATCGGCAAAACCGACAGACGAGCTATGCAAATTTACCCGACTAGGAAGAGCACGAAGAACATTGTATATAGGGATGTCTTGGAGTGATGAGGTATGTTACTTACACTGTATATATTTTAATGTTTTTTTAAAATCTACTACTATATGTATGATATGCATTCGTATATACATGATGTCATTATTTGTTCTTGATTATTGAGATCTTTAGAATAAAAAAATGTGCTAATTTTTAAAAACACGTGCTAATTTTTTTTGTGCCAATTTTTTTAAACACGTACGTGTCACACGTGCACTTCCACTAGTAAGGATAGAAATTACCATTAATACTTCATTGGGAGTGCCCTCACCGGTTCTTCGTGGTTTTTTTTGTCTAATGACCGATTCCAAGTCAATGAGAAAACGACGGACGAAAAAACAGGGCAGAATAAATCTGTGATTTAATATTATATATATATATATATATAATATAGGTAGAGATGTATATAAAGATGAGAAAGAAACAAAGAAATTCGAAGTATCTATTGGCTCACGGCTACACGCACCCCACGCCACACAGAAAAAAAGCAAAACAAAAGATGGTAAGGTCCAGCCCAATTCGTCATTTGAGGCCACAGAGTGAACCGGGCTGGCCCATCTATTTGATCCGTACCGTTGGCCCAGCTGAGTCCAGCCTGAAAAATTTATATATATATATATTTTTTTGATTTTTGAAAAATAAATGGACGAAACAAAAAATTTTAGAAATATACATCTGCCGCCGTACCCGCCGTGGGACACGGCGGTAGGGGTGCCGCCAACGGTCGGCTGACCTGCCAGGTGGGGTTAGCTTCCTACCGCCGTACGGCGGTAGGAGCCTGCCGCCGTGGGGTACGGCGGCAGCGTCACCCTTATATAAGGGGGCGACGGCTGCCGTCAACCCCTCATCCCTCCCTCATTCTCTCCTCCAAATCTTCGGTTTTCAACCCTTCGGAGCACTTTTGACTAAGGTATGTTTCTCAATTTAGTGTAGTTTAGTTAGTGTAGTTAGTTAGTTTAGTTAACTTAGTTTAGTTAATTTAGTTTAGTTAGTTTGGTTAACTTAGTTTAGAAATTTCAAAAATGGTTATAATTCACAAAATTAGACTAAATTGATATAAAATTCGTAGAAAATACTATTAACTCACATAAATTGTTTTAATTCATTTAAAAATCCTAGAAAATCATTATAATTCACAAAATTAGATTAAATTGATATAAAATTCGTAGAAAATAGTATTAACTCACATAAATTGTTTTAATTCATTTAAAAATCCTAGAAAATGGTTATAATTCACATAATTAGATTAAATTGATATAAAATTCGTAGAAAATATTTTTAATTCACATAATTTGTTTGAATTCATTAAAAATTCCAAGAAAATGGTTATAATTGACATAATTAGATTAAATTGATAAAAAATTCGTAGAAAATATTTTTAATTCACATAATTTGTTTTAATTCATTAAAAATTCCTAGAAAATGGTTATAATTGACATAATTAGATTAAATTGATATAAAATTTGTAGAAAATATTTTTAATTCACATAATTTGTTTTAATTCATTTAAAATTCCTACAAAATGGTTATAATTCACATAATTAGATTTGGAGGATGTAAAATTTTTAGAAAATATTTTTAATTCACATAATTCGTTTTAATTGGTATAATTCGACTAATTGATTAAATTTTGTTATTTTTTTGCAGCTATGGCTGGACCGTTGGAGTACGTACGGCCGGAGTTGTTCGACGAGGCGGTGGACCGGCACCACCGCTCGTACGTGTCGGCTGTTCTTGGACGTTCGCCCGGCAGTATACGTTTCCGAACCACCCGCACGTTGATGCCAATACACCAGCGGTGGATTCGAAAGTACGTAATTCATTTTTATTATTTATTTCTGTTTCTTTACAATAGTAATTGCGTTAAGTAAATTAATTTTTTTTTCAGGCTACGCGCTGCAGGACTTCTCTCTTTTGCGCGGTTGGTCGAGGGGGACAGGCTACGAGCTGAGGTTCCCCGGGCGGAGCGGTTGACGCGGTTCAGCTACGACGCCCCGCTGATCGCCGCGTTCATAGACCGGTGGCGACCAGAGACACACACGTTCCACTTCCCTGTCGGCGAGATGACGCTCAGTCTGGAGGACGTCGCGATGTTGGGAGGACTGCCGTGTGCTGGCGAGGCGATGGGGCCGATCGACATCCCTGCGACGTGGCACGGCGACTTCCTTGCTCGGTTCGTGAACGTTCCTCGGAACGATTGCGCGCCTCTGCCGTACGTGCCCTTCGGCAACACCCACAGGCCCACCTGGACTTGGATCCAGCAGTTCAGCGTACGTGATTCTAACTCTTATTTTCAACGTTTGTATGCATTTTAAACGAATGTGACGATGGACCTTTGTGTGTGTGCAGGCTGACTACATGGCGGACGAGGTCGACGATCCGACGTCAGACAGGTTTTTGGAGGTGTACCTGCTCTGGCTGTTCGGGTGGGTGCTGTTCTGCGAGTCAGCGGGAGACTCGGTGTCGAGGTACCTGCTCCCCTGGGCTCAGCGGATCGCCGACTCCCTCTCCGAAATTCAGAACCAACAAGAGCCAGAGACGGTGGAAGAGTTGGGGGGGGGGGGCGGGCGGGGTGGTGGTGAAGCAGCGGGGAGCAGGAGCAATGGCGCCCCAAATCGGCGTGGACCTGAACCTGCTGCCTCCAGATGGCGGGGTACAAGCGCTTCTCCCACCGCCGCCGGCGGCGGACCACATCTCATCGCTGTCGGAGACAGCGCGGCTGCGCATCGTGAGCTTTCTCCCGTACAAGACCATCCTAGCGTTGAGGATCGTCTCCAGCAGGTGGTTCGGCGTTGAGCGATGACTTCCTCGGGATCCACATCTTCTCCGCGCAGTGGTCGCAGTGCCCGTTCGGCTTCGTCCTCGGCTTCCACCTCCACTCCGTCCAAGTACGGTTGCTGGCTAACAAGCTGGACCAGCGCGGCCGGGGCCCAGGCTACCGCCTTATCAGCTTCATCATCTGCGTCGATGACGCCCTGATGCGTCCCGACGGCTTGGCGTTCCTCCTCGACTACGCCGCCGACTGCGAACAGCGAAGTCGAAGACGTCACCGTCGGCGCGCGGCGCGTGCCTTTGGTGTTCTCGTACAGCTTCCAGCGGGCAAGCCATCGTCTCGTGCGCTTGAGGCTCCGCGACGTGCGCATTGACAGGATCCTTCATCTGGAGCCCCGCTTCAACCCCACGCTCGAGGCCATCCGCATCGACTCCACCGACCTCGACGACGACGGCCTCAACTGGATGCTCCTCTCGTGCCCCAGCCTCTGCGTCCTCGACCTCCGCCGATGCCGCGGCATCAACCGCGTCTATGTCACGGTGGCAAGTGCACGCCTGGTGAGCCTAACCGTCGCTGAGTGCCCCGAGGTCACTAGTATCATCGTCAGAACCTCCATAGTGTTAGCAAATAATGCGAAAACAAGATCAAACACGAGACACGATTTTTACGTGGAAAACCCTTGCGGGAAAAAACCACGAGCGACAATCGGCGATCTTCACTATGATGAGAGAGTTACAACGCAGGGAATACAATGAGCTCTCTTGCTCTTCCCGTGCGGCTTACAAGATGTATATATATGGTGGACTAAACAGACTGCAGTCAAATACGGAAACAAATCCGCTAAACACATAACCCGAACCGTGGGCCCTCCAGGCGTCCCCACCAGACACACATTAATAATTTAGATCATATCCAACAAACTACACCTTGAGACGAATTCCATCTTGCAGTGAATGAAGTATCATCAATGAACTCACTTCAATAATAAATAATCACCGACGCCAAAAGTCACTAGGACTTAAACTTTAATCCCAACCAAGCTTGAGCATAGCTCAAACTTAGCTGTAGGAACAAGCTTAGTCATCATATCAGCGGGATTGTCATGAGTATGAATCTTGCGTACTTTAATAACACCACCTCAAGCAATAACATCTCGAATAAAATGATACCTGATGTCAATGTGCTTTGTTCTCTCATGAACCATTTGATCTTTAGTAAGGCAAATAGCACTTTGACTATCACAATGTATAGTAACGCAAGAAGAAATCCTGCAAAGTTCAGAGTATAAACCTCAACCAAATAGCTTCTTTAGCAAATTCAGAAACAACCATATATTCAGCCTCAGTAGTGGACAAAGCAACAGTAGCCTGTAAACGTGCTTTCGAACTCACAGCACAACCACCAATGGTGAAAACATAACCTATGAGAGACCTCCTAGTACCCAGATCACCAGCATAATCAGAATCAACATAACCAACAAGTCCACATGTAGATTTCTCAAACCGCAAACAAGCATTAGAAGTACCACGCAGATATCTAAAAATCCACTGAACTCCATTGCAATGCTCTTTACCAGGATTAGCCATGTATCTACTGACAACACTCATTGCATGAGCTAAATCAGGATGAGAACAGACCATGGCATACATAAGTGAACCAATAGCACTTGAATATGGAACTTTAAACATGTACTTAATATCGTCATCTGAAGCTGGACATAAATCTAAGGACAATTTAAAATGTGGAGCTAACGGAGTACTCACTGGTTTTGCATCTTGCATATTAAAACGACGAAGAACCTTCTCAATATAACCTCGCCGACTGAGGTATAACACACCAGATTTTCTATCTCTGATAATTTTCACACCAAGAATTTTCTTGGCTGCACCAAGATTCTTCGTCTCAAATTCTAAATTCAATTGTGCCTTCATCTTAGCTATTTCTGATTTATCTTTTGCAGCAATCAGCATATCATCAACATAAAGAAGCAAATAAATAGATGAATCGTTAACTGTCTTCAAATAGAAACAATTATCATAATGAGACCGCTTAAAACCATGGGTGTTATGAATTGCGATGCGAGTGGAAAGGAATTGCGGGGATTTTGGGCTGATTTGTGGAGAATTAGGGTTGAGAGCTACAGTACCCGTGGGTACTGTTCACACCTAGGGTTGTGGCGGCGGCTAGGGTTGGAGGGGCGCAGGGAACGCCGGCCGCGGGGCTTCGCCCACGGCCGGCAAGAGAGAAGGGTTTTCCTTCTAATCTCTCGCTTGCTTTGATTGATACATCTCCCCTCCTTATAAAGAGAGGATTCCTTGACCCCTAAGTAAGGACTCGATCTTATCCCTAAACCTAACCCTAATGGGCCTGCCGAGCCGGCCTATTAGACCCGGCCCATTAGTCACCTGACACCTGACATTACCCCGCCCTTTTCCGAGCAGCTCGTCCTCGAGCTGCAGCATGGGCACCTTGACAATGACTCGACTCCACACAAACCTATGACCTAAAAATAAGCCTTTTACATCTCGGCTTATTTGATTATTCTTAATCTGAAATAGACTCGGACTTTTTATTGTGTGACTCCCTGACGGTAGGCACTATCCGCATGACGAAGTTGCATGTGTACGACCACCTGGATCCCATGGAGACCATCTGAACGAGAGGGGCGCAGGGGCACAGCCACCTGGAAGCAGTCGCAACGAAGACCGACGGAGACGTCCTCGTGGTGGTCGGAGACGGAAAGCTGAGGCTCTAGGCAGTGCGTCCCCACTGGTGACAAGGAGGAACACACCTCCCCTACCACCGTCCCCGCAGAGTTGGAGTACGCCGTCTGCGGGAAAAACACCATGCGCACCCTTGGACACAGCAGCGGATCGACACAATTGCTGGCAGCCATCGAGCGAGTCGAGGTCGCATCCCTCTGCATCAAAGGCGAAGGCGACCGCCGCCAAGGCTGCCTCCCGATCCCGCATCTGCTTGTGCGCCGTTTGTAGCCGCTGTCGCGCTGGGAAGCCGCGCGCCGCCTCCTGCAGCCGCAACGTCACCTGAAGTTGTGCTGCCGTGGTCACCGCCTTTGCGCAGTGACGAACAGCTTGAAGGAACTGCGACGGGGTGTGGGGCTGAATCAGCTGCAGATCGAGTAGCCGCCCCACCCGTCGGCGCGCGAGGAGGCCTCGCGTCGCAGCTTGTAGTCGCACCACCGCCGATGCCTGGCGCGCAAGCATCTGTTGTTGTGCCATCATGGTGTCCACCTTCACACGGCGAAGCACATCTTGAAGGAATTGCGACGGGGTGCGGGCCTGAATTTGCTGCAAATCGAGCACCCGCCGCACCCGCCGGCGGGCCAGGAGGCCGCGGGCTGCCGCCTGCAGCCGTACCGCTGCGGACACCTGACAGGTAAGCCTCCTCTTCTTCGCCGTCTCTGTTGTGGCAGCCGTCCGCAGCGTGACCTCCTGCCGCATCCTCTCGATATTGGCCTCCATCCGGGAAAATATTTCCCCTAGCGTAGCTTACTGCGCGGTGGTGAACACCGGCGGAGCTGCGCAGAATTGGGTCGGTGGCGCTACGGGCAAGGGTGCCACGGGAGCTGTGGCGGCGTTGAACACCGGCGGAGCAGTGGAGAACAGGGCCGGCGCAACCCAGGGATGTTCGCCGAGTGGCATGGAGATGGGCATGGCGGCGTAGAATCCAGCCATGGTTTTTGATACCAAATTGTTATGAATTGCGATGCGAGTGGAAAGGAATTGCGGGGATTTGGGGATGATTTGTGGAGAATTAGGGTTGAGAGCTACAGTACTCGCAGTGCTACAGTACCCGGGGCACTGTTCATGCCTAGGGTTGTGGCGGCGGCTAGGGTTGGAGGGGCGCAGGGAACGCCGGCCGCGGGGCTCCGCCCATGGCCGGTAAGAGAGAAGGATTTTCCTTCTAATCTCTCGCTTGCTTTGATTGATACATCTCCCCTCCTTATAAAGAGAGGATTCCTTGACCCCTAAGTAAGGACTCGATCTTGTCCCTAAACCTAACCCTATTGGGCCTGCCGAGCCGGCCTATTAGAACCGGCCATTAGTCACCTGACACCTGACATTGGCGCGCAAGCATCTGCTGCTGCGCCGTCCTGGTGTCCACCTTCGCACGGCGAAGCACAGCTTGAAGGAATTGCGACGGGGTGCGGGCCTGAATCTACTACAAATCGAGCACCCGCCGCACCCACCGGCGTGCCAGGAGGCCGCGGGCTGCCGCTTGCAGCCGTACCGCCGCGGACACCTGACAGGTAAGCCTCTTCTTCGCCGTCTTCTTTGTGGCAGCCGTCCGCAGTGTGACCTCCTGGATTACCTGCCGCATCCTCTCGATATTGGCCTCCATCCGGGAAAATATTTCCCCTAGCGTAGCATACTACGCGATGGTGAACACCGACGGAGCTGCGCAGAATTGGGTCGGTGGCGCTACGGGCAAGGGTGATACGGGAGCTGTGGCGGTGTTGAACACCGGCGGAGCAGCGGGGAACAGGGCCGGCGCAGCCCAGGGATGTTCGCCGAGCGGCATGGACATGGGCACGGTGGCGTAGAATCCAGCCATGGTCTCTGATACCAAATTGTTATGAATTGCGATGCGAGTGGAAAGGAATTGCGGGGATTTGGGGCTGATTTGTGGAGAATTAGGGTTGAGAGCAACAGTACCCGTGGGTACTGTTCACGTCTAGCGTTGTGGTGGCGGCTAGGGTTGGAGGGGCGCAGGGAACGCCGGCCGTGGGGCTTCGCCCACGGCCGATAAGAGAGAAGGGTTTTCCTTCTAATCTCTCGCTTGCTTTGATTGATACATCTCCCCTCCTTATAAAGAGAGGATTCCTTGACCCCTAAGTAAGGACTCGATCTTATCCCTAAACCTAACCCTAATAGGCCTGCCGAGCCGGCCTATTAGACCCGGCCCATTAGTCACCTGACACCTGACATTGGCGCGCAAGCATCAGCTGCTGCGCTGTCCTGGTGTCCACCTTCGCACGGCGAAGAACAGCTTGAAGGAATTGCGATGGGGTGCGGGCCTGAATCTACTACAAATCGAGCACCTGCCGCACCCACCGGCGTGCCAGGAGGCCGCGGGCTGCCGCTTGCAGTCGTACCGCCGCGGACACCTGACAGGTAAGCCTCTTCTTCGCCGTCTTCGTTGTGGCAGCCGTCCGCAGTGTGACCTCCTGGATTACCTGCCGCATCCTCTCGATATTGGCCTCCATCCGGGAAAATATTTCTCCTAGCGTAGCATACTACGCGATGGTGAACACCGACGGAGCTGCGCAGAATTGGGTCGGTGGTGCTACGGGCAAGGGTGATACGGGAGCTGTGGCGGTGTTGAACACCGGCGGAGCAGCGGGGAACAGGGCCGGCGCAGCCCAGGGATGTTCGCCGAGCCGCATGGACATGGGCACGGTGGCGTAGAATCCAGCCATGGTCTCTGATACCAAATTGTTATGAATTGCGATGCGAGTGGAAAGGAATTGCGGGGATTTGGGGCTGATTTGTGGAGAATTAGGGTTGAGAGCTACAGTACCCGTGGGTACTGTTCGCGTCTAGGGTTGTGGCGGCGGCTAGGGTTGGAGGGGCGTAGGGAACGCCGGCCGTGGGGCTTCGCCCACGGCCGATAAGAGAGAAGGGTTTTCCTTCTAATCTCTCGCTTGCTTTGATTGATACATCTCCCCTCCTTATAAAGAGAGGATTCCTTGACCCCTAAGTAAGGACTCGATCTTATCCCTAAACCTAACCCTAATAGGCCTGCCGAGCCGGCCTATTAGACCCGGCCCATTAGTCACCTGACACCTGACAATGAGAGATCATAAAGGAGTCAAATCTCCTATACCATTGCCTAGGAGATTATTTCAAGCCATAAAGAGATTTCTTCAATCTACAAACAAGGTTTTCTTTTCCAGGAACAACAAAACCTTCAGGTTGGTCCATATAAATGACTTCCCCATGCAAGAAAGCAGTTTTGACATCTAACTGCTCCAACTCATAATCATGCATAGCAACAATACTCAACAAAGTACGAATGGAACTATGCTTCACAACTGGGGAAAAACATCATTAAAGTCAATACCTGGAATTTGGCTATAGCCTTTACAACCAACCTTGCTTTATATCTTTCTTCCTTTCTCTTGAAAATCCATTTGCAACGAACGGCCTTTTTACCCTTGGGTAATTGCACTAAATCCCAAGTACCATTCTTTTCAAGAGACTTCATCTCATCATGCATAGCGGCCATCCAATTGTTGCCATCAACAGAAATAATAGCCTCAGAATAATTAGAAGGCTCAACACCTTCAATCTCTTCTGCAATACTTAAAGCATAAGCAACATTGCATTCTTCAATCAACCTTTTTCATGGCTTAGGTCCCCTTCTAGGCCTATCATTAGCAATTGAATGTTGTGGAGGCTGCACAACTAGAGAAGAATGCTCAACAATAGATGGATCATCAACAATTGGAGAATCATCAACAATAGGTGCATCTTAGACAGCAACATTATCATTATCTAGTGTACTATCAACATCAATAAAATGCTCCACCTGCACACTTAGAATTTTGCTGAACAGGAGCACTAGTAGAAGGGTTGTCAGGTAACATAGCAGATTCATTAAAGATAATATTCCTGCTAATCACAACCTTACAAGTTTGTGGATTCCACAATTTAAACTCTCAATTTACCATTATCAACGTGAGCATAAGCAGTACAACCAAAAACTCTCAATTGCGAATAATCAGCTGGAGAACCATACCATACCTCAGTTGGAGTTTTCTTATCTATAGCAATACTGGGTGAACGATTAATCAAATAGCAAGCAGTGGAAGCAACTTCAGCCCAAAAACACCTATTCAAACCAGAATTAGACAACATGCAACGGGCCTTAGAGATGATAGTCCTGTTCATATGCTCAGCTACACCATTCTGTTGGGGTGTATAAGGAATAATGTAGTGCCTAACAATGCCTTCAGATTTGCAATATGACTTAAATTCACGAGAACAGAATTCCATCCCATTATCAGTACGAAGTTTTTTAACCTTCTTTTCAGTTTGGTTTTCAACCATAATCTTCCACTCTTTAAATGCTGAAAATGCTTCTGATTTATCTTTCAAGAAATATGGCCATACCTTTCTAGAATAATCATCAATAATGGTCAACATATAACGAGCACCACCAAGAGAAGGCTTGCGAGATGGTCCCCATAAATCAGAATGCACATAATCAAGAATACCTTTACTTGAATGAGTAGCGGTATTAAACTTCACCCTCTTGTGTTTGCCAAATACACAATGCTCACAGAAATCTAACTTGCTGATGCTATGCCCATCGAGAAGTCCTCTCTTACTCAGCACTGCCAAGCTGAAGGACCGAACTGGCGACCAGAGAGGGGGGGAGTGAATGGGAGCCGATAAAAATTCTTCTCGAAGGAGATGACTTCTCCAACAAGATGAACTCGGTCAGATATCCAAAATCACACGCTCCGCACACAACCTTCCGTTTGACAAAACCACGTAGCCACTGGAGTGATACTGGTCCTAGGAACAAATACTACCTGCAGGCACAGCTTCTACACACACACGGCAGCGGAAACAACTCAGAAGCTGTCTGCCTGGAGGGGGCGGTTAGACCGGGTACAGGGGACGGTTAGACCGCCTCCACCTGGTAACCAAGAAATCCTCCGAAACACCTCTTCCGAGCTCCAAAACTCTCCACAGTTTCACCCACTAAATTCTCTGGTCAAAGCCAAGCTAGCTACCAGAAAATATTGGCGAAAATCAAAACTCCACCCAAGAGGCCTAGGGCGGTTAGACCGGCTCACGGGGGCGGTCTAACCTCCTGTACCCAGCAACGAACTCAAGGCAAGAACTCCTAGCAAACTGCGTCGAAACGAACCAAGATTTCACCTGAACGCTCCTCTGATCAAGGCGAACGAACTCACAGAGGAAAATCTAGCAAAACCCAAACTTTCACCTGGAAGGTCCAGGGCGGTTAGACCGCCCCCTATAGCGGTTAGACCGCCCCTCCCAGAAAACCTGGCCGCGGGTCAAACCTCAACTTCCCATCGCCCGATCTCCCGATTCACCCCACGGATTGCAGCGAAACTTCGGGGATACCTGGGTTACCTTCTGGGCAACCTCTCCACCAAAGAAATTGTCCCGAAACGCTCTCAATCAAAGGGAATCGCGGATCTTGGCCCTCTAGGTCATGAACTCGAGCAACTTGAAAAACCACCAAATCGAGGTCGATTCAAGGGAGTTCTTGGGGCAAAGTCACCAGCCAAAGAGGCACAAGGTCCTCATACGTGACACCCAACAAGAATCCCGCAAGAAATCACCCTCAAAACTCCGTCACGAAAATCACAAGAAAGAGCTCCGAAAATCACCAAAAAGACAAATGGGAGAGGCAACACAAGGCCTTGAGGAACCACGTCGAATCATCTATACATACCATGAAGGTTCATACAAGGTCTAGCTTGCCACCCGGTCATCCATCCCTCTCTCAAGATCTCACCGTGAAGCTCTCAAGCTAGTCCTAGAAATTCCTAAGGAAAATAGGAAGGGAAAATAGCAAAGGGAAATGAACTAGGGTTCCAAGAGTTGGCTGCCATCCCACAACTCAAGTGTTTATATGGGGGCAACCAAAAGACTAAACTACCCTTACTAGCAACTAGGGATACAAGCCCCTCAAGGGCAAATTTGGAAGTCTTCAGTTCAGCACCATCGGACGGATGCCCAGCGACCGCAAACTTGCTTAGCCTCGACGCAAGCCTTGCGATCCCGACGCGTGTCCTCCGCTTCGAAGTTTCTCGGTGGCTGCGAACCGGGCGGTCAGACCGCCCCCCTGGGCGGTTAGACTGGCCCAGGCGGTCTGACCGCCCCTCCTGGGCGGTTGAACCGGCCTGGGTGGCCGCACTCCCTCGTCGAGTCTTTGGCCTCGGTTTTGTGGCTCAACCGAGTAACCCAGTGGTTTTCTGGTGAACCACTGCAAACCCCGCGAACTCGGTGTAGCCTCCGCCAATCACCACTCATGACTCGGCTCCCACGTCGTCCCGGCTCGACCTTGGTTTTGAGGCTCAACCAAGAAACCGTCCACGACTTCGTCTTGCTGTTCTTGCCACCATGCGGCCCGCACTTGACCCCGCTGGCCACCAGGTCCCTCGAACCAAGCCTACTTGTCTTCTCCACACCTGGAGGCCTACCCGGCAATGACCTTTCACGCTTGTTCTTCACCTGCACCAACACCAGTCAAGCCGCAA
This sequence comes from Cenchrus fungigraminus, assembly GCA_036936925.1. Lineage (NCBI taxonomy): Eukaryota > Viridiplantae > Streptophyta > Magnoliopsida > Poales > Poaceae > Cenchrus > Cenchrus fungigraminus. The sequence goes on along the minus strand of CM072776.1, from coordinate 57,798,957 downwards.
CCTGCACCTGTAATACTTAGCCAAGAGTCAGTCCACACAACGTTGTCAATCACTCATCACACCAGGAAGCAACCATCCACCGGTCCTCGAACCACACAGGCTCTCACAAGCCAAGCTCACTCATATGCCCGAGACGCATATGCCAAAGATTACTAGCATCAGAAGTAGATAATAAATTAGAAATTACAGCAGCATCACCTGTAATTGTAGTACGTCGAAGACTGTACAAATTGGCAGATTTCAAATCACCCCTCATAACAATAAGAGAACCTTTTGACACTTTCAAAACTCCATCTCCACCGGAGTACTTGTACCCTTTGCCATCAAGAGTACTCAAAGAAATAAGATTCTTACTCATATCTGGAATATGCCTCACATCTGTCAAAGTTCTGATAATATCATCATGCATCTTAATCTGAACAGATCCAATGCCAATAATCTGATGTGCACTATCATCACCCATTTTAACAGAACCACCTTGGACAGAATCATAAGTGATGAACCAATCTCTATTAATGCGTATATGAAAGGAAGCAGCGGAATCAAGAATCCATTCATCACCATTATTTGCACATCCAGCAAAAGCAACAAGAACCTCGGAACGATCTGAACTACTATCAGTAGCAGCAACAGAAGCATTACCTTCATCAGATTTACTTTTCGGTCTATATGTGTCAGTTCTCTTTTCCTTGTTCTTCAATTTGTAACACTCAGAAATAAAATGAGTGTCCTTGTTGCAATATCTGCAAAATTTCTTATCATCCTTGCCTCTAGACTTTGAACGGCCCCTAAAGCCATTCGAGCTCTTACCTCTATAACCATCACATGATTTATTTTGTGTCCTGCCACGAACAGACAAAGCTTCTCCATTGGAAGCGGAACCTTCAGAAGACACCATTTGTTTCATCTTTTCCTTAGCTTGCAAAGCCTCATAAACTTCATCCATGGTTAGTGTATCATGACTATACAATATGGTATCTCTGAAGTTTGCAAATGAACTAGGCAGTGAGCACAAAAGAATAAGACCCAAATCCCCATCATCATATTTTACCTCCATAGACTTTAGGTCAACAACGATCTCCTTAAAGATCGAAAGATGGTCAAGCACAGAGCCACCTTCTTGCAACTTGTGCGTATATAACTTCATCTTCATATGCATCTTGCTTGTCAAATCTTTTGACATGCAAATTGACTCCAACTTGAGCTATAAAGTAGCAGCGGTTTTCTCCTGCAAAACCTCTTACAAAATATTGTTTGAAAGATGAAGATGAATATGAGACAAGGCCTTACGATCTTTCTTCTTCTCATCATCAGTCCAAGTCTTTGAATCCTTGTTCCCGAATTTATCAAGCACATCATCCAAATCAGCCTGCGCTAAAACAGCTCTCATCTTGACTTGCCATAGAGCGAACCTTGTATCTCGATCCAACAATGGAATATCATACTTCATAGTAGCCATTAGGAAGAAATAACCAGGAGGAAATAAATCTGCAGTAAATATTCTAGGTATGAAACTGTGTAACCCTAGCACAAAACCTGCAGCCTCGATCTTCTGGTAGCCTTTCCTGTGTGCGCGTAGCAAATCTCCTCAAATTTGATCACGGAGACAAAAAACAACGGAGCAGTACTCCACTCGATCCACGTGCACAACAGGAACTCCTTTTCTTGCCTTTGGATGCAGACGCAGCTGCCTTTTGTAGATGCAAATCAACACGGCGAATTCGACTCCGCTTCGGGCAGCAACTCCCCACGCGTGTCGATGGAACGGCCGACGTTTCATGCGTCGGACTCCGCCTCGTGGCCGAGGCAGCGTTGCGCCGGTGGATGACGCGCAACAGCAACTCGACGAATCGCAGGTTTCTGCGACGAAAACGGCGGCGGCGGCGACGAACAGGGTAGGAAACTTTTTTTTTCAATTGATTCTGGTACCAAGCTCTTGATACCACTTGTTAGTAATAATGCGAAAACAAGACACGATTATTACGTGAAAAACCCTTACGGGAAAAAATCACGGACGCCAATCGGCGATCTTCACTATGATGAGAGAGTTACAACGCAGGAAATACAATGAGCTCTCTTGCTCTTCCGGTGCGGCTTACAAGATGTATATATATGGTAGACTAAACAGACTGCAGTCAAATACGAAAACAAATCCGCTAAACACATAACCCGAACCGTGAGCCCTCCAGACATCCCACCAGACACACGTTAAGAATTCGGAGCATATCCAACACATAGGCCTCCGTTCCCTCCGAGGCGACTACCTCAGGTTCGTGGCCCTCCCTCACACCTGCTTCGGGGACCTCTACCTCTCCTTCCCGATGAAGGGCATTGGCTACCCGTTGTACCAATGGATCGATGCGCTCCCAAATCTCTCCAACCTCACCGTCCTCACCGTATGCAGCAATGTTCTCTGGGTTTGTGTCTGTCTTCACTCCATCAGATTCCATTTTTGGTTGTGCCATCACAATGCACCATCTGACAGAGTCTAATTTCTTGTTACTTTTGCTGGGGAAAAATCTGTAGATCGTGTCTGTCTTGCGTTCCAGGGAAAATCTCCAGCCCAAGTTGGCCAAGTTGAGCAACCTGCAAAATCTGAGAGAGCTGCAGCTGCTCATGTATGCAATGAGGACCGGCATGCTCTCCGACATTTATGGATTCCTCAGGATGTGCCGCTGTTCTCAGCTGAGGAAGCTCTTTGTTGAGGTCACTACTTGTTACACGCTTGTGAAATGCAGTAGTACTAGTAACTCTGTCGTCTTATTTGTGTTGTGTGCATATTCCCTTGTCCCTTCTATGTTTCTGACCGATTACATTGTGATTTGTGCTCTGAGCTCCCAAGATCCATAATGGATTCCTTCATGGATGCTGTCAGTGACTTGGCCGAGGAGCCCATGGATGTGTTCGAAAACCTTGTGATTGAAGGGATTAGGGGGGCTATGCTAGCACAAACAAAATTTTCCCCGCAAAACAGGAACTGCTGCTGTCAGAGATCACGGGATTACCACTAGACGCGCAGTTGCAGCGGAACCGTCTCGATGAAGACGAACGCGTCGAGGTAGCAGGTAGTGCAGTTGCTCACGTCCACCTTGTCCTTCACGTCCGGTTCGTCCTTGTGCTCCAAACGTAGCACCTCCAAGGTATCCACACGTACGGGGAAGGAACGCCGATCGTAGATGTACTAGCACCTCACGAACGATCACGAACTGGAGGATATAGATGGAGGAGGGGCTGCAGAAATCACTATTCACCCACGGTTACTGTTCACCGCGGGTTACTGTAGCGGCGCGGGCTACTGTAGCGCCGCGGCTACTGTAGCAAATAGGTGATTAGGGTTTTCCTCTCTCCCCACCTTTGTATATATAGAGGTCACTAATGGGCCTTTCAACCTTTGCGGCCCATTAAGACTCTAGTACCCTAATGGATCAAATCCATCAAGCCCATTAGTGGATCAAATCCAATTGGCTCTAGGGCATATATCCAACAGTCTCCCACTTACACTAGAGACAATCACATATGCAAGCTTTCTAATGTTCCAAACTCCTTAAGTGTGTGACCCTATAGGTTCACGCACACATAGACATGGCCCGAGTACTCCTACTCGACCAATAGTTGATAGCGGCCTCTAGCAAGACGTGTCAACTCCTATGCATACGTAAAGATCTTATCAGACGAACCACATATCGTTTCATACATGCTATTCCCTTTGCCTCACGATATTTGGTCTAGCTCCAAGCTGACCTCTCTTTCTCGACACTGTGATTCAGATCCTTTAAAGGGGGTTAACTCTTAACCCAGCACGGCCATGCATTTCTTGATCCGGTCACTCGAGGGGCCCAGAGATATCTCTCTCAAGTAGAGAGGGGCAAATTCCATCTTGATTGACCATGCCTCACAGCATGCTTCCTGACAAACCCGAAAGCCACCTTTATAACTACCCAGTTACGGAGTAGCGGTTGATAGCCCCTAAGTAGGTCAATTCACATCTTGAGTACATGCGACAATCTCAAGTCTAAGGACATAGCGTATGCGTTGTGTAAACAGAGAACTATATAACAAAGTCTCAAATTGGGTCAGTCCAGCCCCATGTCATACATGTGCCCACATTATTAGTTATACATCTCCATGTTCATGACTTGTGAAACATAGTCATCAACTAATTCATGTGCTAGTCATTAACTCATACTAGGGACAACTTTTGAATAACCATACAAGTAAAAGAGTTTCACAAACAATTCACATAATTGCCAATCAAATACAAGTCGTCTTTCATGGATATTCAAATAAAAGAACAAAGTGTCATGGATATAATGAAATATAATCATCTCTATGATACCTTATAAGACATATTTCTAACATTCTTCCACGTGCACTTGAGCTAATCTAGAATGTATCTAATACCCATAGCTCTTATGTGCGCCTCATGCTTAGGCTGTGGAAGGGGTTTTGTCAAAGGATCTGCAACATTCAAATCCGTGTGTACTTTGCATATCTTGATATCACCTCGTCTAACGATCTCTCGTATCAGATGAAATTTCCGCAGTACATGTTTATTCTTTTGGTGGTTCCTTGGCTCCTTCGCTTGCGCAATAGCCCCATTGTTGTCACAATAAAGATCCAATGGGCTAGAGACACTCGGAAACACACCAAGTTCAGAAAGGAACTTCCTTATCCAAACACCCTCCTTTGCAGCTTCCGAAGCCGCGATGTATTCGGCTTCTGTTGTAGAATCAGCCACTGTCTCCTGCTTGGAACTCTTCCAGCTCACAGCTCCACCGTTTATCGTAAATACGTATCCTGATTGCGACTTTGAATCGTCTTGGTCAGTTTGGAAACTAGCATCGGTGTAACCCGTTACAACGAGCTCCTCCTCACCACCATAGACTAGGAACATGCCTTTAGTCCTTCTTAAGTACTTAAAAACATTTTTAATCGCTGTCCAGTGACCCTCACCTGGATCAGATTGGTATCTGCTTGTAACACTGTGTGCATACGAAATATCTGGACGTGTACATATCATTGCATACATAATAGATCCGATGGCCGAAGCATACGGTATTCTACTCATGCGTTCCCGCTCATCAGTTGTCGAAGGATACTGAGTCTTGCTAAGATGTATGCCATGTGACATAGGCAAGAACCCTTTCTTCGCCTCTTCCATGTTGAACCTTTTCAACACTTTATCAATGTAAGTGTCTTGGCTTAATCCTATAAGCCTTTTTGATCTATCTCTATAGATTTTGATGCCCAAAATGTATGCCGTCTCACCTAAGTCCTTCATCAAAAAACTATTTTTCAATGAGGTCTTAGCGGCCTCAAGCATAGGAATGTCATTTCCAATCAGCAATATGTCATCCACATACAAGATTAGAAATACTACAGAGCTCCCACTTGCCTTCTTGTAAACACAAGGCTCTTCTTCACTCTGAATGAAGCCAAACCCTTTGACCACTTCATCAAAGCGAAGGTTCTAACTCCGAGATGCCTGCTTCAATCCATAAATGGACTTTTGAAGTTTGCACACCTTTCTAGCATTGGTTGGATCAACAAATTCCTCGGGTTGTGTCATATACACATCCTCAGTCAGATTTCCATTTAGGAAAGCTGTTTTGACATCCATCTGCCATATCTCATAATCGAAATATGCAGCTATAGCTAGAATGATCCGAATAGATTTAAGCATCGCTACGGGTGAGAATGTCTCGTCGTAGTCTACTCCTTGAACTTGTCGAAAACCTTTTGCAACAAGTCGAGCTTTATGGATGTGAACATTTCTATCCATGTCTCTCTTCTTCTTATAGATCCATTTGCACTCTTTGGGTTTAACACCATCTAGCGGGTCAACCAAGTTCCAAACTTGATTGTCATCCATGGAATCTATTTCGGATCTCATGGCACTTTGCCATTTCTCGGAATCTGGGTCCATCATTGCTTCCGCATATGTCATAGGTTCATCATTGTCTAACAATAATATGTCGCGCTCTCCCGTGATCATGAGATTGAGCTTATCAGTTGCACGACGTGCCCTTTCAGACCTTCGTGGTTGTGGTGGTGCTTCTCTTGCCACGGGCATCTCAACTCGTTCAGCTACATTAGCATCACTTATGAAATCTTGGCCAAGCGGCTCATCTTGAACTTCTTCAAGATACACCTTCTGTCTACATTTTTCTCTTTTAAGAAACTCTTTCTCTAAGAAAACACCGTTCCGGGCGACAAACACTTTGCCTTCTGACCGGTTGTAGAAATAATATCCCAAGGTTTCCTTTGGATATCCCACGAATATGCACTTGTCCGATTTAGGTATTAATTTATCTGATTGAAGTTTCTTCACATAAACCTCACAACCCCAAATTTTCAGAAAAGACAAACTGGGAGTCTTACCAGTCCACATCTCATATGGTGTCTTAACTACGGACTTAGAAGGTACCCTATTTAAAGTGAAAGCTGCGGTTTCTAGAGCATAACCCCAAAATGATAATGGTAGGTCCGACTGCCTCATCATTGATCGGACCATTTTCAACAAGGTTCGATTACGTCGCTCGGATACACCGTTTCTTTGAGGTGTTCCAGGTGGCGTAAGTTGTGGAACAATTCCGCAACTCTTTAGATGACTGTTAAACTCATGGTTCAAATACTCACCTCCACGATCAGATCGCAAGGTCTTGATTTTCTTGCTACGTTGATTTTCTACTTCACTCTGAAATTCTTTGAACTTTTCAAAAGTTTCAGACTTGTGCTTCATTAAATAGACATAACCATATCTACTTAAATCATCAGTGAACGTTATGAAGTATTGGTATCCACCTCTAGCTGTCGTACTCATTGGTCCGCACACATCCGTATGTATGAGTTCCAGTAAGTCTGAGGCTCTCTCAGGAAAACCTGAGAAAGACATCTTGGTCATCTTGCCTAGCAAACAAGCTTCACATGTCTCGTAGGATTCAAAATCAAACGAAGTTAAAAGTCCATCGTCATGGAGCTTCTTCATGCGCTTTTCACTGATGTGACCCAAACGACAATGCCATATGTAGGTAGGACTCAAATCATTAGGTCGAGACCTTTTAGCACTTATGTTACAGATAGGTGAATCATCAAGATTTAAAACAAATAAGCCATTCACAATAGATGCACAAGCCACAAACATATTATCCTTAGAGATCACACAACCATTGTTTTCACTCGCAAATGAATAACCATCCTTCATCAAACATGAAGGGGTTAAAATGTTTCGACTCAAACTAGGAACAAAATAACAATTATTCAACTCCGTAATAAATCCTGATGGGAGGTGGAGTTGCATCGTCCCGACGGTCAACACAGCAACTCTTGCATTATTGCCCACGCGGAAATCAACTTCTCATCTTTCAACGCTTCTACTTCTTATTATTCCCTGTGTCGAATTGCAAATGTGAGCAACCGATCCGGTATCAAATACCCAAGAATTAATAACAGTATCAGCGAGGAAAATATGATCTGTAACGTAAACATGAAGTGTACCTGAAGTGGAAGTACCCTTACTTCCCTTATTCTTCAAAGAAGCTAGGTACAGCTTGCAGTTTCTTTTCCAATGACCAATTTCCTTACAATGAAAACACTCAGCATTGGCAGCTGGACTAGCCTTGGGTGCCTGGTTTGGCATGGGGATCTTATCCTTGGCCTTGCCTTTCTTCTTCCAAGATTTACCCTTCCTTTTAAAGGTCGGCTTATTTTGGATCGCCATCACATGACTGCTGCCAGCGCCTTTCTTGATGTCACTCTCTGCTGTCTTTAGCATACCACATAGTTCATTCAAGCCCTTCTCCGCCCCATGCATATGGTAGTTCGAGATGAAGTTCCCATAGCTAGGCGGAAGAGACGTGAGAATGAAGTCAGTGGACAACTCCTTGCCCAGTGGGAAGCCTAGCTTCTCCAACCTCTGAACGTAACCAACCATTTTGATTACATGTGGTCCTACTGGCGCGCCTTCTGCCAATTTGCACTCCACAAAGGCTTTAGAGACATTGAACCTTTCAGTCCTAGCCTGTGTGACGAACATATCATTGAGTGCCACGACCATATCGTGCACATGGACTGACTCAAACTGCATTTGCAAGTCAGGTTCCATACACGCAAGCATAAGGCAGCCCACTTCAAGATCGACATCCCATGCCTTCTTGTAAGCATTCCTTTCAGCGAGTGTTGCATTTTCATCAGGCTCCTCGGGTAAAGGGGTGTCTAGAACCTCTTCCTTTTTCTCAGCCTTGAGAATAATTCTAAGGTTACGGATCCAATCCGTATAGTTCGTTCCATTCGACTTGTCCTTCTCAAGGATTGTACGCAAAGAAAATTCCTTACTAGGTGCCATCTACAACAAAATAATAAATGCAAAATACTAAGACAAAATATCCATGACTGAGTAAAATAAAAGAATTTACTCCCACTAAAATCAATATCCCCACATTGATACTTAGTGATTCAGAATCCACAACTAACAAGTCTACTAGTGAGCTTTTGCGTCACCGCTAGTAAACAAGGTAGATCGGTAAGCAACTCTTTGCTAATCATATCACATATGACTCCTGTTGTTGGGTGACATCTCTATGTCTAGGCTCCCAACCTTTATGCCCCAAAGTCCTTAACCGTTAAGATGACTTTGATAAGCAAACCAACACTTATGCGTGTAAGTATCCGATACAAACCCGTCTAGTCAAGGAAAACTAGTGGCACCCTAATTTCATAGACCCACCACTAATTGTACGAGACGTGGGACGGTGGCAAGTGTTGGGAGGGCATGTTAACTTAAAATTCCAAAGGGATCGTTCTACTCGTAACATCACACGCAAGAAAAATAACATTGTCGCATGTAAAAGTAGAACGGTAAGAACGACATTCACACAGTTGTAACACGGTATGGCCTATTGTCACATGGTGATCTCCATCTCCATTGACTTGTACATCATGTTGATCTCCATCTCCATGATCTATCTAACGCGTGCTAGTAATGAAAGTTACACAATCGCGTATTAGATCATCACAAATTGGTACGCAGACCATTACATTAATTTTGACAATACATGTGGCTCCAGCCGTATTGCCGTACGCGTGACACGCAGGTCACGAAAAAATTACACACATGCATCACATACACATATAGGCCATACCGATCACAAAAACTGCAAAACAGATTATCGCAATTCCGACGTCCAAACTTAAAACGCCCGAAAACCCATCTTGCAAGCCGAATTTGGCAAAACTAATTTCGCCGAGACCAGCAAAGCTGGTTTATCACATGTGTAAAATTTTCTGTAGATCAATTTTCGTATAGAAAACGTCTTCATCCGAGTTAACCACGAAAAGTTATGACTGTTTTACCGAACAACATGTTTTCTGATTTTACCGGGCCGGTAGCAGATCCAATCTGCCGCCGCCACGCATCCCATGCGCCTGGCACTTGACCTAGCTTCGATTCGACCAATTCAATTGATCTCCTTCTCGTTGTGGCTGGGTTTACGTGTATCACTTAACTCCGATGGCGGAATTCCGACCGGTAGGAGTAATTCGTTACACGACCATCACGGCAAGAACACGAAGCCGATCAAAACTTTGATCTACATCTGCATATCTCCATATGCACACATCTCGAATCTAAAACTTAGCAGCTACGGCTCTGGTACCACTGAAGGGATACGGGGGGGGGGGGGCTACGCTAGCACAAACAAAATTTTCCCCGCAAAACAGGAACTGCTGCTGTCAGAGATCACGGGATTACCACTAGACGCGCAGTTGCAGCGGAACCGTCTCGATGAAGACGAACGCGTCGAGGTAGCAGGCAGTGCAGTTGCTCACGTCCACCTTGTCCTTCACGTCCGGTTCGTCCTTGTGCTCCAAACGTAGCACCTCCAAAGTATCCACACGTACGGGGAAGGAACGCCGATCGTAGATGTACTAGCACCTCACGAACGATCACGAACTGGAAGATATAGATGGAGGAGGGGCTGCAGAAATCACTATTCACCCACGGTTAATGTTCACCGCGGGTTACTGTAGCGGTGCGGGATGCTGTAGCGCCGCGGTTACTGTAGCAAATAGGTGATTAGGGTTCCCTCTCTCCCCACCTTTTATATATATAGAGGTCACTAATGGGCCTTTCAACCTTTGCGGCCCATTAAGATTCTAGTACCCTAATGGATCAAATCCATCAAGCTCATTAGTGAATCAAATCCAATTGGCTCTAGGGCATATATCCAACAGTGATGGTAAAGATAACCAACTTCAAGTGGCAGTGCAATGAGATCGAGCTGGTGCACTTTTTATTCAGGAAGGCCAGCTCCCTCCAGAAGCTGATACTAGTTACTCCCCCGGGGACACGTGCAGCAAGGGATCAGTCAGGTAAACCCATTTTCCAAGATGCAAAGCTGCTGCATATGGAAAAAGCTCCGCCAAATGCCGAGGTAGTAATGCTCAGTGCGTGTTGTGGTGCTAAAACCAAGCCATTTCATCGAGATGCCTTTCTGCAGAATTAGTTTTCAGTCAGCAATTGAGTTTTGGTTCTATGTCTGAGATACTGATTAGTTGGGATGTTAGACATATACTACTGCACAAGCTTAATCGGGAATGTGTGTGGATATAAATGCTGGGTCTGCTTTCTGTAATTTCCTCCCTTGGTGTTGTACTGTAGCAAAGCTATCCATTGCATATAAATGACAATTTCATATGGCGATGCCACTATCTGCCTCTCTTTTCTTTTCTTAACAAAGAGTATCTGCCGTGTAACCATTTGCTTGTGCTATTTATGTGTTTGTTATGTTTGTGAATCATCATATTATTGGGGTGAGGTACTACATGTCTGAGATACTAATGAACATCATCATATAAATTTGTATTAATAAAGGGTTGATGGTTAATGCAAAAATATCAGATTCAAGCTCCCTAAGAACTGAATTTGAATTTTGCATTGGTTAACTAAATTGTTTGGTTGTAAAATATTTAAACTTTGAGTGTTGCAGTACCAGATGTAGATGATTGTGTAACTTAGGAGCGAGGATTACCCTTTTTTCCCCTCTCAATCTGAAAACAACATATGAGGTTGTATTCTCGGAATACATTGTTTGATACAGTTGCCATGTTGAGATGTATGACATGTGACATGCTGTTAAGCATACATCAGTGCATAAAACTACTGGCAGTGTATATTGGACAGGAAACAAACCTGGAAGATCAAATTTCTTCATCTGATGTTCCCTTTCAGTAGTACAGCTGAAAGTTGCGGTTTAGCACGTTTTTCGCATCCTCTAACTGGATATCAAATATTCATATACCATAGCACTTCTGAAAGAACTCTCATTGACTTTGTTTATCTGTTACTTATGTAGCTGCCTTACCAAACGGTGAATTTCTTCCAGGAACCAGTGTTTAGAAATACTAGAACAATCCGGCGCGCGATGCACGCCCTATCGAGAGTGCACTCCATCAAAATACAGAAAAATAGCCACATTATTTTATCACTGAACAATAATTATGTTATTTTATCACAGAACAATGACTGTTTCTTTAGCCTAGTCGCTAGCAACAATATTGTAAAGAATAGCTGAGAGAACAGATGGCACTGACTACATGAAAGTCTCAAAAATCAAAATTAACCTCAGATATAAATTATTAAGAGATCAAGAAGACTCCAGCAGCAGCGCATCATTTATTGATGCAACATTTGTGTTTGAGCTATCTGTTGCAGCCTTGTCAGCCGTGACCTCATGAAGCGAGTGTATCTCAGATAGAGAGCATAATGTCTGCGATTACTTCCTCCTCCTCTGTAAAGAACTGCGAAACAAGAATGTGGATCTCACTTTCAATTCTCAGCCTTCGTCACGAAAAGTGATCAAATCGTTGTAGCAGGAAAAAAAATACGGTGGAAAGATCTCACAGTGGAAAGATCTGCAATTTGATATAACAACAAAAAACCCATTAGATGTCTGGTATAGTTTACCACCATCATAAAAATAAGCATCTGACAGTTCAGAAAAATTGTTCTAATAACATTTTTATGAGAAGCTGTGTGATAACATCTCTGGAAAAAGTGATAAAGAAGCTTAATTTCAACTCCAACTTCCTATCCTATGAGCATATATGCAGGCCTTTAATTTCTACTATATTTTCCATCTTTTGGCTTTGGCTCAGCAAAGCGCATAGACATGTATATTCATGAGATTGAAATAATGACAGTATTACTTTCTTTTTTTGGATAATAGTATTGCTTTCTTGAAAAAGAGACATGATTCAAGTGTATAGAGCAAACTTGCAAATTGTAAAAGAGGCATTATAAGTTAAGAAAAAAAAAGACATTATCTGGGTAGATAGATGAGTATGTTGCATTGCATGACTGGACGGGAATGAGGTCAGCATACCTCAAAAGATGAATTCAATTCATGGTAGAAGGACAGAGCAACAACCAACAAATTTATTTGAAATTGGTAGTGAAAAGGTTAGAATGATTCTAAAGTCAGATTTTTTTTGTGAGGTACTAAGTCAGATTTGGATTTTTTTTTGTCTCGTTTCAGTTAACGCAGCAAGTAAACCACAATTGAAGTCATCGTCAGCATTCAGATAGCTTATATATGGAAATGAAATCAGCTTGAAGAAAGAAAGGACAACAAAAGCAAGAAGTTTCGGCAACAGTTACAACATGCCATCATAGTAAGCTCTCAAGGTTGCATTATGTGCTTGACAAGGAAGAAAGACTTAGAACCCAGTATTCAGAAGTAAGTATAGTGACCAAGAAAATCCTAATCCGAACACTGGTATATCAGAGTAAGTGTTAGAATTATATATCCACAAAGTACTCAGATTCATATGTTTAGAATTATATATCCGCAAAGTACTCAGAGTAAGTGGGGACATTATTTAGACGAGGAGCATTAGTAGGTTTGGTGTTGTCAACTAAGTGTTATGAGGAATCTGGGATACCAGTGTTGACACCGTTTTTTGGAAAAAAAACAGGCCTAAAGGGATGAGAAGGAGCAGCCGATGAAGAGGCAGTACAATCGGCCGATTAAAGAGAGAGAAGGGTGGTCAACAGGACTCGCCGATGGTCAAAGGAGTTCAACTCTATCGATGAGGTGGCGGGTCAAACCAATCGGCCGATGGTCAACCGGAGGATCGGCCGATGGAAAGAGAAGAAGGCGAAAATCAAGAGGATACGCCAAAAGGAAAAGCACGGCGGAGGCGGGTCAATCCACGATTGACAACGGGTCAAGAGTCAGTTTTAGGTAGTTTTGACTCCTGCGAGAGTCTTTTTCTATTTTTAGTAGTGTTCGTTTTCTTTAGATGCAAGTAAACAGTGCCGTAATCGGCTAGGAGTCGGGTTGTCCTCAGGACATAAATAGCGACCCTGCGTGGTTGGAAAAAAATGTACACACCAATATCAAACAAACCGCCTCCGGGCAAACCCTTTACAATTTACAGCATCTACTTTACAGCATCTACTTTTCCGGCGACTTCGCCATTGCGTTTTTTCTCTTTTCTACAATGCCATCCTTCAAGTTTGTCGGGCTGCATCGATCGATCTCCGGCAAGCTTATGAGTACCGTTTTACCGAATAAGCCTAGGCTTTAACCTCCGGGCACATCATTGAGGTTTCGTCTAGTTCTTTATTCACCCCTTTATCGATATTAGCTAGATCTGCAAGTTTTCGTACCAATTCTTATGGTTTTAGCTATTATCACCAATTTATCCAGCTCGATCTAGGTCACGTCGGCTTCTAACACTATAGCCGATTCCGACCTACTCGAGTTGCTGACGTCACGATCGGCCGATTCCATCCGATCTCTTATCCACACCCTCGCACCTCGGTCGCTCTCGAGCCGGCCGATCCCGCTTTACTCGTATTGGCCGATTGGCTGGTACACGTGTCGCTAAAAGGCCATCGATTCTCTAGCTGATCCCTAATATTTTTCATTATCAATCAACCGGTCAGATTGGCTGGCACGCCTCGCTACAGACCGGGGAGTCACGTGTGTCGCGCGCGGAGGTGATATCCTATTTTCGCGTCAACACACTTTTGACACGCCCAGTGGGACCCGAAAAAGTCAACAATGTCGAAGAATTTGAAGAATAATAATGAAGTTGATCAGGGCAACATTCAGACAGTCTCCAAAGATCGGCTGAAGGATGCAGACAAGGCCGAGTTCGAAGCTCACATGAAGCGATTTGAAGAATTGTGTTTGGCTTCATATGGTCAAACTAAGAGTGGGGTCTACAAGAAGAATCCTCTTCCAATGCCCCAGCAGATCACCTTCTCATCTGATCCTCAAGGACTTCAAGACATGATGAACAAGGCTATGCATCAGACGATGATTGATCAATCTAAAGTCCTTGCCAATACTATCCAGAATTGTCTGACTGAGACGCTCAAGAAGGGAGCAGAAGGGGGATACGTGGGACCTGCATACTTCCAACCAAATCGAACTCCTCCAGTGTTCCCAAAAGACCAATCGGCTCCCCTGCCGATTGATGATCCAACAATAGGGGTTACATCATCTCCACAGATCAATGCAACCGATCCTAGTCCTTCATCGGCTGCCCAGTCGATTCAGAATCAGAATATTGGAAGTATGTCTAAAAGCCCTGCTGTTACGGTGCCAATTGTTCCAACATACTCAGCACAGCCCAATCAGCACCAGCAGTATCCCGCGAAGAGACATCAGGATGGAAGATTTGTAGAGCGGAGCCTCCCTCATGATCACTTTGAAGCTAATATCTCAAGCTTTTTCGAATCTCACCCTGAAGAAATTCCAGAAGTGAAATACCCAGAGTCTTATCAAGCTATGTTCGGGGGTACTCCAGGGACTATGCATATGACCAAAGAAGGAGTGGAGTTTGTTTACTTCAATCATGGGAACAAGAATTTTGAAAGAGTTAAGATCAGTCCAGCTCATGCTCACATGGTCATACCAATGGAAAGAAAAGCTCCCGTTCCACCTCAGAGATCGGTTCCTCAACCAACTTTGGGGATGCCTATACAAACTACTCCATTGCAATAGCCACTATCAACGCAGCCTGTCTTAACCCCAGCTAATGCAGTTGCTCACACGAGATCGTCGCCTCAGCAGCCGATCGACCAGGGAACGACAAGACAGCCAACAGCACCACAGCAACAAGCGGATCCTACACAAGAGGTGCAGATGCTCCTAAATCAATTAGCTGTCTCAGGCCAGTTGAACTTGCATCAGCCAGTTCCATCGGCTTGTCAGCCGATCGGACAGATTCCGCCTGTAACAAGTCAATCGAATACACAAGGTACTTCTGGAGTAAGGACATCAATGGCACCAAATCCACAGCCAAGAACCTCAGAAGATCAACCTCCAGAGACTTCATCAGCTAAGATACAAGCAATTGAACAGATATATGCTGAAATGAAGTCTCATATGAAGCAAGAATTGATTGACCATTTTTCAGAGATGCTGCAGAAACAATATGGGATGAAACCTAAGCAGCAATCCTGCGTGTACAGGACACCGTATCCATCTGGCTACGATCAGATACCTTTCTCTCCAAGATTCAAAGTGCCAGACTTCACTAAGTTCTCCGGGCAAGACGATACATCCACAATGGAGCATATTACTCGATTCATCATACAGTGTGGAGAAGCAGGGAATGTTGATGCACTCAGGATACAGTTGTTCTCTTCATCTCTCTCAGGGCCAGCCTTTTCGTGGTTCACTTCGCTTCCAGCCAACTCCATTATCAAATGGTCTGATCTGGAGCAACAGTTCCACAATTATTTCTTCTCTGGTATTCATGAGATGAAGATTACTGATCTGACCAGACTCAAACAAAGGAACGATGAAACTGTTGCTAGATTCGTTCAGAGGTTCAGGGAGGTTAGAAATAAATGCTATAGTCTGAATCTGGGAGACAAGCAACTGGCTGAATTAGCATTCCAAGGGCTCTTGCTGACCTCGAGGGAGAAATACGCATCACATGACTTCGAGAGTCTCAGCCAGCTGGTCAGTCGAATGAGTCAAGATCTTACGAGCCTAGGAAGAACTTCCAAAAGAAAGTGTCTTATGTGGTTTACTCTGACTCAGAAGATGAAGATAACATGATAGGGCTCGCAGAGTGGGTCAAGGGCAAGAAGACAGTATCCTGCCCCTTTGGTAAGAAGGAACCAGAAAAATTCGGCTTTGACATCACTAAAGCCGATAAGATATTTGATCTGTTGCTTCAGCAAGGGCAGATCAAACTCTCCCAATTCCATACCATACCATCTGCAGAGGAGCTCAAAAGGATGAAGTATTGCAAGTGGTACAATGCAACGTCTCACGACACCAATGATTACAAGATCTTCAGACAACAGATTCAATCAACTATTGAGCAAGGGAAACTCAAGTTTGAAACCCCTACCAAAGTTGAAAAGCCGATGAAGATTGATCAGCACCCCTTTCCAACTAATACAGTTGAGGTGTCTAGTAAAGACACATCACGTGTTAAGCTGCTGACATCGGAATCAGCTCAAAATAAAGGAGCTGTTGATCCCAAAGTACAAGCAACCACTGCCAATGTTAAAGGAAAAGGGTTGCTGCTTGAAGAAGAAGACCTGAAGCCACACCAGCCTGTCACGTCCCAAATGCTAATCAAGAAGTTTCAGCGACGACAAGAGAAAGCAAAAGGAAGAGAGGAGTGGGCACGATGCAACGAAGGGCATTGGAGATGTCCGTTCTTCAAGTACTGTTGGAAAGAAGGAATCAAGCTGTCGACGGTGGAAAATTGTCCAGAGTGCAACGGGGCTTACAACAACAGCAACTCATCTAAGAGGATTTGCTTCGACGACAGAAGACCTGCAGCTGGGGATCACCGTGAATTCAGCAATCAACGGGTCTCAGTCCACGATCAGCTAGGGGGCAAGGCCAGTGTCCACGATCAGCTGGGGGGGCAAGGCCAGTGTTCATGATCGACTGGGAGGCCGAGTCAATGAAAAGTCAAACAATCGGCTGGAAGAGATGGCCGATTCTCTGGTCCCTGATGAAGATATCATGTACCGAGCTCCTGAACGTTGATGCACTCTACAACTGGATGAGGAGTCAAGCCGATCATACAAGAAGCCTAATCCACAATGGTGTCCAGATGGCTTGACTAAGTCCCAGAAAAGGAGAGTCCAGCGACTACGCCAGCTAGAACAGCAAGAAGAAGAAGAAAGACGCGTGCTGGACAAGAAGAAAGTTGGATCCAAAGTATGGCGCCCTAAACCCAAGGTCGATGGTGGGAAGGATGATAAACCACAAGCTGATATTAACATGGTTATCATTCTTCCAAAAGAGTTCATGGCCCCAGTTGATTCTGATGTGTCCGATGAAGAATTCGGGATGGCTCAGTTAACACTGAAACCTACACAAGCTATCTTTGAGAAACCAGATGATGAAAAGAGACAGCACTCTACAAAAGCTACACTTGAAGGCATTGTTTCTTAAAGGTTTTGTCAATGGGAAACCAGTCACCAGGATGCTAGTAGATGGAGGAGCGGCAGTCAATCTGATGCCATATACCATACTGCTCAAGATTGGGAAGTCTGATGAAGATTTAACTCAAACCGACATGATGTTGGTGGACTTCGAAGGCAACGTCTCTCCGGCTCAAGGTGCAATCTGCGTAGAGCTCACCATCGGCAGTAAGACCCTTCCAACCGCTTTCTTTGTCATTAAGAGGAGGGGATCTTATAATTTACTGCTGGGTCGGGATTGGATACATGCCAATTGTTGCATACCATCTACAATGCATCAATGCATCATCCAATGGATCGGAGATTCAGTGGAGATGGTCAAGGGAGAAACCTCCTTGACAGTAGCAACTACAGAAGCACAAGGGTGGACTTATGATCGAGTGAGCTGCATATCTGGAAAAGCATGGGATACCAAATATCTCAAGGTGTCTGATTTTGGACTAAAGCCGGTTCAAGCAGTCGGCTCTGATGACAAGATTTAATGGATCAGTTCATTGAAGATGAAGGGAAGCTTGGGCACGGGTTTACATCGGCTGACGAATTAGAAAAGATAGATCTTGGAGATGGAAGCAAACCAAGGCCGACTTACATAAGTGCCAAGCTAGATGCAGAATACAAGAAGGAGCTGATTGCATTATTAAAAGAGTTCAAAGATTGTTTCGCCTGGGAATATTATGAGATGCTTGGTTTAGACCGATCCATTGTTGAACATCGGTTACCTATCAAACCTGGGTTTCGACTGTTCCAGCAACATCCTAGGCAATGTAATCCAAAGATTTATCCTGATATAAATGCCAAGATAACAAGGTTACTCGAAGCTAGTTTTATTCGGTAATGTCGATATGCCGAGTGGATCTCTAATATAGTCCCTGTCTACAAGAAGAATGGCAAACTACGCGTGTGCATTGATTTTAGGGACTTGAACAAAGCAACGTCGATGGATGGATATCTGATGCCAGTAGCTGATGCATTGGTCAAGTCGCCGCAGGACACAAAGTCATCAGCTTCATGGACGGTAATGCTGGGTACAACCAAATATTCATGGCTATAGAAGATATTGCGAAAACTGCTTTCAGGTGCCCCGATCATGTTGGTTTATACGAGTGGATCGTCATGACTTTTGGACTAAAGAACGCCGGTGCCACATATCAGAGGGCCATGAACTATATATTCCATGAACTCATTGGTAAGATTGTGGAGATCTACATCGATGATGTGGTTGTCAAGTCAAAGAGTTACAAAGAGCATCTGGCCGAACTACGAAAAACACTGGAGTGCACAAGAAAGCATGGTTTAAAGATGAATCCCAACAAATATGCTTTCGGTGTTTCAGCCGGTCAATTCCTGGGTTTCTTAATACATGGAAGAGGAATTGAAGTTGGTCAGAAGTCAATCAGCGCAATTGACAAAATAGAGGCACCATCAAACAAAAAAGAGCTTCAGTCGTTAATCGGCAAGATCAATTTTATCAGAAGATTCATATCAAACCTGTCTGAAAGGATTCAGCCGTTCACACCTCTATTGAAGCTCAAGGCCGATCAGAAATTTATATGGGGAGAAGAACAATAGAAGGCTTTAGACAACATCAAGCAGTACTTGAAATCTCCTCCTGTTCTGATGTCCCCTCAAGATAAAAAGCCGTTCAAATTATATTTATCGGCTAATGAGCGGGCTATTGGATCGGCCCTTGTACAAGAGTTCGAAGGAAAAGAGCAAGTCGTATACTTCGTAAGTAGAAGGCTCTTGGACGCAGAAACAAGATATTCAGCGGTGGAAAGATTGTGCTTGTGCTTATATTTCTCATGCACAAAATTGAGACCTTATTTATTAACTGCTGAATGCATCGTGGTTTGCAAAGATGATGTGGTCAAGTATATGCTGTCATTACCAATCTTGAAGGGCAGGATCGGAAAGTGGATCTTAGCTTTGTCAGAATTTGACTTGACCTATCAATCGGCCAAAGCAATCAAAGGGCAAGTGATAGCCGATCTGGTAACTCAGCATTGTGGGCCTGAGATTGCAGTTATAGAACCTATTATGTGGACCATGTTCTTTGATGGATCATCGTGTGGAGTAGGAGCTGGGATTGGAATCGTCCTCATCTCACCCCAAGGAGCAAATTATGAGTTTTCCATCCCAATTGAGAAGACTTCAACAAATAATCAGGCTGAGTACCAGGCAGTGTTAAAAGGGATAAAGCTATTGCGAGAAGTTAAAGCTGAAGTTGTTGAGATATTTGGAGATTCTCAACTCATGATAAATCAATTGGCAGGGGAATATGAATGCAAAGATCACATATTAAGAATCTATCATGAAGAATGTCTTCAGCTACTTAGAGAGTTCAAGATAGTAAAACTCGAACATATCCCTAAGTGTCACAACAGTGAAGCTAATCGGCTGGCTCAAGGGGCGTCAGGATATCGACCGATTTTAGCTGTAGAGTTACCAGCCGACGATTGGAGGAAGGAGATAATGGATTATCTGAAAGATCCATCCAAGAATGTTGACAAGCAATTGAGGTACAAGGCCATTAAATACGTTCTATTAGAAGATGAGTTATACTATCGTACTATCGACGGGGTTCTGCTCAAAATGTCTTGGTGAAGAGGAGGCTAAAACTTTGATGGGAGAAATTCATAAGGGAGTCTGTGGAGCCAATCAATCGGCATTCAAGATGAAGTGGATGATCAGAAATAACAACTATTATTGGCCAACGATACTGGAGGATTGTTTCAAATACTACAAAGGATGCTAGGAGTGTCAGAAGTTTGGAAGCATTCAAAGAGTTGCAGCATCAGCAATGAACCCAATAATCAAGCCATGGCCGTTCAGAGGTTGGGCAATTGAGCTGATCGGACAAATATATCCACCATCGAGCAAAGGTCATAAATTCGTACTGGTGGCTACAGATTACTTCATAAAGTGGGTTGAAGCCATCCCAATCAAGACTGTGACATCAGGCAATATGATTGATTTTGTTAAAGAACATATTGTCTATCGGTTTGGTATACCTCAGACCATCACGACCGATCAAGGGAGTCAATTCACTTAAGGGGAATTTGAGGAATACACAAACTCCTTGGGGATCAAGCTGTTGAACTCATCTCCCTACTATGCTCAAGCAAATGGACAGGCAGAAGCAGCGAACAAAGGCATCATCAAGTTGATCAAGCGTAAGATCGATGAAAATCCCAGACGGTGGCACACAGTCCTTAATGAGGCACTATGGGCGTACAGGATGGCATGCCATGGGGCAACCAAAGTATCACCATATCAACTGGTGTATGGTCATGGTGCCGTATTACCCTGGGAATTAAAGACCGGATCCAGAAGGACTTCTTTACAAGATCAGGTATCGGCCGATGATTATTCAACCATGATGAAAGAAGAACTGGAAGACCTTGCTGGTAATCGGCTGAGAGCTTTGGAGAATATTGAAAAGAATAAAAGGAGAATAGCCAGATGGTATGATAAGAAAGTCAAAGTTAAAGTGTTTGCTGAGGGAGATCTGGTTTGGAAACTTGTGTTGCCAATCGGCTCTAGAGACCCAAAGTACAGGAAATGGTCACCGACTTGGGAAGGACCATATCGTATCAGCCAATGTGTGCCAGGCAATGCATATATCTTAGAAACATTGGAAGAAGAAAAGTTTGCCAGAGCACTAAATGGAAAATATTTGAAGAAATACTATCCAAGCATATGGGTAGACGCTAATCGGAGCCTAAACGACCGATTAAAGACTCAAGTTACAGCCGATTGCAAGCGTAATCGTCTTCAGTATAAAGTAGCCGATCATCAAAACATGTTCGGTTCCAGATCATGGCCGATGTACAAATCGCCCTTAGAACAAAAAAAATATATTTCTCTCATCTTCGATTACAATGGTGATGTTACAGTATAGATCCGAAGAATACATTGAGAAGACAAGTAGAGATGAATCACAACAGGTCGATTACATTCATCATCACTAGACGGGTGACGGGGCGAAGAAAGAGAAAAACAAAAAAGGAAGCGTAAATTTGACAAAGATGAATCATCAGATTCGGCGACT
The DNA here is from genome assembly GCA_036936925.1 of Cenchrus fungigraminus. Taxonomy (NCBI): domain Eukaryota; kingdom Viridiplantae; phylum Streptophyta; class Magnoliopsida; order Poales; family Poaceae; genus Cenchrus; species Cenchrus fungigraminus. The sequence continues at coordinate 57,777,436 of CM072776.1, read as the reverse complement.
GTCCCCGTCAGGATTGATGGAAAAGAAGACATAGGGTTGTTCTTCTTTCCAAAATGCCCAGGGACGACCTCCGCCCTCCTCCATCAGTTGATGCTCCCAAGACGCATCACAAGGGTTCTTCTAGCTGTTGGACCTCCTGGCTTCACAAAAGGAGACTAGAGAGGGAAGTATGCCCTATACTATATCACAAGAATTCTTCTAGCCATCATAAGTCAGAGAGGAAGGAAGAAACCAAAGAGTAAGAGCCTAATGCTCGCTGGATCTATATCTCGAGCCATGGACGAAGGAGAGGTGCGTTCTCCATAAGAGTACAAGGGCAGTTATTTATAGCCAAGGCACCAGAAGAGATAAAGATGAGGGGACCAAAGAAGATGGAAGCCAAAGATGCTAGATTTGGCAAAAAAGAAACAGATGACCCGTGAATGATTCAGTTTCCAAAGGATGACCGATTCAGAAGAATAACACCCAAAAATAAGGTTAACATGTGTACATCGTGAACGGTGAGGAAATTTCTCTAACACGTCCACAAACTGCAGAGCATGGTTCACAGAAATCTTCTGCCCAGCGTCGCAAACAGAGATGACAAGCTCACTAACAGCCCCCAGGAGAAATGCCATTTCAAGTAAGAGTTTGTCATTGACCAGCGGCGGTCATTATCCTCTAAGATGTTTCCCAGGAAAAAATGCCTCTCATGCCTAAAAACTAAAAGAGCCAATATCTACATCAGGAAGATCCAAGAACCTGGAGAAGTCATGGAAGGACCCCTGGATAAAAGGGTGAGTCTTATAGAGAAGGGGAACGAAAGAGCCAAAAATATCACATGATGAATAGTCTTGGAGAAGTGTCAGATGATCTGTCACATTGGGAGGACAGGACACTATCGATGAACTCAATGAAGACTGATCACATCGGCCACATGAAGGGATTCAGCTATCAAGAGGATGTCAGATTCGAGTAAATTTCGGAGTAAAAGATCATTTACTCCGAAACTGGGGGGCATGTGTTGACATCATTTTTTGGAAAAAACATGCCAAAAGGGATGAGAAGGAGCAGCCGATGAAGAGGCAGTACAATCGGCCGATTAAAGAGAGAGAAGGGTGGTCAACAGGACTCGCCGATGGTTAAAGGAGTTCAACTCTATCGATGAGGTGGCGGGTCAAACCAATCGGCCGATGGTCAACCGGAGGATCGGCCGATGGAAAGAGAAGAAGGCGAAAATCAAGAGGATACGCCAAAAGGAAAAGCACGGCGGAGGCGGATCAATCCACGATTGACAACGGGTCAAGAGTCAGTTTTAGGGAGTTTTGACTTCTGCGAGAGTCTTTTTCTATTTTTAGTAGTGTTCGTTTTCTTTAGATGCAAGTAAACAGTGCCGTAATCGGCTAGGAGTCGGGTTGTCCTCAGGACATAAATAGCGACCCTGCGTGGTCGGAAAAAAGTGTACACACCAATATCAAACAAACCGCCTCCGGGCAAACCCTTTACAATTTACAGCATCTACTTTACAGCATCTACTTTTCCGGCGACTTCGCCATTGCATTTTTTCTCTTTTCTACAATGCCGTCCTTCAAGTTCGTCGGGTTGCATCGATCGATCTCCGGCAAGCTTGTGAGTACCATTTTACCGAATAACCCTAGGCTTTAACCTCCGGGCGCATCGCTGAAGTTTCGTCTAGTTCTTTATTCACCCCTTTATCGATATTAGCTAGATCTATAAGTTTTCGTACCAATTCTTATGGTTTTAGCTATTATCGCCAATTTATCCAGCTCGATCTAGATCACGTCGGCTTCTAACACTACAGCCGATTCCGACCTACTCGAGTTGCTGACATCACGATCAGCCGATTCCAGTCGATCTCTTATCCACACCCTCGCGCCTCGGTCGCTCTCGAGCCGGCCGATCCCGCTTTACTCGTATCGGCCGATTGGCTGGTACACGTGTCGCTAAAAGGCTATCGGTTCTCTAGCCGATCCCTAATATTTTCCATTGTCAATCAACAGGTCAGATTGGCTGGCACGCCTCGCTACAGACCGGGGAGTCACGTGTGTCGCGCGCGGAGGTGACGTCCTATTTTCGCGTCAACAACCATATGGAACCAGGTGTGCTAAATCAAGAGGACTATCCTCACACACAGCAGTGATATTGTCAATAGTATATCTCTCCAATTAGGAATTAAAGCATCTCTAGGCGATCCAAAACTATAATCCCAAAATCTAAGCCAGACATGGAAATACCAAAGGAATAATGAAATTATGATATGAAAAATGCAGATGAACATTTGGTAAGTAGAAATTGGGCAGCAGCAAAAGGAACACCATACAATTTTCTATCAGCGAAATCATTATCAAGAAAATCAGTATGCATTGAGCCATACAACCTTGTCATAAGAAGAAATGACCATCCCAAATAGTGCAAGTAATGTACTACTAACAGAAACATTGTCTAATTTAGCTTCCATCAGTCCGAATTAGCTCTATGAACTTCTGAATATTAGTTCTGCCCTTGTGATATTGGAGTTCTTGATGTTGGAATAGAAATATCTGAAATCTTCCAATAAATGGTGCATATGCTATATCCACCTGCAAGGAAACTAAGGATCACAACAAAACCAAAAAGAAAAGTCTCTGTACCACACTGCAGGGAGGATTGTTCCTCGAGTTCGGTTACATAATAGACGGACCTGACCGAGGAAGATCTTCCTCACATTTCATTTCCTCAGCGAACTGCTTCTTTGTAGGATCGGGAATTGAGAATTAAAAAGCCTGAGAAAACTACTCCAAATATAACTTGTATTGCAGTCAAAAATACATCTTACATCAGGAAGCGATAACAAAGAAATCGAACTTGCTGCAATGTAATTAATCAAATCCAAGCTCTATACTTTCACCTAGTTGTTGTGCTCTATGGAAGGCACCTACCGAGAAAAGTAAGCTGCACCAACTCCAATGCAAGGATACATGAGTTGCAATTAGGCATGGATAGTTTGGTTGTGCCTCTATTATCAGGGATTAGAAAAGACGGAAGTAGATTACCTCACCTCGCAAGTCTTCACAAAGTGCAGAGCTCCTTCTCCAGGAACTCCACGGGCACTCCATAGGCAGCCCAGACGAACGCGAGTAGGCGCGGCACCGCGGAGCTCCATGGACGCCGGCCATCCTCGTCAAGATCCACGGTGGGAGTGGCCTGCAGGTGCCCGTCGCCGCCGATTCGCGGGGTGGGGCGTCGTCCAGGCCGGCGGAGGAGAATAGGCGGAGCCCGGATAGTGTAGCATCAAGCTGGGGCGGGCGGAGCTCCGGCGGCGGCGACGAGACCGTGCGGAAGCGGGAGCCGTCGTCGCTAGCGCGGATCCGGGGGAGGCGTAGGAGGGCAACGCCGGATCTGGTGTCGCCACCGCCCGTCGGAGTCCTCCATGGCCGCCGTCGCCGTTGACCCGCGTCGGCTCCGCCCCCGCGCGCTCGGCTCCATATCGCCTCCCGCCGCCGTATCTCCGCGCTCCTCCGCGCGCGCCGCTCCATGGCCGGCCGCCGTGAGCTGGGGAGGTGGTGGTGGCCCAGATGTAGGAGGACGAAGAGGCCGCTCATCACCGCTCCGGCCACCGAGAGGGTGGGCTGCGGGAGTGGCGACGGAGGAGGAGGAGAGCAGGGGGAGGGAGAGGGCGGCGGTGGGGAGGAGGAGAGAGGGGTGGGCTAGGGTTTGGGGCTGGGGGGAGGGGGGTATAAGGTGGGTGCGGGGTGGTGGGAGGGGCTGGTCGCAAAAAGCCTTGTGGTGTTTGCAAAAAGGCAATTTTCACTTCTTCGCATGAAAATAAAATTTAGTCTGAGGGCCCGAGTGTAAAACATACGAACATGTGTACTTTATGATCTGGATGTGGTGGACCGATTCACGATTTCTAGCAAAACGGAGGGCTTTTTTGCAAATCTACCAAACTCCGGCGGCAGCTGCGTGGCGAACAGAGGAAAGGCCACAGAGGCTCAAACGATTCTGGTGCCGAGAATCGGCAGTAGCTTTTCATATCTCCGATGTATACACTGTCATGGATATCATCAGTTCTGTTCTGTGTAATTCCGTTTGACTGAATTCAGTGCCATATGAGGCTATATTTCTACCCATCATAATATGGTTTATTTTATACAGCCTCATGGTCAAAAACTCTCAGTCGTCTTGTGAGCATATATTGTTTCCCTCCTTGTTAAGAATGAGATTTATGCCTCGTCATTTCAATATTCTAGAATTTTTAAAGCTGGGTATAGCACTGCGCACTGCTTTGGAAAAATCTGTCTGCATATGAGCTTCTGACTAGTAAGGCTGCAGTCTGCCTCTCTCTCTCTCTGAAAAAAGGATGCGGCACACCTGATTAAATGGAAGTGAGTTTACGCTCTCAAAGAGGCGGCCACCAGCAATGCCGCTCAGAATCGGAATAAGAATCAGAAGGAGGCGGCGGCGCCGGAGCGAAGAGGTGGCGGGTTGATGGTCATGGAGGGCTAGCACAAAGAGGCGATGACAGGACCAAAGGCGGCTCTGGTGGACGGTGGACCGCATCTCGGCGCTGCCGGACGACGTGCGGCGGCGCATCCTGCTTGCTTAGGGACGTCGTCCGCTCGCGCAGGGGTGGCGCGGCCTCTGGAAGAGCCGGTGTCGGAGTGTGGAGCCAAACTCCTACCGCGTCACCTCCTCCTAGCCCAGGCGACAGCCTGAGAGGAAGACACAACGATGGTGTCCGGCGACGGCGGTGCGGTCTCACCGGCCGCCGTGACCTTTTTTATAAATAACCCCTTGATTCAAATCACGATCCAATGTTTTACAGATACCTCCCTAATCGCGATCCAATTTTTTACATATACTTCCCTAATAGCGATCCAAAATTTACATATATCTCCTTAATTTGGATCGCGGGTATTAATTGCGATCCTAACCGCGATCCAAATGTTTACATATAGCCCCTTAATTTGGATTGGAACTATTAATCGTGATCCTGAGTTCTTTACATATGACTCCTAATTATTTACATAAAAGCCCTCCAGACCTGTAAGGCGGCTCATCTAGTTCGCTCTCTCCGTTTTGCGGATCCGCCAGCGCTGATGGCGGCCGCACCTTCCGTCCAACTCATCCTTTCGCGGATGGCGGAAGGTTTCCGCCAAGTGGGGAACGCGCGGCAACCAGCAATGGCGCTCCAATCGGAAGGCGGCGGTGGCGCGAAGAGGCGGCGGTTGGACGATCAGGCGGCGGGAGCGGAGGTTGATCCAGAGGACCGCATCTCGGCTCTGCCGGACGACGTGTGGCGGCGCATCCTGACCCGCCTCCCGCTCAAGGACGCCGTCCGCTCGGCGGCGCTCGCGCAGGGGTGGCGCGGCCTCTGGAAGAGCCGGTGGGCGGAGCCGACGTCCTGCCGCGACATTCACATCCTCCCCGGCGACAACCTGAGGAAGGCGCTCGGGTCGCTGGAGAGCGGCCCGCGCCACCGCGTCGACCGCTTCTCCTTCGTCTCTGACAACGAGAAGCTCAGGCAACCGCACCTCAAGCGTTTCCTCGCGTACGCCGCCGAGTGCCGCGTCGAGTACCTCCACGTCGAGGTGCCTGTGCGTCGGCACCTGGTCTTCCACCTGCCGCGGTCGAGCCCCCTCCTTGCGCACCTCTCGCTTCGCAATGTCGATCTGTGCCACATGTACTACAAGGGTGTCCAGCCCTTCTACGCTCTCCAGTCCATGCACCTCCACTCCGTCCGCATCAGTGTACGGTGACAAAGCCTTGGCCACATACTGTACGGTGACAAAGCCTGCAGCCCGCTGAACCTGAGGAGAATGACCATCGCGGAGTGTAGTTACAGTCAGGGCAGGTTAGGTTTTATGCCGGCGCCTAGTCTCTGTTCTTTCCGCTACATAGGCAGCTCCTGTTAGAATAAATAGGCCTAGAGACATTTATTATAATAATGAAAAAATTAAAGTTCATTTATTTAATGCTAGGGAAAAGTGAGAAGTACCACATGGGTATTTGAGGAGTCTCCCATCTAACTTATGAGGTAGCCTTTCGGTACACCTTTTGTGAAGTTGAATAAAGGAGATAGGCGTGCCACACGCGCGCGCTCTCGCTCGCCTCGCCTCGCGCCTTAACCGCGACGTCCAGGTTCGTCCCCCGCGCCTGCCCGCCTATATAAGACGCCCCTCCTCCTCCTGCTCGGATTGTCAATTCACACTCAGGTACTCCTGTTCAGGAGACCTCTCCCTCTCTCCCTCTGTTTGCTGCTTCTTTTGCATTCCCATCGCCTGCACCGCGCGCACGGTACCGGCGAGAGCAGAGCCTCTGAAACCTGAACCACGTCCTGCTGCTGAGATCCTACTCCTTAACCGCGACCGTTACTACCCGAGGCGCCTTAACCGCCACGTCCAGGTTCATCCCCCCACGCCTGCCCGCCTATATAAGACGCCCCTCCTCCTCCTGCTCGGATTGACAATTCACACTCAGGTACTCCTGTTCAGGAGACATCTCCCTCTCTCCCTCTGTTTGCTGCTTCTTTTGCATTCCCTCGGATTGCCAATTCACACTCAGGTACTCCTGTTCAGGAGACCCCTCCCTCTCTCCCTCTGTTTGCTGCTTCTTTTGCATTCCCATCGCCTGCACCGCGCGCACGGTACCGGCGAGAGCAGAGCCTCCGGAACCTGAACCTCGTCCTGCTGCTGAGATCCTACTCCTTAACCGCGACCGTTACTACCCGAGGCGCCTTAACTGCCACGTCTAGGTTCATCCCCCCACGCCTGCCCGCCTATATAAGACACCCCTCCTCCTCCTGCTCGGATTGCCAATTCACACTCAGGTACTCCTGTTTCGGAGACCTCTCCCTCTCTCCCTCTGTTTGCTGCTTCTTTTGCATTCCCATCGCCTGCACCGTGCGCACGGTACAGGCGAGAGCAGAGCCTCCGGAATCTTATCCTGCTGCTGAGATCCTGCTCGGGATAGACGGGTGATAAGGTTTTTGAGGAGCGTCTTCACGTGACTGCTCGCTCCCGTACGACTACTTCCTCTACATCGACCCTGAACGACTACTTCCTCTACAGCCGGGTCTTCACTGTGATCATCTTCCTGCACCGAATTCGTACGGCTACATCGACTGAGGTCACTCTACGATTAGTATGACTGATCCAAGTGATATCGGAACTTCGGGTGACCCCGTCACCCAAACTTCCACGGGGTACATTCTTAAACTGGTATTCATGTTTATTAGTTGTATAATCATGAATAAATTTATGTTTAATTATTGTTTAAACATAAACATTTGCACATGGATTGTTTCACTCACCGTAATATTGAAATATCTATTTAATTATGGAATTAAAATATACCGGAATATCACCTATCATCTAACAATCCAAAAACCTTATGATGTTGATAGGAATATGTTTGGTGCTACTAGCTTTGCAAATGTAATTAAGCCAAAACCTTTTGATGGTTCCAACTTTAAGAGGTGGCGTGAGTTGGCCACCCTGTGGCTCACCGCCATGAACGTGATGTACGTCATCACCGGAAAAGCTCCCGAGGGTGTCTCGGGGGAAAAGTTCAATTCAGATGATAATCTGTTCCGGGGTGCCGTCATCAGCATTCTGGTTGATAACCTGATGGACACCTATCTCCGTTACAAGACGGGGAAGGACATTTGGGAGGCTCTTGAGGCTCAGTACGGAGCTTCTGACGCCGGCGGAGAGCTGTACGTAATGGAACAGTTCCTAGACTACAGGATGGTTGAAGACCGTCCTGTGGTGGAACAGGCCCATGAAGTACAGGCGCTGGCTAAGGAGCTTGAAAACTACAGCAAAGAGGCTCATGTGTGTTGCCCGACAAGTTTGTGGCTGAAGCCATTATCACCAAGCTGCCACATTCTTGGAGGGACTTTGCTACCTCTCTAAAACACAAGAGAAAGGAATTCACTTTTGATGACCTTATTGCGACTCTTGATGTTGAAGAGAAGGCGAGAGCAAAGGACACACGTGGAAAGGCAATAGCTGGCTCCTCAAGCGCAAACTTTGTGCAGAGGGGAAATCCCAAGTTCCAGAACAACCAGAATAAGAGGAAGAAGCCTTCACAGAACCCGCCCAAGGCTAAGCAAGCCGACAGGCCTGATAAGAAGAGAAAGCCGGGGGGTGCTTGCTACACATGTGGCAGTCCGGATCACTTTGCTGCAAAGTGCCCGGATCGCAAAGATCGCAAGGCCCCCAAGACAGTGAACATGGTTGTTAGCGAGGGTGGGGGAACATCGGGGTACGGTAATTTCTTACCTACAGTTCTTTCAGTATGTTCTTCACCAGAGTGGTGGATAGACACCGGTGCTAATATTCATGTATGTGCTGGTATTTCTATGTTTTCTTCTTACCAGGTCGGGGGGACTACATCCTTGTTGATGGGGAACGGTGCCCATGCGCGTGTTCTTGGTGCTGGTACGGTCACTCTGAAGTTCACTTCGGGGAAGACCATACAATTGAAAAATGTGCATCATGTACCTACCATCAAGAAGAATCTAGTCAGCGGGTCTCTACTGTGTAGAGACAGTTTTAAGTTAGTCTTTGAGTCGAATAAATATATCATTTCTAAGTTTGGTACCTTTGTTGGAAAAGGCTATGATAGCGGAGGCTTGTTCCACTTTTCTTTATTGTTCGATGATAATGTTGTGAACCATTTGATGAATGATGAATCAAATGTTTGGCATTCGAGGCTTTGTCATGTTAATTTTGGTTGTATGATGCGCTTAGCTAGTTTGAGTTTAATTCCAAAGTTTACCTCTGTCAAAAATTCTAAGTGCCACGTATGTGTTGAATCGAAACAAACTCGCAAGCCACATAAGGCTGCTGAGGCGAGAAACTTGGCACCTCTAGAATTAGTTCATTCTGATCTGAGCGAAATGAATGGTGTGTTGACAAAGGGTGGTAAAAGATATTTCATGACTTTGATAGACGATAATGTCGGTGTTAGGATTAGTCCCGACACTAACTAGTAAGTTACGCTGTGATCAGCTTCTCGATGGTCGGTGCAAATGACAACACAGGGACGCGGGTTTATCCTGGTTCCGACCGCGGGGTCGTACGTCTAGCAGATTAGCGCGTGCGCGCTGTATTGATTCGCACCGGTGGTGCCTGTAGAGGGGGGCTACAAGCAAGGCGGGAGAGGAGGAGAGGCCTCCAAGTCCTTGCTAAGTGATTGAGGCAAAGTGCCAATATCAAAGGGAACGAGTGTGCGAGTGAGTGTGGGTATGAAGTGATGATCTCGTCCCCCTGCGGCTAGGAGACCGCCTCCTCGTTTTATAGACCAAGGGGAGGCAGTTTACAGTCGTACCGCATAGCTTTAGGCATGGTGTGGCGGCATGGCGCACAGTGCCGGCGATTCGATGGCTGTCCTGGCGAATCTTGCTCCTGGCAGGCGTCGTGGTGACTCCTGTGTCCGTCCAGGAGCGACTTCGAGGGTAGTAGCGCTGGAGCTCTTCGTTTGTTCGCCGTCCGTACACCGGCTCGAGGGCCTGGCTGACGGAGGACCGGAGGCTGCATAGCGGCGGGCGTGGTGATGTCCTGTCAACCTGGATCCTTACAGTGCGGGGGATGGCCCAGCAGTGCCCGGGATGGCGGCACAGTGGCGGGGATGGCCGCTCAGGGTCGGAGGTGATGGAGGTGACGCGCCCCGCCGGCCTTGCGTCACGGCGTCGTCCCAGGCGGGCGGGGAATTGGTGGCCGTACCCCTTTCGAGGGTGTCGCCGTCCTCTTTCGAGGGGCGCGACGTGGAGGAGGTACGGGAGTAGGCGGCACAGTGTCACGGAATGACACCGGCCATGCCGCACAGCACTCGCACAGCGCCGGGGATGGCTGCACAGTGCGGGTTGGTCGAACAGCGCCGGGATCTGATTCCCAGGCGGTGTCATAGGGCCGGCGTGACGTGGATTCGCCTTTGACCCGGGCGCCCGCGACGCGCCAGAGCATTTAATGCTCCGGTCGTGGGAGCAGGTATGGTGTCGCGGCTCAGAGGAGGCCTCGAGCGAGGCGGAAACTCGCTCGAGGGGGCGTCAAGCCCTCGAGCGAGGCGGAGGATTCGCGGTACGGCGCCCGGCCCACGAGCGGGTCGGAGGTTCGCTCGAGGAGTGCCGGGGGTCGGCTGTTCGTTGGGCCAGTGAGGCTTTTTGGGCCGTGGGCCCTGCCCTGGGCCGCTGCCATGCGTGGTGTGACTTGCGGTTTGTGAGTTTTTGGTTGTTTGCTTTCGTTATTTTTCGAAAAAAGGGGTGATTTCCCCTGTTATTAGGGGACCCCTGTGGATGTCCCCGACAGTAGCCCCCGAGCCTTTGCAACGGTATCCGTAGGAACTTGCAAAGGCTGGTGCATCCTGATGGGACTTTCTTCCCGCCTGGGTGTTGTGACGTTCCGTGGGGGCGCGCTAGCGCAACCGCGGGTGTAGCCCCCGAAGTCTTGGAGGAGTGTGTGCATTCCTGCAAGGTTTTTCGTAGCGTGCGGCCGGTGCGCGAGGTGTTTGTTTCAACCGGCATCAGCGTTATTTCAGCCGGTCTCGGCGGTGCCATGCGCGCGTTCCGGTATTTGATTGCGTTCGGGCACGCCCAGGAGGTGTAGCCGTGCGTCGAGCCCCCGAGCCTGGGCCCGCTCGAGGTGATCGGGGCGAGCTCTCCGACTTGTCTGTGCGCCCCTTCGCCGCCCCTTCGCGGGGCGGAGGGGTGAGGTGCTCATGACTCCCATCGAACGGGTCGCGAATCATGGGTCCCTCGTCGAGCTGTTAGCGGGTGGTTCAAGTGGACGTCCGTACCCCGTTCGATAAGGGTCGGCTCGTGGTCCGGAGACACGTCCATAAGAGCGCTTACGCGGGTGTGCTAGGCAGGGCTCGGTCCCATTCGATTGGGACCGAGGGCGCGGAAGCTCTCCCTCGGTGGGATCCCTCGACTAGCTGCCCTCGTTGGCCTTGAACACGAACTATGGGGTGCCCCCGAGCTTGTGAGCTCGGGGTCACGCTCGAATGCGCGCGCCCTGGTCATCCCTGACTCTGTCAATCTGAGGCGCCTATTCGAACCCTTCGAGGGTCAGGCTTCGAACCTCTGATTAGTAGGGCCTTTGCGGGGTGGCACTAAAGTGCCCCCATCTTGGCTTGATCTGTGGAGCCCGCTGGGCTGTGGTCAAGCCGACCCTTGAAGCCACTGATCAGTAATTCCTCGGATCGAGGGCATCTGCGGCGCCCACCCTCGACGGGCGAGTCTTGGAACCGCTGATCAGTAAATCGCCGCTCGAGGGGCATCTGCGGCGCCCACCCTCGACGGGCAGGTCTTGGAACCGCTGATCAGTAAACACAGCGTTCGAGGGGCCCGGCCCTCGAGTTTGTTCGGTGAGCCACGGCTTCGCCCGTTTTAGATCGGGGCATCGATCGCACCCGCGAGGGGTCGGTCCTTGAGCTCTTGGCTCTAGTTTCGTGAGGGGGTCATCCTTACTCAGGAAGGAACCCAGCCATTTAATGGGCGCGGATCATGGACGCAGATCGTGCGAAGCGGGCGCGCCTTTTCAGGCGGCGCACCGCAGGTGTCGTGGGCGACGTGGGGGGCGGACGGGACGGGGTGCCGTGCCCCTTCGGTTATTGTGTCGTAATCATGGCGTTTCGCGCAGGCGTACGACCGTTTTGGCGCGACGGGACCCATTTTTCGGCGACGTAGGGCGCCGCCCGCATTAATTGGCGCTGTGTGCGGAGTTTTCGGGGGCGTTGCTCCCCTGGATCTTATAAACCACGGGAGGGGGGCGGAGGCGAGGCCCCTTACCTTGCCATTCGCATCCATCCCCGCACGCAGCTCGTCTTCCTTCCGGCTGTGCGCTCCGCCGCTTCGGATCTGCTCGTGTTCCGTGCGCCTCCGCCGCAGTCCTCGCTTCTCCCCCTTGTCTTCCATGGCGCCTCCGACTCGGGTGCTGGAGCCTTTCCCATGGCCCCGGTCGACGGTGACACCGCTGGCGCTGAACGAGCTGGTGAACGGCGGGCAGTTGGCGCCGGCCGGCGACGGCCTATACCCGGCGTGGATGGTCCCGCCGGCGACGGACAAGGAGCCCAACCCCCCGCACGGCTACGTCGTCAGCTTCGCCCGTCTCCACGAGCGCGGCTTCGCCGCCCCTGCGAGCCGGCTTATGCGGGGGCTGTGCCACCACTACGGGGTGGAGCTGCACAACTTCACCCCCAACGCCATCTCGCAGGCGGCTTCCTTCATCGCCGTCTGCGAGGGATTTCTGGGGATTCCGGTGAACTGGGACCTCTGGGTCCATCTCTTTCGCGGCGAGCTCCACACCCTTGCCACGGCTGAGAAGGGGACGCGCCGGGCGGTTCGCGCCGGCGGCCTTACGCTCGCACTGCGGGACGCGCGCAAGGAGCTATACCCACTGTGTACCATGACCTCCAACAACGCGGACTGGGAGAAGGGGTGGTTCTACCTCCGCAACGACGGCGTTGGCCTTCCGCCGTACACCGGGAAGGTGCTGATGGGGAAGCCCGACGCCTGGTTTCACGGCGTGTCGCCCCCGTCGCGGCAACGAAGGTTGGAGTCCCTCACCACCGCCCTGCGCCAGCTGGCGGACGCCGGGCTGGGGGTGGCTTCGATCATCGCCAACTTCCACCACCGGCGGGTCATTCCCCTCATGGAGAGGGAGCTCTGCATCTTCGAGATGAGTGATGCGGCCAACCCCACGTCGCTGGCGCGCTCACGGCTGCTGCAAGAGCCTCTCCCCAAGGGGTATGCGGCCATGCGGGCGAGGCGCGCAATCAACCTCAAGGTGGTGCCGCACAGCGACGACGACCTTTGGTCGTTCGCGATGCTCCCCGACGCCGAGCCGGTGAGCACCGTTTTTTCTTCTTTGATTCTTGTTTTGCATTTTTTATTCGTCCTGACAATTCCTGCCCACAGTTGGTGACCGTCCAGGCCGCCCGATCGGACCCACCAACGCCTCGGTCTCAGGCCGCCGGTCGCGCCGCGCAGCAGCGGGAGCGGGACCGGGCGGCCCTTGCGAAGGAGAAAAGGATCAGGCGGCAGGAGCGCCTCGATCAGTATAAGCAGGAGTACTGGCTGCGTGAGCAGCAAGGTCTCTCTCCCCCACCGGTGCTGGTGAACTCGTCCTCGGACGAGGAGGAGAGCGACGGGGAGTGGACCACCTCTGCCAGGTGAGAACCCGCGGCGCCCCCGTCCCCGCGGGTCGAGGGGGCGGCCGCGGAATCGACCCTTGAGGCGGGCACGGTGCCGCCCGTCACCGGGTCGTCGGTGGAGGTGCCAGCGGGCACCGCGGAGGCGCCGGTGGGCGCAGTGGAGGTGCCCTCCCAGCCCTCGAGGAAGAGGAAGCGGGGCTCCTCCAGTTTGAGGTAAGTAGCATATTTTCCCGCACACCCTCGATTTCGAGAAACAGCCGCTCATCCCCCCTTTTCATTTCGTTGTCAGGGCATCGCCGACCGTCCCCGATCTTGCGCCCGCCAAGGCGCTCAAGTTGAGGACGTCTTTGACGACTGGGCGGCGCTCGGAGAGGGCGCCACGGGCGGCGGTGAGCATGGCGGCGGCGGGTGAGCCATCACGCGCCCCGACCGCGGCCGCGGGGTCGCAGCAGGAGGTGGCGGTGGCGGCCGCGATGCCGCAGCAGGCGCTGGTGCTCCGCGACCCTCATGAAGGGCGCGGGCTGGCTCATTCGGAGAGCCGGTCCATCAGGGGCTACGAGACGGCCGAGGCCCCCGTTGGTGGTGATTCCGCCCCCCGGAGGGGCCGGTCGAGGAGGTCATCCGGGCCAGCCCCCGAGCCTGCGCCCGAGGTGCTGGTGATGCGGGCTGACGGCTGCGTGATGTCGCAGCGGCCGGCGCACGATGCCGGGGCGTCGACGTCCCGTGCCGCGCCGCCAGCACGTGACGCCGCCGCGTCACAATTGGAGCAGGGGCTACGTCGCCCCAGGGTGCCGCGTACCCTGCTCGATGAGGCCCAGGCCGAGCAGGCGCTGTGGCAGGAGTTCTGTGAGCACGGCGCCTCCCTTAACGCCGCGCTGGCCGAGGTGCTCCGGCTCCACGAAGGCCGGTCGTTCCAGCTCTTCGAGGTGAGCGTCTTTGCTTGGTTGGAGCTCGTTTTCCCGTCTTTTTTCGTCTGAGTGTTTCACGTTCTGATTCCTCTCTCCGCCCTTTGGTTGCTACTCGCAGGAGCTGCAGGGCCAGGCGCGCGAGAAGTACAACCGCCTCTCCCTGTTGAGCTCGAGCCTCGACTGGTACCGGGGGCAGTACGAAGCCTTGGACGCCCTGATGGAGGCCCTGCAGACGGACAACGGCTGGCTGGAGTACCGGCTAATGGCCGTGCAAGACGCGCTCCTAGACCAGCGTGCTCTGACCGCGGAGGGCGCCATCGCAGTCGACAGAGTGAAGGTCGTGCTCCTGGAGAAGGAGGGGGTGCTGACGACAGCAAACGACGAGCTGCAGAAGGCGCGCGCTGCCCTGGCCGAGGCGCAGACCTTACTGGTGCAGAAAGAGACTGCCCTCATCGCGGCGCAGACCCAGCTCCAACAAGACCGCACCACCCTCGAGGGGGCGAGGTCCTGGCAGGCTCAGGCCGAGCAGAAGGCCCAGGAGGCCGAGAAGCTGAGCGCTGATCTGCAGGAGAAGGTCACGTCGCTCGCCGCGGTGGAGGATCAGCTTCGCCAAGAGCGGAGCGCGCGTCAGCAGGCAGAGAGTCAGCTCTAGCAAGAGCGGTCCGCCCTCAAGGAGGCTCAGGCCGCCCTCTAGCGTGAGCGCTCGGCTCGGGAGGAAGCGCAAGGCCAGGTCTAGCGGGAGCGCACCACGCTGGGGGAGGTTCAGGCCGCGCTCCAGCTCCAGGATTCGGAGGTCACGCGGCTCACCGGGGAGTTGGTCCAGGAAGCCGTGTCGTTCGAAGAGCTGCGGCAGGCTGGCAAGGAGAAGGACGCCGCTATTCTCGAGCTGCAGCAGGCGGCCGAGACCGCGCGCGCGGCCCTCGAGACAGAGAAGAAGCAGGTCGAGGGTAAGTCGTCTCTCTTAGATTCTTCGTTTGTTGCTTGGGTTCGTCGAGATCCGCTCTCAACTTATTCGTCTTCCGTTTTTCAGGCTTGCGGGCTGCTCTCGGGACGTCAACGACGCAGGCGGAGGTGCTCCAGGCGGCCTACAATTCCTCCCAGCAGGAGCTGGGGGTTCTGCAGGAGGCAGCCCTCGAGGCGTGCCAGAGCATCGACGAGGGCGACGGGCAGGCCGGGAGCACTGTGGCGAGTCGCCTCCGAGCCTTGGGCGGCCACGTCGCCCGGCGTATGCGAGGTGCGCTCCGCCTGGGGATCCAGAAGACCCTTGGCGTGGTGCAATCGCATTACCGGGTTAACCTTGCGGTGTTGGCTACGGGCTACATTGTCGCTGATGACCTCAACGACGATGGTGCGGAGGCCGAGGTGAGCCGCCTGTACGCGCTTGCCGCTCCTGCCGCCGACATCCTCACCGACGATTTCGCGGAGATCCTCTTCCCGGAAGCTCCTCCCGCCGGGCCCCTCGAGCCCTGAAAGCAGCTGGGCACTCAGGCCCTTAGATTGTAGTTAGGAATCGAGCCTCGTGGCTTTATGTAATAAACACAGTTTGCTTAAAGTACTTGTAAGTTTAAGTGCCATTTCGGTTTTTGTGATTGCGCCGTTCCGTCTCTACCTGTTGTTTAGGCGAATTTCAGCTGGAATCATTCGTTTTCACGAGTAGCGCTTAGGCAAAGTGGTGAGGGGGAAGGGCCGTATCCTACCGCGAGGCGTAGGCTATCCCCGACTCACCCATCTTCGCCCTTTGGCCATTCGCGTCCTGCGTCATTTCGCTCAAACTCCCGGGTCGAGACGTACTTAGCGCTTTTGAAGTAAAGATTTTTTGCGAAAAAATGGGACTGTTTAGGGGGGGCCCCCGTAGTAGCCCCCGAGGGGGACTTGGTTTTCGGGGAGAAAGCCGAGTCGCCCTTGATTTTATCGAAAAGAAAACTTTACATTTGTACAGCCGACTGGGGCGTCGGATACGTGCAAAAAGACTTGGAAATCCTTTCTAAGGGTAGAAGCGACATAGCTGTTGGATGTTCCAAGCGTTGGTGAAGACTTCGCCTTGCTCGTTCGCCAGCTTGTACGTGCCGGGCTTGAGCACCTTGACGACGACGTAGGGCCCCTCCCATGGTGGTGACAGCTTGTGGCGGCCTCGGTTGTCCTGGTGCAGCCTTAACACAAGGTCGCCCTCATTGAGGTCTCGGTGCCGGATTTTCTGAGCTTGATACCGCCTTAGCGCTTGCTGGTATCTTGCCGATTGCATCATGGCCACGTCACGGGCTTCGTCTATTTGATCCAGCGAGTCTTCGCGAGCTCGCTGGTTCGAACCTTCATCGTAGCCCTTAATCTTGGGCGATCCGTATTCCAAGTCCGTGGGGAGAACAGCCTCTGCACCATAGACTAGGAAAAATGGCGTGAATCCCGTGGCTCTGCTCGGAGTGGTCCTGAGGCTCCAAATGACCGCCGGGAGCTCCTGAAGCCATTTCCGGCCGGACTTGTTCAGTCTGTCGAAGATCCTGGGCTTGAGGAATTGTAAAATCATGCCATTGGCATGTTCCACTTGGCAGTTAGTCTGTGGGTGTGCGACAGCCGCCCAGTCCACGCGGATGTGGTGGTTGTCGCAAAACTCCAGGAATTTCCTGCCGGTGAATTGGGAGCCGTTGTCGGTGATGATGGAGTTCGGCACTCCAGACCTGTGGATGATGTCGGTGAAGAATGTTACGGCCTGCTCCGCTCTGAGGTTGGTGATTGGGCGTGCCTCGATCCATTTGGAGAACTTGTCCACGGCAACCAGCAGGTGGGTGTAGCCCCTGGGCGCCTTTCGCAAGGGCCCGACAATGTCTAATCCCCACATGGCGAAGGGCCATGTGATGGGTATGGTCTGTAAGGCGTGAGCTGGGAGAAGGGTCCTACGCGCGTAGAACTGGCACCCCTCGCAGGTGCGCACGACCTCGTTGGCGTCGGCAACCGCTGTGGGCCAGTAGAAGCCCTGGTGGAACGCGTTGCCCACGAGGGTGCGCGGTGCCGCGTGATGGCTGCACACGCCTGCGTGGATGTCACGGATGAGTTCCCGACCGTGGGGAATGGGAATGCACCGCTGCAGGACGCCGGACGCGGCGCGCTTGTACAGCTCGCCGTCAATCACGGCGAATGACTTGGCTTTCCTGACGATGCGCCTAGCCTCGGTCCGATCTGAGGGAGTTCCCCTCGATCGATCCAGGCGAGGTACTTGGCCCGCCAATCCTCCGCGCGGGGGGTCGGCTCGATTTCCATGGCCTCGGCTTCGTCCGCGCCGTACCCCTCGAGTAGGGAGAGCACGAACGCCTCGTTCGAGGGGTCCTCGTCCATGGGTTCCGCACCCGCTAGACTCGAAGGAGCCCCCGAGGGTTCCTCCTGATTTGAGGGGGCCGGTCTGAGGTCGACGGACGGTTTGGCGACGTCTCACGCGAAAACGTTCGGGGGAACGGTGATTCACCCTGCCGCGATCTTCGCGAGCTCATCTGCCTCCTCGTTGTACTTGCGGGGGATGTGATTGAGCTCGATGCCGTAGAACTTGTCCTCGAGGGCACGCACAGCGTTGCAATAAGCCTCCATCTTCTCGTCGTGGCAGCTCGCATTCTTCACGACCTGATCGATTACGAGCTGCGAGTCTCCCCTGATGTCGAGGCGCTTGATGCCGGTCTCGATGGCGATTCGGAGGCCGCAGAGGACGGCCTTGTACTCCGCCATGTTGTTCGATGCGGGGAAGTGCAAGCGCACTGCGTACCTCATGTGTTCCCCGAGGGGCGAGATGAAGAGCAGGCCCGCGCCCGCTCTGGTTTTCATCACCGACCCGTCGAAATAGAGGATCCAGCACTCGGCATGGATCTGCAACGGGGGCAGCTGTGTGTCCGTCCAATCGGCGATGAAATCTGCGAGGATTTGAGACTTGATTGCCTTGCACGGCGCGTAGGTGAGCGTCTCGCCCATGAGCTCTACGGACCATTTTGCGATCCTGCCCGCAGCGTCCGGGTTGTGGATAATCTCTCCCAACGAGAATGATGAGACCACCGTGACTGGATGGGCCTCGAAGTAGTGCCGCAGCTTGCGCCGCGCGAGCACCACTGCGTAGAGCAGCTTCTAGATCTGGGGATACCACGCCTTGGTCTCGGACAGCACTTCGCTGATATAGTACACCGGCCTTTGAACTGGTAGGGCGTGCCCTTCCTCTGCTCGCTCCACGACGATGACCGCGCTGACCACCTGGGTGGTTGCCGCGACGTAGAGGTACAGAGGCTCGCCGCCTCGAGGCGGTGTGAGGATTGACGTGTGTGCGAGCGTCGCCTTGAGCTTGTCGAGTGCCTCCTGGGCCTCAACGGTCCAGGAGAAGCGTTCGTGCTTCTTCAGGAGTCGGTAGAGGGGCAGTCCCTTCTCGCCGAGCCGTGAGATGAAACGGCTCAAGGCGGCCAGGCAGCCCAACACCTTCTGCACCCCTTTTAGGTCTCGAATCGGGCCCATTCGGTCGAGGGCAGAGACCTTCTCAGGGTTGGGCTCGATGCCCCGCTGAGAAACAATGTATCCCAGCAGCATGCCGCGCGGCACCCCGAAGACGCACTTCTCGGGGTTGAGTTTCACCCCATTTGCCCGTAGGCAATCGAACGTGACGCGTAAATCGTTAACTAGGTCGTCCGCCTTCCTGGTTTTGACGACAATGTCATCTACGTATGCCTCTACGGTTCGCCCGATGTGGTCCCCGAAAACGTGCTGCATACATCGCTGGTACGTAGCGCCCGCGTTTCGGAGGCCAAACGGCATTGTTACGTAGCAAAACATGCCGAACGGTGTGATGAAAGAGGTCGCGAGTTGATCGGACTCCTTCATCTTTATTTGGTGGTAACCCGAATAGGCATCAAGGAAACATAAGAGTTCACACCCCGCAGTGGAATCTACAATTTGATCGATTCGTGGCAAAGGAAAAGGAACTTTGGGACATGCTTTATTTAAACCGGTGTAATCTACACACATCCTCCACTTCCCATTCTTTTTCTTAACTAGTACAGGATTAGCTAGCCACGTAGGGTGGAAAACTTCCTTGATGAATCCGGCCTCGAGAAGCTTCCGCAGCTCCACTCCGATCGCCTGGCGTCTTTCTTCATCAAAGCGCCGCAGCCGCTGTTGCACAGCTCTGGAGTGAGGTAGGATGTCAAGGGAGTGCTCGGCGACCTCCCTCGGAATGCCTGGCATGTCCGAGGGGCTCCATGCGAAGATGTCGGTGTTGGCGCGGAGAAAGTCGACAAGCACCACTTCCTATTTCGTGTCGAGGGTGGAACTGACCCTCAACACCTTGCCCTTGGGGGCGACAGGGTCGAGGGGCACCTCTTTCGTTTGTTCGGCAGCCTCGAAACTGCCCGCGTGCTTGGCGGAGGAGTCGGGGCCCTCGTTGGCCAGCTTCTCCACGTCCGCGACAAGCGTTTCATCGAGCGCCAGGGCCTCGGCGTGCTCGACGCACTCGACGTCGCAGTCGAATGCGTGCTCGATCGACGAGCCCACGGTGATGACGCCTTTTGGCCCCGGCATCTTCATCTTGAGGTAAGTGTAGTTCGGGACCGCCATGAACTTGGCATAGCACGGACGCCCAAGGATGGCGTGGTACGCGCCCCGGAACCCCACCACCTCAAAGGTGAGGACCTCCTTGCGGAAGTTGTCCGGGGTGCCGAACCAGACCGGCAGCTCGATCTGACCGAGGGGCTGGACGTGCTTGCCCGGCGCGACGCCATGGAACGGCGCCGTGCTGGGCAGCAGCTGGTCCAACCCGATCCCCATCAGCCATAGGGTGTGGGCGTAGAGGGTGTTGAGGCTGCTGCCGCCGTCCATCACCACCTTGGAGAACTGCGCGTTGCCGATGACGGGATCGACGACCAACGGGTACTGGCCCGGGTTGGGGATGCGGTTCGGGTGATCCTCGCGGCTGAAGGTGATGGCGTCCTCCGACCAATCGAGGAAGGAAGGAGGGGCCCTCTCCGCGGCGAGGACCTCGTGCCGCTCTCGCTTGCGCCGGCTGGTGGACATGTCCACCGTCGGTCCCCCGAAGATGAAGAAGACGTTCTCCACCGCGGGGAAGCCATCAGCACCTCCGTCACCCCCATCCTTTTTGGCCTCGTCCTCCTTCGCGGCGACGCGGCTGTAGTACTTCTTGAGCATGTCGCATTGCTCGAGGGTGTGGTTGATCGGGGTCTTGTGGTACGGGCAGGGCTTCTTCAACATATCGTCGAATACGCCGGGGCCTCGAGGGGCCCCTCGAGGACCCTTACGGGCAGGGTCAACGGCGAGGGCCTTGTCGTCTTCGCCGCGCCCCTGCGCGCGTGCGTCACGGTGGGGCTTCTTGCCCTTCTTCCCCGCTTCTGCTTCTTCGCGGGCTCCTTGGACTTGCTGCCCTCTGCGGGCGCGTCGTCCACGCGCTTTCCTTTCTTGCCGTCGAAAATGGCCCCCACTGCCTCCTCTCCGGAAGCGAAGCTAGTGACGATGTCGAACAGCTCGTTGGAGTCGACCGGCGGGCTCCTCCCGAGCTCGTGCACGAGGTCCCGACAGGTCGTGCCTTCGAGGAAGGCGTGCACGATCTCGGACTGAGCAACGCTCGGGAGCTCAGTACAGCGCTTTGAAAAGCGCCGTATGAAGTCCCGGAGCGACTCGCCGGGCTTCTGGGTGCACGCCCGTAGGTCCCAGGAGTTCCCAGGGTGCATGTATGTGCCTTGGAAGTTCCCCATGAACGTGCGGACCAAGTCATCCCAGCTGTGGATCTGGCTGGGTGGCAGGTGCTCGAGCCATGTTCGGGCCGAGTCCGCAAGGTGCAGCGGCAGATTGTGGATGATCACCGCATTGGTGGTGGCTCCGCCCAGCTGGCAAGCCAGGCGGTAGTCGTTGAGCCACACACGAGGGTCTGTCTCCCCCGTGTACTTGTCGATGGTGGTGGGCTAGCGGAAGCGCTGGGGGAAACTCGCCGCACGGATCTCCCGGCTGAACACTCGGGTCCCCGGGGGTTCCGGTGTTGGCGAGCGGTCCTCCCGGCTGTTGTAGCGACCACCTCATCGAGGGTGGTAGCCCGCCGCCGCTCGCACCTCTGCGTCGCCCCTTCTCTTGGCGTTCAGACGTTGCGGGCGTCGCCGTCGTGGGCCTGGCCGCGTGTGTCAAGGATCCGCTCCCTGACAGGCATCCTATCCCGGTTTGCCGGCTGCCCCGCCGCGCCGTCCGCGTGGACGGATGCCTCCTGGTCCTGCGCGCCGCCGTTGCCCCGCACGCTGGACTGGTTGCGCATGCGGGACGCGGAGCTCTCAGCCTGCTGCACGGCTGCCTGCTCGATGAGAGTCTGCGCCTCGCGGCGCAGGTTACGTGCCTCGGGCGTCGATGGCTCGGGCATGGCCCGAAGTAGTGTCGCCGCCGCGATGAGTTTTTGGCTGGCCCGAAGTGGCGTGTGTGGGTCGTCCACGTTGAAGTCGGCGTTGATGCGGTCACGAGCCTGCTTCCCGGCTTCTCGGGCACGTTCGCCGCGTGCCGAGGCTTTCCCTGTGATGGTGGCACGTAGGAGCCGCACCTGCCGGTACTCTTCCGCGAGCTTTGCCTCGAGCTCGCGTGCCTGGGTCAACTGCGCATTAATATCCGCATTGCCCGCTGGTGGGGCCGGTGGTGGGTTTGGCTCTGGATGCTGGGCCGCATCCCCGTCGCCTGCTCCGTTCGCGACGTCAGCATGCTCGTTGGTGGCGACAATGAAGCACTCGCGCGAGGGATCGTAGCTCCCTTCGCTAGAGTCGTCGGAGCAACCGAACCAGTAGTCCGCGGCGTCAAGGAACCGCCGGAATACCACGGGGTCCGGTACGCCGGAGAAGTCCCACTCCGCATAGCCATGCGAGGTCGAGGGCGGCAGCTCGTTGGGCGAGCCGTGGTACGACTCATCGTTGGTGGTGGCGATGAGGTTCCGGGCTGACAGCAGGTGATGGCCCGGGAGATCCTCATATGCGGCCATGTCGGTGCTGACGGATGAGGCGTACGCCGTAGCAGAGTTGCGCATCTCGTAGGGGAACTGCGGCCCCGCGGCCGCGTGCTCCCCTGCAGGGTGCGCAGTTGTGTCGCTTGGTGGGGGCACGTCGTTCCGGGCTGCCTCGCGTGCTGCCCGGCGTCGCTCCGCGCGCGCCTGACGCGAGCGCTGACCCGGGCGCTTGCGGCGCCGGGACATCGAGACAGCTGCCGTCGTGGGTTCCGGCGCTGGGACGTCGGTCGTCGGCGTGGCAGGGATCGGGCCCGGCCCGGTGGACCGCCATGGGTGGAGTTCATCCCGATTGGTAAGGCGCATGAGGTAGCCGTTCCCTGTGGCCTGAAAGTTCAGGCTCCCAAACCGGATTTCGAATCCGGCTGGGAGAGGGTCTGAGCTGCCCATGGCATACCTCTGGGACGTCATCTCGGTGCGAATCACCATCGAGGCTGCTGGTAGGGGGTCGATCACAGCGCGAAGCCCCCTACCTGGCGTGCCAACTGTCGGTGTTAGGATTAGTCCCGACACTAACTAGTAAGTTACGCTGTGATCAGCTTTTCGATGGTCAGTGCAAATGACAACACAGGGACGCGGGTTTATCCTGGTTCCGATCGCGGGGTCGTACGTCTAGCAGATTGGCGCGTGCGCGCTGTATTGATTCGCACCGGTGGTGCCTGTAGAGGGGGGCTACAAGCAAGGCGGGAGAGGAGGAGAGGCCTCCAAGTCCCTGCTAAGTGATTGAGGCAAAGTGCCAATATCAAAGGGAACGAGTGTGCGAGTGAGTGTGGGTATGAAGTGATGATCTCGTCCCCCTGCGGCCAGGGGACCGCCTCCTCCTTTTATAGACCAAGGAGAGGCGGTTTACAGTCGTACCGCATAGCTTTAGGCATGGTGTGGCAGCATGGCGCACAGTGCCGGCGATTCGATGGCCGTCCTGGCAAATCTTGCTCCTGGCAGGCGTCGTGGTGACTCCTGTGTCCGTCCAGGAGCGACTTCGAGGGTAGTAGCGCTGGAGCTCTTCGTTTGTTCGCCGTCCGTACACCGGCTCGAGGGCCTGGCTGACGGAGGACCAGAGGCTGCATAGCGGCAGGCGTGGTGATGTCCTGTCAACCTGGATCCTTACAGTGCGGGGGATGGCCCAGCAGTGCCTGGGATGGCGGCACAGTGGCGGGGATGGCCGCTCAGGGCCGGAGGTGATGGAGGTGACGCGCCCCGCCGGCCTTGCGTCACGGCGTCGTCCCAGGCGGGCGGGGAATTGGTGGCCGTACCCCTTTCGAGGGTGTCGCCGTCCTCTTTCGAGGGGCGCGACGTGGAGAAGGTACGGGAGTAGGCGGCACAGCGTCACGGAATGACACCGGCCATGCCGCACAGCACCCGCACAGCGCCGGGGATGGCTGCACAGTGCGGGTTGGTCGAACAGCGTCGGGATCTGATTCCCAGGCGGTGTCATAGGGCCGGCGTGGCGTGGATTCGCCTTAGACCCGGGCGCCCGCGACGCGCCAGAGCATTTAATGCTCCGGTCGTGGGAGCAGGTATGGTGTCGCGGCTCAGAGGAGGCCTCGAGCGAGGCGGAAACTCGCTCGAGGGGGCGTCAAGCCCTCAAGCGAGGTGGAGGATTCGCGGTACGGCGCCCGGCCCTCGAGCGGGTCGGAGGTTCGCTCGAGGAGTGCCGGAGGTCAGCTGTTCGTTGGGCCGGTGAGGCTTTTTGGGCCGTGGGTCCTGCCCTGGGCCGCTGCCATGCGTGGTGTGACTTGTGGTTTGTGAGTTTTTGGTTGTTTGCTTTCGTTATTTTTCGAAAAAAAGGGGTGATTTCCCCTGTTATTAGGGGACCCCTGTGGCTGTCCCCGACAGATAACACTAGATTTTGTTACATCTACTTGTTAAAATCAAAAGATGAAGCGTTACATTACTTTAAGATCTATAAAGCTGAAGTAGAAAATCAACTTGAGAGAAAGATTAAACACCTAAGGTCTGATCGAGGTGGCGAATACTTCTCAAATACTTTTGATTCATTCTGTGAGGAACACGGTATTGTTCATGAGAGGACACCACCTTATTCACCCCAATCCAATGGGATTGCCGAAAGAAAGAACCGCACGCTGACTGACTTGGTGAATGCCATGTTAGAAACCGCGGGACTATCTAAGGAATGGTGGGGTGAGGCGATACTGACGGCCTGTCATGTCCTGAACCGTGTGCCTATGAAGAATAAGGAAGTAACACCATTCGAGGAATGGGAGAAGAAGAGGCTAACTCTTTCATATTTACGCACTTGGGGTTGCCTGGCCAAAGTCAGTGTGCCAATCACCAAGAAACGTAAACTTGGACCAAAGACGGTAGACTGTGTCTTTTTGGGGTATGCTTTTCACAGCGTCGGATATAGATTCTTGGTAGTAAGATCTGGAGTGCCTGACTTGCTTGTCGGCACAATTATGGAGTCCAGAGATGCTACATTCTTTGAAAATATTTTTCCAATGAGAGATGAAATAAGTTCATCTAGGCAAGAGTCTGTCGAGAAGGACGACTCCACCAAGCCGATGGAACTTAATGAGCCTACATTTATTGAGCATCCTGAGGAGGATAATGATGAGGCTCCTAGGAGGAGCAAGAGACAAAGGACAGAGAAATCCTTTGGAGATGATTTCATCGTATACCTCGTGGATGACACTCCCAAGACCATTGCAGAGGCCTACTCTTCACCTGATGCTGACTATTGGAAGGAAGCAGTGAGGAGTGAAATGGACTCTATCATGTCAAATGGAACTTGGGAGGTTGTTGAACGTCCTTACGGGTGCAAACCCGTGGGATGCAAATGGGTGCTCAAAAAGAAGCTTAGACCTGATGGTACTATTGATAAGTACAAGGCTAGACTTGTGGCCAAGGGTTACACCCAAAAGGAAGGAGAAGACTTCTTTGATACTTACTCACCAGTCGCTCGATTGACTACCATAAGAGTACTACTTTCTCTGGCAGCCTCTCATGGTCTTCTCGTTCATCAGATGGACGTTAAGACAGCTTGTTGGAAGAGGAGATCTATATGGATCAGCCGGAAGGATTTGTAGTAAAGGGTCAAGAAAGTATGGTGTGTAAACTGGTGAAGTCTCTCTATGGCCTCAAACAAGCACCTAAGCAATGGCATGATAAGTTCGACAGAACTTTGACATCCGTTGGCTATGTTACAAACGAAGCAGACAAATGTGTGTACTATCGTTATGGTGGGGGCGAAGGAGTGATTTTGTGTCTGTATGTAGATGACATACTTATCTTTGGCACGAGCCTTAGAGTGATCAAGGAGGTCAAAGACTTTCTATCTCAAAAGTTTGAGATGACGGATTTGGGAGAGGCTGATGTTATCCTTAACATAAAGCTGATAAAGGGAGAAAATGGTGGGGTGACTCTATCACAGACTCACTATGTTGAGAAGACGCTAAGTTGGTTTGGTTACAGCAACTCTAAACCCGCACCAACTCCTTACGACGCTAGCTTGGTTCTAAGGAAGAACCTGAGGATAATGGTGGATCAGTAGAGATACTCCCAGATCATTGGTTCGCTGATGTATTTGGCTAGCGCCACGAGACCTGACATTGCATATGCAGTTAGTAAACTGAGCCGGTTTGTTTCAAACCCGGGCAGTGAACACTGGCGTGCTCTCGAAAGGGTAATGCGCTATCTAGTGGGCATAATGAACTATGGTATTCACTATTCCGGAGATCCCAAAGTCTTGGAGGGATATAGTGATGCAAACTGGATTTCTGATGCTGATGAGTTAAAGGCCACAAGTGGATATGTGTTCACACTTGGAGGTGGTGCTATTTCCTGGAAGTCTTGCAAGCAGACCATTCTAACCAGGTCAACAATGGAAGCAGAACTCGCAGCATTGGATACTGCCACTGTCGAGGCCGAGTGGCTTCGTGAACTCCTAATGGACTTGCCGATAGTTGAAAAACTGATACCGGCAATTCTAATGAACTGTGATAATCAAACTGTGATTGTCAAGGTGAACAGTTCAAATGACAACATGAAGTCATCCAGGCATGTCAAGAGGCGGTTGAAGTCTGTCAGGAAATTGAGAAACACCGGTGTCATAGCTTTGGATTACATCCATACGTCTAAGAACCTGGCAGATCAATTTACAAAGGGTTTATCACATATTGTGATAGATAATGCATCTATGGAACTGGGCTTGAGACCCACGTGAGTTTTTCCATAGTGGAAACATGTCTTATGTGATCGGAGATCCTGTGAATTAGATGGTAAAACAAGCTATGGTTTGACTGAGAGAAGAGAACCTTTGAGAAGGCTCGGTTCATGAAAAGATGCATTTCTCTTCAAAACTGTATGGCAGGCTGATATGTATACCTTAATGTGCTCCAAGTGGCTTTTATGAAACAAGGTAGTTGTTTCTCTGAAGCAAAGACATAGTCCTACAGTATGTCTTGAAGGAACACACCTATATGAGTATCGACTACTGGTCATAGTCTATGAGATTTGCGTGATCTCTAGAAAACTCATGAAGAGGCACGGAGTGTGACCCATAAGCTCCAACCCGCGGAGATGCTATGTGCAGCCAAGTATCAGTAAAGGGCTCTAGCCAAGCTTAGATGCACAAAACTGGCAATTCAAGGCATAGTCTATTGTTCAGTTGCAAATAAGTGTAACTTGAGTTCCTGGTGGATGTTCAACTTAACAGTCTCCATCGTAGTACTGGTATATCGAAAACAAAAGGGAAGATGAGAGCATTTCCAATGTGGCTTATAATTCTTGGTGGGGATTGTTAGAATAAATGAGCCTAGAGACATTTATTATAATAATGAAAGAATTAAAGCCCATTTATTTAATGCTAGGGAAAAGTGAGAAATACCACATGGGTATTTGAGGAGTCTCCCATCCAACTTATGAGGTAGCTTTTCGGTACACCTCTTGTGAAGTTGAATAAAGGAGATAGGCATGCCACACGCGCGCGCGCTCGCTCGCCTCGCCGAGCCGGGCCAAGGCCGTGGGCGTGACGTGACGTGACGTGACGTGTCGAGACGAGACGAGCAGTCGGACGGACGGACGGAGTCGAGTTGAGTCGAGACGAGACGAGACGAGACGAGCGGGCGGTGCGGTCGGACGGACGGACAGACGTAATGTGTTGGCGACCGTTACTACCCGAGGCGCCTTAACCGCGACGTCCAGGTTCATCCCCCCGCGCCTGCCCGCCTATATTAGACGCCCCCCTCCTCCTCCTGCTCGGATTGTCAATTCACACTCAGGTACTCCTGTTCAGGAGACCTCTCCCTCTCTCCCTCTGTTTGCTGCTTCTTTTGCAAGAGCAGAGCCTCCGGAACCTCGTCCTGCTGCTGAGATCCTGCTCGGGATAGGCGGACGATAAGGTTTTTGAGGAGCGTCTTCACGCGACTGCTCGCTCCCGTACGACTACTTCCTCTACATCGACTCCGAACGACTACAGCCGGGTCTTCACTGCGATCATCTTCCTGCACCGAATTCGTACGACTACATCGACTGAGGTCACTCTACGATCAGTATGACTGATCCAAGTGATATCGGAACTTCGGGTGACCCCGTCACCCAAACTTCCACGGGGTACATTCTTAAACAGGTATTCATGTTTATTAGTTGTATAATCATGAATAGATTTATATTTAATTGTTGTTTAAACATAAACATTTGCACATGGATTGTTTCACTCACCGTAATATTAAAATGTCTATTTAATTATGAAATTAAAATATACCGGAATATCACCTATCATCTAACAGCTTCCTCGGTTTACTCTTCTTTCTTCCCAAGGACGCCGCGCTCACCGACCTTTACATTTGCTTTTCTGACCCTGAGCCAATACTACCCCAAAGTTACGATTACAAATTAGAGAGAGCCCTCCCTGATGATCTGTCCGGTCTCAGTGTACTCACCATATCTAGCAATGCCCTTAAGGTATGTTCTTTGTATTGTAATAAGTAATAACTCAAAGGTTGATTTGTTTCAGAAGAGAAAGCATAACTCTTTGTTTATTTACTAACCAATTAATCATGTCCTTTAGATTGCGTCTTCCATGTTCATTGATAGAGCAACTTACCAAAAGCAATGGGCCAAGATGAATCACTTGTGCAGTTTCAGAGAGCTACAGCTGCTTATGCTTGGAATGGAGATGGACAACCAAGCCAACATTTACCAATTCCTCAAGGCTTGCCGCTGTCCTAATCTCGAGAGGCTCTTTGTGCAGGTTAGCATTTTTTTACACCTTTCTGAATCCCTTTGTCATTTTGTTGAATCTACATCTGCATTCTTATTTGTTGAGATGCTTCTGCATGATCGCGATTAACCTTTGCAGCTCCCGGCTACCGGTGATGTGCCCTTGGAGGATTTAGTTGAAGAGGTGAGGGTAGAACTACCAAAGGATGGCTTAGTCAACCTTAGAATGGTGAAGGTCATGAACTTCAATTGGCACTGCTTCGAGGTGCAGCTAGTGAGTTTTTTGTTGAGGAAGGCTACCTCCCTACATAAAGTGCTGCTAGTATCTCCCAACGTTCTTCCGCTGCGTGTGCCTGGTGTACAAGAAGCTGACATTTTTCTTCTCGAAGAAGCTTTGGCCAGTGGACGAATTATTGTTAGCGAGTTTGACGATCCAGCAACTCAGCCATTTCATTCTGAGGTCTTTATCAATGTTTAACTTTTTGTGCCAATCGATATCTGAGCAGTACCTTTGCGTGTTGTTTACTGACAATATAAAATTTACTCACGCCTACCACTTTCATTTCTAAATTAAATATGGATGAATTTTATGTAGCTGTGTATCAGGAATACTGATGATGTGATATGATTGCAGATTTTACACACCCCGGTTTGCTCATATTGAAGTATTTCAGATTGCCATTTTTTCTCACAATCTGAAAACAACACATGAGCTTACTTGCATTGCATTCCAGGAATACAAACATTGTCCGAGACAGTTACCATGTTGAGATGTATGGCATGTGTCATGTGACAAGCTGTTAAGCATACATCCATGCGTAGGACTACTGGCAGTGGTGTTTATCAGACAAGCAACAAACCTGGAAATGCGGTTCAGCACGTTTTTCACATCCTCTATAACTGGATACTGAATATTCAGATACCACATTCCCAAAGACGGTTTTCAGTTGGAAAAATAGTTTGTGCGCACATGGGCACATACCCACCACCGGGGGAGCAGACACGTGTCCACTACACCTGGCGGGAAGTTTTGCGCGGGAAGAGTTAAGAACACTTTGCATGGTGTGTATTTAGTGTAACGGTGCATGCATAGGCATCACTTTTCCCCGCGTAGGGGGTGCATACCTGGCAGCTCTTGCAACATAGTGCTCGTGAGTGCGATCTCAGCCACGGTAATGTACTTTGTGTATTTAGTGGATATCCACTACCGGAACAGACAAACGAAACAAAAGTGGATCGTTCGTATCCATGCATCCAATAAATATGGTGTCGTTGCTTTTCATTTCAAGAGTGTGAGGTTCTATTAGCACAAGGAGACGGAGGCGCCGTTCAGTGCAAGAGTTGTTCCTGCATGGAGGATTCAGTTCAGGTAGGCAAAACACGGGATGCGTAGTGGACTGATGAGATCGTATCGTCTAAGATTGATGAGGAGTTTACCTCTACCTTATTTCTTTTTAAGGTATGGAGTTGCTAGAAGAGGCGATCGCCCACGCCGAAACTAGCACCATGGTTTGTGGCAGCATTCCAGGTGAATTGCAGCAACGACATCTGCAGATGTTGTGCAACGAAAGGATTGGACGTGGTAAGACGTGTCGTAGCTGGGTTAGATAACAATAAGAGGGCAATCATCGAGTCTATTGGTTTGGGTAGCATGTCCCAGCCACCAGATATATCTGACAAGCATAGCAACTTCGGAAACTGGCTGTTATTAGTATTTGATGCCAGAACAAACACCATTGTGCTCGATGAGCAAGTACGCTTGCATGTATCGACCGAAGCAGTAAGAGACATCATAGGTATCCCAACGAAGGGGAAGCAGGTAAGGGACACTAGGTGTATGGAGAAAAATAAAATTGTGGATGTAGTAAGCATGTATGTGCTGGACCCCGGCGCGCCGCACGCATATGTGTATCAGGATTATTGGGCTGCGTTGATTAAAACTAACGAAATTAGAAACGTGAACTGGGCGCGATATGTGCTTGAACAAACAGCGGCTGCTGCTGCTATTGTACATTACAAGGTTCGTGCGAAGCAGTTCTTAGATTGGGCCCGTGGATGCACGCTGCTTCTTCAGGTAAAATTCTAGTTGTCACAGTTTCACATTATGTGTTGTATTTTGCCTCTTAACTCATAAATGGGATGGCTCCATAACAGGTTTCTGCTACCGAGGAGATGCCCAGCGTTCTGCTACCGAGGAGATGGGTGCAAGCCTGCTGACTCCTGCGGACACCTCAGGGAGCACACACGCTCCACAGGCGTGAGTAACAATGTGAAAAGGCAGCTGCAAACACGAGGCCAGCAGACAGTTGCTATGCTAGGTCTACAAATTGTAGATGAAGGCACATTGCTATATTCAGTTTGATGTGAAATGGGGCCTGCGCACTCCTCCAGCAACCGGCAGTAGCATCCCTCACCCCTTCCCATCTACCATTTAATGCATGCCGTCTTGCCTTTACGATCCTTAGCCGGATCTGCTTCTCCCAGTCAAAAGAACCCATGGCTTCGCCGGAGCATTCGGTGTCCTCTCCCCAAAACAGCTCGTCGTCTCTCGCAAAGAACCACACCACCTCCTCAACTCCCTCAGAACCTCCTGCATTTGCAAATGTTGTAGCAAGCTTTGATAGGATGCTCCCCGTGCAAACTGTATTCCACGGGATGAACAAGACATTCACCACAGAATTCAGCCTCTCAATGATGCATGGGTTAGTAGCGATGCTTTTGCCTGAACATCGGTAGGATGTATATGCAACCAGGTTAGGGTTCTTGCTCCATCTCCCTGAATCGGGTGTGGATAAGCTGAGAAGGAAGTTCCATTGGCTGCTATGCAACATCGATGCGGGCGACCGCACAATTTCTGATGGCTATGGCTCGCGGGTTCATCTCACACGGGAACAAGTACACTCCCTCACCCAGCTGACAATGGGGAACAGGCGCATCAGTCTGTATCCATAAGCAGACATTGATGACTTCTCCGCCAACTCCCTCATCCTGATGTTCAAGCAATTCTCGGCGCGCTCCCGCAACATGCAGCGTCTGCTGGAAGCATTTGCCGACCTCGTGGCGAGGGAGGAGATGAACTTGGAGTCAAGGAGGAAGGTACTTATTCTGTTCATCACTTTGTCGGTGAAGGTCTTTCTTGCTCCAAATGGCGTTTGCGGCCCAACACATCAGAGCCTTATAGCAGCTCTGTCCGATACGTCCAAAATCGGCGAGTTCGATTGGTGCTTGTTCGTCATAGATGAGTTGATGAGTGCATCCTCGTTTGCAAAGAATGTTGTAAGGCACCACAACAACACGAATATGACCCTTGGTGGATCGATGCTTCTTCTGTAGGCAAGCCCTTCCTTTCTATTTCCAGCATTCCCGATTGGATATATACTTACCATAAAAAGCTCACTTCTGTAGTTCCATGCGGGCTATTGTTTTGGAGAACACACATATCTACCCTCGGAAGTTCAAGCGTCTGGATGGTTGGAGGTTGGAAAGGCTTGAGTTCTCTGCATTGAACAGACTGGTTCAATGGTCGGTGAATGGATTCGTTTCAAAAAACAAGGCGGTTGACTATCACAATCTTAAGGTAAAATATTATAACCCAGCTCGCATGGTTTACTTATGTGTTTGCCTGTTGGTAGATTGGGTTACATGTTTATAGACGTAGTCGTCACAAGTGTTTTTTTAACATAGACTGATGATTAGTGAGCTAGTTGATCGCGCTTTCCGCACTGAATCAATAGTTACAGGAAAAACGGAGATAGAGTTATAGGTCGTTTGGGTCGGATAGTGGCGTAGTGGGATGGCCTCTGGTAGAGGATGGATGCACGTGGCCCTTAAATCTGGTTGCACTGAAAAAACATCTTTTGCGCCAGCCCAGGATGGCCCATATTCCAGGAAGGTCCACGTTTCTATTAATTTTACCCTAACGCAATAGCTCTGCATCGTCTTCCTCATTTTCCATCCGTGTGCCGCCGCTCTTCTTCCTCTTCACACCATCTTCTTCCTCCCACCGCAGCTGCACCGTTCTCCCCCACGCGCGTCCTCCTGTCATGTCTCCGACCACTCTCATCGCTGGCGACTCTCGCCATCAGCTACCTCCCCCCTCCCCGCGCACGCTAACCTATATCGTCTCATTCCCTCCCTCTCAAGGACTTGCCAATGCACCGCCCTCCTCCCCCGTGTTCTGTCGCCAAATCGAGCGGGGCCCGACCACTCCCACCACCTCCCGCCCAACACCGACCACCCAACCCAACCCATAATTGATCGATTGATAGATAATCCAGATTTCAACTAGTTGACAAGGAGCAAATCTAATATTTATATGTGTACAAGCTTGAAGTATACTTGGTGTTTTTTTAGAACAAGGTGGCGATATTATTGTTAATACACAGACGACACTATATCTATGCGTTCTGCTTAACTGTCACGTTTACTTTTACCTAGCTTTATTGATGCCAACCTTTGTTTGCATTTCACAGTTCAGGGTCAACCCAACTGATGTGATTATCGAGAGCTTCTACGAAGCACGACCGTCAGGTGCTGGCCTGAGTGGTGATGAAGCAGTAGCAATTGAACTGCAGGCCCAACATAGCAGATCAGTGAACACGTACGACGGCGCAGGCAATACAAACAATGAAGTTAGAATGATGCATGTTGTTGATGATGGCGTCACTGGATTGCCAACCCCGCAGGCGATAATAAAGGTATAAATCTAGTTGTCACCACATTGGTATGAAATTCTGCCATCTATCTTAAAATGGTCTTGCAATGCAGAGAAAACTGGTTGATGTGATTGAGATTTCAGACACACCAGACGCTTATATAGGATCATCAACATCTGCGATGTTGCTTCCAGATCCTGCTGACAACACAGTCACACCACTCGCGCCGACCATACCTGATCTAAACATTTCGGCAATGCCTGTGGATCATATGCATGTCCAGCCAAGTAAGAATCACATATGCATGTTGCCTGCATCTGATGCTGATTGGCTGAAGATTGGCACATCCTCTAATGCTAATTTACTGAATCCAATCTTTGATTGAACCACCGCAGCATATCCAAGTAAGATGCTGACCACTCTGTACTTGTAGTTAATTTTTTTTCTTGAAACAAATGCATTCCTAGCCAAACACTTATGGTATATGTTGCCATGTTGCATTTGTATATAAAATATTTTTATCGCAGCGAACATGAAGACATCTATGTGAAGCGGATCCCCACATGGAAGCACCCAAGGTGACGACAATTTGATACTAGGAACAGATAGCTGACACCGCGCATTTACTAATGACTTTGTCAGATTACTCCTGATACATGATTCTCATTTCAGTGAACTTTTTCGGCCCACACCTGTACCTGTGGGGATGACGGGTCTAGGATCTACCTCACAGACGTGCAACAACTTTGTAGAGCGAAATGAACAGACGAGTCTGGACGGCAATGTCAATACAAGTGGCTGGAGCAGCAACAATAGGTAGTGTAAGACTTGTAGACTCTTGCATTTTCAGTTACTTGTTTCGCAGACACACAACACGTTTGGTGATAGTCTAATTTTTTTGTTAAATGTAGTTACCGAAGCTAGACGCATGGTGCACATGACACGGCTCTTGCTTGGCACAATGATTGATCCGGAGGTCGAGGTCGCTATTGGAAATGCTAAAATATCACATTGTTCACCATACCATTTAACCGGACCAAGCGCATCATGCTGCCAAGCAAGAGGCATGCACGCGATGCACGGCCCTCCGCCATTTGTGAGCAAGAATTTCTCCTACCCATTCGACATGAATGGTGCAAGGGCTACATATGCGTCGATGCTGGGAAATTCAGCGCACACAAGGTGTGTATGTTCCAACCCGTGCTTTTTTGATTAATTTGAGTTGATAAACTTTTATGTCCTATCTAGTTGAATTATAGTTCCATTCAATTAAGTATAGCTTTTGTTAACTCACTACATGTACAATAAAGATAGCATAAGCCAGCAGGTTGTTCAAGTGGCATTGTTACACTATTTTGTTCCGCTAACACATGCATGCCCACTTCCACAAAGGGCAGCATAATTGTGCATTCTGAATCTGGCTTTCGTTCCAAGTAGTAGCAGTCTCCTGATCAGGTTGTTTTTCCTTTCCAGCAGTGGTTGCCTCCAAATAATTCAACTCATTCGTATATCCAATTCAAATACTGAGTATCACTACTACTACCTTTTTTGTCCCTGGTCGAATTTTCCCTATTGTCCCATGGGACAGCATCGTGTAAGGAATACATGGACCATGTTAGTGTCAAGTTGGGCTTTTATTCGACTCGGTTGAATTTGAACATGTATTTTTTTCCAATACATATTACTAGTACACACTACACTGTATTCAGATGGGTACCCACTAATTGTCACTACTTTGTGTCTGGCATGTTGTTGAGACATCTGGGTGTTTCCATGCCTGCATCAGCTATGATCGACTGAAGGCCGATTTATGTTGTGGTGGAGAGATAGACACAAATACATTGCTGTATTGGATTGGTACTCAGAGTACGAAACAACCAGTGGCTATCCTGTGTTCAGGCATTTCCTGCCGGTTGAGTAGGCGGTGAGTCCTTGGTTGCACATCAAAGGTCTACTTTTCTACATCGCCGTTGCAACAACATTATTAACTTCTTGCTTTTTTCAGGAACTTTTGAACACACATGTTCATCCTGATCAAATTATCATGTGCTGCTAATTGATGTTCTCCGGCACAGACATCAAGTATGATCCTCACCAGTGTAGGCAGGTGCGTCGCTCTCGCATACGAAGATGCACCATATTCTATGCCTCTACTCATTTGACACTTTTTTCAACATTTCAGATCATTGCTCCTATACGACGTCGTTGCTACTGGGGAGCTGCAATATTTGATTATGAATGCAGACGTGTGACTATAATTGACCCTTCCATGCACAGCCATAAAGATTCCGTCTGTAACGGTGCATTCCCGCTGGGTCGTGAAGATGCTGGAATGTTTATTTACAACAATGGCCAAAGTACTTGGTGACATATCAGAGGTCAAATCACATCGGGAGTTATACTTCTTTTGTCCCCCACCTGTTATGAACAGGTCAGCACATTAATGATTCTGTATTTCCACCACAAATACCATACCTCTGCCATCATGTTTGATCTTTTTCCCGACCTTACACATTGCAGCCCTGATTATGGAACTAATGTCTCGTTTTACATTCGCTATTTCAATGGTATTGGTTCAGTGCTCAATACCACCGAGGTATGTTCAATTGTACCACACACACCTGTAGCAATGGATAGTAGAGTGATCAGTTACTTATTGTGCTGATCATACCATACAGGATTGGCTCCAGCGACACTGAGAAGACCTGGTATGCAGCGTCATGAACTTGAAAAGTAACAATGCATTAAAGTGCTGCAGATTTTTCGATTTCCGAGCGATAGTTTGTTAGGCTAGGCCTACCCGTGACTGGAATGATTGGGCTGATTTTGCTACAATTGTAAGGACGATGGTCAGACCGCCTATGTTGTTGATTTTGCTGCTTGAAGTGCCATGCACACTAGCGCACGCGTGTGTCGTGTTTGAAGTGCCATGAACTAAAAACAAGCAGGTCGCACATACATTCAAGTGTTTCATGGTTGTTCTGCTGGTCCCCTTGTTCGTATGGCCTGATTGGCTAGGGAATATATGCATGCATTGTGCCTATGGTGGGTGTGTGCCTGCCAACACTTATGGGCTGGAATAGCAAACCCAGTCAGCATGTGGTGGGTGTGTGTTGTGCAGCCTCCGCGCTCTACATGCTTAGCTCTTCCAACCTGACGCTTACGTAGCAGGCTAACCCTCTTGTTCTATAGTTATACCACAGTCAATTGTGGTCGAGCATCGACATGTCCAGGCCCCACGTCCGGCCGTCATTTGTGATATCATCTAGCTCGCTGTCCATGAGCGCCTCTGTGTACATGCATGGCGGCACAAGACGTCATGCGCTGCGGGAAGCTTCCTGGCGTACACGCAAGGTGCTGCACAGACATGGACAAACATGAGCTTCAGGTTGTTGTCCGGCGCGTGGCCGTTGCGGAACTCCCGCAACTCGGCCTTCCATGTTGCCATAGTTGACAGCGAATTCTCCGTCGTGAGACTCCACACGCCTTGGATGCTGAACTGAATCCTACTTTCTGGGTTTCGCGATGTAGATATGACGTAGAAGATGGAGATCAATTGCTGTGTGTGGCCCCTGTGCACTCACTTGTACACGATGCCGCTCACACCACGCTAAGTGATAGCAAAATATCAGGATTTATAGTCAACACTACATACATGAGATAGTAGCTACACATAAAGATTTAACACGCTTGCACACTAAATATTCATACGGTTCCGGGTGGAAAGACAACATCTAAACAAAACGTAGAAACCACACATACATAGATAATGATCAGAAAAACGAATACAAATGCACACAGGTAGACCCGTGGAACTGAGTTATTCTTGCACAACCAGGTCCTACTTCTTGCCGCATGTTTGACGGTTGTGGCCAGCGACACCACACAAACCGCATTTCACTTGCCTTTTTCAGGTGCAGTAGCCCTCACGATGTCGCCTATCCTCTCTGGAACTTCTGGCCGTGAATAGCATTTAGTGATGCCTCTTGTTTTCCTGCGTTTGTTACCATAATGAACCGCCCTTGACTTCAGTCTGACGGTGGCAGGCCTGCCGCAAGCCTTCATTCTCAAGGGCGGGAGAAAGGTACACTCAGGAACCTTGTCGTTCCCATCAGGTGTGGCATCATTGAATCACCAAGGGAGTGACAGCGTTCCCATCAGTCGTGGCATCATGAAGCACCAATGGTGTGATGGGAGAATGTTGAACACGATCTTCTGTCATGACGCGCAAAGCGTGCTTGACTTCCGTCAGGGCCTTCATGGAAGCTTTGTAACCTTCGACGCTAACAACACCTTCACGCATAATTTCCATTGCTACCAAGTACAAAAGGTTTTTCCTTCCAGCGACATCGTCTCCTGCCAACTGTGCCCCAGCTCCTAAAGTGGCATGGGCACAACCAGCATCACATGCTATGACAGTCCACCTCTTATGGACGTTACCAGTAGGAATTGTCGTGGCAGATGTATGTACGAGCACCTAAATAATAAACCTCGTGGTTAGTGGAATTGGCTAACAGATACACAGTAGAACTTGGAAAAATGTGTTTCCTTTTTAACGATACCTTCAACATGTGCCTGCACAACATTGCCATATGTTTAAAGAGCCCACATGTGCAATCCATCCAAGGCACAAACCCGTCAATGCAGTACTTGATGACCCATGTCGG
This sequence comes from Cenchrus fungigraminus, assembly GCA_036936925.1. Classification (NCBI taxonomy): domain Eukaryota; kingdom Viridiplantae; phylum Streptophyta; class Magnoliopsida; order Poales; family Poaceae; genus Cenchrus; species Cenchrus fungigraminus. The sequence goes on along the minus strand of CM072776.1, from coordinate 57,739,893 downwards.
AGACTGCATCTCGTCATCAACCAGTGCTTTGCTCACGTGGAAAACAGATGCTTCTTCAACATCACTAACTGTCAGAGATCCAGATGCATACACCTCATTAGAGAACTTATCAAATATGGCTCGAGTGTACACTGATGCAGCATTCCACTCGACAAGGACACCAATCCGAATGTGTCGTCGCTTCTGAAGTTAAAATAGAGTTTTTTATAACAGAGGATGATATAGCATGAATCTGTGCATGCAAGAGGCAAGAAGGATATAGCGGTTTATGTTGTCTAGTGACGTGATCTTCTCTAGCCTCTCAGCTGCAATCATCGTAAGCATGTCCTGATATTTACTGACAAACAAGTGCATCGTGGCAGACCTTGGGATGTATGTCAAGACGTGGTTGGCACTCTCGCTTTGTTGAGTGCTTGTCATCCCTCCACAGAAAACACCTAGGAAGTAGGGTTTCGCCCACATGTTTGGCTTATCGAAAATATGGTTCATGTAGTTATTGTCACGCAGATTGTATTTCGTGACAAAGATCCTTCCAACCATTTTCGAACTCAGTTGGAGACAATACATTTGTCACAAGGTTGTGGAACTCACCCTTGAACGCCTCATACTTGCAATAAACACCACCAAGTTTTTCCTTTGCCTTCCGCAACACATGCGATCAACACCACCTGTACCGTGTATTAGGCAAGACACTTCTTATAGCAGCATCCATTACCGCACATTGATCTGCACAATAAATCAATTTATGTCACGGTTTTGGTTGTACAGAATTATAATACATATTACATAATAAGTAGAGAAGCATGATGGTACAAACCTGTTAGCATAGTGGCCAGAGCTTTCCCTTGCATCATGCCTACAAAAGTTGAGAAAGCCCACTCGAAACTCTTTGTCGTTTCATGGCGCAGAAACACAGCACCGAGTACGATGGATTGGAAATGGTTGTTCACACTGACGAACAATCTGAATGGCATGTCATATAAATTCGTACGATAGGTAGTATCGAAGGTTATCGCATCACCAAAGCACGCATAGTCCAATCTATTCTTTCCGGTGCACCACAAAATGGAGCTAACCCTACCAGCTTCGTCTGAGTCGATGCAAACTGCAAGGTTCGGGTCATCACCTTGCATAGCACGTGGTATACAAAGTGCTTTGCCAATATCATCCACTATGGATTCTTGTGACATCCTAGCACATAACCCTCTCAGTGATGCAAGCGTGAACCGGCCGTTCCTAGCTTGGCCAAGTGCCAAACCTAGCACACCATAAAGTTTTGATACATGTATATTGTTAGACCGCAAGTTCCTAATCAAATCCTTTGCAACAGGATCTATTCTATTGCGGGAGGCCCATTGTCGACGTTTGTCTACGGAAGATGACAGGGGATGGTTATGGCGCTCCTCAAACTTGGACACATACCACCCATGGTCGTCGGTGCGTAGAAGACGAACCATCACACAACATCTTGTACGCTGAGTCATGTTTAGCTCGACCAGCCCAACGCCCTGCAGTGTAATTATACTTTTATTTTATTCGAGTCTGTGGCCATTACCAATTCATGCATTCGGCAATTATTACTCACCGAGCACGTGCACACGATATCTTGTCGCGTACGATATCGCATAGAATTCGTCCTGCTTCGACCAAACCTCACGCCGAAACCAACATCCCAAGAGTATAGGTTGTAGAATTTGTACCCCTCTTCAGCAGAATCAAATGTTGTCCCCAACACCGGGAGGAAGACATTGCGCCTGCCACCATGCCCAACGTCGTCCTGGACAGCAGCACGCAACGCCCTGTCAATGGCAGTAACAGGGGAGGTAGGTAGCCGGCTAGCTGGTCCATGCACCGCCCGAAACCTGGTTGGAGGCAAACGAAGATGGATTGACAGGTTTCAAGATACTACGATGTTGCAAAACAGCTAATTAGTTCACACACCTCACACGCCTCGCTTGTGCACTCGTCACAAGGGGAAGCTCCATTGCTACTCAAGTCACCGTGGTGTAGGTCCTTGGTTGTGTGCTCTCCCTACCTCTAACTGGTGCATATTTATACACTAAGGGATCCAGAACACAATCCCAGCGCGCCAACAAAGTTTGAATTACGAGAAGTTTTTGCCGATGTTGTTTCCTCTCCCTAGTGCATGGGCACGTGCCCATACACTACCGCGTTAGTGCATGGGCAGGCAATATTCGTGGCAGAAAAGCCTGCTCTACATTTCAAAATAAAGGCATTCGTTTTGAATCGGGCAACTAGATCATTAACGAGCGTAGGTTGATTAAGGCTTGGAATTCAAATTCAAATGGGGCACAAATCCCAATGCACTAGCGTGATATACGACTAGATCCTGGGTGGGCATATGCCCATATGCGCATAAAATCCACATTCTTTTTAGTTAGCCTCAAGATCAGCAGCTGCTGCCAACGGCAAGGCCTCACACCGTTTAGGCAGTGACGATGACGATCACGATAACCTCTTTCATGGCAGACTTCCAGGGCAGGTGTAATCTCCTTGCCATCCAACACGGACAACAGTGTGTTGTGCGAGCTTCGACTCCACGGTGTTGTAAACTTTGTTCTATTTTCTTCTTAATACAATGATACGTAGCTCTCTTGCGTATTCAAGAAAAAAATGGCAGACTTCTAGGCAGCCGCTGCGGCGCTACGGGGATCAGAAGAACTCCCTTCTAAGCAAGCAACAATTTGTTGATCAGTGAGCGGCCGCGTGCATTCTTCCAATTGAGCATCCTTTGCATTTTGGTGACCTTCGTTCGTACCAACTCTTTATCAGGAAAAAAAGGATCATTGGATTTTATTCAGCTCCTGATTGATCTTTACTGACATAACCTATACGTGTTCATGGACAACAATTTTAGCGTTAATTAGCCTATGTTTGCCAACACCTATGTCATGTATAAACAAAAAAAACAGAGGTAGTAACACTTTTCCCCAAAGAGATGCATAGGCTTTTGCATTTTCCTTGGTTACCAACCAACGTATGGATCCAAATTAGCAAGGTGATTTTCAGACACTGAAATTATCCACTCCTGAACAAAAAGGACAGAAATCGAAAGAAAGAACATGAAAAGCAAACCAAGTTAAGACAAGAGCTTGATTTGCAGATTCAGCAAGCATAGTAGTACAACCACCATTTTTATGCAAATTCAACATTCATCAAGCAGAGTAGTACAACCATCATCTCTTTCCTCACGGAGCAAACAGAGAGCATATGAGCGTGTGGTGAAGATGTTGTACGCTGCCACCCACCGCCGCCGCTTTGCCTCCGGGTCGTCGCGGCCTCGCGGGTGCTCGGTCCGGCCCGTTGATAAAGCTGTACGACTTGCCCTGGCCACCGCCGCCGCCCTAGTACGCTGATGAGTGATCGCGCTTCGTGCGGCACCGACCTGCGCTTCTCCATGCATCGCACTGCCACTGTCGCTTGATCCTCTTGTTCTTGGAGTCGCGCCTGGCGTCTCCATGTCCCGTCATCTTCTTCCTCCAGTCATCTTCGTCCCCAATGGAGGGTCGCGAACGGTTGCGCGGTGCTGGTGGCGGTGGAGCGGACACTGAGCACGCCCGTTGTCGGCGCTGGGTTGGATGTCGGCGAAGATGTACAACGACGGGTTTGGCAGCGGTGGCGCAGCCTCAATGCCTCACCTATGCATGCAAGCGGGGCGGTCAGCGGCTGTCCGCCCCTCAACCGGTGGCCGCATAAGCCGCATCGTCTCTCGCGGGCGTACGCGGCAGCCCGCATACGTCCGCTTCCGTTTTGCGGGCGTATGCGGCAGCCCACGTACAACCTATGTACACCACGGTAAATTAAAACAAGTGATTTCAAATAGTAAATATAAAATTGAATGACTTGGTTCATCTTTTAAGAAGTACAAAGATAAACATGAAGGTAATCTGAAGGCTTGAAAATATCCTTAGAAAACGGAAAAAAAGTTCTGAAAATTGTATTTAAATAATTTAAAAACAAAAGCAGTCTTTTGCGCCTCTGGAGCATGCATCCTCTTGAGTATGCATCCTCTTGAGTACGAGGAGAATGCCTCCTCTGAAGTCAATCTGATTTTGTAATAGTAACATCTTGTGGCCATGCTTCCCAATCTTAGGCGAGTAGAATCCAACTACCTGAAATAAGTAGCTGAATAAATTGAAGTAGCATAAGCCAAAAGAGTTATGAATGATTATATACTAATTGATACTGCAGAGGAAAAATTATGCATGCCTCAACACAGACCATCAGTCAATGCAATGATCCATTGTGACAGGGGAAAAAAAAGCAAAAGATGGCAGAGGTTATCAGCCAATGCAACAAACCATTGTGACAAGAACTAAGCATAAGACAATTTTGGCAGAGGGTATGCATAGTAATGGAGGTTACCGAAACACCACAAGATCGGAAAAATATGAAAGTAGATGACACAATCGACAACTGTATTATTAGAAGATCTTCTGTCCATCAACCTATACAAGGTTGTCATCATTTCACTCACTTTTTTAGAAATTGTAAATGTATTTCACAAAGCAGCCAAATTATTTATAATGCAATGTTCCTGAGCATAAAGTTATTGGTGGATACCTTGTAGAAAATAGACAGCCACATATTCAAAAATCATAAGCAGACGTCAACGATTTACCTGAGTTACATTTCATCCTCCTCATCTCCAATTATACGTCCAGCTATATCGTAATGAGTGAGAGAATCTAAATAATTGAAAATAGATCAAACAGGTGGTAAATATATTAACACTCATACACACACATTAGAGAGTAAACATACCATTTCCTCTAATCCAATCTTGGAGACAGACAAGTGCTTGAACGGTCTCACTAGTCAACTTGCTTCTGTACTCAATTATAATTTTCTCCCCACTAGAAAATGCAGATTCAGATACCACCGTTGACGCCGGAATGGCCAATATATCTCGTGCCATATGTGTAAGTACGGGATATGTGGCGGAGGAGGACTTCCAATATTTCAGGATGTCAAAAGGAGTGCCTACAGAAACAGTTTCCTCTTCCAGATACTTATCAAGTTCGCTCACCCTTCTTCTTTGCACCAAATTCTGATGTTGGCTCCAATCCGTGCAAGGATTGGTTCTACCAAGATAGGTTTCAACAATAATGACTGATTGTGCAAAATCAGGAGTTATCTCACTAGAGTGCAAACTATATTCATTGAATAGTTCTTTGAATGTATTCTCAATTGCAGGGAAGTATTGCTCTTCATTGCCAAAACCTTGTGTTAGACGAAACTTGAGATAGCCCAACTTGAACCTAGAGTCAAGAATGACTGGAACACAAATATGCAAGAAAGATAGATTCCAGTATTTTTCCTCGGCTCGTAGTGTCCTTTTTCCCCGCGCGCTTGCATGTATAGCCTCACCGTCACCGACTCGTAGTGTTCATTTTCACCGCAACCCCCTCATTTTTATCTTCTTACAAATACACTCCTAATTTGGATCGCGATTATTAACCACGATCCAGTTATTTTCATTTACCACCCTAATTTGGATCGCGACTATTAATCGCGATCCTAAATGTTTACATATGAACACCACGTATTTACAAGAGTCCTCCTCTCATGTATGACGATTCATCTGGTTCGCTCTCCCCTCCTCTCGCGGATCCACCGGCGCTGACGGCAACCACACCTTCCGTCTTACCCATCCGCCACCTCCCGCCGCAAACACTAGCACTACCCTTTAGCAACAAATGTGGTGAGAACGCCGCCGTTGACTGACGTAGAAGATGACATGATGGAAAGTATTCGTGCTTATGAGAGCTGAGGTTGAGAAAGATCCATCAATTCCTCATGGAACAAACATCTCCGGCGATTTGGTTGAGGATGAACAATATCTCTGAAGGGCTAAAAGTGGACTCGATGAAGCTCCATGTTGCTTGGCGGCGAACCCGGGAAGTGTTTATGAAGCTGAACTCGAGGACGAGCTGGGCAGTTTGCATATTGAAGAGCAGCAACAGCTTGGGCGAGGGTGGAAGTAGAGGAGGTGAAATTGATGTCGGCTTGAATGGAAGCAAGGCTACCGGTGAATCATTGGAAAGCAGCCACATCTGCGATGAAGATGGCCTGATCATAATAACGGTGGTCGGATCTGGGACGAGGACAACCGAACTGGGCGGTGACGAGCACATCTCGGCGGTGGCGAACAGGAGTGGATGGAGAAAGATTTGCTTATGGAACCAAATTGAGAGTGGGGATGAGTGGATTCCAGCAACGTCTGGGTGGAGTGGAGTGAGGTGAAGATGCAGCATGGTGATAGAGTGGGGTAACAGGAAATTTTATTTTATTGAAACTCACATCTATCTTCCAATCTCCGATAGCCATGGCAGCTCCATCGAATCCGTCGAGGAAAGCAGCAACGAAAATGATGAACCCCATGGCCTTCACAAGCTGAAAGAAGAGGAGAACTGACCCGTCCGGGCAAACTAAAACTAGGAATACTTGCTAGTGGATACTATCATAAGCTACTAGAGGGGGGCTCCTCACCCTTGCACCACCGCGCCAGGACGTGGGGGCCAAGGGGAGGGCCCAATCTAGATCTGCACGGAGCTGAAGCTAGGAGAGAGCCAGCGCGAGCAAGATAGTGGGAGGAGGAAAGAAGGAGAGCGTTGGCTGCCTCAATTGTGTGCAAGATGAAGTTGAGGCAGCGTTTCACATATGCGCAAGAAAGGTGAAAACCGAGGAGCAATAGTCAGAGATCAGCAGCGGATCTCCAAACTAAAAGAGATACGTAACAGACTCACATCATTCAATGAATTGTTTATTTCGTCAAATTTGCATTTTGATTCACTATTCACCTATCACATCTCCGTCACATATTTTCTCACAGCACGCGCCTCAAGGCGCACTTTGTTTATAACTTTCCACCAAATTTGACGAACTAATTGCACATTTCAGTGTTTGTGAGCATTCTCTCTAAGTTTTTTTAAGCTTCTCTCCTTGGTACTCTCTCCATCCCATATTAATTGTCGTTTTGGTTTTTCTAAGTATATTTCTTGTTATGCATTTAGATATATTTAAGTGCTTAATTTCAAAAAAATATATATTTAAGTGCATAACAAAAAAATGTATCAAAAATGATAAGTAATATGGAATGAAGAGAGTACAAATGAGATTTATTAGGCCCATCATTTCAAATATGACTGTGCTTGTCAAATCTATTTTCATACTACCTACGTCCTCTTAAATATATGTCATATACTTAAGGACGTAGCTAGTACTCCCTCCATTTTTTTATACATGACATCGATTAGTTCAAAAATGAACTAACCAACATCATATATTTTATATTTGAGGAATGAGACTAGACCTGTTTAGTTCGCGGAGTGAAACTTTTGGGTCCCCTTTTAAGGTCTATTAGGAGTATTGAACGTAGATTATTTACAAAAAATAGTTACACGAATGGACCGGAAATTGCGAGATGAATCAATTAATTCTAATTAATCCGTCATTAGAGATTGATTACTGTAGCATGACGTTATCTAATCATGATATAATTAGGCTCCTTATATTCATCTCGAAAATTAAGGTAGAGGTCGTGGAATGAGTTTTGTCATTAATCTACATTTAATACTCTGAATTAGTGGAAAGAAGATTTATGGGATTGAGTCATTCATCTTCCGGGGGAAGAGGTGCTTAAAACAACTTCCGGGGGAAGAGTGTGTGAGTGTTAATTTTCAAAAAAGAGTGTGGGAGTGGGACAGGGGGAGTGGAGAAGACGAAGGGGGAAGGTTTCCGCCAAGTGAGGAAGGGGAACGCGCGGCAAGCAGCAATGGCGCTCGAACCGGAAGGCGGCGGCGGCGGAGCGAAGAAGCGGCGGGTGGACGAGAAGGGGGGCCAGCGCCAAGAGACGGCGGCGGGATCGGAGGCGGCTCCGGTGGACCGCATCTCGACGCTGCCGGACGATGTGCGGCGGCACATCCTGACCCGCCTCCCGCTCAAGGACGCCATCCGCTCGGCTGCGCTGGCGCAGGGGTGGCGCGACCTCTGGAAGAGCCTGTGGAAGGAGCGGACCTACTGCCGCGACATTCGCCTCCTCCCCGGCGACAACCCGAGGGAGGTGCTCGAGTCGCTGGAGAGCAGCCCGCGCCGCCACCTCTACCGCTTCTGCTTCGTCTCTGACAACGAGAAGCTCAGGCAACCGCACCTCAAGCGCTTCCTCGCGTACGCCGCCGAATGCCGCGTTGAGGACCTCCACTTCGAGGTGCGTCGGCGCAAGATGGGGCTGGGGCCCCTGATCCTCCACCTGCCGCACTCGAGCCCCCGCCTCGTGCACCTCTCGCTCTGCAACATCAACTTAATCGACATGTACTACCAGAGCGCCCGGCCCTTCTCCGCTCTCGAGACCGTCCACCTCCACTCCGTCAACATCGGTGTGAAATTCGGCAAGCTCATGGCGCTCTGCCCCCGCCTTCACACTTGTTGGGGATTTTGGAATCGGATGGAACCCCCGAACATGTACGAGAAGAAACTCAAGAATACATTCGTGAAGGAACTCAAGAACTCGGAGACAAGGAATCTCCGAAAGTCTGTATTTCTCCTCCAAAGTCATGAACCCCTTTACACGTGCCCCCCCGCCCCCTTTTATAGGGAGACGAAGGGACTTTTACATTTCGATATTTCCCTCGGATCAAATGGGAACATGTACATGAATGTCTTTTACATCCCGTAATTTACGGAGCTAACTTCAGATATTTGCAAGCCTGTCATCCGTTCACACCTCGAACCCGGACTTATGATGCCGCGCTTCTGACTTGGTCCGCTCGTGGCTCTTGCCTTCATTCGTGAAGATTACTGAGTGCATAGATTCCCGCTTCGGAAGTCCGAACCCGGCACCGAGGCCAGCCGCAAGGTTCTCCGAAGTTTCCATCCTCCTAAAACTGCGAACAAATTCACGAATGTTGATGGTGAATTTTGGTGCTCCAAACGTATTCGGTACACTTTGGTTTGAGCTCGATTATGTAACTAACCCACCACTAGGCACACTAATGATATAACAAGTTCAACTTCGTATGTGCATTTGAAAGTGTTGTGTTTTTGTAGGAAAACATGGACAAAAGGGACGGAGTCACAACAAGTTCAAAGGAGCAAATGAGGAGTTCCGTTCGTGTTCGAGTGCAAGGCGAAATCACTTCCAAAGGTGGCAAGGACCAAGGTGTTACGACGGATCATCCCCGAGGACTAAGACGTAAAGTTCGGACTTCATGCGAGAAGACCCCTCATCTTGATCGTGGGGATGACGACCTCAAAATGACACAAATGAAGGGGGCCAAGTGCAAAATGTGAAGATGAGCCGCGGGGAGAAAGATGGGCCCGAACCGAGCTGAAAACAGGCTGGGCCGACCGGCCTGGTCGGATCGACCCAAGCCCTTTTTGCCTCGGTTCGCGGCCCCCTTTGACCTAGCCCCTCCTCGGTCTATTAATAGCTCCCTCCTCCAACGGCCGCCGCATCCAATCATTCTATCGACGCCATTCACCAGAAAGCCGCCGCCGCAAGATGAGGGAGAGAGTTGGATGAGCTCGTCGCAAGGATCAACACCGGCGGAGGGAAGGAGGCAAGAGGAGGACTCCAAGCCGCTGGCCTAGGGGTGTTCCCAAGCTTCATCGCCGCCATCTCCATCGACGACGTTTTCCGGAGTCTCCATCACCCCTATGTGCTTCAATCCGTGTAAGATGATGGGGTAATGCCTCCGTTCATCCCTAGGGTTAGATGGATGCATGATATGTAATCTATACATGAATCTTATGTCTATCGATGCTTTATGGTCTATGTCTTCGTGAATGCTTTGTTTACATATGTTTGCGCAACATGTGGTCTTAGTAGGGTTTGTGGTAATCGTGGTGATTAGCTTAATCCTATGGATGCTCAGGTATAGATACGGTTATACGTGAAGGTGTTTGATTACCTTGCGTAGTGACAGTACGGTGGAGGGAAAAGGCTTAGTGGCTGCATAACCGCCATGAAGCTAGTGAAGGCAACACCCTTTTCATGTAGTAGATGCATGTTCATGAGATCCTAAACCCTAGGGAGGGAACGCTTATCTATCTTAATCTCTCTCTTGTATCCACCCTTTGCCATCTAATTTAACCTTCGATTTCTTAGATTAACATAGGTTAGATTGTCTTTACCTTTAGATTAATACCACTCTCAAAGGTTTTCCATCAACTAGATTAGTACTTGGTTAAGCGCTAGCAATCCCCTTGCTCCGCGGATTGACAAGAACCTTGGGGGTCACCCCGTGGTGAAAAATGTGTAGGTCCGTACGCTTGCAGATCGAAGGTTGTTACATATTTCAACCATCAACAACGAACCATCTCATGAACTCAAGCCTCTTCAGCGAACATTTCGCCCGAAGGTTTTAACTGGGTTAGAAAGTTTCTCGTTCGTGCTTTGCACAAGTTTATTCATGAAAGTTGAGACCGCGTTCTTCAGAAATCACGGAACAGAACGCACCACTTGGCCCTTTCTCGTTCAAATTACCGAATTCATGAGAATCCCAAAATCTCTGAAGATTCGAGGGGGAAAGGTTTTTACCCAATTCCCCAACGCTAGCCCCTCGGGGAAGCGGGTTGACTCCGACGATCCGTTTCCACGAAAATTTCTCGAATTGTGGTAAAAAACGTCACCCTCGGAACGTCGGAGTGTACACGCGTCCCCCTCTGGGCGGTGCAACGGTTATATCGAGATATCTTCTCGAAACTACCCCCTCTCCCCTATAAATAGAAACTCCGCGTGATAACTTCGTTTCACCGTTCCGCTGTTTTCTTTGAAATTTTCTAGTATCTGCGCTTCGAGCTTCACATCTTGAGATTTCGGAGATTCTGCAATCTTTGGTAGTGTTGGGGAATTGGGTAAAAACCTTTCACCCTCGAATCTTCGGAGATTTTGGGATTCTCATGAATTCGGTAATTTGAACGAGAAAGGGCCAAGCGGTGCGTTCTATTCTGTGATTTCTGAAGAACGTGGTCTCAACTTTCATGAATTAACTTGTGCGAAACACGAACAAGAAACTTTCTAACCCAGTTAAAACCTTCGGGCGAAATGTTCGCTGAAGAGGTTTGAGTTCATGAGATTGTTCGTGAATTTGTTCGCAGTTTTAGGAGGATGGAAACTTCGGAGAACCTTGCAGCTGGCCTCAGTGCCGGGTTCGGACTTCCGAAGCGGGAATCTATACACTCAGTAATCTTCACGAATGAAGGCAAGAGCCACGAGAGGACCAAGTCAGAAGCGCGGTATCATAAGTCCGGGTTCGAGGTGTGAACGGATGACAGGCTTGCAAATATCTGAAGTTAGCTTCGTAAATTACGGGATGTAAAAGACATTCATGTACATGTTCCCATTTGGAATATTCTTTAGATCCGAGGGCAATATCGGAATGTAAAAGTCCCTTCGTCTCCCTATAAAAGGGGGCCGGGGGGCACGTGTAAAGGGGTTCATGACTTTGGACGATAAATACAGACTTTCGGAGATTCCTTGTCTCCCAGTTCTTGAGTTCCTTCACAAATGTATTCTTGAGTTTCTTCTCGTATATGTTCGGGGGTTCCATCCGATTCCAGAATCCCCAACATTAGCGTCCACCGTGGTTTTTTGCACGACAAAAAAGTTCACGTTTACCACAACCAAAAAGATTCTTCCAAAGTTCGAAAGTGTTGGACACAATTGTTGGTGCCGTGGTGATCATTTTATCACCCTTGATGGTGATTTTTCACTTTCGTGTAAACACAAATGTCACAAGAAGTTAGACACGCTACAGGAAAATTAAAGGAAAGTTAATTTTTGGAATACCGAGGGTCTTCATTCATTTCTTCTAATAAAATATTCTAAATCTTGTTACCTTGGATACCTCCCATTTGACTAGCAAAAGTAAAAGTCGACTAACATGTTTATGTTTTTCCACTACACGAGGTCCTCAAGCTCTTGCTATCAATCATTTGGAAGCCAAATATCAATATTGGTGAAACGAGCTCACCTTCGAAGCTCCTTGTACCCCCGCTCGAGAAATGACGTCAGCACCCACACATCACATCGTCAAAAATTATGCGGATACTACAACTATTCCAAGCAACAAAAAAGCTTTGGAAGTTCAAGGATCTGCTTGTATTTTTGGAGTTGGAATTAGGGAATCTCAGAATGAGCATAATCTCGGAATCTCCGAACGAGAAAAGTCTCGGAATCTTGGAGCGCGAAAAATCTCGGAACCTCAGAAGAGGAAAAAAATCTCGGAATGAGCGAATTCTCGGAATCTCAGAAGGAGAAAAATCTCAGAATCTTGGAAGGAAATCTCGGAAGAAGAAAAATCTCGGAATCTCAGAAGGAGAAAAATCTCGGAATCTCGGAAGGAAATCTCGGAGGGAGAAAAATCTTGGAATCTCGGAAGGAGAAAAATCTCAGAATCTCAGAAGGAGAAAAATCTCTCGGAATCTCGGAAGGAGAAAAATACCTCAGAATCTGAGAAGTAGAAAAATCTCGGAATCTCAGAAGGAGAAAAATCTCTGAATCTCAGAAGAAGAAAAATCTCGAAATCTTGGAAAGATAAAAATCTCGAAATGTTGGAAGGATAAAAATCTCGGAAGAAATCTTGAAATCTTAGAATTTCGGAATCTCGAAATAAGCGAAATCTCGGAAGAAGCAGAATCTTGTATTTTCGGTAGAAGCAAAATCTTGGAATCTCATAATGAGCGTATTCACAGAATCTCAAAGTTGCCGAATAAGAAAAATTTTGGAATCTCGGAATGAGCAGTCTGCAGGAAACAAAATTCACAATTACCACAACTTAGAGTTTTCTTCCAAAGTTCCAAGGTGTTAGCCATGATTATTGACGCCGTCGTATTCACCTCATCACCCTCGATGCAACTCAAGGAGTGTGGCTCATCATAACCATCGTATCAAGTTCTGTCACCTTTCGCAAGTCAAGACGGCCTCTGAACCGCACCATGCTGCAGAATTTTAAGTCAAGCTGCCCTTGTAATCTCTGCGTGTACTTCCGGCGAACCTGCTAATCTACGAAATTGTTCGAACATGTGAAGCTCAACCTGCTTGTTACAGAACTAAGAAACGAGATACAATATCTCCGAGGCCACTAGTCAGGCTGCTCTCGAAATTTGGAAACGAAAGCTATCTTCACGACTAAAAGCAACATGGGGACGCTCGAGGCCAAAGTGAATAAAGTAGCATATAAAGCCAGAACCCTTGAAGCTGCTAGCAAACTACGGAATCTCGGAATCTCACAAACCAAGCTATGAAATCTCGGAATCTTTGAACAAGTGAAATCTAAGAATCTCGGAACAAGCAGAATATCGGAATCTCGAAACCTCGCTACCTCAAGCGAAAACTCTGTAAAACAATAATATACACGTCATCTATACTAACTTTTATGCTTGCAGGGTGTATCCTTTATAACATCTTACGTATTTACCAATTTTATCTTTTATACATAGACTTATTGAATTATTTGACCCTAGGAGAAGTAAATTCCTCGTGCAGTCCAAATTTCTTTTGTTTTTGTGCTCTTTCAGGAAAAAGATTAATTCCGAGAATCGGAGAGTTCTAGGAATCTGACTGTTCCGAGAATCTGAATTTCAGGAATCTAAGAGAAGAAAAGAAATCCTGACTTTTGGGACTTTATCTCTTGATCCGAGGCTCATGAAAGCAAGCATCACATATTTATGAAGATAGCACAGGAAACAAAGTTCACGATTACCACAACAACAAAAAATATTTTTACAAAATTCGAAAGTGCCAGACATTATTTTTGTTGGCGTCCTCTTCATCTCATCACCCTCAATGGTGATTTATCACTTGTGCAACGCAAAATTCACAAGTCACTTTGAGGTCTAGACCTTCAGCAAATTTAGGCCACCTCACTCTCAGCTGATTTTTTTTAGACGTCGAGGGTCATGGTTCACATGGTCAAATAAAATACTCTTTTCATGTTACCTTCGGTATACTCTATTTGACTTTGCAAAAGTAACTAATACTTTATTTCCTGAGCATGTTGGCGCACCTAGATTGAGATGGGTGGCAGAATAAAAAAAATCTGGAAACCATTCAGCAAAACTCATAGAACACGTGGAATCTCGGAATTTTGGAATGAGCAAACTCTCGGAATCTTGCAAACCTCAAGCGCAATCTCGAAAGCAGCGAAATCTCAGAATCTCGGAACCAGTGATATCTCGGAATCTTGGAATACGCGAAATCTCGGAATCTCAGAATGAGCGAAATCTCGAAACCTCGCAACCCCGAGCGGAACCTGGTAAAGTGATAATATACTTATTATCTATGCTAACTTTTATGTTTGCAGGGAATAGTTGTGCAAAGTTTTGCTAACTGGACTAAAAAAATGCACCTCTCATCTATGTGAGAAAATTCTTGGGAATTTTTGTACTTGAGGGTCACCCGTTTTTGTGTTCATGAATCTTCCAATGACGTGCCTTGCACAAAGTGATATAAACCTCCGAGGCCTCCAAATCCTTTCAGTTATTGTAGTTCAGCAGATGGCGTGAGTTCCATGTTCACACAAATTTTTCTTTTGTCAAAACTCATCCTTTCTTTACTCTCAAAGCAAAAAAAAAGAAAGGAAGAAAGCAGCTTCACAATACCACGAATTGAAAATCGCACAAGATGGATCACATATTTTTTTCATCCGAATCTAACACAAAGTTGAAGAATGTACAAAAATGATCTTGGAGGACCCTCGTTTCTCAATTCGTCATGTTCGCTCACTCGAGGCTAGTAGGCATTACAAGCACAATTCTTCCCAGCTGATAAGAAACCTTGGAAACTTGATGAAAGGAACCTATGGGTCCAAAAACAAGGAAACTTGATGAAGGAGCGTATCCTTGAGGCTATCTATCAAAGTGATCAAAACAAAATATTCTATGATTTTCGTATATCGCTCAAGTGCACCTACGAAGGTTATACATATTGTTATATCTGTATCACTAATATATTTATCTTGCAGGTTGCATCCTTTAAAATATATATTATTTAATCATATTTACATATTGTCATCTCTCTTAGAAGTTTTTGTTATGTTGAAAACTTTTTCTAGAACACTAGAGGGGCTATGCTTAGAAACTCATTATGTTCCTTAGAAATTTTTCTTGC
Source organism: Cenchrus fungigraminus (assembly GCA_036936925.1). Classification (NCBI taxonomy): domain Eukaryota; kingdom Viridiplantae; phylum Streptophyta; class Magnoliopsida; order Poales; family Poaceae; genus Cenchrus; species Cenchrus fungigraminus. The sequence continues at coordinate 57,724,760 of CM072776.1, read as the reverse complement.
TAACTTACAGGACTTCACCGGTGTGAGTACTCGTTTTCAATGAAATTTTCATCCTCCATAGAACTAAGTCCAAAATTAATAGTCGAAAGCAACTTAGGGTTGCTATATCGACTAAAGCTAAAGTAAGCCCACAAAAGCTTTTGGTCAAGCTTTTGTCGACTTATCTGTTTATTTGTGATGATATCATACTTCTGATTGAAATATCCTTCAAAAAATACAGATGCTTCCTCAATTGCAGGTATATTGGTTCTCATCGAATTGGGACATGATATTTTTCAGATGGACACTTCGTCTCATCATCTATTGGAATCATCTTAACAACTTGGCTTTCATCATCAATTGGGATTACCTCTTTTGGTATTCATCAATCAATGGACTCTTGTGAAAGAATGGTTCTCAAAGCACCAGGTTATAACCTTCATGATTCCGAACATCCTCAGAACTTAAATAAATCTATGCATGTCCAAGCATTTCATTCATATGCATCAGCATGCATCATAAGCATCGCATTACATGAATACATCTCTTGCATGAATCAGAAAGGTTACATTACAAGGAAACAAGTTTACATTTTTTTGCGGTATTAGTTTCAAATACTTACTTTCCGTATTTAATTTCCAATGTGAAGGGCCTGAGACAACAATAAGTTGTGGCTGAGATCCCAGAGTAAAGGGATGATTCCATTGAAATCCCAAAGAGAAAGAATGATGCCATGAAAAGGCTCCGTGATAGCCGAATTTCCAAAGTGTGAAAGAAAAGTTTCATGAAAGGGCTCCGTTATAGCCGAAGTTCCAAAGTGAGAAAGAATGATTCCATGAAAAGGCTCCATGATAGCCGAAGTTCCAAAGTGTGAAAGAAAAGTTTCATGAAAGGGCTCCATTATAGCTGAAGTTCCAAAGTGTGAAAGAAAAGTTTCACGAAAGGGCTCCATTATAGATGAAGTTCCAAAGTGTGAAAGAAAAGTTTCATGAAAGGGCTCCGTTCGAAGTTCCAAAGTGAGAAAGAAAAGTTTCGTGAAAAGGCTCCGTGATAGCCGAAATCCCAAAGAGAAAGAAAAGTTTCGTGAAAAGGCTCCGTGATAGCCGAGATCCCAAAGAGAAAGAAAAGTTTCATGAAAAAGCTCCGTGATAGCCGAAATCCCAAAGAGAAAGAAAAGTTTCGTGAAAGGGCTCCGTGATAGCCGAAGTTCCAAAAGTGAAAGAGAAGTTTCGTGAAAAGGCTCCTTGATAGCCGTGGGCTCCGTGAAAGCCAAAATCCCAGAGTAAAGGGATATCCTACGAAAAGGCCAGAGACAACAACAAGTTGTGGCCTAGATCCCAGAGTAAAGGGACGTCCTACGAAAAGGCCTGAGACAACAACAAGTTGTGGCCTAGATCCCAGAGTAAAGGGACATCCTACGAAAAGGCCTGAGACAACAACAAGTTGTGGCCTAGATCTCAGAGTAAAGGGACATCCTACGAAACGGCCAGAGACAACAACAAGTTGTGGCCCAAAAAGTTAATTCAAACGTCTTGATATGAAATATTCGTGAAAAAGATTACGAAGTAATATCCAATCCAAAATTCTTTTGATCGTGAGTTCAGGCTTGTATGCTAAGAGACTTAAGAATCATGGCAATAAATATCTGCGAATAAGTCTACGAAGTGATGTTTATCCAAGAAAATTTTCAAGCTAAAAATGTTGTTCTATAGACTAAGGGGCTCGGCTGCCCTTAAAAAAATGTCAAGTGAAAAAGCACACGAGTATAACATTTTCATACAAGTTCAAGATTTGGGTAGACACAATAAAAATGCTCTCGCGTAAAAAGAAAAGCCAGGTTGAAGCAACTGAAAGTTGCGATATCAACCTGAGCAGGTTCGTTGCATAGGCACAAGTCCACGAAACTCGCGAAGCAAGTTTCGTCGACTCGTACTCTGAGTATAAGTTTATGCTTTGAGAGAAAACCAAGTCCACGAAAGGAGCTATTCATGAAATTTTGCATGAAAACGGCAAGGTGGGAAGGGTGACATTTTTTCTTAAAAAACGAGTTTATTGCCTTAGTTTCATACAAAATTTCATAGAGTATGTTACATAGCTTCGATGAGCAAAAGTTCAGAAAGGTAATTCAACAACGTGGCCTGGCTTACGGCCCCTATTTTCTGCAACATCGCAAGCATAAGCAAAGTCGCAATCATCGCTAATGGGGCTAAGGGGCTCCGTCTTCACGAAGGTACGCGAACTTGAAGCTTCAGTTGCAAGAGCATAACCATCGCGATGAAGAAAAAACCAACCCAGCTGAAAGCTATGCATCGAAAAATATTGACAACACAGGAGCCAAAAATCGGAGAACTTGCATCCAGGATGAGCTTCTTTATACAAACGCCAAGCTTCGCCACTAACTATCTGGTCTTGGCGATGGAAACGCAAAGGTATGACGTCCTGCACAAGCCCACCTTGCAGGACCTGCGCAGGTTAAAATTTATAAAACAAAGTTTCGAAAAGTGGGTCATGACCCACGAATATACAAGTTCACAGTTCTAAAGAACAAAAGCAATAGTTTGAGCAAATTCTGCTTCATTCATCAATGACAACCTTCGGAGAACTGGTACGTTGCTCAGAACTACCGTCCTCCCCATCATTGTCCTCGCTGCTGCTGCTACTGCTGCTCGAGCCATCTTCAGCATAACCTTCTTCGCCAGCTTGACCGTCAGACTCAGAACTTAGTTCAAGAGCTTCGTGAATTTCATCACTCGTTTCCTTCCTCATGAGCTGAAGGAAACCAATAACCGAAAGAATCAGGAAGTGACACATTAAGCAAAGTCACAATAGAGTAGAAAAAAGGAAGAATTCAAAGTTTTAGGAGATAGCCACCTCTTCAAGTTTGTCGCGAGCAGTTTTCTTCGCGAATTCTCTACCGCTGGCAATCCAGAATTCTTTCATGAATTTGACTTTAACTGCCCGAACATCTTCATTTGCTCGAATAAGAGAAGTACTTGAAGCATCTGGAAATTGCTGAATCGCTTCACGAAACTTCTCAAGATCAACACGGTCATAATTTTCAAGAAGTTTGAGCAAGCTCTCAACACTGAAGACAACAGCAAAATCACTAGCACCAGAGATGACTTCAGGAAGAGCTTTGAATTCAGTTAGCATCCAATCCATCACTACTGAAGCATCTTCATTCTCAGGGAAAGGGTTGGGATGAGTACCGAACTGCCCAAGAGCTTCGCTGTATTTTTCAAACAAAAGTTTGAAATTCTTCCGAATGCCATCAGCGCCCTTACTCATAGCTTCGCGCCACTCATTAAGTGCTTTCTCAAGCTTGGCAATATCAGCGTTCTGTGTGACAAGTTTAGCATTTGCGCCACGAAGAGTGTTTATGACGTCAATACTCTTGTCAACATCCTTCCGAAGATTTCGAGCCAATAAGCTCGTTCAGATTAACTTCGACGTTCGAAATATCCTCACCATCATCAGAATTATTCCCAGATTTGATCTCCCCATCTTCGTGATTTCCGGATTCTTAAATAGTTTCAGTAATCGTGTTTTCAGCGCTTGGGGGAATGTTCTCTGATGTTGGAGGGAGGCCGGCTGCGGCTAATTCTTCGGCAGTAATTGGTCTGGCAGTGATTTTAGTGCGAGCCACCTCCCAAAAGAAAAGTTTAACGAAAAGTCAAAACAAGAGAGTAACGGAAAATTAAGGAAAACAAAGATGACATTCAAGAATATGAGAAGAAATTACCTTCGGGGAACGAAAAGATTGCAGAATCTCCGAAATCTCAAGATGTGAAGCTCGAAGCGCAGATGCTAGAAAATTTCAAAGAAAACGGCGGAACGGTGAAACGAAGTTACCGCGCGGAGTTTCTATTTATAGGGGAGAGGGGGTAGTTTTGAGAAGATATCTCGATATAACCGTTGCACCGCCCAGAGGGGGACGCGTGTACACTCCGACGTTCCGATGGTGACGTTTTTTACCACAATTCGAGAAATTTTTGTGAAAACGGATTGTCGGAGTCAACCCGCTTCCCCGAGGGGCTAGTGTTGGGGAATTAGGTAAAATCTTTCACCCTCGAATCTTCGGAGATTTTGGGATTCTCATGAATTCGGTAATTTGAACGAGAAAGGGCCAAGCGGTGCGTTCTGTTCTGTGATTTCTGAAGAACGCGGTCTCAACTTTCATGAATTAACTTGTGCGAAACACGAATGAGAAACTTTCTAACCCAGTTAAAACATTCGGGCGAAATGTTCGCTGAAGGGGCTTGAGTTCATGAGATTGTTCGTGAATTTGTTCGCAGTTTTAGGAGGATGGAAACTTCAGAGAACCTTGCGGCTGGCCTCGGTGCCGGGTTCGGACTTCCGAAGCGGGAATCTATGCACTCAGTAATCTTCACGAATGAAGGCAAGAGCCACGAGCGGACCAAGTCAGAAGCGCGGCGTCATAAGTTCGGGTTCGAGGTGTGAACGGATGGCAGACTTGCAAATATCTGAAGTTAGCTCCGTAAATTACGGGATGTAAAAGACATTGTTGTACATGTTCCTATTTGGAATATTCTTTAGATCCGAGGGCAATATCGGAATGTAAAAGTCCCTTTGTCTCCCTATAAAAAGGGGCCGGGGGGCAAGTGTAAAGGGATTCATGATTTTGGAGGAGAAATACAGACTTTCGGAGATTCTTTGTCTCCAAGTTCTTGAGTTCTTTCATGAATGTATTGTTAAGTTTCTTCTCGTACATGTTCGGGTTCCGTCCGATTCAGAATCCCCAACAACACTCTCGATCTGCGCCGCTGCGGCTACAACCTGTGCGGCTACCGGACCCCTCGCAGCTTGAGGAGAATCACCATCGCGGAGTGCGATAGCGGGCATGCCAGGCTAGATATTTATCCGGTGCCTAGCCTCTGTTCTTTCCGCTACAGCGACAGATTCCTCAGCTCGCCCTTCTTCCTTCCGAGTGAAACCGCGCTCACAGACCTTTACATTTGCTTTTCTGACCGTGAGCGAATATTACAATGTCACGGTTACATGTTAGAGCTATCCCTTCCTGATGATCTGTCTGGTCTCAGAGTACTCACTATATGTAGCAATGCCCTTAAGGTATGTTCTTTGCGACTTTGTATTGCAAGTTTGTAACTCATAGGTTCATTTGTTTAGAAAACATTGTTTGTTTACTCACCAATTAACCATGTCCTTTAGATCGCGTCTTCCTTGTTCAACGATAGAGCGCACTTTGGCAAGATGAACAGCTTGCAGAGTTTGAGAGAGCTACAGCTTCTGGTGCTTGGATTGGAGATGTACAACCTAGCTAACATTTACCAATTCCTCGAGGCTTGCCGCTGTTCTAATCTTGAGAAGCTCTTTGTGCAGGTTAGCATTTTTTTTACACCTTTCTGAATCACTTCGCTTAGTAGCCTTTCTTGTCATTCTATTAAATCTGCATCTGCATTCTTATTTGTTGAGATGCTTCTGCGTGATTGTGGTTAATCCTTGCAGCTCCCGGTGACCATTAATGTTCCCTTGGAAGATACAGTTGAAGTTCAGGTAGCACTACCAGAGGATGTCTTTGTCAACCTTAGAATGGTGAAGGTCATGAACTTCAATTGGCGCCGCTTTGAGGTGCAGCTAGTGAGTCTTTTGTTAAGGAAGGCTACCTCCCTACATAAAATGCTGCTAGTATCTCCCATTGTTGACCCGCTGCATGTGCCTGGTGTACAAGAAGCTGACCTTTCTCTTCTCAAAGAAGCTTTGGCCAGTGGACGCATTATTGTCAGCGAGTCTGACGACCCAGCAACTCAACCATTTCATTCTGAGGTCTTTATCAAGGTTTAACTTATTGTGCCAATCAATTTGTGAACCTATTAGATCATAATATCCTAGCTGTATATGTTTCTCTGTAGTTCATTGACAATGTATGAAGAAATGGCACTATCGCAGCAACTTCTTTTCTTCAAATTTTACTATTCGTCAAGTAATCTAAACGCATGGTATTCTAGCGTTACCACTTTCATTTCACAATTCAATATGAGGGTGAATTCTATGTAGCCATATACAAGGAACAGTGACATGATGCCTTCCTCTTTGGTTTGCAGTGCTCATATTTGTATTTATAGATCGAGAATTCAGTCAGCCGATGTAGAGTTGACGTAATTCTCTATTATTTTTGTGAGGGTTAGTCCTTGTTGAGTAACAAAGTGTGGTTGCACTATAACATCCTGCCGGTATACCCTGTGGTTTATTTTTAGCAAAAACAGCAGTGCCCACTGGAGCTGAGGTACCTTGTAGATGGGACATTGATACACCATTCATCATTTCAAGTATTGCAGAGTTGAATTGTCAAGTCATGAGCACTGACAGAAAAGGTCATAAATCTATCAAAATTGTGATGATACACTTTACAAACAGGGTTTCAGTGCTTGCAACAAACTTTTGCATTGAGCGAGAAAATCATACAGGTTCCAATCTACATAAACTCTAGATCTGACTCTTGGTGTTCCAGGATGATTGTCGCCAGCGCTCGTCGGTACGCCGCTGATCTTGCATTCCTGACAAGGACACAGATCTCTCTGCTCTGCAAGTTTTTATGCGCCCATTGCTGTCGCCTCAGCACTGCAAGAAGCTTCGCCTCACAGAATGCAACCGCAACTGCATCTTGCCCATTACTGCAATAATAAGTGAATTTTAACACAGTATGGAGCTGCTATACGTCACATTAATAGAATGAATCAATGGGAAGGGAGATCGTGTTACCTTCCATGGACAAAACCAGTAGTGATAAAGCCTATTGGCCACCTGAATGCATCCCGTGCGGCGTCATCTTTGGGCAATTGAAGGTTGCTGGTGCTAGGATCGAACCAAGAGAAATAGGAACTAACATGGGACTGAGGGAGCTGAAGTTCCCATTTTTCAACACATTCTTCCTCCTCTTCCTCTGATCTATTCCATGCATGAAATGGGATTAGTTTCTTCAACAACCTTTTTTTTTGTTTCTTGTTACTATATAAGGAAGAATACTGCAGGAAACAGATTACAGGAGATGTACTTAACAAACACTCAAATCGAGCACGCTGTGTTAAAAGGCCAAAGTATCCTGAAGATGGCTAAAAAAATTCAGTTATATGTGACCTAAAAACACATTTACATTCCAAAAAGGACTTGTACACTCTTGACATCAGCAAAGAAATGATCTTAACAGGGCTCAGATAAGATATTATTACAAGGACACATGGGATGCTGACCTGATTTTCCAAGCTGGAAGATCTGATGGTAATGGGGCACAAACAACAGCACCCTCTTCAAAAGAACCTTCCTTGAAAGCTAGGATCAGAACTCGTATAACAGAACATGTCATTTTGATGGTGTCAGTCGAAGTTAAGTTAGGTTTGCCAGCATCTGTTTCTATGTCAGATGACAAACTCAGATATTTCCTATCAAATTCTTTCACATATTGTCTCAACATTTGGATGGTTCTTGGCACATGAAGTTGCAAGGATGCAATGTTTGCTTCTGATGGTTCTACATCTCCAGATTTGGAATTTAAAGATAAATTTTTGGGTAATACAATATTAGCCCGCGCTAAGTCATTTACTTCATGACCACTAAACATGCCATCATCTTTATGAAAACAAGCCATGATACAGTGCCATAAAGGTGGCACAGGAACTGTTGGAGGTCTCTTGGCAGCAGGGCGGCACTCAACTGCTTTATCAAAAACAGCAGCTTCTTTGGACATATGTGATGCATATGCTTTGCTGTCTGGATAATCATAGGGAAAGCATGGCACTCTGAACTGCATAAAAGATATGTCAGTACATTAGTAGTATTAAAGATGATATAAAAAAATAATGCTGCTAAACCAACTGTCCACTCCTTGAACAAATTTCACTATCTTACTGCCTCTGTTCAACAAAAGTTAAGGGACCTTATTCCCAATTTCCCAATGTATTTCATAACTTTGTTGCATAAGTTCTACAGAAGTGATAATATTCTGACAAATTTGAGGCTTCATCAATATTTTACCATGCCACTAATTCAAGAAATGCAGCGACAATTGGAAGCAACATAGCGTCTCATAATTAGCCCATTCTATAACACATACTCTACCTTTGTTGCGATCCACCGTCTCTCTCTTAGGCCTATTACGTGTGCACCATGAGATATTAGAAAAAGCCAGAAAGGTTTCACCCAACTCAAAGGTAAAATGACAGACCACCTGTATAATCATTAAATGTGGACAACAAGAAAATCTCATTAACAAGATGAGAGGACAAAAGAATGGAATATATGTCACAAATTCATCATTTTAGAAAGCACCACCTCACTAGGCAAACCGAAACAGCACTATTTAGGTATGCAAGACAGACAAGACATGGTTTTTTTTTTTTTGCCAACCTAATTAAAAGCTCCATAACAACTGATGATAATATATCTTAAATCATATTTCTTATAAGAACTGATACCGCCAATAAATTATATCTGAAACCTCATGCGATAGACTCAGGTGTAACCTCAAGATTAGGCCACAAACTGGATACAACCATGCAAATGCCCCTTTCCTTTATCATGGAACAACATAAAAGCTACCATAGAAGTCAATGATTTATTCATATGCTCTTGCAAGCAAGACACCTAATGTGACATCTTCGAGGAGAAAAGATGGATCTTACCCTAGAGAGGGCATAGCCTTTTTGGCATGTTTCAGGAGAACAACTGGGCAGGATCGACTGAAGCTATCCTTCTCTTGCACTATCTGTCCTCGATCATTTCCAGAATCCAGGCAGAAAAAATTGATGCACTCACGTTGCTTCTCCAAACAAAGAACCTCCTCTGCCACAGGAGGATTTATGCTTTGGCTGGAGTCCCACAGTTCTCTACAGTCATACAGGAATATATTATGCTTTCCAGGTTGCATCCACATTGATGACAACATGTTTCCAACCTCTGATGGCGCCACATCAGCATTTGGAACTACATTTTCCTCCAAGCCTTCGTTCTCCTTGTTAAGTGAGACTAATTTAGAAGAAGAAACTGCTCCCCGGACTGACACTTCCCTGGGGTCATGAACTATCATGGATAGTATAGCACCAGGCTGAAGAATCTCAGCACAATCAATAATGGACACATCCAAAGGATGAGGGACAGTACAGGAATCCGGGGGAGCATCAGTTGATGTGGACTTAGGACTTGTATCTGGTACCATGTTAATTTTGCTTGTTCTGCATTTGTTAAAAAAACATAAATAGCAAACCTTGACATCATTTTTCCACACAGATAAAAGGCACTTACTTGATTGGATGCAACATCTTCTTAAGAGATTGCATAGCCTTGCATCCCATGACTTCCAGCCTTCCAATTTTTCCCTCTAATGAGCAACATTTGACCACACTACCAGAATCTTGAATCTGCAGTGTAAGGCAAGCGAAGCAAGAATGGTATTATAACAAGGAAGAAATGTATTGGTTAAGCAGCAGCAAGGATTACATATCACAAGCCAAATTATGCTACCAATGAACATCTTAATTGCCCCTTTGAGATCATAAAAGTAGCAATTTTCAGCACTCATTATAACATAAAAAGTGGTAAACACCACCGTGTCAACTATGGAAAAACAAAATAACTAGTATTTTTCTGATCCAAGCACAGCCACTCAACTAATGTGTATGTTTCAGAGAAGGCAAGCAATAAAAAAGAAAAGGGCATAAGGTTTTCTTTTGTTGTTCCTTAAAGCAGAATGATGATGCATCCTAGTGTTCTCCTTGAGTAGAACACACTTAATCTGAATATGAAGTACAAATACAATTTTACCTAGACTCATATAATAAATAAAATAAAGAAAGTACCTGTCTCTCACATGCAAATCTTATTGCACTAAGCCCTTCGTCAAGTGCAGCAGGATGGATCCATATCCACAATTGGCGTCGCAAGGAACCTCTGCTTTTTTCATCAAAGCTGTGAGCAGTGGACAGATCTCCTTCAGTCTCTGATTTGTCATTTTCTCCTAAGAATGGGCGCCACATGTATGTCACTGGTCCAACAATTTGAGAATGAGGACTCCCAACACCACAAAGCTGGAAAGAAGAATTAAGTCATGGTTGTCACTCCAAACACTTCCACCCATACTGTCTGTGGCGAACATGTAAGTACCATAGCATTCTCATAGCAGACACCTCGCATAACTTGATCTTGTAGATCCTTCAAATTAGGTGTTTTGCCTGCTGGGCGCAAAACCATTCTGAGAATGGATAACAGGGAGTCCTGGAAAAGGGAGTCAGCACACCTAATTAGATCGTCGAACTATTAGAAGATGAAAACACTGATAATGGCTAGCATGTAAGGGGAAAACTTTATAAGCAATCAAGGGGCAAAGGAAAGGAACAGAACCTCTGGACCAGCGAGCTCAATTGGAATGAAGTAGCTAGCATCATGGATAATCGTGCCATTCTTCAGCCACTTGAGAACACTCCTTGAACCCCTCCCTCTGCACAAGGAATGTTCAACCATGTTACTCATTTGAATTCACATGTATGGTCAACCCTTGGGCAAAAAGGTTTAAATTACACCAACATCTACATATGACACTGTACAAATCAGAAAGGTGAAACTATTTTTAAAGGATTTTTTTCTCTGCAATTAACAAATGCAGGACTGGAAAGTACCAGATGGGCCATCTCACAATACACTTGCATTTCGGACTGGTCAAGTTTCCTCTATGAAACAACAAAATGGTCCCACAACCTCTACTATAACTGTCAATTATAACAAAAACAAAATATATGCAGCAGTAAAAAAGTTTTGCCATTAGAGTTAGACAGTGCTATTTCAGAAAGGATTCACTTGCAATGTGCAGTAAAATTGTAAGAATTCCTACCAGTGTAAGATTCTAGCGCACTAAACAAAAATCCTTCTCTTCCTCTCCTCACACCACATCCCCGTTGCTCACCTCCCCTGGGCGCCGACGGGCAACACGAATCCCCACTGTCTCTCCATGGAGAACCTCTTGGCGTGCCACAGGTGCGTGCGAAGCCTCCGCGCGCCATCGCCGGCGACGGAGAACCCCTCCGCGGGGTTGCCAGCGAGCTCCCGCCGCCGCCTCACCCTCCTCGATTGTTTCCGCGGCGCGGAGCACCCCTCCCCCGCGGGATCCACCTCTCCGGTCCCCGCTGCGTCGTCTCCGCTCCCGCGGCGGCGGCGGCGCTTGCTGGGGAGGTGCCCCGTGGTGCGGCGGCGCTCGGAGCGTGGCTGCTTCCGGAAGCGGCCGCCGCCATCGTCAAGGCGGGCTGAGATTTCGGCGTGGAGGGAGCGGAGCTCTCCAGCGCGTGCCGCCGCGAAGCGCCGCACCTCGAGCTGCCGCGGCGGCGGAGGGACGCCGGCCATCGGGCGGGAGGGTTTGTGAGGGCTTAGTGGTGCTCTTTTGCGGTTAGCCCCCTAACATATTCATGTACCTCATTATATTCGTTCGGCAAAGCAACGAAAGCCCGATAGAAGATGGGCCTAATTGGGCCTCGCATTCGTAAAGGCCTCTGTGTCAGCCCATGATGGCCTAAATCAATAGCCCAGGCCCAGCTCTCTCCTTTAGCTAGAGATGGCAATAGGTGTCCGAAACCCGATGGATTTTTCTGCACGGGTATGGGTCGGTTTTTTATACTCGTGAGTCTACTCATGTGCGAAAAATGAGACCCAACGGGTTCGTAGGCATGGGTTTAGGAACATAAAACCCAAATCTGTGAACCCATGAGTTTTTTAAGACCCGACTATTTATCAACAAATAAGCCAACATTCTTAATATACATCTCAATTTTAATGGCTTGTATTATTTTTTATCATGAGTTTAATTGTTAAACGATCTATACTATGTTTTATGTCAATCATATGGAATACTTTTGTTAACATGTGGTGTTATGATTGGATAGCTAATACTATACTTTCGTTAATTTACATCAATGTTGAATGCGTATGTTTTAAATTGTGAAGATATGCATGTATTTGTTTTTCTTGTTGAATTGTGAGCACATGAATACCCGTATATGTCAATTTTGTTGTTTGATTTGATACCCAGTGGCGATCCGTGGGTACCCGTTAACCCGATAGGTATAGATTTGAGCACAAAATTAAACTGTCATGGTTTTTTAATGAGCGAGTTTTGTATTAGCGGGAATGGATTTGGGATGGCAAAACCCAGCGGGTTTGGATCCGTTGCAATCTCTGCCTTTAGCTGAGCGGCGTATCGGCGCGCCTCGGCGGCGGCGGCGGAGAGAGAAGAGTTCCCCCAAAAATTGGGGAACGGGCGGGAAATGGCGATCGACACCGGCGGCGGCGGAGAGAAGAGGCAGAGAGTGGACGGGCGAGGGGACCGATTCGGATCGGTGGGTGCGGTTGCGATCCTGGCGGACCGCATCTCGGCTCTGCCGGACGAGCTGCGGCAGCGCATCCTGACGCATCTCCCGCTCAAGGACGCCATCCGCACGGGCGCGGTCGCGCGCGGGTGGCAGGACCTGTGGAGGGGGCGGTGGGCGCACCGCGCCTCCGTCGAGATCCACCTCCGTTCCCGCGACGCCCCGCAGAGGGAGCTCGACGCGCTGGCTCGCGAGCCGCGCCCTCGCCGCCGCCTCGACCGCTTCTCCCTCGTCGTCGACACCTGCAAGCTCAAGTCCTCGGGGCTCCGGCGCTTCATCGAGTACGGCGCCGAGTGCCGCGTCGAGGACCTCCACGTCGAGACGCGGAAGATCACGGCCGCGGACAAGCTCAACTTCCACTTGCCGTTGGCGAGCCCGCTCCTCGCGCGCCTCTCCCTCCGCCGCATCAACATCTCCAACATGTACTACAAGGGCGCGCGGCCGTTCCAAGCTCTCGAGGTCATTCTGCTCCATTATGTCAACATTATCCCACCAACCTTCGCAAAAATGATGTCGCTGTGCCCCAATCTCCTCACCCTCGACTTGCGCGGCTGTGATTGTGAGCACCTTTTCTTCTGGGGCGAAGCCATGGTCTGGCCGGCGAAGCTGAGGAATATCACCGTTTGCCAGTGTGACGGGACCATCAGGCTGGACTTGGTGCGCGTGCCTAACCTGCGCTCCTTCCGCTACAGCTGCGGCTACCTCGACATTCCTTTCTTCCTTGCAGGCGAGGCCGTGCTTTCCGACCTTTACATTCGGTTTCTTTACTCAACAATGTACAGAAGCCACAATGCTCAAGAGTTCAATAAAGGTCTCCCAAATGATCTGTCCGCCCTCACAGTTCTCACCATCTGCAACAATGCCCTCCCGGTACTTTCTTGTTATTGGATTTTCGTACCACCTAGCTCATAAATTATTTGATTGCCACATAAGAAAAAAAAAGTACCAAGTTTCTTCACTAACAAATGCCATTTAGGTGGCGTCTTCCTCGTATGATGATGGAGCAACTACCCAGCTGTCCAAACTGAGCAACCTGCAAGGTTTGAGAGAGTTACATCTACTCATGTTCAGAATGGAGGACGCCAACCTTGCTGACATCTATGGGTTTCTCAAGACCATCCAATGCCACAATCTGGAGAAGCTTTTTGTGCAGGTTAACACCTGCCCTGCCTCTCTGATTTTCTCTGCTGATCCATAGTCTCTGTCTTTTTAAAAAAAAACCGTATACTTCTCGGTTCTTATTTTATCAGTAGCCTTTTGAAATCTGAATGGTTGTGCTTCAACTGCAGCTCCCGGGATTCGTGATGCCCAAGGATAGTTCACAGTCGCTTGATGCGGCACCTGAAGAGCCACCAGAGGATGGATTAGACAACCTTGCGATGGTAAAGGTTAAGAACTTTAATTGGCAGTGTGCTGAGGTGCAGCTAGTGAACTTTTTATTGACGAAATCCAAGTCCCTGCAGAAATTGTTAATAGTTTCTCCAAATGTCACTCCGCTGGATGTGCCCGGTGTACAAGAAGCAGACTTGTTATTTCTCAAAGAAGCTTTAGCCAATGGCAAGATAATGCTGAGTGAGTCTGACGATGCTGCAATACAGCCATATCATTCTGAGGTCTTTATCGAGCCCTAGTTGTCAGTCACCAGTTGGGGTCAGAACCGAATGGATAGTAATAGCTGCATCAGCTTGTAAGGGCATTATCCTCTTGGATGTAGCTAGTGACAATATATAGGAAGACCAATGTTGTCCCCTTATTTTGCTCTCTTAAATATTACTACTAGCAAAGTATCATGTGAGTCGAACCAGCTCCATATTATCTTTTACAATTTAACACCATGGTGAATTCATGTGCGTATCTGAAATAGAGATGATGTTACATGATGTTGGTTATCTTGTTTGTTCGTTATGTTGAGGTATCAGATTGCATCAAAGTGGAACATATTGTTTCTGTGTGATAATTTTTTGGAATTGGCCTGGTTGATATGTGAAGTGCACTGCTGAAAGTGATTAATTTAATTACTGCTGCGACTCTCATGATATCCCTGCGAACTAGAGAAGCAACTTTGTATAAATCGTCTGTTTTCATTTGTCAATATATTTCTGAATAATTCGGCCTGAGCCTAGCTCTACTTTTTTGCGGATATTTTTTTCTGAATAATTGTCTACTTTGTGTTGACCAAAATTCGGCACTGCAACAAGAGTCCAACTACTTTCGGCCCTGAATGGCCCAGTTAACCCAGCTCCTTCTCACTAAAAGGTGATTTTTTTTATATATTTTTTTATTCTAATTTGCAAATTTATACGACTGTTTTGAAATTTATCAAAAATATACATCAACCGCCGTGGCGTATGGCGGTTAGCCGCAGCCGTCGTACGCCACGGCGTTTACATTCCAACCGCCATGGCCCACGGCGATTGGTGGGCGTCCACGGCGGTTAGGGAAGCTCCACAGCGGTTGGACCGCCGTGGCCCACGGCTGTTAGGCTCATTTTATTTTTTAAAAAAACTTTATTAAATTATAATAAATCTAGTAGGAAAGTTAAAAAAGGGAAATTAAGAAATGCTAGTTCGATTATTACAACACAATCACAATAGGATCCAGTTCAAATATTACATCACTGCAGGAAAGGCTACAACATCATACAAAATGACAAACTTCAGCCATTCTTGCGATGTGACGATGAAGGTTTATCTTTCTTGGTAGCTTTTTTAGCTGGTGGATTAGCAACACATGGGTCTGCTGGCGGAGCATAAAGACCACCCCCAAGGAGGTTCCTCTCCTCTTGCAATGGCATCTGCAGTTTTTCTTTGCAAATAATGATGCATGTCTGGTGGAGCATAAAGAGCATCCCAAGGAGGTTCCTCTCCTCTTGCAATGGCATCTGCAGTTACTCCTTGCAAATGACGAAGCATGTCTCTTTCGAACGTGCTCATTTTCTTCGGATCAGGTGCCGCATTTGTGTTTTTCCCCTTCGGATCACCACCACCATTACCATCCTGACCCCCTCCGGCGGCAGCAGTAGACATCTCTAGTTACTGTTACACAAAATCATAACTAATTTAACTAATTACACTATTCTAAACTAATTTAACTAATTACATAAAATAAATAAAGAGAGGAAACTTACCTAAGAGGGAGGAGCAGCCCGTGGGGAGAGGGAGGCAACGGCAGGGTTGGGCAGGACGGCTGGTGCCGTCGCCCTTTATATAAGCGCGGCATCCGCCATCCGCTACGGCGGTTGGACCTACCGCCGTGGTCCATGGCGGTTGCTTTTCGACTTTAATACTACGTGATTTAATAATACTCTATCTCGAACCTACCGCCTACCGCCGCGGTTGCTTTTCGGCGGGTTGTTTTTTTTAACTTAACGATTTATTTTTTATTTTTTAACTTTATGACAAAGAAAACTAGGTGGTAACAACGAAAAGCAAAGTGACATAATAAAAAATAGTCATGATCACATATAAGAGTGTTGTTGTATAAACAATATGCGACCTAATCTAGCATCGCTTGGTCTTCTTGTGCAGCCTGTCTCCTCGGACTGCGGCGTGCGTCTGCTCGCGAGGGTACGTCAACGGGTCACGTGGGTGGATCTGCCGACACCTAGCATCAGCAGTGGCCTGCGGTGTCGCCATCGCCGCCGCCGACCCTGCAACCTCGTGGGACGACCCTGGCAACCCTCCTGGAGACGGTTGCGCCCCATCGCTTGCGCCTGGCAGCTGCGACCCTCCTGGCTGCGTCCCACCGCTCGCGTCTGGCAGCTACGACCCTCCTGGCTGCGTCCCTGCTCCCTCCTGGCTGGGTGGCGCGCCTCCTAGCTGCGACACTCCGAGCTCGTCCTGCGGCGGCAAACCGTGTAAGAAGTCAAAGTCGAAGTCGTAGTCCTCGAACCCGGACCCTCTCGCCTGGTCCTCTAGGGTGGAGTCAGGAGTGCCACCGCTGCCGACATAAGCTAGAACAAATAGTATTATTAAATCACGTATCATAATTAATAGAATCTAGTATTTGTATATGGTTCGAGATAGAGTTGTGGTCATTACCTGACGGAAGAACAACGCCAGTGGACGAGGAAGGAACCAGTGGTACTAGTGGTGGTGCTGCTGCTGCTGCTGCTACTACAGGTCCTCCTGGTGCTGGTGCTGGTCCTGGTGTAGGTGCAGGACCTCTGGGAGACGGGCCCCCTAGATGAGACATCCTAAAGGGAGGATGCACCGGAGAGTGCGGCGCGTAGAAAGTGGCTGGGTAGGGTGGCCGTGACGAGGACGACGGTGCCGTGTAGGAACGACCAGTCGAGGCGGAGCTGGAGGCCGACTGGGGGTACCGTGGAAACAGGGGTAGAGCCGGGTTGCCGTGGTAGTTGACCGCGGCAAGGAACCTCGTGGTGATGGCCTGCATCCTATCCCACGTCTGCTCGATCTCCTGGTGTGACATGAGGTTCAGCCTCGCCTTCGACTCCCTTATATAACGTGAAAGATCCGCAATCACGTCGAACTGCAAAAGAAATTATTAGTAAATGTTAGAATGTTAAGTACCATAAGAAAAATTAGTTGCATTTTCAAACTCACCGCCGCGTCGTAGTGCTGATCCCGTCGCACCGGGTACGGGACAGTAGAAATGATCGCCCTCGCCGCATCCGGAACCGGCGCTGGTGGCTGTGGTGGAACGTACATCACACGCGACCGAGTCCTCGGGGTGTACCACTGGATGTACACCTCTCACGTCGTGTCGTCGTGGGGCCGGTCCTCCGTGACGAGGTTCTCCGACGCGGTAGCCCAACCGTCCATGTACGTCTGCACCCTCTGAATCTAAGAAACACGCCCCACAACTCCCCTTCGAGACCACCTACGACGAATTAAACATATTTGTCAGTGGCTAAAATCTTCGAACGCTGAATTAAAAATTGACGAGAACTCACCTATGGTGGGCGCTAGGAACAGTGTGCACCACAGGCACAGACGACTCCTGGTAGTGGCCGAACTGCCTCAGCACCCTGTGGACAGCGTACTCCTCCACGTACATGTCGAACAGCAACGGCGTCCTCGTCATCCAGTAGTGCTGGTCTCGGAAGCACAAAGACGAGAGACCCTGTGGTGCGCGAGTCGGGACAGCCTCCTCTGAGTACGGCGTCCACCTAACATCCGCGTCCGTGAGAGCGTCGAACTGACCGACGAAGTCCTTGTACGCCCTCTTCGTCTGGTCGTGAGCGTACGAAGTCTGCATACAAACGAAATGTGAACCCTAAATGTGGATTGAATAAACTAGACAAAATGGAGAGACAAATTGAAAGTGAAAGGTAAGAAATTACCGTCCGGAGGCACCACAACGAGCCCATGGTGAAACGGTCACGGGGTTGTGGCCCTCTGGCAGGGCCTCGTACGCGTAGAGGGGGACGACTAGCCGACCAATCGTAAACCGCTCGTGGCACCAGAGCAGAAGAAGGAGAGGACAGCCAAGAAGGATCACCTCCACCGAATGACCCTTCAACACCCCGAGCACAGGCCCCTGTACGTGCCCGCAAGAACAGAGTTGCCCCAACTGATCTGGGGCACGGCGTCCAAGGGCGCGTCGGCGATCCTCCGAGCGTGGGGGATCAAGTACCTCGCCACCGCGTCACCCTACAAACTGCAGAACAACACGAACCCAAACAGCCACAACCGGTACGCCTCGAAGAACCTGTTGACTGTCTCAGGCTCGGCGTCATCTGCTAGGTAATCAGCCTGCACAAATAAAATCAAACGTTAGTTACATTGTCTCCATATCTTCAAAAATGAAGAAAAATGTGAGGTAAAGGTACGTACGCTGAACTGCTGCAACCAGGTCAAGATGGGTCCGTGAGGTTCGCGAACTCCTGGTACAGGGCGGGGGCGCGATCGTTCCGAGAAACGTTCGCGAACCGAGCGAGGAACTCAGTACGCCACTCGTCGGAGATGTCCACAGCCCCCAGCGGCTCGCCCGCACAAGAAAGGCCCATCAACAGGGATGTGTCCTGAAAAGTCACCGTCATCTCGCCGACGGTGAAGTGGAACGTGTGCGTCTCCGGCCTCCAGTGGTCCAGAAGCGCGCTGAGGAGGGAGTAGTCGTACTGGAACCGTGTCATGCGATCCTTCCGAGGAATCGCGTCCCGCAGTCTGTCCCCCGGACTAACCGCGCTACAGGCAGTAGTCCTGCAGCGCGTAGCCTGAATCAAATAAGGTAAATGTATTAGTTACAACAAAAGGATAAATGAAGGTACAAATAATAACATAGCATCAGTTCACGTACTTAGGAACCCAAAGGTCGTGGATCGGCAACAACGTGCGCGTAGTGCGAGAACGCACGTGTCCAAGATCCTCTCCGAGGACGGCGGATAGGAACGAGCGGTGCCTGCGGTCGACCTCCATATCCAACAACTCTGGCATCATATACGCGTCAACCTTAGCACGAGCAGCCTGAGCCTGATTCATAACTGCAGCTGCATACAAAAATTAAATATACAATTAAAAAACCAGATAAAGTAATTTCTACATTTTATATAACAGGTAAAATATTTTTCTACATTGTCTACATTTTTTAAACGAGGTAAAGTAATTTTCTAGAATTTCAAAAGAAGCTAAAGTATTTTGGTACAATTTGTAGAATAGATAAACTAATTTTCAACATTTTCTACATTTTCTAAACAAGGTAAAGTAATTTTCTAGATTTTCTAGGAAGCTAAAATATTTTTTGACAATTTCCTAAATAGGTAAACTATTTTTTCTATATTTTTTACATTTTGTAAACGAGATAAAGTATTTTTCTAGAATTTCTAAAGAAGCTAAAGTAATTTCTACAATTTCTAAAATAGATAAACTAATTTTCTACATTTTCTAAACAAGATAAATTAATTTTCTATATTTTCTAAACAAACTAAAGTAATTTCGACAATTTCCTGAATAGATAAACTAATTTTCTACATTCTCTACATTTTGTAAACGAGATAAAGTAATTTTCTAGAATTTCTAAACATGCTAAAGTAATTTCTACAGTATCTAGAATAGGTAAACTAATTTTTCTATATTTTCTAAAGAACCTAAAGTAATTTCTATAATTTCTAAACATGCTAAAGTAATTTCTACAATTTCTAGAACAGATAAACTAATTTTCTATATTTTCTAAAGAAGCTAAAGTAATTTCTATAATTTCTAAACATGCTAAAGTAATTTCTACAATTTCTAGAACAGATAAACTAATTTTTTATATTTTCTAAACAAACTAAAGTAATTTCTATAATTTCTAAACATGCTAAAGTAATTTATAGAATTTCTAGAACAAATAAACTAATTTTACATATTTTCTAAACAAACTAAAGTAATTTCGACAATTTCCTGAACAGATAAAGTAATTTTCTACATTCTCTAAATAAAAAACTAATTTTCTATATAAAAACTAATTTTCTAAATCTAAACTAATTAAATTAACTAATTTTTAAATTTTCTAATCTAAAAACTAATTTTCTACACTAATTACACTATTTTAAACTAATTACACTAATTAAACTAATTAAATAAAAAGGAAGAAGACTTAAGTGAGAGGGAGTGGCGGCAGGGAAGGGAAGGGGGGCGGCGGCGGGGTGGTGGACGGCGGTCGCCGTTGCCCTTTATATAGGGGCGGCTGCCGCAGTCCGCCATGGCGATTAGGCCCTACCGCCGTGCGCCACGACGGTAAGGTGCCGCGGGGCCCACACCCTAGACCCGACCGTTGGCGGTGGCCTTACCGCCGTGGGACGTGCTGCTGCCGTGGCCTACGGCGGTAGGCTCTATCCGCCGTGGCCCACGGCGGTGGATGTATATTTTTTGATAAATTTCAAAACGGTCGTATAAATTTGCTAATTGGAATAAAAAAATATAAAAAAATTCCTAAAAGGTGCATCCATCTTCGGCAATTACGTCTTCTTGCCTTCTTGCGGGAGAAAGCGGAAAGAGGGTTTCCCGAAATTGGGGAACGAGCAGGAAATGGCGGTCGACTCCGACGGCGCCGACGGCGGTGGAGCGAAGAGGGTGGATGAGCAGGGGGGCCGATGCGAAGCGGTGGATGCGGATGTGATCCCGGAGGACCGCATCTCGACGCTGCCGGACGAGCTGCGGCAGCGCATCCTGACGCACCTCCCGCTCAAGGACGCCATCCGCACGGGGGCGGTTGCGCGCGGGTGGCGCGACCTGTGGAGGGGCCGGTGGGCGCACCCCGCCTCCGTCGAGATCCACCTTAGCTCCCGCGACGCCCCGGAGAGGAAGCTCGACGGGCTGGCGCGCGAGCCGCGCCCGCGCCGCCGCCTCGACCGCATCTCCCTCGTCACCGATACCTGCAAGCTTAAGTCGTCGGAGCTCCGGCGCTTCACGGACTACGCCGCCGAATGCTGCGTCGAGGACCTCCACATCGAGATGCGGAAGAGAACGCTCGAGGGTAAGCTCAACTTCCACCTGCCGCAGGCGAGCCCGCTCCTCGCGCTCCAACATGTACTACAAGGGCGCGCAGCCGTTCCGCGCTCTCGAGGTCATTCTCCTCCACTCCGTCGCCATTACCTTCTTGGCCTTCAGAAACATGATGTCACTGTGCCCCAGCCCAAGGAAAAAAATTTCGGCGAAATTTCAGCGAAAAAACCGAAATATCACTGTTATCGGCGAGTTCTGAAAAAATTTACGTATCGCTCAAATTTTTCAGCTGAATTTGGAGTCCCCCGTCCGAATCGCGCACCAAAAGACCCCGTATGCAGATTCACACCATCCGGCCCAAAATATACCCCCGGCAGTCCCCGAAAGCCTAAACCCACTCATTCCCACCACCCTAAATCGACCGCAGTCCGACCAACATCCTCCAGGCGTAGTATGTGAATGTATTTCTGTTACTTGAATAATTCGAAAACGATTACTTGAATAATTCAAAATCAAAAACGATAAGTTCTCACATGGTATGATTAATTAGAAAATTTTCTTTCAATGTCAGTCTTTATGTTGAAAACATCATCATAACGCCACGCTGAGGCTACAAGAACCAGCTGCCAGTGCCATTGGTGGGCAAGACAGAATGGCTGTGACGGAGAACCAAAGGATTTAAACATCTATTATTGGGCAGTTCATTCATTTGCAATGTCATGGACACATAATATTTGGGACTTTTAAAACTACTATTTGGGAGTGTTAGACTACTAATATTTGGGACCTTGCATTATCATGAAGCATGGTGCTGTGCTATGGATATATCAATTGTGTTATAACTTGTCATATGTTGTTGTTTATTATATGCAAATGTGATGTGGAGAGATCAGGGATAGTTTAGCTGAAGTTATGTCAAAAAAAAATTTAAAAATTTTGAATTTGTTTAAATCTGGTTCGAAATTGCCGAAATTTCCGAAATTTCACATTTCTCGGTGAGTGCCGATTTTTTTTTTCTACCGATAAAAAAACCCTGCCCAGCCTCCTCACCCTCGACTTGTGCGTATACCTGAGCATTTTTTGCCCGGCCCGACCCGGCCCGCTGGCCCGGCCCGGGCCCGGCCCGCGCCAGGCCCGCCCACGGACCTTACTGGACGGGCGTGGGCAGAGATCTTGAAGCCCGCGAAAATTTTTTTTGGCCCGAGCCCGGCCCGAAATGCTGGTTTTAGTTATTTTACACTATAAAATGCGCGGGCGGCCCGCCCAAGCCTGGGCCCGGCCCGAGCCCGGCTCGAAAACTGAGGCCCGACATGTCCCATGGGGACGGTCATGGGTAGGATTTTCTCGGCCCGAAAAACCCGGGTTTTTTTCGGTCCGGCCCGAACCCGACCCGACCCGTGGAATGCTCAAGTCTACTTGCGCGGCTGCGATTTTGAGGGACGCGGATCCGTTGCCTTGGCTTCTTCAAGGCACGGTGTGCCTTTGCTCTTGACTTGGGAAGGAGAGGCCGGGATGAGGCGTGGCGTGGTGGGACCTGCTGTGAAATAAAAAAGGCCGCACAGTCTGGATGCCGAATGCACTGCCAAAAAATTTTAACTTGGTTTACTTCTTAAAATTTCTCCCTCCACCCATCAAATCGAATCTTATAACACTAATTAGTAATATTAAATGTGAATTAATGACAAAACTCATTCCACAACACTCAAAACTTGAGACAAATCTAACTAGTCTAATTATGTCATAATTAGACAACATCATGCTATAATAAACAATCTCTAATGATGGATTAATTAAGCTTAGTGGATTCATCTCGATATTTCTCGTCCATCCGTGTAATTAGTTTTTAATTAGTCTATGTTTAATCCTCCTAATAGGCCTTGAAAAGGGGACTAACGAATTTCTCCCAACTAAACACACTTGCGAGAAAAATTTTCTCCAAGAGTTTGCTTTTTTTTAACTTGGCAAATCTTGTGATTTGACAACTCCTAAAAGATTTGCCAAGCTAAACTTTAGTCTCTGAATCCAAACACCTCCTATATATATTATTTTTCTAATCTCAATTCAGCATTGTGCTCGTATTTTTTTTGAATTTATTCTAAAATTTAATCGGCGCTATTCTTTCAGGGGAACATATCAGGTGGAAACCAACCCCTCCGTGCAAACTATGGAAACTTCAATCTGAGCCACACGATGTTGATCCAAAGGAAGGCTCATGGGAGGTGGGAGGGGTGATTTGCAAAGGTGGGAGGGGTGATTTGCAAAAGTGCGTTTGCAAATCATCCCTCCCACCTCTCATGAGTTTTGCACATCACCCCTCCCACCTTCTATAAGTCTTCCCTTGGATCAACATCGTGTGGCTCAGATTGAAGTTTCCATAGTTTGCACGGAGGGGTTGGTTTCCACCTGATATGTTCCCTTCTTTCAGAGGTGCTTATAGGTAGGGTTGTGTGCGTCTAGGTGAACATCAACGTCTATACTGTTTTATTCGGAAAATTTTTTGTTAATTACATAACTCCAACCATGAACGGATGAACCCTCTAAAATACGACAATAAGGACTTGGCATATTTTTGTCAACCTTTTTGACATATTGTTTGTCAGTTCCCTGCACGTTCATTCCACTTGTTCATTTCGTTTTGGATTTTGGTGGAAAAATGCAGAGGAGAGGGTTTTTTTTTTTCCTAAAGACAACGCTGTGCAGATTGTGTGGCCCTTTTTACTGTGCAGAGTGGGTCCTACCATAGCTGGTCCACCCTTCATCCTCACACCACGGACCCTCCTGACGCCTCCGCATTCAGGCCAAGAGGAAAGGTACGCCGTGCCTTGCTGGAGCAAAGGCACCGAATCCGCGTCCGATTTTGAGTGGGACTTCTTCTGGGACATGGTCTGGCCGGTGAACCTGAGGAGTATCACCTTTGCCGGGTTTTACGGGGCGAGCACCAAGCTGGATTTGCTGCCCGTGCGTAGCATGCGCTCCTTCCGCTTCTGCGGCAGCTTCGATGACACACCCTTCTTCCTGCCAGGCGATGCTGTGCTTTCCGACCTTTACATTCGCTTCCCTTACTCAGTGTCAAGAAGCCGTGATGCTGAACAGTTCAACAAAGCTCTCCCAAATGATCTATCTGCGCTCACTGTTCTCACAATCTGCAGCAATGCCCTCCCGGTACATGCTGATCTATCAGTATTTTGTAAAACCGGTCTTCTTATCACCTAAGAAAAAAGTACTGAGTTTCTCCACTAATAAATGCCTTTTAGGTCGCATCTTCCTCGTATGATGATGGAGCAACTGCCCAATTGCCCAAGCTGAGCAACCTATGCAGTTTGAGAGAGTTACATCTACTCATGTTGAAAATGAAGGATGCCAACCTTGCTCGCATCTATGTGTTTCTCAAGACCTGCAAATGCCACAATCTGGAGAGGCTCTTTGAGTCTTTGTGCAGGTTAGCACCTTCCCTGCCTCTCTGATTTTCTCTGCCCTGTAGGCACTCTGTTTATTTTTTTTCATCTACTTCTGGGTTCTTATTTTATCGATAGCCTTCTGAATGGTTGTGGTTCAACTGCAGCTCCCGGAATTCGTATATGACCGCATGGAGGGTTCACAATCGCTTGATGTGGTACGGGAAGTGCCACCAGAGGATGGATTAGATAATCTTATGATGGTAAAGGTTATGAATTTCAATTGGCGTTGCGCTGAGGTGCAACTAGTGAGCTTTTTGTTGAGGAAAGCTAAGTCCCTGCATAAACTGTTAATAGTTTCTCCGAATGTCACTCCACTGGATGTGCCCGGTGTAGAAGAAGCAGATTTATTGTTTCTCAAAGAAGCTTTAACCAGTGGCAAGATAATGCTGACTGAGTCTGACGATGCTGCCACTCAACCATATCATTCTGAGGTCTTTATCGAGCTCTAGTTGTCAGTCACCAGTTGGTTCAGAGCCCTATGGTTTGTATTTTGTAACATCAGCATATAGGGGCATCATTATCCTTTTGGAGATGACTCTTATTGATAATATATGTAGAAACCAGTATTGTCTCCTTAATTTATTTTCTGAACATTACAACTAAGTATTTAAAATGTTATCCCTATGAGTCGAAGCAGCCATATACTGTTTCACAATCCAAGATGTGGATATACTAAGTTCTGTATCTGAATAGGTATGCAATGTGGTGTCTGTTATCTTCCTTGGGAGGTCTATGCTTATTTGAGTATGACTAAGCTTGTTTGGTTGTTCCCACATTTTTTTTATATGATAATTTTCTAGAAGTAGCCTGATTAATATATGGAGTGCAATAATTTAACTATCTGTTCTGACTGTCATGATATATCCCTGGATTGCAGGCTAGAGAAGCAACTTAGTAATAAAATTTCTTACACCTGTTTGCATTGTTTACTTATTCAGTTATTTGTCTTGTTATTTTGTCAAGGGTCATATTTGTTCAACAATGTTTTATAATTATCACTCCCGGTATCATATAACATCTTTAGTTTTCCAGTGCCAAGTCACTGTAGGACTGTTCATGGAACAGTGTCTTTTGTTTTTCCCCTTTTCTCTTTTTCTTACTGTTTCACTTTTTCCTTTTCCTTTTCCAACGCCGTTCCTACAACAATTCATAGGCTGCCTCCAGCCATCCATTTTACATCGCACCTTACTCATGTATTATATTAGTATTGGTTATGTTACTAGAGCTTTGCCCATCAATTATTTTTGCTACCACAAATAATATAGTACCCCAGACATCTCGTGTTATTTTAGTACCATTGCACTTAAATTACCATTAAGCTACTTACGGCGCACATAAATTATTATTTTACGTTCTGACCATTTCACTTTTACATATAACTGTATAGATATGTTTACTGCAACAGTTATTTTCATCCCTAAAAGGCATGAAAACCATATTCTCTGCCTTGACCTCTCCACCAACGTTGGTTAATGTCCGCATAATTTCTTACGAATTTCTTAGCCAACCTGCCCACCTATAGACATTGCAATACCTGTCATTGGTGCTTATTGTGATCCGAAGTGTGAGCCCCACTGCCACCGCTACCATTAATCATTGAATGAGGTTGTTTTCATCCAACATAAAGTAGATCATAAAATGAAGACAACACAATAAAAAAAATATTTAGTTCTCCTATTGTCTATTGTGATGGATCTAATTCTCTATTGTGTGATTGCCATGATATTACTGGATCATAAACTAGTGAAACAATTTAGTAACAAGATTCTCTGTTTTCAATAATTTTGTATGGTTTATAGTCTTTGTAGATGCTAATAAAGTAATGGTTATCTATCTCCCTGCTACATAAAAATGTGATTTCTATTTGGAACAACTTATAGATGGATTGTGATGCTAAAATCACCCCTTCTAGCTTTTGTCTATTATTTTGAACCTTTATTTGGTACTGCATTTTATCATGCCTTCAGGGTGGCACAATTTATGCCAATACTATTTGTTTCACTCTTTCAGTTCCCATGAGCTTGGTGCTTTGCTTGCTGATTCAAATTTTGTCATGTTTCCTGCCTGGTGAGACAACATGTGTTGCTGTTACAGAGTTATCTTGTGCATCCACACTAACAGATTTTATCCTGTTTTTATAAGACAGAATATACATATAATGATATAAATCATGATTTTGGTTTATGTTTTTCCGTGGTCACATGTTTAAGCTACATATTGTTGGGTGATGCCAAATGTGGTGTCTGTTTGCTGAATGAGGGGAAATCGTCCAACTGGAGTGATGCTCTTGGGGAAAGAGTACTGATGTAATCTATAACTCCTATATAGGAGCTCCCCACTAGCCCTCCTTAGGAGTTCTCAGACCTCTGATTGGCCGGCTGAAGTTGGAAAGACTTCGAGTCGAATATACCCGGACTCATCCGTGCCATCCCCGTCCCCTGCCCACCAGCGACCCTGCGGATCTCGCGCCACCGCCGTCCCGCCGCCTCCCCGTCCCTCCCTGTCCGTCGCCCCTCGACTCCCACTGTCTCACCTCCCCTGTCTTCATAAGATGGCCCCCGGCCTGTGCCTCCTCTCCATCTCAAAATCCTCCAACCAATCCTCCCCGAATTACGTCAGGAAAGCCGCCCACGAAGGAGAAGGACGGAAGTGACGCGCCGCTGGTCAATCTGCGGGAGACCGGGGCTCCGCTGCCAGATCCGGACAAGAGGGAGGGAGAGAGGAAGCAGTCCACGTACCAGCTGACATGTATTTGCACTCCCTCTCCATCTTCTCCTTCTCCTCCGTCCCCACTTCATTTTCCTTCCACGGGCCTCTGCAGAGTTTGATCTCTCTCGCCCTCTTCTCTCTCTAAGCATGCTCACTCCATCGGCGGCCACCGCAGCGGCCAAATCGACGCCACCAACCCCGTCGTCATCCACCGCAGGGGCCAAATCAACGCCGGCAGCCCCGTCCACGGCAACCGCAGGGGCCAGATCGACGCCAGCTGCCCCATCCGCGGCCACATCTGGGCATCCTCTTCATCTTCTGAGTCAAGGACATATACATCGCCTCCACGCATCCTCCGATCCGGCTATGGCGGCGGCCGCCCACAGCCATGGTTGCGTAAGGACAAGACTTCAAGGGATGGGGAAGGCACGTGCTTGCTGTAAAGTCGTGCGTTTGCAAGGGAAGGGAACGGAAGTTTTCAGAAAGGAAGGAGAGGGGGCGCACGGCTGGAAGATGTCGACGGAGGCTCCAGGGAGATTTTTTTCTCTTTCTTTTGTTTTGCTTCTAGGTGTGTGGACGAGAATACTCCAGCACTTTGAGTTTTTTTTACACCTGCAGCAAGCAATAGTCTACCTGCTGCAACAGTGCCTGCCATCGAGATTGTGGGAAGTTTTTCGAGCTGCAAAGGTTTAAATAAAACGGGGAAGGGAGTACGGTATCTCAGATTTTTTTCTTCTGTTGGCATTAGATTTCACTGTTTCCGTCTCAATCAGTATACCATAGCTCTCAAATCCCGTCGTGGGCGCCTGCAGGCTACAAGTACGCAACGCTGTGGTCACGAGCCCACGCACGATAGCGACCAACAATATCTCGGCAAACACGCGATCTATCGAATCCTACCTCGATCAAGCCTCGCCGACTTCCGCCGCCGCACCCCGCACCCATGGCGGCACCGACGCCCTCCGAGCTGGAGCACAAGGCGAAGGAGGCCTTCGTCGACGACGACTTCGCCCTCGCCACCGCGCTCTACACGCAGGCCATCGCTCAAGATACACCATGTGATCGTTATGAATATTTGTTTATACTCGGATAAGAAACTTCAGTTCAAATAGCTTGCCACTTTGATTTAAATAAATAGTAATACTCATTACCCGGGTATTTCAACTTTACATAATATACTCATGTTCTTATCGTCGAGAGATGATATCATGATAAATTTTTTTTAAAATCATTACATTTTCTTAATTCCCGTGTCCCGCAGCAACGCGCGGGTGAGATTCCCTTAGTATTTTTTATCATGGAGCCGTTTTCTTGCTCTTGCTTATCCCGCAGCTAGTGGGAGCAGGTATCTTTATGGTCAGGTGCTTCGGCATAAGTACATGGCTCATGATGCGTGTCAGCCATGCAAGCTACGTAGTATACTTGTAGGTGTCCTTTGTGGTCAATCATATCTACAGCCTGTTCGTTTGGCTGGTGGCTGGTGCTGATTTGTTGTGAGAGAAAAGTACTGCTAGCTGGTTGCTGGTGGTTGGTTTGTTCTGAGAGAAAAGTACTGCTGGCTGGTGGCTGATAAGCCAAACGAACAGGACGCTAACTTGTGGTTGCTAGGTTTAATCCAGTTGATTTGAGAAAATCTCGATCAACTCGTCCCCTGAGCAGGGTTTACCTTACCGAACCAAGGGCGGTTACCGCCAGCCCTCAGTAACGGTAAGCCAAGCCGGTTTTTACCGAAAAAACCGAACGGTTTCAAATTTTCAAACCAGCAGGTCAGTTCAATCGGTAGGGAGCGGTTAACCGGTCGGTTTGACCGGTAAGCCGAACCGGTCGGACCGGTTAACCGCGGCGGTTTTATGATTTTTTTTTCTTTTTTCCTTTAGCTCAATGGAAAATTTGGCATGACCATTGTAAATATTTGTACAAAATGACCACAACAAATTAACAATATATAGTTGTCCACACAAATGATCAAATAGCGTACGAAAGTCGAATAATAGTGCATACTGCATACAATGATACAAATACCAAAGATACAAATTCATCAAGTCATCATTCACCGAAACAAACTCAATACCGGTTTACCGCTGCAAGAATGGGAAGACCCCCATTTCGGACGCCATCTGGTACTCGGCGTTGGACATGACATTCAAATCTTGCACCCGAAGCAGGTCGGCCTTGTAATCTTGCCAAGTTTGGCCCGTCCACGCCGATGTTGTTTGCCATTGTTGAACCAACATAGCGTAAAAATTCGGATCTTCCCATTCATACACCCATCTCGTAGGGGGCTGCGTGCCAATATCAGGTATGGTGTAGGTAAAGGACTGGGACTGGGAGGCATCGGCATCGCTGTAGGGGGAAGAATACTGTGGAGTGTCGTAGTCGGTAGGTCCACGTCCAACCATTCTCCTCTGCGATTCAGGTGCTTCATGGTCACAGTCTTGAGTAGCATGTGTGAAGTCAGTCTCCCCTGCAGTCAACCAGAAATCATAATTATTAGTCATAGTCAAAAAAATGTGTGCAAAAAATGTAGGTGCAATGTATACCTGTGAAACGAATACCAACACCGCTACTACCTGCAACATTACCACCAGCACTAGGCGGACTATCATCACCGTCACCGTCACCATCACCATCACCATCATCAGCAGAGCTGCTATCCTGAGACTCCTGATAGGGTGGACTACGCTCAGCCTCCTCATCCTCAGTGGAGGTGTCGCTGGTCACTAGTTTTTGTACGACTTTGCCTTTGCCTCCTCGTGCACGCTTTGGGTCACCTTTCGTAGGCCCCTGCTGGAACATCCTTTTTCCTAGGTGAGTATGGCCAACATTTCTACGTGCCCAATCACTGATGCAATCATCACCCGTAGCTCGACGTAGATCCTCGGGGTTTATCTGATCCCTCACAATATGGGACGGTATAGGGATGTCTCCTTCATCATCATCCTCATCTAGCACTGGAGGCCGGTTAGATCTACCATATTCCATCCATTCCCGAATAGGATTATTCTCATCATAGAATGATAGATGTGCCAGCTGATCAATAAAATCACCTTCCTCACGCACCGGCAGGCTCGAGACCTCCGCTAGTCGCAGCAGGAGGTTGTAGTTCACGTAGACAAGCTTGTTAAGTTTGCGGTGGGACAATCGATTCCGAACCTTCGTATGCAGCAAGACAAAAGTACTCTAGTTCCTCTCGCATCCACTTGATGAAACACATTGCGAGACAAGACGCAAAGCGAGACACTGCAGCTGTGGAGTGCTAGATCCAAACATCAGCCACCAGGAAGCTGCATGTGCAACACAGTATGTAAGCAATATATTCTAATACAAGAGAAATTTGATGTCCTACAGAATACGTTACCTGGGCTTGTCTTTGGGTCCATCGCCATTTGCTGCGTCAGTTCTGAGGAAAAATCACCATGCTTCTTGCGAAACAACTCAGCCTCCTGTAATGCCTGCACGGCGCTCTAGGTATCCGTCATTTTCTTGAATGCATCCAAGATGGATCGAAACATTTCACGAGTTGGGTCAAATGTATATGCAAGCCTCGGGTTCAGGACACCAGCTGCAAATTAAGAATTACTTGAACATAAGTATAAGGTCAACAACAAAATACAGGGACTTGTGACTTGTGATTGAGAACTGGTTTCGTACATATCTGCACCAACATACGTTCCATGGTAGACAGAACTGATTCTTGCGTCCAGGATCCGAAGATACTCATTCCATGTCGACACATTTCTTCCAAAGAAAGACTCCATCTCCTGTTTGCACGTCTGATACGCGAAAACGACATCTCACAAGTTTGGTTTCTGGTCCTGATTAGCAAAGCGGAGCAACTTGTATACTGGTTGGACTGTGTCGATGATATATTTCAAGTTATCCCACCAATCCAAATTTGACAACCTAGAGTGAGCAAATCGACCTTCTGCAGTATCAACCCACTTACTTGACAAGCACTCATGTGATCCCATCCACCGTAAGAAACCATCACGTTTCCGATAAATGCTATCTAGGAACATGTAGTTGGTCCCAAACTGAGTGGCATTCCACTTGACCAACTCACCACCGATTGCACTCCTCATCATTGCATTCAATTGACCATGATTGTGCAACCAAGTAGAAATCCGCTTGCATTGTGTGATCATATCTTGATGTTCGGGTCTTTCACCAATATCCTTCAACATCAAATTCACCGTGTGTGCTAAACAAGGTGTCCAAACAATGTGTGCATACTCCTTTCCAATTTCATTGCATGCTTTCTTGTAGTTGGACCCGTTGTCGGTGACAATGTGCACTATATGCTTCGGTCCAATCTCCTCAACTACCTTTCGTATCTCCTGAAAAAAATAGTCAAACAATTTAGCACAACGTATGACATAGTGAATGTGAAATGGCACATGTTTAGGGCCCTACCGTCAACAAGTATGCGGAATCTTGACTTCTTCCAGTCGCATCAATAGACTTGTGAAACCACGTGACCCCATTGCAATATATCAAAAAGTTGATGACACTCATCTTCGTCGGGCCAGTCCAAGAATCACACATCAACGTCACACCAAAAGTGGGCCAGACTGTCTGAAACTTTTCGTACCTCTTTTTCAAGTCCGCCTCATTCAGATCCAGATACTTGCCATCAATATCCCGTCCACTCGGTGACTGGATTCCTTCCCCTGAAACCATATGGAGACAATGACATTAGAATGATAAATAAATATAATCTCAAAGGATCACACTCAAATTAGAATGATATGTAAATACAAAGAAAACTTACCCCACTTCTGTGTTTCTCTGACCGCGCTAACAAAATAAGAATTGTCCGCCTGTCTTCCCGGTACTCCAGCAATGTGAAAAAATTTTAACCAAGCTTTACCAATAGCTTCCTTTGCATTCTTGCCCTTCTGCGTCCACCGGTCTGTATCAATCCTTGGCTGCGTCATTCCCCTACTCCCACCGGCAGCCAAGTTATAGTCTTGCACCACAGGGCTCTCCCTCTGCGAAGTAGCCCTTTGAAACAACCCCGAAACAGGATTCGCACCCCTCGAAGCACCACTACCACCTCCACACTCGTAAGTACCTCCTCTTTGCTGCACCCCCTGCTGGAATTCTGCTTCGGCTCTAGAGAGGTTCAATACACGCTGCAACTCAGCCTCCTCATCATAATTACCACCTACTGGATTGTTCCCCTCCGCTGCAGCTGCCTCCCTATCCAACTTCTCTTTAGCCCGTGCAGCAGCATCTTTCCTATTCCTTTCAAGAGCACGCTGAAAATACGCCCGCACATCTGGTGGCATCTTGTTGCAATGGACCACCTGCATCCCGCGCGCAGCCAAATGCTGTTTCAATCGAGTCGAACCACCACCACCTTTCTGCGTGCCACAATAGTTGCACCGAAATCCTGGGTACAAGTTTTCACCATGGTTCCATACAGGATCCTTCTCTCTTCCCCCGGACATTGTCTACCTGCATAATAAGTGAAGAACAGTGAACACAAACAAATAAATCCCATGGAAAAAATGTGCATCATTCAATAATACATAATTTATGACACAACCTAAATCGGTAAATCCTAAATCAAAACTACCTAAATGATATATGCCTATTGACTAAACCCTTCAACATTCAACATTCTATCTAAATCCTTCTATCTAATTCATACATTCTATCTATCTAAATCCTTCTATCTAATTCATACATTCAACATTCATAGCTAAATCGGTAAATCATTGATAAAATCCTACCTAAATCCTATAGCAAATCATACCTACATCCTCCAAGCTTATACTACCTAAATCCTAAAGCAAATCATTCACAAACCCTAAAGGAAACACCTAAATCTAATTAATTCCTCTTACCGAACCTGAGGTCCCGACCGGGGCGGAAAACCGCCCGCCCGCCCCGGCTAACCGCTCCTACCGAGCGGTCGACACCAGATCCGGTGCCACCACGGTTAGCCGAGCATTTGCTTCGGTAAACTGCCGGTTAACCGAGGCAGGCAGCGGACTGGGGAGGAGAGGTCGCGGATAGGGTAGGGGAGGGACTGAGCGGCGATGCTTGGGGGTCGTTGCATCCCAGTATTTAGGGATGAAAGCAGTCGGGAACGGTCGGGAAAATGCCTCAACCATTCCCGCAACTGTATTTTTTTGTCGGGAACGGGATCGGAAACGGGAAAGCCGGATGGGAAAACGAATTCGATACTACAGTATATCGGGAGCGGAAAATATCGGTCGGAAATATGTCGATTACGATCGTGAATCGGCAATTTTAAATCGGGAACACACCTACACATGTAATCACTTCAACATCTAGCTTGATGCAATATTTACAACCACACACGGTAATATGCGAATACAGGCGTGCAGCAGAGTCATAGACAAATGCACATAGCACTAGAACATCAGGCAGCAACAATAGCCACAACTAACACCCAGAAGCATCTCCCGTCAGTGCGGCCGCCTGGCCACCAGGCGGCGACAGCGACCATCCTGTGGCGGAACGGCTGCAGCTCTGCCGCCTACCCATCTTGCATCATGGTGAGGCTGACGGCCAGCACGCGAGGAAGTGGCAGTGGCCGACGACGCACAGGGAAGTGGCGGGGGCTGGCGGAGGGTGCGCGGGGTGGGCGGTTGACAGGGAGACGGCGGCGAGCCGGTGTCTGCCCGCAGAAGGGCCTTGGCGCAGGGACTCGGGATGGTCGGAGTATTTGTTGGCCGGCGGTGAGAGAACCGGAGGAGAGACGAGAGAGAACTGAGAGAGAGTGAGAGCAGGGAGAGAGGGGAGCGGGCGGGGCCGGCGGCTAGGGTTGGGATTTGGGTGAGGGTTGCGGCGCCGGGGTTCACGCGAGCGCGGTGCGGGGAGGGGGCGCTTGGTGGGCTGGGCTAAGTATATGGGCTGAAATGGAGGTTTGAGGTCCAAAAAACAGGAATTCCCACGGGAATTATCCCGGCCGAATACAGTAACCGGCAATTCGGTCAGGAAAACACATCAACTGATTTCGCACCGTTTCCCGCTGGTTTTCCCCGGTTTTTTCCCGGTTTCCTGCTTTTCCTAACAAAATGGTCCACAGTCGGTTTACACGGTACACAGTGCCGGTCGGGACGGGATTTTCCCGTCCCGTTTTCATCCCTACCAGTATTAGGTCTAGGGGCTAATGGGCCTTAAAGGGCCGCGGGTTTTTTTTTCTTTTTCTGTTGAACTTCCGAAGCCACAAAAAATAGTGAATGCACTCAAATTTGAAAACTTTTGACACCATTACATCTATAAATCTTGAACTATTTTTACGAATTTTTATAGCGATTTTTTTTTAATTTCAAAATTTGAATTCCACCAGTTTGAATACCGGTCGGAACCGCTACCGTGCCGGACCGGTATTGCCGGTATTCGCGGAATTCCGACCGGTATCAAATGGAAATTAAAACCATGCCCCTGAGTTGTGCAGCAAGCTTTTGCTACTGCCAACTGGTCACACGCTAGCTTGATGCGACAAAAAAAAAATCTTGAAATAAATATGCATGTGCTCAGTCAGTTTACAGTTGTTTATATGGCTGGTTTGAACGTTTTGCAGGTAATAAAGTTAAGGGAAAGCTAAATGATCTTTTGTACGTACTGAATTAAACTTTACCACTATGACTTAACTAACATTCAACTACGAATTCATGAACTATAGAATCAGCGGAAGTTGACAACAATTCCATACGTAGAGCAGTGATTCTCCAATTCTATATTCAGCGAAGTAATTTACACTGAATACTAATTATATAAAAAATAAGCAGAAACATTGTGGTAGAAAAGATTAAAAATGCAGACACGACTCAATTACATTGAATATTTATTTATTATTATGATCGACTCCAGTCTCCAATTGTAGAAGCAGCATAAGTTTTTTTTTCAAGGGAAAGAAGCAGCAGTAGCGGACCTTCTTTCAATTGAGGGTTGAGGAGTTTCTACTCAACCCAATTTAGCGATTTTTTATATTTTTTTCTTCGATTTTACGAAAATAAATAGTCGGATTCAACATTAGCAGAAATAGCCTCGAACCTGGGTTCCTGCCGCCGTTTGAAATGGCGGTAGGAACCTACCGCCGTTTGAAACGGCGGTAAGGGCATGCCAACCGCCATTTCAAACGGCGGTTGGAAGCTCCCCCACGTGGCCCGCTCGACAGGCACCTACCGCCAAGACCGACGGCGACAGGCAGCCAACCGCCACTTGAAATGGCGGTTGACTGACCGTTGGGGACCTACCACCAAATCAAACGGCGGCTGGACCGCGGCTATATAAGGGTCGCAGCCCTGCCGCCGGCGGCTGCCCCCCTCCTCCTCTTCTTTTCCTCCTCGGTGGCCTTCTTCGGTGTCCATCAGGTATGTCTCCAATTCTTTCCTCGTATATTTAGTTTAAATATGGTAGAAATAGTTTAGAAATCCTAGAAATAGTTTAGAAAAATCTAGAAATAGTTTAGAAATACTTTAGAAATTTCTAGAAAAACTTTAGAAATTCTAGTTAGCTTAAATATGGTAGAAATAGTGTAGAAATCCTAGAAATAGTTTAGAAAAATCTAGAAATAGTTTAGAAATTCTAGAAATAGTTTAGAAATTCATAGAAATACTTTGGAAATTGTAGAAATACTTGGAAATTCTTAGAAATATTTTAGAAATTATAGAAATACTTTGGAAATTGTAGAAGTACTTTGGAAATTCTTATAAATACTTTAGAAATTCTAGAAATACTTTTGAAATTCGTAGAAATACTTTGGAACTTATAGAAATACTTTAGAAATTCTAGAAATTCTTTGCAAATTTCTAGAAATACTTTGGAAATTGTAGAAATGCTTTGGAAATTCCTAGAAATGCTTTCGAAATTCGTAGAAATTCTTTGGAAATGCTTA
This sequence comes from Cenchrus fungigraminus, assembly GCA_036936925.1. Taxonomy (NCBI): domain Eukaryota; kingdom Viridiplantae; phylum Streptophyta; class Magnoliopsida; order Poales; family Poaceae; genus Cenchrus; species Cenchrus fungigraminus. The sequence goes on along the minus strand of CM072776.1, from coordinate 57,688,966 downwards.
GAAATTATGTGTGACTTTATATTTCATTTTTTTGCAGCTATGGCTCAGCAGCAGGTGCCGCCTTTTCCGCAGCCCCCTGTTGGTGCTGTTCATCCTTCTCGGGTGCCCCTGCCGTACGTGCTGCCCGAGCTCTTCGACCAGACCACAGACAGGGCGCACCGGTCCTACCACTCCGCGATCTGCGGGGCAGAGCTAGGCACCATGCGTTTTAGAGGCCCGGGGCACTACATGCCGCTTCACCCCAGCTGGTGTCCGAAGTATGTAATACGACACCTTGGTATCTTTGTATTTCCTCATTTAATTCCGTAATTAATATTTATTTTCGTTTTGTGGTGCAGGCTACGCGCAGCAGGGCTTCTTCCCCTAGCGCGCTTGGTTGAGGGGGACCTCATGCAGGCCGCTTTGCGCCCGGCGGAGCGCAGGTCGTGCTTTGGGTTCGACTACCAGCTGGTCTGCGCGCTCCTGTACCGGTGGCGCCCTGAGACACACAGCTTCCATTTCCCCTGGGGGGAGATGGCGGTGACTTTGGAGGACGTGGCCCTCCTCTTCGGGCTACCGTGCTCAGGGGAGCCCATGGGGGCTGTTGACCCCCCGACTCGTGGCGCGACGATATCCTCGCGAGGTTCACCGAAGTGCTGCGTCGTCCCGACGCGCCAGAGGTGCCTGACTTCACTAACTCCCACGGCCCCACGTGCGCTTGGTTGCGCAAGTACAGCGTACGTAGCTCTATCTATCGTGTTTTCATAGTATCGTTTTTCAGCCTCTGACTGAATTTTGAATTTTTGCAGGCCTCGTTCATGAGAGACGACGCCGATGAGCCGACGAGCAACAGGCACTTGGAGGCGTACCTGTTGTGGCTGTTCGGCTACGTGATGTTCTGTGGGTCCCAGGGGGACGCGGTGTCGAGGTTCCTGATCCCCTACGCGCGGAGGATCGCCGACGCCACCGTGGAGGAGATGCCCCAGATCAACTGGGGCGCTGCAGTTTTGGCCGCGACGTACAAGGGCCTTTGCGCCGGGTGCACCAAGACGGGCACCCAGTCGATCCTCCTCAGATGCCCGCTTCTGCTGCACCTGTGGAGCTACGAGCGGCTTCCCGTCGGTCGGCCATCGGTCGACCGATCGCCGTACCGGGCGCTGGAGGAGGGGCACGACCCAGCAGACAGGCCGACTATGGCGTCGATGTGGTGCCACCGCGAGGTTCGTACTTCGAGCTAACTGTCGTATGGACCTCCCTGGGCCCACTACCTCGGTGGGTACCAGGACCGACTACTCGGTGGGCCCCTGGGACTACTCGACTTGCGCTGCACGGCACCTGATGGCGTGAAGCACAAGGGCTACAGAGGAGGAGTACCCGGATAGGAAGCTGTACATGTCCCGCACTGTATAGAGGACTCCTAGACGTACCCGACTAGTACTCTCTCCCTGAACCGACTTGTAACCCTGCCTCCCGGACTATATAAGGCGAGGCAGGGACCCCCCTCTCTCTCACGGCTTAAGATTGCATCATCTTGTAATCGCACCCAATCAATCCAGAGCCACGCAGCATACAGGACGTAGGGTATTACGCACCTCGCGGCCCGAACCTGTCTAAATTGTGTGCCACGTGTCTCTTCCTTCGAGTTACCGATCTCGGCGAGGCCACATTCATCTACTTCAGGTACTCCCCTTAGTAGGTTGCCGGTCTAAAACACCGACAGCTGGCGCGCCAGGTAGGGGATCTCGCCGAAGATCTCATGGCGAACTCGACGGCTTCCGTCTACATCAAGCCAACCGTCGCCTTCAACCGCGGCGACACCTTCGTCTTCGGTGCCTGGGTCTGCACTGCTGACGGCGCCGGATCTTTCCAACGCCGCCTCGCCATGTCGCCCAACCCGGAGACCGGCCTCGTGACACTTCCCGGAGTAGTCACGGGCGAACTCGCCGGCAAATTCGGCGAAATTTCGCTTTTCGACCAACACGCCGACTTCGAGCTTGGATCCGCCTCCAACTCGGGCTCGACGTCCCCGTGGGCTATCGTATGCGAGCCGGCAACTTAGCCATCGCATGTGGACTCCCCACCCCACGAGCACTTCACGCGTGGCCCCCGCAACGTCAGCAGGGCCCACACGAAGGCTCCCACTACACGCCGGGCCGGCAAGGAGCCCGTACCCGAGTACAACTCGGACTCCGACACCGCTCCCGGCCACGCCTCGGACTCCAACCCCCTTTTCGGCTTCTACTCGGACTCCGCGTACGATTTCGACTTCGGGTCGGATCCTGAGGATCCCGAGTCCGAGAACAACTCCACAGAGCAACCCCTGTCAGGACCCGTCGCCGGCTTGGTCATAACATCTACACCCGCCGGAAGATTTGTCTACTGGCCAGACCGCAAGCCCGCTGACCTGACGAACGGGAACTCACGCTACGTCGCTTACCTCGACTCGCTTCCCTTCCAGGAGGGAACGCCACTCGCTCGAGCTGAGGAGTACACCCCAACGGAGGTGGCGAGTTCTGACTCCAGTCTTGGCAACCCCGACCGCCAAGTCTTCATGGCTGCCGGCGACACGCCAGGACCCTCAGGGACAGCAAGCGACCGATACCTCGAAGACATCTCCGCAGACGAGCTGTCTGCCGACGCACCCGCGGATGAGACTGACGCCAATAGGGACGCTCGACGTGAGCGTAACAGAAAGCGGAACGAACGACGCCGGCGTCTTCGAGACAACCTCCCCATCCGCAACCTCGCAGAGGCTCTCGACCAAGTCGAGAGTAGGGTACACACTACCCCGGAGCAATGCCTCATGTCGATCACAGCGATCGCACGCCAAGCTCAGGGGATGCGTGCAGGAGAAGTCATCGCCAAGCTTGCAGAAGACGCTTACTTCATGCGAGCTGACAATAGGGTCGCTCAGCCGCCCCCCGCTAGGAATCGCGATAACGAAGCCACAAGTCGCAACGCGGACCTCGGTCGTAACCGTACTCGAGCTGAGCTGCCGGCCAATCCCAACCGTACTCGTGCAACGGCCGGCGGACCCTCTCAAGGTGGCAACAGCGCTGCAGCTGCTGGCGGCGACCGTGAGTTCGTCCCTCATCGCGACCCTGGCGGCGGAGGCAGCGACGGCGGAAGCTCCAACCATGGGGCCAATAGAAGGGCCGGTTGCGGAGGCGACCGCGGCGGCCGACGCCACGCGAATAGCCACGCCTCCGGAGCCTCTCAGGGCGGCTTCGACGTCCGCCAGAAGATTGAAGAACTACGGCGCAAGAAGGCTTCCACGTCAGGCGACAACGACGGCTTCCCTGCCTTCTCTGCGCGACTTCGCAACCTCCTCCTCCCAGAGAAATTCAAGCCTCTGGGAATCACCAAGTACGACGCGAAGCAAGATCCTGTGCAGTGGCTCAGATGCTACGCCCTCTCCATCGAGAACGCTGGTGGCAACAACGACACCAAGTGCCTATATTTCCCCTTCTGTCTGGACCAGGCACCGCTTACATGGCTCGAGTCACTTGAGAAGTACTCGATCGACAAGTGGGACCAGCTGAAGGAGCAGTTCACCAGCAACTTCGCGGGCGCTATGGGCCGCTCGGGTACTCGCATGGACCTAGCTATGGTGAAGCAGGAACAAGGCGAGACCCTTCGCAAGTACATGCGGCGTTTCTTCGACAAGCGCGCCACAGTAGTCGATGTCTCTGACAAAGAAGTCATCGACCTCTTCCAAGACGGTCTCTACCTCCGTCGCACTTTCGAAGACTTCGGCCGTCGCCGCCCAAGCTCCATCACCCACCTCAAGGACATGATCACGTCCTGGGCCGATGAAGAAGACAAGGCCAACACCAAGTACGACGCCATCCGTGGCAAGAGCAAGCAGAACACGGGCGGCGGCAGCAGCAGCAACGGGAACCAAGGCGGTCGCAACAACAACAACTACTCGGGTCCCAACCGCAAGCGCAAGCCAGACAACACTGTCGCGGCTATCCAGCGCCCTGCGAAGGAGAACTCGAAGAAGACCTCCGGCGGCTTCAAAGACTTGCTGAAGGAGAAGTGCCCGTGGCATCTGGACGGCAACCACACTACCGAGCAGTGCTACCAACTCAGGCGAGCACTCAAGGATACTCCGGAGCCACGGCACCCTCATGACAAGAAAGGCAAGAAGAAGATCGACGAAGGCAATGGCGACTTCCAGGAACCCGACAAGACGGTGAACGTCCTCTTCGGCGGGCTACCCAGCAGACGGGTCCAAAAGGCTACCCGTCGAGAAGTCATGAGCATTGAACCAGCGGTCCCGACCCCCCTCAGGTGGTCGGAGGTACCCATCACCTTCTCCCGCGTGGATCAATGGACTAGCTTCTCCGAACCAGGGCGGTTCCCACTCGTCCTGAAGCCGGTGGTTGCGGGCTCCAAGCTCAACAAGGTCCTCATCGACGGTGGAAGCGGGCTTAACGTCCTTTTCACCAAGACCTTGAAGAAGATGAAGCTCGACATCACCCACATGCTCACCAAGAGCACCTCACCCTTCTACGGCATCGTCCCCGGAAACGCGGCTATTCCACTGGGCTCAGTGGTCCTGCCAGTTACCTTCGGGGAATCTCGGGACAACTATCGTACCGAGTACATCAAGTTCGAAGTCGCGGACTTCGAGACGTCCTACCATGCCATCCTCAGCAGACCGGCCATCGCCAAGTTCATGGCGGTACCCCACTACACCTACCTAGTACTCAAGATGCCGAGTCCAGCAGGTGTACTCTCGCTGCAGGGGGACTTGAAGATATCGCACGACTGCGACACGGAAGCTGTGGAAATCGCCTCCACAAATCAAGTACCCAATGCAATGATGGATATCTACGCTGCGTCGAAGAAGCTTGCCCCAAGCGAACTCGACATCCCAGAGAAGTCGGATAAAGCTAACAAGCCTCAGCCAGCCGAGGAGGTTCTGGTCAAGACAATTGACCTCGGGACAGGCGACAGCAGCAAGACCACCACCATCGGGGCGGGCCTCGACCCCAAATAGGAAGACGCGCTCATTAACTTCCTCCGGGCTAACCGCGACATCTTCGCGTGGAAACCAGCGGACATGCCAGGGGTGCCCAGGGAGTTGATTGAGCATTCACTCAACGTCGATCCTAAAGCTACCCCGAAGCGACAACACCTCCGCCGCTTCGCCGACGACAGACGGGACGCCATCAAGAAGGAACTCGCCAAACTACTCGCGGCTGGCTTCATCAGAGAAGTTTTCCATCCTGAGTGGCTCGCCAACCCCGTCCTCGTCCGCAAGAAGAACTCGAACGAGTGGAGGATGTGCGTCGACTACACCGACCTCAACAAGCACTGCCCCAAGGACCCCTTCGGGTTGCCGCGGATTGACCAAGTCATCGACTCCACGGCGGGCTGCGACCTGCTCTGCTTCCTCGACTGCTACTCCGGGTACCACCAGATCGCGATCAAGGAAGAAGACCAGGAGAAGACCGCGTTCATCACCCCGTTTGGCGCGTACTGCTACACGACCATGTCCTTCGGGTTGAAGAACGCCGGCGCTACATACCAACGAGCTATCCAGGACTGCTTCAAGAGGCAACTCAACAAGAACGTCGAAGCCTACGTGGATGACGTGGTCGTCAAGACCAGAAACTCCAGCACGCTCATCGACGATCTTGAAGAGACTTTCGCATCCCTGCGCGAGTACCGCTGGAAGCTCAACCCGAACAAGTGCGTCTTCGGCGTGCCGTCGGGCAAACTACTCGGCTTCATCATCAGCCATCGCGGCATCGAAGCCAATCCCGAGAAGATCTCCGCCATCACCAGCATGAAAGCTCCCACGTGCATCAAAGACGTGCAGAAGCTGACCGGGTGCATGGCGGCCTTGAACAGATTCATCTCGAAGCTTGGAGAACGGGGGCTCCCCTTCTTCAAATTACTCAAACACCAAGAGAAGTTCGTGTGGACTCCAGAGGCGGACCAAGCCCTTGCCTAGCTCAAGGACTTCCTATCGAAGCCACCAGTCCTCACAGCTCCTCGTAAAGGCGAGCAGCTACTGCTCTACCTCGCTGCGACTACTCACGTGGTCAGTACTGCCATCATCGTCGAGCGGCAGGAAGACGGCCACGCCTATCCAGTCCAGCGTCCAGTCTACTTCGTCAGCGAGGTCCTATCAGAATCCAAGGCACGCTACCAGCCAGTACAGAAGCTTCTGTACGCAGTGCTCATCACCTCGCGGAAGCTACGACACTACTTCCAGGAGTACTCGATCTCCGTCGTCACCGACTACCCGCTCGGTGACATCTTGCGGAACCAAGATGCTACTGGAAGAATCTCCAAATGGGCAGTCGAACTCGGCGCCCTCAGCATCGACTTCAAGCCACGCACAGCCATCAAGTCGCAGGCACTAGTCGACTTCATGGCGGAGTGGCGGGAGAATCAGCTACCTACTCCAACCAAGCGCCCAGAGCACTGGGTGATGTACTTCGACGGCTCACTCAACCTCGAGGGCGCAGGTGCAGGAGTACTCTTGATCTCTCCAACAGGCGAACAACTCAAGTACGTCCTGCAGATCTTCTGGAAGGTCTCAAACAACGAAGCCGAGTACGAAGCTCTGCTACACGGGCTCCGCCTCGCGGCTTCACTGGGCATCAAGCGGCTACTAGTCTACGGCGACTCTGCAGTGGTCATCAACCAAGTCAACAAGTCCTGGGACCGCAACAAGGAGAACATGGACGCCTACTGCCTAGAAGTCCGCAAGCTCGAGAACAAGTTCTATGGTCTCGAGTTCCACCACGTCGTCCGCGACAACAACGTTGCAGCGGACGTCCTTTCGAAGCTTGGTTCTACTCGCGCTCAAGTACCAGCGGGTGTCTTCGTCCACGAGCTTCACGCGCCATCCATCCCGGAGCCGGCGCCACCGACCATTGACCCAGCGCATCCCCCGGCTGGCCAGGAGGTCATGATGATCGACGTGGACTGGAGGCAGCCCTTCATCGACTACCTCAGCGAGCAGAAGGTTCCCTCGGACAAGAACTTGGCCGAGCAACTCATCCGCCGTGCCAAGTCCTACGTTCTCGTCGGAGACAAACTCTACAGGCGGGGCGCATCTTCCGGAGTACTCATGAAGTGCGTTCCCAGACAAGAAGGCAAGGACATCTTGGAGGAGATCCATAAAGGCGTCTGCGGCAACCACGCGTCCTCACGCACGCTGGTCAGCAAGGCCTTCCGACGGGCTTTCTATTGGCCCACAGCTCTGGGCGACGCCGAAGAACTCGTCAGAAGGTGCCAAGGGTGCCAATACTTCGCCAAGCAACAACACGTCCCCGCCTACAAGCTAGTCACCATACCGCCAACCTGGCCTTTCGCCTGCTGGGGGCTCGACATGATTGGGCCACTTCCAACTGCGCCAGGTGGATTCAACCGAGTATTGGTGGCCATCGACAAGTTCACCAAGTGGATCGAGGTCAAGCCGGTTACATGCCCCAAGGCCGACAGAGTACTCGACTTCCTGGATGAACTCGTGCATCGCTACGGACTACCCCACCGCATCATCACAGACCTGGGCTCCAACTTCAATAATCACCAGTTCTGGGAGTACTGCGAGAACAGCGGGATCGACGTCCGATATGTCTCAGTTGCCCATCCTCGGGCCAATGGACAAGTCGAGCGCGCCAATGGGATGGTGCTCGACGCTCTCAAAAAGCGGCTACACGACGCTGCCAACTCCAAAGGAGGCAAGTGGATCAAGGAACTACCCAATGCTCTCTGGGGGCTGCGTACTCAACCTTCCAAGCCAACGGGACAATCCCCGTACTTCCTGGTCTACGGCTCCGAAGCAATCCTCCCTGCTGATGTCATGTGGGATTCACCAGCAGTGGAGCAATACGACGAAGGCATCTCTGAAGACAGCAGACGAGTTGACATCGACGGACTCGAAGAAGCTCGCTGTGCCGCCCTCGTCCAATCAGCAAGGTACCTAGAGGGTATCCGACGCTACCACGATCGCAACGTTAAGGAACGCTCTTTCAACGTTGGTGATCTTGTCCTCCACCGCATCCAGAACACGGAAGGACTACACAAGCTCAGCTCGCCCTGGGAAGGTCCCTTCACAATTGCAAAGGTGACCGGACCGGGCTCCTACCGCCTCCAGACGCTTGAAGGCGAAGACATCAACAACTCGTGGAACATCGACCAACTCTGTCGATTCTACGCCTAGTCTACATCGGGGGCTCCAGTCTATACGACTACTCAAAGACCCCTTCGCCGTAAGCGGCCTCCAGGTCCAGGCCCTAGTCTCCGAACTACTCCTCTCCAGGATCCAGCCCACGCGACTACTAACAGATCTTGGGCTGCGACGAGCGACAAAAGACTCCAGCAGCGGTCTACTAAGAGACCAAACACTCCTAGATCCAGCCCATGCGGCTACTAACGGATCTACTGCTGTAAGCGGCCATACGCCCTAGCACTACTTAGCCGTAGGCGGCCTCCGGGTCCTGGCGACTACTCTGTAACAACGGCCCTGGCCATCCAGGCGTACTTCTTCAATAATAAAGTTTGATTACCTATCAACTGCTTTACTGTCCCTTTTCCTCAACGGGACCACTGGCGAGTATGATTACTCGCGACGCCTCCATGATGGGACTCCGCACTCACAGATCGGGATAACGAGTACTCATTTATGGAAGTTTCCTTCATTCATACTTAAACAAGTTCGTTACAACTTTGTTTATACACAACTACTGCTACGAGCTAACCCTACAGGACTACTGGAGGTTGAGCTTCTCGGCGACTTGTTCGGCAATGGGCGCCATATGCTCCAGCAGCTCCGCGTACTGATCGTCTGTGCAGTTGGCGGCTAGTCCGCCGGCGACTACGTCAACGGGAGCTTTTGGGAAGTACGACTTCATATACGCCAGGACCTGGTTGGGGATCGACTTCACCAGGTGCTTCACGTACGTCGCCAGGCGGCTCGGGGCTTCCTTCAGCCGGTCCACCAATGGGGCTATCTTCGGTCCCCCAGGGTGAGGCACCAGTAGCCTCGCGATGGGAAGCGCGGCCTCCTCGAGTTCCTTTAGCTGGGCCCGCAGCTTCTCGCAGTCCTCGTTCAGCTTCTGCAAAGATTTGTAGCAGTTGACGAGGTCACGATCCGACGCAATGCGAAGCTCCATGTGCTTGTCGCACTCGTAAGCAAGCTGCTTATAATCATACTCCAGTACCTCGCGGGCCTCTTGCTCTCGGTAGAAGAGGTTCTTCAGGTCGGTCTCTGAAGCCTTCAGCTGGTCGACGCGGGTCTCAAGCTCTGCAATCAACAAGGCAAAGCGGGTCAGACTCCTCCAAGACACTACCAATGGGTACTCAGCATGGCAACGGCGTACCTTTATTCTTGTTGCGGAGAGACTTGTTCTTCCGCACCAGCTCGTCGCTTTTCGCTTGCATATCTTGGATTTCGTTGTGATACTGGGCGAAGGCGGTGTCCAACTTTGACTGCATCGCGGCGGCGTGCTTCCGGGCCTTCACGAGCTGTTCTTCTAAGGCCTCGGCCCGGAGCACCGTGTCGCCGTACCCTTGAAGCATGTCAGACTTCTGCCGAAACCGCTCCGCGACGTCCTGCCACAGACAACACATGTCAAATGGGTACTCAACACCTAAGGATTGACTACTCAAGGGTGTCGACTACTCACCTTCATCCATTGCTCAGCCTGGCGCATTGCCTCCATGTGCCGAGCTACCGTCGCTGGATCGACTAGGTCATCCGCCAGCAGCTCGATCCCGCCACGACTACTCGTCGCGGTTTCGGACATTGGCGCCGAGCGGATTGGCTCCGCGTCCTGGATCTCTGGCGAGCGAACGACTACTTCCAGATCCGGTTCTGGATGCACGTCGTTGCGCCCCCCTCCAGCTGTCGCGGTGGCTTCTTCAACCGCCACCTCCATTTGCTCGGGGGCTCCTTCGGCAGCTCTCTGGGTCTCTGGTGCCAAATCTTCAACGGGCACCGCCGACGGGATAGCACTTCCCTCGGCTTCGGCACCTGTCAATAAAAGGACAACTGGATCAGTCATACATGGCGGTTACGACTACTCTTCGGGATTACTTGCACTTGAGCAAAGTACTCACCCTCTACGATGCTGGCCTCAGGCAAGGTAGCTTCCACGGCCGGCGCCCCGGATTCTGCCTGAGGGGCGGGAGCGGACTCCTCAGCGGGTGGCGCGGTTTCCTCTCCAGCCACCGCTGTGGTGGGTTCATCTCCCTCCCAGGTCAAGTCCGTCGATTTCCTGCAGAGTGCACAAGCTGGTTGTCAACCCAGTACGACTACCAAATCTAATGTACTACTCGGGAAGGATCACCGCTTACAAATTCGACCGGACTACCGTCACGGTTGGAGCGCCGAGGATGCTGGCAATATCTACCAGTCCAGCTTCGGAAGGCGTTTCCTCTTGCGCCTCAGTAGCCGCCGCTTCTTCAACAATAGCAGCGGCCGGTTCTGTGCTCCCCTCAGCAACTGAGGGTTGGCGCGACAACTGCGCCAAGAGCTCCTCTACGGTGGGGGCTGGGCTACGACTACCCCCAGCTGGCTCCTCCACCGTATCCCAGTTGCCTTCGTCCCCCTGCTCTACGGGGTCGGAAGGCGGCATCTCCTGCAAGCAAGGGAATTTCGTTGTCAATGTACAACATCGAGACATAAGTACTCGACTACCCTATTCAAGACGGCTTACCTCCTGGGATGTGGTCTCCGTGACCTTCAACTTCTTGGCCACGCGCTTGCGGGCCACGTTGCGCGGCCTCCTTGGCGGCGCGGGCAAACTAGCCTCCAGGCTAGTCGGCGGATCCTGAACGAGAGGAATATGAGGCAATCCAGGGCGGCTGAATTTCGACCGCAGCTGGAAGCGCTCCTGCAGCGTCTCCTCATCGTCATCCTCTTCGGACGTGTCTTCGACGACTACTGTGTCGTCTCCCTCACCAACCTCGCGCCGCTCCTTGGCCTTGGCTTTCCCTTCCTCTGGGACCTCGACAAGTTGAGGAGGCGACGCCGGCTCGGAGACGAACTTCACCAAGTCATCCTGCAAAGAAGCACAATACGTCAGCACGACTACTCTTACGTAATGAGTACTCGACAAGGGGTACGGCTACCGACCTCATTTGGCGGGCGCGCGGCGGAGTACTCGGGCACAGGGCACGGCGTGTACGCCGGCATGTCTTTGAAGATCCTGCCCAGCCTATCAACGATGTCGTCATCGTCGACTTCATCACCGAGCATCCGCGACGTGTCGTCGTCGCCGGTGTACTGGTACCCTAGGGTGTCGCGGGCCATCAGCGGCTGCACCCTTCGCTTCATGAAGCTGAAGGCCACATGTTCGGCCCTCAGCCCGCCTTCTCTCAATGCCTTGATTTTCGCCAGCAGCTCGGGCAACTGGATACCTTCCTGCATTGTTGGCTCCGAGTTCCACCATGGCCGGTGCTTCGGCTGCTTCCCGCTTGGCTTCGGCAGCTCCGAGTGGTGGTTGGTGATGTAAAACCATTTCGACTTCCAATCTTGGTTGGAGTCGATAAGCTTGTACGAGAGGTACTGCTCCGCGGCGTCTTCTCGCATCTGGATGCCGGCCCCCCCCACTACTCGAGGATTATTGGCGCTGGGCTGGGGCTTGACTCGGAAGAATTTTCGGAAAAGGATCCAATGGGGCTTGATCCCCAAGAAAGCTTCGCAGAAGTGTACGAAGACTGAGGTGTGGAAGATACCGTTGGGGTTGAGGTTGAGGTACTCGATGCCGTAGTACCCCAGCAGCCCCTTGAAGAAGTCGCTGGCCGGAAGAGACAGCCCTTCTACTCAACTACCTGGGTAGCGACAAGATTCAAAGAGCAACTCAGGACACATTCTACAAGATGACCCTTCAATTCGAGAGGAAGTACTCGACTCAAGGCTCGGGGGCTCCGTGCCACGTGTCCTTCGATTTTTTCTCTGGATTTCACGGGATATTCTTGCCAAAACTTCAGATGGACCCTCAGCCAGAGTCTGCAACTCAACCTAAGGCTCGGGGGCTACTCCATATGGAGTGCGATTTTGCAATCGCACTTCCATATCAGTTTCGGCTTCAAGACAACACGGGCATTGTTGAAGACCTTCAAGAGCAGCACTCGAGGACGCTTGGGACTACTCGAGAAGACTTCAGGATTGCTCAAATAACAGCTGGAGTACATTCCAGCCTCGGGATGCTTCGACTACTCTTGAGGACTTTTGACTTGTAGCGCTCAGGGACGCTTGAGGACTACTCGTTAAGGCCGTCAAGACTACTCGAAGCTATCCTTCTCGACTACAAAGTACTCGGGGGCTTGTCGTATGGACCTCCCTGGGCCCACTACCTCGGTGGGTACCAGGACCGACTACTCGGTGGGCCCCTGGGACTACTCGACTTGCGCTGCACGGCACCTGATGGCGTGAAGCACAAGGGCTACAGAGGAGTACCCGGATAGGAAGCTGTACATGTCCCGCACTGTATAGAGGACTCCTAGACGTACCCGACTAGTACTCTCTCCCTGAACCGACTTGTAACCCTGCCTCCCGGACTATATAAGGCGAGGCAGGGACCCCCCTCTCTCTCACGGCTTAAGATTGCATCATCTTGTAATCGCACCCAATCAATCCAGAGCCACGCAGCATACAGGACGTAGGGTATTACGCACCTCGCGGCCCGAACCTGTCTAAATTGTGTGCCACGTGTCTCTTCCTTCGAGTTACCGATCTCGGCGAGGCCACATTCATCTACTTCGGGTACTCCCCTTAGTAGGTTGCCGGTCTAAAACACCGACACTAACTTCGTTCGTTAGCTATCTGAAAGTAATGCATATCGTCGAGCTAACTCATTCTCTTGTTTGCAGCTCTCTTGGACGGAGCAGACCAGGAGGTCGTACCTGAACTTCGTCGGCCAGATCGACAACCTCACGGACCGCGAGGTTATCTGGCAGCTATTCACCGACGTCTTGGTCGCCGCGCGTGCACCGCAGGGTCTCTCGTCCCTGTGCTTTCGGGACCGTGACTTCTGGATGACGAAGACGCCGCTCGTTCACGACATGTACGTCGAGGAGTACCACGTCGAGCGCGTGATGAGGCAGTTCAGCCTCTACCAGGCTTCGCCTGTGCCCGTCGCGCACACCGTCGACCCGTCCGTGCACCAGTAAGTTCATTGCAAACTTCATTGATTTCTGTTGACGAGTGACGAAAGTTAGTTTGCTGATCAATTGACTGTTTCTTGTTGTAGGTGGACGAGGAAGGGGTCGAGGACTTCGGCCCCTTTTATGGTGAAGCTGCAGCAGTACATGGACGCGTGGGCGGCCGCCGCGGAGCACGTCGTCGTCGAGCCGCGCTTACACGACGACGACGCTTGGAGAGCGTACCTGCAGTGGTACACGGTGAGGACCCGGACGCGCGTGACGTACGTCCCCCCGAACCCTCGCCTCGACCTCGTGCCAGCGTCGGCGTACCCCTACCGACGGGATCAGACCCACAGCATCTTAGTAAGTTCTTTTGCATTAATTCAAATTAAGTCACATTCGCTAAAGTTTCATTGTACTAACAATCCGTCCGATCTTGACAGTACGACACAGCTCGGGAGATGTACCAACTGGCCTAGCACGTGGGCTCGACGATGGACCACATGACGTTGGACGGGATACGGACAGAGCTGCAAAAGATGGTGGGCCTGAGCCAGCGGTTGATGCACGTGGTGAACTTCCGCGGCGACGAGGGGTACCTCCTTCCCCGCCACCCCTCCTCCTCCAGCAGCTGTGCCTCCACCTCAGCTTCGTACCAGGCACCCTCGTCCTCGACACGTCCACCGTTCGCGCCCACTGCGTCCGCTCCGTACCTGCCGCGGTCGAGTGCTTTCTACGCCACAGGTACATGTTTTTTCTTCCTAGTTATATTTTGTAGAGAGACCACGGCATATTTTTTTGTCCATGACTGACTTATATTTTTATAGAGAGACCACCGATACCTACGGGACCGGGGTCTTCGTCGTGGGCAGGAGCTTCACCTGTTCAGCAGCCAATGTTTGAGCCACCTACTTCGGATGACTACAACACTGGCAACACACCACCGCTGGAGTTTCAGTTGGACGACTTGTTCCGCGACACCGCCGACGAGATCGGTGGTACACAGCTGACAGGAGCCCCGCCCGTGACCCAGCCGACGCAGGAGCAGCAGCGCGCGATGATGGAGGACTTCCACGACTCGGCACAGCGTGCAGGCGAGGCGTTGGCGGCGGCAGCGTCGGTGGAGGCGGAGGCGCGGGCGACCGGAGGGGGGCCCGTTTCGTCGGGCTCGGCTACTCCAGAGGCAGCGACCGGAGGGGGGCCGTCCCGTCGGGCTCGGCTACTCCACAGGCAGCGACCGGAGGGGGGCTGTCCCGTCGGGCTCAGGTGCTCCCTTAGCGACACCGCCCCCGAGCCGGCGGTCGGAGGACGCGATCGCCATCCACGAGACCTCTCGCGTACCCGACCCACCACACAGGGCTGCACAGAGGGCGGCGGCAGCGGCGAAGAGGAAGGAGCACTAGGGCCCGCCACGACCGACGAAGCGCGGTCGTATTTAGATTTGTTTTTGGACACTTATCGAGTACATTACTTTGTTTGTTCTAATTAATTTATGTATTTTCGTATTTTGTTTCCTGTTATTTCGCATTTATAGTATTGAGAAAAACCAAAAACGAAAAAACCAAAAACAAAAAAATCAAAAACAAAAAAGAAAAAAAACCAAAAACACTTACCGCCTTTTGAAGCGGCGGTAGGCTGCAAGAAACCGCCGTTTCAATTGGCGGTAGCTGTCTGCCAGCCAGCCGCCACCCAACCCGGTCCTGCCGCCACTGTTGCAAACATACCGCCTTTTGCTGCGGCGGCAGGTCCTTACCGCCAATTGAAACGGCGGTAGGTTCCTACCGCCATTTCAAACAGCGGCAGGAACCCAACCGCCGTTTGACACAGGCTATTTCTACTAATGTTCAATCCGACTATTTATTTTCGTAAAATCGAAGAAAAAAATATAAAAAAATTCCAATTTAGAGGTCGAGCCTGGGCTTCTACATGCGCTACGCGATCGTGGGCCAGCTCCTCCCTGTGAGCTGCTGAGAGGGAGCGAGGAAGAAAGGGTGGTTTCCCTTGGGGAACAACGATCGGTAAATGGCGATCGACGCCGCCGGCGAGGGCGGTGGAGCGAAGAGGCCGAGAGGGGACCGACGCGAAGAGTTGGGCGCGGATGTCCCGGTGGATCGCATCTCGGCGCTGCCGGACGAGCTGCGGCTGCGCATCCTGACGCGCCTCACCTACAAGGACGCCATCCGCACGGGGGCGCTGGCGCGCGGGTGGCGCGACCTCTGGACGAGCCGGTGGGCGCACCGCGCCTCCGTCGAGGTCCACCTCCGCCACCGAGACTCTACGCGGAGGGAGCTCGACGCGCTAGAGCGCGATCCGCGACCGCGCCGCCGCCTCGACCGCTTCTCCTTCGTCGCCGAAACCTCCAAGCTCAAGTCCCCCGAGTTCCAGCGCTTCATGGATTACGCCGCCGAGTGCCACGCCGAGGACCTCCACGTCGAGGTGTGCACGCACACGCTCGCGCGTAACCTCACCTTCCGTCTGCCGCTGTGCAGCCTGCTCCTCGCGCGCCTCCCGCTCCGCCGCATCGGCATCGCCAACAGGTGGTACTACACCGGCGCCCAGCCGTTCCGCGCTCTCGAGGTCATCCAGCTCCACTCAATATTCATTAACCAGCCGACTTTCAACAAAGTGATGGCGCTGTGCCCCAACCTCCTCACTCTCGACCTGAGGAGTGTCACCATCGCAAACTGTGATGACTCATTCCACTTGGTCATCCTGCCGCCAAACCTGAGGAGTGTCACGATCGCAAACTGTGAGGGGATCGCCAGTCTGCGCTGGAAGCATCGTGTACCTAGCTTGCGCTCCTTCCGCTACAGAGGCAACTTCGTCGAAGCGCCCTTCTCCCTTCCACGTTCTGCCGTGCTTAATGATCTTTATATTCAGTTTGCTCACTCAATATCAGAACAAGACATTACCAAGAAGTTGAATAAATCCTTCCCGAAGGATTTATCTGGCCTCAACGTTCTCACCATCTGTTGCCATGCCCTCCCGGTATTTTTCTCCATATTGAATTTTATTTTATCTAGTCTTCTTATCACCTGTAACTTTTAAGATGCTTGATTTCAAAAAAAAATCATAGTGTTTACCTAACCATGCCTTTTATTTTATAGGTTGCATCTTCCTTCACAGATGATGGAGGAAATGCACAGTTGCCCAATCTTAACTTACACAATTTGAGAGAGCTACAGCTACTCATGTCGGAAATGGAAGCTGCCAATCTGGCTGACATCTATGAGTTCCTCAAAATCTGCCAATGTCCTAATCTTGAGAGGATTTTTGTGCAGGTTAACACCTTCAATGATTAATCTTGAGATCTTTGCTTAATTGTCATCCTGTCCTTTGATTTCATCTACATCTGAGTTCTTAACTAATTGTTAGACTTCTGAATGATTATTCGTCATCTTTGCAGCTCCCTGAATTTAGTTATCAACCCATGGAAGGTTCTATTGAAGATGTGAGAGATGAGCCACCGGATGATGGCTTAGACAACCTTGTGATGGTAAAGGTCGTGAACTTCTACTGGCGCAGTGCTGAGGTGCAGCTAGTGAGTTTTGTGCTGAGGAAAGCTACCTCCCTGCGTAAACTGTTAATAGTTTCTCCCAGCGTCACTCCGCCGGATTTGCCCGGTGTACAAGCAGACCTTTTGCTTATCAAAGAAGCTTTGGCCAATGGCAAGATAATGCTGAGTGAGTCTGATGCTGCTGCACCTCAACCATATCATCCTGAGGTCTTTATCAAGCTCTAGTTGTCTGTAGG
This sequence comes from Cenchrus fungigraminus, assembly GCA_036936925.1. Taxonomy (NCBI): domain Eukaryota; kingdom Viridiplantae; phylum Streptophyta; class Magnoliopsida; order Poales; family Poaceae; genus Cenchrus; species Cenchrus fungigraminus. The sequence goes on along the minus strand of CM072776.1, from coordinate 57,672,115 downwards.
ACTGTAACTAATTGGCTCAGAGCCCTGTGGATAGTAACATCAACCTATCAGGGCATTCTCAGCCTCTCAGGGCATTAGTCTACTCAATTTCTTTCTTGAATATGACTACAAAGAATCTAAAGTGCATGGTACTTTAATTCATTCTTACTTTTTTGTCCTGATTCCCGATCAACCCCTGACACCACCTGCATCATGTATTTGAAATGTTACCCCTATGAAGCAGCTAAGTATCATCTTTCACAATTCAATATGGAGACGGACACTACATTCTGCATCTGATATAGTGATGATGTTATATGGTGCTGGTTATCTTCCTTGTTGGTTTGTTACCTTGAGGTATCAGATTGCATCAAAGTGGGGGAGGTCTATGCTTATTTGAATATCGTAAGCTTGTTCAGATTGCAGCATATTTCCCTTTTCAAAATGATAGCTTTCCGGAAGTAGCCTGATTAATATATGAAGTGCAATGCTGGTAGTGATGAATTTAATTACATCCATGTATTGCAAACTAGAGAAGCAACTTAGTAACAAAGTTCTCTGTTATCAATATTTTTTCGTGGTTTATTATGGGTGCTGATCAGAGTGATGGTTCTGTATCTCCCTGCTATGGACGGAAGTGAAAAATGTGATTTCTAGTTGAAATAAGGTATAGTGAATGGTATAGGATATATTTCTGCCGCTAAATAGAAGAATTGTGATGCTAAAATCAACCACCCCTTGCATCTTTGTTCAGTAGTTTTTTTTGGTTATGCACCATAATTATCACTGCCAGTATAAGTACCTGAGCTTAATGCAAACTTTACATTTCGAGCATGTATTTAGTACTGCATTTTGTTTATGCATTCAGGATGATAGGAACTAGATTATTGAGCACTAATGGGCAGGATAGATCGGCTACTCGCCCTTCCGAGGGAGGCTCTGAGATGGCTTTCTTGATCTATTTTCTGCTTGCCTAACCCTATGACTCCTGGCTGCCTTTTATAGACCAAGGCGCCTAACAAACCATTAACAAATCTAATCCAAATATGACTAATCTTATCTAATCGGCTAACAAACTAATCCTTATCCGAGTAGTGGGCCCAGGCCAAGGGCCGGTCCCACGACCATAACACTTCTCCACCCCTTCAAGACAGCTCGTCCTCGAGCTGGATAGCTTCAAACGTGGAGATCAACCCATACAAATGACGCCTTGTTGTTGGAGCCACCAAAGATGTTGGGACGCGAAGCAGAGGAGCCCGGTGGAGATCCGCTAAATGCGTGCTGCAGCCGACGGTAGGTAGACGACCCAGGCGCCGCGAGGAACATCGACAACCGGAAATAGTCGGGCTTGGTCGCGGCTGTGGACCGGAGGGCCTAGCGCACAAGAGCGCCAGCAGTACAGGCCACAACAGCAAGAGCGCCTGGAGGGGCGCCATGAACTGTGGCCCGTGTTGGCAAGTGGAGGCGAGGATCGTCGAATGTAGAACGACCGACAGCCACCCCTTCAAGGTTGGCCCTCGGCTGGAGAATGGCGACGAGCAATTCTGGGCGCATGAGAAGGTTGACGAGGAGCAGGCCACCAGGGCTTGTGCTTGAGAGCAGAACGGCGACGACTGTTGCGTCCTTGCACAACAGGCGTGCTGTACGGCCGAGCTGGGAGGTGGCCCGAGCAACGACGGAGACGGTAGCTGCGTCGTCCCGCCCGACACAGAGAGACGCCACAACCAGTCGTGAGGAGGCGGCGCTAAGAGAGCAGTGAGGCGGTCGCGCCGGAAGCGGAGCCAGCACGCGCGCCGGAGGGGCGGCACGGTGCTGCTCAAACCAACTGGGCAACGTCGAAGTCGAGGCCGCGCATGGCGCGACCGTGGGGCCGTGAATCTGCCGGAGTTGAGAGTCAGAGGAACGGGGCGCGCCGCACGGTGGAGAACCTCTGGCTGCTGTGGAGGCCGCGCATGGCGCATGGGGACCGACGCTGGTGCGGGTCTTGGAGTGGCCGCCGGACGACAGGATGCGCGCAGGGGCGGCACGGGGAACACAGGAGATGAGGCCATGGGTGCCAGAGATGATGTGCGGCCTCTGGAACGCCCGACGGCAGACGGTCCACCTGGTAGAGGGGGTCGGAGTGACTGAAGCCCGAGCGTGCTGTACGCCCGGAGATGAAGCCGATGCAGACGACGGAGGAACCAGTGGCGGTGAGGACACGGTCGGCAAGGGGAGGCGCCGAGGCGGCGCCAGAAGGGAAAACCCGCGGATGCGCCAGAAGTAGTGCCAGCAGGGGAACCTGCGAGCACGCCGAAGGCGACACCGGTAGGCCAGCACGTGGAGACGAGGCAGCGCGAGCGCGAGTCGCGGCGGGCGTGGGCGCGGGCATGGACGAGCCCGTGCGAAGTGTGGCCGACGCCGGAGATAAGGCCGCTGGGGCACCTGGGCAGCAGGCGGTGAGGCGCCTGACGTCGACGAGACGGCTGGCTGCGAGCGAGACGCGGCCCAAACCGGTGGTGCAGCAGCGTAGGCGCCGGAGACGAGGCCACGCGTGGCACAGGTTGCCACGGGTCCGGGCGCAAAGACCGTACGACGACGGCCGATGAAGTCCAGCATGTAGGTATGGCTGTGTCGCAGCCAGCTGGGGCACTCGGGATGCGATGCAGACGGCGGCGGGGCAGCCGACGTCGAGCTGGAGGGGGGCGCTGGCGCGAGCGCAGCACGGCCAGATCCAAGCTAGGTAGCGCCGGAGGCGAGGCCGCCACAAACGCAATGGACTCCAGAGACGAGGCAAGGAATCCTGGAGGCGAGGCCGCCCGTGGCGCGAGCGTGGGGCCAGGCGGCAGGAGCACCCTCGGAGCTGCTGCGTGTGTTGGTGTGGAAGCCGCAGAAGCCGAACGATTTGGTGAAGCTGTCGTGGTTGTCGGTGTGGAAGTCGAACCCGCAGATGCAATCTCGGGTGAGGAGATCGCGGTTGCCGTAGGTGTAGGATCTGCAGCGGCCTCTGGTATCGGCGGCGGTGCGGCGGCGGAAGCCGAAATCGAGACCGCCGGTGGAACGAAAGCCGGAGGGAAGGCCGCGGCCGCTGGCACGGACGGGACAACAGGAGTCGCGGTAGACGCCGAAGCCGTCGGAGACGAGGCCGCGCGTAGTGGTGCTGGAGATGAGGTCGTAGGTGCTGCAGCAGGTGTTGAAGAAACTGCCTGTCGATGCGCCGGAGTCGGCGCCGGCAGGCCAGCCTGCGTGCGCGCCGAATGCTGAGCCGACGCAGGTGCGGGCTTGGCCGCTAGAATCAGGGTCTCGATCTGGGCTGATGCTGCCGCGGAAGACGTAGACTGGGCCCCGCGTGGCGCGATTTGCGCGGCCGTGGGCGGCAACGAAGGCATGTGATGCACAGCCGGCTCCCGGGCTGAGGCTGCGCACGACACCATGGCCGAGTGCTGGTGCGGACGAGGCCGCGCAAGGCGCTGCAGACGCCGGAGACGAGTACGGAGGCGGCGCGACCGCAGGAACCGAAGACGGGGCCGCGTGTGGCGTGACGGACGACGGAGATGACAGAGGTGTTGGCGCAGGTGCATGCGCAACCTCTGGGGCTAGTGCTAGCGTTGCCGCTGGTGCAGCCTTCAGGTCCTCCGATGGTGAATTTGTTGGCGCGACCGACGATGTTGGTGAAGATGGCGACGGCACCATGGGTGTCGGTGGAGCTGACGGGAACGCAGCTAGTGACTCTGCAGCTGTGACCGGTGCTGGCGCTGGAGACGCTGGTGCAGGGCCAACCGTCGGAGATGGCACAGGAGATGGAGACAGGTGCACCCGTGTCGTCAGGCCGAAGCGGAGGTCGATGGCGTCGAGGAGGCGCGCCTGACCCACCCTGAAGGAGATTCCCTCCTGGACGGAGATCAACTTGGCTTTAAGCTCGGCCAGCATCTTCTGCAGTTCCGCGGTGTTGACGTCGCTGTTACCCATGGCGGCGACGGCGCAAGGCAACGAAGGTGTGCTGGGTTGGAGATTGCGGCGGCGGCTGAAGAAAGAAAAAAAAAGAAATGCTCCAATCTGGGCTTGGCACAAAGGAAAAATGGTGTGTGGCTGGGAAGGAATTGGCGCAGGGAAAGAAAAATAACAATAATGGCTATGAATTTGCAGCGGTGCAGAGGTTGGGCGGCAGCGGCGCAGGGAATGGTGGAGTTTTGAGCACAGCCGTGCAGGGGTGTGGGAAAAGCGGCGGCGGCGGCGCAGAGGAGACGTGGCGACGCGCGGTGCCGAAACAGGGGAGGGATGGGTGGGCACACACAAACGCAGGTGGTTTTGACTCTGAATACCAAATGATAAGAACTAGATTATTGAGCACTAATGGACAGGATAGATCAGCTACTCACCCTCCCGAGGGAGGCTCTGAGATGTCTTTCTTGATCTATTTTCTGCTTGTCTAACCCTATGACTCCTGACTACCTTAGGGCACGTACAACGGGTGACTGCGAGCCGGCATTTTTGTAAAAATACCCTCCCGTCGGCCAGGCGACGAGCGTGTCGTCGTCTCGCGAAAGGACGACGAGGGCTCGTGCTCCCAGGCTTTACCGCCAGCCCCAGCACCGTTGTACGCTCGACCGCGGCGGAGGTCAATCTCGTGCGGCACCGAGCTTTGGCGCCAAGAATGGATCCATCCGCGCGAGGAAGCAACGGCCGGGCGATGGTGGGCTGGTGATGGAGCAGCGGCGGGGCGACGGCAAGCACGTGTGGGAGCAGCAGCCGGGCGACTGCAGACGAGAGGACACTGCGCCTCGACGCCGCTGCGGCTCGCCATTGCCCGCCGACCGGCCGGCCTTAAGAGAGGGAGATGGAGAGAGAGAGCGCTGGCGGGGAAGAGGTACCCACCCGTGTGCCGCGACCCTCGCGCCTGCGGGGGAGCTCGCCCGGCCTCCGCCGCGGCCGTCGCGAGCGCCGCTGCGGATTGCTCCGCCTGGCCGCTGAAGCCCCGCCGTGTAGTATTTTTTATTTGAGATAGAGATGGGAGGTGAGTTGACTCGAGAGGATAAGAACGAACGGCAACAGCTAGATGTCACGTGGGGCCTAGCGTATTTACAGAATTGACCTTCGCATTTTGCATTAGGCATTGGAATCCTTTTAAAGACTATTTTGAAACAAAATCCTTTAGGTAATGAAGGATGTAAACAACATATAAATAACATTTCAATCATTTGATATGATCATGTAACTACAAAAATAGTTACAACCATCTAATGCACAATAGATCATTATAGTTTCTTGTATCAAGGGATCCATTAAATATCATGTAGACATCTAAATAGACAACACGTTGTATAAGTTGTCTATTTAGCTGTCTATATATGTCAAATAGACAACAGCTGTCTACACTGTTGTACATGCCCTTAACAAATCTAATCCAAATATGACTAATCTTATCTAATCGGCTAACAAACTAATCCTTATCCGAGTAGTGGGCTCAGGCCAAGGGCCGGTCCCACGACCATAACACAGGATAGCACAAAAGTTGTCCAACTGTAGTTATGCTCTTGGGGAAAGAGTATTGATGCAATTTTTTTACTCATGAAGTCATTTCTTCCTCTTGCTTATCCTGCCACTACCGGGTTTGGGCATTTTGCATATTTGATAACCTGATGCTTTCACATATGGTTCATGAACTTTGGAACATAAGCTGTTAATGTGGATGGTTCATGGGTTTGGGTGCTGTTTTTCTACTGATGTGAGTTTTACAGTACTGTATTTCTCTACTTTGGAGTGTTAAGAACTCTATTTGGACTTGGACCATGACTCCATGAGCATGGGCCTGTTGGTTGCTTTGGACTTTGTAGCATTTTCGTTGGATTGTGAAATCGCGAGTTTGTAATGCTGCACCAGATAATTTGAATTGGGGATCCAGTTTTTTTTTTTTTTTTTGCGAAAGAAATTGGGGATCCAGTTGATTTGAGAAATCTCGATCAACTCGTACCGAGTTCTGTTCTGTAGCAAGAAAAAAACTTGAAAAAATATGCATGTGTTCAGTCAGATTACAGTTGTTTTATATGGCTGGTTTACACGTTCTGCAGGCAAAGCTCAATTATCTTTTGTACATACTGAATTAAATTTTACCACCATGATTCAACCAAAATTCAACTACGAATTCATGGACTACAGAATCAGCTGGTGTTGACAAAAAGTTCATATGTAGAACAGTAATTCTCCAATTCTACATTCAGTGAAGTAATTTATACCAATACTAATTATTTAAAACAAGCAGATACATGGTGGTAAAAAAGATTAAAAATGCAGACAGACAGTTGTAATGGAGTAGAAATGGGCCCTCGACCCAATAAGGGGAGAAAAAGTAGCGGACGGTCCTGGTCCTGGGCCAGCTCCTCCAACCTAATCGGCGCTGCTGAGTGGGGGAATTTTTTTTATATTTATTTTGTCATGATTTTCGAAAAATAAATGGTCGAATCAAAATTTTCGAGAAATGTATATCTGACGCCGTAACCCACAGCGGCAGGAGTTCCTGCCGCCGTGGGGCACGGCGTTAGGGGTGACGCCAACAGTCGGCAGTACTGGCCGGTGGGGCCAGGTTCCTGCCGCCGCGCCCCGCCGCGGCAGGACTGCTACCGCCGCGGCCCACGGCGGCAGGAGCCTAGCGCCGTGGGCCACGGCGGCAGCAACGCGCCTATATAACGGGCCGAGCCCCTGCCGCCGGCCCCTCACTCCTCCCTCACTCCTCCAAATCTTCGGCTTTTAACCCTTCGGAGCACTTCTAAGGTATGTTTCTAAATTTAGTCCAGTTTAATTAGTATAGTTAGTTAGTTTAGTTAACTTAGATTAGTTAATTAGTTTAGTTAAATTAGTTTAGTTTAGAAATTTATTTTAGTTAACCTAGTTTAGTTAAATTTAGTTTAGAAATTTAGTTTAGTTAACTTAGGTTAGTTAAATTGATATAAATTTCATAGAGAATAGTTTAAATTGCTATAAAATTCGTAGAAAATTATTTAAATTCACATAATTCGTTCAAATTTGTTTTAAACTTCTAGAAAATGGTTATAATTGACATAATTTGATTAAATTGCTATAAAATTCGTAGAAAATTATTTAAATTCACATAATTCGTTCAAATTTGTTTTAAACTTCTAGGAAATGGTTATAATTGACATAATTTGATTAAATTGCTATAAAATTTGTAGAAAATTATGTAAATTCACATAATTCGTTCAAATTTGTTTTAAACTTCTAGGAAATTATTATAATTGACATAATTTGATTAAATTGCTATAAAATTTGTAGAAAACTATTTAAGTTCACATAATTCGTTTAAATTTGTTTTAAACTTCTAGGAAATAGTTATAATTGACATAATTTGATTAATTTGCTATAAAATTCGTAGAAAATTATTTAAATTCACATAATTCGTTTAAATTTGTTTTAAACTTGTAGGAAATGGTTCTAATTCACATAATTCACATAATTAGTATAATTGGAAAAATTGATTAATTTATGTTTTTTTGCAGTTATGGCTGCATCGCTGGAGTACGTACGGCCGGAGTTGTTCGACGAGGCGGTGGACCGGCACCACCGCTCGTACGTGTCGGCTGTTCTCGGACGTCCGCTCGGCACGATACGTTGCCGGACGACCCGCACGTTGATGCCGATACACCAGTGGTGGATTCCGAAGTACGTAATTCATATTTATTATTTATTTCTGTTTCTTTACAATAGTAATTACGTTAAGTAAATTAATATTTTTTCAGGCTACGCGCTGCAGGACTTCTCCCTGTTGCGCGGTTGGTCGAGGGGGACAGGCTACGAGCTGAGGTTCCCCGGGCGGAGCGGTTCATGCGGTTCAACTACGACGCCCCGCTGATCACCGCGTTCATGGACCGGTGGCGACCAGAGACGCACACGTTCCACTTCTCCCGTCGGCGAGATGACTCTCAGTCTGGAGGACGTCGCGATGTTGGGAGGACTGCCGTGTGCTGGCCAGGCGATGGAGCCGGTCGACATCCCCGCGACGTGGCAGGCTGACTTCCTTGCTCGGTTCGCGAACGTTCCTCGGAACGATCGCGCGCCGGCGTCGTACGTGCCCTTCGTCGACACCCACAGGCCCACCTGGACTTGGATCCAGCAGTTCAGCGTACGTGATTCTAACTCTTATTTTTAACGTTTGTATGCATTTTAAACGAATGTGATGACGGACCTTTGTGTGTGTGCAGGCTGACTACATGGCGGACGATGCCGACAACCACACGTCAGACAGGTTTTTGGAGGTCTACCTGCTCTGGCTGTTCGGGTGGGTGCTGTTCTGCGAGTCAGCGGGAGACTCCGTGTCGCGGTGCATGATCCCCTGGGCTCAGAGGATCACCGACGCACCCCTCGAGCAGATGCCCCAGATCAGCTGGGGCAGCGCTGTTCTGGCAGTTACCTACAGGGGGCTGTGTTCGGCAGTGACGAGACCGACGAGTAGGGAGGCGATCCTCCTGGGGTGCCCTCTCCTGCTACAGATGTGGATCCACGAGCGGTTCGACATCGGTCGGCCCAGGACGGACCTCTCGGAGTACGAGCCGCCGGCCGACGGCACCGACCCAGCGGACCTCCCCACCATGGGTTCTCTGTGATGTCTCCGGAAGGTAATGACCTCTCTTTACGTGATTCTTCGCGTTATGAGTTCTGTAGTTCGATTCACTTAACTTTTCTCGTTCTTTGCAGCACATTTGGGCTGGGGAGCAGCCGAAGAAGGCGTATAAGGACTTCGTTGGGCAGATCGACCGGATGGTCGATGCCCAGGTCCGGTGGACGCCGTACGCTCCTGCCATGGTCGCTGCCCGCGCACCACAGGGGCTCTCGTCCCTGTGCTCCCGAGACCAGGCGTACTGGATGACGCGGCGACGACTGGTCTTCGACATCTACGTCGAGGAGTACGCCGTCCACCGGGTGATGAGGCAGTTCGGCCTCTTCCAGGCTGCGCCAGTACCCGCTGCGCCACGTCTGCCGCCTACCGCGCACAGGTGAGCTACCATTTGACAGTTCCAAGTATTTTTCGTTACAAATATTCAGTTGCCAATAATTTTATGTTTCATGTTCTATGCTAGGTGGACGCGTAAGGGCGTGCCTGTGGCGACGTCGTTCGTCGACAGGCTGCAGCCGTACGTGGCAGAGTGGGTGTCCGCGGCGCACGAGCAGAATGTCGTCACCGAGCACCGCCTTCACGACGGCGCCACCTGGGTAGCGTACCTTCAGTGGTACCTACCGAGGACGCGGACGCGGGTGACGTACGTGCCTGCTACCCCGCCACCGCCACCTGTCCCGGACCACGACAGGGTCCTGCCGGACGCGACGTACCCGGTGCGCCGAGACCAGACCGCCGACACAGCGGTAAGCTACGATACTGCAAACATATTACATTCATATGACTTTTTATTATAACATGTGTTTCTAATTTTGTGCGCAGCACGACGTGCTGGCTGAGGTCGTGCGGCTCGCATCGGTCGCGATGGGGCAGTGCTTCTCCTGGGGGCCTCAGGAGCACCGGAGCACGTACGAGAGGATCATCGCTGCTGCCATGAGGTACTCCGCCGTCGTGAACTACGCCGGGGCCGTAGAGATTCCTCTCCTTCCGCGCCACCCAGCGTCGTCCTCGAGCTCCGCCTCGACAGCGTCTTCGCATCCGACGCCTGCCACCTTTGCCGGCGGCTTCTCGGCTCCGAGGGCACAGCAGCACCTACAGGCGCAGGGCCCGCACACCTACGTGCAGCGGCCGTTTGCTCCCCCAGCGCAGGTACTTTCAGTAGACCTTATTTTCAACTAATGCACGCAATTATTGTGCGTTTGTGATTATACTATATTCTAATCGTACAGAGCGACCGCCGCCTTTTCCGACAGTCGGGCCTCGACAGCAGGAGCCGCCGCCGATCTATGCGCTAGGAGGTTCCAGACCGCCGGCCTTTCAGTTTCCGGCGACAGATATTCCTTCGTCGTCCACTCCGCCTATGGTCCAGCCTACATTCGACACGTCCACCGAGGACCAGCTGGGCTGGGAAGAGTTTCGGTACAATGACATTCTCGCGACCATGGATGCCGCCCCGCAGCAGGCTGAGGAGGCACAGTTGACACAGCCACCACCGGTTTTGACTCAGCCGTCACAGTTGACCCCGGCGGCCGGCGGAGCGACCACGGCCGGCGGAGCGACCACGGCCGGCGGAGCGACACCGGCGGGCGGAGCGACACCGGATGCTGCAGGCTCGTCGCAGGCGGCCATGACGACACCGTCTCCCGGCCAGCTAGGACCGCGGGTGGTCAGGGCACCTGACCCCTGGACGTATGACCGGGACCACACCTGGGCTGACGCTAGAGCTGTTAGGGGGAAGAGGGGCCGGCGCATTTAGATGTAGTACTACTTTTACCATGATTTTGTATAAACTATTTCCATCTACTCGTTGATTAGGATATTCCCTTATGATTATGCTTACACTTATTAGTTTGTCGTTTTTAAAAAGGTTAAAAGTGTTTTAAAAATGAAAAACTAAAAAAAATAAAAAAACCCTAACGCCGTGGGGCACGGCGGTAGGGTTCTGCCGCCGTGCCGCACGGCGGCAGGGTCCTGGCGCCGCGCCGCCCCGCCCTGCCGCTGGAACCAGCCTCCTGCCGCCGTGCCCCACGGCGGCAGAGACTTAACGCCTTGGGGTACGGCGGCAGGAGCCTGCCGCCGTGGGGTACGGCGCCAGATGTACATTTCTCGAAAATTTTGATTCAACCATTTATTTTTCGAAAATCATGACAAAATAAATATAAAAAAAATCTGAGTGGGGTGGGGTCGTGGGGAGGGGAGAGGAAGAGTCCCCGAGATTGGGGAACGATTGGGAAATGGCGAACGACTCCGCCGGCGAGGGCGGCGGAGCGAAGAGGCTGAGAGGGGATGAGCAAGGGGACCGATGCGAAGCGTTGGGCGCGGATGTCCCGGTGGATCGCATCTCGGCGCTGCCGGACGAGCTGCGGTTGCGCATCCTGGCGCGCCTCACCTACAAGGACGCTATCCGCACGGGGGCGCTGGCTAGCGGGTGGCGCGATCTCTGGAGGGGCCGGTGGACGCACCGCGCCTCCGTTGAGGTCTACCTCGGCCGCGGCGTTGCGGCGCGGAGGGAGCTCGACGCGCTGGAGCGCGAGCCGCGACCGCGCCGCCGCCTCGACCGCTTCTCCCTCGACGCCGAGACCTGCAAGCTCAACAACTCGGAGCTCAAGCGCTTCCTCGAGTACGCCGCCGAGTGCCACGCCGAGGACCTCCAAATCGTGGTGGGCACGCGCACGCTTGCGCGCAGGCTCACCTTCCGTCTGCCCGCTGTGCAGCCCGCTCCTCGCGCGCCTCTCGCTCCACAAAATCGGCATCGCCAACAGGTGGTACAAAGGCGCCCAGCCGTTCCGCGCTCTCGAGGTCATCCAGCTCTGCTTCGTCTCCATTAACCCAACGGCCTTCACAAAAATGATGTCGCTGTGCCCTAACCTCCTCACTCTCGATCTGCGCTGCTGTGATTCTGACCAACACTTCTGGAGAACATCCATGGCCTGGCCGGCTACACTAAGGCTGTCCGCACTGGGGCTTGGATCGGGCCGGGAAAGCGACCTCCAGGTCGCTTTTCCCGTTTTTCCTCCCGCACCGGGGGACGGGGAAGCGACCTGGGAGGTTGCGTTCGCCCGGGAGAGCGCCATTCCTGGCGCGGTTGGAGGCCGGCCTCTACCGTGCCACGGTGGATGGGCGCTCAACCACCCGCGCGTCCCGCCGTGGGAGAGAAGAGGGAGGAGGGAGGAGGAAGCCATCGCCGTGCCGCCGCCTTCGCCACCAAGCAGGAGCGCACCGTCGAGGCTGCCGCCGAGCAGGGGCAACCCGGGTATGATCCCGTCCGTCGGCGCCGAGCTCCACCCCGCGCGGCTCCCCTGCTCCACCTCCACCTCCATGGATGCACGCTCGAGCACAGGAGCCAGTCCGCCGCCGCCGCGAGAACCGGCCGTGCCGGCACCGTCCGCGGGGGCGCTCGATCCGCCCAGCCGTGCTCGCGCCCACCGTTGACGAGGAAGAGGGCCCGCCGCCGCCGGAGATTGGAGGCCAGGTCTGCGGCGGCGAGCTGCGCCCCGGAGCCGCTCGATCTGGGCGAGCGGGGACCGCCGCGGGCCGCGCCTCGTCACGCCCGCGTGCAAGGGAAGGAGGGGCGCGCCGTCTTCCTCGAGGGAGGGGCCGCTGGCCGGTCGCTGCCCGTGCTCCGCCACGCTCCTCTCCCGAGCTCGAGCCGCCGGATCTACGGTGGAGAGGGAGTAGGCGTAGAGGGAGCTCGAGCCGCCGGATCTGTGGTGGACCTCCCTGGCAGCGAGCTCCTCCGCCCCGGAGCCGCGCCTCATCCGCGCGGGGAGCTGTGGGGGAGAGGGAGCTGGACTCCGCCGCCGCGCACCTCCGAGCTCGAGGCCATGGCCGCTGCCTCCCTGCCCCCGCGCCGCCGCCATGGACCCGGCCTCCACTCTCGGTGTGCACGTCGGCCGTCGGCGGATGGCGCCCCTGCGACCTCGTTGACCCCGGCGGAGAAGATAGGCAGAGGTGGGGAAAAAAGGAAGGGGGAGAGTGTGTGTGTGACATGTGGGCCCAGCAGCTGGTGGTTGGTATGGAGTTTGGGATATAGAGGTTGACGGGTGCGAAAAAACTGATACTGGACTGTAAAAATGTGATGATGAGGTAGGAATATTCTCTTTAGAGGTTGGATTTGGAGGTTGACGAGTGCGGATAGCCTAAGGAGTGTCACTGTTGCCCACTGTAACGAAAACACCAGGCCGAACATGGTGCGCGTGCATAGCCTGCGCTCCTTCCGCTACAGCGGCAGCTTGCTCAACACACCCTTCTTCCTAGCAGGCGACGCCGTGCTTTCCGACCTTTACATTTGTTTTTCGAACACTGTGTCAGGAAGTCAAGTTGCTCAAGAGTTCAATAAAGCTCTCCCAAATGATCTGTCCGCCCTCACTGTTCTCACCATCTGCAACAATGCCCTCCCGGTACTTTCTCACTATTGGATTTTAGGAAAATTGGTGTTCTTACCACCTAGCTCATAAGTTGTTTGATTTCCACATAAGAAAAGAGTACTTAACTAACAATTGTCTTTTAGGTTGCATCTTCCTTGTATGATGATGATGGAGCAACTGCCCAATTGCCCAAGCTGCGCAACCTGCATGGTTTGAGAGAGTTACATCTACTCATGTTAGAAATGGAGGATGCCAACCTTGCTGACATCTATGTGTTTCTCAAGACCTGCAAATGCCACAGTCTGGAGAGGCTCTTTGTGCAGGTTATCACCTGCCCTGCCTCTCTGTTTTTTTCTGCTATGTAGCCACTCTGTCTTTTTTATTACATCTACTTCTGCGTTCTTATTTCACCGATAGCCTTCTGAATGGTTGTTTGTTCAACTGCAGTTCGTTTGTGGGTCCATGGAGAGTTCGCTTGCTGTGGCGCCGGAAGAGCCACCGGATGATGGATTAGACAACCTTGCAACGGTAAAGGTTATGGACTTCAATTGGCGTCGTGCCGAAGTGCAGCTAGTGAACTTTTTGTTGGGGAAAGCCAAGTCCCTGCGTAAATTGTTGATAGTTTCTAGATATGTCAGTCCACTGGATGTGCCTGGTGTACAAGAAGCAGACATATTGATTCTCAAAGAAGCTTTAGCCAATGGCAAGATAATGTTGAGCAAGTCTGACGATGCTGCCACACATCCATATCATTCTGCCTTTATCAACAGCTTCTAGTTGTCGCTCACCAGTTGGGTTCAGAACTGTATGGATAGTAATATCCTCATCATCTTGTCAGGGCATTATCCACTTGGATGTAGCTTACTCACAATATATATGAAGACCAATGTTGCCTCCTTATTTTCTTCTCATGAATATTACTACTAGAAAAGTATTGGTATTCCAACACATGCTTACTTACCTATCCTGATACCACTTGCATGATGCATTTGGCATATTATTCATGTGAGTCGAACCAGCTCCATATTACCTTTCACAAATTCAACACCAAAGTGAATTAATTTGTGTATCTGAAACTTGCGATGATGTTACATGATGTTTATTATCTTGTTTGTTATGTTGAGGATCAGATTGCATCAAAGTGGAACTGATTGTTTCTATGTGATAATTTCTTGAAAGTGGCCTGATTGAATGTGAAGTGCAATGCTGATAGTGATTGATGGTATGTTTGGTTGGATGTACCAAATAATACACACATGAATGATTGTGGATGCACCATAATTATCCTAGTATAAGTACGTGAACTTAATGAAAACTTTACATTTTGAGCCTCTATTAGTGCTGCATTTGTTCATGCATTCAGGATAGGACAAAAGTTTTCCAACTGTAGTTGCTCTTGGGAAAGAGTATTGATGTAATTTTTTTACTTGTGAAGTCATTTCTTCCTCTTGCTTATCCTACCACTACCGGGATTGGGCATTTTGCATATCTGATGAGCTGATGCTTTCGCATAGTGCATGGTTCATGACCTCTAGGGAAGAAGAGACCATGTCGCTTGAAATGGGTTTTCCCAACTCATAAACGAAAACACAATGGAATGGAATGAAGAGGTGGTACGGGAATTCTTTAGAGATGGCGATGTGCATATGATCCTAAATATTAGGCTGCCATCCAAACCTCTATGGATGATTTTTTGGCCTGGCACTATGAAAAGAGCGGGGTCTTCTCTGTGCGTACAAAGTAGCAAAAGAACTTGCTCAAGAAGAACAGGGAGGTTGTCAGTCCACATCATCGCAGTTTGAGGGGCGACCAATCTGGAAAAGTTATTGGAAAGCCACATTGCCGCACAAAGTCCTCATATTTGGATGGAAGGTAATTAATAATGGCCTTGCTAGGTGAATAAAAGAACTCGGAATATTGTCACAGATAGCAGTATAGCACTTGTGAAATTTGCGGCAAGGAGGATGAATCAACCATGCATGCCTCAGGGATGCAATGCGTCAGTTCTGGTTTTTGCCTGACGAGCTACAGTTACTGAGTCTTTCTCCTGCAGGTTTGCTGCACCTAATGGATACTTTGGACACTGATGAAGGAGCACGCCTGCTGCTGGTACTATGGCGTACTTGGCAAATAAGGAATCATATTACGCATGAGAAGGAGAAGCTATCCATCGATAGCTCAATAAATTCCTCCCTAAATACTGGGTAGAACTGTGTGAGATCCGGCAATGGGTAGAACTGTGTGAGATCCGGCAACAAGGAGACCATGGGGACTCGAAAGGAAAGCAGCCTTCCTAGGCCAGTCTAAGTGGAGTTTCATGGAGAGTTTCATTGCATTAAATATGCTGACGTGACGAAGAGAGAGAATGTGAGAGTTTCATGGGATGTGAGGAGAGTTTCATCACCATGAAACTCCACTGACACAGTTACCTAGTTTTCAGTCTAGGTAATTGTGCTCATGAAACTTGCACTGAGACTGGCCTAACTCTCTCCTCGCAAAAAGGGTGAAGTGCTCGACCAGGGAGAAGTCTTTGTGGACTGCGCCACAGGAGGGCAGGATAAAAATTAATGTTGATGGTGCTCTTGATGAAAGTTCAGGAGAGGGTGGCATCGGGAGTCATACGCATGAAAGTTCAGGAGAGGGTGGCATCGGGATAGTCATACGCAATCATAAAGGTGATGTGCAGCTCACGGCTTGGAAATTTGTTCAACGTGGAAGAGATGCTGAGGAGTTTGAAGTGTTGGCCTGCAAAGAGGGTCTACTGTTAGCAGCCGAATGGTGTCCTCATTGCAGTACTTGAGACGGACTGCAGCACAGTCGCGCTCATGCTTTCAAGAAGGTCCGGAGGAAGATGAGCTATCGATTTCATCATAGCGGAGGCCATTGAAGCAGGAGACAAGCTACCCCGGTGGACGCCCGTCCATAAGAGAAGAGGGAGTAATAACGTAGCATACGAACTTGCTCAACTAGCAAGCGAATCCGTCACTTTGTTGTTTGGCATTTCGCTGCTCCAGCGTGTGTTGAGCAAATATCGCTCAGGAATGTAAACTTTTTTCTAAGTAATACATAGCTCTCTTCTCTAAAAAAAAGTTGGACTCCACTTAGCGAGGAAAAAGAAACGTACTGTGGCCACTGCACTTAGTAACTGTAAGACTAACCGGATCCGCGACTTAAATCACCACACGGGACTCACACCATCCCACCTCCTCGAATTAGTAACACTTTGGAACCTGGTGGGGCAAACGTTTCTTCAGCCACAACAGGACAAGATAACCTGGACCTTGACGCCCGGTGGTGACTACACCACTTCATTGGACTACAAGGCGCAATTCCACGATTATGCCGCCAATCATACGCTAGCGACCATTTGGAAGATGTGGGCACCTCCGAAATGCAAATTCTTCGCATTGCTCATCTTCCAGGACCGCGTCTGGACTTCGGACAGACTTGCCCGAATAAACTAGGACCACAACCCGGTATGCCCGCTTTGTAGAACCGCACTAGAGACGGCTCTTCACCTGTTGGCAGAGTGTAGGTACTCACGTCGGGTTTGGACCCAAGTGGCCACGTGGTTAGGTCTACACGACCTTCTTCGCACCGAGTGGACGCCCAGCACATCAATGTGACAACCCGCTCAGGAAAATACCGTACTATCGCCTAAACCAATCCACTTTGGCCATTAAACGACAGTAAAGTATCATCCTGTCGTTAGTTGCCGGGTTAACGCCCGGTAAATCACTTGGAATTCACACAAAGGATCGAACATATGCATTAAAACTCACACGAATGCGAGTCCAGAGTACAAACACAAATTAAATTCAAATTACCCCTAAGGGTTTAATTATTACAAGCCATTGTTCTTGACATAAAAGTAAAGGTTTAGAGTTCGAAAACAGTGGAATAAAATAAACTATCGTAACGATAACATCACAGGAGGCCGTCCGTGATGCCATCACTCGTCGTCATCCACCCATTCCAGCTCCCAGCCGGGTGGAATCTCGCCGGTCAAACAACACCTGCAACAACATTTATAAAGCAAGGCTGAGTATGCTAATACTCAGCAAGACTTAACCGTCGGGTGATAACTACATCACCAAACTCTAGACATGAGAGACTTTTTGGCTGGTGGAGTTCTTTTGCTGAAAAGCAACGAAGAGTATGTCCTTACTTTTAAGATTTTAGCTCAAATTCTAGTTAATTACCATTTCTAAGTGTGCCAACTAATTCAATCAAGAATTATACAATACAATTAATTCAAGCAGTAATATTCGCCAAGTTCCATCATTAAGGGATATCATGGCCAGTTGATTAAGCAGTCTCAGATAACGATGAGAGGCCGACAATCGATTGATTTATAACATTGCAAGGTAAACCTAAACACACGGTAGGGTGCCCTCACATGGACAACCACCAGGCGGTTCCCAAAAGTCCTCGGCTTGGGATCGAATCTTACTGTCCCGGGTACAAGGCTATCTGGCATACCCCGCAAGGCACCCAGCTTCACACATGTACCCCCCTCTCCCGGTAGCTAGCCGGGCAGGTGATTACTCGAGATTAGTAATAGTAAGTTCCCGTACCGTCTCATTAAGGTACTAGGCTTACCGGTCCCATTCCCGACAAGTGCTTAGTACGTTCAAAAGCTTAGCCCACGAAAGTCACTGGACCGGAGCCCAAATCCCATGCTCTTACCACATGAGCAATCCATTTATAAAGATCTTATGATTCTAACATAAGAACCTATTCTCGCGAGTGACGAACATCACTCGACTTCTACCGGGTCCTATAGCATAGCAGCTATCGACCTAGCATACTAGTAAAAGAACATAGGTACCTAGGGATCATGCATCTAGGGTTTCAATTCAACTCCTGAAACGTAAATACACAAACATAGCAAAGGTAATTGCATAATTTTAAAAGACAGGGTTAATGATCCGGGGCTTGCCTTCGCTGGCAAGGTTGGCCTTGGGCCCTACTGGACTTTGGTCCAGGTCTTGAGCTACGTCCACGCACTGCAGCTCACCAACAGCACCTTCGTCTCCTCCTTCCGGCACGAGCGTATATCTACCGTCGGGGAGATCTACACGAGGATGCAATGCAAGATTTAATTGACGGTTTTTAATTTAATTAATTTCAAACAACAAATGACAACTATGGGGTGCATGGTTGACCACATTCACCTAGATAACACACATTTAGCATACTCTTCCAATAAAGGAACAATATGTTGTTCTTTATTAACTATCCTTTTTAATAGTGACTGTGTACATAATTATGTAAATAAATTAATTTAATTTCACAAAACAGCAAGGGTGGTCTTAAGCTTTTTAAAATGATTTACATCACATACATAGGATCATTTAGTGTGGAAGTGGTGATTTTCTCATTTAACTTAATATTAAGCTTTAATGACCTCCATTACTTTTATTCATAAAATAAATTAATAAAATTCAGTGGAGTGTTTTATGAAGTACTACAAATCAAAACAAAGCCACTGCATACACATGTACACTTAGGAGAGCTATGAAATTAAATATACCAAAAATAACAAAAGCTAGCTACTAAAGCAAGATAAATGCATATGAAAATAAATACACATCAAAATGATTCCAACTTTCTCACACATGGCCTATGGTCCAAAACTAAGTTAGGAATGCAACATATACACCTAGAGCTACTCTAGATCTTGGGTTATGCATTTACAAAGAAAATTAGGCATATATCAAGAATAAATAGTTCTGACAACTATAAAATTGTTATTAATTCACCAAAGGTGAATTTTGTCATAAAAAGACAACATGAAGAAGTGGAGCACAAAAATCTATTTATTTTTAGCTACAAAAATCATTTAGGAAGATTTATCATAAATACAAAACAATTCATATAAAAAGATTTATATAGTAACTTTGTGCAATTTTTGGTACAGAATCTACTCATGACATAACACACAACATATCCAAAATTCAGCTCAAGATCACTTGTGGATTTTGAGATACAATAGATCTATGTTTATCAGTCTTCTATTTTTCAAGCAAAAACTATCAGGAAAAACTATGGTCATGCTTTACAAAAGTTGTAGTGTTTTCACACGGATCCCAAAAAAATTTAGTTTGCATTTTTTTTATTTTTCTACAATTTTCTACGGATTTTACAAGTTTCAGCAAAACACATACACTATTGAAGAAACTGTTTTACACCGAGGTCCCTGGAGGTTTTGATTCCTTTACAAAAAAAAGGCCCTGGTTCACAGAAAAGTCCTCAAATGTATCGAGATCAATGCAATTGGGTCCTAGGGGGCGGGGTTCACGGCGGCGGCCTTGCCGGATTCCGGCGGTCCGGTGGCCGTGGTCGGTCGGGAAATGGGCGACAGCGACGGGGTGCTCACCTGGGCTCGGTTCACGGCCGGAGACGGGGCGGGGATGACACCGGCGAGGTGGTGCGGCGGCGCTGCGGCTCAGCGGTCGCGGCAGCTCGGCTCCGGCGACGAGGGATGCACGGCCTGGACAATGTGCGGCACGAGTAGCACCAGGGGATCCTAGGGGAGGGTCCAGGGTGGTTGGTCGGCACCGGGTGCGAGCGGAGGGCGAGCTCGGTGGCGGCGCTCTAATGGCGGGGCGGCGGAGCGGCTCGGGGACGGCGGGGTGGCCTGCACGCGCGAGAAACCGGCCGTGGCCTTTTATAGGCGGCGTCCACGACGCTAGAAGCACTGGAGAGGGACGGGGGGGGGGTCCGGCCAGCGCGGGGAGGCGTGCGGCGTCAGTGTGCGGCGCGGCCGGGGTCCGGCGCAGGGGCGTGACACGCCGCGGGCGCGGCTCCCAGGGGCTCGGTCCGCGTGCGGCCTCGGGGCGCGTGGCCGGCGGGGCCCGGACGCCGAGTGCGGCCTGGATGCCACGCGGCGGCGTGCGCGCGCGCGGGCGCTCCTAGCGCGGGAGCGCGGCGCGACGTCGCCCGATTCAATTTCGTCTGCCCCTGTTTGACTGCGAGTAACTCCAAAATTCGGAACTACAGTGCACTAAGATCCAATAAGCAAAGTTGCAGATCAATGAATCCCCTACAACTTTTACAAAGGCTCATAGGGGTTTTGAGCAACGGATTTTGCACAAACTGCACGCCAAGTTTGCAGTTTTCTTGGCGCTGATGAATAGTATTTACTGCAGTTGACCAAGTTTTTCACCCTTTTACACTCAAAATTTGAAATGCCACCCAAAAGCAAAGTTGTGTCCCTCGAAAAACTGGACAACTTTTATATTGGAAGATTTTGAAGTGTTTAGGTGAAATTTGGAGAACGCGGCAAAAGTTCCGGAGGATGCTCAAGGACATTAGGGTTTACATAGGGTTTGACTAGATCTTTGACCAAACTTTGACTACAAGTGTGTGTAGACTTGATCAAGAAGGTCATTAGTGATTGTTGATGAGGTTTTCGAGGTGATGACCCAGGTTGACCAAGGTTTGACTAATGTCAACAGTGTTTGACTCGGTTGATTCGGTCATTAGCACTAATGATGCTAATTAAAAACCTGGGGCGTCACAATTAACCAGCGAATGGTGGGTATCCGTCACTTCGATACGGGGCACCCCACGCAAAGGATCGCGCTCGATAACTCTCCTGGTCAGCTGGGAGATTTGGAAGGAAAGAAACAACCGCATTTTGACCGCAGAGAGTCTTCTGTGCCTTCTATT
The DNA here is from genome assembly GCA_036936925.1 of Cenchrus fungigraminus. Taxonomy (NCBI): domain Eukaryota; kingdom Viridiplantae; phylum Streptophyta; class Magnoliopsida; order Poales; family Poaceae; genus Cenchrus; species Cenchrus fungigraminus. The sequence goes on along the minus strand of CM072776.1, from coordinate 57,651,487 downwards.
ATAAATAGGATCAAGGTCGAGGCCTCGCTTTGGTTAGCCGCAGGCGCCAAATGCTTGACGGCCCTTTTTGTGCGAGAGTAATCTCCTGCTTCCTGACCGGCTAGGCGCCTTGTATATCTTTTATTTCTCCTATATATCAATGAAATATGCATTGTCTTGTGCCCGTTCGAAAAAAAAAGGTTGGACTTTAGCAAGACAGCTAAGCTCCCGTAGGGTAGGTCCTTTCTTTCGATGAGTTGGGTTTATCCATCGGTTGTACATTGTCAAGCATCAAGCGGACGGTCCTGGAGCCCTACTGACGGACTGGTCTACATGGGCTGCGCGGTCGTGGGCCAGCTCTTCCAACCTCCTCGGCGCTGCTGAGTGGGGTGGGGAGAAGAGTCGTCCCCGAGATTGGGGAACGATTGGGAAATGGCGATCGACTCCGCCGGCGAGGGCGGCGGAGCGAAGAGGCTGAGAGGGGGTGAGCAAGGGGACCGACGCGGCGCGGATGTCCCGGTGGATCGCATCTCGGCGCTGCCGGACGAGCTGCGGCTGCGCATCCTGGCGCGCCTCGCCTACAAGGACGCTATCCGCACGGGGGCGCTGGCGAGCGGGTGGCGCGATCTCTGGAGGAGCCGGTGGACGCACCGCGCCTCCGTTGAGGTCTACCTCGGCCGCGACGCTGTAGCGCGGAGGGAGCTCGACGTGCTGGAGCGCGAGCCGCGACCGCGCCGCCGCCTCAACCGCTTCTCCCTCGTCGCCGAGACCTGCAAGCTCAACAACTTGGAGCTCAAGCGCTTCCTCGAGTACGCCGCCGAGTGCCACGCCGAGGACCTCCAAATCGGTATGCGCACGCGCACGCTTGAGCGCAAGCTCACCTTCCGTCTGCCGCTGTGCAGCCCGCTCCTCGCGCGCCTCTCGCTCCGCGACATCGGCCTCGCCACCCGGTTGTACAAGGGCGCCCAGCCGTTCCGCGCTCTCGAGGTCATCCAGCTCTGCTTTGTCGCCATTAACCCAGCGGCCTTCAAAAAAATGATGTCGCTGTGCCCCAACCTCCTCACTCTCGATCTGCGCCGCTGTTATTGTGACCAACACTTCTGGTCCATGGCCTGGCCGGCGACACTAAGGAGTGTCACTGTTGCCCACTGTAACGGGAACACCAGGCCGGACTTGGTGCGCGTGCATAGCCTGCGCTCCTTCCGCTACAGGGGCAGTTTGCTCAACGCACCCTTCTTGCTGGCAGGCGACGCCGTGCTTTCCGACCTTTACATTTGTTTTTCGAGCACAATGTCAGGAAGTCAAGTTGCTCAAGAGTTCAATAAAGCTCTCCCAGATGATCTGTCCGCCCTCACTGTTCTCACCATCTGCAACAATGCCCTCCCGGTACTTTCTCACCATTGGATTTTAGTAAAACTGGTGTTCTTGCCGCCTAGCTCATACATTGTTTGATTGCCACATAAGAAAAGAGTACTTAACTATCTTTTAGGTTGCATCTTCCTTGTATGATGATGGAGCAACTACCAAATTGCCCAAGCTGCACAACCTGCATGGTTTGAGAGAGTTACATCTACTCATGTTCAAAATGGAGGATGCCAACCTTGCTGACATCTATGTGTTTCTCAAGACCTGCAAATGCCACAATCTGGAGAGGCTCTTTGTGCAGGTTATCACCTGGCCTGCCTCTCTGATTCTTTTCTGCGCTGTAGCCACTCTGTCTTTTTTGTTACATCTACTTCTGGGTTCTTATTTTACCAGTAGCCTTCTGAATGGTTGTTTGTTCAACTGCAGCTCGTTTGTGGGTCCACGAAGAGTTCACTTGATGTGGCGCCGGAAGAGCCACCGGAGGATGGATTAGACAACCTTGCAATGGTAAAGGTTAAGAACTTCAATTGGCGTTGTGCTGAAGTGCAGCTAGTGAGCTTTTTGTTGAGGAAAGCCAAGTCCCTGCGTAAATTGTTGATAGTTTCTGAAAATGTCAGTCCACTGGATGTGCCCGGTGTACAAGAAGCAGATTTATTGTTTCTCAAAGAAGCTTTAGCTAATGGCAAGATAATGTTGAGCAAGTCTGACGATGCTGCACCACATCCATATCATTCTGCCTTTATCGACAACTTCTAATTGTCGCTCACCAGTTGGGTTCAGAACTATATGGATGGTAATAGCCACATCTTGTCAGGACATTACCACTTGGATGTAGCTTGCTCACAATATATATGAAGACCAATGTTGCCTCCTTATCTTCTTCTTTTGAATATTACTACTAGAAAAGTGTTTAAATGCATGGTATTCCAACACATGCTTACTTATTACCTATCTGATACCACTTGCATGAAGCATTTGGCATATTATTCATGTGAGTCGAACCAGATCCATATAATCTTTCACAAATTCAACACCGAAGTGAACTACTTTGTGTATCTGAAAATTGCGATGATGTTACATGATGTTTATTATCTTGTTTGTTATGTTGAGGTATCAGATTGCATCAATGTGGAACAGATAGTTTCTTTGTGATAATTTCTTGAAAGTGGCCTGATTGAATGTGAAGTGCAATGCTGATAGTTATTGATGGTATGTTTGGTTGGATGTACCAAATAATACACACATAAATAATACACACCATAATTTTGACTCCGGATATAAGTACCTGAGCTTAATGCAAACTTTATATTTCAAGCCTGTATTTAGTACTGCATTTGTTCATGTATTCAGGATAGCACAAAAGTTGGCCAACTGTAGTTATGCTCTTGAGGAAAGAGTACTGATGTAGTTTTTTGGCATAATAGCCAATTCAGTCCCCAAACTATCACTCAAAACTCAATTTCGTCCCTGAACTACGAAAACGGTCGTTTTAGTCCTCAAACTTTCGCAACCGGCTCAATTTCGTCTCTGAACTACGAAAATGGTCATTTTGGTCCTCAAACTTTCGCATCCTGCTCAAATTCATCCCTGGCCGATAGCCAAATACCCTTTTTACCCTTCTCCTATCCCTACGCACTGCTCGCTGCTGGTGAATCGGAGCTGTAGGTCGTCCTCTCCTGAGATGGAGCAGGGGCCTCGCGCCTCCTTCGCCGAGCGCGCCCACGCCTCATCCATGGTCTGCCTCCGCCGTGGTCGCGTCTAAGATCCGCGCCCGCCGACACAGGAGGAGGTGCCGACGTGGTAGATTTGGCGGGGCAGCAGGCCGCCAGACTGGAGGGTCCGGCCTTCGCGGAGACGACATCGACAGTGAGGAGCAGAGGGAGCAGCGGGTTCCCCAATAGCTAGTAGCGAGCAACGCGTAGGGGTAGGAGAAGGGTAAAAGGGGTATTTGTCTATCAGCCAGTGACGAATTTGAGTCGGATGCGAAAGTTTGAGGACCAAAACGACCGTTTTTTAGTTCAGGGACGAAACTGAGCCAGATGCGAAAGTTTGAGGACCAAAACGATCGTTTTTGTAGTTCAGGAACGAAACTGAGCTTTAAGTGATAATTCGGGAACTGAATTGGCTATTCTGACTAGTTTTTTTTACTCATGAAGTCATTTCTTCCTCTTGCTTATCGTACCACTACCGGATTTGGGCATTTTGCATATCTGATGACTTGATGCTTTCACATAGTGTTTCATGAGCTGTTAATGTGGATAGTTCATGGGAACGGGTGTTACATGTCCTGGTTTTACTATGGGTGGCAGCCAAAGTTGTCTTGTTAGTTGTCAAGGATCATCTTTGGCTGACCTTTGTACGCCCGAAAGTGGGAAGATATATTGTTACTTTTTGTAGTGAAAGGAAAACTCCGAGCTTCAGTAGGAATGGGAAAGAATGCAAACCTTTTTAGTGGAAGAAAGCTCCGAGTATTCAGGGTGGCACAGTTTGCCCATTTTTTTAAAAAAAATCTTTGGAGTTTTACAGTGTTTCTCTACTTTGGAGTGACTACATGAGCTTGGGCCTGCTGTTTGCTTTGGACTTTGGATCATTTTCGTTGGATTGTGAAATTGGGTTTGTGATGCTGCAACAGATAATCGTTAGTTCTGCAGCAAACCTTTTGCTACTGCCAAGTGGTCACACGCTAGCTTGATGCTACAAAAAAACTTGAAATAAATATGCAAGTGTTCAGTCGGGTTACAGTTGTTGGCGGACTGGTTCGCACGTTTCTGCAGGCAAAGTTCAATGATCTTTCATTCTTTTGTACCTGCTGAATTAAACTTTACCACCATGATTTAACCAACATTCAGCTACGGATTCATGAACTACAGAATCAGCGAATGTTGACAACAATTTCATATGTAGAGCATTAATTCTCAAATTCTATATTCAGCGAAGTAATTTATACTGATACTAATTATATAATAAATAATCAGATACATGGTGGTAGAAAGACAGACAGACTCAATAACATTAGACTATTTATTATGATCGACTCTAGTCTCCAAGTGTAAAAGCAGCATACGTTTTTTAAGGGAAAGAAGGATCTTTTATTTTATTTTTTCTATGATTTTGCAAAAGTAGCTGCCTTAGCAAAAAATTGTAAAATAGCACTCAACCGCCAAATGGAACGGCGGCAAGGAGTTACCGCCATTTCATATGGCGGTTTTTTTTTTACCAAAAAATCACCAAATGAAGTGGTGACAACTCAAAAGACGATTTCAAAAAAAATGATAACTATTTTATATGAACTCGGATGGAGATAAACTTTATATGAAAGTTGTAAACATTGACGAGATATGCAACTTTTAATTTGAAACATTTTTCATTTAAAATCATCTTCGTCCTCAAATAATTGAAGTAAGTTTCAGATCTGAAAATTTGTAGATCTCATCGAGAGCTGCAACTTTTCATATAGATTTTATCTCTATCCGAATTCATATGAAATAGTTATTATTTATTGAAAATGTCTTGTGGGTTACCGTCATTTTGAGATGGTGTTTTTTTTTTGAAAACCCGCCGAATGAAATGGTGGTAACTCATTGCCGCAGTTCCATTTTGTGGTTGAGTGCTATTTTTTGCAAATTTTTGCTATGAGCAACTACTTTTGCAAAATTGTAAAAAATAAGATTAAAAATTAAAAAAGTTCGGAAAGAAGCAGCAGTTGCTGTTGCTGGATCTTCTTTCAGTTGAGGTTTAGAAGTGGACCTGGGCTTCTACATGGGCGCCTGCGCTGCGGTCGTGTGTGGTCAGAGTGACAGGGGGAAGGGGAGGAGAGGAAGGGTTTTCTTCCCCGAGACTGGGGAACGATCGGCAAATGGCGATCGACTCCGCCGGCGAGGGCGGTGGAGAGAAGAGGCCGAGAGGGGACCGATGCGAAGCGTTGGACGCAGATGTCCCGGTGGATCGCATCTCGGCGCTGCCGGACGAGCTGCGGCAGTGCATCCTGACGCGCACGCGCCTCACCTACAAGGACGCCATCCGAACAGGGGTGCTCGCGCGCGGGTGGCGCGACCTCTGGAGGAGCCGGTGGGCGCACCGCGCCTCCGTCGAGGTCCACCTCCGCACCCGCGACTCTCCGCGGAAGGAGCTCGACGCGCTAGAGCGCGAGCCGCGACCGCGCCGCCGCGTCGACCGCTTCTCCTTCGTCGCCGAGACGTTCAAGCTCAAGTCCTCGGAGTTCAAGCGCTTCATCGAATACGCCACCGAGTGCCACGCCGAGGACCTCCACGTCGAGACGCGCAAGCGCACACTTGCGCGCAAACTCACCTTCCGTCTGCCTCTGTGCAGCCCGCTCCTCGCGCGCCTCTCACTCCGCCGCATCAGCATCGCCAACAGGTGTTACAACGGCGCCCAGCCGTTCAGCGCTCTCGAGGTCATCCGGCTCTACTCCGTCTCCATTAACTCAGAGACCTTCACAAAAATGATGTCGATTTGCCCCAACCTCCTCACCCTCGATCTGCTCGACTGTGATATTGACCGCAACTTCTGGAGCATATCCATGGCCTGGCCGGCGTCACTAAGGAGTGTCACTGCTGCCCGCTGTAACGGGAACACCAGGCTGGACTTGATGAGAGTGCATAGCCTGCGCTCCTTCTGCTACAGCGGCATCATACTAACAGACGACGCCGTGCTTTCCGACCTTTACATTCGTTTTTGGAACTCAATGTCAGGAAGCCAAGATGCTCAAGAGTTCAATAAAGCTCTCCCAAATGATCTGTCCGCCCTCACTGTTCTCACCATCTGCAACAATGCCCTCCCGGTACGTACTTTCGCACCATTTGATTTTGGTAAAACTGGTGTTCTTATCACCTAACTCATAGTCTCATACATCGTTTGATTGCCGCATAAGATGTTGGTGCTAAAGAGCACCTTGCCAGATGTTGGAGGGCTTCTGTACAAGGAACACAGAACAGAGGAGCTCACAAAACAGATATGCTCTGTTCTCCTTCTCTCTTTTTTCACATGCATCAGTTCTTACATAGCTGCACTCCAAGTGCTTTTATAGACCAACTGACCGACATACTCTAAGCTGCTGGACTATTCTAGAGACTTTTACTACTGAGAGTTATAGCACACACATAGCTTGCATTAACTATTATACATACTCACACACAGTACTAGAAGACTCTGGAATACAAGCTATGAACTCTGCATACTTCAATTTCTTACCAAGCAAGCAACCTGCTGATTACTCTAGAAGGTACTGGAAATGAATTACCTCCAACAAACTCCCCCTTAATTCATTTCCTTGATACACCAATCAACTCCCTGTTTCGTGCAAACTTTTCTCTTGGTAATGCCTTGGTAAATATGTCTGCTAATTGTTGATCTGTTCGACAATAATCCATTTTTATTTCTTGGCTCTCCATTGCTTCCCGAATATAGTGATACTTGATTGCTATATGCTTGGTCCTTTCATGACTCACAGGATTTTCACTTATAGCAATTGCAGACTTGTTATCACAATAGATTGTGGTTGGCTCTTCTTGCTTTTCGCCCAGATCTTCAATTATCCTTCTCAACCATACAGCTTGTGAAACAGCACGAGCTGCTGCTACATATTCTGCTTCTGCTGAAGATAGAGCCACAATATTTTGTTTCTTTGTAGACCAAGAGCACATACCTGATCCAAGCGAGAAAGCATAGCCTGATGTGCTTTTCATGTCATCAAGACATCCAGCCCAATCACTATCTGTGTAGCCAATTAATCTTGAATCCTCAACTGTTTTATACCAAATGCCATAATCTGAAGTCCCTTTAATATAACGTAGAACCCTTTTTGCAGCGGAATAATGCAATTGACTAGGACAGCCCATATATCTTGACAATAGATTGGCAGCAAACATAATATCAGGGCGTGTTGCGGTCAAATATAGTAGGCTTCCAACTAAACTTCTGTAGATTGTCGGATCAGCCTTACTTGCACCATCATTCATCTTTTGTTTCTCATTAAGCATTAAGGGGGTTGCAACTGATTTGCAATCAATCATTCCAAATTTCTTCAAAATATTTTCTGCATACTTCTTTTGTGATATGAAAATACCATCATCATTTTGAAGTACCTCAATTCCAAGAAAATAATGCAGCATGCCAAGATCACTCATTTCATATGTCTCCATCATATCTTTCTTGAAATCTTCCATCATTTTTTCACTATTGCCAGTATATATCAAATCATCAACATATAAGGAAACGATTAGAATATCCATACCTCTCTTCTTTATATATAAAGTAGGCTCACTCTTGCTCTTCTCAAATTCATTCTTTATGAAGTATTTATCAATTTGACTATACCACGCTCTTGGTGCCTGCTTGAGACCATATAAAGCCTTCTTTAGCTTGAATACTTTATTTTCTCCCCCTTTAATTAAAACCCTTCAGGTTGCTCAACATATATTTCTTCTTCGAGATAGCCATTCAAGAATGCTGATTTGACATCAAGTTGATAGAGCTTCCATTTTTTCTGGGCTGCTAGAGCAATTATTGTACGAATTGTTTCCAACCTTGCAACAGGAGCATATGTCTCATAATAGTCAATTCCTGGCTTTTGTTTGAAACCTTTAGCAACAAGCCTTGCTTTATATTTTTGAACTGTGCCGTCTGGGTTTAATTTAGTTTTATAAACCCATTTGACTCCAATTACTTCGCGATCCTTGGGACGATCGACCAATTCCCAAGTATTGTTTTTCTCAATCATTTGAATTTCCTCTTCCATGGCTTTTACCCAATTTTCATGTTTCTCAGCTTCTTCAAATGATTGTGGTTCAATAACTGAAAAATTGCATGATTCGTAAATTTCAGCCAAAGATTTTAACTTTACCGGGGTTGAAGGTTGCTCACTACCACTTGGGCTAGAATCTGAACTTGAGTCTGATCCACCTTGACTTGGGGCATCACTTTGCTCTTGATTCTCATCATCTAGCTGTTCTGGTGTTATGGTACTTGTCGGAATAAAATGGTCCTTTTGAACCTTGGCACCTTCCCAATCCCATGATGCTTTCTCATCAAAGATGACATCTCTGCTGATAATAATTTTCTTCTTTTCCAAATTATAAAGTCGATATCCTTTAGTACCATCAGCATAGCCAAGAAATATGCAACGCTCACTCTTAGGATCAAATTTTGTTCTCTTCTGAACAGCCACTTGGGCATAACAAATGCAACCAAATACTTTCATATGGCTGATGACAGGTTTTTGGCCAAACCAAGCTTCAAAAGGTGTGCGGTTTGGAACAGCCTTGGTAGGACTTCTATTTAGAATATAAACTGCAGTATTAACAGCTTCAGCCCAAAAAGATTTAGGCATACCTTTTTCTTGAAGCATACAATTAGCCATGTCATCAATTACTCGATTTTTCCTTTCTGCAACGCCATTTTGTTGAGGACTGTAGCCTGCTGTTAGTTGCCTTCGAATACCAACTTTTTGACAATATTCTTCAAATTCATGTGAGATATATTCTCCACCTCGATCGCTGCGAAGCACCTTGATTTTTTGATTGATTTGATTTTCCACCATCATCTTGAACTTTATGAATATATCAAGAGCTTCACTTTTTTCTTTCAGAAAATATACCCAAATCATTCTTGTATAATCATCAATAAAAGTAATAAAATACCAGTGATGCCCTTTTGACATCGTTGGTACTTTTCCAACTATATCAGTATGCACCAGCTCCAAGGGTACACTTGCTCGCCAAGCTCCATTATGAGGAAAAGATGCCCTGATTTGTTTTCCAAATATGCAGCCTTCACAAGGATCGGACTTCAAATTAATAAATGGTAAGCCATGGGCCATACCTTTTACTTTAAGTAACTTCAAAGCTCTATAATTGAGATGCCCAAATCTCTTATGCCAAAGATTAGAGTTATCGTCGGCCTGACTTCTTAGAGCCAAATGAGTTGGATGACTCATTTTCAAAAGAAAGTTTCTGTTCTTTTCCATACTCACTTTGGCAATAAGACGATTCCCATTTTTACGGTCCAAAATCTTGCAAGAAAAATCTTCAAAATAAACTGCATACCCATGTTCTAGCAGTTGCCCAACACTTAGCAAATTCTGTTTCAAATCGGGTACCAATAGCACATCTTTTATGAATTTTGGACCATCTTCAGTTTGAACGGCAACAGAGCCTTTACCTTCACCTTGGGCTATAGAACCATTTCCCATGCGAATCTTTGCTTGATGTGATGAATCCACATCTCGAAATATTTTTGGATCAGCAGCCATGTGATTTGTACAACCACTGTCAATGACCCAAACATCATCATTTTCTCCTTGTGCAGTGTAGCAAGAATAAACCAACTCCTCTGATTTATCTTTCTCTTCAGAGAAATTGGCCCGATTTTCAACTTGTGTTCTACAGAACTTAGCAATGTGGCCTTTCCTCTTGCATTTGTTACATATTTTCTTCTTCCAGCATCTATCCGTGGAGTGATTAGTTTTTTCACAAATATCACACCACAAGGTTGAACTGGACATACCTTTTTCCCTTTTTGCTTGGGCCGGCTCCTTCTCAATGTCTTTCTTGAAATTATCCTTTTTCTGAAAATTCCCACGAAATCTTGAATTTTGAGGCTTGAAACTCAACTTTGATTGAAATGCGCTCTCTACGGAGCTCTCTTGGCACTGCAGCTTCCTTTCTTCATGAGACTCTAATGAGCTCATTAGTTGCTGAACAGTGAGCGTCGACAAATCTTTTGATTCCTCAATGGCAGCAACAATGTACTCATATTTTTCAGGAAGACTAATCAATATTTTCTCAACTACCTTTTGATCATTGATTTCCTCACCATAAGTACGCATCTGATTCACTACGTCAATAACTCTTGAGAAGTAGTCTTTTACCTTCTCAGACTCCTTCATTTGCAAATTCTGAAATTGCCTTCGCAATGTCTGTAGTTTGACAGCAAGTACCTTTTTAGATCCTTGAAACTCCTCCTTTAAGTTGTCCCATGCCTCCTTTGATGTCTTCGCACTAATAATCCGTGAAAATAAACTTTCAGCCACTCCTTGTTGGATTAGAAACAAGGCTTTGGCATCTGTCATTTGGTCCTTCGCTAGAGCCTTCTTTTGCTCTTGCGTAAGAACATCTCCTTCTTCATATGTCTTGTAACCCTCCTCGACAATGTTCCATAATCCCTGCGATAGTAGCAATGTACGCATCTTGATACTCCAAATATCATAATTCTCACCTGCAAAAACAGGCACCATTGTCTGCGCCATTCCGACACCTAAACTTGAAGCCATCGCCTTGGCCTCGATTAACCACTCCGATGTGTCGTGCTACTTCACCAACCTTGCCCAAACCTAGGCTCTTGATACCAGTTGTTGGTGCTAAAGAGCACCTTGCCAGATGTTGGAGGGCTTCTGTACAAGGAACACAGAACAGAGGAGCTCACAAAACAGATATGCTCTGTTCTCCTTCTCTCTTTTTTCACATGCATCAGTTCTTACATAGCTGCACTCCAAGTGCTTTTATAGACCAACTGACCGACATACTCTAAGCTGCTGGACTATTCTAGAGACTTTTACTACTGAGAGTTATAGCACACACATAGCTTGCATTAACTATTATACATACTCACACACAGTACTAGAAGACTCTGGAATACAAGCTATGAACTCTGCATACTTCAATTTCTTACCAAGCAAGCAACCTGCTGATTACTCTAGAAGGTACTGGAAATGAATTACCTCCAACATAAGAAAGGGGTACTCAACTAACAAATGTCTTCTAGGTCGCCTCTTCCTTGTATGATGATGGAGCAACTGCCAAATTGCCCAAGCTGTACAACCTGCATTGTTTGAGAGAGTTACATCTACTCATGTTCAAAATGGAGGATGCCAACCTTGCTGACATGTATGTGTTTCTCAAGAACTGCAAATGCCACAATCTGGAGAGGCTCTTTGTACAGGTTATCACCTGCCCTGCCTCTCTGATATTTTCTGCTCTGTATCTATTCTGTTTTTTTTGTTACATCCACTTCTGGGTTCTTATTTTACCGATAGCCTTTTGAATGGTTGTTTGTTCAACTGCAGCTCCCAGGTTACATTAATGGGCCCATGGAGAGGTCGCTTGTGGCGCCGGAAGAGCCACCAGAGGATGGATTAGTCAAGCTTGCGATGGTAAAGGTTAAGGACTTCAATTGGTGTTGTGGTGAGGTGCATTTAGTGTACTTTTTATTGAGGAAAGCCAAGTCCCTGCAGAAATTGTTATTAGTTTCTCCAAAAGTCATTCCGCCGGATGTGCCAGGTGTACAAGAAGCAGACTTGTTGTTTCTCAAGGAAGCTTTAGCCAATGGCAAGATAATGTTGAGCAGGTTTGAGGATCCTGCAACACATCCATATCCATATGATTCTGCCTTTATCAACAGCTTATAGTTTCCGTTCACCAATTGAATTCAGAACTGTATGGATGGTAATATCCACATCAGCTTGTCAAGGCATTATCCTCTTGGATGTAGCTTGCTCACAATATATATGAAGATCAATGTTGCCTCCTTCTTTTCTTTTCTTGAATATTACTACTAGAAAAGTATTTAAATTCATGGTATTCCAACACATGCTTGCTTACCTATCCTGATGCCACTTGTGTGATGCATTTGGCATATTATTCATGTTAGTCGAACAAGCTCCATATCATCTTTCACAAATTCAACACCAAAGTGAATTAGTTTGTGTATCTGAAAATAGCGATGATTTTACATGATTTTTGTTATCTTGTTTGTTATGTTGAGGTATCAGATTGCATCAAAGTGGAACAGATAGTTTCTATGTGATAATTTCTTGAAAGTGGCATGATTGAATGTTAAGTGCAATGCTGATAGTGATTGATGATATGTTTGGTTGGATGTACCACATAATACACACATGAATGATTGTGGATGGTATGGTTTAACCAATTTTCTTGTGCCATGTGGTTCACCCCTCCTAGTAGAAAATAACATTAAGTTGGATGGTTTTTATCCTGGATGAGATGGTACGGTTCACAGAACTGAACAAATGGACCACCATACTTCAAACATTTCATATATGAACCAAATCGTACAAGCAACCAAATACAACCTTAATTATCTGCCGGGCTCTCACAATATCCCTGCGCACTAGAGAAGCAACTTAGTATAAAATTTTCTGTTGCAATTTGTCAAGAATTCTGAAAGGTTCGACCTAGGCGCTTAGCTCTCGACTTTATGTCGGGTGTTATGGACCTCCTCTGCAGTAGTGTAGGGGCAGTTTGGGTCACTGACAGGTGGGCCCGGGGCCACCTGTCAGTGACTCAACTGCACTCTGCAGTATTGCAGAGTTGCTTCTAATTTTGGTCCAACCAAGGAACTGGAACAAGAAAGACTGAAAGAGTCATTGGCTTTCACGTATAGCACCTAAAATGTTAAGGTCATGAACTTCTGTTGCTGCGCTGAGGTGCAGCTAATGAGTTTTTTTGTTGAGGAAAGCTAGCTCCTTGTGTAAACTGTTAATAGTTGCTCCCAATGTCACTCCACCAAATTTCCCTGGTGTACAAGCAGACCTTTTGCTTATCAAAGAAGCTTTGGGGCTTATCACTCAGCCAGGTACGTCAAAGAAGCCTGGGAAAAGAGTATTGATCTAGTTTTGTTGTACTCATGAAGTCATGTCTTCCTCTTCTTAACCTGCCACTACCAGGTTTTGGCATTTTGCATGTCTATTGACCTGATGCTTTGGCATAGTGCATGGTTCATGAGCTGGGGAACATAAGCTGTTAATGTGGATGGTTCATGGGTTTGGGTGCTGTTTTCTACTTTCATGTCCTATCTACCTTGTGGTTAGATAGGTGTTGCGAATTGTCAGCCATAGTAGCTGAGCTTTGTAACTGTAAGCATGAAAGTGGGGAGATATATTGTTACCTTTTTTAGTGAACAAAATCAGAGCTTCAGCGGGAGAGAATGCAAAAGCAAAACTTTTATTTGATCCTTTGTTTAGTACTGCATCTGTTCATGCATTCAGGGTGGCAAAACTTATGTCAACGCTGTTAAGTTTCCCCCCTTTCAGTTCCTATGAGATTGGTGTTTTTACTTGCTGGTTCAAATTTTATCATGTTTTCTTGCTGGTGTGGCACCATGCAATGGTATCACAGGCTTATCCTGTGCATCCATGCTAGCAGATTGCATCTGATTATACAAAAAATCATGATCTTGTCTAATCTTTTTTTGTGCTCACATGTTTTAGCTACCTACTTTTTTTTTGGGTGATGCCAAATGTATTGTCTGTTTGCTGAATGTTGAGGAAAAGTTGTCTAACTGTTGTGATGCTCTTGGGGAAAGAGTGCTGAAGTAATATTTTTACTCATGAAGCCATTTCTTCCTCTTGCTAATCCTGCTGCATTCGGGAGCAACTACCTTTATGGTCTACTTTTTTCTGTTGTTTTATGCTTATGTCTGGGGCTGATTTGCATGTTCTGCAAGCAAAGTTCCGTGATCTTTTGTACGTACTGACTGAAAAGTTGTCAGTATGGTTCAACCGAATTCACGAACTTCAGGAATCAGTGAATGTTGACAACAGTTTCATACGTAGAGCAGTAATTCTTCAGCACGATCATGAACAATGCACAAATATAATTATATAAAAACATGATGCGGATACATAGTGGTAGACAGATTACAAGTGCACACAGGTTCGATTTCATTAGAATGTTATTATGATAGATTGATTTTTTTTTTATAGTACCATTATGATCGATTGATACTCCAGTGACCAAATGCTTAGAAGCAACAGAAAGTTTTAGGGAAAAAAAGCAGCAGTAGTAACTTTTTTTGGGGGGGGGGGACAGCAGCAGTAGTAGCTGGGCCTCCTTCAGTGGATGCGTACGGGCCTATCGAAAACCCAACTGAAGCTTACGTACTGGGCCTCCATTTGGGCCGCGCGGTCGTGCGCCAGCTCCTCCATCCTGCGTATCTTGCGCGGCAGCCCGCACACGAAGTCCTGCGCGCGCCGCCCCGCGCCGGACAGGCCAGCGCCGAGCTCCGCCACCTTCCACCTGCGCACGAAGTGCTCCACCATGTCGCCGTAGTCAGCCGCCGTGTACACCCCCGATCTCTGCGCGACCGCCGAGAAGTGGTCGAAGAGGCGCTCGTCGCTGCCGTCGCTCATGAGCTCGCCGGGCATGGTGACCTTGGCGCGCATCACGGCGGCGAGCGCCCGCACCATGCCGTCCGGGTCGTCCTCGAAGGCCCTGGCTGAGGCTCTCGTGTACCCCGCCTCGTGGCGCCTCTCGTCGGCCGCGATGACGCCGCAGATCTTGGCGAGGCAGTCGTCGCCGTGGCGCCTGGCGAGGCCGGCGGTGCGCGCGTGGGAGACGAAGGTGGCGCGCTCCTGGAAGGCGCCGTAGATGAGGCTGTGGTAGGGGCTGGACGGCTGCGGAATGGCGCGCATGCCGCGGCGGAGGAGGTGGTGCACCGTCGTCTCCACCCGCCGCATGTCGACGCGGCCGCACAGGTAGAGGTAGCGGTTGAGGAGGTCGCCGTGGCGGTTCTCCTCGGCGGTCCAGCCGCGCAGCCAGCGCGCCCAGCCGTGCTCGTCGCAGCCGGTGGCGTCGCCGCCGCCGGCCACGCGGTTAGCCATAGACATGTAGGTGGGCAGCCCCTCCTCCGTGACCATGTTGCCGACGAGGCAGACGAGGATGTCGTCGGGCACGGCGGCGGCGCGGGCCTGGAGCTCCGCCACCTGGCTGTGCTGTTCGTCGGCGGAGGCGGCGAAGGAGGGCAGCAGGTCGGCGGGCTGCCAGGCCTCCTCCACGGGGGTGAGCAGCGGCAGCATATGCGCATCCACCCACCCGTCCTCAGCCAGGCGCTCCATCATCTGCTGCTCATCGCAAATGGCAGTCGCGGTGGCCGTCGATGCCCGGGGCCAGCTGAGCCGGCGGATGTGTGGTGATGAGGAAGAAGAGCGTTTCGGGAGCAGCAGCGTCGTCGTGGCCGGCATCTCCTTGGTGCACCTGCTGGTGGTGGTGGTGCTGAAGCGTCGCTTCACCGACAAGGGTGGCGGTGCCAGTGCCATCGTCGTCGTCAGCCCCGGCATGTTCAACTTCGCTATCTGTGCACTGAATTCGTAACGTTTAGCACTTTTGCTTGATCTGGCTGCTGATGGATATGATGGGTATATATGGGAGCTTGGAGGTCTGAATCATCAATACAGATGCATGCACCCACTCCCTATCCTAAATAAAACTATTTTAAATTTAATCGAGTGTGCGAGAATTTCATCAATGTTAATAACATAATAAAATAGATGTACTATAAAAATATATTTAGTGATGAATATATAGTGATACTCTTATTTGGTGTCCTCTTACATATAAACTTGGTCGGACTTAAAAAAAATACCGTAGGATGGAATTAAGTTATTTTTAGGAAGGTAGGAGTTTCAGTAAATTAATAGCAAAACCATACTTCTTTTATTTTAAGAACATCTGTGAATCAAAATTGTGAGACAAACATGACCGTGCATGGTGAAAGTTTAAAGGACATATATATTTTTGCCTACCAAAGCCGAGACCCGACAGGACACGGGTGCTCTATAGATGCACACTGTACTAAGCCAAGAACAATGACAGATGGGCGCATCCACTATTTGCATGTATCATCGCCACGTGAAGGTTGCTAGGGCTAGGAGAGGAGAGGAGGCATGTGCCATATGCGTCGATCTGTCTAGCATTGAAACCAGGATCGTGCAAGGATAATTAATTTTGGTGTGCCGGTGAAATCAATACAAACAAATGCAGCTAGAAGTACCATTTCTGCATTTTACTACCTCCCCCGTCCAATTTTATTAGGCACAGTATGACCTGACACGACTATCCATTTAATTTATCATATATTATATCTCTTATGGTTATAAATTGTAATTATTGTAAAGTGTATTTAATTACGAATCCAACTATATAAAATTTACATCATAAAATAAAAAATAGTAATTAAATTAGCGGTCAAATATTGCAAAATTTAAATGTTGATGTGCGTACGCGTCTTATAAAATGGATGAGGGAGTATGAACCTAAATAGTATAGATTCATGTCTAGATATATTTTAAAACAAAATTTATTTTAAAACGAAGAGAGATCATACCAGTGGTACTGCAACGGAACACATTCACATCATTACGAGTTGGCAGTTGGCACACATTCACATCGATACGTTATCGGTAGTTGGGCTAGCATATGGCACCATGCTGCATGCAGCAGTGATACGTAATGGAGCTACAGGACTAAGCTTGTAAATGGGCGCAGGCCTACCTGCCTTCCTGCAAGGCCCGCCTGCATTAATTGGCCTCTTGGACGCCTGCAGGGGCCTTTATTTCCGAAGCAGGATTTAGCAGGTGAGCCCGCGAGGCCCGGTGGGCTTAGCAGGTCGGCCTGCCGAGGCCTGCCGTGCCTGCTAAACCCGCAAGGACTGCCGACTCCTCTCGTGTGCCGTCCCTCCCTCCGCAGCGCCGGCGGCCGAGCGGCGAGCGCCACCCCCGCCGCCCGTCTCGACGCCATCCCCCGCCGCCCGCCCTACCCTCAGATCTGTACTGCTTCTTGAATTCTTGTGCTATCGGGACCTCACCGGCGACCCCTACCTCGAGCTTCACGAGCCGGCCGGCGGTCCTCCACTCCTCCGTCCAGGCGCCGGAGGGGCGGGGTCTCCGAGCGGTCTCCTCGACCTGCTCCTCCACCGCATCCATCACTCCCGCGCCCAAGCCACCTTCGTCCGCCGCCGGTGACGCGGACGGTGAGTCCACCTCTCTCTACTACACCGCTCGTGCTCCATCTCTCCACCGGTTTATTCGATTTCGATCCTCATCGTGGCCGGGATTCCTGATTTTTTCAGCCCTTGAGGAGGAGCGCAGTGTGGTCAAATCCCCCATCTCCACCGTTTACGTGAGGCGCGGGACTGCTGCTGAGACTCAAGGGAGGAGGAGGAACCCCACCACCACCAAGAACAACGGCAAGGAGCCCGTTGCTGCTGCTGGAACGTCGAGTTGCCCTCCTCTTGGAAGAGCCACGAGGAAGAACAGCAGGTGAAATCAATCGCTTAACCTACTGGGTTATTGTGCTAATACTGTTGCATTATTGTGCTATCCATGTGCCATGATGTTGGTTGTGAAATATTTTCCACATTGCTATTTTCCTCCCTGAATGAATCTAACTATCTGTGCAGGTAAGGCTCGCTCACCAAGTCCTGCAGAGAGTTGTAACCTGATATCCAGCATCAAGAGGCTTGCCGAGTTGGCCAAAATCCGTAAGCGCAGCACCTCTCCCCCTCTCCTCCCTCTGTATGAAATTCTGCTGAATTTAAACACCCCTAGTATTAACTATTAAACCTGCATATAGAAAGTCTTTTCCTATGTACCACATACCATGTCATCCCTGTATGTGTGCAAAATCATAAAGTATGGCTTGTGCTCAAGTTCTTCAAACTCTGTGCTTGCTGGACAGATCATGCTATAATGTATGATAGGTAACGAATCTGTAAGCTGTAATGTATGATAGTCTGTAATTTTGTTTTTAGCAATTCGATCCTGTGACCCCAGGGACCTGAAAAAGGATTTCCAGTCAAAGCAAACCACGCAAATTGAGATCTCAAATATGGAGTGACATGGTTCCAATTTACCAAAGAGGGAGAGTTGTCCGAGCACAATGTAAGCACTGCAATGAGGTATTCTCTGCTGCCCGCAACTCCGGAAATAGTCACATGCGTAGGCATCTGAATTTATGCGAACCAAGATTGAAAATGCATGCCATGGTTGAGAAATTACAATCTTCAGTACTATCATCAGATACTGCTGTTCTGACAAATTGGAAGTTTGATAAGACAGTCACTAGATGTGAATTAGTTAGGCTTGTTGTTCTCCATGAACTCCCTTTTTCGTTTGTAGAATATGACGGATTTCGTAGCTACTCTCTTAGTTTAAATCCATTAGCTGAATCAGTTTCGAGGAACACAATAAAATCAAATTGTGTGGAAGCTTTTAAGAATCAAAGAAGATCAATACGGGATATGTTAATGGGATTGAACTGTAGAGTATCATTAACTACTGATTTGTGGACTGCACATCAAAATACTGGCTATATGGTAATTACATGCCATTATCTTGATGAAGATTGGACAGTTCAAAAGAGAATTATTAGATTTTGTGTGGTTAAGACACCGCATGATGGCTTTAATCTCTATACTGAAATGCTAAAGACCATTCGCTATTATAATATTGAAGACAAGCTCTTTAGTATTACTTTGGATAATGCTGGTGCGAATAAAACAATGATGGATCTCTTAAGAGGAAGTCTGCTAAAAAAGTCAATGTTGCCTTGTGATGGTGATCTGTTTCATGTACGATGTGCTGCCCATGTTCTTAACCTGATAGTAAAAGATGGACTGCAATCAATTGAAGGTGTGATCAGTGATATAAGAGAATCAGTCAAGTACGTCAAGGGTTCTCAATCGAGAAAGGAAAAATTGGAGAGATAATTGGAGAGCTACCCATAGATTGCAAGAGTCGCCCTTCGCTTGATGTTCCAACTCGATGGAACTCGACATGTGACATGTTGGAGTCATCTTTCCCATTTAAAGATGCTTTTCATGAGCTGGGAAAGCAGGACCCAAACTACAAGCACTCTCCCACACCTGAAGACTGGGAAAGAGCTACTGCTGTTTGCAAGCTGCTGACAGTATTTAAGACAGCAACTGAAGTTGTTTCTGGTACAAGGTACCCCACAGCCAACCTTTATTTTCATGAAATTTGGAATGTGAGACAAGTGTTGGAATCAGATACATCTAGAAGAAATCCAATCATTGCATCTATGGTTTCAGACATGAAGGCAAAGTTTGATAAGTACTGGAAAATATCATACTTGTCTAACTGCATACCAGTTATATTTGACCCTCGATTCAAATTCAAATTTGTGGAGTTTCTCTTGAAGCAAGCCTTTTGTGGCACAGCTACTGTCCATATTAATAAAGTAGATGAAGCAATCAGGAGTCTATTCAATGGTTACTCATCTGAAATTGGGGGTGACAAATCAAATTCAGCTGAAGCAGATGACAGTGCAACTTCAATAAAAGGTTGCTCCTCATGGTCAGATTGGAGTAGCCACGTAAGCGCTCAAAGCAATCAAAGAACAGGAGATCTTGACTGTTATCTCCGTGATGACTTATTCCCTTGCAATGATGGTGGATTTGATATCTTGTATTGGTGGAAGATGCATGCTACGAAGTATCCTATCCTGTCACGTATGGCTCGTGATGTGTTAGCTGCCCCTGCATCTACAGTGGCGTCCGAGTCCGCATTCAGCACAAGTGGGCGGATCATCAATGACCACAGAACTAGGCTATCATGTAGCACAGTTGAAGCTCTGATTTGCTTCCAGGACTGGCTCAGGGAGGCAGGTAATATTTTCCTACTCTTTTTTGCATTGGTTATTTATTTGGCTCATACAAACGCATACTGATTTTTCAATTCTGCAGGTACATCCTACTTAGACATCATAAAGATCAACAGCTTGAGTGGCAACGCTGAAGTTGGAGAATTTAGAGATGCATGATCATTAGAAAGGCAAGGTCAGTCCCTAATTTGCATCTGCATTCTTTTATTGGTTGACCTACTGCTCATCATACTTCTGCTGTACCTTTCTTCAGTACTAGTAGAGCTTAGGTACTGTATGTACTACTGGTCAGTTTAGCAGGTCTTGTTTAGCAGAAAATGTGCTGCGTGCATCTGCAGAAAATGTGGACGAACTGTTGCACTTGTTCTTATTATATATGGTCAATGTTGAAAATTTCAAATAGGCATGTGTGATTTCAGTGTGAAACTTGCTGGTGCTGCAGCAGACTGGAACCAGTTTGTCATTGCTTGAAATTAGTTTTCTTTTGGGAAAAAAGTGTAATATGCTTCGCATCTCATTGGGGAGCAAATAACAGTGAATAATAATGTTTCCCGGTCGATTGATCCCTTATCTCCTAGTGCTACGCTACGACTTGTGCTGGATATAGAGGAGGATGGTGCTGGGAAACTCCAAGTTTCTGAATCACCCTCTTAACAAAATCTTTACAATTGTTACTGCAATGCAAGTGCTTAAAGTTCTGCAATGATGCTCTAGTCAGTCAGGTCCACTTTTCTGAACATGTTTCCGTCTTCCGGAGTTTCACTAGATGCCTGAAATACTTCATGGTGAAAGTAGCGACTTTGCTAAACTATCTTGCTTTAATTTCAGGATATGTGCAAGAATGGTTTAGATCAATGGTGACCGATGACGCTTTGCTAGCTGCATTGGTAGAAACTATCTTCTCTAAAGGGATGGCGCTTTTGTTTCAAGTTTGAGCACTTTTGATGTGTATGTGTGTGCTTGAAAGAACGAAAGGTCCATGCAGCTCCTATGATAAATTGTATTCAGATTAAGCGTGCTTGCTTCCATCCATCGAGACACTCTGTTCAGGACTTATGTCTAATGGTATTGTGTGTTTATGGACTACTTTTTGCTTTGCTGATTCCTGCGTTGTTTTGTTAGTTCAGTCCAGAAAAGATTTGTTTTCTATTGGAACCTAGTAGTATATATTGTCCTGCACTAGATGTACAGATGCAAAGGTCCAGTTATATGTGTAGATCAAATTGCAGCCATGTGTTAATAAAAGAGGAACTGTGCAGATGGGCATTGCAGGAGCACCTGCATGCCTTCGCAGGCACCTGCAGAGTCCGCAAGACCTGCTAGGTAGCTCCTGCAGCACCCAGCAGGAGGTGGCAGGAAGCTGCAGCGGAGCTCGCAGGCTCCTGCAGGACAAGCTAATTTATGTGGCAGGCGCTTGCGGCTGTCCGGCGGGTGTCTGCAGACACGCCTGCTTACTTGCTTATACAGGACTGTGCATCACCAAACCAATCAAGCCCTATGTCTTTCAGGTGGACACAGTAACTCAGCCAAACAGGCCCGCAGGCAACCATCCAAATTCATATAATGAGGTAATGATTCAATGCCTCTTTGCTGTAATTTTGTTGATGTAGGCTGTAGGGATTAAAGATTCATGGGCAAGAGAGTTTATTGTTGATGCATTATGTTTATAGGGATTAAAGATTCATGGGCAAGCTGTGGGGTGCGGTAGGTTAAGGTAGTAGAGCTTGAGTTTATGACCTCTGCCCAGCAAAAGGTGACGTACTGACACACAAAGACATTGTGAGTTTATGGCTGTTTTCGCCACTTCGGTAGTGGCCTAGTGGGAAATGGTGTCCTACTAACTTTTACCAACTAATGAAGTGATCATGTTGCTTACCCACCAAAAAATTTGTGGAAAAGGAGCAGTAGTTGACAAAGACCCACACTGCAGCTTTACAAAAGTGACAGTTCATAATTCTTCGTCAAAAGAAGGATTGAAACACCGGTACTGAGGTTTGAAAGAATCAGGCAAATTCACACACAGCTCCTCTCCGCCACACAATTCTTATCACACATTTAATGATTTATATGTCAATGAAGAAACAGCTGCCTTGGTTCCTTTGAAGGTGGTTGTAGTATTGCCCCTCGACATGGCCATAAAACACTGAGGTTTGAAAGATTTAGGCAAATTCACACACAGATCTTCTCTGCCACACAATGCTTTCACACATTTATGATAATGAAAGAGCTACCTTGACTAGTCCTTGGAAGGTGATTGTACATTGCCCCTTGACATGTCCATAAGTACACCTAGACTAACACCTTGCTCATCTTCGTGAAGAGATGCATATGGATTGGGCCTCTTGTTGCTCCACTTTGTTCTTGCTCTGTTGTCTTCTAGGGTTCCAATACCACATCACAGGTGCCAGCCACCAAAGATGGAGCAGCTACAACTTCACAGAGGAGCAGGAGCGCTCTCTTGCCTCCTTCAAATCTCTTGTGTCAGCTGATCCAGTTGGGGCACTGGCATCATGGAACTCGTCCATTGATCTCTGCAGTTGGCAAGGGGTCAGGTGCAGCCGCTGGCGCCCCAGGCGAGTCGTCGCACTGGAAATGAGGTCTTGCCAGCTGGTAGGGCGCCTATCACCAGCACTGGCGAACCTATCATTCCTTAGGAGGCTTGACCTCAGCAATAATCAGTTCCATGGGGTTATACCTCCAGAGCTCAGCTACCTGCGAGAACTGCAAGTATTGAACCTCAGCCTGAATTCTCTTCAAGGAACCATTCCACCTGCCTTTGGAGGATGCACGGGGCTAAGGGTGTTTAATGTCGCGACAAACTTTCTCTATGGTGAGATCCCACCTGAGATTGGATCCTTGAAGAACCTTGCCCAACTTAACCTCGGTGATAATGGCCTGTCTGGGAGAATTCCCCATTCAATATCAAATCTGTCAGCTATGATGTTCTTAAGGTTCAGCAGAAACTCTTTGTCAGGTACAATCCCATCTTTTCTTGGAAATCTGTCAAGCCTACAGTATATTGTTTTGCCATACAATTCACTGCGCGGAGGCGTGCCTTCCTCGTTGGGGCACCTCTTTAGGCTCTCATTTCTCGCTCTAGGGAACAATAGGCTATCAGGGACTGTCCCTTCCACCATCTGGAACATCAGCTCCCTGGTACATGTAGGTTTGGAACAAAACTACAATTTATCTGGGAGGATACCTCAAAACATTGGATACAACATTCCTCGATTAGAGCAACTGGCCTTGTTTTTCAATCAGTTCCATGGCCCTATCCCTGCTTCGCTAGGTAATGCTTCTAATTTGAATGATATTGACCTTTACAATAATCAATTTAGTGGTGTCATTCCTCCAGAGATTGGAAGCTTACAAAAACTGAAGAGGTTAGTCATTTTCGGTAATATGTTGGAAGTTCATAAATATGAACATTGGAAATTCATGACATCACTAAGTAACTGTACCAGTCTATATCATTTGCTTATAGGTGATAATAGAATAAGCTTGCCACTTCCAGCTTCCATTGCCAATTTATCTACTTCTCTTCTTACTTTGTATCTCGGTGATAATGAAATTTCTGGAAATATACCTCCTGGTATAGGAAACCTCATCAATCTACAAAATCTGAATGTGCCAAACTGCAAACTCACAGGGATACTTCCCTCTTCTTTGGGTAAGCTTGAAAATATAGTAACTTTGGACATGTCAAATAACCATATCAGTGGACAACTCCCACCGAGTCTTGGGAATCTTACACGAGCACTCAATGTTTATCTTGATTCAAATGCTTTCAATGGAAGCATACCCAATGCCCTAGGAAAAATGAAATCTTTGCAAGACCTGAATCTCTCTCATAACCAATTCGTTGGTACAATTCCTTTAGAGGTGGTTAGTGTAGCCGCATTGTCAATTAGTCTTGACCTTTCTCACAACCTATTGGAAGGATCGATACCACTTGAGGTTGGTGGTTTAATAAATCTGGCTGAGCTCCATGCTGAATCGAATAAGTTGTCTGGAGAAGTTCCAGAAAGCTTTGGTAACTGCCAACTTCTTCAATATCTCTATCTGCAGAGCAATGCTTTGCAAGGTAGCATTCCCTTGTCCTTCAGTAGCTTAAAGGGTTTGAAAACTTTTGATCTCTCCAACAACAACTTGTCAGGTCAAATACCTCTCTTCTTGGAGGACTTTCGTGATCTTAGTTATCTGAATCTCTCGTACAATAATTTTGTTGGCCCAATGCCAACTTCTGGGGTATTCTCAAATGCTTCCGCTGTGGCAATTCAAGGCAATAAGGGAGTCTGTGGTGGCATTGTTGAACTAAAATTGCCACATTGCCCTTCCTCTGAAGCCCTTAACAACAGAAAACACAAAATTCTAGTGATTGTGGTGGCTGTTCCTCTTGCTATTGCAGCTTTGAGCCTTGCATGCTATATGCTTCTATTTATTGTTCAGCGGCACAAGGACAAATCAACCAGAAATTCGACTACACCATCTATAGCAGGTCATGCAACAATATCTTATTCAGAGTTGACAAGAGCAACAGATAATTTCGCCGCAACCAACTTGATCGGGGTTGGAAGCTTTGGGTCAGTGTACAAAGGAAAGCTAGATGATGGTGACACAGATTATGCTGCTATAAAGGTCCTCAATGTACAAATGCGAGGAGCAGTGAGAAGCTTTGCAACAGAGTGTCAGGCGATGAGGAATTTGCGCCATCGAAATCTTACAAAGATAATTACGGTCTGCTCAAGTATTGACCAAAAAGGAGATGAGTTCAAAGCCATTGTTTTTGAATATATGCCTAATGGTAGCTTGCATGATTGGATATATCCAAACCGATCCTCCAACGAGGCAGTCCCCAAATGCTTAGATCTTCTCCAAAGAGTTAATATTGCAACTGATATGGCATTGGCAATCGATTATCTTCATCACCATGGTACTGTGCCCATTATACACTGTGACATTAAACCAAGTAACATTCTATTGGATGCAGACGTCGTTGCACACGTTACAGACTTTGGTATTGCAAGAATTCTCGCAGAAGAAAACTCAACTCATCTGCTCAGGGGTCAGCCAGTTCTAGTAGATACAGAGGGACCATAGGATATATTGCCCCTGGTAATTCCACTTTCTTATTCGTTCACTCAAGTTTATCTAGTGGAAATTCGATACTTCTCCTTCCATAAAAAAAATTATCTTAGACATGTCATGATTTATACAGAGTAGGGTACAACATGTTATATTGATAATGATTAATCACTGATAAATTATATCCATGACGTCAACCTGCATTCTTTTCTGAATATACTTGTCGCGAAATTTCAGTTGTTTACAAACTTTACGTTTGCCATTTATCTAATTATCTCACACCATAAGTGATATGCTAATGCTTTGAATTTTGGAAATATGCTAATGCTTTGAATTTGGATGTTCCATTCATATCATCTTTTTATCAATAGAATACGCCACGGGAAATCAAGTCACTACACAAGGAGATATCTACAGTTATGGGATACTTCTACTGGAGATTTTCACAGCAAGGCAGCCAACAAGTAGCATGTTTAACAATGGCTTGAACCTTCGCAAGTATGTCAAGTTGGCCCTACCTGACAGAGTGCTAGAGGTAGTGGACCCACTCTTGGTGGATGAACTTGAAGGACCTGAAGCTGAAGGTATCATCCAAACAAGGAAAACTGGATGTGCGATTGCAATGCTCAGCCTTGGCTTGCAGTGCGCTGAAGAGGTAGCATTTAATCGTCCGCCAACAAAAGATATCATCAGTGAATTGCAAGGCATCCAGCAGTTACTTGCGGGACAATGATGCAATGCCATTAGAAAGATTTTCACTGGTGCCATGAGCAATGTAATGCAGACGGAATATTATTTCTTGTGCACTTGTGCTTTAATTAGGTCCATATCTATCTGGGGCTAATTTTTTTATTTGGCACTACGAATTTATCCAATCCATGATGCGCCGTCAAGTTCAGAGATACGGAGTAGTATTTGCGTGCATGGGTGGGGTGGTACCGCTGAATTCAAACCTTAACTGGATAAGGCCGGACGACAAAGCCCAGAATATTTGGGTTTTTTTTGTCCCGGCCCGGTAGCCCAAAGTGAGTCACGTGCCGGCGGCGACGCGGCGCGGCAAGCCTCCTGCGGCGGCGATGCACTTCCATGGCGGATCAAGGAGGCAGCGGGCGGATGAAGATGCGGTGCAACCGGATGCAAGCTCGCTGAGAGCCGGGACGGAGACTATGGCGGGGAAGGGTTCTGCAATGGCGCCGCCGCTGCTCGCCGCTTCGTGCTCGAAGAAGCGGCGGGCCGGCGGGTTGGTTGGGGAAGGCCAAGCCAAGCCAAGGCGGCGGCGGCGTCGGCTGAGGAGGACCGCATCTCCGCGCTGCCCGAGGATCTGCGGCTGCGCATCCTGGCCCTGCTCCCTCTCAACTCCGCCATCCGCACGGGCGCGCTCTCCTCGCCGTGGCGGGCGCTCTGGGCGCGCCGCTGGCCCGCGCCGCCGCCGCCCTCACTCGACCTTCACCACCGCCCCACCGACGACCCGGACCTGCTGCTCGAGTCGCTCGAGCGCCGCGGCCGGCGACGCCTCGACCGCTTCGCCCTCACCCTCCACTTCGGCGATTACAGGTCCCGCAAGCCCCACCGCTATATCGACAGCACGGACATCAACCGCTGCCTCGGCTACGCCGCCGCCTGCGACGTCGAGGACCTTCACATCGACATGGCGGACCCTTTCTATGCTGCAGGCTGAGCTTTCCATCGGGGTTTACCCACCTCGGCTCCTCCCTCATCTCCGGCGCCTTCCCGGCGCTCGAGATTATCCACCTCCGCTCCGCCCGCTCGGTTGACTTCGACCGCCGTCTCTCGGCGAGCCCCCGGCTTCGAAAACTTTGACTTGCGCTACTGCGAGTCCATCGATTATCACGGCGCCATCGATCTCTGGCACGCGCGGGATCACCTGTGGAGCCTCACCATCGCGGAGTGCAATAGCATCACCGACATCCAAGCCGGCAGGGCCTCCGGCCTCCGCTCCTTCCGCCTCAGCAGTGCCTTTACTCCCCAGTCCCGGGATATTTAACTTTTTTACCATTATCATAACCACTTTTTGTTTATCTTGCCAAATATTTATACACCAGTGTTGTTATGAAAGTCATATTTTTTACCACTTTTGCTCACGTGGTGCGCCAGCGCGACCGTGCAGCTAAGATCTGAGTCAGCGAACAGTGTGAAATGTCTCTAATGCCCTTTGTCCTCTTCCTACTCATTCTCTCTCCTGTCACTTGCACGTGGGTCCCGCGTGTAAGTTATCTTCAATCTCCAGCCTCAACTTTGCCCGCCATCTCTGCCAAAGCCGACGAGTCCCGAAGCGGAGGTGGTGGCCGGCCGGCTGGCCTCCGACGAGCACCGGCCCCAGGAGGAGGGCGGCGGCCGCGGATCTCGGTGACGACCGACCCTCAACCGCCAGCCCCGCGGCCCCCTCGCGCACAGCCACCGCGGCACCTCCCCGGTCAACCGGTTCGTCAAGAGGTCCACCTCCCGGTGAAGTTGTTCTGCCGGCCGCGGCGTCTAGTTTTTTTTTCCAATACAAAATTGACAAGAGCACAATCCCAAGTTCGCAACCTGCAAATTGATACCACGTCCCTAATCCTAGCACAAATTCTATCGAGAGCAAAGCACCAAATCAAATCCAGTAAGTCACTTGTGGCCAGACCGGGATGGGGCCCTACAGGACGTAGAGGTGGACGAGGCTAGCAAAACTCCCGAGCTCGGGTGGGATGCCGCCATCCCCACACAGGACGACGCCTCGATGCGCTCCCCTTCCTCTCCAAGCTCCTCACCGTCGGCCCCGTGCAGGGAGGGAGAGAGGAGAGGGGGAGCTCCGTCGGACTCACCGAGCTTCGCCAGTGGCCGCCGGTCTGCCATGGGGGGAGCTCCGTCAGGCTCATCAGCTCCGGTGGCCAGCCCGAGGAAGAAGAAGGGCAGGGGCACACGAGGTCTTTTTTGCACGCTCGCTTGACCTTCGTCCACCGTGGAAGTCTCACGTGGCGTGCCAACGCAGCAAAAGTGGTAAAATTGTATCCAAATCGCAACATTGAGGGCAAAGATATAATGGTAAAAATTTAAATATCCCCCAGTCCCCCCACCTACGACATCCCGTCCACTGACCTTTACATCTGCCTACGGGGGCATAACTATAATCCTATCAAACAATGGATTAAGGAGCTTCCCCACCTCATTAACCTTACGGTCCTCACCATCTGCAGCATCGCCCTCCGGGTTTGTCGTCCACTATGATGTCTCCTTCAATTTCCACAATCCTTTCAATTGGCTTTGGTCGGTTTTCGTTTCTGTTGAGAGAAAAGTGAATGGAATGAAATGGAATGGGGGCAAATAAATTGATTGATTGATGAGGGGGTGGACCCCTGAATATATACACAGGGAAAGGGTGTGTAGGCACCCCTTCGGGATGACCTTTCGACAAGATGGTTGTAACTTCCTAATTACATCACTAATGATTCCCCTAATTACATAGTTACGCTAATTGATCACTAATCAATATTTCATAACACTCTCCCTTGATCAATTGCTTCTTGGGATCTTGATGTAATTCTTCTTCAATCATCTTTGAATATTGTCTTGTAAAACTCCTCCAAAAACCCTATGGGAAAAATCTTGAGGAGAAACCAATCTGTGTGTCTATGCCATTAAAACTCCTTTAAACCCAGTGGGAAAATATAAGGAGAAAATGATATGGCATTATAGATTATTGTCTCATTGATGACTTACATGAGAAAACCTTGAAAAGGGAAAACTCATAAATACGTTTAGAGATCAATAATGTTATGATCTGAGGATCATATTTGAATAACCTTCTCCAAAACCCAGTGGGAAAATATGAGAAGAGATTCTATATCTTCATAAAAACTCTTGTAGAGAAAATAGAAGATATGACATAGAATATGTCTTGAATACCACCATTAAAACCTTAGTGGAAAAACTAGGTGATATGCGATATGTTCTTGTATTGATATTGCCTCATCAAAACCTTTTATGAGAAACCTTGTAAGGAAAACTCATATAAGAAAAAGAGTACAATATTTATAATCAGATGATTATGTGTAGGTTATATCAAAGGAATGTCTCCCCCCTGATTCTTGCAAATCTTTGAGTTGTCTCATACCTATTCCAAAAACATATTTCTAGAATAATATTGTTGGTAAGGACTTTGTGAATAAATCTGTAAGATTATCACATGATTTGGTATGAAGATTTCTGTCTCACCTTTCTTTTGTAATTGATGAGGATATCTCCTCTTGAACCTTGCAAAATTTTAAGCTGTCACTCACCACTTACCATGAATACCATTCTATGATGTAGCGGTGGATAAGCACATCAGTGAGTGTGTTTTGCAAGATATTTATTCTCTCATTGTGTAAAAATGTGGATAAACATTTTGATCAATACAAGATGCATTATCATTTATGGATAATGTAGTGATTATATGGAATCACATTTTATTATCCATTGGAGTCAAGCATGAAACTTTATTATTTATATCAGTCTATGATCTGGCAATATACATGAGGATCAGTTAGCCAGTATCTTGATATCCTACTTGGTCAAGTCTCGAAATATTAATCAAGACTTTTAGTACCATTTGATATCTATGGATATCATTTTTCACTCCCACCAGCATGGTATTGTTGGAGTTGAATTATAGCAAGGTATCTACAACTGCAATATTAAGCATGTTGTAATATGTATGATACACAAGCACTTTGTTGGAACTAAATTCATCATCCCAGGGTCTAAATGGATATTGATCTATCTTTAGGGATAAAATGACCATAAGTGTTGATGGATATGTTTGTCCAATATTATTTGAATATTAGTACACATTATCAATCTAATGTTGATAAACTGATATATATGCACAAGTTGTAAACTTAAAAATAGTTTGGTTTTACCAAAATTTCCATCTCAAATTCCACCATAAAATGATTGCTTGTTTGTTTATATGTGTTAAAGAATGATGATGGAAAAACCAAGTTGGATTTGTTTATGAACACATATGCAATCATAGTGATTGGAGTAATCCTTCTATGGAAGATACTCGCTTAGTCAGTTGTACTACAATCAACTTAACTGTTTCAAGTCATGGAGTGACTTGAGCACTACACAATATATGTTGCGATTTTATTTGGATTTAGAATATAGAATAAGTCGAAGACTTGTATATCCAAATCTATGAAAGTTATTTGATCTGCCAATGGTTAAATATAGGAACATAATTTTCACATATACCACAAGGGTGTGTTGCTCGGCCTCTGCGTGAAACCATTGCTACAATCTCTCATTATTTCACCACCTTGCTTTCATAAAGAATGCATTTGTGAGAAGATGGTATTACTGTGGTAAATACCTCTTACTAGTGAATGAGAGAAATTCTCCATAATTGCCACCTTTTTATTTGACCCAATTTGAGTGTTGATACACTCTGCCTAGGACTTTTGGTCTGGATCCAGTTTAAAGTGTATAACAATTTTGAGGAGTATTTGTCGACATTTTGTAGTCTTTGTATGATTGATTCAATAGAACCAATATAGCATGTGAAATATTAATACTTTAGAACTCTTATCTCATTTCCCAAGATGATAGAGTTAGGATGTTCCAATGATGCCTCAGTGCCAAAATTTATGTGCACATGTACTGGGCTTTTGAATGTTAAACATTCATAGGCTTTGGATTTTCAATTATCCATAAAGTGTCAAACAACATGCATGATGTTGATTTTGCATTTACTATACTGGAGGATGTCTCCCCCTGTTTCCACGGATGCTTAATAACAAGTTATATCCCTAGTGACCATACTTCTCCCCCTCTAATTTTAATTTGGGAGTTGAGTGATCTTGTTAGATTTCCACTCTTTTCTGGCACATTAAATTGCAGGGATTGAATTAGATGACACTTTTGATAAGTAAATGCATTTGGCAAAATATTTGTAATATGTTACAAATATATAAGATGTTCTGAACGGATAGTTCAGATATTCTTTTGTATATACGTGAATGTGAGGATTGAATGTGATGTATAACATTCATTTTGTATTCCTGGCATTCTATATGTGGTATTAATCTCACCCTAATGACTGGAATTATCCTCAAAGTGTGATCAACATACGGGCTTTTGTGTAAATCCCCATATAGAGACCTACGGTATTATATGAATGACGGATAATACCTTTTATGTAGGTCTCTAATGCCCATGATGTATGTTGTGAGGTGGTGATATCGGTATGTGCAAAACATAACCGACACGCAGATGGGAAATGTTTGGCTGTGGCCAAGCTTTCACGTACTAACTGCAACAGAGGGAATGATTGCAACTTGATGAATGTAAAATATGTGGTGTGTAAATCTACATATTACCAACTTGATGTTGATAGGTTGAATTCTATTGTGATGGTCATGCAAATGTGTTATCTCGATAAGAGATTCAGTTAAGCCATAATTGGTATGGACATATGGTACTTAGTGATATAGTTCCCAAAACCAAATAATTCCATGTGAATGGATTTATTCCTGTGTCCAGGAAAATTTTGCTCAAAGTTGAAAACTAGAGCAATTAATTTGGTAATTTGTGATGCCTTATGATCAGTAAGGAACACATGTTGAACTATTTGTAAATACATTTATGAGCACTTGAGTGTGCTTAGATAATCCATAAATGGCTGAATATGCCAACTGATCTTGAATGCATTCAAGAAATTGTGTGGCTCATTGTTTTATAATTTTAAGGTAAGAGGGCCTTAAAATTAATTCTCATATGACACACGTGGTGCACAAAAATCTGAGGATTGAGAATGTATGCTATGACCAATAGAATTGATAATAATTTTTCTTATCATCCATGAGTTAAGGCTATGATGTCAATTCTTGATATAATCAAGATTGAAAAATTATTTGACACGCAACATGTCATACGGGAATTATGTATGTAAATATAATATGTCCCAGATGATATGAAAGGAATTGTGTGAATATTAAATTTTCTTGTCCATTTTACCAAGTTGAGTGCTGATTTTTTCACCATTATTCTTGGTAATGGGTTTCAACTCTGCCTATGTGACTGGAAGACTAGCTCTCAGCCTAGTCGTCTCAACATAGCAGGTCCCAATCCCTGGTAAAGGAGGAGGGCGGGTGATAGGTGTGGTGAACCATTCTTGTACTTAGCCGATCTATGGAGATGAAACCTATGAGAAATTCGTTGGGGTGTAACCCACCTAGCGACGTGCCATATCGGAACCCGGGTATGGTGTTAAATGAGCAAGGGTCGGGTCGTCTCCCCCTTGGTGACGTGCCGTGTCGTGGTCTGGGCACGGTGTCAAGTGAGCAAGGACCGGGTCGTCACTTCCTTAGTGGCGCGCTACATCGGCGCCCGGGTGTAGTGAAAAATGAGCAAGGGTCTTTGCACTTCCCTCGGCGGGTGCGAAGGGCAAGGAAGCTAGTCGAGCCAACTAGGTTTCGTGTAGGTAGTTGGAACGTAGGGTCCCTAACGGGTAAGCTACGAGAGCTAGTCGATGTAGCAATTAGGAGGCGTGTAAATATTCTATGCATCCAGGAGACTAAATGGAAGGGTCAGAAGGCGAAGGAGGTGGAGGATACTGGCTTTAAGCTTTGGTACACAGGGGCAACATCGGGCAAGAATGGTGTAGGCATCTTGATCGACAAAAGCCTTAAGGGTGGAGTCGTAGATGTTAAGAGGCAAGGCGATCGGATTATCCTTGTTCGGTTGGTAGTTGGGGATTTGGCTTTGAATGTGATCAGTGCCTATGCCCCTCAGGTAGGTCTTAGTGAGAGCACCAAGATGCAGTTTTGGGAAGATTTGGATAGCATGGTTAATACCGTGCCGATCAATGAGAAACTCATCATTGGAGGAGACCTCAATGGCCATGTGGGAGCGACGAATGTAGGGTTTGAGCGAGTGCATGGGGGGTTTGGGTATGGTGGTAGGAATCAAGAGGGAGAGGATGTTTTGAACTTCGTGGTGGCCTACGACCTCTTGATAGCAAATACCGTCTTTAGAAAGAGGGAATCCCTTCTAGTGACCTTTCAGAGTGGTCACCACTCGAGCCAGATCCACTTTATTCTTGCAAGGAGGGGAGATAGAAGTGCTTGCTTAGATTGTAAGGTGTTTCCTGGGGAGTGTGTTGTTTCTCAACACAAGCTTGTGGTGGCAGATTTGCGCTTTCAGGTACGTGTTCACAGGAACAAACGTGCCAAGGTCGCGAGAACAAAGTGGTGGAAGCTTAGAGGGGAAGCGGCACAAATGTTTAAGGACATGATGCTAGGAGAGGGACCATGGGAGGTAGGAGAAGATGCAGATGACATGTGGCTAAAGATGGCAACATGTGTTCGGAAGGTGGCTGCAGAAGTGCTTGGCGTGAGTAAGGGAGGCAAACAAGAAGCGAAAGACACCTGGTGGTGGAATGATGAGGTGCAAAGAGCTATTAAGGAGAAGAAGGAGTGTTTCAAGCGCCTCCACCTTGACAAGAGTGCAGCCAACATCGAGAGCTATAAAACAGCGAAGAGGGCTGCAAAGTGAGCTGTGAGTGTAGCCAAGGGCCAGGCGTATGAGGACCTTTATCAGCGGCTAGGCATGAAGGAAGGGGAGAAGGACATTTATCGGTTGGCTAGGACCCGAGAGAGGAAGACAAGGGACATAAACCAAATCAAGTGCATCAAAGATGGGACAGATCGCCTTCTGGTGAAGGATGAAGAGATCAAGGATAGATGGCGAGAGTACTTCGATAAGTTGTTTAATGGGGAGGATGAGAGTCCTGTCGTGGAGTTGAACGACTCATTTGACGATACCAACAGACGTTTTGCGAGGAGAATTCAGGAGGCAGAGATTGAGGAGACTTTGAAGAGAATGAAGAGGGGTAAAGCGATGGGTCCAGATGGTATCCCCATTGAGGTGTGGAGATGTCTTGGTGCTAGAGCAGTAGTTTAGTTAACTAAGCTTTTTAACCTTATTTTTCAGTCAAACAAGATGCCTGATGAATGGAGGAGAAGTATATTAGTACCGATCTTCAAGAACAAGGGAGATGTTCAGAGTTGTACCAACTACCGAGGGATTAAGCTAATGAGCCATACAATGAAGCTCTGGGAGAGGGTTATCGAGCACCGCCTCAGAAGAGGGACAAGTGTGACCCAAAACCAGTTTGGGTTCATGCCTGGGAGGTCGACTATGGAGGCGATTTACTTAATACGACAATTAATGGAGAGATATAGGGAACAGAAGAAGGACTTGCATATGGTCTTTATTGACCTCGAGAAGGCGTACGACAAAGTACCAAGGAATGTCATGTGGTGGGCCTTGGAAAAGCACAAAGTCCCAACTAAGTACATTACCCTCATCAAGGATATGTACAATGATGCGAGGACGGTTGTCCGAACATGTGATGGTGACACTAGTGACTTTCCAATTAAAATTGGACTACATCAGGGATCAGCATTGAGCCCGTATATTTTTGCTTTGGTGATGGATGAGGTCACAAGGGATATACAAGATGATATCCCGTGGTAAATGCTCTTTGCTGATGATGTAGTGTTAGTTGATGAGACTAGAGCAGGGGTTAATCGGAAGCTTGAGTTGTGGAGAGACTCGCTAGAGTCAAAAGGTTTCAGACTCAGTAGGACCAAGACTGAGTACATGAGGTGCGATTTCAGCGCGACTGGATATGAGATTGGAGATGTTAGCCTCGATGGGCAAGTGGTGGCCAAGAAGGATACTTTTCGGTACCTAGGATCGATGCTACAGAAGGATGGCGACATTGATGAAAACGTTAGGCATAGGATCTCAGCCGGTTGGTTGAAATGGCGTCAAGCTTCTGGCGTCCTATGTGACAAGAGGGTGCCCCAAAAGCTAAAAGGCAAGTTCTACAGGACGGCGATTCGTCCGGCGATGTTGTATGGTGCCGAGTGTTGGCCTACAAAAAGGCGACATGTCTAGCAACTGAGTGTAGCAGAGATGCGTATGTTGCGTTGGCTCTGTGGGCATACAAGAAGGGATAGAGTCCGCAATGAAGATATTCGAGATAGGGTTGGAGTGGCACCGATTGAGGAAAAATTGATTCAACATCGGTTGAGATGGTTTGGTCATGTCCAAAGGAGGCCTCCTGAGGCGCCGGTGCGTAGTGGGGTTCTAGAGTGGGTCGATAACGTAAAGAGAGGTAGAGGTCGACCTAGACTGACTTGGGACGAGGCGGTTAAAAGAGACCTTAAGGAGTGGAACATCCCCAAGGAGTTAGCTATGGATAGGAGTGCTTGGAGACTAGCCATCAGTGTGCCTGAACCATGACCTCTGTTTCACCCTTTGTTTACCCTTAACACTTCGTGTGTGTGTTTGTTTCGCCTTTCATGGTTTCCTTTGGGTTTCATCTCTAGCCTACCCCAACTTGCTTGGGACAAAAGACTTTGTTGTTGTTGTTGTTGTTGTTGTATTCTTGGTAATGGGTTTCAGTATGAAACCATATACAAATGTCATAAAATTGGGGGTATTTGTAGAGTACATGAGTGCATCTACAATAAATAATTGAATACCCATGAGGAGAGTATATCTTTCACAATTGTGATAGTGGTGATCCACTTTATGAAATTCATTTTCTTTCTGGGTGTATCCCGAATAAATACCATGTCTGAAGTACATGATATTAATGATGGACAATATACTACATATGTAGTATAATATTGAACTAATGATAATTCCATGAATTTATATGGAAACATATGGAGATCTGATTTATTAATTAATTGAAGTGCACTTCAAATTGATCTTCTTGAATTCACTTTCCTCCACTGGAGTGGAGGTTTTGTTTGAACCAAATAATTTATTTGGAAATCATGTGTACATGAATGTACAACCACACTATAGACAAACTTGAGGTTAGTCATTATGGTCACTTGATTTGAAAGAAAAGTGACATTTTATAGATGAGATCCATTGTGTTGTAAATACCATGGACGGAAAGTTCTATTCTTTGTTGATAACTCTACGAGGAGTTCAGAGAAATAAATGGATCTTGTTCCTATGGTTAATCAGATTTGTAAAATCTGAAATTTGATGAAATTTAGTAACACCAAAGGTGTATGTGTGGTAATTCAATTGTGAATTGTATTGGGTACTTCTTTAAAGTAGAACTATGGTGGCTTGGATGCCATGAATCTTGCAATGATATCGTTGATATCATGTACCTATATTGTATAGTAAACTCAATCCAATGCGAATTCAAAAATTTTCATGTTGGAAACATTAGTCATGTCCTACATGATTAATCATGTATTTAAATGAATTTACTCAATGAGTAAATTATATAGCATGAAATATATTGAGTTCAAAATTATTTAAATCAAGTTATTTCTTGATTATAAGTGGACTATTTTATAATTGGCAAGCGATATAAATTGTTGCACATGTTTTGGACTTCATTCTTGCAAGAATATATAGATGATCTGATGATCATTACCAAAACATAGTCTCTTTATGATAGAATATAATCACCATAATATGTTGCACATTTTCTGCTATTTATTTAAGCCAAAGTTGATGCTTAAATTTTGTATTCAAGATGGGTCTTGAATTATTTTATGTAAATTCTTACATATTCAAATTGCGATTTGAATTAAAAAGTAGTGTGAACCTCATTTTTTATAGGTGATGAAGTCGCTATTATTGAGTGTGACTCAATCATCATGTACTAGTGAGTTAATACAATAAAAAGTAATCACCAGAATGGTGTAACCTTTGAAGTGGTGGACTAGAAACTCGTTCTATAGGTATAATTTGCATGATTGCAATAAATACCATAGACTCCACTCATATGTGTTACACTAGTAAGATTAGGAGGTCATTTTGGGGAGTAATCACCATATTGGTGTTATGATTATGCAAAACTAGTGAAAGCAAGATGATTCTTGCAACAAACATTACTTTACTGATGTAAAATTTTGTTGTAAAGTAAGCAAAATAATGAATGTGAGACGATTCTAACAAAATTAAGGTATAAGACATTTTAATTCCTGCAGGAATATTTGACTTGAAACTTGGATATACACTTTGAAGGTAATCATCATAATGATGTAGACCTTCTAGTGATGAGCAAAAGCTGCCTAAAAGCACGAATCTCAAGGCAAATAAATTCTTATAAAGAACTTATCGCATCCAGCGCCTAGGTCACATCACCTTGTGTTATTTTCAATCATTTGTACAGGCTTTAGTTTTAATTTTGCTTGATGTTCTACTTGATGTAGAAAATTTTGATTAATTTAGACCATGCAAATAAAATAAATTGCATATGTAAGAATTGTTCTAACACCTAAAAATGATCTGCGGATCATAAATATGGATAATTACTCCAATAATTATAACATCCAAATTATATAGGTGTAAATACCAGAAGGTACAAATCACAATGTGCTTGACAATACACTATTACAGAACAATTCAGGGTCTAAAACGTAAATATACAGAACTAATTATTCTGACTACGCAAATAGATAAAAGCCTGAGGGCTAAATTTGAAAGTTCAGGGAGGCAATCTGGACTTTTCATAAGTTGGAGGGGGTCAGGAGGACTTCTGGAGCCTGGGGGACGGCTCGGTCCGGTTCCAGCCTGCGGGCTATTTCCGGCTCTTGGGCCAGCAGCGGCCTGTGGGCTGGTTCCGACCTGTGGGTCGGCTGCGGCCTTGTGGCGGCCCGCGGCTGCGGTGGCTTGCGACGGCCCATGGCGGCCCACGGGCGTGGCCTGTATAAAGGAGGCAAAGGGGGCGGTTAAGGTTCCATTCCCAACCGTCCGCCCCCCACAGCGTCGCCGCCGCCGCCGCCTGTGGGATGGCCGGCCGGTTGGCCGGTGTCGATCTTCTCCACCACCAGCCGCGGATCCATTTCCCCTCCCCTTCTTCTTCTTTTCTGCATCCGCCACCCCCTGTTGTGCTGGTTTGTGCCGGCTGCCGGCCATGGCCGACCGTCAATTGCCGGCGGAGAGCCCAGCGAGGCGTGGCTCCGCATGCCGCGCCGGACCCCGGGGCGGCAATCTACAGCCACGATGCGGCTAATGGGGTCGGTCCTGCCGGATTCGTCGGGTCCGTCGAGGAAGAAGCCGGCGCGGAGGCGCCGTTGGCTCTGTCCTTGTGGTGAAGCGAGGAGTCGGCTTCCATGGTTTGTTGCTTGCAGCCACCAAACACTGCAACCACGATGGCCATGGTATTTTTCTATT
This sequence comes from Cenchrus fungigraminus, assembly GCA_036936925.1. Taxonomy (NCBI): domain Eukaryota; kingdom Viridiplantae; phylum Streptophyta; class Magnoliopsida; order Poales; family Poaceae; genus Cenchrus; species Cenchrus fungigraminus. The sequence goes on along the minus strand of CM072776.1, from coordinate 57,613,421 downwards.
GAAGCAAATAGAAATTTTAATGCTTACAGTTTGGTAAATCGCATCAATGGGGTTCTCTATTGCAAGCAAAAATGCCTCTGTTGATGCATCTTTTCTACTTTGCAGAATGCCGCCAACAGAAATTTCTTGGCATGGCCGCTGGCGTGGGTTCTATGATGGTGCGAGGGACGAGGGCTTCACGGCGACCATGGTGGTCACGGTGTCCTGCAGGATAGGGACCACGACGAGCAACAAATGTTTGGCCTCTATTGCATACGTCAAGTCCGGAATGTCTTCCAGGGAGGAAATGCTTGGCCGCCATGAAGAGGAACAGCAAGACAACAGTCTTGCAAAGTTGCAAAGGGATGGAAATGGAGAAGATAGTCTATGGCGTACTCTGTGTCGAGGCCCTCTGCTTCTCTTTCTCGGCGAGTTGATGTCGAGGCCCTTGGTCTCTGTTTCTCGTCGAGTCACTCAGTGTAGAGGCGTGCGTGATAACGTGTTGAGAGAAAAGTGAATGGAACGAGAGCAAATGAATTGATGGATTGATGAGGGGGTGGACCTCTGAATATATACACAGGAAAAGGGTGTGTAGGCACCTCTTCGGGAGTGCCGCACCCCTTCGGAATGACCTTTCGACAAGGTGGTTGTAACTTATTAATTACATCACTAATGATTCTACTAATTACATAGTTATGTTAATTGATCACTAATCAATATTTCATAACAGTTTCAGTTCACCTTGGCCTACTTTTGCTAAAGCTTCACCAACTTTGCTTTCGCAGAGAGTTTATGCGTTGGCTCGTTTCGGCTTAGCTACTTGTTTGACCAAGTTCAGAAGCTTGCCAAGCTTAAGAGAGCTGCAGCTGCTCATGTTCGCGATGGCCAGCACCAAGCTCGCTCATATCTACATGTTCCTCAAGACGTGTCGGTGTCCCCAGCTGGAGAGGCTCTTTGTGCAGGTCAGTGGCAAATCGTTGTGCTCAGTGTATTGTGAACTCGGGAAATGCTTTCATTCAATACTCATTGTTTTGTTGACTTGTGTGTTCTTGGTTGCAGCTCCCAACAAGCAGCCACCATACTTCCGTGACAACAACTGTCGTGATGTTATAAGACTATCTGCACTCGTCATACTTCATATCCTCCTAAAAAACAGAATATTCCTGCCTTGTCAGCAAGATTCTCTCCTCTATACAACTTTCTCCCGCACTCGTCATCCTTTATATCTCTATACTCAATACCAACAACCCCTCCGGTGGGGCCCACATGTCGGCGTCCCCTTCTCTTTTTTACTCTCCTCCCCACCCACCTCTCCAACCTCTTCCCCACCTCCATCCCTCCTCTGTCCCTCTCTCCCTCCTCCCGTCCCGTCCCCTCCTCTCGCAGAGGCGGCCATGGCGGCTCGGGAAACTCGAATCCCGAGCTCGCCAGCGCCTGAGACTGTCAATAGAGGGGCTGGGGGTGGAGCTCAGGAGGTGGGGAAGATTTGGTCTGGAGCAATTTGTTTTCGGTGGAGAGGAGCGAACAAATTTGGCCGGCGAAGCTATGCAGCTCGGCTTCGTGTACGTCTCGAGAAGCGGCGGCGAGAGCATAGAGAACGGCGGAGGAACCAGATCACGATGGCTGTGGCGCGCGGCCGCGGGTCTCGACGAGATCCGCCCCGAGCCGCTGGAGGTGGGGCCACTGTTCCCTTCGCGCCCGGAGGCGGGACTACGGTGCGGCGGCGAAGAAGACGAGGCTCGGCCGGAGGCGGGGCTGCGGCTCCTCCGCGCCATCTCCTCGCATTGCCAGCCGCAGAGCTCGCTCGCAGTGGTGGAGCAGGGCCCCGCGGCGATGGAGGCTGGTGGTCCGCGACGGTGGAGCAGGGCCATGCGTCGAGGAGTAGCGCCAAGGATGTCGAGGCCGAGCACGACGGAATCGACGAGGTGCTCACGACGGAGGGGCCGGTGGCCTGCGGCTGGCAGGGGGCCTCCTCGTGGCGGCGCGCGTGCGTTGGCGGGCCTCCTCTCCGTTTCTCCCCTGCGACGGCGGCGGTCTCCTCCCCGACGCGAGCTCATCCCTGTCGTGGTGGCAGCGGTGGGGCATGGAGGTGGCGATGGTGGCCGGGCTACCGCGGCCGATGGCGGGCCTCCTACGTCGGGCGCCCGACGGCGGTCTCCTCCCATCCTACGGTCGACGCGGACCAACGATCCTCCTGTGGGTCCCGCACACAGTGGCTTCCCGGACGAGCGCTACCTCCGCCAGCTATTGCGGAGACGGGACGAGCGAGAGCGGTAGCGTGGGCCATCGCGTACCCCGCTGCAGCTCTTTTTCCCTTTTGCGTTTCCTCGAGGAAGCTGATCGCGTACCCAGTGCGGATAGTCTTAAGCCTTTACCTTGCCATTATATGCTCCACAATTTGTTAGAGGGAAAGAAAAACTATGCTCTGCAAATCAACTATACAGATGTTATTACCGTTTTGCACCTGTAGTCGTGCCTCTTCAGCCGTTTTTAAGCAAAACTTTGCGAGCGTCCATGACACCTTTATGTATATGTATCGAGGTCAATGCTACCCTATACTACTGTTTAAAAAGAACTTGTATGTAATAAAAATGACATATTTTAAAGGATCCGACGGTTGAAATGACATAAAATGCTTTCAGTTCTTACTTATATTGTTATTATCCTTGTTGATGAGAAGTCGGTGCAACAGCTGAAAAATAAATGATGTAAATTATCTTGTAGGGGGGTCTCACTTGGAAATTTGGGCAAACTCAATCCCCATTCAAAGCAACAATTCTCAATTCTTTACCTGTTAATAATTGTTGTGATGCTATTAATCCTTTGCGTTGCCATTATATGCTCTACAATTTGTTTGAGGTAAAGAAAAAACTATGCTCTGCAATTAATGGCACAGACGTTATTATACTGAAAATTCCGCAGGTTCTGATGATCCCTTAATGTGTGATGCTGTAAATTCACACGAGTTTTTGTTTATCTTGCGCTTTAGGGTTTCTGTACAGATGTACTCATGGAACGGGTTCTTGTACAAATTCAGGGACATAGATTCCCTTTGCACCTCTAACCGTGCCTCTTCAGTCTGCTGCAAACTCAATCCCCATTCAGAGCAACAATTCTTTACCACTGGCTTGGTAACAATTGTTGTGATGCTATTAAGCCTTTGCCTTGCCATTATATGCTCTACAATTTGTTCGAGGTAAAGAATAAACTATGCTCTGCAATTAATTGCACAGACGTTATTATACTGAAAATTCAACAAGTTCTGATGGTTCCTTAATACGTGACACTGTAAATTCACATAAGTTTTTGTTTATCTTGCGCTTTAGGATTTATGTACAGATGTACTCATGGAACAAGTTCTTGTACAAATGCTGCAAGAATCCAAGAAAACAGCTTGGGAAGTCTGAATGCAGTCTCGAGCCTTACAGGTCAGCAGTCCATCTGAAAATGAGCGTCCATGAAGGCAACCTTTCTGAGCTGAGAGCACAAATCAGTAATGTAACCATCAAACGATAGACTGAGATGTGAACACATGCAAAGATAGCGAGTAATGCACTTCACAAAGGGTGTAACAAGTGGTGAGTAGTGACCTGAACAAAGAGCTTATCCAGTTGTTGAGAGCAGCGGCATATTGTGAAGAATCCGTAGATATCAGAGAAAGGTTTGCTGTTCTCTTGAAGAAACAATCACAATGTTTCTGTATCAGTATTATTATTTGTCATTAAAGGAGCGTATAATAAAAAAAAAGGCGAATAGAGAAAGGGGCCAAGACAAGCAGAAGCACGCCATAATCTCAGAGCTGGGCAGGCCAAAATTAACATGCGATCGGCAGCTATGGGCCTTTTAGTTTTAGGGCTTCATGTTGCAGCAACTGCAGCAACAATTTTCTAAAAAAACGGAGTCGCTAGCGCCCGGACTAGTCCGCAATCGTCAGATCAAGATATTATAGCCGTCAAATCGATACTATAGCTGTCAAATCTATCTGTCAAATCTATTTAAAGGGATAAAATTCCCATCGCAATATCAGATCATGTTGCACGCAACATGACCCTGTTACAAAATCCGCTGCAACACAGAACGGTTGTTTCATGCAACATTTGCTAAAACACAGTAAAAGATTGAGATACATTTGCTAAAACACAGTAAAATATTGAGATGCATATGTCGCAACATGGAAAAGTAGCAGCTGAAACATGGAAACAAATGTTGCAATATCATCAAAATAATAGTGAAACATCTGAAATCACTTCATGCAACATCGAACAACATCAGTTGAAACATCTCAATCAATTCGTGCAACATCAAATGGCGCCAGATCAAACATCTCAACTCGATTCATGCAACATCGAAAACACAGACCCGTAATCCCGCCACGGGCACAACGGCAGAGGACGACATCGCATCAGCGATAGGTGGGGGCGGCGCCCCGCACGACGGCGGACGGCGGCTGCTCGCCTACCTCACTCCCTCCATCCCCTGCACGTGGATCTGGAGGAGCCTTCCCATCGCTTACGCGCATCAGCGACGGGAGACCGGAATCCAACCATGGGCACGACGCGCAGGGGACGACGTCGCATCGGCGACAGGCGGGACGGCGGTGCTCGCCTCTGTAAGTGCAATCAAGCCCTATGAGGGTTTTGGTGATGTTGACCACACAATTAAAGAGCTAATGAGCCTTTGAGATTATTGTGCAGTGTGAGAATATTTTACAGGTGCAAAAGATTGAAAGGAGACCCCTCAATTACATGAAGAAGGATGCCTATGCTCTTTGGAGATGTTTATTTATTTTATCTTTTGAATTTGAGTATAGGACAATCCGTACTATCAAGAGGGATACTAATGGTGAGTTAGGATGGATTCAAGTGCTCATAGAATACCTACCTTAAATCCTAACCCATGCCTTAAGGAGAAAGACCTGCTGCTGTTTGCCCCTGTTGTTTCCCAGTTCGGAGGTTCCGAGTTTATTCTCGGAGGTTCCGACCGTGCCGGCTTCAGACTGCAGAGGTTTCAGAGTTCGGAAGTTCCGAGGTTTTTCTCGGAGGTTCCGGACTTTGAAATTTTGACCGTTACAGTTCTGGATCTGGGGGTATTTATACCCCTTGGTCCCCCAACGGTCATCTGCCCTTTCTCCCCGAACAGTGACGCATTCAAGCTCCATTCCCTCACCTTGCATTGACTCCAAATCTACTCTCTTCCAAATCCTTGCCTAGCATTGATTGAGAGTGGAAATTTGAAGTGAGATTGTGAGCAAAACCTTCCATTCCTAGTTCTTGAGCACTTGGAGAAGTCCTAGCAAGCTTGGTGGATCTATTACTCTTGGAGCCTTGCTCCTAGACGGATAGAGGTTCTTGGAAGCTCTCCAACCCGATTTGTGGAAGCTCCAAGGTGTTTGTATTACCCTTTGTGAATCTAGTGGAAAGTCTCCACCTTTTACCCAAAGTGATAGGTGTGAGAGAGGAGTTGACCTTTGTGGTCCTTAGCCTTTGTGGCTTCCTCAACAACGTGGACGTAGGCAAGCCTTTGTGGCGAGCTGAACCACGGGATAAATCCTTGTCTCGTGCGTGCTGTAGTTTATATTCTTGCTTGTCCATGTTCATGCTTGTTCTTGACTAGATCTATTAGGGTTTGTCTCCGATCTACGTTGTGGTAGCTTCCTAGCTTGTTCTTTGCTTAGAAATCTTCTTGCTAGGTCCTAAGTACCTCCTAGAATTTGGTAGATCTGTTTTTCATCAAGTAATCCGCAGCTTGTTTCATATTAGCTCTGTTCTGACAGTTCTCGGAAGTTCTGAGTTTATTCTCGGAGGCTGCCTCGTTCGGAGGTTCCGAGAATAATCTCGGAAGTTCCGGACCCTGACAGTTTTTCTGCAGGAAAAGTTTAAATTTGTGTGCAGGCCTATTCACCCCCCCTCTAGGCCATATTGCCTCGATCCTTTCAATTGGTATCAGAGCAGGTTATCCTTGCAAACACTTAACCGTGTGAGGATATGGCAAGTGAAGATGACAAGCAAGAGGAGGAGGAATTTGAAGATTTGCCAAGTGAAGTTGAAGGTGATGTCTCGGAGGTAGGCAACACCTCAGCCCAAGAGAAGTTTGACAAGCTTAAGAAGGCTGTCAAAGAAAGCTCCAAGAACAATGGCAAGAAAAGCAAGAAAGAGGACAAGAAGAAAGAGAAAGAAGAAGAAAAGAAGAAAGAGGACAGCAAGCAAGAAAAGAAGAAGAAAAGGAAGAAAGAAGAAAAGAAGAGAAGAAAAAGAACACCTTCACCATCTCCATCACCATCTTCATCATCCTCATCATCATCTTCATCTAGTGAGAATGGAGATGGGGATGACGAGTACTACGGCACAAGAATTCCCAAGAGAACACTCAAGCCCAAGCCAAAGCCCAAGGCCAAATCCAAGGATGATTATAGAAGAGTATCCTTTAACTATGATTCTTTGGAGACTAAATCTAAGGATGATATCACTATACCCGTTGGCAAGTTGCCCCAATTTGATGGGACCAACTTTGCTAAATGGAAGCACATGATGAAAGCTTATCTAACCGGTTTGAGTTTGGAGTTGTGGAATATTGTGTGTGTAGGTTTTGATGATCCCGAAGACTTTGAAAACCTCACACCACGTGATCGTCGCAACATTAGGAGGAATGCTCAAGCTACAAGCATACTCCTTAGTGCCTTGAATGCCCAAGAGTACAACCGTGTTAGTGGACTTGAGATTGCCAAAGAGATTTGGGATATACTTCACATTGCTCATGAGGGTGTTGACAAGGTCAAGAAATCCAAGATCAACATTCTAATGGCCGAACTCAATAGGTTCACTATCTTTGATGGAGAAGGGCCACAAGAGATGTTTGATAGGTTGATGGTCATAGTTGGGAAGATAAGAGGTTTAGGTGGTGATGAATTGGATGACCACTTTGTTGTGAAGGTGATGTTGGAGGCCTTTGCTCCAAGGAATCCCACTCTAGTCACCTTGATTAGAGAGAAGAAGAGATTTGAGGAGCTCTCACCAAATGATGTTCTTGGGAGAATTCTTACACATGAGCTCATGGACAAGGAAATCCAACATAGAAAGAAGATTGGTGAGCTAGAAGCTAAGTTGAACAACTTGAAGGTCAAGGAAGTTGCACTTCACACCTACAAGTCAAGCAAGCCCTCTACTTCATCCAAGAGCTCTACTCCATCCAAGCCCTCCAAGTCAAAATCCAAGAAAGTGGAAGTAGAGAGCTCCACAAGTGACTCAAGTGAAGATGAAGATGAAGGTTCTCATGTTGAGATTGGGGACATGGCCTTGTTCATGAAGACATACAAGAAAGGTTTGAAGAAGCAAGGTTACAAATTTGCTAAGAGAAGGTTCCCCAACAAGAAAAAGAGAACTTGCTACAATTGTGGAAGCACCGAGCACTTCATAGCGGATTGCCCAAATGAGAAGAGAGAAAACAAGAATGACAAAGGCAAGGGAAGCTACAAGAAAGATCAAAAACCACATCACAAGAGAAGAAACTATGGTGGAGAAGCTCATATCGGTCATGAATGGAACTCCGGAGATGAGAGCTCTAGTGAAGGAGAAGGAAAAAAAGGTTGCAACCGTGGCTATCAAGAAGCTCCCTTCTACCTCAAGGTTGTTCAACAACTTGACCGATGATGAGGAGAGCTCATCCATTCATTGCTTCATGGCCAAGGGTGAGAAGGTAAAAACTAGCTCAAAACCCTCTCCTCCACCTAGTGATGAGTCGGAAATGGACTCTAATGATGAATCTAGTGATGAGGAAGCAAACCAACTTGTTAGTAAGATGGATGAGCAATCTAAAGATTTTATGGCTAGGTTGATAGTGAAACTAGAGAAAAACCAAGATATTCTTCCATCCGAAAGAAGTGAGCTTGAGGCTTTGCGTTTGGAAGTGAGCCAAGCGGAGAGCGTCATAGCTACTCTCAAGGAAGACCTTGCTGCCTCTCAAGCTCAATGTAATTCTCTCAAGTCGAGGAATGAAGAGCTTGAGGAGCAATATAGTCTCCTTTGGAGTAGCACCTCACATCCTTCGAAGGTAAAGGGTGACTCTAGTGCTTCTACTAGCAAGGGCTGTGATAAATGCTTCAATGTTGATCTTGAATCCTATGCTACTAATCTTGCTAACATGGAAGCTATGAAAAAGGAAATTGCTAGGTTAAACTCAATCATAGCTAGAGGATGCATGAGTGAAGAGAACAAGAAGGGAAAGTTCTCCAAAAGAAAGATGTTGAAGAAAACTGAGAAACCAGGTTTTGGCTATGTTGAAGGTGGCAAGACCAATGAAAGAAAGATCATCAAGGAAAAGAAATGTCTTAAATTCAAGAGCACTAGGTTTCTGTTTACCCAGACCCCAGAGGTTCCGAGCTCAAAGCCCGGAGGTTCCGGAGTCTGGAAGCCTCGAGCAACACAGACAGCAGAACTCAGAGGTTCCGAGAAAATTCTCGGAGGTTCCGGGGTCTGCAAAGACAGAACAAAGAAGAAAGGCAAGACTCAACCTCGGCAAGTTCCCAAGGCATCTAACACTCATTTGCAGGTTCAGAACCATCCAATCATGCCTAGAAGGAACTTGTCCCCTAACAAGAATAAGGCTCATGCATCTAGAGACATACCTCCTAGCTATGTGTTGAGACGCAACAATCTTGGTAAAGTTGTTGCCACGTATGTTGGAAATGAGTCCAACATATATGTGAAAAGATCTCTATGGGTTCCAAAGGTTTTGGTTGCTAACGTGGAAGGCCCCAAGTCAAATTGGGGACCTAAAAGAAGGAACTAAACTGTTTTGTAGGCATACTCCTCCGGTGGATCAAGTTGGGTGCTTGATAGCGGATGTACACATCATATGACCGGAGAAAGGAGTATGTTTTCATCCTACCTCCATTTGGAAGGATCAAGAGAAACAATTGCCTATGGAGGGGATACAAAAGGAAAAGTCATAGGTATAGGTGATATCCCTATCTCTCAAAAATATTCGATTACCAATGTTTTACATGTTGATCCGTTAGGTTACAATCTATTATCCGTTTCACAACTTAGTGAGATCGGTTTTGATTGTCACTTTTCGGATAAGGGTGTGTCCATCATAAGAAGGGAGGATTCCTCTATTGTCCTTACGGGTCGCTTAAGGGGGAGGCTTTACCTAGTTGATCTCAACAAAAGTAAGGTTTCTCCCAAGACTTGTTTAGTGGCAAAATCTAGCATGGGTTGGCTATGGCATCGCCGACTAGCCCATGTTGGCATGAGGAACTTGGCCAAACTTTTGAAAGATGAACACATCCTTAGACTAACAAATGTGCATTTTGAGAAAGATAGGATATGTAAAGCATGCCAAGTCGGAAAGCAAGTAGGAGCACCTCACCCACCAAATAGCATTCTCACTACATCAAGCCCGTTGGAGCTCATTCACATGGATCTATTTGGACCGGTGGCCTACATAAGTATTGGCGGTAACAAATATGGCTTGGTTATTGTTGATGACTATTCTCGCTTCACGTGGGTGTTCTTTGTGTTTGACAAGAGTGAAGTACAAGGGAAGGTGAAGACCTTTATAAGAAGAGCACAAAGGGAGTTCGAGCTACCCATCAAGAAAGTAAGAAGTGATAATGGCTCGGAATTCCGGAACACCAATGTTGAAGAATTTCTTGATGAAGAGGGCATCAAGCATGAATTTTCAGCTCCTTATACCCCTCAACAAAATGGGGTGGTTGAGAGGAAGAACCGGACTCTTATTGAGATGGCAAGAATCATGTTGGACGAGTACAAGACTCAAGACATCTTTTGGGCCGAAGCCATCAACACGGCTTGCCATGCCATCAACCGCCTCTGACTTCACAAGTTTCACAAGAAGACCTCCTATGAGCTTATCACCGGTAAAAAGCCCAAGGTGTCTTACTTTAGAGTGTTTGGGTGCAAATGTTTCATTCTAAACAAGAGGCCCCGAACTTCTAAGTTTGCACCAAAGGTTGACGAAGGATTTCTTCTTGGTTATGGTCCAAATGAGCATGCTTACCGAGTCTTCAATCTAACCACCGGGAGGATTGAAGTCACGGTAGATTTAACTTTTGATGAATCTAATGGCTCTCAAGTGGAGCAAGTTGACTTAAATGTTGTAGGTAATGAGAAGCCATCTTGTGAAGCAATCAAACAATTGGCCATTGGTGATGTTAGACCAGTTGAAGAACAAGAAGAAGATGAGCTACAACAACAAGCTTCAACACCACTCGAAGGGCCTGACCTCACTGGCTCTGCAGAGGTACAGAACCCGGAGGTTCCGAAGATTTCACCGGAGGTTTCGAACACTGCTGCCAGATCGGAGGTTCTGAGAAATTTCTCAGAAGTTCCGGAACCTGGGAGTTCAGCACCAGAAGACACTGCAGGCCAGAATTTTTCTCAGATTGGAAATGATCATGAAGCTAACCAAGTACCTCAAGCTGATGATGATGAGCAAGAACAACCCCTACACCAACCTCTTGGACCATCACATCCCCGTGTACATCAAGTTATACAACGGGATCATCCCGTTGACAATATCCTTGGGAGCATAAGGAGAGGGGTAACAACACGATCTCGTCTTAAGAATTTTTGCGCATTTTACTCATTTGTTTCCTCTCTTGAACCTATCAAGGTAGAGCAAGCTCTTGAGGATCCGGATTGGGTGGTGGCTATGCAAGAGGAGTTGAACAACTTTGAAAGAAATCAAGTGTGGGAGTTGGTGGAAAGACCAAAGACGAACATCATTGGCACCAAATGGGTCTTTCGAAACAAGCAAGATGAGTTTGGCATTGTGATTAGGAACAAAGCAAGATTGGTCGCTCAAGGGTACACTCAAGTTGAAGGACTAGACTTTGGAGAAACCTATGCACCGGTGGCAAGACTTGAAGCAATTCGATTTCTACTTGCTTTCGCTGCCCATCATGACTTCAAGCTCTACCAAATGGATGTAAAGAGTGCATTTCTCAATGGACCACTCTCGGAAGAAGTATATGTTGAGCAACCACCGGGTTTTGAAGATCCCAAGCGTCCTAATCATGTCTACAAACTCCGTAAGGCGCTCTATGGGCTTAAGCAAGCACCAAGAGCATGGTATGAATGCCTTAAGGATTTCTTGCTCAAGCAAGGCTTTGAAATAGGCAAAGCCGATGCTACTCTCTTTACTAGAAAAGTTGATGGTCATATCTTTGTGTGCCAAATATATGTCGATGACATAATATTTGGTAGTACTAATGAAACTTTTTGTGAAGAGTTTAGTAGGGTGATGACAAAGAGGTTTGAAATGTCCATGATGGGAGAGCTCAAGTTCTTCCTCGGGTTTCAAATCAAATAAGCAAAGGAAGGGACGTTCATATGTCAAACCAAGTACACAAGGGATATGCTAAAGAAGTTTGACATGGACAAGGCTAAGCCCATCAAGACTCCAATGCCTACCAATGGACACATGGACCTCAATGAAGAAGGGAAATCCGTGGACCAAAAGGTATATCGCTCCATGATCGGCTCTCTTCTTTACTTATGTGCATCTAGGCCGGATATTATGCTTAGTGTGTGCATGTGTGCTAGATTTCAAGCTAACCCAAAAGAGTGCCATCTCATGGCCGTAAAGAGAATCTTGAGATATCTAGTGCATACCCCTAACCTTGGCTTGTGGTATCCTAAGGGCTCCACTTTCGATCTACTTGGCTATTCGGATTCCGATTATGCCGGTTGCAAGGTAGATAGAAAGAGTACATCCGGGACTTGCCAATTCCTTGGTAGGTCTCTAGTGTCTTGGAGTTCTAAAAAGCAAAACTCAGTAGCCCTTTCCACCGCCGAGGCCGAGTATGTTGCAGCCGGCGCTTGTTGTGCTCAACTACTTTGGATGAAGCAAACCTTAAAAGATTACGGATGTCACTTTACCCATATCCCACTTTTGTGTGACAATGAAAGTGCCATAAAGCTTGCAAACAACCCCGTAAGCCATTCTCGCACAAAACATATAGACATCCGTCATCACTTCTTGAGAGACCACGAAGCCAAAGGAGATATCGCTCTAAGTCATGTGAGCACCGACAAACAACTAGCCGATATCTTCACTAAACCTCTCGATGAGTCAAGGTTTTGTAGTTTGAGGAATGAGCTAAATATTCTTGATTCTCGTTGCGTGGCTTGACCTCTAGCATGCCTTGGTTGTTTGCTCCATATTGTTGACATTCTCTGAAAATTTTGTTTGAAAACTCTTGTGTGAAAACTTTGTCTTGAAAAGAATTTCAAAATATATTTTCATATCCCTAACTTGTCTTAAGTGGCTATAGTTGAATGTGTGATTGCTTGTTTTCTAGCCACTTGAGTCAAGGATACCATGACCTAAGAATCTCAGTTGATAAAAGGTTCAAAATCTCAAAAGGAGTGAATGTTAACTGTCTCTGGATTTCAAGTTTCGGAAGCTTCGAGAAAATCTTTGGAGGTTCCGAGCCTCGGAAGCTCTGAGAAAATTTTCGGAACTTCCAATCTGTATAAGACTCAGCATTCAGTTCGTCAGAAGTACAGTTAGAGGGAATCAAGCATATTCCAGGGAATATTCTTTTACCTTAGGGTTAACCCATCCTTTCCCTCATCACCGCGCGGTTAATCTCAGATTCACTTTTTCACCGCGCCCTCTCTCTCTCTCCCTCTCTCAACGGCGCCCGCATCGCCCTCCTTTCTCCACCGCCGCGCCGCCGCCGTTCTTCCTCGCCGCCGGTAACCGTGCTCCTCGTGCGTCCTGCGTGCGAGGCCGGGCATCCTTCTTCGTCGATGGGCCACAGTAGCTGAAGAAGGAGGGGGAGCCGTTCGTGGAAGTTGACCTAGTTTCGCCCTGATCCAGTGAAGGAGAAGGAGGAGGAAGCCTCGATCTGCGTCATCATCTTTCCTCATTGCCGACATTTGAGAAGCAGAGGAGGAACAACATTGCACCGCCTGGATTCATTCCGGCGAGTTGATCCTCTTCAGCGCCACCAGATCTCTGATCTGGAGGGGGCCTCTGGGCTACGTCCCCTGGCGTAAAAGCATCTCAAGTTCGTCGGATTCATTCATCCCTTCTCCTGTTCAAGGTAAATCTAGACCTAACCCTAACCCTAATTTCTAGATCCATCTGTTCTTAGGGTTCTAGGTCTTGCAGTTGTAGATTGCTATCTTAAGTCTTATTCTGAATGATGTGATGCACGTGTCAATTCAATTCAGTTGAAAGTTGAATCGAAGTTCAGAATGCAATAGGGTTCAAAGAGTTTCGGAGGTTCCGAGAAAATTCTCGGAGGTTCCGAACTCTATAACCTACTGTAGGCTGATCTTGATTCAAAGTTCCACTGAGTTGTAATTCACTTGCAACACCTCATCTCATCTCTGAAGTTCAATTCCATTCAAGTTTGGTTCCATTGGTTAAGTTCCAGTTGAAGGTTGAATCAACAAACTGTCCTCTGTCAGTGCCCAGACTTCGGAGGTTCCGAGAAAATCCTTGGAGGTTCCGAAGTCTGTACTGACAAAAGACAGTCTGTGATTCAAAATTCCACTGAATTTTAATCAATTGAACTGCTTGTCTATCTGTGATCCTCAGTCTCTATCTATCATGATCTATTCCTTATCTGTTGCCTACACCCTTTCTGACAGATGTCTGGAACCCCTGGTGACAAGACCTATGCCAAGAGGCAGAGGCAGCCATTTGAAACTCCTGCTGGAGAGAGGGCATTCAAGTTTGCAGCAAGGGAAACTGCAGCTGGCAGTGGCAGCAGAGGAAAAGCAACCCCCAGAAGAGGAAAAGGGGGTAGTTTGTCAGGAGGAAGAGGATCTGGATCTGCAGCTCATGTTGAGGATAATGGGGGGATGGAAGGGAAGACCATTCCCATTGAGCTTGAAGATGACATGCTGCTTGGGGAGATAGACTCCACTTACTTGAAGTATCACAAGGTGCTGCTCAAGAGACACCCTCCTACCAAATATGATAACTCTGTGTACATTGAGCACACCAACTATGATGGGGCAGGATACCTAGTCAAGAAGGCTAGAGAGGAGAACCCATATGAGAACCTCAAGATGGCTGCCATAGACTATAGGTTCTGGTCAGTCTTCCACTTCAAGTTCTATGAGACAGTGCTGAACACCAAGATGAAGCTGATCAAGATGAAGTGGATTGATTTCACTCATTTGGAGGCAGCAGAAGAGGCAGAGAAGTCAGATGTGCTTGATCTGGTAGATAAGTACAAGATGAGGGACATAATGAGCTTCAAGTATGACTGGAACATTGAGGTGCTGGCTCAGTTTCATGCCACCTTCTTTTATAAGGACAGCCAGGAGACTATACACTGGATGACAGAGGGGGTACACTACAAAGTGGACTTCACCACCTTTGCAAGGCTCTTTGGTTTCAGCAAGGATGATAGGGAGGCTGAGGTGATTCATTTTGAGCAGCATATGAATCACAAAAGGATTGCCTCAGCTTATGAGTATGATGAGCTTGCAGATGGGTCCACTACTACTCTAAAATCTGTGTACTATGTGCTCAACAACATGTTCAGAGAGACAATTTATCCTAAAGGAGGAAGTGACTCAACCAGTCTCAGAAGGTTTGCTCCAAATCTGATTGCTAGGTTGCTGCCTGGGGCAAAGCCCTTCTCAGTCAGCAGGTTCATCTGGTTCAACCTTGTGGAAGTGACTGAGAGTGGCAAGTGTAATCTGCCTTATACTCCCTACATCATGTACTTGATTGAGATGGTTTCAGGAATCAGTTTCAAGAAGGATGTGGAGCATGCATCATATCAAGTCAGGCAGTGGCAGCATCAGAAGAAGCAACAAGTGGTTGAGGAGTACATCTTGAAGAAAGCAGGGTCTGAGCAGCAAGAGGGTGAAGAGGGACCTAGCAGGGCACCTATGCCTGCTGGTCTGCACAAGTTGAGGGGCATGGTGAGGGACACCTGGAGGTTTTGCAACTGGACAGCAACTCAGATGCATGAGCTCAGGGAAGACATGAACAGGTTGCTAAAGCATCAGGGGCTGTCCTTCAATGCCATGCTCCCTCCTCCACCTATCTTCCCAGATTTTCCAGAATACACCACTAGTGAAGATGAGGGTGAGAAGGACACTGGCAGTCCACTGGCTGGGAGAAATGTGCCTGCTGCCCAATCTGAAGAAGAAGAAGAAGACATTGAGCCACTGAGTGCAAAGATGGCCAGACTGAAGAAAGAAGCAGCTGGGAAGAAAGCCATGGGATCTTCCTCTGCTGGCAGAGCAAGAAGGAAGGCAACTGCTGGAAGACCTGTCAGAAGGCCTGTTGATATCTCTTCTGGTTCTGGCTCTGACTTTGGATCTGGCAGTACTGTTCCTGAAGCTGAGGAGGAAGACTCTGACTTCAGTGATGAGGAGTGATTCCCTGCAGGTCCTACTTTAACTTCCTCTCTTCTTTTCTTCCCTTTTTGTTAACTGTTGACAAAGGGGGAGAAGCATGAAGATTGAGATGATTTGAAGACCTAAGCTTCTATGGTGGCTGGCTGTGGCTAACAAATTCTTTTGTTCTTTTGGTGAGATGAGAGTGCTGTGCTAACTGTCTCTTGAGCCTCTCATAAACTCTGGTGGTAATTTGTTGAACCTGCTGTAAAACTTTAAGCTTGCCTTTGTTGGCAAGCATGGTCTGGTCATGGTCAAACTGTGGGATGTGAAAACTTTAAAACTATTGTGTGATGTGTGTAATAGGGCTAGATGTGCTGGTTGTTTCCATATTTATCTAGCTGCTGTTTCTGATTATGTTGGTGCATTGCCTGTGTATGCTGAATGTTGGAGTGTCTGTTGCAGACCTCGGAGGTTCTGAGAATTTTTTCGGAGGCTCCAACTCCTGGAGGTTCCGGAAACTTTCTCGGAGGTTCCGAACTCTGTCAACAGATAACTCTCTGAGTGTATTAACATGTCATATGCATCACGTCCTATCTGTTACACTTCTTTTGCACCCCTCGATGGTTTGAGTATAATTATCCTGTCACATTACTCACAATGTATGCAATCTAAATGTCATTTGAGACATATTACCCTATTCAAAAGGAACAAGCTTACATTGAGGGGGAGACTTGTACTCAAATCATCAAAAGCCCAATCTTTCAAATTAAATTGTAAACTTTAATTGGGTTGTCAACATTTACCAAAAAGGGGGAGATTGTAAGTGCAATCAAGCCCTATGAGGGTTTTGGTGATGTTGACCACACAATTAAAGAGCTAATGAGCCTTTGAGATTATTGTGCAGTGTGAGAATATTTTACAGGTGCAAAAGATTGAAAGGAGACCCCTCAATTACATGAAGAAGGATGCCTATGCTCTTTGGAGATGTTTATTTATTTTATCTTTTGAATTTGAGTATAGGACAATCCGTACTATCAAGAGGGATACTAATGGTGAGTTAGGATGGATTCAAGTGCTCATAGAATACCTACCTTAAATCCTAACCCATGCCTTAAGGAGAAAGACCTGCTGCTGTTTGCCCCTGTTGTTTCCCAGTTCGGAGGTTCCGAGTTTATTCTCGGAGGTTCCGACCGTGCCGGCTTCAGACTGCAGAGGTTTCAGAGTTCGGAAGTTCCGAGGTTTTTCTCGGAGGTTCCGGACTTTGAAATTTTGACCGTTACAGTTCTGGATCTGGGGGTATTTATACCCCTTGGTCCCCCAACGGTCATCTGCCCTTTCTCCCCGAACAGTGACGCATTCAAGCTCCATTCCCTCACCTTGCATTGACTCCAAATCTACTCTCTTCCAAATCCTTGCCTAGCATTGATTGAGAGTGGAAATTTGAAGTGAGATTGTGAGCAAAACCTTCCATTCCTAGTTCTTGAGCACTTGGAGAAGTCCTAGCAAGCTTGGTGGATCTATTACTCTTGGAGCCTTGCTCCTAGACGGATAGAGGTTCTTGGAAGCTCTCCAACCCGATTTGTGGAAGCTCCAAGGTGTTTGTATTACCCTTTGTGAATCTAGTGGAAAGTCTCCACCTTTTACCCAAAGTGATAGGTGTGAGAGAGGAGTTGACCTTTGTGGTCCTTAGCCTTTGTGGCTTCCTCAACAACGTGGACGTAGGCAAGCCTTTGTGGCGAGCTGAACCACGGGATAAATCCTTGTCTCGTGCGTGCTGTAGTTTATATTCTTGCTTGTCCATGTTCATGCTTGTTCTTGACTAGATCTATTAGGGTTTGTCTCCGATCTACGTTGTGGTAGCTTCCTAGCTTGTTCTTTGCTTAGAAATCTTCTTGCTAGGTCCTAAGTACCTCCTAGAATTTGGTAGATCTGTTTTTCATCAAGTAATCCGCAGCTTGTTTCATATTAGCTCTGTTCTGACAGTTCTCGGAAGTTCTGAGTTTATTCTCGGAGGCTGCCTCGTTCGGAGGTTCCGAGAATAATCTCGGAAGTTCCGGACCCTGACAGTTTTTCTGCAGGAAAAGTTTAAATTTGTGTGCAGGCCTATTCACCCCCCCTCTAGGCCATATTGCCTCGATCCTTTCAATTGGTATCAGAGCAGGTTATCCTTGCAAACACTTAACCGTGTGAGGATATGGCAAGTGAAGATGACAAGCAAGAGGAGGAGGAATTTGAAGATTTGCCAAGTGAAGTTGAAGGTGATGTCTCGGAGGTAGGCAACACCTCAGCCCAAGAGAAGTTTGACAAGCTTAAGAAGGCTGTCAAAGAAAGCTCCAAGAACAATGGCAAGAAAAGCAAGAAAGAGGACAAGAAGAAAGAGAAAGAAGAAGAAAAGAAGAAAGAGGACAGCAAGCAAGAAAAGAAGAAGAAAAGGAAGAAAGAAGAAAAGAAGAGAAGAAAAAGAACACCTTCACCATCTCCATCACCATCTTCATCATCCTCATCATCATCTTCATCTAGTGAGAATGGAGATGGGGATGACGAGTACTACGGCACAAGAATTCCCAAGAGAACACTCAAGCCCAAGCCAAAGCCCAAGGCCAAATCCAAGGATGATTATAGAAGAGTATCCTTTAACTATGATTCTTTGGAGACTAAATCTAAGGATGATATCACTATACCCGTTGGCAAGTTGCCCCAATTTGATGGGACCAACTTTGCTAAATGGAAGCACATGATGAAAGCTTATCTAACCGGTTTGAGTTTGGAGTTGTGGAATATTGTGTGTGTAGGTTTTGATGATCCCGAAGACTTTGAAAACCTCACACCACGTGATCGTCGCAACATTAGGAGGAATGCTCAAGCTACAAGCATACTCCTTAGTGCCTTGAATGCCCAAGAGTACAACCGTGTTAGTGGACTTGAGATTGCCAAAGAGATTTGGGATATACTTCACATTGCTCATGAGGGTGTTGACAAGGTCAAGAAATCCAAGATCAACATTCTAATGGCCGAACTCAATAGGTTCACTATCTTTGATGGAGAAGGGCCACAAGAGATGTTTGATAGGTTGATGGTCATAGTTGGGAAGATAAGAGGTTTAGGTGGTGATGAATTGGATGACCACTTTGTTGTGAAGGTGATGTTGGAGGCCTTTGCTCCAAGGAATCCCACTCTAGTCACCTTGATTAGAGAGAAGAAGAGATTTGAGGAGCTCTCACCAAATGATGTTCTTGGGAGAATTCTTACACATGAGCTCATGGACAAGGAAATCCAACATAGAAAGAAGATTGGTGAGCTAGAAGCTAAGTTGAACAACTTGAAGGTCAAGGAAGTTGCACTTCACACCTACAAGTCAAGCAAGCCCTCTACTTCATCCAAGAGCTCTACTCCATCCAAGCCCTCCAAGTCAAAATCCAAGAAAGTGGAAGTAGAGAGCTCCACAAGTGACTCAAGTGAAGATGAAGATGAAGGTTCTCATGTTGAGATTGGGGACATGGCCTTGTTCATGAAGACATACAAGAAAGGTTTGAAGAAGCAAGGTTACAAATTTGCTAAGAGAAGGTTCCCCAACAAGAAAAAGAGAACTTGCTACAATTGTGGAAGCACCGAGCACTTCATAGCGGATTGCCCAAATGAGAAGAGAGAAAACAAGAATGACAAAGGCAAGGGAAGCTACAAGAAAGATCAAAAACCACATCACAAGAGAAGAAACTATGGTGGAGAAGCTCATATCGGTCATGAATGGAACTCCGGAGATGAGAGCTCTAGTGAAGGAGAAGGAAAAAAAGGTTGCAACCGTGGCTATCAAGAAGCTCCCTTCTACCTCAAGGTTGTTCAACAACTTGACCGATGATGAGGAGAGCTCATCCATTCATTGCTTCATGGCCAAGGGTGAGAAGGTAAAAACTAGCTCAAAACCCTCTCCTCCACCTAGTGATGAGTCGGAAATGGACTCTAATGATGAATCTAGTGATGAGGAAGCAAACCAACTTGTTAGTAAGATGGATGAGCAATCTAAAGATTTTATGGCTAGGTTGATAGTGGAACTAGAGAAAAACCAAGATATTCTTCCATCCGAAAGAAGTGAGCTTGAGGCTTTGCGTTTGGAAGTGAGCCAAGCGGAGAGCGTCATAGCTACTCTCAAGGAAGACCTTGCTGCCTCTCAAGCTCAATGTAATTCTCTCAAGTCGAGGAATGAAGAGCTTGAGGAGCAATATAGTCTCCTTTGGAGTAGCACCTCACATCCTTCGAAGGTAAAGGGTGACTCTAGTGCTTCTACTAGCAAGGGCTGTGATAAATGCTTCAATGTTGATCTTGAATCCTATGCTACTAATCTTGCTAACATGGAAGCTATGAAAAAGGAAATTGCTAGGTTAAACTCAATCATAGCTAGAGGATGCATGAGTGAAGAGAACAAGAAGGGAAAGTTCTCCAAAAGAAAGATGTTGAAGAAAACTGAGAAACCAGGTTTTGGCTATGTTGAAGGTGGCAAGACCAATGAAAGAAAGATCATCAAGGAAAAGAAATGTCTTAAATTCAAGAGCACTAGGTTTCTGTTTACCCAGACCCCAGAGGTTCCGAGCTCAAAGCCCGGAGGTTCCGGAGTCTGGAAGCCTCGAGCAACACAGACAGCAGAACTCAGAGGTTCCGAGAAAATTCTCGGAGGTTCCGGGGTCTGCAAAGACAGAACAAAGAAGAAAGGCAAGACTCAACCTCGGCAAGTTCCCAAGGCATCTAACACTCATTTGCAGGTTCAGAACCATCCAATCATGCCTAGAAGGAACTTGTCCCCTAACAAGAATAAGGCTCATGCATCTAGAGACATACCTCCTAGCTATGTGTTGAGACGCAACAATCTTGGTAAAGTTGTTGCCACGTATGTTGGAAATGAGTCCAACATATATGTGAAAAGATCTCTATGGGTTCCAAAGGTTTTGGTTGCTAACGTGGAAGGCCCCAAGTCAAATTGGGGACCTAAAAGAAGGAACTAAACTGTTTTGTAGGCATACTCCTCCGGTGGATCAAGTTGGGTGCTTGATAGCGGATGTACACATCATATGACCGGAGAAAGGAGTATGTTTTCATCCTACCTCCATTTGGAAGGATCAAGAGAAACAATTGCCTATGGAGGGGATACAAAAGGAAAAGTCATAGGTATAGGTGATATCCCTATCTCTCAAAAATATTCGATTACCAATGTTTTACATGTTGATCCGTTAGGTTACAATCTATTATCCGTTTCACAACTTAGTGAGATCGGTTTTGATTGTCACTTTTCGGATAAGGGTGTGTCCATCATAAGAAGGGAGGATTCCTCTATTGTCCTTACGGGTCGCTTAAGGGGGAGGCTTTACCTAGTTGATCTCAACAAAAGTAAGGTTTCTCCCAAGACTTGTTTAGTGGCAAAATCTAGCATGGGTTGGCTATGGCATCGCCGACTAGCCCATGTTGGCATGAGGAACTTGGCCAAACTTTTGAAAGATGAACACATCCTTAGACTAACAAATGTGCATTTTGAGAAAGATAGGATATGTAAAGCATGCCAAGTCGGAAAGCAAGTAGGAGCACCTCACCCACCAAATAGCATTCTCACTACATCAAGCCCGTTGGAGCTCATTCACATGGATCTATTTGGACCGGTGGCCTACATAAGTATTGGCGGTAACAAATATGGCTTGGTTATTGTTGATGACTATTCTCGCTTCACGTGGGTGTT
This sequence comes from Cenchrus fungigraminus, assembly GCA_036936925.1. NCBI lineage: Eukaryota > Viridiplantae > Streptophyta > Magnoliopsida > Poales > Poaceae > Cenchrus > Cenchrus fungigraminus. The sequence goes on along the minus strand of CM072776.1, from coordinate 57,592,385 downwards.
CTTTGTGTTTGACAAGAGTGAAGTACAAGGGAAGGTGAAGACCTTTATAAGAAGAGCACAAAGGGAGTTCGAGCTACCCATCAAGAAAGTAAGAAGTGATAATGGCTCGGAATTCCGGAACACCAATGTTGAAGAATTTCTTGATGAAGAGGGCATCAAGCATGAATTTTCAGCTCCTTATACCCCTCAACAAAATGGGGTGGTTGAGAGGAAGAACCGGACTCTTATTGAGATGGCAAGAATCATGTTGGACGAGTACAAGACTCAAGACATCTTTTGGGCCGAAGCCATCAACACGGCTTGCCATGCCATCAACCGCCTCTGACTTCACAAGTTTCACAAGAAGACCTCCTATGAGCTTATCACCGGTAAAAAGCCCAAGGTGTCTTACTTTAGAGTGTTTGGGTGCAAATGTTTCATTCTAAACAAGAGGCCCCGAACTTCTAAGTTTGCACCAAAGGTTGACGAAGGATTTCTTCTTGGTTATGGTCCAAATGAGCATGCTTACCGAGTCTTCAATCTAACCACCGGGAGGATTGAAGTCACGGTAGATTTAACTTTTGATGAATCTAATGGCTCTCAAGTGGAGCAAGTTGACTTAAATGTTGTAGGTAATGAGAAGCCATCTTGTGAAGCAATCAAACAATTGGCCATTGGTGATGTTAGACCAGTTGAAGAACAAGAAGAAGATGAGCTACAACAACAAGCTTCAACACCACTCGAAGGGCCTGACCTCACTGGCTCTGCAGAGGTACAGAACCCGGAGGTTCCGAAGATTTCACCGGAGGTTTCGAACACTGCTGCCAGATCGGAGGTTCTGAGAAATTTCTCAGAAGTTCCGGAACCTGGGAGTTCAGCACCAGAAGACACTGCAGGCCAGAATTTTTCTCAGATTGGAAATGATCATGAAGCTAACCAAGTACCTCAAGCTGATGATGATGAGCAAGAACAACCCCTACACCAACCTCTTGGACCATCACATCCCCGTGTACATCAAGTTATACAACGGGATCATCCCGTTGACAATATCCTTGGGAGCATAAGGAGAGGGGTAACAACACGATCTCGTCTTAAGAATTTTTGCGCATTTTACTCATTTGTTTCCTCTCTTGAACCTATCAAGGTAGAGCAAGCTCTTGAGGATCCGGATTGGGTGGTGGCTATGCAAGAGGAGTTGAACAACTTTGAAAGAAATCAAGTGTGGGAGTTGGTGGAAAGACCAAAGACGAACATCATTGGCACCAAATGGGTCTTTCGAAACAAGCAAGATGAGTTTGGCATTGTGATTAGGAACAAAGCAAGATTGGTCGCTCAAGGGTACACTCAAGTTGAAGGACTAGACTTTGGAGAAACCTATGCACCGGTGGCAAGACTTGAAGCAATTCGATTTCTACTTGCTTTCGCTGCCCATCATGACTTCAAGCTCTACCAAATGGATGTAAAGAGTGCATTTCTCAATGGACCACTCTCGGAAGAAGTATATGTTGAGCAACCACCGGGTTTTGAAGATCCCAAGCATCCTAATCATGTCTACAAACTCCGTAAGGCGCTCTATGGGCTTAAGCAAGCACCAAGAGCATGGTATGAATGCCTTAAGGATTTCTTGCTCAAGCAAGGCTTTGAAATAGGCAAAGCCGATGCTACTCTCTTTACTAGAAAAGTTGATGGTCATATCTTTGTGTGCCAAATATATGTCGATGACATAATATTTGGTAGTACTAATGAAACTTTTTGTGAAGAGTTTAGTAGGGTGATGACAAAGAGGTTTGAAATGTCCATGATGGGAGAGCTCAAGTTCTTCCTCGGGTTTCAAATCAAATAAGCAAAGGAAGGGACGTTCATATGTCAAACCAAGTACACAAGGGATATGCTAAAGAAGTTTGACATGGACAAGGCTAAGCCCATCAAGACTCCAATGCCTACCAATGGACACATGGACCTCAATGAAGAAGGGAAATCCGTGGACCAAAAGGTATATCGCTCCATGATCGGCTCTCTTCTTTACTTATGTGCATCTAGGCCGGATATTATGCTTAGTGTGTGCATGTGTGCTAGATTTCAAGCTAACCCAAAAGAGTGCCATCTCATGGCCGTAAAGAGAATCTTGAGATATCTAGTGCATACCCCTAACCTTGGCTTGTGGTATCCTAAGGGCTCCACTTTCGATCTACTTGGCTATTCGGATTCCGATTATGCCGGTTGCAAGGTAGATAGAAAGAGTACATCCGGGACTTGCCAATTCCTTGGTAGGTCTCTAGTGTCTTGGAGTTCTAAAAAGCAAAACTCAGTAGCCCTTTCCACCGCCGAGGCCGAGTATGTTGCAGCCGGCGCTTGTTGTGCTCAACTACTTTGGATGAAGCAAACCTTAAAAGATTACGGATGTCACTTTACCCATATCCCACTTTTGTGTGACAATGAAAGTGCCATAAAGCTTGCAAACAACCCCGTAAGCCATTCTCGCACAAAACATATAGACATCCGTCATCACTTCTTGAGAGACCACGAAGCCAAAGGAGATATCGCTCTAAGTCATGTGAGCACCGACAAACAACTAGCCGATATCTTCACTAAACCTCTCGATGAGTCAAGGTTTTGTAGTTTGAGGAATGAGCTAAATATTCTTGATTCTCGTTGCGTGGCTTGACCTCTAGCATGCCTTGGTTGTTTGCTCCATATTGTTGACATTCTCTGAAAATTTTGTTTGAAAACTCTTGTGTGAAAACTTTGTCTTGAAAAGAATTTCAAAATATATTTTCATATCCCTAACTTGTCTTAAGTGGCTATAGTTGAATGTGTGATTGCTTGTTTTCTAGCCACTTGAGTCAAGGATACCATGACCTAAGAATCTCAGTTGATAAAAGGTTCAAAATCTCAAAAGGAGTGAATGTTAACTGTCTCTGGATTTCAAGTTTCGGAAGCTTCGAGAAAATCTTTGGAGGTTCCGAGCCTCGGAAGCTCTGAGAAAATTTTCGGAACTTCCAATCTGTATAAGACTCAGCATTCAGTTCGTCAGAAGTACAGTTAGAGGGAATCAAGCATATTCCAGGGAATATTCTTTTACCTTAGGGTTAACCCATCCTTTCCCTCATCACCGCGCGGTTAATCTCAGATTCACTTTTTCACCGCGCCCTCTCTCTCTCTCCCTCTCTCAACGGCGCCCGCATCGCCCTCCTTTCTCCACCGCCGCGCCGCCGCCGTTCTTCCTCGCCGCCGGTAACCGTGCTCCTCGTGCGTCCTGCGTGCGAGGCCGGGCATCCTTCTTCGTCGATGGGCCACAGTAGCTGAAGAAGGAGGGGGAGCCGTTCGTGGAAGTTGACCTAGTTTCGCCCTGATCCAGTGAAGGAGAAGGAGGAGGAAGCCTCGATCTGCGTCATCATCTTTCCTCATTGCCGACATTTGAGAAGCAGAGGAGGAACAACATTGCACCGCCTGGATTCATTCCGGCGAGTTGATCCTCTTCAGCGCCACCAGATCTCTGATCTGGAGGGGGCCTCTGGGCTACGTCCCCTGGCGTAAAAGCATCTCAAGTTCGTCGAATTCATTCATCCCTTCTCCTGTTCAAGGTAAATCTAGACCTAACCCTAACCCTAATTTCTAGATCCATCTGTTCTTAGGGTTCTAGGTCTTGCAGTTGTAGATTGCTATCTTAAGTCTTATTCTGAATGATGTGATGCACGTGTCAATTCAATTCAGTTGAAAGTTGAATCGAAGTTCAGAATGCAATAGGGTTCAAAGAGTTTCGGAGGTTCCGAGAAAATTCTCGGAGGTTCCGAACTCTATAACCTACTGTAGGCTGATCTTGATTCAAAGTTCCACTGAGTTGTAATTCACTTGCAACACCTCATCTCATCTCTGAAGTTCAATTCCATTCAAGTTTGGTTCCATTGGTTAAGTTCCAGTTGAAGGTTGAATCAACAAACTGTCCTCTGTCAGTGCCCAGACTTCGGAGGTTCCGAGAAAATCCTTGGAGGTTCCGAAGTCTGTACTGACAAAAGACAGTCTGTGATTCAAAATTCCACTGAATTTTAATCAATTGAACTGCTTGTCTATCTGTGATCCTCAGTCTCTATCTATCATGATCTATTCCTTATCTGTTGCCTACACCCTTTCTGACAGATGTCTGGAACCCCTGGTGACAAGACCTATGCCAAGAGGCAGAGGCAGCCATTTGAAACTCCTGCTGGAGAGAGGGCATTCAAGTTTGCAGCAAGGGAAACTGCAGCTGGCAGTGGCAGCAGAGGAAAAGCAACCCCCAGAAGAGGAAAAGGGGGTAGTTTGTCAGGAGGAAGAGGATCTGGATCTGCAGCTCATGTTGAGGATAATGGGGGGATGGAAGGGAAGACCATTCCCATTGAGCTTGAAGATGACATGCTGCTTGGGGAGATAGACTCCACTTACTTGAAGTATCACAAGGTGCTGCTCAAGAGACACCCTCCTACCAAATATGATAACTCTGTGTACATTGAGCACACCAACTATGATGGGGCAGGATACCTAGTCAAGAAGGCTAGAGAGGAGAACCCATATGAGAACCTCAAGATGGCTGCCATAGACTATAGGTTCTGGTCAGTCTTCCACTTCAAGTTCTATGAGACAGTGCTGAACACCAAGATGAAGCTGATCAAGATGAAGTGGATTGATTTCACTCATTTGGAGGCAGCAGAAGAGGCAGAGAAGTCAGATGTGCTTGATCTGGTAGATAAGTACAAGATGAGGGACATAATGAGCTTCAAGTATGACTGGAACATTGAGGTGCTGGCTCAGTTTCATGCCACCTTCTTTTATAAGGACAGCCAGGAGACTATACACTGGATGACAGAGGGGGTACACTACAAAGTGGACTTCACCACCTTTGCAAGGCTCTTTGGTTTCAGCAAGGATGATAGGGAGGCTGAGGTGATTCATTTTGAGCAGCATATGAATCACAAAAGGATTGCCTCAGCTTATGAGTATGATGAGCTTGCAGATGGGTCCACTACTACTCTAAAATCTGTGTACTATGTGCTCAACAACATGTTCAGAGAGACAATTTATCCTAAAGGAGGAAGTGACTCAACCAGTCTCAGAAGGTTTGCTCCAAATCTGATTGCTAGGTTGCTGCCTGGGGCAAAGCCCTTCTCAGTCAGCAGGTTCATCTGGTTCAACCTTGTGGAAGTGACTGAGAGTGGCAAGTGTAATCTGCCTTATACTCCCTACATCATGTACTTGATTGAGATGGTTTCAGGAATCAGTTTCAAGAAGGATGTGGAGCATGCATCATATCAAGTCAGGCAGTGGCAGCATCAGAAGAAGCAACAAGTGGTTGAGGAGTACATCTTGAAGAAAGCAGGGTCTGAGCAGCAAGAGGGTGAAGAGGGACCTAGCAGGGCACCTATGCCTGCTGGTCTGCACAAGTTGAGGGGCATGGTGAGGGACACCTGGAGGTTTTGCAACTGGACAGCAACTCAGATGCATGAGCTCAGGGAAGACATGAACAGGTTGCTAAAGCATCAGGGGCTGTCCTTCAATGCCATGCTCCCTCCTCCACCTATCTTCCCAGATTTTCCAGAATACACCACTAGTGAAGATGAGGGTGAGAAGGACACTGGCAGTCCACTGGCTGGGAGAAATGTGCCTGCTGCCCAATCTGAAGAAGAAGAAGAAGACATTGAGCCACTGAGTGCAAAGATGGCCAGACTGAAGAAAGAAGCAGCTGGGAAGAAAGCCATGGGATCTTCCTCTGCTGGCAGAGCAAGAAGGAAGGCAACTGCTGGAAGACCTGTCAGAAGGCCTGTTGATATCTCTTCTGGTTCTGGCTCTGACTTTGGATCTGGCAGTACTGTTCCTGAAGCTGAGGAGGAAGACTCTGACTTCAGTGATGAGGAGTGATTCCCTGCAGGTCCTACTTTAACTTCCTCTCTTCTTTTCTTCCCTTTTTGTTAACTGTTGACAAAGGGGGAGAAGCATGAAGATTGAGATGATTTGAAGACCTAAGCTTCTATGGTGGCTGGCTGTGGCTAACAAATTCTTTTGTTCTTTTGGTGAGATGAGAGTGCTGTGCTAACTGTCTCTTGAGCCTCTCATAAACTCTGGTGGTAATTTGTTGAACCTGCTGTAAAACTTTAAGCTTGCCTTTGTTGGCAAGCATGGTCTGGTCATGGTCAAACTGTGGGATGTGAAAACTTTAAAACTATTGTGTGATGTGTGTAATAGGGCTAGATGTGCTGGTTGTTTCCATATTTATCTAGCTGCTGTTTCTGATTATGTTGGTGCATTGCCTGTGTATGCTGAATGTTGGAGTGTCTGTTGCAGACCTCGGAGGTTCTGAGAATTTTTTCGGAGGCTCCAACTCCTGGAGGTTCCGGAAACTTTCTCGGAGGTTCCGAACTCTGTCAACAGATAACTCTCTGAGTGTATTAACATGTCATATGCATCACGTCCTATCTGTTACACTTCTTTTGCACCCCTCGATGGTTTGAGTATAATTATCCTGTCACATTACTCACAATGTATGCAATCTAAATGTCATTTGAGACATATTACCCTATTCAAAAGGAACAAGCTTACATTGAGGGGGAGACTTGTACTCAAATCATCAAAAGCCCAATCTTTCAAATTAAATTGTAAACTTTAATTGGGTTGTCAACATTTACCAAAAAGGGGGAGATTGTAAGTGCAATCAAGCCCTATGAGGGTTTTGGTGATGTTGACCACACAATTAAAGAGCTAATGAGCCTTTGAGATTATTGTGCAGTGTGAGAATATTTTACAGGTGCAAAAGATTGAAAGGAGACCCCTCAATTACATGAAGAAGGATGCCTATGCTCTTTGGAGATGTTTATTTATTTTATCTTTTGAATTTGAGTATAGGACAATCCGTACTATCAAGAGGGATACTAATGGTGAGTTAGGATGGATTCAAGTGCTCATAGAATACCTACCTTAAATCCTAACCCATGCCTTAAGGAGAAAGACCTGCTGCTGTTTGCCCCTGTTGTTTCCCAGTTCGGAGGTTCCGAGTTTATTCTCGGAGATTCCGACCGTGCCGGCTTCAGACTGCAGAGGTTTCAGAGTTCGGAAGTTCCGAGGTTTTTCTCGGAGGTTCCGGACTTTGAAATTTTGACCGTTACAGTTCTGGATCTGGGGGTATTTATACCCCTTGGTCCCCCAACGGTCATCTGCCCTTTCTCCCCGAACAGTGACGCATTCAAGCTCCATTCCCTCACCTTGCATTGACTCCAAATCTACTCTCTTCCAAATCCTTGCCTAGCATTGATTGAGAGTGGAAATTTGAAGTGAGATTGTGAGCAAAACCTTCCATTCCTAGTTCTTGAGCACTTGGAGAAGTCCTAGCAAGCTTGGTGGATCTATTACTCTTGGAGCCTTGCTCCTAGACGGATAGAGGTTCTTGGAAGCTCTCCAACCCGATTTGTGGAAGCTCCAAGGTGTTTGTATTACCCTTTGTGAATCTAGTGGAAAGTCTCCACCTTTTACCCAAAGTGATAGGTGTGAGAGAGGAGTTGACCTTTGTGGTCCTTAGCCTTTGTGGCTTCCTCAACAACGTGGACGTAGGCAAGCCTTTGTGGCGAGCTGAACCACGGGATAAATCCTTGTCTCGTGCGTGCTGTAGTTTATATTCTTGCTTGTCCATGTTCATGCTTGTTCTTGACTAGATCTATTAGGGTTTGTCTCCGATCTACGTTGTGGTAGCTTCCTAGCTTGTTCTTTGCTTAGAAATCTTCTTGCTAGGTCCTAAGTACCTCCTAGAATTTGGTAGATCTGTTTTTCATCAAGTAATCCGCAGCTTGTTTCATATTAGCTCTGTTCTGACAGTTCTCGGAAGTTCTGAGTTTATTCTCGGAGGCTGCCTCGTTCGGAGGTTCCGAGAATAATCTCGGAAGTTCCGGACCCTGACAGTTTTTCTGCAGGAAAAGTTTAAATTTGTGTGCAGGCCTATTCACCCCCCCTCTAGGCCATATTGCCTCGATCCTTTCAATTGGTATCAGAGCAGGTTATCCTTGCAAACACTTAACCGTGTGAGGATATGGCAAGTGAAGATGACAAGCAAGAGGAGGAGGAATTTGAAGATTTGCCAAGTGAAGTTGAAGGTGATGTCTCGGAGGTAGGCAACACCTCAGCCCAAGAGAAGTTTGACAAGCTCAAGAAGGCTGTCAAAGAAAGCTCCAAGAACAATGGTAAGAAAAGCAAGAAAGAGGACAAGAAGAAAGAGAAAGAAGAAGAAAAGAAGAAAGAGGACAGCAAGCAAGAAAAGAAGAAGAAAAGGAAGAAAGAAGAAAAGAAGAGAAGAAAAAGAACACCTTCACCATCTCCATCACCATCTTCATCATCCTCATCATCATCTTCATCTAGTGAGAATGGAGATGGGGATGACGAGTACTACGGCACAAGAATTCCCAAGAGAACACTCAAGCCCAAGCCAAAGCCCAAGGCCAAATCCAAGGATGATTATAGAAGAGTATCCTTTAACTATGATTCTTTGGACAAAGACGCGCACGCTCCTCCTCGCGCTCTGCCACATCCACCCCCGTGCGTAGCGTGTCGCCTACGCTGCGCTGCACTCCCTCCCGTTCCCTCATGCGCTCTTCGCTTCCCTCCTTCTCCCAGCTGATTCCGCTGTCCTCCTCCCGTGCCTCATCTTGACAACGCGTCCCCGACAAGATCTCGGACGTGGATGGAGAAGAAGATAAAAATTAAGGGTCTTTTTTGCATATATGCATGACCAACGAAGGGTTATAGACCTAAGTGGCACAACTTAACAAGTTTGGGGTGCCGGATTTCGACTTTGCAAGTTCGTAGACCTAAGTGGCACACGGTGACAAGTTCGAGGGCTGTGGTGTATTTAACTCTTTACAATACATTTCTTTCGGAAAAAAAATCAGCACCAGCCAAACGAAGAGGAGAGTGGGAAAGGGGAGCTGGTGGGTGGCGATGCGGTAGAAGCCGGTGGGTTTGGTGGTCGGATGTGCTGGTCGAGAGTGGTGGAGAGGCGAGAAGGAAACTAGGAGTTGGGCGGCGAGTAGCTCCCATGATAGTGCAGTTGCCTGGCGCCGCATCCGGCTCGAAGAAGCGGCGGGCGGGTGAGGAAGGGGAGGGATTCGAAACGCTGGCGGCGGAGGCTCAGGAGGAGGAGGACCGCATCTCGACACTTCTAGAGGATCTGCGACTGCGGATCCTGACCCTGCTCCCTCTCAAGTCCGCCATCCGCACGGGGGTGCTCTCCACGCGGTGGCGCGCGCTCTGGGCGCGCCGCTGGCCCGCAGTGTCCTCTCTCGACCTTCATATACGCCTCGATGACGACGCGGAGGAGCTGCTCCGGTCACTCAAGGGTTGCGGACGGCACCGCCTCGACCACTTCTTCCTCACCATCTACCCGTTCATGAGCCATCTACTACCCTGCGTCACGGACCCCCAACACTTCCTCCACTACGCCCTCGCCTGCGGCGTTGAGGACCTCCACATCGACGCCGCCGATCATTTCGTAAGCTTACACTCCACTTTCACCTTCCCGCCGGACTCTTCATCCGCCACACTGGCGGGCTTTCCTTCGGCTCCTGCTCCGACGCCTTCCCCACCCTCGAGGTCGTCCACCTCCAGGCGCTCAGCTCGGTTGACATCAGCAGACTTCTTTGGGCGTGCCCCCATCTGAAGACCCTTGTTATCCGCCACTGCAACTGCGAGAGGGTCATCGACCTCACGCCGCACCTGAGGAGCCTCACCGTCGCGCACTGCAATCTAATCACCCACCTCGACGCCAGCAGGGCCTCCGGTCTCCGCTCCTTCCGCCTCAGCAGTGCCCGGGACCCCACCTACAACATCGCGGCCACCGCGCCACTTGAAGACCTTTACATCAGCCTAAGGGGCCTAAGCTACAATCCTATCAAACACTGGATTCAGGCGCTTCCCGACCTTGCCAACCTCAGGGTGCTCACCATCTGCAGCATTGCCCTCCGGGTCCGTGCACTATGATGTTCCGCTTCATTTCATTTGGATTGTTGTGCTTCACTTCCTTTTATCTGTTCTGTTCTTTTTTGTAGAGAGTTTATGCGCTGGATCGTTTTGGATCAGCTACTTCTTTGACCAAGTTGAGTTATCTGCCGAGCTTAAGAGAGTTGCAGCTTGTAATGCTTGAAATGGACTACACAAATTTAGCACATATGTATGCATTCTTCCGGTGCTGCCACTGTCCCCAGCTGGAGAGGCTCTTTGTGCAGGTTAATGTGAAACTATTGCATTCAGTCCACTGTGGCATTGTGGGCTTGGAGAATGCACTCAGTTAATACTGTTATATTGTTGTTCGCTATTCTCTTCCACGAAACGTTGCAAACTACTACTCCTTGCAGCTCCCATCAAGCAGCCATGATATCTCCTCAAACATTTCCTTGGAGGTGTCAGAGGAAGATGAGCCAGATGAAGAGCTATATGAGGATGGTGATCCAGATGAAGAGGAAGATGAACCAGTTGAAGAGCTATCTGAGGGATATGAGGCTGAGGAAGAGTTATTATTAGAACAACTTTCAGAAGATTATATGCTTAAGGAAAGGCTGTACTATGGATATGTCTATGAGGAAGATCTTTCTGAAGAAAATGTGCCAGAGGTTGAGCAATCAGAGGAAGATGTTCCAGAGGGTGAGCACTCTGAGGAAGATGTGCCAGATGGTGGGCAATCCGAGGATGATGTGACATTATATGGTTTAAATAATCTTATATTTGCAAAGTTGATGAAGTTCAAAGGCCATTACTTTGAGATGCGATTACTAAGCTTTCTGTTGAGGAGGACCACTAGGCTGCAGAAACTGCTATTGGTACCCCCTGTGCCTGTGGGGAATTACATGGAAGCACTGGAAGAACCATTGGATACATCCCATTTTCTAGAGACAATACTGGATTTCGAAAAAGCTTCACCAGAGGCTCAAATAGTTCTGGGTGACTCAGATCCTGCTGCAATTCAGCCACTGCATTCAGATCTGTTTTGACTTGCCATCAGTTGAAGTGTACCAGATGAGGTCACAAGAACTTGTCTAGTGGGGGTATAAATCATACATATCATATGTTGATGTTGGTCACCTTTTTTGTGTATCCCCTTGAATATAATACTGAACTTATAATTTGTCAATGTAACATGACCATTTTGGCCATTTATGAATCGCGGAAGATGCAAGCCAAATATTTGGCTGGTTTCTGTCCATAAGCCTTCAAGGACCAGGGAGTTGTATCCCCTAGGCATTTAGTTCTAGAATAAAAGTTGGCTATCTGCATCTGCTTTCAGTTCTAGTTATATTGTTATTGTTATTATCCTTGTTGATGAGAAGTCGGTGCAACAGCTGAAAAATAAATGTTGTAAAATATCTTGTAGGGGGGCTCACTTGGAAATTTGGACAAACTCAATCCCCATTCAGAGCAACAACTCTTTAGCTTGGTAACAATTGTTGTGATGCTATTAAGCCTTTGCCTTGCCATTATATGCTCTACAATTTGTTCGAGGTAAAGAATAAACTATGCTCTGCAATTAATTGCACAGATGTTATTATACTAAAAATTCAACAAGTTTTGATGATTCCTTAATATTTGACACTGTAAATTCACATAAGTTTTTGTATATCTTGCGCTTTAGGGTTTATGTACAGATGTACTCATGGAACAGGTTCTTGTACAAATTCAGGGACATTCTAGAATCCAAGAAAATAGCTTGGGAAGTCTGAATGCAATCTCCAGCCTTACCGGTGAGCAGCCCATCTGAAAATGAGCGTCCATGAAGGCAACCTTTCTGAGTTGAGAGCACAAATCAGTAATGTAACCATCAAACGATAGACTGAGATGTGAGCACATGCAAAGATAGCGAGTAATGCACTTCACAAAGGGTGTAACACGTGGTGAGTAGTGACCTGAACAAAGAGCTTATCCACAGGGACCAGTTGTTGAGAGCAGCGGCATATCGTGAAGAATCCGTAGATATCAGAGAGGTATGTTGTTCTCTTGAAGAAACGATCACAATGTTTCTGTATTAGTATTATTATTTTTCATTAAACGAGTGTATAATATAATACAAAAAAAGGCAAATAGAGAAAGGGGCCAAGGCAAGCAGAAGCACGCCATAATCTCAGTGAAGGCTGGGCCAGGACGAAATGAACACACGCTCGGCATCTTCATGGGCCTTTTAGTTTAGGGCTTCATGTTGCAGCAGCACTTTTTTCTTAAAAGAAAAATTGCTGCACTTTTCTCTTACAACAGTACTTTTCTCTCAAACAAAATTAGCACCAGCCAAACAAGGAAAAACTCTACATCACCCCAACCTATGGGAGGTGGATTACATAAACGATATATATCACCCCCTGAGTTTTCTAAAACAGATCAAATTACCCCCTAAAGTATTTTTGAAAAATCGTAGTAAATCACAGAAAAATCATAAAATGGAAAATCCAATCGTGTTGGACTCCAAATGAGTAAATCTACACAGTGAATATACCTAATATGATATGCTTAAGTATATATTTTTTGTTGTAGCTTTAGATCTATGTTTTTCTTCATAGCTGTAAAAAAAACTGTACTAAACATATCATATTATATGTTCATTGTATAGATCTACTCATTTGGAGTCCAACACAATTAGATTTTTCATTTTATGATTTTTATGTGATTTACTATGATTTTTTAAAATTACGAAGTAATTTGACCGGTTTTAGAAAATTCAGTGAGTGATATATACAATTTCATAGGTCGGGGAGTTATGTAGTCCACCACTCATAGTTTGGGGCTCGGTGTGAATGTAAACTTTTTCCGCTAAGGGAACGGGCTGGAGTGGGAAAGGGGACCTGGTGGGCGGCAGCGCGGTAGAAGCCGGCGGGTCCGGTGGCCGGATGTGCTGGACTGCTGGTCGAGAGTGGAGGAGAGGCGAGAAGGAAACTAGGAGTTGGGCAGTGAGTAGCTCCCGCAAAGATGCAGTTGCCTGGCGCCGCATCCGGCTCGAAGAAGCGGCGGACGGTGAGGAAGGGGAGGGATTGGAAGCGCCGGCGGCGGCAGCTCAGGAGGAGGACCACATATCGGCACTACCGGAGGATCTGCGGCTGTGGATCCTGACCCTGCTCCCCCTCAAGTCGGCCATCGGCACCGGGGCGCTCTCCACGCGGTGGCGCGCGCTCTGGGCGCGCCGCTGGCCCGCCCCGTCGTCCCTCGACCTCCACATCCGCCCCAGCGATGACTCGGAGGAGTTGCTCCAGTCGCTCGTGCGCCGCGGATGGCGCCGCCTCGACCGCTTCTCCCTCACCATCCACCCGTTTGGCAGCCACCTGCTACACTGCCTCACGGACCCCCAACGGTTCCTCCACTATGCCGTCGCCTGCGGCGTCAGGGACCTCCATATCGACGCTGCCGATCACTTCATGAGCTCACTCTCCACTTTCACCTTCCCACCGGATCGTTCACACCTCGTGTGTCTCTTCGTCTGCCGCACTGGCGGGCTTTCCTTCGGCTCCTGCTCCGGCGCCTTCCCCACCCTCGAGGTCGTCCATCTCCAGTCGGTCGGCTCGGTTGACATCAGCAGACTTCTTCGGGCGTGCCCCCGTCTGAAGACCTTGGTTATCCGCCGCTGCAACTGCGAGAGGGTCATCAACCTCACGCCGCACCTGACGAGCCTCACCATCGCGGACTGCAATCTATTCATCCACATCGACGGTAGTACGGCCTCCGGCCTCCGCTCGTTCTGCCTCAGCAGTACCCGGGATCCCACCTACAGCATCGTGGCCACCGCGCCGCTTGAAGACCTTTACATCAGCCTAAGGGGCCAAAACTGCAATCCTATCAGACACTGGATTTGGGCGCTTCCCAACCTCGCCAACCTCAGGGTGCTCACCATCTGCAGCATTGCCCTCTGGGTCCGTGCACTATGACGTTCCTTGCTTCATTTCATCTGAATTGTTTGTGTTTCACTTCCTTTTATCTCTTCTGTTATTTTTTCTAATATTACAAACTCTATTTTGTAGAGAGTTTATGCGTTGGATCGTTTTGGGTCAACTACTTGTTTGACCAAGTTGAGTTATCTGCCGAGCTTAAGAGAGTTGCAGCTCGTAATGCTTGAAATGGACTACACCAATTTAGCACATATGTATGCATTCTTCCGGTGCTGCCGGTGTCCCCAGCTAGAGAGGCTCTTTGTGCATGTTAATGTCAAACAATTGCGTTCAGTCCATTGTCGGTTTGGAGAATGCACTCAGTTAACACTGTTATATTGTTGTTTGCTATTCTCTTCCATGAAACGTTGCAAACTACTTAACCTGTAGCTCCCATCAAGAAGCCATGATATCTCCACAGACATTTCTGTGACAACCCGCCCAGGAAAATACCGTACTATCGCCTAAACCAATCCACTTTGGCCATTAAGCGACAGTAAAGTATCATCCCGTCGTTAGTTACCGGGTTAACGCCCGGTAAATCACTTGGAATTCACACAGAGGATCGAACATATGCATTAAAACTCACGCGAAGGCGAGTCCAGAGTACAAACACAATTTAAATTCAAATTACCCCTAAGGGTTCAATTATTACAAATCCTTGTTCATGACAGGAAGTAAAGGTTCAGAGTTTGAAAACAGCGGAAATAAATAAACTAGCGCAACGGTAAACATCACAGGAGGCCATCCGTGATGCCATCACTTGTCGTCATCCACCCGGTCAACAACACCTGTAACAACAGTTTTAAAGCAAGGCTGAGTATACTAATACTCAGCAAGACTTTACCGTCGGGTGATAACTACATCACCAAACTCTAGACATGAGAGGCTTTTTGGCCGGTGGAGTTCTTTTGCTGAAAAGCAACAAGAGTATGTCCTTACTTTCAATATTTTAGCACTAAGTTCTAGTTGATTACCATTTCTAAGTGTGCCAACTAATTCAATCAAGAATTGTACAAACAATTAATTCAAGCAGTAAACTTCATCAAATTCCATCATTAAGGGATATCATGGCCAGTTGATTAAGCAGTCTCAGATAACGGTGAGAGACCGACAATCAATTGATTTAAACCTTGCAAGGTAGACCTAAACACACGGTAGGGTGCCCCCGCGAGGACAACCATCCAGGCGGTTCCCAAAAATCCTCGGCTTGGGATCAAAGCTTACCATCCTGGGTACAAAGTTATCTGGCGTACCCCGCAAGGCACCCAGCTTCACACATGTACCCCCCTTCCCCGGTAGCTAGCCGGGTAGGTGATTGCTCAAGATTTGTAAGGAAGAGTTCCTGCACCGTCTCTTTAAGGTACTAGGCTTACCGGTCCCATTCGCGACAAGTGCTTAGTACGTTCAAAAGCTTAGCCCACGAAAGCCACTGGACCGGAGCCCAAATCCCATGCTCTTACCACATGAGCAATCCATTTATCAAGATCTTATGATTCCAACATAAGAACCTATTCTCGCGGGTGACGAACATCACTCGACTTGTACCGATCCTATAGCATAGCAGCTATCGACCTGACATACTAGTAAGGAACATAGGTACCTAGGGATCATGCATCTAGGGTTTCCATTCAATTCCTGAAACGTAAATGCGCAATCATAGCAAAGGTAATTGCATAATTTTTAAAAGCACGGGTTAATGATCCGGGGCTTGCCTTCACTGGCAAGGTTGGCCTTGGGCTCTTCTGGACCTTGGTCCAGGTCTTGAGCTACGTCCACGTACTGCAGCTCACCGTCAGCTCCTCCTTCTCCTCCTTCCGGCACGAGCGTATAACTACCGTCAGGAAGATCTACACGAGGATGCAAATGCAAGATTTAATTGACGGTTTTTAATTTAATTAACTACAAACAACAAACGACAACCATGGGGTGCATGGTTGACCACATTCACCTAGATAAGCACACATTCAGCATACTCTTCCAAAAAGGAACAATATGCGGTCCATTATTAATTAACCTTTTTAATAGTAACTGTGTACATATTTATGTAAATAATTTAATTTAAATTCCACAAACAGAAATGGGTTGGTCATTATCCTTTTGAAAAGATTTACATCACCCACATAGATTTACTAAGGGTGTGGTTGGTGATTTTCCCATTTAATTGACTATTAAGCTTTAAATTACCTCCAATGCTTTTATTCATAAAACAAATTAATAAAATTCAGTGGAAGGGTTTATCAAGCACTAAACACCTATACCAAGCCACTGAACACACATGAACACTTAGGGAAGCTATGAAATTAAAGATACCAAAAATAACAAAAGCTAGCTACTAAAGCAAGATAAATGCATATGAAAATAAATACACATCAAAAGGATTCCAACTTTCTCACACATGGTCTCTGGTCCAAAACTAACCTAGGAAAGCAACATATACACCTAGAGATGCTATAGATCTAGGGTTATGCATTTACAAAGAAAAACAAACATATTTCAAGAATAAATATTTCTGGCAGATATAAAATTGTGATTAATTCACCAGAGGTGCATTTTGGCATAAAAGGACAACATGCAGAAGTTGGGCACAAAAATCTATTTAATTTTAGCTACAAAAATCATTTAGACAGATTCTGGACAAATACAAAATAAATCATATAAAAAGATTTACTCATTAACTCTGTGCAATTTTTGGTGCAGAACCTAGGCAAGTCATAACACACAACATATCCAAAATTAGCTACAGAGGACTTGTAGATTTTGAGATACAACAGATCTAGGTTTTCCATATTTCTATTTTTCATGCAAAAACTATCAAGAAAAACTATGGACACGCTTTACAAAAGTTTTAGTGTTTTTCACAAGGAACCTAACAAAATTGAGTTTGCATTTTTCTGATTTTTCTACGATTTTCTACGCATTTTACAAGATCCAGCAAACTGGCAACACTATTGAAGATTCAGTTTTGCGAGGAGACCCCTGGAAGTTCTTGCAGTCTCACAACCATGCCCTTGCTTTACATTTAAGACCCTAGAAAGATCAAAAGTGTTGCAATGTGGCCCTTGGCCATGGGGAGGCGGCGGGCTCACCGGAATTCGGCGAGGCCGGTGGCGGAGACGGCCGGGGAAGAGGTCGGGGAGGTGCGCGAGCTCACCTAGGGGCTAGGGGGCGCCGGAGTTTGAGCGGAGGAACGGCCGGCGACAGGGTTCGGCGGTACCCGACGGTGGCGGCCGCGGCGGCCTGCAGTCCCGGCGAGCAACGCGGTGGGCTGAGCAACGTGTGCCCGCTAGGGGTCTACGGTGCCCTAGGGGTGGCACGGGAAGCGTTGGCCGGCGACGGAAAGGAGTGGGGGTGGAAGCTCGGCTCGGCGACGGCAATGGTGGCGCGGCGGTGAGCTCAGGGAGGCAGGGACGGCGGGCGCACACGAGGGCGGCTCGGCGGCCTTAAATAGGCGAGCTCCCGCTTGCTTCGTGGTTAAGGGATCGACGGAAACAGGCCGTAATACGGCGGCGACCTCGGCAGGCACGCGTGCACAGGGAGGGGGGGCAGCGGCGGACCGGCGGGCGGGCGCGGTGCGCGGCCAGCTGGTCCGGCTCGAACGGCGACGCGGCGCGTGGCATGCGCGGACTTCAATACGCCTCGGTGTGCGCGTGGCCTTGGGATGGCGCGCGGCCTCGGGAAGGCGCGGGCCCAGACGCCGAGGGTGGCGGGGCGCCAAGCGGCACGGCGCACGCGCTCGGGCGCGCCCGGCGCTCTGGCCGGCGCGACGTCGCGGCGCGGCGTCAAATCTATTTCATTTAGCCCTGTTTGAAAGCGAATTTCTCCAAAAGTTTGAATAGAACCCCACCGAGCTTTGAATACGAAAGTTGTAGAGCACTTATAGGAGAGTATTTTTCGTAAAGGCCGACCTATGTTTTTCTCAACGGTTTTTGCAGAAACGGCTTGCCAACTTGGTGTTTTTTCTTGGCGCCGGTGAACAGGAGCTGCTGGCAGTTGACCAAGTTTTCCACCCTTTTCCACCCAAAATTTGAAATGCCATCCAACATGAAAGTTGTGTCCCTCGAAAAACTGGACAACTTTTATATTGGGAGATTTTGGAGTGTTTAGGTGAAATTTGGAGAACGCGGCAAAAGTTCCGGAAGACGTTCAAAGACATCAGGGTTTAAGTGGGGTTTGACCGTGCCTTTGACCAAGGGTTGACCACAAGTGTGTGTTGACTTGATCAAGAGGGTCATTAGGGATTGTTGGCGAGGTTTTCGAGGTGATGACCCAGGTTGACCATGGTTTGACTGGTGTCAATACGTTTGACTCGGTCATTAGCACTAATGATGCTAAACAAAAACCTGGGGCGTCACAATTTCCTTGGAGGTGTCAGAGGAAGATGGGCCAGATGAAGAGCTAAATGAGGATGATGATCCAGATGAAGAGGAAGATGAATTAGTTGAAGAGCTATCTGAGGGATATGAGGCTGAGGAAGAATTATTAATAGAACAACTTTCAGAAGAATGTATGCTTCAGGAAACTTGTACTATGGAGATGTCTATGATGAAGATCTTCCTGAAGAAAATGTGCCAGAGGATGACGAATCTGAAGAAAATGTGCCAGAGGATGAGCAATCTGAAGATGTTCCAGAGGGTGAGCAATCTGAGGAAGATGTGCCAGAGGGTGAGCAATCCGAGGATGATGTGCCATTATATGGTTTAAATAATCTTATATTTGCAAAGTTGATGAAGTTCAAGGGCCATTACTTTGAGATCCGACTAGTAAGCTTTCTGTTGAGGAGGGCGACTGGTCTGCAGAAACTGCTATTGGTACCTCCTGTGGGTGTGGGGAATTACATGGAAGCACTGGAAGAACCATTGGATACATCCCGTTTGCTAGAGACAATACTGAATTTCGAAAAAGCTTCACCAGATGCTCAGATAGTTCTGAGTGACTCGGATCCTGCGGCAATTCAGCCAGTGCATTCAGATGTGTTTTAACTTGCCATCTCAGTTCAAGTGTACCAGATGAGGTCTCAAGAACTTGTCTAGTGGGGGTATAAATCATATATCATATGGTGATGCTGGTTAATTTTGTGTATCCCCTTGAAAATAGTACTGAACTTATGATTTGTCAATGTAACATGACCATTTTGGCCATTTATGAATTGCGGAACGTGAAAGCCAAATATTTGGTTGGATACTGTCCATAAGCCATCAAGGACCAGGGAGATGTATCCCCTAGGCACTTAGTTGTAGAAGAAAAGTTGGCTATCTGCATCTTTTTCAGTTCATAGTGTATATTCTTGTGATCTTTGTTTATCAGAATTCGGTGCAACAGCTGCAAAAGAAATGTTGTAAAATTTCTTGTAGGGGGTCTCACTTGGAAATTTGGAATGCATTATTATTATTTCTTAACTCAATCTCCATTCTTCTATGTTTGGCAAACTCAATCCCCATTCAGCGCACTTTACTACTGGCTTGGCAATTGTTGTGAACTTATGATGCTATAAAGCCTTTGCCTTGCCATTATATGCCCTACAATTTGTTCGAGGTAAAGAAAAAAACTATGCTCTGCAATAAATTTTACAGGCGTTATTATGCTGAAAATTCAGCCTAGTTCTGATCATTCCTTAATGTGTATTCATGGAACAGGTTCTTGTACAAATTCCCCTTTGCACCTCTAACCGTGCCTCTTCAGTCTGCTCCAAGAAAACAGCTTGTGAAGTCTGAAGGCAGTCTCAAGCCTTACAGCCTTACAGGTCAGCCCATCTGAAAATGAGCGTCCATGAAGGAAACCTTTCTGCATTTCGGGAGCTGAGAGCACAAATCACTAATGTAATCATCAAACGATAGATAGATGTGAGCACATGCAAGATAGTGAGTAATGCACTTCACAAAGGATGTAGCAACTGGTGAGTGGTGACCTGAACAAAGAGCTTTAACAGTTGATGAGAGCAGCGGCATATCCTCAAGCATGCATAGATATCAGAGTGGTTGGTGCCTAGGTGGTTCTCTTGAAGAAACAATCACAAAGCATATAATACAAAATAATAATAATAATTGGCACTGGGCCTTTAGGGCCGAGAGAGAGCAGAAGTAGGCCATAATCTCAGTACCGGGCCTTTAGGGCTCTCTATTCACAGATCACGGGCCAGTAGTCTTAAAACATGTGAATGGGCTTGTAGTGAATGGGCTTGTAGTCTAATACGGTAGGACGGTCCAGTGGGATGCTACCCACCAGGGTTCAAATCCTGGTGCTCGCACCTTTTCGTGGATTTATTCCGGGATTTTCTGGCGTTATGCTTTAAGTGGTAATCGGTGTTCCCGTCGACGACGAGACGCCAGTGGTTGGTGACTTCGGGAATCTCCAGATATGTCAGTACTTAGTACTTCGGATGTGCTCATAGGGGTATGGTTTGCGTACGTGTGTTCATAGGGGTGAGTGTGCGTGCGTGATGTGAGCGTCTGAGTTGTAATTTTAAAAGTAGTCTTAAAACATAAAACAACTGCAGCGGCATTTAGATTTTCCGTTTACTAAAAAAAACTGCAGCGGCAAAGCTTGGAGTGGGAAAGGGGAGCTGGTGGGCGGCGGCGCAGTAGAAGCCGGCAGGTCCGGTGGCCGCGCCGGATGTGCTGATCGAGAGTGGAGGAGAGGTGATAAGGAAACGAGGAGTCGGGCGGCGAATAGCTCCCGTAATGGCGCAGTTGGTTGGCGCGCCCAGGTCGAAGAAGCGGCGGGCGGGTGAGGAAGGGGAGGGATTCGAGGCAGCGGCGACGGCGGCTCAGGAGGAGGAAGACCGCATCTCGGCGCTGCCAGAGGATCTGCGGCTGCGCATCCTGGCCCTACTCTCTCTCAAGTAGGCCATCTGCACCTGGGCGCTATCCACGCGGTGGCGCGCGCTCTGGACGTGCCGCTGGCCCGCGCCGTCCTCCCTCGACCTCCACCTATTCAGGCGCTACCCGACCTCACTAACCTCACTGTGCTCACAATCTGCAGCATTGCCCTCCGGGTCCGTGCACTATGATGTTCCTTGCTTCATTTCATTTGAATTGTTTGTGTTTCACTTCCTTTTGTCTGTTCTGTTCATTTTTTCCTAATATTACAAACTCTATTTTGTAGAGAATTTATGCGTTGGATCGTTTTGGATCAGCTACTTGGCTGACCAAGTTGAGTTATCTGCTGAGCTTAAGAGAGTTGCAGCTCGTAATGCTTGAATTGGACTACAACAATTTAGCACATATGTATGCATTCAATCCATTGTGGCATTGTGGGCTTGAAGAATGCACTCACTATTATATTGTTGTTTGCTTTTCTCTTCCATGAAATGTTGCAAATTACTTCTACCTGCAGCTCCCATTGTGCATTGTGGGCTTGAAGAATGCACTCACTATTATATTGTTGTTTGCTTTTCTCTTCCATGAAATGTTGCAAATTACTTCTACCTGCAGCTCCCATCAAGCAGCCATGATATCTGCACGGACATTTCCTTGGAGGTGTCAGAGGAAGATGAGCCAGACGAAGAGCTATATGAGGATGATGATCCAGATGAAGAGGAAGATGAACCAGTTAAAGAGCTATCTGAGGGATATGAGGCTGAGGAAGAATTATTATTAGAACAACTTCCAGCAGAATATATGCTTAAGGAAAGGCTGTACTATGAAGATGTCTATGAGGAAGATCTTCCTGAAGAAAATGTGGATGAGCAATTCGAGGAAGATGTTCCAGAGGGTGAGCACTCTGAGGAAGATGTACCAGAGGGTGAGCAATCTGAGGATGATGTGCCATTATATGGTTTAAATAACCTTCTATTTGCAAAGTTGACAAAGTTCAAGGGCCATTACTTTGAGATGCGACTAGTAAGCTTTCTGTTGAGGAGGGTCACTGGTCTGCAGAAACTGCTATTGGTACCTCCTGTGCGTGTGGGGAATTACATGGAAGCACTTGAAGAACCCATGGATACATCCCGTTTTCTAGAGACAATACTGGATTTCGAAAAAGCTTCACCAGATGCTCAAATAGTTCTGAGTGATTCTGATACTACTGCAATTCAGCCAGTGCATTCTGATGTGTCTTAGTTTGCCATCAGTTGATGAAATCACATGTTAGAACTTGTCTAGTGGGATACAAATCATATATTGTATGGTGATGCTGACTACGTTTTTGGTGTATTCCCTCGAAAATAAGTACTGAAAGTTAGATTTGTCAATGTAACATGATCATGTTAGCCATTTATGAATTGTGGAAGGTGAAAGACAAATATTTGGTTGGACACTATCCATAGCCATAGGCCATGAAGGACCAGGGAGCTGTACCCCCTAGGCATTCTGAACTAGAAGAAAGTTTGATGTCTGCATCTTTTTTCAGTTCCGAGTGTTTCTTACTATCCTTGTTGATCACAATTCAGTGTACCAACTGGAAAAGAAACCTAGTAAAATTTATTCTAGCGCATCTCACTTGAAAATCTGGAGTGCGTGTTTTTTTTTTTTTTTACTTTTTCTTCTTAGACTCCTGGGGCCTGCAGGAATTTGAATGTCTACTGTAAATATTCATGGATGCCATTTGGAGAAAGGAAATATCAAGTTATCTCAAGCCACCTTTGTGCAGCAATTCTTTTTACTAGATTGGCAGCAACTGTTGTGATGTCACAAAGCATTGTCATTATCTGCTATACCTTTGTTGATGATTTTAGGAGATCACTCCTTTTGGCTGTGAGCATTATAGGACTCTTACCCTAACCTAAATAAAAGAAGAAAAACTCAAGTGATTTACAGATCATGCATCATGCAGTTTGACGTGCGTGTGAAGCCTTGAAAATGTACCCTAATGGGATCTTGCGTAGCTGTGTTTCCCTTGTATATCTGCTTCAGCTTGCATGAAAATTGCTCTGTACCACTAGTATCAGCATGATGATTTGTGGTTCTGATATTAAGCAGTGCTTTGCTCGAAGCAGCAGTTGGCTTGGCTGCGGCAGCTCACATGAACAGCAAGCGTGGGGGACCGCGGGGCCAGGGAGCATCGAGCTGAGCTTTGTGGTGACGTGTCCTGTGATTTGTGAAGTCAATTGATTAACGAACTGGTGCCCTGGTCATCAGGTCATGTAAAGAAATGCAGGAATGGCCATGACTCAGCGAGGGGACAGAAGATTGTGGATCAGCCGGTGTATTATCGTTGATGGCATGGCATGTGACGTGTCAGTGCACCAGATCTACAAACCTTTAGACGTGTGCTAGATCTGGAAATTATGCATTATTTATGGAGTACCATTTTATATTTTTACCCACAAAGTTTAGGACAGTTTCTACTATTTTCCACAAAGTCAGAGGCTCAGCTGTGCAGCAACACATCTACGAAGTCTAGAACAGCACCCAAAGCCAACCAATGAGCAGGGACTGAAGGAGCAAGGAGCCAAGGACACATCATCAGGATAGGCTAGCCTTTTCCATCGCTCTCGCCCAGCTCTCTCCTGTCTCAGCTGATCACTTGGGATTGGGGTTCAGAACTCGGGTGAGGCCCGAGGGCGAGCAAGGATGGGGTTCTTCTTCACCTCTCGAGCTGCTGCTCGGTTCTTGGACGGGATCGGGCGGCCCGGCGTCTCCACTGCAGCCCTGCTCCTCACAGCAGCCAGGTGCGGGTGCCGGCCTCCATCGCTTTCCACTACAAAAAATCTGCCTGATTTTTTCTCTCCCCCTTTTTGGTTTTGTGGTATGATTTACTGTTCCCTTTTTGTTTACCTCTTTTTTTTGGTTTAGTCAACTATGAAGGCCTTGGATCATGTTCTTGGTCTTTTCGGCATCCATCTACTGAGCTTTTGGGGAACAGGAGCCCCCTTTTATTCTTGCGTTTGGCTTGGTCCCAAGATTTCACTTTGATTTTTCTGAATTCGCAAGCTGCATTCTGAACTTTGAGTTACTATGGCTTGGCAGTGGCGGAGGCCTTGTGGCGTATGCTGATTCCGCTGCAGAGAGTGCTCCGGAGCCATCTCAGGATGCTCCCAAGAAGAAAGTGCTGGTTCTTGGGACTGGCTGGGCTGGGACGTCGTTCCTCAAGAATCTCGACTGCTCCCGGTATGAAGTGAAGGTCATATCGCCCCGTAATTACTTCGCGTTTACACCTCTGCTTCCAAGTGTCACATGCGGGACTGTCGAGCCTCGCAGCATTATTGAACCCATAAGGCGGATGTTTGAGAAGGTACTTTTCTTCCAACTGTTTCCTGTATGCTGAATGCAATGGCCTGATGTTTATTTGCTCTCTATAAATAAATCATTTGGGTATGCCCTTCTTATTTATATATTGGCTTATGTCGAGTTACTGTGGATCTATTCAAAGAAAAAGTGATGTCTTAGAAGTTAGAACACATGCAGTCAGCATATTCTGATCGTGGATATATTTTTAAGAGTAAAATGCACCGGAGGTCCATCAACTTTTAAGGAGGTGTCACTTAGGTCCATCAACTTTGAAAATGCATTTTTAGGTCCATAAACTTGTTGAGTCGTTCACCGCAGGTCCATAACTGTCCACATATATTTCTACCGGTGACATGACATGATGACTTGGTTAGAAGAAGTATATTCTAATTGAGGCATTTCATCGAGCAACTTATGAGTAACACATGCTTGACATTTCTGGAGCTGAACGACATCAGCCTAGTCCTGTCATACATCGAGGAGGCTACCGTTATTCAACCCAAGGAATGTCTAAGTATATGTCTATGAAGCACGGATACGTCACCCTGGTAGCGTATCCCGTTTCGGATACGTATCCGACACGGATACTGCGCGGATACGCCCAGGATACGTATCCAATCCGTATCGGCTTACTGGGCCGTATCGGGCCTAGAAACTCAAGATTGGATACGTATCTGTGTGTGTGATACGGCCTAGTAGCCCATGGAGAGGAGCGGACGAAGAGCAGGGTCGATGCGCCGTGGAGGGGGGGAGCGGACGGGAGCAACGGCGCCCCCCATCTCCGTCCAGATTCGGCCGCAGGAAGGTCTCCTCCACCCTCCCCGGCGGCAGATCTGGGACCGATGGATCGGACGCGGCGGGCTCGTTCCCACGCGTGTGCGGCGGTGGACGGCAAGCGCGCACGGGCAGGTGGTGGCCGCGTGGGCGGCCGGCAGAGGAGGAGTTGGTGGCCGCGCGGGCCGACGGAGGAGGAAGAGGTAGGCGCTCCGGCCGCCGGGGCGCGAATCCCTCGGCGAGGGCCTACGACGGCAGCGCCCTGTGGACACGCGCGGCGACACCCTGCGAGCGGAGTAGAGCGTTAGGGGGGGAGAGTTGCGGCGGCGGCGGGGAGCGACGCGGAGGGTAGAGGGGAGGAAATGAATCGTCGATTCGTCGGTCACCTGGTCAGTAGAGGTAGGGCATCGATGGGGGTCTTTAGATGGGCTAGTGGGCCGCTAGGATGATGGACTATTGGACTGTGCTGGGCTGTTGAGGATTAGCTGCTTTGCGAGACAATAACCTTCTGTTCTTAGGTGTCAAGTGCTTAACAGGGTAACTGCTCTTACCTAGTGCTCTCGAAGTCTTTGACATATTTATTCTTCCTTCTGGGGCTTGTCTGTGTGGCTATTTACTTCACATTAAAGTAAAATGCCCATTTTGTTTTTATGTGTTTTATTAACTGCTTTCCGTTGTATCTGAGTGTGGCTATTTAATATGCATTATTAAATATATATTTATTTATTTTAGGTAAAACGTATCCGCGTATCGGATTGTTTCGAAAAATGGCGTATCGGCGTATCCGTATCCTTCCGATACCGATACACGTATCCGTATCCGTGCTGCTTAGGTATATGTGTCGCCTATTTGTAACCTACTCATTGAAATGCCTCAGCTAGAAGATGCTTCTTGAGCCAAGTTATCATGTCATGTCACCACTACAAGCATATCTGGATAGTTATGGACCTGCGGTGAATGACTCAACAAGTTCATGGACCCAGAAATGCATTTTGAGAGTTGATGGACCTAAGTGACACCTCCTTACAAGTTGAGGTGATATGAGCAAGGTTGACATAAAATTATTTCGCAAATCACAATATTGCTCATTTGTAACTTGTCCCTAATATGTGATGATAAAACTTATGGCCAAGTGGAATAGCATTGACAACTAAATGGCAAAAGCACCACCATTTCTTGTTTGCTGGAGGGAGTGCTTACCTTGATGCTTTGGATGCCTCATTGATGTTCATTCACTTTCTGTGTTAGTTGAGTGGTGGTCTCTTGGCGAAGTTAAGTGACACACTGACTGGTTTTTTGTTCTTATCTCGCAGAAAAGTAAGGATGTTACATTTTATGAAGCCGAGTGTTTCAAGATTGATGCAAGTAAAAAAACTGTACATTGCCGCTCAGCTGTCGGTACTAATCTTGATGGAAATGGTGATTTTATGCTTGATTATGACTACTTAGTTGTTGCTCTTGGAGCCACTGTAAATACATTTAACACTCCTGGAGTGCTGGAGCACTGCCACTTTTTGAAGGTAAAGTCCCCTAAAATGTTGAAGACTCTTACATATTCTATTACGATTCATATTTCAATTCTAAGCTGTAATTATTGTATTTGACATTTCTATAACATTGTGAAGAGACTTTTGATTTAGATATAAATCATGTAATGTCGTGTGAAATGACGCTTTACTGTGACGGTTAGATCTTATGTCGACTTGTAAATTTCAGTGCATGAAAGAATCTGTATAGCTGTAATCATGCAGGACATTCAAAGGTTGATTTAAATGGAACTATTTGGCATATATGAGTATATGACTCTCTAGTTTCATGAAGCTGGTAGTGTTAGGTGCTTAAGCTAAGGTGATCTTAGGTTTTTCTCTATCACACATTAACATGCCCGTGGAGCACCTGCTCGGTGTCATCGCATTTTCTGAATGCCCCTGTTATGCAAATTTGCCCTTAATGAGTATATGTTTTCAGTATCTTTATACCCATTCTTTTAATACTTACATTCACAGAGCTACTAACTATATCATCTATAATGAAATATTTTCTACCTTCCATTATCATGATATGGCTTCATGTTGTGAAAGTCAGGAAGTAGAGGATGCTCAGAAGATACGGAGGAGTGTGATAGATTGTTTTGAAAAGGCATCACTTCCAAATATTAGTGAAGAGGAGAAAAGGAAAAATCTGCATTTTGTAGTTATCGGTGGTGGACCTACTGGGGTTGAATTTGCAGCGGAGTTGCATGATTTTCTTGTTGAAGATCTGGTGAAGTTATACCCTGCCATTCAAGAGTTTGTGAAGATAACAATTATCCAATCGGGAGAGCATATATTGAACATGTAAGGTTTGATGGGTTTATTATATAGTCTTGTTGCAGTAATTGCCATCTCTCTCTTGCATGCTGCTGTGAAAACAGCCAGGATAGCTAGTGTGTTACGGTTGCAGTTGATTTTTTTTTACAAGGGTAATAATTTCAAACTGGATGAAAAGTTGAAAACAAGAACACTGTAGCTTATTCAAAATCCATGTCTGATGTAACCTCAGCAGGTTTTCTTTTTTTTGTCCCTTTCATGTTTACCATGAGCTGAATCTCTGTTTCTGTTATACAGGTTTGACAAAAGAATAGCTGCATTTGCTGAAGCAAAGTTCCAGAGGGATGGCATCGAAGTGGATACAGGCTTCAGAGTGGTAAAGGTCTCTGATGATATGATTACAATGAAGAGCAAATCAGTTGGTGAGGAGGTATCAGTGCCATACGGGATGGCTGTTTGGTCTGCTGGTATTGGTACTCGTCCTGTCATCATGGATTTCATGCAACAAATCGGGCAGGTTGTTGAATCTCATTTCAAGCCTTCATTATCAGCTTACCCATTTATGTCTGACTCCAAAATAGTATATCTATAAACTTTTGTTAATACATCTCCAAATATTCTCCTTGAACAGACTAATCGGCGTGCCTTGGCAACTAATGAATGGTTAAGAGTTCGCGAGTGTGAAGGTGTTTATGCGATTGGGGACTGTGCAACAGTGAGCCAAAGAAAAATAATGGTATGTGTAAGGCCTATTGTTCTCAATTTCCAACTCGATAGCTAATTAGCTAGTTAAAGTCATTGTAGATACTCTACTGGTTTACTGCACTAGGAAGGCTACAATTCTGTAAATTGTGAATATACATACCAATATGTTTATGGCAGGAACTTTTTGTTTGAGATCATATTCTGTAGCTCTTATGTATTTTGAACAGAAATTCCTGACTTACCTGTTTCTATGCTTTCAGGATGATATTTCTATGGTCTTCAAAATGGCAGATAAGGACAATTCTGGCACTTTAACATTGAAAGAAATCAATGATGTTTTGGAGGATATTTGTATAAGATATCCGCAAGTAGAGCTCTATATGAAAAGTATGCACATGCTTGATATTGCGGATTTGATAAAAGGTGCAATAGGTGATTCTCACAAGGAATCGATGGTGGTTGATATAGAGGAGTTCAAAAAAGCTCTGAGCCATGTTGATTCTCAAGTGAAAAGTGCTCCAGCAACAGCTCAGGTTCCCTCTATTGTACTGTTTTTTTTTTTGAGATCTTCCCTCTATTGCACTATGCAAGTGATATGTTAATGGGTATATAGCACAGATAATTTCATGATTTTTGAACAACCAATACGAATACTCTCCAGGTTGCTTCGCAACAAGGAAACTATCTTGCTGAATGTTTTAACAAAATGGAAAAATGCAAAGAGGAACCAGAAGGCCCACTGTGCATGACAGGGGGGTCAGGCCGCCACTTTTTCCGCCCATTCCGGTATTTAGCTTTCTGGTCACATTCCAAAGTCATAACAGCATAGTTGCGTGCAATGTTAAGCCTGAAAGGCATTGTTTCTGACAAGCTTAATGGTATAGAGGTTAATAATTCATATTTGAGTAACACATAATTTTTTTTATTATGAAATCTGGTGAGTTCAGAACAAAAATAGGTGTTGACATGTAAAGCTTATACTGATATTGTTAACTGTCATCTTATCTCAGAATCCTATGTTTCGCTCATCTTTTGATGCTGTCTCTTTCAAGGTACAAGCATTTGGGGCAATTTGCACCACTGGGTGGAGAACAAGCTGCTGCAGAGCTCCCCGGCGACTGGGTTTCCATGGGCCACAGCACTCAGTGGCTCTGGTACTCTGTGTATGCCAGGTAGAAACTTGCTCTCAAGTGGCGCTGCGCCCTCATCATCTACAATCCATCTGACTGTACAAAGCACGACCCCTCATCGTGCTTGCTTATTTCTGTTCTCTAGTTGGTTCAGTCACCGCCTTATCCTTTTTCATCATGAACCATGACTTTGTCCTCACAAGTCATTTCTGTGGCAACTCATGTCCTAACCCACTATCATTGTTCCCTTCCCATGTATCCAGCAAGCAAGTGAGCTGGCGCACAAGGGTGCTGGTGGTCTCCGACTGGACTCGCAGGTTCATATTCGGGAGGGATTCAAGCCGAATTTAGCGTCGCGCACCGGCCTTCCTCTGTACAGGGAATTCTGCTGAATAATGATTGATTTGCTGGAGCTTGAGCAAGCAAAGCTGTTCCTTGTCCCTCCCTAGGGTCCTGCCAACGAAACTGCTGTTCTCCTCTGTATGCTGCACGGTGTTCCTTTGCCCCTGCCATGTCTCTCCCAGCATGTGAAGGAGATTCGGAACCATGAGGTCTCTTTTTAGCCGTCACTGTAGCCCCATTTCGCTGCTCACGCCGGCGGCCTCTTCTGCTGCGGCTGAGGCCATCACGTGCTTTACACCCTCTTTGTTCGACCGTTAGTTATTACCGATTGCCGTTTGTAAAGCTTGTAGTAACCACTTGTCAGATTTTAATTGAGCTCAGGCTGAGAGCAGTTGCACAGGTTCTTCCCCCACTTGCTCAGAAAGTCAGCGGTGTAGTTCAAGTTTTTTAGATTCTTTTATATATAAAAAATTCAAAGTTACGAACAAGATCCAAATTCTGCTACTGTTTGAAGGATTCAAGGTACCGTATGAAGACGGGAGTTTTCTTTTCTCTCGGTTTCGGAATTGAATTGTTCCTCAACGAATTTTTTGCACTGAAACATGACATGAGTGGCTTATTTTTTTAACTGAATTCGGAGAGTACTAGACAAAGCAACGGTGCTGTGCCATGGCAGAAGATACAAAGAGGCATTTGCAGATCAGATCCATCCATCATGTGACGTAACTTTGGCATCTTGGTAAGTACTGTACTCACAAGGTACCGTCCTCTACTCCTCTAAAGAACGTCGTCTTCTACTCACTAAATTTAATTTAATGACAAGAGTTGTGGTACACAAACGTGCATCAACATGAACCTCATCAATGCATGTCTGCTGCCTTTTTTCATCACAGGAGGGGAAAAAATCATTAAAAGGGAGAACATGTAGGGCTCATCCTCTAAACCTTTTCCACAAATAAAATCTCTCAAGTCATCTCCAAGCTTGAAGCCCAAGAGTCCTCATCAGTGTACTGTGTACCTTACTAGATTTGCACGCACTTGCAAAACTTGATTAGCCTAGCTACACCCAGTGCCTTTGTTTTGCCGCATGTCCTGGCCGGCACTCACAAAGCCAATAATAAAAATCCTAAATACAACTTTTTTATATAAAACTTCACATTGTAATTTGGAATTTAGACATTCTTCGCACACGTCACCAGAAAATCATATTTTTAAAAAATCATATTGTTATATAAAAATCATATTTGACACTGAATAACTACATATGATTTGTCATAGCACATGGACAAATATCTCATAGCAATATAATTCTTCATGATGTTATTCAGTGGCATATAATTTTTTTTCTTTTTTCGTTAGTTGGGCTCATTATATTACGAGATTAGAGAGTCTGTTGCCGTTTCTGTACTGTGACTTTACCTTCAAGTATCATACGTTGCTACGGAGCAGGTTAGGTGCCCAACAGCACAGCTTCCATGAGTCACCGGCCGGGACACAGCTGCCTGCCAAATGGGTACCGACAGAAAAGAGAAGCGTAAAGCTTTTCTGCTGTTATTTTACTCCCGGAAAGCTACTTGTTGCTGGCCTCATAATTCATGATACCCCATGGAGATGAACTGCATAATCACCAACTCAACTGTAGCTCATGACTCAATTATACCCCATGGAGACGACGAGCCAAAGTGTGTTTATTCAGCATCCTTTAACTCTTTCTGCACACTCACCCAACCCACTGATCCAAGCCATCATTAATCCCATTTCATTCCTTTGCTCTCATTGCAGCAATGTGCAGTCATATGCTAAAAATTCATTAATTCTAGGCAAGTAAACAAAACTTTTTTAGCTGCTGGTAAGTACAAAATCACTGGCAAGACTGCAAGCCAGAGTTGAAGCTGAAGATAGTAACAGATTGACAGAGAGAGCAACAAGATTCCAATGGAAGGAAGAAACCAACAGGAGGCAGCGTAGCAGGGGTAAACTAGAGGCCAGATCAGAGATTGGCGCCGTGCACTACCAACCAGCCTACCCATCTGCCCCCATAGTGGCCTGCACTGGCTACCAGTAGATGCCAGTACAAAACTAACATTCGCTCCAGTTCCTTACACCATCCACAAGCAATACAGCATACATAGGTAGCATTTCAAGCTCCTAATTCCCAAGAGGCTCCCTTAAGATGAATGCCGCATAGGTAGACAGTGTTCTTGTGGTGGTGATCAGCTGACCAAGATAGAGTGCAGAGATGGGAGAAGCTGAGGAAGCACCAGAAGGTGGCAGCCATGGCGAGGCATTGGAGCTCCTCACGTCCATGGCATCCTCTTCACTGGCCTGCTCTGTCTCGCAGTTCCCAGCGAAGTGGCAATCCATCAAGGACAAGCTTCAACAGCTTTGCTGCAGCCTGAAATCTCTGAGCTGCAGTGTCGGCGTCGGCGGCAACAGCGACGACGAGGAGCATCCTGTGTTGGTCGAGCTTATGCGGTCGGCTTCAGCAACCGTGAGGAGCATCCAGGCTGTTGCTTCTCAATGCAGTGATGGGTCATACAAGGGTGGAAGGCTTCGTCTGAGGAGTGACCTGGACAACCTGAGCTGCAAGCTTGATGCGCACATGAAGCAGCTCAAGGAGATGGCTTCTTCTGGGATGCCGTCGCCGTCGACCGCCATTGTCGCTGTAAGGCCTGGCGTTGAGGCCAGCGTAGGTGAGAAGACGTTCTACCTCAAGGATCTCTTCTCCAGGATCAGGATTGGTGGCACCGTCCAGAGGAGCCAGGCATTGGCCACCATTAGAGAGCTCCTGGCCGAAGATGAATTGTGTGCAAAGGTTGTTGCTCTCGACATCGACGACGGCGTCACCTTTCTCACCGGGTTTCTCGAGTCGACAGACGCCTGCATACAAGAAGAGGCTGCAGGTGCTGTCGCCATTGTTGCAAGTTCCGAGTGTTACAGAGGAATGCTGGTTAAGGCAGGGGTGATTGCCCCACTTGTCCAGCTGCTGGAGAACACAGACACAGCCAGTGAGCTGGGCAAGGAGAGAGCAGCTCAGGCGCTGAGGGAGCTGACGGAGAACTCCGACAACGTGTGGGCCGTCTGCGCGCACGGCGGCCTCACCACGCTGTTGCACGCCTGCGCCGACGCCGGCAGCAGCAGCAAGCTGATCAGCTCATCTTTTGCAGTGCTGAGGAACCTGAGCCGGGTGGAGGAAGTGAAGATGTTCATGGTGGAGCAAGGGGTTGTCACGGAGCTGGTGAAGCTTTCCCAGAAGAAGGAAGAGGTCCGCAAGCTCGGCGCCGTCGAATTGCTCCATGCCATGGCTCTGGATGACGCCGATGTCAGAGAGGAAGCCGTCAGCATGGGGGTGATCCAGTCACTCCTTCAGTTGATATACCCTGACCTTCCATACTCATACAAGGCCAGGGAGGTTGCTCTCGCAGCCATTTGGTTCTTCTGCTTCTCTTCTGCAAACTCCATAGATGACCTCATCAGCTCGGATGTTCTTGGTTGGCTGCTCTTCTACCTCAACAATGGCGACTATGCTGTTCTCGAATGCACTCTCAAAATCCTGAGGCATCTCTCTGAGGTTTCCGAGGAGTACAACAGGATGATGGGAAGAGCAGGGTATTTGAGTGCCCTCTCAAGCTTGCTTGGAGCGAAATCATGTCGGGTTCGTGAAATGGCAGCTCAAGTGCTTTCCAGCTTACTGCTACTTCACCCCAATCGCACCATCTTCATTCAAGACAGCGATAATTTGGACAGGCTGCTGCAGCTGCTTGATCCAACTGAGGGTAAGTTGATAGCAAAGGACTTGATCCTCTCTGCTATTATGTCCTTGACTGAGACCAACAGTGGAAGGAAGAAAATTGTGACATCAGAGCACTTCTGCAGCCTGAAAGAACTAGCAGATTCTGGTGACTTCGACGCCAAGAAGATCGTCAGGAAACTATCTACTAACAGACTGCAAACCATCTTCAGCAAAATATGGAGTGTTTAAGTTATTTCTGACCCTTATTATCACTAAGAGTTAGCTATAGTTTGTTCATGTCCATAGTTTTTGCTTTGCTTGTAATCTAAACACATCCTTCAGTATGCTTTTTCTGTGATGTATATTGCAACTTCAGTTAAATTGAATCACTTTTAATTTTCTGAGGAAAAAGGGTTCTGAAGTCAAGCTACCTCAATAGTCTTTATTGTGATCACCTTTTTGTGATATACTCTTACTACATTGCAAATCCAGTGTTTCTGTGTTGCACATACAGGGTCTCTAAACTGTCAACCAGCAATAGCCTTGTGCAGTACATCTACAACAGCAGATAATCCAAACACAACTTAGGCGTCCTACAATTTGTTAAGACAGGACCAGCCTGTTCGTTTGGCTGGTGGATGATGGCTGGTGCTGGTTTGTTCTGAGAGAAAAGTACTGCTGGCTGGTTGCTGGTGGCTGATTTGTTCTGAGAGAAAAGTACTGCTGGCTGGTGGCTGATAAGCCAAGCGAACAGGGCTAGCAAGCAGCCAAACTAACGGTTCCTGCAACATTGTTACTTGGGAAAACAGTGAAATTTAGTACTCCAGTAGACAACTGACATGTCAAAGCAGACAAATGCAGGCCAAACAAGAGTAGCACTAAAATAATGGTACCACTTTCACACCAAACAATGACCAATTATAATTAACCTGTAACTTGTTTTCTTCCTAATATTCTTTGGATATTGGCATTCCCGTGATGATTCAAGATGAGCTCGTGGATATCCAGCAATGACTGGTCTGGACTTCTGTATGTGGTCCAAATATAGGCAGCAAAATATCGGGCCCAATCTGATCTCTATAATTATTTGCATACCTCCAAAACTGAAAGCAATGGTACATTTGGGTTCATGTTTTGCTTAGTCCTTATCTTTTACTGCTGAATAAACTTGTTACTGGAACACACCCGTTTTCAGAGATATTTCGTATTTCTCATCAGTGAATTATGCATGAACTGGAGAAGTCTGTGTTGTTGATATACTAATACTGGCCAGTTATTTGCACCTATAAAGGGCAGAAACTTTTCGATCTTCGGATGAGAATTAAGAATATCCAATTGCATTTCAAATCGAAGGAAGTAAAACAGGACAAAAGGAGAAGGCATATTATCAACCCAAACCATGATCCTGTACTTCATCAAACCGAGAACACACAACTCAAAATACCCACTGGAGCAGGGATCTTTCTCACTCTCTTTTTGCTAGGTCACAAACATTTACTAACAAAAAATAGGACACGAGACATGATATGAATGTAACAGTAGACTATGTAGTAGCACACTGCAAAAAAGGCGTCACCCAGATGCAAGCTCAAGTCAAGCAGGCACTTCAAACACTCACGAAGGGGAACTGAGCTGTTGGTCGGAACTGAACTTATCATGCTGCTGCTTCTCCTGCCTCGGATGATTCAACTTCGAGCACCCGTGCCTGGTAGGGCGTGGCGGCATGGCCATCATCCACGGTAGCGGTGAAGAAGGATCGCTTCCCGACCAAATCTGCAACACGCTTGGCACATCCCGAGTCGCGCGGGCTCTCATCTGAATGGGGCATGGTCCTGATCCTTGGGAGAAGCTCTGCAACCTTGCCGATGGTTTGAGGAGACAGCTCGTCACTGGTTGGCTCTGTATTCTTTCGAACAAACTCACTGGACGGCTCTGTAAGCTTTGCTCTGATCTCCTCCCCCCTTTGGCTTGCACCACCTGGGAGAGACTGCTTGCGCCGCTTCTCTTGTGTTCCAGCTGCCAATGACGAGCCAGGCATGAGGCTGTAGCGGCTTGGGATGATCCTGACCTTGGAGCTCCCTGTCGGCCTCTTTGCAACGGTCGCATTGCCTGTGTGATTGACCACACCTTTGATCTCGAGTTCATCGCCAGCATTGTGTCCCCTTGTCTCTGTAGCCTTGTTGTTGCCTCCCCTTGTATCAGTAGCCTTGGAAGTGGACTGCCTCCTGGACCTGCTGGGGCTCATGCTCCCGCTCCTTGCCTTGGCTCTGCTTGCTTCAGTCCCTTGCCTGGCATTACTGGATGGCCAAGGTCTGGTGGGGACGGCGTTCTGCTTGGAATGCTGGCCATCTTCTCGGACGGAAGAGAGCTTACTGGAGAACGGCTTGACCCGCGCCGCAGCCGACGCCCCCGGCTTGCTACCAGCGCCGTGGTGGATCTCCAAGGGCCCGAGGCTGACTCCCCTGCGCCGCTGTACCGGAGGCTCCTTGATCGGCTTCAGGATCGGGCGCGCGGGGCCGCCCTCGCCCTGAACCTTCCTCTGCGGCGCGGCGGCGGGGACCCTAGGGTTCGCGGCGACGATGTCGAGGGGCCCGAGGCTGACCCCCCTGCCCCGCGGCGCCGGAGCCTGCTTGATCGGCTTCGGTCCCTGCGCGGCGCGCGGCGGCTGCTGCTGCGGCTTCTCGTGGAGCGACGGGTTGGGCTTGGCGGCGGCGACGACGTCGAGCGGGTCAAGGCTGAGCCCCCTCGTCCGCGGCCGCCCCACCACCGCCTTCGCCGCGGGCGCGACCTCCCCGGCGTCGCGCTTGGGCTCCGGCGGCGGCTGGTTGGAGGTGCGGAGGTGGTGGAGCCGCGAGGAGAGGCGCAGGATCTCCGCCTCGATTTGACCGATCTCCGCGGCGACGTCGGCGGCGGCGGCAGCCTCGGGCTCCGGGCGGTGGTTCTCCTTGTCCCCCTCGGCGACGCTCGAATCCGCCGCCGCGGTGTGGGCGGCGCGCCACGCGGAGGAAGCAGAGGCGGAGGCGTGGTCGAACGCGGCGTTGTTCCAGACGTGCACCAGCGGGATCAAGGGATCCTCCTCCATCACCGCCGCCGCCGCGGGAGAACCGCCCTTCGCTCTCGGCTGCTGCTGCATACACGGAAGGTCAATTGAGATGGATCGAAGCGACGAGCAGATTCGAAATCCGTGGGGGATCGATCGAGCGTTACCTGAATCGACCGACGGGTGGGCGGGGATGACGAGCGCGGATTCCTGCTCCGCTCGCGCGATCTGAGGCGGGATTAGGTGTGGGGATTTTTGGAAATTTGCGGTGCGAATTGGGGGGAACGCGCGATGCGGGGAGGGGAAAGAGGAAGAGGAGAGGGTTTATGTGGCGCGGGGGTGCCACGCCACTCGACCGTTGGGACTCGGGAGCGGAAGGGGAGCGCCGCTCTTTGTATTATTGCAAGTGGATTTGTTCTTTAAGAAAAAAAAGGGGGAAATTACACATGCGGGCGCAGTGGGGCCAGGCTGCAAGCGGCACGTTAGTGGTGGGTGGGCCCGTGGGAGCCTATCGGGCCCCGTCGGACACTCGGACGAGGGAGACGTTGCAGCACGGCATCAAAATTCGGACGAGTGCGCACCTACCCAACAAACTCCACCGGAAAAATTCGTTGCATAATTTTTTCGAAAAAAAAGTGATCGTTGCATCGCTTTACTTATTACTGTGATCGGTAACATACTAACATTTCCGTTCGAGGGTACTCCATATCGAGAAATTGGACAACGATTTCAGCTGGAAATCTCTTCACATTTTGTGGCACAGCCGGTGCTCCTTGATTGCTGTTGCTGAAGCCCGTTTGGATGGATGTTTGATGCAAATTAGAAATAAGTATTAAACATAAGTTTAAAATTACATGATGAGGATTAATTCGCGTAATGAATTTATTAAATTCAATTAATGTGTGATTTGATAATGCAGTGTGTTAATGATAAATTAATTATTTTTAATAGATTTGTCTTGCGAATTAATCATGACTTCTGCAATTAGTTTATTAATTATGTCCTATTTAGTCCTCATAATTACCATCTAAATAACCGATGTGACAAATGCTAAACTTTAGCCATGGATACAAACACCCTTTGGACTAATTTTTTCTGAATGCGAAGCCTTGTGTATTTTTCCATTTCTCGGGGGAAACTGTTTCTTCCTGATCACGTTTCTGTGCTTCCATGGCCGATCGAGGCGTTAAAAACTGCGCTCATTCGAATTAGCGCCGTGGAGTGCACGGATAGATGCTTTGCTTTCCCGCCGTTTGTTCGGACTTAGGAGCTCGCGTAGGAATTACCGAATTAGGATCCTAGGAGGCTAGGACGATACCAAAAATCAAATTCCGATAGCTCCCGTGAGCACAACGCCTAGGTGATTGCTTCTATTCATTTCTCTCTTTGTTTTTTTTTTAAAAAAAACGCCGACTCTTCAAGGTTTCAACGAAACTGACGAAGCGTGTATGAGAAAAGCTCTTCAAAAGACAGCTTTGCAGGGGACGACGACAAAAACATTCTTCATGTTTTCAGGACGTTGTGGTTGTGGAGAACATGTTGGAGACCAGCCCAGACACAGCGCAACCTTGGCACGGTCTGGCTCCCCGTCGTTCCCCGCTATACCGTTGCTGCAGAGTAGGCGGCGAGCCGGCGCGGGATATTTAATTATCGCCACTTTTACAAGTGCTGCTTCTCGAAGGATTTTTAGAATGACTCCTACGTCAAGAGTTTGATACAACACATTTACCATTTTTACTGACGTGGCACACTAGGTTCGTATACCAGCGTGTATTGGCCATGTGAAATGCCCATAGTGCACATGCCCTTCTCACGGTAACCTTTCCCTCCACTACACCTGTCACTGACATGTGGGACCGTTTACATCAGGATCTTCTTCAACCTTTGGCCCTGCTTCTTCCTCACTGCAACAATCCATGGAGGAGCCCCCAGCATCAGACCCCGCTCTGCCGTGCTGGACTTCGCTGGGCCGGCCGCCGCCGCCGCTTGCCACACCGTCGTTCGCGGCGAGCACTACAGCCTCGCCGTCCGCGTCCGCCCGCGAGCAAGCCGCCCTCGGCACCACCGTACTGCGTGCGCGACGAGACGAGGGACGAGAAGGGCGACTGGGACAGGAGCATCCTGCCGGCGCCGCCCATTCCCATACCCATACCCGGCTGGCCTCCCGCGCCCTCACCGGTGGCGACGAGGACGCTGGATCTGGTCCGTAACAGCGAGGCGCCCACCTGCTGGCCCCGACGGCCACCTCAGCAAAAGTGACAAATGTATTGCCTCAAACTCTCGACGATGGCAAAAAGTGTTATCCTAAACGGCCTAAACGAACGGTTTAAACGCTAAACGGGCTAGTACCGTCTATGTCGTTTAGCCCGTTAAAACACCGTTTATCTCATTTAAACGCCATTTAGCCCCGTTTAAACAGCCGTTTAAACAGATTAAACACTAAACGATGGTCGACCGACTGTATACCGTTAACCGTCTAGGATAACATTGGCAAAAATGTAGGAGTCATTCTAAAGGTCCTTGCCCTGTTCGTTTGGCTTATCATCTACCAGCCCAACCAGCAATACTTTTTTCTCAAAACAAATCAGTCACTAGCAACCAGCCAATAATATTTTTCTCTCAGAAAAGATCATCGTCGGCCACCAACCAACCACCAACCAAACAAACACGCGCTCAAGGAATGATCAGAATTCTTTTTTTTAATCAAATGATCAGATTTCAGAACCCAACTGAATTCAGAACAGTAGTAGTAGGACCTCTGGACAGATGACCCCACAGATCGAGTCAAGAGCTCGCAGAGCATAGCACGCAGTGGTAGAGAAGTGACTAGCCATAAGCAAGATCACTTTACAATCTCAACAAGGAATGCTACCACATGCCAAGTCCCTTTTTGCAACTTTTCCTTGTGGGTTAGGCAAGGCATGTGACCTCGAAAGCTAAAACTCTTGGACAGACTGAAAGCGAAACAATGTATCACACACACACACTCTCCGATTCCTTTGACCACTATCATTACAAAATGATCACCACAACCCAATAAAACAATCCAAAGAGCTACTACACCACACACCTCTAAGCCTTCATTTTTCTTTTCTTTCTTCACTGAATAATCCAGCAATAATATATATAAATAAATAAAGTAAAATGGCCCTTCTTATTTTCTGCACGAACAAGGGACACGAATCGGACAAAGAAGAGGGTTCCAAGCAAAACATAACACATGAGAGAGCGCACACCTTACGCCCCCAACGCGAGCGCGGCTGCCACCGCCGCAGCCACAGTGCTCCACCGGGCGAGTGTGGATGGCGCGGCGGCACCAGTCTTGTCCGCGGCATCGTCAGCTGAGTCGTCTGCAGCCGGGCCATCGGCGCTGTCATCGTCCGAGGGTGCGGCAGCTGCCGATGTGCTGCCGGGCTTCTTCTTGGTCTTCTTCTTCTTGGGCCCCTCCGGTGCCGGCGCCGGCGCCAGGTCCTCACCTTTTTTAGGTTTGAACAGCTCCTTGGGCTGCAGGAACTTGGAGATGGCGTAGATGGCAAGAGGGTCATCGTCCCTGACGGTGGCCTGGATGGTGGAGGTTGTGACCGTGGTGTCGATCGTGACAGTATCTGCCTCGCTCTCCGCTTGGTAGGTGTAGTCCTTCTTGGCTTCGCTGGTGCTGGCGAGCGTGGTCACCTTGCCTTTGTTGGACTTGAGGAACTGCATGGAGTAGTAGTCCGGCACGGCGTGGTACAGCAGGATTGCCGTCTTGGCCTTGGCCGTCAGGTTCTTGAACTTTGGCATGAAGGCGGCCACGGCAGCATCCACAGGGCAGAAGAGCGTGAGCGCCGTATCCTTGGTTCCGTTGATGGTGTCGAAGGCTTTCGCATCGGCAGCGAGGAGGCCGGCGAAGCTCTTGCAGTACTTCTTGGAGAGGAGTTCGGTGAGGTTGACCGGAGTCGGCGGGGCCACGGGCGCCTCGGCCTCAGGGGAGGACATCACACTGCTGACCTGGAGCACCGAGTAATCGTAGCGGTGGCTCTCGATCTGCTTGACGAAGGTGACCGGCTTCACGGAGTCGGCAGCATCATCAACGATGAACGTCACCTTGCCACCGCGGTGCTGCGTTATGTTGACATACCCTGCCATGCCGGGGGCAAACCCGGATCGCTGCACATTGATGAAGGACTTTATATTTAGTTCCCAAAATGTCTACACTTCACCCATCACTTTGGGCAAACATTGATGAATATAGTATGCAGGGACAACATTTTAAAGCAAAAAACAGTAAATTAGCCTCTGATCGAAGTTAGGCTTACGCAAATTTGCAGTACTTCTTGGAGAGGAGTTCGGTGAGGTGTAAATTTGTAAAAAATATATGTGAACGCGTGCTGTGAGTGAAGACGTGACTCAATGTCACAGGTGATTAATTCATGGATTTGCAGTGCAATTTTACACATCTAAGAATGGAAATGATTACGACATGCCTTGGGTTGGGAAAAAAAATCTGTCAGTCACCTTTACTATTTCAAAGAATATATAGCTTACCGAAAGGAAAGTAAAGCATCAAACGGTCCAGTGAGCTTCAGATCTACTAAAACAGGAAATTAACTGAAAGCAAGAGTGGAGAAGACACTCGCAGCTGTTGCTCACCTGGAAAAGGGTCGATGCGGCGGTGGCGCCGTGCGACAGCTGCTTGAGCTTCTTCTCGTCGTAGTAGTCGGCGACGACGTGCAGCTCGAGGATGTGGCGGATGGTCCCGAGCGAGTAGTGGCCGCCGGTGAGGTGGCCCATGTCGCCGTTGGCAACGGCGAGCACGGTGATGGTGCGGTCCCGGTTGATGTCGCCGGCGAGGTGCGTCTCGTTGAGCAGCTTGCAGAACTGGGAGAACTCGTCGTGCTTCCCCAGGATCTGGAGGATGTCGAACCCCTCCACCGCGGCAGCGCACACGGCCAGCACCGCCGCCGCCACGGCCAGCCGCCGCAGGCCCATGACTCCGGCTCCGGGCTCTGGCCTGGGCCTGGCTAGCTAGCTAGCTGCTGCGCTGCCGGCGGCGAGCTTCGGCTAGGGGACTAGGGGAGGGGAGTGAAGTGTCGGCGGCGAGCTTAGGCTAGGGGAAGGGGAGTGAGTGGAGAGCAGAGCCCAGCATTAATGGAAGGATGATGCCCGAGCAGGTGGTGGGGTAATGTAATGCCTGGCGGCCGTGTGCAGTGCAGTGCAGCCAGCGGGGGTAGCGCCGACGCGGTGTGCTCAAAGTGCCATCGGAGTAGTGGATAATCGCCGGAATGCCACTGTGGTTTCTGTTAATTTGGAACTGGCTTCGCGAATCTAGAGGAGTGTTGGGGGCACGCAAGAACAAATCCGGGTAGTAGAAAAGAAAGGCAGTAGCGTCAGCGGGCCGGCCGGACTTTTGTGGTGGCGTGCCTTGCGCTTGCGGCCGTTGGAGCGGCTGCCTGCACGCAGCAGTTTGCAGTAGTGTCGGTGTGATTCGTTTAGGAACACGTTTGCTCACCACATACTAATTCTCATGGTTACATCAATTCTTTGCGTGTGGACGTCCCGATTTGTAATCTCTGCCGTAGCCAGTCTTTTCGACTTCTTTTTTTTTACAAATAGCATGAAATAGAGAAAAGTTATCTTATCGGACAACATGTTGTGAGATAAGATATACTCTCTCCGTCTCAAAAAAAAAAGGGACGTTCTAGGAAATCTGCCGCAGGATAGTAAAGATGCAAAATGACCAACGCACCCTCATTAACTCTGCTCAATTTTTTGGCAGCACGCACTGGTGATTGGATTTTCGAGCAGTACAATTGAATGCACTCGTTTCTCTGTCATCTTTTTTTATTTTGTGCCAAGTACAGCGCGCGAATGGGAAGCTGAAGGAGAGCATCGGTGTTGTGGGCTTGTGCCTACCTGCAGCCATGAATGTTAATGCGTTCTCGTTATCTGGGCTATAAGATGGCATGTGACACCCTGCAAAACGCTAGAACGTCTTTTTTATTGAGACAAATTCGCAGATCGAAAACGTCTCTTTTTTAAAGACAGAGGGAGTAGCGACGAGTGAATAGAAAAAATTGACTAATTTTGACAAAAATCCTAACTCTGTTCTTCTATTCTTTCAGCGTCTTGTGCAGCACTTTTATCTTAGAACAAAATTTATCATATAAATTAGCGTGTAGTACTTTTCTCTCAGAACAAATATTCTATACAAACCAACACAAGATGGATATAAAAGAGTCACTATTCATTCATCTTATATTTTCTCACACAAAGCACTATGCTAACACTATTCGTACATGGAAATTTCGTCATCTAAACACTCAGTACGGTACTACGGTGGCAGAAGCATGATTTCCGTCCATAGCAGGCCTTACACACGCACACACCGTCGCGCCGTGCAAGCAAGCGTCGCAGCCTGCGTGGTTCGCGGCGTCGCGGGCCCACACCCCCCGCTTGCGCGCTGCAGCGAGGCGCCAGGCCGCCATGGCGCCATCCGGACCGCGCGCTTCGCTCACCAGTCTCTTATGCCGGATTGGAGCGGCCCACGATGATTGATTGATCAGATTATTGGAGATGGTAGGTTGCACGTAGCGGTCTTTGATTTTTTTTCCCGACAAAACAGATGCAGGCGTTTACATACTTACATACACATGCACGTACAAAATCGTTCTTACAAATACACCCACGCAACTCTGATTTTACGAGCACCATTGAGAAGCTGAGCCAACAAATTCTTAAGGTTGATGAAGTCACTACTGATATCTCGCTATCAACGGACGTGTCTACCAGTGAAAGAATAGCGTCGATAAAATTCTAGAATAAATTCGAGAAAATGCGAATAACAACGTTGAGTTGAGGACTCAAACTCTAATAAACAAGCTCCACCATAAGGACCCTTTCCAACTGAGCTAAGCTCACATCACTAATTGTGTCGCGCTGATCCAGGTTTGCACCACTTTGGTGGTTAGTTTAGGTGCAAGAACGGAGTGGCGTCTAGCTGATTAGCCACAAGCAGACAGCTAGCAAAACCTTGGCAGCTAGCTGCAACGAACTTCATTATTACATCAATAAGCTGTGGCTTTTGTGGTTCTTATTCTCCTTGACAATACAATCATCACGACTAACATATGTTTTGCATAGTTATTCAATAAATTAGTGCAATAATGAACTTTCATGATGTTATCGATAGCGAAACTTTTTTCAAAAGTTAGGTATCCAAAATAGTCTAAAATAAGCAGGCAAAGATAATCATTATCTATTACTAATGCATACTAATTAGTACAACTAAAACACCATTACAGTAGAGTTTCCAGGCTTCATGCGTACGAGGTGCATTATACGTACATGACTAATAAAAGGTACAACTGCACAAAGAGAGAGCCCCTACCCGTGACTCCGCACGGGCTAGCACTTTATTTACTTATTAGAAGTTTTTTACTTATATTAGGAGCATTATAATAAGGTTCACACAATTTTGCAACATGACCTGTAAATATAATATATACTAATTAGCATTTGGTTAGTTCATCATATGTAAATGTCTGCATTTAAAATGGCATCTGTAACGGTTCCAGCAATGTATTGTTTGTTTTATGTGTTTCATGATTTGCTTCTTTTTTTCTTGAACCATGTTACGGTTGATGTCAGGTATCACTGGTGAGTTATTTCTATGGGCACTATAAAAAATATTTTGTAATTCAACATAAGTTCTATAGCACCCATGTAAACGTTAAAAAATAATCTAATTGTAGCACACAACAAACCAAATAATAAACAAATAATTTAGTAGTTGTAACATGTCATAAAAATTTATCTAATTGTAGAAGGAAAATAAAAAAATTTCCAAAAATAATGTCCCGTCGTGGATTGATCTTTAGTGTAACTAATGGATCTAAAATGTTCCATGCAGCCATAGAAGAATGCTTAGGTTGATTTTACCTTTTTGTTGAATAGTAGCAGAGGGCCTAGTTCCGTTGATAAAAGTAGCAGTACGCTCTAGTTCATGGAAGCACTACACCAAAAGAGATGTTCCTTGAAAGACGACATCTCTCTTTTTATATATGCACAGGCAGAATATATATTTTGTTGTATTAGTTAACAACCTTTAGGATATATTTTTATGATTAAAATATGGAAAAGATATCTGATTGGCGGGCATCTATGCACATTCGTATCTAGTTTATTAGTTGTATTAGCTAGAGATCTTTTTAGATAGATTTTTTTATAATTTAAATATGGGAAGAGGTAAAGGGTAGGAGACTAATTATGTTACATGTGATAGGTATGACATGATAGTTGGATAATTTTTTATTTGAAGCACAAAGATTTATTGTGTTAGATGTCACCAGAAGGTGTTTTAGATTTAACTTTTCTATAGTGGCACGTCTGAATATTTTAGACAAAATATAGGAGGGTTGTTTTTTTAGTTCTTCATAATGATATAGGTGGGTAACTTTAGAAACAAAATGCATCCAACGACTACTAAAATCAATGATAGTTTTAGAGTGTCCACCTAGGATTACTAAGTGGCTTCATGTGAAGGCTTCTCTTTTTTAGATGGAGGCTTAAAAAGGAGTCTCCAATTAGTAATAGTAAGATTAGATATGAATTAATGACAAAACTCATTCATAATCCCTGACTCAAATCACGAGACAAATCTAATGAGCCTAATTATGCCATGATAGATAATGTTGTGCTACAGTAAACAAT
This sequence comes from Cenchrus fungigraminus, assembly GCA_036936925.1. Taxonomy (NCBI): domain Eukaryota; kingdom Viridiplantae; phylum Streptophyta; class Magnoliopsida; order Poales; family Poaceae; genus Cenchrus; species Cenchrus fungigraminus. Next base: position 57,547,612 of record CM072776.1, on the reverse strand, counting down.
CTCTAATGGTAGATTGATTAAGTTTAATAGATTCATCTCGCAATTTCCTGTCCATCCGTGAAATTAGTTTTCTTAAATACTGTTGATTGGGTTAACTTGATATGCTTTGTCTCTTCTTCTTCCCCCCCCTCCCTCAAAATGGATTGCGTGAATGGTGTAGTCCATACGTTCCATTTATGCAGAAGTCTCTGTTGGTGTTTTTTCACCTAGAGCGGGGATTCGGGAAACCCCCTTAGAGATTCTGCCTAGTGGATAGTTCGTGTGCTAAGCGGGATCGATTTGATGTATGAATTTGGTCGGGTGATTGGATGATAGAAAATGAGACACTTAGGCATTGGTCAGGTTCGGGCCGGAGGATAATAACCCTACGTCCTGTGTGATTGTTTGATCTCGTTACCAAGGATGGCAGTCGTGGTTTTTGTGTCACCAGTTCGCCTCTCTCTTTTCCTTTTTTCCTCCGTCCCTGAGAGGGCTATCTTTATCCTTTTATAGTTGCTCTGTGGCGGTTTGCATGTACCGCCTTTGGTGTGAACACACCGCTTGTTGTGGGGGCGCCTATAACACTGTACGGCCCCTGTCAGGCTTGTCAGGTGTCTCTTCCGGTCGAGGTAAGGGCGGTTGCCCATTTCGTCCTCGGTGGGTCCCGCTTGGCAGGAAGAATGCCGGGAGACTCACAAGAGAGCCTTTTGCCCACCTTCCCTGCTCATACGGGCTCCTCTTCTATCTTCTCATGGGCCCGCTTGGCGTAAGTGGGGTCGTCTTCGCTCCTTCTTCACGCAAGTTCTCCGCACGCAGGCGAGTCTGGCGCCGGGCCCTAGGGCGGCTGACGCCGCCTGAGCAGAGCGCTAGTGTCAGGTTCACGACCCAACGGGCCTCTACAAGGACAACATTTCTAGTCGCCCCCGTAATCATGATGCTTTCACGGGGACGAAGCGTCGCTTGTGCTATATGCGGTCACGTCGAATGTCCTTTCTCAGTTTTCATACCGCTTCTCCTTCCGGTCGAAGCGCCTGGAGGCCCCAGGCGGCTGACGTCAGGGGTGACGTCATCTCGTGTGGTCAGCTCCCATTGTTGTCTTTGAACTTGCTAAGCCCGATATTAAGGGGCTTGAATTGGTGGGCCCATCAGGCAGTCGCTAACTAAGGGGACCCCGTTCTCTCGACAGCGACAATCTCCAGAGGCAGAAAATCATGCATTTGAAATATGTTTTATGGTCAGTAACTTAATTTATGGGTCTGGTCTTGTCCACCTGTTGTACTAGATCCCGAATCATCAGTTTTTTCCCTTAAGAATACCATGTTCTACAAAGCAAGACAAAGGCGGCTTACCTTGTTTAGTTAATTCATGAAAAATTTTGTGGCGTCATGTTTCATGGAATGCCGGAAGGGGTTTCGGAACTCTTTTGGAAATACAAAATTTTTAAATCTAATTAATTCATTATTAGCACATATTTTCTATAGCATGACATTGTCAAATCATAAATAAATTAATTAGATTCAATAGATTATTACAATCTGTGCAAATTTAATACTCCATTTCCATTTATGTCTCAAACATTATAGGGGACAAGTAAATAATATTTTTTAATGGAACTTTTTTTTTGATAACCAACAAACTTTATTAATTAGCAGCAAGAGACTGCTACGTGGGAAATGGATTCCCAAAGTACAAGGTCAAGAGCGTCCCTAATGGGGCAACTCGTCTACAAGAGATAGAAACACCCGAAGGCGCATTACATTGAGGCCGAGCTTGAGAAGCTAAAACATGAGCAGTGATGTTAAGATTTCTTGAAATCTTGTTTACAATGAAGTTCTTCCCAAAGCCTGCATTGCAGAAAGTCTGAGTATAGAATTTGGCATCCCAACATGGAATCTGTGTGTTGCAAGTGTTGTTGACGTAAGAGGCTAGTTGCTGATTATCAGTAAGGAACGTGGCTGCAGGGATGCCCAATTTGTTGACAATGAGACCTGCAAAAGCAAGAGCTGCTGCCTCCGCCGTGAACACGGATGAAGCAGAGACCAAAGACACTTTTATGTAGACATTAATATTTTGGTGAGGATTTGAGCTGATTAAGAAAATTCCAAGACCTGCATTGCGATTAGCTATAACATTTTGATCCGGAGTTATGGATGCATCAGTATAAACCTTTAAACCTTCCAACATGGCTGGCATGTCGATCCTGAAAAGAGGGGCATGATGGCCATGATGTTGAGTAGGTTGTGATGCCTGTTCACCTATGTCATTGTCCCTATCTTCCTGCATAATACTTTGAGAAATCTGAAAATCAGCATTGGCTGCATGGTGGACCTGCCATACTGTCCAATTTTTGTTATTGAACCTTTTGTCATTCCTAGCCTTCCAAATATACTAGAGAATAGTAATAGTTTTGAGCATCTGGTCATCAGTAGTTTGAGGGGTGATGATATTAGCAAGAATATTTTGGATGCCATCATCTTCAAGGGGAAGGTTAGAAGTGCATAAAGGAGGATTGGCAGTGAACCAAACAGCCCTAGGAAGGTTGCAAAAGAAGAACAGGTGTGCATCGTTTTCCACAGAGTTGCAATCAGGACATACCTCACTAATGTTATTGGAGTATCTTGCAGCTCTCCTACCTGTAGCCAATGCCCTTCTAATGAGTCTCCATGTGAAGGTCTTAAGGACGGGGGGACATGTTTTGTGCTTCCAAACTCTTTGCATAATTTGCATAGCTTGAGGGGAAACACTCATGTCCCCCTGAGTTGGTAGATGCACCTGCAATTCTTTGTTTAAGAAAGAGAAAGAATTCTTTGCAATACAAATACCATTAGGAGCAGGTTTCCAAATAAGTATGTCATTATCAGTAGAAGAGATGATGTCAGTTTGAGCAATAGTCTAAGCAGCTTGAGGAGAGAAAATCTGATTGATAAGATTAATATTCCAAGATTGAGAAAGGTGATTCCACAGTTGATTAATGGTGAGAGGAAGGGGTGCAATACTGACCGGCAGATTAAGTTGAGAGTGAATGGTGGCCCAAATTTCGCACCAAGGTGTGTTCCAGAGGTTAGTGTTTCCATTGTGAATTTGCACACAACTGTTTGTGGATAGAACATCTTGTACCTGCAAAATGGAAGACTAGAATATGGACTTGGACATGTTTTTGTTAGCTGTCCAAAAAGATTTGTTAGGATAGTATTTGGATTTTAATATAGCAAAAAGATAAGCATCCTTCTCAGTAGCAATTCTCCAAGCTGCATTAAGAATAAGACTTTTATTAACAGTATGAACGTCTCTTATAGCTAAACCTCCATTATCTCTAGATTGGCAGATATCTTGCCAAGATCTGAAATGAATAGGAGAACTTGTGTTATCTTCTTGAACTCTAGCCCACCAGAATCTTTTGATGATGGCAGTAATTTTGTCTATAAAAGTTTTGGAAAAAAACACAATAGACAAATAGTAAATAGGGATAGAGGCGAGAACAGAGTTGATATAAGTAAGACGTCCTGCATGATTAAGTTTATTTGATAGTAGTAAGCTTGGCTCTAAATTTATTAATAACAAAAGCATAAGCTCTGTTCCTATCCTTGTGACTAAAAAGCAAAGGGTGGCCAAGGTGAATGGAATTGACATTCAGAGTAGGAACAGGAAAGATAGCAGTTATTGAAGAAATGGTATTAGGATCAACATTTTTACTGAATAAAATAGCCGACTTACTCAAGTTTGGTGTTTGACCTGAGGCTTGACAAAATTGATCAATCGTGTCTCTTATAATTGTTGCTTCTTGAGTTGTTGCCTGCCCACAAATGATCAGGTCATCTGCAAACAAAAGAGAGTGTATACTTGGGCCATTGGGACCTAAGTTGATGCCTGGAATATTATTATTTTGAAGACTGGTTTGAAGCATAGTTGATAATTCATTGATGGCAATAACGAAGAGGTAAGGAGACAAGGGACAGCCTTGTCTAATACCCCTACTGGGATATAAGAACTCTGAAGGTTTTCCATTGACAAGGACCTGCAGGGAAGTAGTTGAAATACATGTGTGCAAGAGAGAAATGAAATGATCACTAAATTGATGCTTTCTTAGAGTTTGGGAAATGAAATTCCAGCTAATACGATCAAAAGCTTTTGCCAAATCAACTTTTAGTAAGAAGGCTTTATGATTCCAAGATTTAAGATTGAAAGAGTGAATAATCTCCTGAGTGATAATAACATTAGTGGAGATGCGACGACCCTGGACAAAAGCAGCTTGGGTAGGGTGGATGATGTGGGGTAGGTGGTGTTTTAACCTGTCAGCTAGGGATTTGGCAATAATCTTGTAGATAACACTGCAAAGGCTTATAGGTCTAAAATCTTGTGGTATAGTAGGAGCAGTCTTCTTAGGGATAAGAGTAAGAAAGGTATGATTCATATTAGGAGGTAAAACAGCAGAGTGGTAAAAATCTTTCACTACCTGTAAGATGTCTGCTTTAATCCATTCCCAAGAAGCTTTGTAAAAGGCAGCATTTAAGCCATCTGGACCAGGGGCAGCATTGCTTCTCATGGCTTTAAGAATGTTGTGAAGTTCCTGCATTTCTGGAATAGAGTCAGTAAAATCCCCCGCATTATTATAAGCAACTTGTTCAGTAGGATGAGGCTGCGCTTGGAAAATATCAGCAAAGTAAGAATTAAAAGTTGATTCAATTTGCTCAGGAGTAGTCGAAGAGGAACCATCAGGGTTTAACAAGTATGTAATATTATTTTGCGTGGCTCTTTTAAGGATGGAATGGTGAAAGAAATTGGTGTTTCTGTCGCCCTTGAGGGCCCATACCTTTTTGTACCTTTGTCTGTGAAAAACCTCTTGTTTAGCCAGAATAGTGTGATGCTGATGGATTAACTCACCTTGCACTGAATGATTTTGGAGATGGGGCGGTTGAGCCTGATGTTGTAGAAGTTGGTTCTCGATGTCCTGCAATTGGTCATCTAGTTTTGGTTTTCGCTTTCGCCATGTCCTTAGATCAGAAGCTAGGAAGGAAACCTTCTGATGAAAAGGCCTTCTCTGAGAACGTTGCCAACTTGTTGTAGCCACCTGTTTAAAGTCCTGCTCAAGCAACCAATAGTTTTCAAATCGAAAAGGTTTTTTATTTAAAGCTCGGTTGGATTTGAGGACCACCAAGATTGGGGCATGATCATTTCTCATCATAGGGAGATGATAGATAGTGGTTGTTGGAAAAGCTGAGCACCATTCTGTATTTGCTAAACAACGATCCAAACGCTCATAAGTTGGGTTAGTATGAAAACGTTTATTAGTCCAAGTATAAGCCGGCCCATTGTAGCCCAAGTCAAAGAAACCACAATCTTTAACCATACAACAGAAATCAGAAATGCGCTTATGATTAGCAGGACGTGGCCCCTTCTTCTCAGTAGCAGACATGATGTTGTTTAAGTCTCCCATACATATCATAGGCAAACCAGGATATTTGACAACAAAAGCATTGACAGTGGCCCATATGGTAGAGGTGTTATGGTGATTGGGATCACCATACAAGCAGACTAAACCGAACTTTAGCATGGTCTGTTTATAAATACAGGAAGCTAAGATAAGATTCTGACTAGAGGACTCTACTGTAATATCTACATCATGATGCCATAGAAGCCAAAGCCCTCCAGACGTTTCTTGAGGTGGAACAATATAAGCATCAGACACATTAAAGCGATTTATTAAAGCAGTTTTGCTAAACCTGGAATTTCTAGTCTCAGAGATAAAAATTACCTTAGCTTTGGTAGATGTGACTAGGCGGTGAAGGTGATTCATCGTGGAACTTGTGAGTCTTTCTCCTGATCCCTGGCAGTTCCAAGCGAGGAGACTCATTGCACCCCTTGATTGTTGGTGGCCGGCGCCGAAAGCTGTTGAGTTTAACCTAGAAGATGGAGCTGTGTAGTTTGGTAGGGCGGACATGGGTTCGAAGCACATGTGGCCGATGGGCGAGGAGGATCAGGGGCTAGCATAGGCCTGTGAGGAGGAGGATCTGGTGGTGGGTCATTTTTTAATGGAACTAAACACGGACTTGAGTAAACAACATCAAATATGTGGTGCCTCCCATACCCATCTTGTGTACGGCGGCACTTCAACCGAACAACATATTGTGCATATTTTGCACAGCCTAACAAGAGATGAACAAGCCCAAATCAACAAGCAAGTCTCTCACTATTCAGAAGCTGCCAGTGTTAACAATTCTAGCTTTTGTCTCTTCCAACATCTCCTCCATGCAACGAAATCAAGCAAATGAACAGTATCATCACATTGAGAGAGAAAAATACAACGAAACAACGACGCAAAATTATCCGTCAATCCCAAATTCACAAGCATGCACACCAGCAGTTGTTGTATCAGAAGATCACCATCTAGACCTCTTGGAGGCCGGATACTTGATACCGGACGCGACGGTTAGTTGGGTCCCCACAGGAGCAGGTGCATGAGCTTCTCCGTCCTCTCGATCTCCGCCTCCGCTCCCCGCTCCCGCGGCGGCCGCCGCTGCCTCCACTCCCGCTCGGCCTCGGCCTCCCGCGCGCGCACCATGGCCCGCGCCGCCGCTGCCGCCGCCGCCGTCACCTTATTCTCGGCCTCCACCTTGGCGTCGTCGTGCCGGCACGCGGCAGCCGCGCCCGCCGCCGGCCTCGCGTCGTGCAGGGAGGCGCGGAAGGTCCGCTCCCGCCCGCAGTGCTCCCGCCCGTTGCACATGCCGCCCGGCTCGCCGCCGCTGTGGTAGCCGACGACGACGGCACCTGGACGACTCCCGCGGGCAGCAGCAGCCGGCCTCTCCTCTCGCGTTACGCTACGACCAGTAGCTTGGTCACGTACGTACGTTTGGCCACCTGACAGGGATAATCATTCTTATAGAGGCCTGACGATCGCGGGCGTTGCCCTCGCGGTGGCGGGCGCGCGACCCGGCTCCGGAAACGAGTGAAGCGCGCGCGTCTCGCTAGCCACCAGGCACGCGTGCGGGTCCGGGCGGAGTGGCGCGTGACTGCGTGAGTCCTGATCACCCGCTTGGTGTGCGGCGCGGGGAAAACGGTTGGCTGCCTCTGGCTGTGTGGTTGCCTGGTTGGGGAGGAGCGTCCACGGTTTTGGCTCGGCCCGAGCGCGTGCTGCGGGGCCGCCGCCGGCGTACCCAGCGAAAACGCCCGGACGGAGACCCGTCCAAACCGGTGGGTGGCGCCGGCGCGGGCGGAGCGTCAGTGCGGGATGGGCCGAACCTGAACCTGAACCTGAACCTGCGACTCTGTGACGACGATGAGGAGGTGGTGGGTTCTAAGGCTGTTCAGAAAAAAAAAAGAGAGACAACCCGGCAGGCAGCCAACCAGGCGTGGGCGCACAGGTGACCGGTCGGTGGCACGACACGTTCTTCCAAGTGGGTCCGGTCGGCTTGGTCGTCGCATCGTGCTGCCCACACTAGTACAACAACATCACTGGAGGTCTGGAGTCGATCTGAAAGTCTGAAACCACGCGCGATCCTCGCAACCGGGGATAGTGAGCAGTACTGCAGTGTTTGATTCCGTCGTGTTTCGCACGCGCCAATTTCCGCCCTGTGATTCTGTGAACTGTGCCGGTCTCTGTGTGAGCCCCGATAGTTGCAGCGTGCTGATATACCGTGCAAAACTGCGTGAGACTCGAGCAACATCTATGTTGACAAAAAAGGGTTCGCGATGAGCCGATGGGTTTGCAACTTGCAAAGTACAAAACTCCAAACGCAACTGCTCAGCTCGCCCTCAGCGATCGAAGTAGTCCAGTCAGAGGATTAAACAAAGCGGAGAAATACATGCGCTCTAGTGTTGTTGCAGAAAAATACTGAAAAAGATTGACGAAATGATCATGCCACCCCTGTTTGATCCTTTCTGAATTAGGAGTATATATGCTTACTAGTGATAGATGCGTGGCCGTGGCACGTACGGCTCAAGCGTCTCAAGCGAAATGGCATACGCTTTCGCTGAAAGAGAGGTGCGTGCACGTGTGGTCTGCATATACGCCCGGAACATGATTACAATTTACATGTTTCTTTTTTATTTCTTCTGGATTAAAAATATTTCCAAACCAGTTGATGATAAATAATAGGAGGATAAGGGCCAAAGAGGAAGGGCTATACCAAGTGCAGAGCGACATGTTCTTTTTTTTTTTCAAAGAAAAACTCAACATGTCTTGAGCCGAAAATCTTTACAAGACGAAAGATGGGGTTATTCCGGGCCTCGCTAATCAGCGACCGGTCGCTCCCAGCGACCGGTTCGGCTGGGCCTCCTCCCCCATCTAATTTTTTTTCTGGAAAGTTTTTTCTTCTCACGAGTTTTTATTTTTAGAATATCATAACTTATACACACAACTTTGATGCATAATTTTGATCTATAAATTTTGTTACATAATTTTTAAGTATAAGTTTGATTCACGCAAAACTTGTGCGTACAACTTGTATACACAACTAATTGAAGAATAACTTGTGCGTATATTTTTCTCTCTAACGATAAGTTGTGCGCATAATTTTTTTCTGTAAACGTCGAGTTGTGTGCATAACTTATTCCATAAAGACGAATTGTGCACATAACTTATGTATAAGAAAAATTGTTGAAGAAAAAAACTAAAAAAAAAAGGAAAAAAAGAGAAAGAAGCCCCGTGGGGCGCGCGGGACGGGCGGCGCGGTGGCTGGGCGCGACCGCGCGCCGAATTGGTTTTGCGGGTTATTCCGCGGGTAGGCAACGGGTCCACGTCGCCCGCTAACTCAGTAACCGTTGGACCCGCCCAGCCCGCGATATCAGCCGTCCGATCTGGGTCGTGGCGGGTCTCACACCGGCAAAGCCGCGAACCCGGACCGCTCGCGAACCAAGCGAGGACCTCCCTCGGCCTGCCGCCTGCCACACCGGCACACCGCTCGCCGCCGAGGGCCTGCCGTGCTGCAGCTTCCGCCTCGTCGCCCACCTCACGGCCTCCCTTCCCTGCTCTCGAGCCTCACCCTCACCACCCCCGCTCAGCCGCCCCTCCCCATGGTCAAAATCAAGGCACACGCCCAGGTACGAGGTACCCTCTATACGCTTCGCATCTTCTCGCGTTGATGCGGCCGCCCGCGCCCGGCAGCGGAGCTCGTTCTTCCCCGTCCTTCGCGTGGCTATTCGACGCGACGACGCCTTCTCCGGCGGCCGCAACCGGAGCCGCGCGAGCAGTATGTGGCCACCGGCGTGACGCAGGAACGGTGGGCTGCACTTACTCCATGAACTCCACGGCGGTGAGCACCGACAGGAGGCAAGGAGGTCCCGCGGTGAGCGCGGCGCCAACGGCAACCCTGTGTCGCGGCTTGGAGCACGAGCACCCGATACCGGCGTGCATGGATGCCGGCTCCCACCTGCTCCTGCCTCCTGCACCACCCGGCACGGTGAGGATGAAGGGCAGCCGATGGCCACCAGCCCACCACTCCCGTCTCCCGAGCTCAACCGGGCGGGGCAGCCCAGCGCTGGAGTAGCACCAGCGAGCCCCCGGCGCAGCGAGGAGGAGGCTCGTCCGCCTCACGCGGAGCACAGAGCTCGTGGCGTCTCGGGGTCAGCACAGGGCAAGAAGGGGACGGCGTCCAGGCACGGAGCGAGCGGCAGCAGTAACTGTGCCTATGAGTTGCTCGACGAAATGCCTTGCCCATGGCAAGATTCATACTGTGCTACATCTCTCACATCACCCTCCCTTTCAGCAAACACTGATGAATCAACTGGACATCTCAATCCCGATTTAGCCTTCACAATGTTAACTGCCAATTGAGAAAGTAGTAATATTTATGATTTGATAGAAATATTTACAATCTTACGGTTACACTACTAGATCAAAGGTAGTATATAGCTGTCACATATGAAGCATTAAACTGTAGTGCTACCCATACCATGCCGATTGCTAAGTAAAATTACTTCTGTCAAAACAGAAGTTGCTTGTACGTAGTCGTAACTATAACTATTATAGTTAAATACTTATTCACTAGCATACTTCTGATCTTGAACCTTAGGAAGAATGAGGAAAAAACCTCTTGCAATATTGGCTGCTTTCTGTGTTAATTAGTTTGTACACTTAATTTTGGTTCAGTCGCATAATCCACATCCCTTGTTGTAGCATTGACTATTGAGTCTACTACAGAAAAATGATGTTATTCTCATCTTCTTACACCCAACATATGCATTTTCGTCAAGCAAAATCACTGTACTAAAATGTGGCTCATATTCACAAGTCCATCACAACGTGATTAGCCAACATGCAAATCATATCAGAACGGAAATTTATATTAGCCTCGTCCACAACCCTGAGTACATGAATGTGATACATGTGCAAGTCTTTGAACTATTGAGGCTTAGCAGCTCATGAGGAAGAAAAGAATATAGTGCTGCTTGGTTGCCGGCCGCACCCCGCCTCGCCACGTGTGTGCTCGCCACACTACAGTGATCTCGGTGTGGCCGACGAATCGTCCGCCACAGGGTGTGGCGGCCAGCACAGGGGCGTGGCGGGCTGTGGCGGCCAGCAAACAGGCCCTATGTTCTTTTTTTTTGGCAATGCTCTCTCCCTCTCCCTCTCGCAAGTTGTTATCCAATAAGAAATACCAACACCACAAAAGCTCCGTATTATGCCATCTGGTTTCCATTGCTAAGGGTAACTTAAGTTGAGGCATAGCACCTATTTATGCATGAGAGATAAGTCTTATCCATGTAGGAGTACCTCCTATGCAGTAATGGGCTGCTTCACTCCATGGTCAGTGCGGCAACGCCGCACCTGGGTTTCTAGTAGTAGCTGAAATTCTGGCCAAACAGATGCTAAGAGAAAAATATTACATTTATTCTGAAAGAAAATGCTACGTAAAAAGCTGAAAATAGAGAAGTCGATCAAAGCCAGCTTCGTAGGGAAATCATGCTCTCTAAGATTTTTTCCCATCATTGTTGGACAAAAAAAACTATGGTAAAATTCTGCAAGAAAATATTTAAACCAGTTCATAAAAGAAATCAGGTATCATTTGTATGCGAACGTTCCAGGCGTACGCAGAGTTTCAGACCACATGCGCCTCATCATCTCACTCTTTTTCAGCGAAAGCAAAGGGAACAATATTCAGCTACACGCGCCCAACACACCTGGTTTTTGGGAACCCGGGTGTAGTTTAGCTGGCCACTCTGCCGAAACCAGCGACCAGAGCCCGGTGGCGGTGAGCCCCCTGTTTTCTCCCCTCCCGCCGCGTCCTTCTCCCTTCCTCACTGCCGCCAAGGCCGCAAGGCGCCAACTGCAACAGCTACCCACCGGCTGCCGCATATATATAACCACCTCTTCTTCTTCCTCCTCCTCATCGCCGCAGCGCAAAGCGTCAACACGAGCAGACCATAGATCCAGAAGCAAGCAACCCCTCCACAAGCTACTCTCCAGTAGTCTATAGCTATATATTAGCTAGTCCACCACTCGATCAGGAAGAGAGGCCTTTCGATCGAGCGAAGATGAGCGCGCCGTCGTTGAGCAAGAAGGCGTCGTCGTTCGTGGTGGCGGCGAGCATGAGCGCGGTGGAGGCGCTCAAGGACCAGGCGGGGCTGTGCCGGTGGGACTACGCGATCCGATCCCTCTACAACCGCGCGGCCGCCGCCAAGGTCATCACCGGCCGCGCCGTCCCGGTGTCCCTCTCGTCGTCGTCGTCGTCCCAGACCCCGCCGACTTTGGCCGCCGCCGGCAGGGCCGCCAGGCCCAGGCGGTCGGAGGAGGAAAAGCTGCACAAGGCGTACCACCTCGTCTGCTGGGGGCCGAATTGATCGGTTCTTGTTTTGTATGCACGTATTGTGAGATTACTCCTCTTCTTCCTCATGCCGAGGTGTATCTGCAAATTTGCATATACTCCGCCCTCTGAGACCAGCACGGGGATTATTGCTGGGTGAACAAATGGGAAAATTAAAGGATTTGCGATATATAATTGTTACCTCTGGCCTCTTGGTAATACCATCACAGATGGAACTGTTTCCAAGCTCGTGGTTGTTTGAGATGCCAAAGACATGTGATTTGAGTGCAGTGCTGGTGATCAGGCAAACTACTCTGATGTCGTACTACTACTCGTCAACGCTGCACTCGGTGGGTGATGCATCTGAAATCTACTCTCTCACCAGAGGACACCAGGTCCAACTCCGATGTGCACCTGCAACTATCCTGCAATCCTGCGTATTTGTAAACGGTAGTGAAGACTCTTTGTCGTGATTGCAATGCAGATGGGCTGAGGATCCTTTCCCTGAAACTCTAAAAAGAAAACAGGTACGGCTTTAGGGTGTGTTTGGTAGAGCTCCAGTTCTAGAAAAAATAGCTTCAGAGCTGTAAATCCGCACAACTTCACTGGTGGATCGAGATTTCGAAAAGTGTTAGGTACAGCTCCAGATTTTCCATCATCCCCATAACATCTAGGACATGCATGTCAGGAGAATAGAAAAGAAAAATAATGGTCTTCTTCCTTCTGCCCATTAGAAAAGAAAAATAATGGTCTTCTTCCTTCTGCCCATCGCAGAGAGGTAGCGCGTCGCGTCGTCACTACCGCCGACCAAGCATGGCCTCGTCGGCGGTCGGGCGCGTCCTCGCCGACGGGGCGGGCGCGGCCTTGTCGGCGACCAGGCGGGCGGCCTCGCTCTCCGACAATAGGACGGGCGCCGCCTGGTCTTCCGCCGCCGCCGTCCTCTTGCGCGCTGGTGCCACCTGGTCTTCCGCCGCCGGCGCCACCTTACGCGCCCAGTTGAGCACGGGCGTCGCGGCCTCAATCTTGCGGTTGTCGTCAACGGGGGTCGCACCGCTGAGCTCGTCGCCGCCCAACTTTTTCACCGTGCCGCCCCAGGCGACATGGTGGCGGCGCTTGCTCCTGTATACTTTGCCCAGAACAAGACCTCTCTCGGCGCCACCCCCGTCAAACCTGTGCAAGTGGAACTCCGCCATTACCCAGCCACTGGGTACGGCCACAACATGGACGGGACTCGTCGCCGGCTGCCGCAGGGGCGGGCGCGGGGCGACGGGGAAAAGGTGCGACCGAGAAAGAAAAGAAAGAATCGAACCAGTCATTTTCCACTTACCAGTGACAGTGGTGGGTAATTTCTCCCAACTCCAAGTTTCTTGGAGTTGGTGGAGCACTCCATGAGGTACTCCACGAAAACAATGAAGCTGAGACCTGCTCCACCTTTTTTTGAGCAAATCCGCGGTGGAATTGCTGGAACTGGACGTGTTTGGCTGAAAAATTTGGAGCGGGGTTGATTTTTCAGATCTAGAGCCGCGTGAAATTGTGCGACACATAATCCACCACTGCAAGTTCCGAGTTTGAAAAATTGAATGCCGCCCCCCCCCCCCCCGCGCAAGGGACCGACTAATGCGGTATTGTTAATTTTAGAATGTGACTTGGGTTCGGCGGCCACCAAATGAACACCAAGGTTTGGGAGCCAACCAATCAGGCTCGTAGTCAACGCCTCAAAGGACTCTCTTCGCACAAATTGCACTATACACGATGCACTAGTACACTAGCACTACCACTATATTTTTTAGTTACACAGTACAATAGAGACACCCACAACACACGTACACTTATCCTTATGAATGCACACACACGTAAACTTACTCTTATGAGCATTTTCAAAGACTGAGCTGACATACACAAATCCTACTCCTATGATCATCTTCGAAGACTGAGCCGGCACATCCTCAAGATTGACGAAGTTACCACAGGTGTCTCGCTGTCGACGGGAATATCTTCTACCACCACTACAAGAAAAATGTTGACTGGTGACGCAATCACATTTTAGCGTCATTGATTTATGACGTTCCTGGCTGATCTCGTCATAACATTTCTCTTCCGAGCAAATTTAGTGACAAAAAAAACTTTTTTTCATAACGGTTGCTACTGTAGTTGAGCATTCTCTGTTCGATACTGGTCTTGTGACGCCATAAGCTTTGCAAAAACGTCATAAACCAACATCGATCCCACATGTATGTTGAAGCATCCAACATTGGTCCCACATGTAAGTAAATGTTGCAAAAAAAATACCATCACAAGGATTCAAACCCAAGACCTATAGGAACAGCACAATACTATTTACCACTGCACCACTTCTTGTTTGTGTGATTTATTATGAAACTATATGCTTATGTTTGAATATTAGTCCCACATGTAAGTTCAATCAGCAGTATTCCAACTGCTTCGTAATGTTCCAAAAATTAATTTGACATCACGAGGTTTCGAACCCAAGACCTACAAGAGCAAAATAACAGTATTTGCCACTGCACTAGTTCTTGGTTGTGTGATTTTTTTCGAAACACTGTAGTTATTATTCAGAAACAATATATCGCACCTCGTACACATGTTAATCTTGTCATGGAGCATACATAAGCACCATCTCTAGTATCATTGCACTTACTTGAGTTCATTTAGCCTATCTTTAAATCTGAAATTAAATTAAAAACTTGTCTTTTATTATGCCTTGTGAAAGATCTTAGGTTTCTACCATAAATCTATGCTGGAAGATGACTTGATCGATTAATACTTTTTAAAATATGAATTTAGGGATCTTCTTCCGGATTTTTAGAAACTATTTTGAGGTTAAATAGCTTATTTAAACCCTCAAATATGTTATTTCGGGAAGAATTTTATTTTCAAATCTATAATAGTTATAATATCAATTTCACACAAAATAGGTTATTCTTGGTTTATCATATCAACATAAATCTTTATGGGATGGGATTTTTAGTGATCCCTAGATTAGTGGTTTTGATTTTTGAAAAAAAACAATCTCCTTTGAAACAGCTAGAAAACAACAGCCAACTAGACATGTGTGCGAGATAGTGGGCATGTCTAACCGCCCTCTGACCTCACCCCTCGCGCCCCCTCCGATCCGTTCCCTCTGCCTGGATGGCAACAACGCCGTCCAAAGCCGTTTCCCCTCGCATCCCACCCCCCTCCTATGGCTTGCGGGTCCCGCACGAACGGAGCCGTCCGTTTCGCTGCTACTGGCCCGAACAAAACCAGCGACCCCTCTCTCTCCCGTTCATTCTCTCCTTCCTCTCATTCTTTCCCTCGACCTCGAGCAGGTCACCCCTCAGCTGGCCTCTGCCCGTCGCCAGGGACAGGCGTCGGCCGGCCAGATCGTAACCAGTCAAGAGTGAGCTCCTTCTCTTCTCCATGATTCTCTTCATCTTCTCAAGGTCAGTTCAATCAGACTGTTTTTATAGCTTCTTCCTCAAGTCCGGGAGGGCAAGGTGAAGCCCGATCTCCTCCATCGTCGAGTTCCCTCAACTTTCGAGCTTCTGAATCGTCTTTCCCCACCTTAGGTGAGGTTCCCCTATGGTTTCCCTCTCCTCTCTCATCCATTGGAAGCTTCTCCATTGACCATCAATGGAGGTTCTAACTCCATTGCATGTCGTCCAAACCCCCGTGCATGTCATTTCTTTTGCCTAAAACTGAATCTCCATCACCTAAGGAAGCTCCAGGATCAAACCCCATTGCAATCGGTCACCGGAATCACCGGCAATACCATTTTCAGGAACTTGACGAGTTATTTACAATTCTGTCATTAATGAAAAACGTGAATAAATTCTTGTTTGTGTAGGATTTAATTATACTATCTTATATTATATGTTTTGAAATGACCTACTAGTATGATAAAAATAGTTTACCTTCTTCTATCATATCATATCATTGCAGTCATTCATGGCATATTTACTCATCAAGCATCATTGCATTTCGTGTAGAGATCGAACCGCCGGAGCTTGAAGAGGGTGAGCCCGAGCAAGAGTCTGTCGCCGACGACACTTCCTTTGAACCTCAAGGCAGGCACCTAAGCATTCTTTAACCCTATTTTGGATCAATTGGAGTCTATGTGTCTTGTGTGTGCATGAGTAATATTTATGTATATGATTGCTTAGCTCCTACTTGATGCATTACCCTCCTTGATCTAGAATAACCTTTATTAGGTGAGTATGCTTGTTTAGGTGTCACGAATGTAACTGCTTATTCATGCTTAGTTTCGGTAGAAGTCAAGAGGTGGCAAGGTCACCACCACTTGCGAGTTATAGGATGTTTGTTCAATAAACATATGGTTATCTTTGAAAGATTAAAATGAGCTACATGAAAGATGAATCGCGACTCAAGCAAGAGTGGTAGGGTCACTTTGAGATTGGATCTCATTTGACTTAGTCTTGCTTAAGTTGATTAAGACCCGATCGTTATCATTGTGATACTTGAACACTTTTTAGTACGAACCACATGCTTACTATGAGCATGGCAAGCTACATAGCATAAGTCACATTGTATCTTGAACGAATTAGGAGCGGAGTGGGATGAGGTGTGATCTACTGTGTTCGGTGCATCTATACACTTCCGGTCATCCGATCATAATAGGGTGCGGATATGTGAAAGGTTGAGGGCACGAATTAACACTTATCCTCAATCAAGGGTATGGTCATTAGTCTTGCGCTTCGTGTGGGAAAAGTTGTACACCCCTGCAGGGTTATAATCTATTGCAATAGCCGCACTCTCGGTCATTGAGCACACTCATGTACTTGGACTTTAACGTAGAGTTTCTATGTAGCTCATGTAAGACTTAGATTATGATCATGATATCAATTTACCTATTGCAATTTACTTGATGCTTGACTTAATGATCATAGAATGCATTGTCTTTTGCTTATTACAACTTGATCAAAATGTAGATGCTTTTATGCAAAATAATTACCTATGCCATTCCTTGCTACTTAACCAAATGCATACCCCTTGAGAGTCGGGCAAGCATATACCCATATGTGGATAAGTCCTGTTGAGTACCTTTTGTACTCACGGTGCTGCCGGTAAGTTGATTGCAGGTGAGGTGCAGCCGGAGCCCGTCTTTGGGTACTTCCTTGCCGAGGACGGAGGTCCGGGGAGGAAGTAGGCGACCATTGCTTAGGAAGGGCACTATCGGCATATAGTGTTACCTTCTTATTATGTGTTGTATCGTATTGAGCACGATGTAGAACTTTCCGCTGCAAAACTCTAAGACTAAACAACAGGAATGTGTTACAGCCCTAGGCAGTGGTTGAAACTAAGAAAATAATGAAGCTGCAACGTCTTTGGATCAGACAAAAAAAAGAGGTATTTTGTTTCCTTTTGGACCTTGTGATTCCTGATTGATGAATTAGATTTCTTGTGGTTCGATCCCAGATGTTGCTATATCAATTAAAATATTGTGGTGTGAATCTTCTTCCTTTTGGGCAGTGAGTGCAACGAGGTGTCACAAGCAAACTTCAGGAACATAGACCATGAATTAGTGTTTTGTGTATAAGAAGTTTACCTGTTGTTTAGATGCCCTCATATTCAGTATGTTGTTTTCAGGATCCGATTGCACTCGTTGTGTCACGAGTAAGTAACGAGCAAACTGTCGAAAGTTATTACAAGGCGGTTCCAAAAAAACAGTGATTACAAGGCGCATGACTCTGTTAGTAGAGAACAGAGATGTATTAATTAACTTGTATTCCTTGGACACATGGCTTTCTGCAAAAAAATTCACTGTGGTGTGAGGGCAGTCCCAATGGTCCACGTAGGATGGAGTCCATCCCTAATAAATGAGATGACACATCAGCAAATTGGTGATATGGCAGCATAGTTAATGAAGAAAGAGAAGGAAAACACAAGATCTGGTTTCTTCCTCTAGACTCGACCTCCTCGCGCGAATCAAGATCGCAAGACCTAGCAAAATCGCCATTGGGAAGACCTGTCTGGAGTCTTGCGCAGCCACTGCCCCGCCTGCCATTGTAGGAGATGATTTCACTACATTTATTGTCTTGGACTTCGTACCATTGTAGGAGATGATTTCTAGTGTTCATTTTTGCTGACGTGGTTGTATGCAATTAGGTCTACCGTTGGGACTACCCTGAAATTAAGATACATGGACCGCCCAATTTGTATTGCATAATCACGAACATAATGATCACTCACGGCAGTCATAATGGGACATTTATGGTAGTTTCTATGTCTATTAATTATTTTGCCAACTAAGTAAAATGGTGATGTGGCAGCCTAATTAATGAGGAAAGAAAGCACAAATCATACAAATGGTTTCCTCATGGAGAAATCATGTCTACTCTTGACTCAATGCACACGAAACCTTGAATTTGCCATTGGGAAGAAACCGCTAGTTTCTATGGGATTAATGCAACGCTCCCCATTGGTCAAATTGGGAGAGAGAAAGAGAAAATAATTATTACTTGAATACACTACCATTGTGAAGTATAATTTCTATAGATGATTTCTTAGGGCAGTCCCAACGGGAGTTTCTAGTATGTAGATTCCAAGAAAGAAAAAAGCAATTAATGTCCATTAGAAACTATCCTTCCCAACCCATAGTTTCTACATCATAATTAATACAAAGGATAAATTAAATGCAACACAAGAAGAGAGTAGATCAACTGTGGCAATAGCATATGGCCTCCAAAACAACACAATGCCAATCCGCAATATTTTTTCAAAAAACAGTGTTTTCAGAACACAATTTCATCACATGGCCGCAGACAAAAAGACTTTCTGCAGTTAAACACTAAGTAAACATGTTTCTGGATGCCTTTGTGGAACAATATAATACTAAAGATCATGCATACGCATATAACAAATAATATGGTGGCATCAATCAGAGGGCATTTAACAAATAATATGGTGGCATCAATCAGAGGGCATATCACCTGCAACAGGTTGTAGAACACTCCAGAATAAAATACCATGATCTCTATTCTCCAGAAGCCATCTCAGTTCACGCACACCACGATAGAACACGGTGACGCTTTGCTAAAAAAACACGACGCCGGCGTAGAGCTCTGCCTTATCTTAATCAACCTCCAAGCACCAAATCCACTCCCATGGCTGCCAAATCAATGTCTTCCTTCCTCTCTGTTCCTTGAATCGACCAACAGGGGCATCAAATTGACCCTCGTGGCAGCCAATTCTTCCCGTCTTTGCTTTGTTTCATCTGTTGAAATTGCTTTGTTCTTGCCGCCGGGGAGCAGGAAGGGACGCACGGGAGGAAGGGGCGCCCGTGCCGCCGCCCGGGGGAGGAAAGCCACACGGGACGGAGGTGCGCCCACGCCGCCGCTGGGGAGGAGCAGCGGCCCTCCGGGAAGGCCGGCGAGAGAGAGGGCGCCCGCACCGCCGGGTGAAAGCGATGGCCGCACCACCATCGGGTAGGAGCAATGGCTGCGCTGCCGCCGGGGAGGAGCGAGGCCCGCGCCAACGCCGGGGAGGGATGGCCGCACCGACGCCGGGGAGGAGGGAGGTCCGCGCAGAGGGAGAGTGTGCTGGGAAGGCGCCGCGGCGGCGTAGCGGATCCGGCTGGAGGGGGGAAGAAACGGGTAGTTTCTCCCCAACGCGGAACTGTCGATTTCTTAGCGCCTCGTTACTAGTGTTGTAGACGTCGTTCCTACGGGTAGAAATCGAGTTGTCAAGCTAACTAATGAAGATAGAAACTGCAATAAATTTCCCATTGGGACTGCCCTTATGCTATGGAAGTAGTGTCAGTTTCCTCCATTGGAACTGCCCTCATACGATGAATATTTACTCTACTGGCTGACCTTTCAATTCGAAAATTTTAATTGAACATCAAAGGCCCTTAATTTCCTTTTATGTGCTGAACAAATTTTTTTTTTTTTGCATAAAGAAACGAGAGAATACAATGCAATCTAAAGCTTGGTCGGTTGTCTATACAAGCGGACATATTGAAGTGAAAAAATTATAAGATAGTAAACAAATACTTTTTCAACCAAATAAAATTCCATCTCTAACTATCAGTATAAGTTGAAATTGAAAATACTTTCTGTTACCCACCTACCTGGTGTGTGTCCCACCATATGGTTCAGATGCGTAGTAATTAGAACCGAATGTTCCGTTCCGGTTGCATCCTGCTGCACATTTTTTCCCTGCCGTGTCAAAGTCACAATGCAAAAAACCGGAATAAAAGGAGGTCACGGTGGAAAAAAAACAGACGTGGGAGGGACCAAGCGAGCATGCAGCCACGGGAAAAATCCAGATGCTTTTTTTTCAAAAAAAAAATCCAGATGCGGCAGGGGGCACGCGGGGGAGCGTCGGGGCGCGTAGGGGAGGCTTTGGTATCCCGTACCCTCGGTATGAAATAGTGCTGTATAATTAATCATACATAGGCAGAGATGAGGCACGGATCCAGGAGTGAAGCCAGGCATGACCAGATCGAGCTAGTCCGGCCGGTTGAGGCTACATTACATTATTACATTATTTATACTACTAGTAAAATGCACGTGCGACACGCATGTGTTCAGAAAAATCCTATTAAATATGAATTTTTAAAGTGAACCTTAATCCGATTCAAACAGTATTTGTAAAATCACTTAATCAAGATTATGTTACAAACAATATTCTAGCTGTAACAAATACAAAGTAAATGTGTGAAAAAACAAAAAAATAGTTATATATTCTAAAAAATACTCATGTAAAGTTAGAGCCAAAAGGATATTCCTGGTAGTCTGATTGCGTCGAGCAGAACACCTAAGTCATTTGTTTAGCGAGTAATCATCTATGTATCTTCCCTGTCATCTCATCTACATCTACTCAATGGGATCAGCGTGCGTCCAGGCTACCACACGTTGTGTAAGAAGCTTTCAATTAATTTCTTCTTAATACAATGAAAATGATACACAACTCTCCTGTGTATTCGAAAAAAAAGAAATTACCTCAGTCATGGAGGAGCTAGTGAGATAGTCTTTTGATGGTTCATTAACTTCCCCAAATTGTCCATTAATTAGCCAATGTAATTAACTTCACTAACCCCCAGCTGGGAGCATCGTTTTA
The DNA here is from genome assembly GCA_036936925.1 of Cenchrus fungigraminus. NCBI lineage: Eukaryota > Viridiplantae > Streptophyta > Magnoliopsida > Poales > Poaceae > Cenchrus > Cenchrus fungigraminus. The sequence continues at coordinate 57,526,814 of CM072776.1, read as the reverse complement.
TGACTGTCTTCTCAGTGTTTCCGGGGTATCGTGCTTGAGGTGCCAGAGCTTGTATTTGCAGTCTGACACAAAAACAAAATGAACAAATTGTGTATCACGATATGATATGCCTAGAAATGAAATAAATGAAAACAAAATGTTTCCATACAAAACTAAATGTAGTCATGGAATCAAAATTAAGGTAGTACTTCTAAAAACATGCATTAAAGATTTTAAGTTATACTATAGCTGGCAACCTAACAAGGAAGCATTTGAGTACTCATTACAATAACTATTTATAAAGCATTTGAGTGATATTTTTATGAGTGCAAACATGAATATTGTGTGTCACCATTCATAAAGCATTCCAATTATTTCTATGATTCTATCAGGCATAAGCTGCTATTTACTGCTGCTCCTAGTGTTTTCCATAGGATTGATCATATATTAGGAACTTGAAATATGCATCTATGGTGTCCAGTTTAGCTGAAATTTCTGACAACTCATGATCAATAGAGAGAGAGAGAGACACATTCTTCTTTTGGATTCAGTTGTAGATACATGCACATGAATCAAGACAACATTGAGCCATCGATAATGGGGTGTCTGACTGGCAATGTGTTATCTTTTGATAGTTTCTTACAGAAACATATGACAACCATCGACATAATGGAGAAGCCGAGAAGGTGATGTGATAATTAATTCTTGGCTAAACCTATGAAGCCATTCATTTTTTTGGAGCAGGATATGTCCTTACATTGGAATGTTAGTTGTAGAAACTAAGCAAAGCAAGAAAGGATGAGTAGGACTGTGAGTAAAGAAAGAGAATAGCAGCATCTAACCATGACAGTTCAGGATCATAATGTTGAACACTTAGTATATATAAACATGCATGCTGATCTTGTACACATCAACTGGCTAATTAGCATTTAAAAGACGAAATCTGCCATGATTTATTCTTATCTGCACTTTTCTTCTTTTCACCTACATAACCAAATCACAAATCTCTATCATCTGAGTATGCACGGTACTCTTTTATAATTATAACATATGCTGTTGTAAACAAAGAAAAGCGGTAAGTTGGGGCAATATAAGCTGGAACAATCAAATAACGGAATCTCAGTCAAGCATGAACTTGTGAATTAAAATCATCACAACTGAAGCTATTCTAATTGCCTAATTATATTGACGAAACCTGCATCTCATGGAAAAGTCAAATACCGAAATTTCAGTCAAGCCTAAACACTTGTGAATTAAAATTGGCACAGCTGAAGCTATGCTAATTGATGAAACCTGCATCTCATACATATGTACGTGACCAGAACCCAACAGTTTTCTTAGCAGTGCTATACTCCACCAAGAACAACGATGAGTTGAAGTTGTTGATGAGTACGGCAGGATGCAGAACACACTACACATGAACAGAAGAGGCATTGGATGATGGATCTTTGTGGAGAGACATACGACGACCTCGACGACGTTGTGGCAACGACGGGTCATGGCGAGCTAGGCGCAGCTCCTGCTCTCGGGCTGCAGAGGGTGCGGCACCTTCCTGCTCTTGGGTGGAATATTGAAAGGCAGGTTGGGGCACTAGAGAGGGATTCCTTCAGTCCTCCACCACGACGGCTAGTGAAACGAGCTAGGAGACAGCAATGGCTGCGCGGATCTTGGGCAAGCCTCGATCTGCGGCGGTGGAGGACCAGGGCCTCGGTGATGGTGAGGAGCTCGGCGGTGAGGTGGAGGGGGAGCGCGGCCGCCAGCTCCTCACAGCGGACGGGCCTCGGCATGACAGCCGACTCCGGCTAGTCCGTCACCTTGGCTCATGGCTCCCACCGGATCCAGGCGATGAGCTTCCTCTCCCTCCGCCGGCTCCCTCTCTCCCGGCACTCCCTATCCCACGCCAATTCGAAGCTGGAGAGGCCAAATCGACCGCGGCCAGCGGCGGGCCTCGCCGGCTGCATAGAGAAGCAGGAGGCCGAGGACGAGAAGAGGCGGCGCGGGGGAAGAAAACAGGGGTGGGTGTGCAGCGACGGGGGCGGGTGGGCCCGGCGGGTACGCGCGGGTGGGTACAACCGGGGTGGGTGAGAAAAAACACCGTTTTTTGGCAGAAACGCTCTCCAAATTGTGATTCTATGGGTCTACTACCCTATCCACTCCCCCAAATATATGACGGGTGGGTCCGACGTGAGGGGTATGGTGGACCCGATTTAGGTGAGAAAGGTTTTTCAAATTATTCGATCTTTATAGTATACTAGTAACAATGCACGTGCGACACGCACGTGCTATATAAGGATATAGCAGGATGATGTGGCAACCTGTTATTCACTAAAAATGTTCCGTCTTAACCCTCTTGCCTTGCAACTTCAAGCAAGTTGAATATGCCAAATGATGCATCATTCCTCATCCTGCGAGTTTAGAGTATGACTTGATAAAACCTTTTTAAACATCCTCCTGATACTCTGACTCCTGTATGATTGCTTCTTTCAAATCATATGATAGATGTTATTATGGTATGACTTACAATGTAAATAAATTATTTATTTTTCTTCATAGTGCAATCTTAAAATTTTCTTAGAATCAAACAGAACTTGTAGCTGACTCGTTTGTTTTAACAGCTGTTGCTACCATGTTCAAGCAACACCAGTCATATTTACGAGATCACACATATTTATTAACCTTTTCATACCATGAATATGATCGATAACTCAAAAAAGTTTTTATCTCGTTTCACCTACTTCAGACCTTAAGGTCTTGCTGTGGCTAGGTATTAATGACAACTACAGTTGTTTGAGATGGAAAATATATTTTTTAAGAGATGAAGGTATTGTAGGAATTTTGCCAGCATTAGGTAAATCAATTTTATCCACTTTCATCCACTACTAATATGCAAGTGGCTCCGATTCAGTCGTTGTTGAGCCTAGCTCCAAACAATCAAGACAATCGAATGTAAAGGTCTCAAAGAGTATGCCAGTTCTGAGAACATACTAAATCTATGTGCAAATTTACGCGAATGAATAGTGATGGAATATTGTATTAGGGTGAAAAAAAGGTGCACGTTGGAGCGCGTGTTGCGAAAGAAGACGTGACTCAATGTGATGGGATGTGACGGGTGAATAATGAATTGAAAGTCAAATTTAACAAACTAAACATGGACATCTTAAATGGATTAGCATGTTTCAAGTTGCTCTAAAATCATTAAGACTATCAGCACTCCTACTACTCTACATTTTACTCAAAAAGAATATTCTAACCACGCCAGCAAGTTTTTTTTTACTCTACATCAACTTCTCATGCACTCTTGTGACTCTATATATTTACTTCTGTTATTTCTACTGGATTGGCCGTATGGGGGTGTGGGTGATAAAAAATTTCGTTTTTGGCAAAATCACTCTCCAAATTGCGATTTCTGTCAGTTTTCCACCCTATCTGACGTGAGGGTTACGGTGACCCCGATTTGGGGAGAAACATTTTCAATTGTTTTCGTTCTTTATAGTATAGATAATATCTAAATATGGACCAAAAGTGATATAAATTGGTATAGAGTCATTTTGTGAGTCCACAACCTTAACTTAAAAGTTTAAATATATTTTACAAAAATTAGACTATACATTGTTCAAAATGTATACTTCACTAACAATGTTTCATATAACTCAAGTCACATTGTAACCTTGTCAACCAACTTAGCCAAAATAATTATCAAATATATCCAAGTATTTTTATATGCATATGACTGCATATATATTCTGTTGTAGAAACTAATTTACTTATTACTAAAAGATTAAATAAAAAGAAACAAAAGGAAGAAGGATCTCTCTTTATCTCTTCCTCTCCCTTTCATTCTGAATCGTCCTTATCTCCTTCGAGCCACTTGTCTCTCTCCCCCTTGTCTCCTCATCCTCCACTGGGCTTGTTTGGAACGAAGGAATTGAAAATGTAGGAACGAAAGGAAACACATAAATGACATGTAGTATTTGTGGCCAAAAAGAAGGAACAAAAAACACAGAAATGAGATGAAGATAGGTTATTTGGAACGTAGGATTGGAAACATGGGAAAACAAAGGAAACTTAAACTTTTGCTATTTAACTTGGTATTACAAATAGAATTTATGTTTAGCCCTCATTTTTATAAAATGAAATTTTATATAAATAAATTGATAATATCATTGAATAATTCTAGATTAACAAATAATTGTTTAATATACTCAAGGCTCCATGCCGTCGGTGGGAATTATGGGCTTTAGGCCCAAAAGACACATTAATACCTAGGGATAGATTAATTAACAGAGTATGTTCCCCTAAAAAAACAGAGTATGCGAGTGAGTACTCCTAACTGGCTAAATCGGTTGCCTTAATTGGGTGACACCTACATGTGGGGCCAGGTCTGTCCACCTTTCCCTACAATCTGCAAACAAATATACCATCGTTCTTATCCATCCACCACCGCTCCCAACTTCACATTATCTTTCTCCTGGGTGTCGGCGATGAGTGCTCAACGTCTCCAGCTCTCCGCGTACTTGCTGGTTGCCATGCGGTCGCCGCCAAGTTCCCGGCCCGCGGGCGGGAGGCCGAGCTTGTGCTCCGCGCTGACGGCTCCGGCGAGCCCGTCCCACTTGCGCCAATTTCTTCTAGGTCTCAAGCCATGGTGGAGGGAGGAAACAAGGTCAGGAGAGAGGAGAGAGTGGCGGCAGAGCGTTGATTCGGCCGTTCTACTGAATCGGATTGGATTTTTCGTTTCCTGTGTTTTGCTTGTCCGTCGCGACGTTTCCTCAGGAACGGAAGGAAGCATTCCTTCGTTCGAGACGCAATCCTTCAGTTTCTTTCCTCTGGAAGTTTTCCTTCAAAATTCATGCGAGTTTCCTTTGTTCCAGACGGGTCCAAAATTCTCCCTCTCTCCTTTTGGCGGCCGGCGAAGCCAGCACGAGCGGCACGGTCCTGGCCTACCGGCAGCCGCACGGCTCAGTGAGCCAATAGCAGGTGCGACCGGCCGGCGGGAGGAGCGCCGCCGTCGTCCACGCGGAAGGCGAGCCCCAAGAGGAGGACGAGCGGGACGAGGACCCGGCGGAGCGACCTCATCGTCGGCGGCGACGGGGCATGCTAGGGCTTGTTCGGGTGGGGGGAGAGGTGGGGTCTGGAACTCCGGATCTGGCCGGAGTTGGACTCTGCGGATTGCTTCGCGTTCGCGAGGAAGGGGCGAAGGGGACGGGAGGCGATTCGGGGGAGGTCGGGACGCACGGTCGGGGGTGGGTGGTGGGCCCGACGGGTACGGAGGGTGGGTAGATGCGGGGTGGGTGAGAAAAGAATTAACTTTTTGGCAGAAACGCTCCCCAAATTGCGATTTTTATAGTCGTTTCATCTTTTTGGTCATCACGCAACCTGACGGGTGGGTCCGGCGTGAGGGGTAAGGCGGACCCGAATTGGGTGAGAAAAATTTTCAATTGTCTTCGCTCCTTATAGTATAGATAGATAGATTACCTAGATGACATACTCCCTCGCTCGAGCCTCAGATCGATCACCGTTAGTAACGGATCTCGTGTGTGGGGGGGGGGGCTCAAGCCCCCTACTGTCGGGATAGCCTCCCCTAAAAAGATTTGCCAGGGCAGCGAAGGACAGGAGTGGAGACGATCCAAAGGTCTGGAAAGAGGGAAATGAAATCCGGCCCAACCTACAAGCCAATTAGTATATCTAAAAACCCCCCATTTCAATAGCCAACAGTATTTTTTCCCTTTTCTGTCTCCCTAGCACTAGATTCAGCCCCCCTAAATTTTTTTCTAAATCCGTCACTAATCACCGTACCTACTCTCATGCGGCTGCTTTCTCTTGGGCAGCGTGGAAGACAGCGATGAAGGCCGACGCCTTCGCGTCCACATCACAATCTCCCACGAAACCTGGACGGTCGAAGTCACTGGGTCTAACCTTCTTCGGCGGATGACGATCGTCGACGTCGGCGGCGACGTGCCTTCCCCGGCGGCTTGCCCGGCGGCGGAGCAGCAGGATCCCATCCTTTAAGGTTACATGACATAGTCTAATACTGGTAACAAAACCTAGCGAGGGGCATATGCTCCCTTCTCTCTCGCATCTCATAATACTTTGGAAAAGATTATAAGTTTAACAAGATGCCTTTCTTGGTGAAAAACACATGCTAATTATGAATGATGCACAAAGATTACTATGAGTGTACCTCTTTTCAAGCATAACACAAAATCTCTCTCTTTTTTATTTTTTGCAAAAGCACAAAATCTCCTCGTTGATTGTAAACACTTGTTAAATTGAACATTCTACTATTACATACATACAACATACGATCGCGAGTAAACTATGATCGATGAGAAGTCCTCACCATCTGCTTCAAAAGGTTGGAAAAAACTTCAATTGTCTTATTATTCAATTTTTTGTCAACACTATGATGGGCTGTGAATAAATAGCACCACCACACATTCCTGGTATGATGGGCCGCATTTAACTATGGGCTCTCCGTCGGAGAATGGGCTTGGACCTAGTGAACTGATCAAACCTGTCGATACGCCGGGTAAGAAAGAGGGCAAACGGTTCTAGAGAGAGAGAGGGCAAACACAACTATGGAAAAAGGTAGAACTCTTGAGATAATTCCATTCAACACGATTTTATGCTTTGTCCATGCCTACTTTTAAAAAAAGTCCACATGTGCAACATCAAGTTAGTTTATATAATCCATAAATTTGTTATGAAATGTGCCTTGTTATTGATATTTATATTTACTAGTTAGAATGGCGCCCATGCGCACCTCGATTAAAAGTGCTAACCTAAAGTATTTGCTATCTTAAAAGTGCCATTGTATTTATATACTTAATTAAATTAAGAAATCACTCAAAATAAGTAAACAATAATAATTGGTGACATCTGCACTTCAAATTAGCTATGCTTTATGTCCTGATAATTATCGATTTTTGAAAAAGTCTAAACGAAGCTATATTCTGAGACAGAGGGAGTACAATTTCTTTTCTATATGTTCATCTCTTTTACATCCAAGACTAACATCTATGAATGTAGTTCTGTCCACTTCCAGCTAAGTTTAGAAATTGGTGATAGAAAAGCTCAATAATCTCTTGGTTTGTAAAGCTCTTTTATGGTGTATCTGTCGGTGTTTTAGACCGGCAACCTACCAAGGGGGTTACCCGAGGTAGATGATTGTGGCCTCGCCGAGATCAGAAACTCGAAGGAGAGACACGTGACACACAATTTAGACAGATTCGGACCGCAATGTGCGTAATACCCTACGTCTTGTATGCTGCGTAGCTCTTGATTGATGGGGTGTTGTTTACAAGATGATGCGGATAGATAGAGAGGGGTCCTTGCCTCGCCTTATATTCACCGGGAGGCAGGGTTACAAGTCAGTTTGAGTAAAGAGTCCTAGCCGTACTCGGGTAGGAGTACTCTACATGGGTTCGGACATGTCTAGCCTTCCTAACCGAGTACTAGTCCTATGTTGCCTTGTGCCCCACGCAGTCTTGCACCGTGGCCCACAAGTCTGGTAGTCCCAGGGGCCCACATAGTAGTTGGAACCAGTATCCTCCTGGGTAGTGGGCCCTGGGATGTCCGTATGACAAGCCCCCGAGTACTTTGTAGTCGAGTGAGATGGCTTCGAGTAGTCTTGATGGCCTCCGCGAGTAGTCCTTGAGTGTCCCCGAGTTCTACAAGCCGGGCGAGTAGTCCTTGAGTGTCCCCGAGTTCTACAAGCCGGAAGTTCTCAAGAATGCTTGAATCATCCCGAGGCTGGAAGGTACTCCAGCAAATTCTGAATAGTCTTGAAGTCTTCTCGAGTAGTCTCAAGCGTTTTCGAGTGCTTCTCTCGAAGGTCTTCAATAGTACTCGTGATGTCTTGATAGCTTGTGATGAAAAACCAATATGGAAAATGTGATTCGAAGAATCGCATTCCATATGGAATGTAGCCCGTTCCATATGAAATGTAGCCCATGATCCTTAGTTCGAATTGTAGATTCAAGCTGAGGGTCAATCTGAAGTTCTGTCAATCTTATCCCGAAAAATCCTGGAGAAAAACTGAAGATCACGTGGCATGGAGCCCTCGAGCCTTGAGTCAGGTAATTCTCTCGAATTGAAGGGTCATCTTGACTGTAGAATGTGTCCGTTGTTGATCCTTGATATGTTGAAGTCCTGAAAAATTCAGAAATTGAAGTTAAGCCCCCGATATGCGGAGCGTCGAGTACTGGAAGTTGAAGAGTCCACTGGCCCGGACTGAGTCAGACGCACTGAACCAGCCGCGCGGTTATAAATAAGAGAGAAACCCCTTAGGGTTTTCCACCCGCAACTGCCTTAGCATTTTGCGAATAGATCACCTAGGTCTTCCACATCCACCGCCGCCGCTAGCGCAGTAGATCTGCTAGCACCACCGCCGCTGCCACCACCTGATAGCCCCTGAGCGAATGTGAGTGAAGACGCTCGTGACGGGGAGGATGAAGGCGTCGCCGACGAAGTCCCAGATGTCGAAGAAGAGAGGTCGGGAGGAGCAGGGGGATGTCGGGCAGTCATCTTCCCGCCCCCGCTCCACTGAACCCATCTAAGGAGTGGAAGAAATCCAAGTTGAAGACGGAGGACATCCTCGCCTCGGTCAACAGTGGGTTCCTGAGGGAGAAGGCCGTCGACAGTTGGAATGCCACCGCCGGGGATGCCTACCCGATGGAGAAGAATCCGGAGGAGATCCCGATGTTCTCCCGCTTTGTCGAGCGCAGACTGGCGCTCCCAGCAAGTGATTTCTTCCGTGGGCTGCTCAAGTACTACGGCATCGAGCACGTCCACATGAATCCGAATGGTATCTTCCACACCTCTGTGTTCGTACATTTTTGCGAAGCTTTCGTAGGAATCAAGCCGCATGGAAGTTCTTCCGGTTGAAGCCCCAGCCCAGCGCAGAGACCCTAGGGTTGTCGGCGGCGCCGAAGTCCAGATGCGCAAAGATGCCACCGCGCAATATCTGCCGTACAAGCTGATTGACTCCAACCAGGATTGGAAGCCGCGGTGGTTCTACGTGAACAACCACCATCCCGGGTTACCGAAGCTGAGTGGGTACCCGCCGAAGCATCAGCCTTGGTGGAACACTGAGCCCACCATGCAAGAAGGCATTCAGCCGCCGGCGCTGTTGGAGAAAATCGTCGTGTTGAGGACAGCGGGACTGAGGGCCGAGCACGTGGCCTTCAGCTTCATGAAGAGGAGAATCCAACCGTTGATGAGGCGCGATCACCTCGGGTACGAGTACACTGGGGAGGATGATCTCTCAAGGTTGCATAATGAAGAGATCAGCGATGAGCTGATCATTGAGAGACTAGGTAGAATCTTTAAAGATATGCCTCCATATACTCCGTGCCCTGTGCGGGAGTACTCCGCCTCGTGTCCGCCCAAGAAGGTGATTAGTTGTGGCCATAGCCCCCGAGTACCCATTGGTTGAGTAGTCATACTGATACCTGTTGTCGCTTGTTGTAGGAGGACGTCGAGAAGTTCGTATCCATGCCCCCACTACCCGAGTCACAAGATCAATCTGAGTCTAGGGTAGCGGCGAAGGTCAAGGAGAGGAGAGTAGTCGGTGATGGTGACGACGTTGTCATTGTCGATGACTCGTCATCTGATGATGAAGATGAAGAGACGCTGCAACAGCGATTCCAGCTACTGTCAAGGTTCAGCCGAGCTGGGATGTCAACTGTGCCGGTGGAGAAGCCGGCGATAAATCTTGGAGACGCGGTCGCGCGCCCGCTGAGGAAACCCCGCAACACAGCGCGGAAGCGGGCCGTGAAAAAGATCAAGGTGTCGGCTGACACCAGGCCGGAGGTGAGTACTACCGATGTAGTAGTTGAGTACTCGTTTCTGACTTCTGTTGTTAACGACTTGTTATTGTCGTATTGTTGCAGGATGTTCCTCCCACGGCGCAAGTCGAGGCGACTGCCCGTGAAGGAGAAGATTTCGATACCGTGGGGGCGCCAGCTGGAGACAATACCAACCCGCCGCCCATCGTTGATGTAGGTGTGCCAGTGCAGGCACAGGAGCAGCCGGCGGCCACAGAGGTTGAAATTATGAACCCGCAGCTGACGGTGGTAGAGACTCAAGATCCTCCTCCCGTGGTAACTGAAGCCGTTGGGCAGCCGGAGGTGCGGGAACAAGAGCCGCCTGCCGTTGAAGTGACCACTGAGGAGACTATACTCGAGGTGCCACCCGTTATCGTGGACGTCTCGAGTCTTCTCAGTGCCCCGACTGTCACCTTGGTGCGGTCTACATTGTAAGTACCCGTCTGCCCGAGTAGATAGGGTAGCTTGTGTTGATTGTTGCTGACGTAGTACTCTGTTTTCAGAAAATCCACTGACGTGTCTTGGGATGGGGCCGAGACGAGTACCCCTGCCGATGGTGGAGACCGCTCGTCAGGGCCTCGTGAACCCACAACGCCTCGCCAGGGAGAAGATGAAGTGGAGGCGATAGCCACAGAAGCCGACACCTCACAAGGTATAATATTGGTGCTTTGAGTACTATGTGTTGCTGATGATTGCTGTAGCCCTCGAATTCACTTGACTGTTTGTTGACAGGGCCTGAAGCTGAAACTGAGGAGAGGGTACTGCCCGATCCTGTCGCTGTCGAGCCAATGGAGGCGGAAGCCACAACTGCAGCCCCCGAGCTCAGGGAAGAGACGTGAATAGAGCCTGACCCAAGCTCGGCTACTGACGTCGTCCTCCGGGAGAAGGACATAGAAGATCCAGTGCCCATAAGATCTGTGGCGATGGAGTCTTCGAGCAGCTCGAGCCGCCAAGGCCTTGAGTTGCTTGATGATGAATTGATAGATCCATCGGTCGTGACACTGAACCTGGAGTCCATGCGTCGTTCAAAGCAATGGATGAAGGTAAGCTCGAGTACCTATTGTTGACTTATCGTTGAGGGTAGTAGCCTGATTGCTGATGCAGTTAAGCTCTTGTTGGTGCAGGTGTAGTCAAGAGATCCCAGAAGAAGTCCGAGCTTCTGAAGGGGTACGACGACACCGTTCTCCACGCTGAAGAACGAGTAAATATAAGGTATAAGGTATAAGTCATTATTTTGGAATGGGTAAATATGTAATTATAAAAATATATGTTATTTTGGGTACTACGATTGTTTTTGCTCATGAGCATCACTTTTCTACGCACAACATTTTTCTTTTTTCACTGAGATAAATTTTCCAATAATACCCCTACACACCCATGTATACCACCATACCACAAGCGCAAGTTTTAGTGGTATACAATTAATCTCAACCATCAGATTCTTTCATACTAATCCTTAACTATCGCATCTTTTCATACTAATCCTTTTCAAACAGTGATATAGAGTGGTATCCAAATTTGTACATGCACTATTTTTTTCAGAATTACACAATACAACGCAGACGCTCACAACACGCATGCACACTCACCCCTATGAATACACATACGCAAACTCTATCCCTATGAGCACCTCCGAAGGATTGAGCATCGGCAGATCTGGAGGAAACGTCGCTTACCACTTAATGCATAACGCCGGAAAATCCCGGAATAAATCCAGGAAAAGGTGCGAGCACCAGAATTTGAACCCTGGTGGGTTGCGTCCCACCGGACCGTCTTACTATTGGACTACAGGCCCATTCGCCCATTCGCGTACACACACTAATTTGGCACATGCCTAAACTCTACACTAAAGTACGTACATCCACCTCAAAGTACCAACTCTGTGTAGAAGCAGTATGTTTCAGATTAGTACTGAGGTTATATGCACAACTTACATGGAATCCATGACTGTTTTACATTATCATATCAGCACCCACAAATAAAACCAATCAATTTCATTATAAAACTACTTATATTCTTTAAATTTCCATGCAAGGCGCGCATGGGCGTGCGCCAATTAGTGCTAAATCAAAAATGATCCACAAAAGATCACTATGCGCCTAGCTCTTTTTAAGCATAACACCACATCTCCTGGTTGATGGTAAAGACTTGCTACATTGAACATTCTACTCCTACATACAGCATACGAGTAGACTATGATCAATGAGAAGTCCTCACCATCTGCTTCAATTCAGAAGGTAGGAAAAACTTCAATTATCTTCTAATTCGATTTTTGTCAACACTATGGCCTATATAGGTTGAAATGTACAATTTACCCTACCCAGGCCAGTATACCAAGCTGATATACAAATCCACGTACACTCGCAAACCCTGTACAAGTCAGCAACCCGTAGTTAGCAGTTACATTGCATGATCTCGCCAACCAAACTGCAGACGTGATCAAGTTCAAAATCCAAATCAAACGTATGCACACCCAACATTTAATTTCCACGAGCGCGGCCGCGCAGGCGCGGATGTCATTTCCCCTCGGCGTCGCGCCGCAGGAGCCCGAGCACCTCGTCGGGCGGCACGTCGCGCCACACCCGCGGCCGCGCCTCGCCGTGCCCGAGCTTGGCGAAGCCGTGCGCCACGCGGTTGCCCCGCCGGCGCACGTGCGAGACGCTCACGTCGTCGATCATCGGCAGCAGCGCCTCGATCTCCCCGCACAGCCGCCGGTCCTCCTCGGCGCGCACCCGCGCGCGGCTCCGCACGGCGTCGACCACCGTCTTGGCGTCGCCCTCGATCCAGACGCTGCGCCAGCCGTTGGCCACGGCGAGCTCGAGGCCGCGCCGGAGCGCGGCGAGCTCGGCGACGGAGCTCGTCGCCGTCCCGATCCGCTCCGTGTAGCCCAGCACGAAGCCGCCCTCGTGGTCTCGGTACACGCCGCCGATGCTCGCGCGCCGGGACGCGTGCTTCAACGACCCGTCGAAGTTGAGCTTCAGACGACCCGCCTCGGGTTTCCTCCACGCGCTCGCCGACGACGACGGCGGCTCGCCGCCCGGTACTATGACACCGCCGTGCAGGCCCCGCCGCCCGCCGCCGCCGACGAGGCATGCCGGGACGAAAGGGCTGCAGAGCAGCATGCTGCCGAGAAGAGGACGGTTCACCCGCAGCATCGTCGTCGTCGTTCACCGGAGGAACCCGCGATCTTGGCGTGTTTTTAGCGTCGCGTGCACGGCGCGCGCAAGCACTTTTCTTGAAGCGATCGCTCGCTCGTGAAATGGGGCGTGGAGCCCCTTGACCGGTGAATGGCGGGCGAGGCGTGTGCAGAAGAGATCGATCGAGGAAGAGAGATGATGTCACGGAACGGGGCAAAAGCAACGTAACCGATCGAAGATTAGGCCCTGTTTGGTTCCCAAGTAGGGTGACTTATAAGTCACTCGACTTATAAGTCAGTTCTGTTTGGTTGCAGTGACTTATAAGTCAGTGGGCTCCACACAGGGTACTAGAGGGAAAAAGTGGAAATAAGTCACTTTAAATAGGGGTGGAGCTACTTATGGGACTTATAAGTCACACCACTTTAAGTCATGGCTGTTTGGTTTCACAGGTGACTTATTTTGCACTTTAAATCACCCTACTTATGGAACCAAACATACCCTTAGAGAGGCTTGTGTTTGAAATGGCTGGAGGCGCGAGCAAAGCATCTGCCGCCGGGCCCGCGCGGGAGGGAGGTTGCCGTCTAGCCGAGGGTTTCAAATGTGCTTCGCCTTGCCGTTCTCGGGCCGAATGGTTGTTGCCAGCGCGGGAAGCTAACCGTCCGTTGCTTGCTTGCTGCCTCGAAATTGGAGAGCGGTTGCTTTGGGGCTCCTGAAAACCGACGACGACTCGGGGCGTGGTTGAATTTGGAATTTGGCTTTGTGTTAACTGTTAACCGCCAGCAGGGAAATATTCCGCAGCCAAAATAAGAGTTCTTGCCGTGACGGCACGTGCCAGTGTGCCTTTGTGCCATGAGCATGTTTGGTATTTAAACCCCATTTTTGCCGTGAAAGGCAAGAGGATAGGCATGAACACAGCCATAAAACCCCATTTTAGCGGAAGCAAGAAAAATTTAAAAAAAACAAAAGAGAAAAAAAAAGAAAGAGCAGTAAACTCCCGAACACGCCCCCGAATCGAGAATGAGCTAGCTTACTTTAAGCCCATTTTTCAAAAAAAAAACTTTAAACCCATTTGATCACCACCGGACTTTCATCTTCTTCGTTCAACTACTGCATCTAGGCCATGTGGCCTTGTTTATAACCATGTGGCTAGGGTCGGTCGGGGGCTCCACGACGACGACCTAAGCTGGCGGCGGCGGGCAGGGGCGAGGGTGACTGCAGCGGCGGCGGTGGGAGGGGTGGCGGGAGGGGCGGGAGGTGGGGTGGCCAGCGCCAGGCTGCCAGCCGGGGTGGCGGACGGGCTGGGCGGGGGTGGTGGCCGTGGGACGCCTAGGGTCACAGGGACAACGGGATGGGGGCGGACGAGTGGATAAGGTGGGGGTGGTGGGTGCATAAGGTTGAGCACGGATCGATCCTATGGTCAAAAAATTCGTGTGAGGGAGACCTCTATTTCACCTAGGTCTGGGTGAGGGATAGACACGCCGAAGAAAAAACTTGTATCCTTTATGAAAATGCAAGAGAAATGCATTGATCAATTTTTTTAAATACAATCTCATACATACATATTTATCACCCTTACGAATATACACACATAACATTACCCATATTAACATATCCGAGAGACTGACCGACAGATTCACAAAGTACATGACCAAAGTTCTCGTGTAAGCACGAAACTTCTCTCGATCAGTTCAAGAACTGTTTCCTAGATGGGATCGTGAGATTCATCAAAGCACGCACCGGTAACAAGCGCACTCATCACAAAACCGGAACCTTCGACCAAGGCTTGCAGCGACCTCGGAACCGGCGGCACGTCCACGGCGACGATCCCCTTCAGCGCCTGCACCACCTGCTCCATCGACGGCCGGCGCGCCTCATCGTCCTGCACGCACCAGCAGGCCACCCTGCACACGCGCTCCACCTCCCCGGCGTCTACTTCCGCGTCGCCACGCAGACGCTCGTCCAGCAGCCCGGCGAGCGTCTCGCCTCCACTGACCATCCTCGCCGCCACCAGGGGGAAGTACCCCGAGAACGACGGGCCTCGCTCCGTCTCCTCCCAGCCCCGCGCGTTCCGCCGCCCGGAGACGATCTCCAGCAGCACCATCCCGTAGCTGTACACGTCGGCCTTGGCGGTGACCGGGACGCCGGAGATCCACTCCGGCGCGAGGTACCCGACGGTGCCCCGCGCCGTGGTCAGCACGCGGCTGAACTCCCTCCCCACCAGCTTCGCCATGCCGAAGTCGGCCACCTTGGGAACGAGGACCCCGTCCAGGAGGATGTTCTCCGGCTTGACGTCGCAGTGGATGATGCGGTCGCGGCACCCCTCGTGGAGGTACAGCAGGCCCCGCGCCGTACCGAGCGCGATCCGGAACCTCGCCGGCCAGCTCAGCGCCGGCGCCGCTCCCCCGAAGAGCGCCTTGTCAAGGGATCCGTTGGGCATGTGGTCGTAGACGAGCAGACGCTCGCCGCCGTGGGAGCAGTAGCCGCGGAGGCGGACGAGGTTGACGTGCTGGATAACGCCGATGGTGCGCACCTCGTTGCAGAACTGCTTCTCCCCCACGCAGAGGCGGCCTTCGAGCTTCTTCACCGCGATGGCCGCCCGGCCGCCGCCGGGAAGCGTCCCCTTGTACACCGACCCGAAACCGCCGCCGCCGAGCTTCTCGGAGAAGTTCTTGGTCGCCCTCCTCACGTCGCTGTACTTGAACGCCACGAGGTTGCCACCTTCCGATGCTGCCTGCATGAATGTTATGCTCCTCTGCTTTCTCCTAAACGTCCTAACTGCCACGGACACGATGACAGACAAGCCAAGGACCGAGGTCACAGCAGTAGCAATTGAAACAACAACGATCGTTCTCTTTCGACCTTTCGATGGCAAGTCCATGGCGGACACCCGGAGGTAAAGGTCATCCATGCCGGCCGTGTCGTCGACCCTCTGCAAGTTGAGCAAGTCACCGTACCACAGAGAGCAGTGGCTGCCGTAAGAGTAGGCGGTGCAGTTGCAGCTCCTCAAGCACGCCAGCCTGCAGTCTTGAGCACTCGATGCTTGAACAATTGTTGGATTATTTCTTTGCAGAGAAATGCCTTGAGTAAGTGATGGATTATTTCTTTGCAGAGAAATAATAATGCCTGGCGCCAGCAAGAAGGCGTCGCCGTCCTTGCCCATGTCGTGCACCGAGGTGTTGGCGACACCATCACACCGCAAGGGATGGTTACGGCGGCAGCCATGCGAGTGATCTCCAAGCCCCCAGTCCTTCTCAGAGAAGGGACGGAAGCCGGCGGGGCAGCTGCAAGAGGGATCCGGCTCGCTATTCTCGGTGCAGACGCCGAACGCGCCGCAGACGTGCAGACGCCGAACTCTACATCAACTTCTTCTGCACTCCTGTTACTCTATATATTTACTCTATGTCACAACAATCATTTATTATATTCATCTACCTCCAACTACCTTTTCCAACTAAAAAATTATTTGTTATCCCTTTAGGGACTAAAATGTGAGCTAATAGAAATTCTAAGCATTAATCTGTGTGAAAATAGAAGTTACAGGGGCTAGGCCTAATCATGGTCCGGGTCGTGTCGGGTTGTCGGGTCAAAATTCTTGGCCCGCACCCGACCTGCGACACGGTTAGGTCAGGTCGAGTTCGGGTTTTTTAGTTGTAATTTTTGAGTTAGGTCCAGTTGGATCGGGTTTTCTTAGTTCGGTGAATATTTTAACCCGTGCCCGACCCGTCACATGGTTGGGTCAGGTCAGGTCGGGTTTTTTCCGGGCGGGTTGGATCGGGCTTATCGGGTTGGGCGGCCCATGATCAGGTCTACTAGGGGCTAAAATATAATTATTAGAAAAGAGAAGGGGCAAAACAAAAAAAACTTATCCTCTTCCCTCTCGATCCATCTCTCCCATTTCTCTGGCACTCTCTCTCTCTTGGTCCGCTTGCCTCTGTCGCCGCTGCCGCGGATGCGTCCGCTCGGCCTGTCATCGCTTCGGCTCTTCCCTCCTCGGCTGCTCTCTCCTCACCCAGTCTACTCCCTCTCCCCTGGCTTCTCTCCCCCGGTCGGCGCGAGGAGTTGCCGCGGTGTTGGCGAGGGTCGAGTAGGAGCAGTGTTGGCGACAGCGGACGACAAGGAGATCTAGCCAGGTATGCATCCCGTCCTCCCCTCCCTCTCCCTCTCCCTTCTCTCTCTTCGTCTCTCTCTGGGTGTGTGTGTGGTCCAGCATAGCTGTCCAGGCGGAGGTCATCCTCCCAATCTCTGTAGATGTGACAGGTGCCATCGTTGTCGATGTTCGGCGACCCCTCCCACCATTGTGGCCCTTCCCTCTCCGACGTCCTCTCTCTTGACGTCTTTCTCCTCCGGTGGCCGTGGCGGGAAGCTATGTCGTAAGCCTTGCTTTACGCTGGATGTGCTGTAAAGGAGCCTTTACGCTCTCTTACCGTTGTTTGTGTCGTAGTGCGCTGCAGCGCTTTTCTATACTATAAGGAGCGAAGAGAATTGAAAACTTTTCTCACCCAATTCAGGCCCGACTTACCCCTCACGCCGGACCCACCCGTCAGGTTGCGTGAAGGTTGCGTGATGACCAAAAAGGTGGAACAACCATAAAAATCGCAATTTAGAGAGTGTTTCTGCCAAAATCTTAATTTTTTTACCAGACGTAGTCTTACCCACCTACATACCCGCGTCGGGCCCACCCGCCCTCGTACTCCACCCCGCGTGACCTCCACCCTGGTGCGTACAGCGTACCCGCGCACCCCTGTACCTTCTAGCGCTGGGCCCAATCTCTTCTTCGCTCTCCTTCCCCTTCCCCTTCCCTACCCCGCTGCCGCACGCGCCGCCGCCGCCGGACCCCTCCTCACGCGGTCCTACCCCGCGTCCTCCTGCCCCGTCCTCGTGTCGCTGCTCCGCCTCCAGCCTCACTCAACCATGCCGCAAAAGCACCCCTGCCCCATGCAGTCACAGCAGTCCGCGACTCCGCGTGGGTGCTGTGCTCTCAGCTCTTCTCGCGCAATACCGCGCACGGTGATGCCATGGCGCTGCCCGCGCTGGTGAAGCCGGAGAACAGAGTGTGCGAGCGAACGTCGTGCCGGCGCACGTTCACGCCGTCGCCGGATCATATTTTGTCATTTGACCTGTGTATATGCCAACGGTTTATTCATCTTCTCATAGATGTTAGGAGATGGTGATGTACCAGTCAAGTTGACCGTCAAGGCTGGAGCATTCTCAGCATAATCAGCTGGAGTAAAAGCTCGAGGCAGCTGCTTCCTTGCAACCCGACTTGTGGCTTTCACAGAATTATCTGAAGAGCCAAGCCGGTGTAGAAGAGTACTTCGCCAAGAAAAAAGGTGACACTGGTGAATCTGATGGCACCTCTGCGTACTATTTTCTTGCCTTTTGCTCTTAGTTATTTTTTATAGTCCTAATTTGTAAAATGTGAACAACATGGCTGTATGGTATGTTTTTTTGAAAGAAAGCTGGAATATTTTGGGTACAATAAAGAAACCCAAAGGAATAATGCAAATCCGATTCCAAAAAGATTAATGTGTAAAAAAGGAATCTTTTCCCTTAATTATATTTTTAGATGTATGTAGCTTGATTCCTTTACCTCAAATGCACATCCATCTGTCCATAACCGGGAATGCTAATGCCGATGCAGCTTTCTATCTGTTTCTAAGTATGGATGTACACTCCACTCTTGTGTCGTGGCTTGGTCAATGCAGAACTATCCATTTATCCAGGTGAGTTGAGATGTTACATCTGAGAATGCATCCAGGACTAATATGTGACTGTTGCCATTCCAAGATGCATGTTTTCATTTGATTGTTTTTAAGATGCATGCTTGCTTAGCTCATTGACATCTAATTTTAATTATTCGTACTCGTAGGTTTAATATAACTGAAAACTTCTGCTAAAAAAATATAACTGAAAACTAACTTTGCAGCTCACTGAAAAGTCTTATAATTCCACCTCCTGTACACTTATACTGCACAGCAGAAAATTCCATAATTACTGTTATTTTGTTAGACCTTCTAATTTATAGTTTAACCATGATAGCAATTTGATGACCAGATGCCAATTAAAACAACCAAAACAGAGCATGTTGTGCTTCGCCATTTCAGTACTAAAGCAGATACTGTCATATCATAGCTTGTGCTTTTATGAGTACCAAAGCAGCTTCCCATTGTACTCCAATGATGAATTGATTATTCTCGCCACAGTAGTAGCAACTGTTAGTGCCTGTCCACCCTCTCTGATATAGATTACTTGTAATCAAATTAACAACTTCTCTTATCGGCTAAAGGAATACTTTGTTCTCTGATGGCGTCTTCATTTTCCACATGCCCTAAAGTATATGATTTCAATAAAATAAATGCCTCTAGGTCCAGTATTCTACTCCATTGAGACAAACCCTCCTCATGGTTGAGTTTTTGTTTTTAACTTGCTTGGTCTGGTTCATCTTTTTTCATGCTTGCGTTTCATTTCAAGTTCCTGCATGTGTAATACATGAATAATTCTTGATCATAATATTCCAGTGTACTACTTTGACCATGAACAATCTATGCTATTAAGATGAAGTATTTAGCTTCTTTATTGAAAAGAAACAACAAAATAAAGATAAGAGGTATGCCAGAGTGATCCTTTTAATCTTACAGGTTGACGAAGTTGGTCTTGAGCAGGTACCTGATGTTATTCAATATTACCATTTATGTATTGTAAGAAATCGACGCATAGATTCGGATATCATTGCAAGAGCAACGCAGATGAAGATAATTATGCAGAATGGTGTTGGATTAGAAGGTGATTATAAGGCTGCTGCTATAGGTTCTCCTTAATCTCTCGAAATGACTAGATCTCTTAAAAGTGAGTGATTTGCCGCAGGTGTTGACATAGGTGCTACTACAGAACACAATATTAAAGTTGCAAGGATACCTGGGTGTACTACAGGAAATGCAGTCGCTTTGTGAAGAAATGGCAATCTGCCTTACGCTAGGTGTTCTGCGAAAGCAAGTATGGCTACCAGTTTACACCACTTGGAAGTTCAAAATGCTCCTCAAGTACTCCATTTCTTAAAGCTTCTCATTGGACCACGTTCAGTACAGCATTCTTTTTCTCATTGATTTTACATAAATTAAATGACAGTTTTTCCCAAGTTAACAAGCCTAATATTGTCTCCAACAAGAAACAGTTGATGTTGTCGACTTTCTATAGTCTTTCCGGTGCAATCTGGAGCATTATTTCCCACTCCCTCTGTTTTTAAATGTTCCCTAGACTCCGACTATTTGTCATATTTAAAACTTAGTGCAAATATGCACATAAAAATATAAGTCATCCTTAAATAACTTGCAATGATAAAAAATTCGCAACGAAAATATACGACACTTGCATCTATACTAGTTACTCCAAAAGAGACTACCCTACTTGTATGCCGTTGGTTTTATCGTTCAACACCGCGGATAGTCTAATACGCTATCTGACTTGGATCTTATTTAGTTTGGTGAAAAAACTTGGTCGAAAATGTCACATAGAGTTTGCCGAGCTAATTAGGAGGATTAAATATGATTTATAATTATAAAATTAATTACAAAGATGGACTGAAAATTATGAGATGAATCTATTGCCTAATTAAAACATCATTAGAAGATATTGACTGTAGCACCACATATTATGGTCTAATTTAGATTCAATATATTCGTCAATTTACTAAGGGTTATGAAATGAGTTATAATACTCTTAATTAGCAAATAAATATCTGATGTCGATCTAAATAGGGCTCGCATGACGCCGCACAGGCTGCTTTGTAGCTATGGTCTAGGAATAAAGTAACGGAAGAAAAACACCTCTGATCTTCACTTTCACAGTTTGTCAAGAGAATGTATGGAATTCAAAGCAACGGAAAACTTTTGGTGCCGGGGGAGCACCGGCACTTGACGTGACCGATCACGTAATAAACGGAGCTGAGGCCTACGAGATGCTCTGTTCCTCGCCCGTTTGTTTCACGGGACCGCGAGTAGGCATTAACGAGCCAACAATACGATCTGTTCTAGACAATTCTTGACCGAAAAGACGAAAGGAATAACAACTAGTTTTGGTCTCTTGGAGGATGTACAAAAGGCGGACTCCAAAGAGCAGGTATCCGGCGAAAGGGTCTCACGTAGCTTACTGATTACAAAAGCTTCAGTAGCACTATGGGTTCGATCTGTGGGAGTGATTTTTTTTCAAAATTTAATGGCATTGTACTTTTAGTGGTAGGTGATGTTGTCATTGACAATGAGACATCTATGATGATTTCGTGAATCTTAAGGATGTGTCAGGGTAGTCTTGAAGATGTTCATAAATATAAGGTTTGCATGTGTGGGTTAGTGGTGGCTGTGCTGTGCTGTGCTTATGGTTATGGTTGTGGTTGTCTTGTGTAATTCGAAAAAAAGGAGAGAAGGTGTACACGCCAGGCCGCCACAAAAGAACATTTGTGCTGCCCTAGGAGAAACTTCTATGTACCGTATATAAGAGCAATTGTGGCAGGAGAAACAAAGGTGAGCATGTACCGTGTTACAAAAATTGGTGACAACTGTATACATAAACAAAACAACAGGAGCAAAAGGATAGGAGGAACAACACAGCCACGCAGGGGAATAAGCCATTCATTGCGTCATGCAAGGTTCAGAGCATGTGCAATCTTTTTCATGACCACTGACCAGCATGGTTGCTCCGAATTTCCTTCCTTAAACACCTTCACCCACTTTTCGACGGTCGATTAATTCCCCGGTCTTAACCAGGTACCGGACCTTGGTCCTGTCCTCAATGAATTTGTGGTCAACTCTTTAGTATTTTTCTCTCACACTAAATTAGTGTTGACGCCTTTTCCGGTTGAACACACGAGTACGCTAGATCACGCGGTAGTCAAAATCGCACCTCGTGGAGCCCTCCAGCACGGGCCGGTCCAACCGCCTGGGGGAGGGGCGGTCAAACCGCCTTGATAGAGGTGTCGCCGAAAATCTAAGATCGCTGCCCCGGGAGGGACCCCGTTAGGGACAACGTGCCTAGGGTTGTTCTAAGATCGGCAGGCCACTTAGAACGCCCTAAATCACCGTAGAGACGAAGGAGGAAAGCAAAGGGGTTGAAAAAGCTAGGGTTTGAAGATAAAAAGTAGATAAAAGTTTGTTCGATTGGGTGATAGCCCTCAATCAGCCGTGGCCCTTTATATTTATAGGGTGGGGAGGTCTTGCCCCGCAAGGAAATCCTTTACAACTTGAATTCTACTAGGACTCCTCAATTTGATTCGGACTCAGGGGACGCGGTCTAACCGGCCCTGGGTGGCGGTTAGACCGCCTGGCCTATTGCCAGACCGACTACAGGGTACTCCGGTCAAACCTCCCATGGAACCTGGTCTGACCGGCTTGTCCAGCCTGATCTGGCTTATGTGTCATTTTTGCGTGTCAACATATGCCCCCTGTTTTTAGTAAAGTGTGCGTACTAAAAAAATAATTTTAAGGTCGATGTAACATTTTTCCACCGGTCATTTTATCCTAAGGACGATTCTCATTGAAATCGGCCATGTCTTCTTAATTGTCTTCAATATTCATGCGCTCTGGAGAAGAACTATAGTCAATAAATTGTTCGTCGTCTTCTGGAGCAGGTACCGACGACAACTTATCATCGCAAGCCATGGGGACTGAAGAAGCGAAACTGGGCGGCGTCTCTGGTGAACCCAGTCTGACCGTCTGGTCAGCCGGTTTGACTGCCAAGGGCGGTTTAACCACCTCCTCTGGCGGTTTGACCGCCACTGCCTGAGGTGGTGTCTTGATTCTCCACTCCTTCCCTTGCGACACCATGGGCCTGTAACTGTTGAAGATCTCATCCCTCTGTTTCTCTAGCTCTTTCTCTCTTTTCTCCCACAGCCTCAATCGTTGGAGCTTCCTCCTTTGAGTATGAGTCAAACCGGGAGGACACCATCTTGGTAAGAAATATTCTGGACAAGATTTGCTTCTGCTGACCTCATGATCATTAGCAATAGATCCCTTTTGAGTAGGTGTCACAACCTGATTGTTCATCACAATCGGTCCTTCGCCACTTTTCTCAACGGGAACGTCCATTGTCCCGATCTGGATAATGTCGAAGTTTGTAGTCCTCTCTGGGTCAATGTCCATCTTATGAACCTCCTCCTCTCTGACCTTGGGCTTGTACACCTTTTTCGGAGGAAGTTGAACTTTTCTGGGCAGGGCGGTCTGACCGCCTATAGGGGGCGGTCTAACCGGGTGATCCTGGTGACCCTGTCCAGACTGACGTGGTGTCCAACGATCTTGCGTAGGTCGTGAAATCCGGTTTAGAGCTGGTCTCCTTGGTCCTCCCCATCCAGGATGGAAGGACTGCTGGTATGGCACCCACACCACTCCATTATCGTGGTAGATCGGACGAGACGAGTTTGAACTTGAAGGAGCCCAAGTTGGAGCAATGTGTCGCCCTTGTTGAGATGATTCACCCCTAAACCTGACAACTGCTCTGGGAGGTGATGATGGCCTCTCTTGATGTGTGGGTGACCTCATCCTCCTTTCTTTAACGGCCGATCGCTCATAACAGCCTTTTGTTTGGAGTATTCACTATAAGGAAATCGTTGACTAGTGACGCAACCACATTTTAGCGTCATTGATTTATGATGTTCCTGGCTGATCTCGTCATAATATTTCACTTCCGAGCAAATTTAGTGACAAAATTTTTTTTGTCATTACGGTTGGTACTGTAGCCGGGCGTTCCCTGTTCCATGCTGTTTTGTGACGCCATAAGCTCTGAAAAAACGTCATAAACCAACATCGGTCCCACATGTAAGCATTATTTTAAAAACAGATTGTTCCAAGTCGTCATGAAATTCAGCAGGGTCCCGCATGTAAGCATTTTTTCGAAAATAGAGTGTTCCAAGTCGTCATAAAATTTTCCAGGGTCAGACGTGTAAGCATAGGTCACGAAATGTTGCAAAAATAATTTGCCATGGCATGGATTAGAACCAGGGACCTGAAGGAACAAGGTTGTGCTGTTTACCACTGCACCAATTGTTGGTTGTGATAAGTACATGGGAAACTCTGCTAATAGTTCATGCGAATTCTTTACTCTGATCAGATCCCACATGTAAGTTTCAGTTGAGTCTATAATTACAAATCGAATGGCTGGCGAGACACTTCACTAAGACTTCGCAAAGACTTTTGACTTCCGCTACGCAGATCTGCAATAGTTTGTGGTAGGAATGGCGGATCCTAGCGGTGAGAGGAAGATGGTTGCGCCGCCACATCCCAGCAACAAGAGGATGAGACAGCAAAACGAGGTTGGTCCTCTGGTTTGAGCCGCTATATTTTCCCCTATCTTACTAGGGTTGGGGATATCTAGATTTGGGGATCTGGAGGATTGATGAGCATATTTGGTAGATTTAGATTTCATTATCGTACCTTTAGATTTGCACTTCGATAGGTGTTAGAAGTTGATAGGCTATAGACAATTCATGTTAGATTCAGTTAGTTTTCAATTTGTATCGTCTTACAGTAGGTTTTGTATTTTAGTAGCTTCTAAATGTGCTTCAAGCCACTCATTTTATGGATTTTTGTCGAGGTGCACAATTGATAGGATTGATAGGTCCATCGTTTTATGAATTGGTAGATTGAAGATACTATTTCGGAGCTGCAGACCGTTGAAGGGACATCTGGATTCTGCCACGATTGTTAGTGTTTGCACAATTCACAGGTGTTAGATTCAGTTAGTTTCCAATTTGCATCGTTCGATGGATCGATAGGTTCATTTAGGACTACCATGCCCTTGCTGAGTTTATGTAGGTAGCAAACAACCAGGTTTTGTGGCGTGTGGTTGTTGTTTTACTGTACTCATACAATTGGGTTCAAGGGATTCGGATTTTATTATAGACTGAGATGAGTTTATTTTTTAGATCGAGATGAGTTTTCTCCAAGGATGAGTTTATTTCTACAAGAACATCTTAATGTTATTTTAGAAGATCTGGATGCCTTGTCTCGGGGGAGAACTCTCTTAGGATCTCCAAAGAGATCGAAAATATGATAGAACAACTAGCTGAAAGAGAGAAACAGCTTCAGTACACACCTAAGAACAAGAAAACTGAGGGCAAAGCTTATTCTTCTTACCATAGACATTGGAATAAAAGCGTCAATAAATGGGTAGGATATTGAGTTTGTTTGGTCCGTCTTTTCTTTTAAATGTTCAAGAAGTTCCTTGTCAGTTGGACTGAAACGGGTACCCTTGCCTATTAGTACCCGTTTCAATCCAACTGACAACGAACTTCTTGAAAATTTAAAAGAAAAGACTGACCAAACAAATTCAATATCTTAACCATTCATTGACGCATTTATTCCAATGTATATGATAAGAAGAATGATCTCCGCCCTCAGTTGTCTTGTCCTTAGATGCGTACTGAAGCTCTTTATCTTTTTCTGCTAATTGTTCTATGATGTTTTCAATCTCTTTGGAGATCCTATAGAGTCCTCGCCCTGAGACGAGACATCCAGATCTTCTGAAAGAACTTTAAGAGAGGCCTGCAAGACCAAAAATTCATGGTAGGAGATGCTGAAGGTGAAGGAACTGCTGCAGGAGGCCAAACATGAGATGGAGTTATGAACTTATGATTATGAATGAGTACTCATGATTATTGTGAAACTTGTATCATGATTGTATTTTGGTGTTGGCTACCGGATCATCGTATGATGCTTCCTACTTGTTGGTGGACTGGTGGTGTGAACTTTGTGGTGATGAGTTGCTATGAGATGTCATCTTATTATGCAGATTTGGTTTAATCTATTCCAGATTGATTCGAGCATACTCACCATTCGGAATCCATACGCATTGCAATGGAGGTCATTGAGAATTGCAGTTAAGGACTGGCACCGGGCGTTAACTGATGAACTTGTTTGGGTCACTGGCGTTTGGGTCCATGATCCAAACTCATTCGTTTCGAGCATAGTCACCATTCGGAATTCATACGTGTTGCAATGGAGGTAGAGGAAGAACAATGGAGGTATGATGATAATAGATACAGAAGGGGGAAGTTATGATTGAGGAAACTTCGGCCTGTTGATGTTTCGCAAGGAGGACCTTCCTAGTAGTAAAAAGGAGGAAAAGCTGAGATGTTGTTTGTTTGGATTTACCCTGAACTGGATGGTCCGTCCTTTTGATGGTTTGCAGGAAGGACCTTCCTGAGAAACAATTGTGTAACTGCTTGTTTCCAAGTGCCGACTATTCCACGTGGCCGGCCGCCGCGCGCTCGGAAACTGGACATGTCTACCCCAACAACAGCACGGAGCGGTTCTGGTAAGTTGGCGGGAGAAAAGCGCGCGCGACAGCCAAAAAAAAGTTTTCCCGCAGACAAGTGTATATATCTCATTTCTCTCGACGACGCGGCGTACACTACTGCAACTCTGCAAGAGACTCGCCGGCACCACGCTCCTTTTCCTTGTGGCAAAGACTAGAGCTAGCATCGGTGCTTAGATCTGCTGTTGCCCGTGGCGGGAATGGCAAATCGTAGCGGCCCTAGCGGCGAACAGAGAAGCAAGACTCGCTCCGGTCAGGTCAGTCCTCTGTTTAGCCATGCTACTTTGATCTGTCATACTAGTTAAGGGGAATTCTGGATTTTGGGATCTGGGTTAACAGACTATATTCATGTATTTTAAAGGTGTTTGGAGTAGACTTCGAAAGCTCCAGATCGCCGACGCCTGGTCCTCGTGAAGTTATCATTATAGATCCTAATGAAAACGAGTGCAAGGATGGGTTGCCTGTCCATCTGAGGTATGACTGGACAGGCGCCAGCCCTGGGCGTCGATATGTATGCTGCTGCGAGGTAAACGATAACCTGTATCACTTCTAATAAATGTTGCTTCTGCGTTTGATGTTATTGTGGTCAATCGCTAATTATATGAACGAAATCGGTGACTGCAGACTGATGGCATGAAGTGCGCGTCGTTTAGGTGGATAGATTCTGAATGGGATATTAGGACTCTAAAAGTTCTAGAGAAACTGATGGAAATGAAGGGAAAAGCAGAAGAGGAAGCAAGGTCGTGGAAAGAAGCATGTACAGCTGCTAAGGAGGAGGCCGATGTTAAAGCAGTTGAGATGTAGACGATAACGTGATACTATGGGGAGGTAACCCATAACCTGTTTGAGACGAGAAAGAAAATGAGAAACGATGCTCTGTTGTCTCCTACAGAAAAGGGTGAAGCTAACAGGTACCTAAAAGCTGAAAGGGAGGCAAGGATGTGTAAGGAAGAATGTGCAAAGACTAACAGGGAGATTCAAGAGACTACCACTGAGCTGCAGACGGTCAAGCAGCTCTTGGATTCTGCAATACTTATGTTGAAGAAGGTGAGGAAATTGCTGAGACAGGCCTCATATAAGAGGTCACTCAGCAAGGACAGCAATGAGGCATAATGTGATTCATGGTGTTATTGCTAGGTAACAATTTAGAGGTGCTAATCATGCTTGTATTTTGGTATTTGCTACTTGTTGGTGGTGTGAACTTTGTGGTGATGAGTAGCTGTGAGATGCCATCTTATGATGTTTGATACTTGTCCGCTCTGTTGATGTTTTGCGGGAAGGACCTTCCTGATTGTGTAACTGCTTGTTCTCTACAGTGATTGTGGTAGAAACTCATACATATGCACGAAATAATTGACGAAGGATGATAATATAGATATTTGTACATTGAATTGCGTTACACAGGTGGTACACAATCGAAGTTCCTCATTACGGATAGCTAGGCAACAGCCATATTCCTCACAACCAAATCCAGTCCCCACGAACCTGCTTAATGCGGATCGCCGGAGTAGTGTTAACGCCTGTAACAATACCTATTCCCTGCTGGTAGACCTCAAAAAGCCGTATATCAGCGACGGATGCGAATGTCACTGCTCCAGATTCACCGATAAATTCAGATTTCGGAATCCAAGGGTCAAACGGGCGTGCCTCACCTGAACGAGCGTAGTTCCAACCCTTGCAGACAGCTTTGAACATGATGAAATCTCTTGCATCACTGATCTTATTGGCTACGCTCACAACAATGTCAGGAATAAGATTTGCCCAGGGACGAGGTATCATTGATAGGATAGCCAAAGAACAAGGTTGTGGTAGAACAATGGAGGAGTTACAGCTCCAACAAAGACAAATGAGTGGAGAAGGTAGTCCAGAAGGTCCGGTATACTGATGTATTGCTAAAAGGACCTTCTGGACTACTATTATTTCTTCCGGTCCGTTAACATTCCGCTGAACGGTCTTTCCCCCTTCCTCAGAACGTACTCCCTCCGTCCACAAAAGAATGCAATTCTCACTTCCCGATAAGTTTATATGAAGATATAAGTGTTAATACAATTTACTGTAAATTTGGTTAAAATTGAATTAGTTTGACCAGAACGGATCCCACAACTACACAAATCTTTTCGGGAGCAGTTTTTTCAATAATGGCTGAATGGGTTCCTCTGGCCATAAATACCCCCCTTCCTCCCAGCGCCCTCTTCTCCTCTCCCCACTCTTGCAACCAACAAAAAACCCCATTCTCGCACAGCGCCCTCTTCCTCTCCCAACTCTTGCAACCAACAAAAAACCTCATTCTCGCACAGCGCCCTCTTCCTCTCCCAACTCTTGCAACCAACAAAAAACCCCATCCTTGCACAGCGCTCCCTTCCTCTCCCCATGGAGCCATTGTCTCCTAGAGGTGCGGCGCAAGCCACATCCTCCTCCTCTTCTGATGAAAGGGAGGATCTCCAGTGGTCTGATGAAGAGGAGGCAGAGCGGAGGCCCATTCGGGTGGTGGTTGACACATCCTCTGATGATTCGGAGTTTGTGGAACAAAATGAAATCCAAGATCATGTGCCTCTAAAACATCGCACCCCTCGCAAGTCAGCAAGAGGTGCCAGGGGCCATGGGCGCGGAAGCACCGCCACTCGCCGGGGAACTGTCGTCTCCAAGCGTCGTCATCCTCTCTCATCCTCATCGGTCGGTGGCAGTCGATCTCTGTCATCCTCGCCGAGCAGAGGCCATCATCAACCGGCCGTCATCATCCGCCGTGGAGCGGCGCCAAGGCCGTGCTTGACCGGCCGTCATGGAGCGGTGACATCATCCTTTGGCGGCGGCATTGGAGGGACGGCCTCATCCGCGGGCGGCGCCCTAGGAGGTTCACCACCATCTTCCACAGGCGGTGGCAACAGAGCGACATCCTCATCCGTGAGCAGCTGCAACAAGGCGCCGGGTGCACCATCGACAAAGAAGCGGCGCCTTGATTAGTGGATTAGTGGTAACTGCTACTAGTAGAAGTAGGAGTAGAAGAAGTCGAACGAAGATTCACCTTCTGTTCATCTTGTCTAATTGAATACTACTACTACTGTTTTTTCCTTGTAAGATGTTGGTTTTCTCATTGCGTAGCAGTGACAGTTTAATCCGGTCCGATGAAAACTACAAACCGGACTTTCATCTGTGTTCTTCCAGTATTTAAGAAATCAATGGAACGGACTTTCTGTATACAACGAATTTATACTGAGGGAGTACACACACATTACCATTTTTATTAGAAACAACACAATCCAAAAACAAACGACACAAATGCATGCATACACATTGATTACACATGAGGATGGATCGATCCACCATAGTTCGAACTACAGCGACATACTCTGAACGACATACTACTAGCATCTACCATCACGGCTCATACTACTACCATCACCACATACTACTAGCATCTACCATCACGGCTCATACTACTACCATCACGGGCTCATGGAAATCCAGCCGCTGCACGGAGTGCAGCAAAACGTTGCTCCTGGATCAGATACTCCTCCAAAGCGCGATGCCTCGCCCTTGTATCCCAAATCCAGGCAGGCGAAACGGCGATGTTATGCTCGTGTAACAGCATGTCACGAATGGTCCATTGCCTGTGACCCCTGTGGCAAAAAGGGCACACCCACATTTCTTCGTGATAAACACGGGCGGGCCCGCCCTGCTGAAGCCAAAGCAACACAGACCATTTCAGGTCATGCGATTCATCTTGTTCAATGAGCACTGGCCGCGGGGTTGGTATTTCAATGGGCAACAGCAGAGGTGGCGGCCTGGGCCGTGGGCGAAAAGGTGGTGCCATGAGGTTCAGTTGATCCTGAGCTGTTGTTGCCAACGGCTGAACTGGAGGTGGCATCACCCCCGGGTGTTGCTGAGGTGCCGATGCCAGCGGAAGTGGAGGTGCCATTAGGGCCGGGTGCTGCTGAGGTGCCGATACCAGCGGAAGTGGAGGTGCCATTGGGGCCGGGTGCTGCTGCAGTGCCGATGGCAGCGGCTGAACCGGGTGGCGGTGAGGTGCTATTGCGCCCGACAGCTTCCCCTTCCCCGACTTCTCTAAGTTCCATGCTCCGTCCCTTCCTTGCTCGGTCATTCCCCACGTACTGCATACACAAACGAAGAACAAACCCTACATAAGCTAACAATGTGACCGTCTCGATACCATGCATACATAAAGTAAACAAGATTAGCCAACAAAATGATCTCACCCTTGTATCCCATTGAAGTAGAGAAATGTAAGACGGGGAACCGATGAGTGTTGGCCTTGCCTTTCAAGAACACTCTGCTGCACTCGCCTATTTATCGAGGACTACAGCGGTCACATGAGCTTGGTGTAGCATTGCTAAAGTTACTATGGAAAATGTGAGATGCTCGGAATATAGTCAGGCCTACGCGTGATAGGAATCTATCTAGGTTAGAATCTTCAGTGGTGTGCATCGATTACATGTGTGTACGATGGGTATCACGGGATGAGCCCGACGTGTCTAGGTAGTATGTGTTTACTTCCGAACTTTCCTCTCTAGAGCACAAGAAAGTCCTGCGGACAAATCACGCCGCATCAGCAGCATCTAATGGCCGTCTCACTGCATCAGCTCATGCCGCATCAACAACGAGATAATTCTCTACCGTTTATTTATGTAATGGTTTAGGTGTCAATTGCATCTGGAGAACAAGATTGGGTGCTGTAATCAGATGGACCGGATGGTCCTTGCGTTGCAACACGCAGGGTGCGGGATGACTTGACAAGTCCTCCTTGATCAGGTACGCTGCGTTAGTCGTGATTTTAAAGGTCTACGAATGGTTTGGATTCGCACTTGATTCCCGCAGGCCTTGGAGGCTGAGAAACGTGATGAACTTGTTGACGCGACAAGACCAAAACGGAATAAGCTAGAATTGGAATAGCAATATATGTTTTTTATTTTTGTGTGTGTGTATGTGTGTAATATTAACAAGCATATAAGCACAGAAGGGCATCTCGAATGGGTGTTTGGGAACGACATGCTCTCACAAGTTGATCCATGTGTCGATCATTGAGAATTGCAGTTAAGCACTGGCACCGGGCGTTAACCGACGAACTTGTGTGCACACCCCCTCTGAACGGACGTCTCGATCATTGTGAATCGCACTTAAGGACTAGAACCGGGAAGTTCATGACCCGAACGTGGCCACACCCGCACTGAAGGGACGTGTCCATTCGGGTGGTAACTGATGTCCACGAACAGACATTTTGGAACGACACATTCACTCCCACTATAATAAGAGACAGTTTAGGCACGAGACGATCACTGCAGGCCATTTGTGTTAATGACTTTAGACGCTAAAATGATTCCTTCCATGCAAGTCGACTTCTCAATCTCAAGCCAGGAAGCGACAGCAGAAGGAACCGCAGGCAAGTTCAAGGAATCCGGTACGTTCATGGTGGGAGGCCGTCAATGGAAGCTACGTTGCTATCCTACAGGTATGAATGATCATCAGTGGATGGATGTTCCAGATGGCATTGCCGTCATCCTCGTTCCTCTGCACAAATCCCAAATGGTATGTGTCTCGTTGCTGCTATGAATACACACACTCACACATGGCGATACAGTCGCATTATGTTATTATTTGCCAAGCCTGTGACTGCTTCCACATAGGTCCGAGTATTGTTGCGTGCGATGGCTAGAGACCCAAACGATGAAGATGATACGTTTCGAGTTCAAGCTACAAAAGAAGTTTGGTTCATGAATCAGGATCTACAAGAAAGAGGATTTGAATGTCTGGTGGAGCATCATGACATTGAGCGCGTGTGTAACACCCTGAAATTTTCTGATTTCAGGATGTTATTAGGAAGAATAATTAAGCAACGATTTCTCATAATTTTAAAATTTGCTCAACATTTATTTTCTTTACAGGAAATTTTGTATATGAAAATCATTGTTTGTTTTTCTAATTAAATAAAATAGTTCTCTCAGTGTTGCATTCATTTCATTTGCATGGTTTTTGATTGTTGCATGTGGTTTTCAAAAATCATAAAAAGATCAGACCTAAATTTCTCTCAATCTTTCTCTGTATCTTTTTATGGTCCAACTCATCCTCTCTCTATATCTTTTTTTTCTATCCCAATCTGGCCTCTCTTCTCTGTTATACCAGCAGTCACACGTGACCCACCTTTAATTCTCGCTGGCACGTTTCCCTCAGTTGGCTCAGTCGGCTCAATCCATTTCGCGACCCAGCTTCCTCTCCCTCTCTTCCATAGTCGCTGACAGTCGGGCCCACCCATCAGCTCCATCTTCCACCTCCAGTCGGCATCGTGTCGCACTCGTGCTCCTACACCCACCCAGCTCTCGTGCGTTGTGCTTCGCACCTGAGCTGTGCACCCTCGTGCGCTTGCACAACGTGCCGCCCGCTGGCTCTCGTGTCCGTGCTTCTCTGGCCGTCTACCTCGCGTCGCACGCCTGGCTTGGCTCGACGCACCTGTGCACTGCACCGGTGCTCATCCGTGCCCGAGCCGCTCAGCTCTCGTGCCGCTCCGCCTGTCTGCAGCCCGTACTGCGGTACCACCGCACATGCTCAGCTCCCCCATGCCCGCTCACACCCTACCCGCGTGCCGTGACAACACGGGCCCATGCGCCCGACCATTCCCAACCTTCGGCCGCATCCGACCGTGTCGCCGAGCCAATCCTCGTGCCGTCGCCATCTTGTCGTGCACGCCCAGCAATCTGCCTGCCTGCGCCGCTAGCTCTCCTGAGCCGTCCTCCCTTCAATTCTCGATGGGGCATTCAACAACGCCCCTCCAATTCCCTTCATCCTCCGGTAACAACCTCCACCATCACTCCACCTTCAAGCCACCATTAATGGTTGACCTCCTCTTTAATCCTCCCTGGAAGCTTTTTGCTCACCTCTTGCGCACGCGACGCACTCCTCACCCGAAACCGTCGCCCCGCTTGCGCTCGTGCGCTGCTCCCAAACCGCCCGGCCTCCCCACTCCTGTGCGCGGCACCAGCTAGCCTCGCGTGGCGCCTACCGCTCGGCGCCGGAACACCGCCGTCCACGCATACCCGAGTCGGCTGCCGCACGTCCACCCGCGTCGTGTCACCAGCGCGCTGCCGCGCCACCCCCGTCCGGCCATGGTCCTTGGCCTCTAGGCATCACGCACCTCTTGCATGCATGCCGCGTCCTCCCCGCTTTCTCTCCCCAAAACTGCTGCCGTCTTTACTCCTTTCCAGTCGTAACAGCCACCACCAAAATCACCATCAATGGTCTTCAACTTCAAAATGGCCCGCCGCTGGCCTTCATAGCCGCCGTCGCCGTTTCTTTCTCTTTTCACCAGCGCCGCCATCTATTTCCCCTCTCTCTCTCTCAACAATAAACACTCCACTTCCATGGGCCAGTTAATACCCGAGCCTGCTCACCTCCCACGCATGCATGCGCCAGCACCGGAAACCGTCGTCTTCTTCACTCCACCAGAAACGGCTATCGCCACTAAGGCTTTCAATGGCCGGTTGCCTGCAGTTTCCTTTCCTCTCGCGCCTCCTCTGTTTCCCCCTCGGCCAGTCGGCCCTATAAAGCTCGAGGTCGAGCCTCCACGTTCTCCTGCTGCTCGCCCGTCGCTTCTCCTTGCTCTGCACAACGCTACCACCGCAAGCAGCCGGACGAGCAGAGCGCCAAGCCGCCAACATTCTTTCCACCAGCCGTATGCCCGGCCATATCCTTGCGACCCCGCACCACCAGGAGTATCCTCTCGCCAAACCTCGTGCTCGCCGCCAGGCTTGGTGAAACGAACCAGATTTCCAAAACTGGAAACCCGATCCTCTGCACCTCTGTGATAGTCCCAGGAAGTGGCTATCACGTGCAAACCCTGTCTCAAGTGGTACAAATCCATACAACACAGGAATAAAAGGAAAATTACATAATTTTATTAATACATCAGAGTACAACATTTCGGCATAAGCTGGGTACAAGTCCAACTGGACTAAACAAGAAAGGTAAATCATCTACGCAGCGGATCTATCGAAGCGAAGCGTCTCCAGCTCCACAAACAAACTTGAGTGTAGGACCAGCTCTAGTCTTCCCATCCTTCATCGTCGATGTCGTAGTCGATCACCAGGTCTGAAAGCATCGCCATCTACCCGATAAGCGGGTAGGTCATGTCAGCTTCCCAACAAAGAGCAAAAGCGGTGGATGAATTCTAGTATGCATGGATAAACCTACATCTGGCTGTAGTAAGTTTATGCAAGCAGTGGTAGCAACATCAAGGTAAGCGGTATTGCAGAGAGGTCACCATCTCCGAGGAGATCCACACCTCCGAGGCCAACGCCTCCGGGGTCAACACCCCAACCAAGGAAAGTACACTAAAACACTGGAACTCAACCGAGTCACAGCATCCCACTCTCATCTGCGATGTGAGGTCAGCAACTCCTATCCTCACATCTCAACGGCACGAAGCCGGGCTCACACACTCGGGGGAGAGAAGCAGCACAGGAAAATACTAGCCAGGTGAGAGATCGCAAGGGCTGTTCATACCAGTGGACACGGACTATAGCTATAGGTTTAACACTCTGCAGAGGTTGTACAACTAGACCCGCTGAGTAGAGCAGAATCGGATGCCTCCGATCCACCCCTCTACCTAACGGCCGGAGACCTAGCAGTGGTTAGCACTCTCCTACCTCTCCGAGCCTGACTCGTCCTGAACTGGGGCGCGAAACTTGCCAGCAGGGCCTCGGAGCTGTGAAACCATCCCCGGAGGAGCCGGGGTGACGTCTACTCGGGGGGTATGACCCGTCCCCCTCACACGACCACACCGGTCCGCCTACAGGCTGGATGCCATCCACATACTAGTTCTCGGACCGAACCCCGCCCATAACAAGGCGAACGGTTTGTACGAAAATAGCCCAAAGATCAAGGTCACACAGTCGATCGGTCCTTAATTGCAAGGAGCGAGCACTCCACCAACTCCACCCGTCCGACACGCCGCTAGGGCGGGAGGCCGGGTCGCATCTCCCCTAGACAGGCGTTCACAAGTAACAAAAGCGGCTCACTCCCGCGGTAACACGTCAAGGATACACACTCACCCAAAACACACGCTAGAATACCGAGATATCCCAATCTCGGTCCAAACCAGAGATCCATCCATATCACAGATCAGGTAAACTGTATGGATAGTAAATATCGGGGACTAGCTAGGGGTCTGTTGCTAGTCCCAAAGGTAGGAAGTTCAAGGTACAGGATATAACAAATCAAGGCATGGCTAAAAGTTTGTCTATGCATTTCAATCATCCAAAGCATCATAAGTAAAGCACTAGCAACTAATTAGCATGCATGGGATCTACATGGTTGGGAGTGACATGACACCTGCGCGGTAGTCGTCGTAGAGTAGTAGAGGTTGGGCCCTCCCTTCGGGTCGAAGGTCTTCCCAAACGTCACAGCTCGGGTCGTTGTCGCAGCTCGGGTCTTCAAACATGATCACAAGCCTACACGAGATGCGACGCGGAAATAAATAACGACAATCATCTAGGCAATAACTCCAAATAACATCAATTCAGAAGAACCAAAATAAATCCGAACTAGCTACAAGCATCACTAATTAATTTAAGGAAATCAAGGTAATTAGTTTTATACTAAATTAGTTTTAAGCTACTAGCTTTGTATACTAGAAAACAAATTAGAGGGAAGGGTTAGTTCAAGGTTGGGTTGCCAAACAAGAGTTAAGAGCTTGGGTGATTGCGCTTGCAAAGTATTAGCGCAACAGATAGGTGCGACAAAACGGAAGCTCAGAGGATGATGAGAGAGAAGCAAGGCGAAACGAGTTAGGCAAGGTATTATCAGAACAAGGTGTGCGGTGGCAGCACCGAGAGAGGGAAATGATCGACTCGTGGTCGATAAAAGGATGGTGATGCGGTAAGACGTGCTTGGGAGCACGGTGGAGCAAGTGTTAGCAATACGGCGATAACCATGGCGTAGTATCTAGGTTGCAACGCGGGGTTGCTGTGCTTGAAGCAGAGGCCTCTGCTCTCGGCACGGCCGTCCATCACGTGCGGCGTTCTGGGTACTAACACTTGGTACGACGCGTACTGCATGGCTCAAAGCAAAGCAGAAAGGAAGCGGGTTTGCAACACAAAGCGGTGGTAGCGGTGCAAGCAAGGAAAGCTATGAGAACACGACTCGGGGATGTAATTCGTGTCTGCAACCCGTCAGTGGCTAGTTGCGGGGCTCCAGCGTCACAGACCCACAATAGCGCAGTGGCGGTAGCGGCCACGAATCCTACTCCAAGTGTGCGGGGCAAAATAGGGTTTGGTTCAAGGGCAAGAGAGGATAAGGATAGGGTAGCGGCGAGCGTCTCAAAATTATGAAACCAACGCAAGTAGTTTCATAATTTTCGGAGCTCCAGATAATTAGTTATGAATTTTTAAAGAAAAAGGGATTTATAAATTAATTTCCAAAATCATTTATAAAACAGAAAAAGGATTTTTAATTTGAAAATAGGGATGACGTCAGCATGACATCATCGTGACGTCAGCGTCACTGTTGTTGGGCCGTTAATGGGCCGAAAGTGGTAGTGGGCCGAAAGCGGCCCACTGGACTTTAGCCCGCTGGGCCATAATGACCAAGTCCAGCAGATCACCCGGAACATAAATGCAGAGCTCACAGGAAAAAGAGAAAAAGGTTGAGATGGGCTGCGTCGGCCTTGCTGGCCCATGTTCTCCAAAAGCAAGCACCGGAGAAGTCTGGTGCAGACCCTTGAGGAAAACTAGGGTGCGACGCATCCCCTTCGTCGCCTACGCACGTCCCGACGCGCCCCGGCAAGTACCAGGTGGCGACGGCGAACGGTGAGCAACGGCTATGCTAGCCCCGCGGCTCGAGCAAGCTAAAAGCCAGAACCCCTAGATGCTCGTGGACTTCTACGCGCAGCCTCGGCGCTGAGGAGAAGCTCCTGGGCAAACGCGGGCCACGACACGGCGACGCCCATGGCGCACGGCAGCGACATCAGGGCGGCGCGGCGAAGATGACACATGCTAGGCAGAAGCGCGTAGCGACGCGGCTGAGCACTTGGGTGTGCTCGTTCCGTGAGCGCGCGCGCGGCAGGGCCGACCTGAACGTGCCAAAGCGGATCGGCGCGCGGGCCTGGAAACTCAGGGCCGCGGCGCGGTGCGGCGGCGCGCGACAAGGAACTGCAGCGGTGTAAGCGCGAGCAGACGCGGAACGGCGCAAACGCGACCAAAAACCCGATGCAGCGTGGCTTAGCACTTGAGCGTGCTTACTAGGGCACAAGTGCACGCACATGATCTTCCTAGCTGCGACAAGGCCTGCCGGCGCGCGAGCACCCGAAGGCCGGGAGCTGTGGCGCGGCGTGTCAGCGACGGCGTTCGCGAGCACCTGCACCAGGAAACCCCGGCTCGAAGGCCGGTCCACAGAACGGAGGTTGCACAGCGGAAAGGACGGCGACGATCGGCACAGCGTTGGGGTACGCCGCGGCGATGAGCGCACGGACATGTGCATGGCTCGAAGGCCGGCGGCGCGGCGCAGGGGCGCGCTCCCACGGGTGAAGAAGGAGAGGAGGTGCGGTCTGGCTCACCGAGGAGCGGAGGTGTAGACGTGGCCGTGGAGTCCGCAGTGGTGAAGTTCACGGTGGCGACGGTGTGGTGAAAGCGGCGACGCGGCGTGCTCCTCTGCTTCGGTCCTGTGCGCCCGCGGACAGCCTTCCTCACGACCCGTCCGGCTCCGGCTTGGGGTGCTTCGTCCTCGGCAGGTTGGCACGGTGGTGGAGCGCCTCCGTCTTCTCCTCTTTCCCCCTCCTTCCCCTCTTCTTCCCCCTTGGCGGCGGATCAGGAAAGGGGAAAAGTTCCCCGAGTGGCGTTGGGGTCGCGGGAGGCTTGGCCTCGGGGTTTTGTGCGCGCAGAGGTCAAGGGCACAAGGAGGCCGCGTGGGGCCGGGCTGTCCCCTCTCGTGCGTGGCGGCGATGGCGTGACACGGCACGGCTCTGCAAGGCTTGGAGCGGGGGAAAAAGCGGTGGCAAAGAAGTGATTTCGCGCGAGGGAAACGCGTGTGGGCCAGCCTGGGCGTGCGTGCCAGCTGCTCGGCGTGCATGCCTGCTCGGCCGTGCAGCGCGGCCTGGCGTGCGGGTGCGGGTGCGCACGGAGAAGCGGGACGGTGCGGCGCGGCCGAGCGGTGAAAGGGGGGAGAAGAAGAACAAGAGTGGCCGGTCCCACTTGCCATAGAGACTAAGCCGGGGAAGATGTAATGCGGGCTTAAGTGGGCCGCTTGATGAGTTGGGCTGAAGAGGAGGGTGACGGGAGAGCACAGGCCGAAAGATAAAGGTGTTTAGATAGACTTCAGAAGAAGTTAACTGGCCCATTACTTAGAAGGGTTTTGAATTTAGTTTTGAATTAGATTTAAACCATAGGTTGAATTTGAATACTTTCAAATTCAAACACACTCAATTAAAAACCAAATAAAGTCCATAAAATCCAAATCACATATTTTACCATAATTTGGAGATATATTTTTATATTTTTGGGTTTTATTTATTTGGAATTTAGGAAAAGGGCTAGAAAGGGTTTAAAATTTGGTGACACACATGTTCAATCAAAAAATTTTAAATTTTAGCAAAAATTCACACATGGCAAAACGTTCAAAATTCTGGGATGTTACACTTGGCAGCCCGAGTCGCTGCATCGAGGTACCACGGTCTGAAGGCCGAACGTCCGCCGCTGTTCGCCGCCGTCCGTCGGATTTCCTTTCTGCATCTACTAGCTAGTACCTTCATCACCGGGGCAAGCCGACCCTTCCAAGAACATCTCCACACCAGGCTGCAGCCCTTCCTTCTCTCGTCGATGCCACCTTGCCGCTGGAGGTCGCCATCCGCATCAATCCCGGCGTGGTCATCTACGGCAGCCGTAGTCCCGTTCGCGACGTCCGTCGCTGATTGGAGGGAGCAGAAACCGCGGGAAGCTCTGCAAGGCCGTGGCCCTCCTCCAAAATCCGTCAGCTGCCGTCGTTCCGGAGACGTTGGTACTTCTGTCTGTCAATAACTCAAGATCAATTAGCAGCGTCAGAACGCCTTCGCTGCCTTGCCATCCTTTGCCGCTGACTCTTGCCGGCCATCATGCTTCACTGTCATCGACCACTACCTGGGCAGGTCAGAAACAATCTTTGCATGTTCTTACTTCTTCTGTCTATTCGGCGCTTCCTCTTGGGCATCACTACTACTCCTTGTCAGGCCATCCATCTGAGTATAAGCTGCACAACATAGTAGCTGCGTACAAGTCGAGCAGTAGCATGCAGTTGATGGTGTGCATGTGCTTAATGTTCATGTACGCTAAACAGAATCAACTAGCTAGTGTATTTTACGTAGCTGTTCACTCCTTGCATGATGAGAGCATGACATCATGCTTATGTCATATATAATCTTTTCCTTCAAGAGCCAATATGTTGTATAAATATCTATCTAGCTAATGATCTAAGTCATGTCTCTATCTACTCTTTGCTTAGTAAATCTCCCTTCCAATCTACCGTCAATCATGATTATATCTCTAATCTTTGTTTAACCCATAGATCTTGCGTTTTAGCTCGGTTTAGCCTCGTTCTTGTTACGTTAGATCTGTCTCACGTTAAAATATGCGCTAGACATGATGATCAACATAAAATGTGTTTTGAGAATGTATCCTAAATTAATTTGATTAATGCCTATTAGAATGTCTTTTCTTAATAACATTTGATTAGGCCTACATAACAGGTTTTATATATAATGTTAAATTGACTA
The DNA here is from genome assembly GCA_036936925.1 of Cenchrus fungigraminus. NCBI lineage: Eukaryota > Viridiplantae > Streptophyta > Magnoliopsida > Poales > Poaceae > Cenchrus > Cenchrus fungigraminus. Next base: position 57,486,831 of record CM072776.1, on the reverse strand, counting down.
ATTCTATTTAATGGTGATTTCTAAATAAAATGTAATTAGAGCTATGCTCCGGCTTTTCATAATATAAATTTTACATTGATTAATGTATATTTAATTTGCTTTCTAAATAAAAGCTACATAGGCTATCTCGAGTTTTCCTAATTAAATATTAATTTGACTAATATGAATATAAATGTGTTTTGAAGTATAATTTGCTTAGTTGAACTCCAAATATAAAGTACACGCTTAGATGCTTTACATGCTTCTTCTAAATTAAATGTTTAATTTGCATAAATCCTACTTGAATATTTATAAATAAATTTGGACTAAGTTTACATCGCCTTTTATATATAAATATAATTTGCTTAATTCTAAATAGGGTATTTCTCTGAAATATCCTATGTACACAATTTTATTTAATTAAAATATAACAAGCACATAGTCTTTGTGTGTTATAATCCGAATCTCTCGTTAGTTTGTCTTTTCAAACCGTAGTTCTGTTTTCAACGTTTCTTGCGTTTGCGTTCCTAGAACCAAACCCTGTCTTCTTTTAAGCCTTTCTTGATTGGTGCATTGTTCTTAATTGTTCTTGTTCGTCTGCTTTGCATGTTTGAGCCGATGTTTGCTTCGAGTAGAAGAACTGCTATTCGGAAGTCTTAAAGATCAAGAGTGTCAAAGAGCAAGAGCAGAAGAGTAAGGGTAGCTTTATGTTGGAGGAAGGCAAGTGGTCTTCTCCCCCTGCATGATTCTACTTGTCCCATATAATTGCATAATAATTAAGTTTACATTTGTTCTGATATTGCATTAAATTGATGGGAACACCTTTTTAAGGACTTACCTAGACTTTTATCCATAATCCTTGGAACAGCCCGGTTTAATAAATGCTTTTGGGTAGATTATGCTAGTTGCTTAATTTGGGGGTGGATAAAAATGGTTTTCCTGGTAAAGGCTTTTATGCTTAATGATCATGGCTTTGGTTAATACAAGATCACTCGATTTAATCGGAACATGGAGAACCACCCAAGAAAACATGTGCAACCATAGTGTCATATGGCTCTGACCTTAGCCAATTAGTTAGGTGTGCGATTGATCTGATGACCCTTTTCCGAAAGGAGCAGAGGGGGATCCGGGTTGCAGGGGTATAGCCCGGTCCTCTTGGGATAGCAGCCTTTGCTAAGGTGCTGACCACTAGGGAGGGTTATAGTCTGCTCTGATCCGTAACTATGCGGGTTGTTAGTCTCTTACATCCCTTTGTAAAGGCTTCGTAGCGTCCCTATGCAATCATACCTCGGAAGTGTGGTATGATGCTTGGCCAGCATCGCATGGTTGGGTTTAAAGTTCTTCGGAACTTTTACGCGAGCTGTGGGTAAAGTGTGCAACCTCTGCAGAGTGTAAAACTGATCGATCAGCCGTGCTCACGGTCAAGAGCGGCTTGGACCCTCACATGATAATCAAACTTAAAGATGAAATTAAATCGTGGTTCTTGTGCTTTTGAGATGAGATGTTTTCTAAATGTTTAAGTGGGTTGGTATGAACTTACATATAGTAAGTAGGTGCTTTTTAATTAAAACTTGACTAACATTAAAATGCTAACTGCTGTAAACCTTAGCCTATCCTTGTGGCCTTGCATCTTCCCCCACTTGCTGAGTACCAACCATAAGTGTACTCATCCTTGCTAAACCGCTGCTCAGAAAAATAAGAAGAAGGTGTATGAAGTCCAGAAGATGGTGCTAGGCGTACGCAACCTCCAGTCGATTGCCTGTGAAGTTTGGAGCCTTTGCTTCCCAGGATTCTGTTGTAAATCTCTGATAATCTCTTTTCTTTACGTGATATTGTTTCTGTTATTCACTAATGATGTCACTATATGTATGGAACTAGATCCTGGCATGCATATAGGTAGCACTTGGTTTTGTTTTGGAAACCGGGTGTGACAGCGTGACATCCAGTGAAGATCGCATACACATATCATGTGTTGTTTCAGTACTGGAGGACGACTGCATTGAAGTTCCTCGTCCATCAGTGCAAAGAAGCATATGCGAAAGTGTTGCAGCCCAAGCCCCGGTGGAAGTTGTGTTCCACGTAGGTGCAGAATGCCGGGTGATACGAGCGATACGTGCCGATGTGGCGAAAGTATCTTGTGTGATGGAGGCAATGCTCTACGGCCCAGGAGTGGAGTCTATCTCTGAAACTGTTACAATTATTGACACACACCCTGATGGCTTCTCGGTCCTGATCAAATATGCTAGTGAAGGATCACTCCCGGAGGAGGCTGATTTATGGGATACTCCTGCCAATGCCTGGCCTTATTTACTCTCGGTCGCCGACATGTACCAAATCGAAAGGTTGAAGCTGCACTGTGCGTCAAAGATGTGGGACATGGCAAGCGAGGAAACTGTGACTTCATTTCTATGATGGGCAATTCAGGCTAACTGCACACAATTGCAGGACAAGTGCATGTCTCTCTTAGAGCGAATCTTTCCTCACGGAATACTCACATATGATTGGGCGGTTGTATGCACTGCTCATCCCGAATTTATGCACAATCTCCGTAGAAGATTACCTAAAGGGTTGTACCAGAGTCCCTTGTAGTTTTAATATTTTATTTAAGTGTTTTTAGTCATGTAATAAACAGTTGAAACGGTACGTTATTTTGTTGCAGTGAGTACATTTGTAATGCAAAAATCGGATCATCCGTCTAACGTGAATATGAAGTAGAGTATAGTCCTGTGTGTGTTTGTCCATTCCATGATCCATGGTGGCACGGACAACACAGTCAACAACTTGCCTCTCTGCGTAAGGTCACTGACGTTTGAGTCCGACACCCAAGCGGTCTTTCGTTTGGGTCACTGACGTTTGGGTCGATGATCCAAAGTCTTTTGTTTCTCGCTCCGGACCACAAGGGCGGGACTTGAAATTTTGGATTCCCCGCTCATCCTTCTGGTCCTCCTCGTTTATATGTAAAACAAAGAGGGAAACCAGGTCTCCCAATTCTCTCTTGGTAATTTTCCAAAATCAGGGGATCTTCTCCTCGACCACCGAAGAGACCTAGATTTGCAACGGAAGCAGCAACGGTGGCCTAGCTACCGACGACGACTTCCTCTGCTATGAGCGGTGGCCTTCCTCTTCTACGAGCGGCGGCCTTCCTCGGCAACATCCTTGAAGCTGCAAGATGGTTCAAACTCGTTGCTCCGTCGGCTCCCCCGAGGCTCACCCTGGTGGCCGCAGATCTGCAACAGTTGCGCAGAACATCGTGCTGAAGGCGCAAGGTCGGGCTGCTAAATCGAGATGGCATTCGGCAGTGGCACCGTCTTCCCGTCCTATTCGTCAGGTCTGCGGTCTCCTCCCTGTATTGATCGATTCAATTAGATTGCTTCCCCATGCTCTTTGGCTTTCTATAATATTCTTTCATGTTTGGGTGATTGTGGATCTACTGTGCCCTATCGTAAGAGTTTGTTAGAAGTCATTTTATTTGAGGTTTGTAGAAATTTGTAGATGAAATTGTTGGACTGCTTCCCCATGCTCTTTGCCTTTTAATATTGTTGTTGCATGCTTCGGTGATTGTGGATCTTCTGTTCCGTATTGCAAGAGATTGTTCCAAGTCAACTTATTTGTGGTTTGTAGAAATTTGTAGATGAAATTGTTGGACTGCTTCCCCATGCTCTTTGCCTTTGAATATTGTTGTTGCATGCTTTGGGTGATTGTGGATCTTCTGTTCCCTATTGCAAGAGATTCTTCCAAGTCAACTTATTTGTGGTTTGTAGAAATTTGTAGATGAAATTGTTGGACTGCTTGCCCATGCTCTTTGCCTTTGAATATTGTTGTTGCATGCTTGGGTGATTGTGGATCTTCTGTTCCCTATTGCAAGAGATTCTTCCAAGTCAACTTATTCTTCCGATTGCTAATGATCTCAACCCTTATCTCTTGTTCTTGAACTTGTTCCAGCGGGCTAAAGGGTCAACATCTGTAGTCGCTCCTGTTCGGACCTGCTCCAAGGTAACAAACTCAACACCTTCTTTGTTTCTGATTGCGAATGATCTCAACCCTTACCTCTTGTTCATGTACTTGTTTCAGCGGGCAAAAGGGTCAACATCTGAAGTCGCTCCTGTTCAGACTAGCTCCAAGGTAACAATCTTAACACCTTCTTTGTTTCCGATTGCAAATGATCTCAACCCTTACCTCTTGTTCTTGTACTTGTTTCAGCGGGCCAAAGGGTCAACATCTGAAGTCGCTCCTGTTCAGACCTGCTCCAAGGTAACAAACTCAACACCTTTGTTTCCTTAGTTCGAATCAATTACAAGGTCCTAATCTGACTTGGGATCCACTGTTGCTAGATGGAAGCTACCAAGTCAATGATGCTTCTTCCCGAACAAATTAAAACAGAGGCAGCCGAGTACTCAAGAATGGGTACCAAATCCTTATGTAGTAGTGTTGATGAAGAGCAAGTTGACGCTCCCAATCAGGATGGGGTACAACTTCGACAACGGTTTGTTGCTCACCAGAAAGAGTTATGTAGCTTGAAGAAGAAGACCGAAGAATCAGAATCAACTCTGAAAATACAGTCTGCTGAGATTAAGAGGTTGCAGAAGCTAACCGAAGACAATGAGGACCTCCTTCGTCTACTGCTTAGCAGTAAAAGATGAAGAGGTTAAGATCGTTAGATCAAATCTCCACTTTCTCTTGTGATTATGAACTGGATTTAGCTTTGTTATTCAATGTTCCTTGTGATACTGTTATCTTGTAATAGTTTGTGATATGTGATGAACAATATGGTCGTGCTTGATAGTAAAAATAGTTTGTTTTATTGTATAAAGAAATATGTGCTGATTACTATTTTGCCAACCAGATCGGAATTATTCAAAAAAATGATCAGAATTGAAATGAAATCCATTAATACTGATGCATGATTAGTTAATTTTATATTATCCCTCAGTGGGCTTAGCCCAATTTTAATTGGGCCAAAAGTCAATTTTTTTCAAATTAACGTGACACAGAAGGCCGCAACAATGTGCGCACCTGTTGGACTCCACCCAACCAAAACGGGCCGGCCCTAATCAAATTTCATCTAAAAAAAGCTACAATTGGGCCCAACAAAATCTTTTTCGGGCTATATGAACAACGCCAGCCTACAGGAACAGTTTTGGGCTCAACCCAGCTACAAACGGGCCAAATTCGTTTTATGACGCATACGATTTGTCACAATTGACATGCCACATCGGATGCCACATCAGATTCTGTCCAGCGTGGCAAAGCTGCAGGACCGAAGTTATGACGCATTGTATAGATGATTTTCCACACGTCATTAAACACATGACGCTGGGAAATAAGGTCTTGTCATTAATCGCGGTTTGTGACGCTCGATTAGTGACGGAGCGTTTTCGTAACAACCGGCGTCATTAATCGCGGTTTATGATGAGAAACGGCCTTTTTTTGCGTCACTAGTCAGCATTTTTCTTGTAGTGATTTGTCGAACAACATATCAAATGTGACCTTTGGCTTTGAGACACTTCTTGGTTCTTTGCCACATTGAGCTTCCAGTTTCCAATCTCCAGCCGCTTCGGAATAAGCATCTTTGGGCGACCATGGGCAGGGGCGGTCTGACCGCCCTGCACTGCCGGTCTAACCGCCCTGTCCTTAACAGGCTCGGTTGGTTGCTGACCAGACAGTGTGGACGATCCTTGCCCCCCATGTCCAGAAGCTTTGACAGTAATCTTGAATGTCTCTACCATCAGGGGTCTTCTCATAAGCAACTTCCCGCGTTAACTCTTTTCCTCTCAAATCAGGTTTCGCTTCCCCGACCACCACATTCTTGCCCTTGGTTGCTTCGACTTGATGTGGTCGAACCAGAACCTTGGGCTGCTGCAATTCCATGGTGTTGATAGGAAAAGGATGCCTGTTAAATTGCTTTTCAAGAAGTACCAAACGACCTTCATTTATGACCGATTGAATCTTGCGACGAAACACATTGCAATCATTAGGAGCATGAGACTAAGAATGATGATATTTACAATATGCACGTCGCTTTATCTCAACAAGTGGAGGCATGGTATGAGATATCTTAATATTTTCAAGTTTAAGAAATTCATCAAAAATACGATCACACTTAGAAACATCAAAAGTAAATTTTAATTCTTCTTGCCGACATTTGCTAGCCAGCTTAAGTGATGCACAAGAAAAAGATTTATATTCAGAAGGCCATACAAATTCAGCACTATAAATTTCAGTCTCATCGTTCAAATTATTAGAAATATAATCAACCACATGAACATCGGACCGATGAGACTCAAGTTTTTCTTTTTCTTTATTCAATTTCAATTCTTGTGCCATGCCTTTCACAAGAACAGAATCAAGCGAATAAAAATCCAAACCTTCTAATCTTTCTCTAAGAGCAGATTGTAAACCTTTAGCAGCAAGATTAGCTAGGTCGGAATCAGAAAGCGACAAATTGAAACACCGGTTTTTAACCTTTTTAAAACGCTTAAGGTAATTAGATACTGTTTCGTCTTTACCTTGCTTAACTGATGTCAAATATGTCAATTTTAGTTGATAGTCCCCACTAAAGAAGTGATCACGAAATTTTTGTTCTAATTGATGCCAAGAATCAATAGAGTTGGGGGCTAAAGATGAAAACCAAGCAAAGGCGGTACCCGTTAAAGATAAAGAGAACAAATGTACTTTAGAAGAATCATGGGCACTTGCTTCACCTAGTTGAGCAATGTATTGACTTATGTGCTCCCAAGTTGTACAATTGTCTTCACCACTAAATTTAACACAATCAGGTACACGCCAACCAGGGGGATAAGCCATAAGATCAAAATTGGCTTTGTAAGGTTTTTGATATAGTCTAGAATTACCCATATCAATACCGAGTTTATTTTTTACCATGCTTGCTACTTCTTCCTTAAATTTGGAAAATTTACTCATAGCAGCTAGTTGGGATTGCATTGTAGCTGATAAATCAACTCTATTCACAGGAGGTGGGTTTCCCGAAACACTCATCATCTGGCCAGACAGGGCGGTCTGACCGGCCATGAGGGGCGGTCTGACCGGGGTCAGCTTTGGCAATGATGATTGTTCTGGATAAAAACTAGTCGGCATGCCATACACAGGTGTCTCAATTGAGGTTCCTGACGTTGCCGACAAGTTTGTTCGCAACACCCCTTGTGAATCTAATTGAGGGATAGAATCATTAGGGAAATTAAAACTACTACTTTTACCCTCAACTTTTTCTGAGCGAGTAATCATACTAGCAACCTAACTATGCTGATTACTAAAAGCATGATCGAATTTATCAGATTATTTAGTAAGCTATGTAGATATATCAGTTTCAGATTTGCTTACAGTGGTGATTACCTCAATCTTGTCATTGTTGTCCTTGATCGCCGGCAACTCGAATTCTTGAGTCATCGTCACCTTGCCTGAGCGATCTTTCCTGGCGCCAGAGAGGAACTGCTGCTTGATGTACTCTTGAAGCTCAATGTACTTCCTCTGGTCTTCTTTGCTGAGTTCTTCGATGTTCACCATGATGATGTTTGACAAATCGGTTGTAAAATCATATCTATCCCCAGCGGAGCCGCCAAAAGTGTGTTGACGCTTTTTCCGGTCAAACACACGAGTGCGCTAGATCGCGCGGTAGTCAAAATCGCACCTCGTCGAGACCTCCAGCACGGGCCGGTCTAACCGTCTGGGGGGGAGTCAAACCGCCTTGGACAGAGGCGTCGCCGAAAACCTAAGATCACTACCCCGGGAAGGACCCTGTCAGGGACAACGGGCCTAGGGTTGTTCTAAGATCAGGAGGCCACTTAGAACGCCCTAAATCGCTGTAGAGATGAAGAAGGAAGCAAAGGAGTTGGAAAAGTTGGGTTTGGAGATAAAAAGTAAGATAAATCTTTGTTCCATTGGGTGATAGCCCTCAATCGGCCACGGGCCCTTTATATTTATAGGGTGGGGAGGTCTTGCCCCGCAAGGAAATCCTTTACAACTCGAATTCTATTAGGACTCCTCAATTTGTTTCGGACTCAGGGGGACGCGGTCTAACCGGCCCTGGGTGGCGTTTAGACCGCCTGGCCTATTGCCAAACCGACTACAGGGTACCCCAGTCAGACCGCCCATGGAACCCGGTCTGACCAGCCTATCCAGCCTGATCTGGCTTATGTGCCATTGTTGCGTGTCAACAATTAGCATTAGCCACTAGTCGGTCAGCGGTATTTTTCTCTCACAACAAATCGGCATCAGTCACCAACCAACCAAACAAGACACACATTCTTCTCCTTTGAGCATCACATTTGAGCTACGAATAGAGGGGCCCTCAATCTGGTCAAAAGAAATTTAATTCTAATTAGGAGATAGAAATCAGACATCTAAGACTATACTTTTGAAATAAACATATTCAACTATGCGAAAACAAAACAATAGGTTCAAAAGAAGCTCAACAGAAATATTTGTTGAATTCCACTCGGTTCATCTTTGGTGCCTTTCTTGTGCTCCGACTTCAAGCCTTGTTCAGATCGACAAATTTCTACTATTCATCCGTTACATTGGATGTTTGGATACTAATTAAGAGTATTAAACATTAATTAATGACAAAACTCATTCCATAATCCTAGGGCAAATTCATGAGATGAATCTATTAAGGCTAATTAGACCATGTCGTGCCACATTAAATATGTGTTAATCATGATTTAATTAGGCTTAATAGATTCGGCTAGTGATTCTAGTCCATCTATGTAATTAATTTTACAATTAGATTATTTTTAGTCCTCCTAATTAGCATCCAAAAATTTGATGTAATATTTTTGACAAGTTTCCACTCCAAATTAAACAAGACATCAAATTCAGATCCTTCACTAACAGTATTGTTGTTCTCCAAAAGGCGTATACTTTTCTAACCTTACCTTTCTCACGGCCTACAATGACTTGTACCATGTCCCAATCCTAAGGCTAAGTCCAACAAGAAGAGCCATTTTGGACATGCAAACCCACATTTGCCTATCCTGCACAGTGCTTTGCATTCCCTTATTATCGGGGTGTCTCCATTTTGCTCCTGCCTTTCCCCTCCAGCCGCACCTCGACTCCCCATCCCAGCGGGCCCGCCTCCAACGCCGGGCCCCTCCTCTGCTCCTGCTGCCCACCACCGGAGGATCCCTGTGCCACGCCATCGAAGGAGCCCCGCTCCTCACCATCTCCTGCTCCTATCACCACCGCCACCACCGACGCCTCCCGATCCCGACGGCGTGGCAGCCGAGGTGGCCACCCTCCTCTCCCTCGCTGGTGGGATATGGCTGCGCTCGCCGTCTTCGAGCTCCATCAGCACCGCCGGGCGTCATCGTCTTCAAATTCATAAGTTTCCCTTTCCCCATCGCTTCCCCACTATCGTTCCTCCCGCCGGCGCTCCTCCGCAGTGCTCGCCCCGCGCCGCCGCCCCCACCCGTCCAGAAGCTCCTCCGCCGCGCTCGCCCCACGCCATCCCCGTGCCGCCCAGTCCCAAAGGCTCCTCCGCGCCGCCTAGCTCCACCGCACCCCTCCACCGCGCGTCGCTCACCCAGTGCGCCTACCATTTGCCTTTGAGGAGAGAGGGAGTGGATTTTTGCATCCCCTCTCTCCTCCATAGGCAGTTTGCCTCCCTGTATGCCTTCTCTGTTGGAGGCGAGGAACGGCAGGCACAGAAGCCGAGCGCGAGGCAAAAGTGTGTTTGCCTCATCTGTTGGACTTAGACTAACATGCATCGGAGCACAATTCGGTTTACACTTCTTTTGCTCCCATCACTTAACCTGCAGTGGAAGAGATGGACTAAATTTGTTTACTTACTCTCATTTCAATTGGGCATATCTTGATCATATATCGTATCGGCAAATAGCTTGTCAGAGCTTGACATGGAAATAACAGAATATTTCATTTCAAATAAAAGACACACTAATCAAATGCTTTTGAAATATGGCATGTATGGAGGGGAAAGGACTTCAACCATAAGGGATATAATCTTGATGCTTGGGACCTTGTGAGGAAGCCTAAGGACAAGGGTGGTATTGGGGTTATTAACCTAAGTGTGCATAATGATGGGCTCTTGCTAAAACATCTAGATAGATTCTACAGAAAGGGCAATATTCAATGGGTCAAGTTAATCTGGGATAAATATTATGTTGATGTTGTCCCTCACCTTGAAAGAGAAAAGGCTCCTTTTGGTGGAAGGATATCCTTAGCCTTAATGTGCTGTACAGAGGAATTGCCATTTGTCATCCTGCTAAGGGGGACACGATTGGCATCTGGGATGACCTGTTTTCTGGGACTATCCATTCCATTTCATATCCAAATCTTTTGAATTTTGCAGAGGATCTCTATATCTCTCTATACAAACTCAGACAGACCTCTGATCTGCTTGGCTGTTTCAATATTCCTATGTCCAGAGCTGCCTATAATGAATTCCTTGCTCTGCAGGATGAACTAGCTGACCTTCCTCATATTTCCTGATGCTAATGACACTTGGTCTTTCATTTGGGGTTCATGCTTTTACTCCTCGAGTAACTTCTATCAGCTTTAGTTTAGAGAGCTCCATCCAAAGAAAGCTATTGCTTGGATCTGGGATAGCAAATGTGTTCCTAAAATCAAGTTTTTTTCTTGGCTACTCCTTAATGATAGGTTAAACACTAGAAACATTTTAAGGAGAAGAAATAAATTTTTGGAGGAAGGTTATAATTGTGCCCTGTGTTACATGAATGTGGAAGAAACTATGGAGCATTTGTTCTTTGTTTGCCCCTCGGCGACCACTAGATGGCTTGCTCTTGGCATCTCCTGGAATGAGCATTACAATGTTTTTCATAAGCTCTACACTGCAAAGCTTCATTTCACTAAACCATTCTTTATGGAGATTTTTATGATTGGTTCCTGAATTCTTTGGAAAGAAAGAAATGATTTTGTCTTCAATCATCGACCCCCTAGGTGGGCTGAAATAAGGAATGGACTAGCACCACATTAGATATAAAAGCAAGCTGAATAATCGTTCAACAGCGGTATTGTGCTAGTCCTAAGCTAAACCATGCTAGAGACGTGAGCCTAGACACAAAGGTAGGCACCAACAAAGAGCAACCAGTACAACACAAAGAACACAAAGGATTCAGCCCCAAATTTTTTTCTTCCGCTTCTTGTCCTTTTTCCTCTCTTTTTCTTTATTCTTCTTTTTTTTCACGCAAGATCAAACTCTTTTCTCTCCTTTTTTCATCTTTTTTTCTATTTATTTCTTTCACTTTTTTTTGCACACGACTAAACTCTTTTGTTGAATAATATGACAAATCCACACCAAAGGATGAGTTTACACAGATTGAAGATCGCCTATTTCCAGGACAATTGTGGAATGCTCAAAATGACTTTTGCAACAAGGCTAGATCCGGTTTAAAGAGATAAAGATAAGCTTTCCAGACTGTATATAAACACTTGAATCGGACTTAAGATGTATACGTGGTGGCCAAAACGCCATAGCGATGTATATGATGATAATGGATCCCGTGGTGACCAAATGTGATAGAACTCAAAACTCTAAAGGATTAGACACTAAGACCACCAACTCGACACGACCGATGCAATCAAAAACTCAACAAGCCCTAACTAAGCAGTACTAGTAAAGGCTCAAAGGGTTTATGGGATAGCAGGTAAACTAATCTACTATTTTTTGGCTTTTCTGGACTATAGGAAAAAACAGTGATGGATGTGGAAGTCTCTCACAGATAAACCTCGCTCGGATACCAACTGATGAGGACCCAATGGGGTTTGTGGCTGATCTTTCGATGAGAGGCGTGGGGGATAACTCGATTGGAGGAGATGACATTCATGACCCGACTACAACCTGTACAAGGATGCGCCTTAGCAACTGAAACTGTGACAACGCGCCCGAGAAAATACCGTACTATCGCCTAAACCAATCCACTTTGGCCATTAAGCGACAGTAAAGTACCATCCCGTCGTAAGTTGCCGGGTCAAAGCCCGGTAAATCACTTGGATATCACACAGAGGATCGAACATATGCATTAAAACTCACACGAAGGCGAGTCCAGAGTACAAACACAATTAAATCCAAATCTACCCCTAAGGGTTCAATTATTACAAACCATTGTTCATGACATGATAAGTAAAGGTTCAGAGTTCGAAAATAGCAGAATAAATAAACTAGCGAAACGATAAACATCACAGGAGGCCACCTGTGATGCCATCACTCGTCGTCATCCACCCATTCCAGCTCCCAGCCGGGTGGAATCTCTCCAGGCCAAACAACACCTGCAACAACATTTTTATAGCAAGGCTGAGTATACTAATACTCAGCAAGACTTAACCGTCGGTTGATAACTACATCACCAAACTCTAGACATGAGAGACTTTTTGGCCGGTGGAGTTCTTTTGCTGAAAAGCAACAAAGAGTAGGTCCTTACTTTCAATATTTTAGCTCAATTTCTAGTTAATTACCATTCTAAGTGAGCCAACTACTTCAATCAAGAATTGTACAATATAATTAATCCACACAGTAATATTCACATAGTTCCATCATTAAGGGATATCATGGCCAGTTGATTAAGTAGTCTCAGATAACGGTGAGAGGCCGACAATCGATTGATTAAATCCCTTGCAAGGTAAACCTAAACACACGGAGCGGTGCCCTCACAAAGTTGGCATCGACCAGGCGGTTCCCGTCGATCTTTGGTTCGGGATAAGGATTACAGTCCCGGGTACAAGGCTATCTGGTATGCCCCCACATAGTACATCCAGCCTCACACATGTACCCACCTCCCGGTTGCAAGTCGGGCAGGTGACTACTCAAGATTAGTAACAGCAAATCCCTTGCCGCCTCAATCGGGTACTAGGCCTACCGGTCCCATTCTCGACAAGTGCTTAGTACGTTCAAAAGCTTAGCCCACGAAAGCCACTGGACCGGAGCCCAAATCCCATGCTCTTACCACATGAGCAATCCATTTAAAAAGATCTTATGATTCCAACATAAGAACCTATTCTCGCGAGTGACGAACATCACTCGACTTGTACCGGTCCTATAGCATAGCAGCTATCAACCTAGCATACTAGTAAAGGACAAAGGTACCTAGGGATCATGCATCTAGGGTTTCATTCCAATTCCTGAACGTAAATGCACAAACATTCATAGATAGTTGCATAAATTCCCAAAAACACTTAGGTTAATGCACCGGGGCTTGCCTTCGTTGGCAAGGTTGGCCTTGGGCCCTTCTGGACTTTGGTCCAGGTCCTGAGCTACGTCCACGTACTGCAGCTCACCGTTAGCACCTTCGTCTCTTCCTTCCGGCACGAGCGTATAGCTACCGTCGGGAAGATCTACACGAGGATGCAAATGCAAGATTTAATTGACAGTTTTGATTTAATTAATTATAAAACAACACATGACAACCATGGGGTGCATGGTTGACCACATTCACCTAGATAATAATACATTCAGCATACTCTTCCACTAAAGAAACAATATGTGGTTCTTTATTAATTATTATTTTGATAGTGACTGTGTACATATTTATGCAAATAATTTAATTTAACTACACAAAATAGCAAGGGGTTGGTCTTAAGCATCTTAGCATGATTTACATCACATTCATAGGGTCTTTAGGTGTGGTGTTTGTGGTTTTCCAATTTAACTTAATATTAAGCTCCAATTGGCCTCTATTGTTTTATTCATAATTAAATTCTCAAAATTCAGTGGGTGACTTTTATTAAGCTCTTTATCTCTATACAAAGCCACTGAACACACATGCACACTTATAAGAGCTATAACTTAAATATACCGAAAATAACAAATTCTAGCTACCAAAACATGAGAAATGCATATAAAAATAAATACACAACAAATGGATTCCAACATTCTCTCACTGATTCTTTGGTCCAAAACTAAGCTAGGAAATCAACAAACACATCAAGAGCTACTCTAGATCTTGAGCTATGCAATTACATTGAAAATTAAGCATAAATCAAGAATAAATATTTCTGACAGGTATAAAATCATGATTAATTCACCATAGGTGTATTTAGGCATAAAAAGATCATATCCGGAAGTTGAGCACAAAAATCTATTTATTTTTAGCTACAAAATCATTTGGACAGATTTAGCTTAAATACAAAATAAATCATATTAAAAGATTTACTTAGTAACTTTGTGCAAATTTTGGTGCAGAGCCTAGACATGGCATTACTCACAACATATCCAAAATTCAGCTTGAGATCACTTGCAGATTTTGAACTACAACAGATCTAGGTTTAATTGAATTCAATTTTTCATGCAAAAACTAGCACTCAAAAGTATGGTCATGCTTTACAAAAGTTGTAGAGTTATTCACAAGGAAACCAACAACATTGGTTTTGCATTTTATCATTTTTCTATGATTTTCTATGATTTTTCTAAGATTCAGCCAAACTCATCAAAACTATAAGAATCTACTTTCACTGAGGTCCCTGGAAAGATTTGATCTTTCACAAATATACCCCTGGTTTACAGATCGACCCCTAGAAAGAATCAAGGTCTTGCAATTGGGTCCTTGGGGAGAGGGGCGGCGCGGTCGGCCGGAATTCCGGCGAGCCGGCGGTGGGGTCGGCCGGGGAAGTGGGGGAGGAAGGATGCGAGCTCACCTAGACTCGACGGGGGCCAGAGACGGGGCGGGAACGGCTCCGGCGAGCTCGCTTGGCAGCGCAAGGAGGCGGAAGCCGCTGCGGACCGTCCTCCGGCGAGGTGGCGACGCGTCCAGGGCAATGTGCGACGGCTTGAGCACCAATGGGTCTTAGGGAAGGTGCTAGAGGGGCTCGGCGGCCGAGGGGGCGAGTGAGAGCAGGAGCTCAGCACGGCGGCGGCATTGGCGGGCGGCGGCGCTGCGGGTTCGCGCGAGAGGCGAGCGCTGTGCCTTTTATAGGCGGCAAGCGGACGGTAGAGGAGGGGACGTCGTCGCGAAGCAAGCGGAGGGAGGACAGGGGGACCCGGCCGTCGTGGGGGTCCGGCACGGGAGCGCGGCGTGGTCGACACGCGGCGGGGGCGCGGGCTCCAAGGCACGCTCGGGCTGCGTGCGGCCTCGGGAGGCGCGGCCTTGGGAGGCGCGGGCTGGCGTGGGGGCCTGGACGCCGAGGCGGCCTGGGTGCCACACGCGGCTTGGCTGGCGGGCGGCGGCGGGGGTCCGACGCGGGAGCGCGGCGTGGTCGACACGCGGCGGGGGCGCGGGCTCCAAGGCACGCTCGGGCTGCGTGCGGCCTCGGGAGGCGCGGCCTTGGGAGGCACGGGCCGGCGTGGGGGCCTGGACGCCGAGGCGGCCTGGGTGCCACACGACGGCGCAGACGCGCGCTCTGGAGTGCCGACGCATCGGCGTGGTGCGACGTCCCTTATTTTATTTCATTTAGCCACGTTTGACTGAGGTTTGTTCAAAAATTCCAAACCAAACTTCAAAAACTTTGAATAGCAAACTTGTAGAGCATCTATAGGGGATCATTTTTCGTAAAGGCTGACCTATGTTTTGATCATCCGTTTGAGCATGAACTGCTGGCAAAGATCATGTCTTTCTCGGCTCAGGTGAATAGTGCTCAGTTGCAGTTGACCAAGTTTTTCACCATTTTCCACTCCAAACTTGAAATGCCAACCAAAAGCAAAGTTGTGTCCCCCGAAAAACTGGACAACTTTTATATTGGGAGAATTTGAAGTGTTTAGGTGAAACTTGGAGAACGCGGCAAAAGTTCTAGAGGGGGTTCAAAGACATCAGGGGTTTGACTAGGGTTTGACTATGCCTTTGACCAAGGTTTGACCAAAAGTGCGTGTTGACTTGATTAAGATGATCATTAGTGGTTGTTGGCTAGGTTTTCGAGGTGATGACCCCGGTTGACCAAAGTTTGACCAAAGTCAACATGTTTGACTCGTTTGATTAGGTCATTAGCACTAATGATGCTAATTAAAAACCTGGGGCGTCACAGATACACCGTCTCCTATGGCTACTGCGATCTTGTGGAGCGCGTCAACCAGCCACTAGGGTACTCATTCCTACAAGCAATCGAAGAACAAGCAAGAACAAGTATAACAAGTACTGAATTACCAGATATTGAGATGAAATCCAATCTATAGTAACCAAGTTGGGGTTCCGAATCGATTAGAACGGGTGGTCTAGCCGACACACGCGTCTACAAGGAAGTAGCAATGGCTAAACTTTCAACAAAACAAAACCCAGTCTGTTTGTGGTGGCTATGGGGGTATATGAGAGGGTAGGGGCATGCCCAGGACCTGGTTGGGGTCGTGCTCCAACCCTAGGACGTGCCCCCATGGTCTTTGACACGATACACAGGCCGATGGCCCAAAGGCCTGGTGGAGGACGTGGGGTTTACTTGGACTTGGTCCCCAATCAAGTTCTTTGGTCCTCCATGCCTTCCATGTGTGTTGAGCACCCTTTTTTGATCCACATAAGTATTTCTGAAAATGACAACCAACAAACATCATAGTGCAGCAACAATTCATCAAATGTATTGAATACAATGATGATAAAGAATCGGTTCACCTTGGAATAAAAACATGCTATTGTGGTCGTATCTGAGACGGAGATGCCCTCATCACAAGCATGCTTGGGTGAGTTGGATTCAAGTGTGGGCTAAAAATGAGGAAGGAATTTAACTTATACGGGAATACCGGTGTTGGCATTTCTTAACATTGTACCTAGTTTATGTGTTTATAACAATGGCTCCAGAAATGTCCAGTGGTGTGACAACCCCATCCGAGATAATTTCGTACTATCACCTAAACCACTCAATTTGGTCATTAAGTGATAATAAAGAACCATCACGTTGAGTGTTGCCGGGTCAAAGCCTGGTAAATCACTTGAATAACACAAAGAGGATCGAAACGTATACATTAAAACTCCCACGAAGGAGAGTCCAGAGTACCTTACAAATTAAAACCAATCTTCCCCGTAGGGTCAATTATTACAAATCATTGTCTTGACATGGAAATAAATAGTTTAGAGTTTAGAAGATAGCGGAAATAACTAAACGATAAGGTGGTGTCATGGGAGGCCACCCATGACGCCATCACTCGTCATCCTCAACCCATTCTAGATCTCAGTCGGGTGGGATTTCTCCAGGCCAAACAATATCACCTGAAAGCAAAAATTATAGCAAGGCTGAGTATACTAATACTCAGCAAGACTTACCCGTCAAAAAAAAATTACCTCTGAACATGCAAGGCTTTTGGCTAGTGGGTTTGTTTTGACAAAAAGCATCTAAGGTCATTGATCCTTATTTTCAATCTTTTAGCTCAAGTTCTAGTGGATTAATCTTTACTAAGTAAGCCAAGTATTGCAAGCATAAGTTGTGCAATACAATTAATCAAAGCATCAATATTCACATAGTTGCATCATTAAGGGATATCATGGCCAGTTGATTAAGCAGTCTCATATAACGGTGAGAGGCCGACGATCGATCGATTAATAACCCTTGCAAGGTAAACCTAAACACACGGAAGAATGCATACCCCCAAGAAGGTCCAAACAAAAACGAAACAGGGTATGCATCGACCAGGCGGTTCCCGTCTTTCTCCGGGTTGGGATCGGAACCTACAATCGTCGGTACAAGGCTTACTGGTACGTCACGCCGGACTGCCCAGACTCGCACATGTACCCCATTGTTGCAGGCAGGGGGACACATCCTGTGTCCTAGGGGTAGTAGGGAAAGGTTCCCTTGCCGTGTCCATCAGGTACTAGGCTTACCGGTCCCATTCCCGACAAGTGCTTAGTACGTTCAAAAGCTTAGCCCACGAAAGCCACTGGACCGGAGCCCAAATCCCATGCTCTTACCACATGAGCAGTCCATTAACAAGTCTGGTGATTCCATAAGTAAGATCCTATTCTCGCGAGTGACGAACATCACTCGACTTGTACCGGATCCTTAGAGCATAGCAACTAGCGACCTAGCATACTAGTAAAAGAGCATAGGTACCTAGGGATCATGCATCTAGGGTTTCAATTCAACTCCTGAACGTAAATGCACATAGATAACCACTGATAAATTCAGTAGTTTAAAAAGAAACACATAGGTTAATGATAAACCGGGGCTTGCCTTCGTTGGAAAGGTTGGCCTTTGGCCCTTCTGGACGTTGGTCCAGGTCTTGCTCTACAGCGACGTAGTGCACATCCCCGTCAGCTCCTTCGTCTCCTCCTTCCGGCACAAGTGTATGGCTACCGTCAGGGATTTCTACACGAGGATGCATATGCAAGAATTAATTGGTGATCTTGATTTAATTAATTACAAAACCACACATGACAACCATGGGGTGCATGGTCAGCCACATTCACCTAGATAATCATATAATCAGCATACTCTTCCAACAAAGAATATTATGAAGTGCATTAATATTTATTCTTCTTTTTAAAGTGACTGTGTACACATTTAAATAAATAATTTATTTCAATTTCACAAACAGTAAGGGTGGTTTTCAGCTCCTAATCCATCTTCACAACACATCCATAGGGTTCCTAAGGATGGTAGTGATGGTTTTCAAATTAATCTTATTATTAAGCTTAAAATGGCTTCCTCATCTTTATTCATCAAATTAATTTATAAAATTGCAGTGGTGACATTCCTGAGCTCTCTACCCTTATACAAGTCCACTGGACCAGCAAGCAAACTTGTTTGAGCTATGAAAATGAATGTACCAAAAATAACAATTTCTAGCTATCACAAATGAGATAAATGCATACAAAAACAAATACATCACTTCTGGATCCAATTTTTCTCCTACATCACCTCTGACTTAAAACAAGTTTAGGACACCAACAAACATATCAAGAGCTATTTCAGATCTTGAACTAGCCATTTATGATTAAAACTAAACATAAATCAGGAACAAATATTTATATTAGTCCTAAAATCATGATTAATTCAAGACAGATGTATCAAGGCATTTTAAGACTATACTCAGAAGTTGAGCTCAAAAGTCTTTTTACATTTAGCTACAAAAATCATTAAGTCAGAAATAGCATAAATACAAGATAAATCATAATAAAATATTTACTCAGCAACTTTGTGCAAATTTTGGTGCCGAGCCAACACATGAAATCTAAAACAACATATCCAAACATCAGCTTGATATCACTTATATAATTTGAACTACAACAAAAGAAGATTAAATTGATTTCAATTTTTCATGCAAAATCTATCACTCAAAAGTATGGTCATGTTTTGTAAAAGATGTAGATCTCCTCACAAGGAAACCAACAAAATTTGTTTTGCATTTTTACGAGTTTTGTATGATTTTCTATGAATTTCACAAGATTCAGCCCTTTGAATCTAGATCTGAAATTTCCTTTTCGCAAACAGGTCCCTAATACTTTCATTCCGGCCCCTGAGGAGATTTCGGCCTAAGCAATTGGGTCCCTAGCCGCAGGTAGAGGTGAGGGCGGCTCAATTCCGGTGAGGAGCTCGCCGGACTTGGCCGGGGAAGGGCGTGGGAGCGACAAGGGACTCACCTACGACCGATTTGAGGGGTTGGACGGCTCGGAGGAAGTGTTGGCGGCGGTCCCTGGCGGCGCGAGGCGGCGGTGGCTTTTATATAGGCGAGCACGTCGTGGAGAAGGGGTCACGACGGTCGTCGACTACAGTAGGTCGCGGCATGGGCGCTGGGGCGGTGGCGACGTGCGCGCGAGCGGCGGCCAATGGCGCTTGGCGGTGCGGCCGGCCGGCGGGTGCGCGCGCGGCGCGTGGCACCGGCCAAGGGGTCCACTCGCGTCCCGCACAGGAGCTAGGGAGCGACGCACGGACCAGCAGTCACCGACGTGCCTCGGCGTGCGCGTATGGTGGGGGTACGGCGGCGGCCGTCGTGGCGTCGGGCGACATCGCACACGCGTTCGCGTTCTGGCCCTGATTTCTATTCCGGGTAGCACTATTTGACCACGATTATCTTCAAATATTTGAACTAAAGTGCTCCAAGAAATGTATACCAAAGTTGTACATCTCACTACCCTCTACAACTTCTAGAAAGGTTCATAGGGGTTTTGAGCAACATATTTCGCATAAACTGCTGGCCAACTTGGCACTTTTCATGGCACCGGTGAATAGGAGCTGATGGCGTTGACCAAGGTTTTACACCAATTTTCACTTCAAATTTGAAATGCCATCCAACATGAAAGTTGTGTCCCATGAAAAACTACACAACTTTTGTATTGGGAGAATTTGAAGTGTTTAGGTGAAATTTGGGGAATGCGGCAAAAGTTCTAGAAGGACTAGGGATGTCAAAGGGTTTGAGTAGGGGTTTGACTAGGACTTTGACGAAGGTTTGACCATTATCACTTGATGACTTGGTTAGGATGATGATTAGCACTCATTGACACTATTTGAAAACACGGGGTGTTACAAGTGGTAATCCCAACGATCACAAACGAATCCGCAAGCGCACAGACATACCATTGTAGCATTTCCCTAGGGAAGAGAGTATTCCAAGGGTACCAAATCCGTGGAAGGCAATAGCGGATAACAAGATTACTCTATTGTAATGAATATAAGTCATGAGTAGGGGAAGAAGCAAGTTCTCGCATGCAGGGGTAAAGATAGGTATATGATAAGGGTAGTGTGACACACACAGGATTCACGTCAAGATAACTAGGTATAGAGAGTTAGACTAAGAGTTAGCTCTAGGTTCTAATGTACTAAACATACAAGGTTAGTAAGACAAGTTAGTCACACTCGTGCATTGCATGGATAAGATGGTTTAGCACCTAGGTACAAGGGAAGCTAACCTCCCGCGCTGCTAAGAATCACATTGCGGTGGCTAGACCTTTACGAACTTCTATAGTGAATCCGAACGTGGGGGGTTACTAGGGATCCAACGGCTGTCACTACCACGGCCTACCCCTGCCAAACCGTGGGAAACATCTCATAAACATCTCATATCTAATGAAGCAGAGCAACCCAGGCACCATGCCTGTGTTGATGCTAGACTCCGGGCTGCCCAGGGATGATGTGACCCAGACCGAAGCCACCAGATAACAAGCCACTTAGACCAAGTATCGTAGCATAAACACTGACTCCATGCAACATAAAAGCATAAATTAACTAGGTCAAACCAGGCTATGCACACGAACTGATATGATGTTTTCTATGTCTGATCAACAAGATCAAAGGGTCGTGTTCGTGAAGAACACGAGCCTCTAAACTATGAACAAACACAAGAAACATGCTCAAGTGCCCTTTCAACTAGATCAAAAGGTAGTGTTCATCAAGAACACGAGCCTCTAAATGATGAACAGGTGAAGAACACATGAACAAATCAAGAACACATACAAGCACAACCATATATGAAATAGTTATATAAATGAAGTAGATCAAAGTCATACTAAAAAATAAAGATACAATGGAGGTCATACCTAGATCCCAACTAGACTTGGAACCTGAATTTGAGCTCCTCTAGCCAAATCCAATAGCCTTAGAAAGTAAAGGGAGAGAGGTGAATCACAAGTGGTGTGTGTAGAATGAGACCCCTCCCCTTCTATGTATAGGGGAGGTGGGCACCCTGTTCTGGCCCCTTGCAGCATCGGTGCATAGTCCACCGCCTAAGGAGCCAACCAGGAGATGACACGTGGAAGCTGGGCAGGAGGGGGCCCACTAGGGGTGCGGCCGACCCTAGGTCGGCTCCCCTCGGGCCCACTTCCTCCAGTGGCTTCCAGGTGGGTCCCTTGGTGGGTACACAGGTGCGTCCGGTGATTTCTATCACGTTTCCTTCATGAGTGGGCCCATGGATCCATGTACTTGCTTGTGATTGGTTATGGATCCATGTGCTTGCCATGTGGCAGCTTCTCATTGGGTGAGCTTGAGATGCTTGGATCATAGGGTGTGCTTTCTCACTCCTTTTTGTGCTAATTTACCTACAATCAAATAATCTCCAAGGACAAGTGGAACTACATTATTCTTAATTAAAATGCGTGTAAGAAATGCTTGTACCTCCATTTTCATGAGAATATTGACGACTAAAGTTGGCACTTAACAGCCGTCAACAACCAGAGGAAATTTTCCTGCCCAAATACGGGAACCGCGAATAAGGTTAGGAAATAGCCTCAACTATCCCGTTCGTGCAACCGCCGAATTCTCAAAATTTTCCTATTTTTCCTGAAAAACGGTACACTGTTGGTTTACACGGGATACAGTGTTGGTCGGGACAAAAATTTCCCGTTCCCACTTACATCCCTATTGGTGTGGAAAAATGTGAAGGTTTATGGCGAGGAGACTAGGACATATTTCGTATCATCTGATTACAATTCTCTATGGAATTAGTTGATTCTCTAAAAGAAGTGATTCTTTGACTGAAAAGATGATTCATTTTGACCGTAAAAAATGACGGTAAAAAAGTGTTTTTCTTTGATTAACTAGCATAAACTTTTAAAATCAGGATGCAAAATTACTTCATAATAAGGACATACATTTTTCCGACTCCCAACCTCTTACTTCATTTCAGAGAATCACTTCACAGAATCAACGAAGAATCACTTCTCCCTAAAAAATTCAGCAGAGAGTCAACAATGTGAGCTGTACCAAATGTATCCTTAGTCTAGGGGTAAACCTACACTATCATGTTCCATCCTGTTTTCTATACTTAATCCACTTGTTTTTTTTTTGAAATTTTGGAAACTATGAAAATGGGACAAAAATAGAACTATGTGTCCTCTCAAAAAAAAATAAAACTGTGTGTGTAGGTTGCATACTATTAACTACTAAATAGTGTCTATATTGTGTGTTTTGTGTTTTTATTAGGACTTGCGTGCTTATTACATGTGACTTGTGTCGTTTATAGTGGTCATCATTATGTTTACCGGTTGGGTTGTCACTTGTCAGATGGAGTTAGCGTTTTCATCTAGAAGTGTCTATAGCTCACCTAGCGGAGACATTGGTCCTCCTCACAAGATTTTCAGAGTAACTGATCTAAAATCGGCGACTTAGATCCCTTCTCTTTTTCTGTACCTTATCTCTGAAGGCATCTTGGCCCCTAATTTGTGTTTTGGTAAATAATGACAATCTTATGTGGACTAACAATTTCATTGGAACTATGAGTATAGGTTAGTCCCTGAGTTGAATTGAGCTTCATGATGACCTAGGTGGCGGCTTGGAGAATTCATATCAAGGAAAGCTCAAGGCAAAGGTATAAGATAGGGTTTTCATTTTACCGGTCATGAGGTGATTAGACGATTGAAAATGATCAGGTTGATAGGCTAGATTGTTGTACTATCAAGAGGAATCAACTTCATTAGCGTGGTGTTTCTATATATAGTGCCACTTTGATCAATGGCTTACATGTTTTGCATTTAAATGAGTGACATTTTGAAAGTTGAAAGAAACTTCGTTGAAAATCTTGAGAAAAAACGTTTTTTACAGTTGGGACGGACAGTCCATGACCGCAGGATAGACGGTTCGTGTGCTCCGTGTTTTTATTGAAAATCTGTGGGGGCATCTTGTCTTTCCTCAAACAACGCGCGGAAAGAGAACGAGGAAATGACCGCATGCGCCCACGTGCGGAGGTCTGACGACCATAAGCGTTGTCGGAAAGCGATTGTTGGTTTCCCAGTCAGTGTGCAGTGTGCGTGCTGATTAGTCCTGCTCCAGCGTCGGTCCTCTCTCTAAGGCCAACGGTGAGAGGCCACCCCAACCCCTGAACTCCTAACCCCGAAACTCTTACCTCAAACCCCTAACCTCATCGGAATCTCATTGGAGTTGGAGACTAAAGGGGGATGAGGTGAAGAAAAGTTTGGGTGAGGTGAGGTTATATTTCACTCCGGTGAGATTTACCCCTTCCCTTTAATTGTAAATAGGTTCATATTAATTTGTTTATAATATCCCCATTCCTAACCTCTGAACTCCTAACCCTGAAACTCTTACCTCAAACTCCTAACCTCATCGGATTCTCATCGGAGTTGGAGAATAAAGGGGGATGAGGTGAAGAAAAATTTAGGTGAGGTGTGGTTATATTTCACTCCGGTGAGATTTTCTCCTTCCCTTTAATTGTAAATAGGTTCATATTAGTTTGTTTATAATATCACATCACAGGATCTCGTGTTATTAGTTCCCATTTATGGTCTTGATTCCTGTTTTCAATTTCGTTCTCTTGGCAAAATGTATAAGATTTTTTTTCGCTTGTCCTTGTCCGTTCCAGTTATTTCCATCCCTAGACCCTAGCTACGAGAGCCAAGAAGCCAAACCTAAGAGGCGCGCCGGCGCCAATGTGGTCAAGTCAATTCAAAGTATTCCAGTGGAGGAAGCACTTGCTAGCACCTGACTTTTTTAGGTTAACGGATGCTATCATGCATTCATGGACCGTCAAATACTCCAAGTCTCCAACATGTACTATGTACCAGTAAATCTGATTGATTTGATGGTCATGCTGTTTAATTAGACTTTGTAGTCATCGACGCATTGATCGCGATTCACAAACAAGTAGTATTTCACAAACAAGCATTATCTCCCCGCGCTCTCCCTCCATCTTTTTTCACCAATGGCTCCGATGACAGCGCTACTGCTTCTAACGGCCGTGGGCGTGGCCATCCACGGCGGCGGCTGGGCGCGGTGCTTTGCATCATCGGACACCATCTCCGCCAGCTCCGCCATCTCCGGCAGCCGGACCGTCGTGTCCAGTGGCGGCAACTTCGAGCTGGGCTTCTTCAGCCCGGCAGCACGTGACGGCAGCACGACGGCCTCCTCCCCTCGCGGCTACTACGTGGGCATCTGGTACAAGAAGGCCGTGTCGCAGCGCACGCCCGTGTGGGTCGCCAACAGAGCCGCGCCGGTCTCCGACCCGGCGTCCTCCCAGCTCGCCGTTGCCGCGGACGGCAACCTCGTGCTCACTAACGAAGGGGGCGAGCTCGTCTGGTCCTCGAACGTCAGCTCCGCCGGCAGCAGGTCGAACGGCGCCGACGTCGTGGCGGTCATCTTGGACACCGGGAACCTCGTCCTCCGGCGCGAGAACGGCGAGGTCCTGTGGCAGAGCATAGAGCACCCCACCGACACGTGGCTCCCGGGCGTCCATCTCGGCTTGAACAAGATCACGGGCGACGTGCAGGCGCTGGTCTCCTGGAAGAGCTCCGGCGACCCGGCTCCCGGCATGTTCACCTTGGGGATCGACCCGAACGGGAGCAGCCAGTTCTTCCTCACCTGGAACAGGACCGTGATTTTTTGGAGGAGTGGGGAGTGGAACGGCGACATATTTGCCGGGATCCCGGAGATGACGTCGCACGACAAGTACAATTTCGAGTTCGTGTCCAACGCGAACGCCAGCTACTTCACCTACTCCCTGCAGGACCCCACGGTGATCTCCAGGCTCGTCCTCGACGTCTCCGGCCAGGCGAGGCAGATCATGTGGGTGCCGTCCGCCAGCGAGTGGATGGTCATCTGGATGGAGCCGCACCAGCTTTGCGACGTCTACGCCGTCTGCGGCGCGTTTGGCGTCTGCAGCGAGAAGAGCGAGCCCTTCTGCAGCTGCCCCGCCGGCTTCCGCCCCGCCTCCGTGCCGGACTGGGAGCTTGGGGATCACTCGCATGGCTGCCGCCGGAACCATCCCTTGAGGTGTGATGGTGGCGCCAATAGCTCGGTGCACGACATGGGCAAGGACGGCGACGCCTTCCTGCTGGCGCCAGGCATTATTATTTCTCTGCAAAGAAATAATCCATCAAAAATTGTTCAAGCATCGAGTGCTCGAGACTGCGGGCTGGCGTGCTTGAGGAGCTGCAACTGCACTGCCTACTCTTACGGTAGCCACTGCTCTCTGTGGTACGGTGACTTGCTCAACTTGCAGCGAGTCGACGACACGGCTGGCATGGATGACCTTTACCTCCGGTTGTCCGCCATGGACGTGCCATCGAAAGGTCGAAAGAGAACAATCTTCTTTGTTTCAATTGCCACAGCTGTGACCTCGTTCCTTGCCTTGTCTGTCATCGTGTTCGTGGCAGTTAGGACGTTTAGGAGAAGGCAGAGGAGGATAACATTCATGCAGGCAGCATCGGAAGGTGGCAACCTCGTGGCGTTCAAGTACAGCGACGTGAGGAGGGCGACCAGGAACTTCTCGGAGAAGCTCGGCGGCGGCGGCTTCGGGTCCGTGTACAAGGGGATGCTGCCCGGCGGCGCCCGGGCGGCCATCGCGGTGAAGAAGCTCGAAGGCCACCTCTGCGTGGGGGAGAAGCAGTTCTGGAACGAGGTGCGCACCATCGGCGTTATCCAGCACGTCAACCTCGTCCGCCTCCGCGGATTCTGCTCCCACGGCGGCGAGCGCCTGCTCGTCTACGACCACATGCCCAACGGCTCCCTTGACAAGGCGCTCTTCGGGGAAGCGGCGGCGCCGGCGTTGAGCTGGCCGGCGAGGTTCCGGATCGCGCTCGGCACGGCGCGGGGCCTGCTGTACCTCCACGAGGGGTGCCGGGACCGCATCATCCACTGCGACGTCAAGCCGGAGAACATCCTCCTGGACGGGGTCCTCGTTCCCAAGGTAGCCGACTTCGGCATGGCGAAGCTGGTGGGGAGGGAGTTCAGCCGCGTGCTGACCACGGCACGGGGCACTGTCGGGTACCTCGCGCCGGAGTGGATCTCCGGCGTGCCGGTCACCGCCAAGGCCGACGTGTACAGCTACGGGATGGTGCTGCTGGAGATTGTTTCCGGGCGACGGAACGCGCGGGGCTGGGAGGACACGGAGCGGGGCCCATCGTTCTCGGGGTACTTCCCGCTGGTGGTGGCGAATATGGTGAGCGGAGGGGAGGCGCTCGCCGGGCTGCTGGACGAGCGCCTGCGCGGCGACGCGGACGTAGACGCCGGGGAGGTGGAGCGCGCGTGCAGGGTGGCCTGCTGGTGCGTGCAGGACGACGAGGAGCGCCGGCCATCAATGGAGCTGGTGGTGCAGGCGCTGGAGGGTGTCGTCGCCGTGGACGTGCCGCCGGTTCCGAGGTCGCTGCAAGCCTTGGTCGAAGGTTCCGGTTTTGTGATGAGTGCCCTTACCGGTGCGTGCTTTGATGAATCTCACGATCCCATCTAAACAGTTCTTGAACTGTTTGAGAGCAACTTCGTGCTTGGTGACACGATGACTTTTGGTCATGTACTTTGTGAATCTTAGTATGTGTTGGTCAGTCTCTCAGATATGTTAATACGGGTAAGGTTGAGGTTACGTGTGTATATTTATAGGGGTGACAAATATGTATGTATGAGTTTGTATTTTGAAAAACTTGATCGATGCATTCTCTAGCATTTTCTTAAAGGATTCAAGTTTTGTCTTAGGGGTGGCGAAGCGTGGTGGCGTCCCTTCTCTCCCCCGGCAAGATGACGGTCATGCTCAATGGCTTGCCCGGCTCATGGATCCAGTGCCGGCGAGGGTTGCACCAAGGGGACCCCCTCAACTCATACCCGTTCCTCATCGTCGCGGACCTCCTCCACGGCACCACCGGATGATCGCGAATGAGGATAGCGGGCTGGGCCACCCCTTGTTACCTGCTTGCCCACACTAGTGATTCAGTACGCGGACAACACACTCGTCGTGCTGCTCGCATGTCCTCGATGCGTTCGCCGCTACCACAGGCCTCCACATCAACTTCCAACCCATGGGCAGACTGGATCCAACTCTGGTACGACGGACGGCGAGAACGCCGACGAAGATACCCCCAACTGGAGCTTCTTCTAGAGCCTCATCCCACAATATAGAGCTCTGACGGCGGTGAGCCTGGGCGATGGCACGACCACGTCCTTACTGATTCGTCGGGCTTCTCGAAGCCTGATGCTGCTACTTCTCTCTTGGAGTTTCCCGTTTGATGTTTGTTGAATGCAATTTGAGTTCAGGTAGGCCGCTAACCCCGTTGTTTTCTAAAAAAAATGGCAAAAGCTATATTTCACCCAAGTGAAAATTGACATATGCTCACTCAATGTTTTAGCCATCCCATCTGCTTTTGTGCGGCCAGATAAAATATGCAATGTTTTGTATCTGCTCTCTCTGTCTGAATTCTGATCCTTTTCTTCTTCTACTAGGAAAGTGCATGTGCTCTCCGTCTGATCCTTTTCTTCTTCTACTAGGAAAGTGCCTGCGTTGCCACGGGCATCAAATAAATTAACCGATCATCAATATCGTTAAAAATAATAAATTTAACAAACAATGCACAAATGTGTTGTAACCAAAATAGATATTGAGAGAATTACTTGTGAAACTAAACTCTTTGCCATTTTTAATGACATTGGGTATCTCATTGTATGATTTACTACATTTTTATTAGAGTCTTATAAAAAGTGTTTCCCCTTAGTTTAGCTTTTGTTAAGCCATGCATGGTACATCTATAAAAGGCACCTTCCAAGAAACATTTACCTTCAAGTGACACTAACACAAAGATAGAAAACACTCGGCTCACTATCCAATAAACAAGTGCATAGAGTATAACTCTTCTTCCTTGTCCTTCCTTTTCCTTAGAGTAGAAAACCTAATCTTCGCTGCATTGTCACTTCTGTTGCAAGGAAACCAAAAAACATACAAAAAAAGACATTAATCTTAGCTTATAATTTTCGTTTTTTTACTATTTATTTTACCTTGCAGAAAATAGTAATCCAGTAAGAAGAACCACCTCCACTTGTTTAAAAGACACCACAAAGCACTAAATGAACTGAAACAAATATGACAAGGTTTCCTATCATCTATCACAATATAGATCTTATCAGCTGGACCTGCAAATTCAGTAAACAAAAATATAGCATGGATCAGACCAAGGTAAATTAATTCGGGAACTTTGAAAAAAAAAGGAGCAGAAGCAATAGAGGCCAAGGATGGACGAATGCATGCCATTCCAAATCGGATGTTCTGATATGAACATTATAAACTCCAATGTGACACCCTGCTCCGGTGATATACTAATCAAGAAATGCTATCATCAAGTAAAAGAATTACTGGAGGGAAAGCGTAGCTTAATCCTTATCAGAAAAATTGCAAGTAATTATCTAATACAATGAGAGATCTTTGGAGAGCTTCTCTGAATTTTGTGCAGAACTGCTGAATCAGTGATCTTTGTGTAGAACTGCTGAATCGGTCAAAAGTTTTTCAAAAATCTTTTGTTGAGAAACTTTTACAAAAAGTTTTGCCCGGTTTTTGTTCCGAAATGTTTCTTTGATAAACATTTTGAAAAAAAATTGTGTCTGAGTTTTTTCTCCAGATTTTTCTTTGATAAAATTTTCGTTCTAAACATTTTCAAAAAATCTTTGTGTCTACAATTTTAATAACTTTTTCAAAAACATCTTTGTGACCATAATTTTAAAAACTTTTCCCATAAAATCTCTCTTGAAACTTTATCTGATTTTTTATATATTTTTAAAAAATTTCTTCGGATTTTTTTTGCTTGACTCACGTAGCACCTGTGTATGTGCACATGCGGGAGTAGGAGTGGGAGTGGGCGTCGGGACCGCACGTGGCAGTGGGTGCTGCGATCGGAAATGGACCAGTGGCTGACACCGTGCGGGCGCCCGCAACTTGTGAATTTTTAAGGATATGTCGGCCAAACTCTCGGAAATGTTAATACGTGTAAGATTACGTGTGTATATTCATAAGAGTGATCATTGTGTACGTATGAGTTTGTATTTTTAAATATTTTTATACGTATTTCTTTGACACTTTGGACTCAAGCTTACATAAAAGAGATTACAGGCGCGTTTTGTATGCTTGCTGACTTTTCTAGCCTCGCCTGGCCAGATTACAGCGTCGGCGAGCTAAATTAGCTCGTTTGAGGTGGGAAGAAAAAATTGGAAAACACACTAGTACAGATTCGACCTTTCATCCAATATATTAGTACCGATCGCAATTGAGATTGACACTAATAACGGTGCACATTAGTACCGGTCATGAGCTACAGTGTCACCGAAGCTCATTTCGTACTGGCTCATAACCTCAGAAGTCAGAAGCAACATCTGAATGGCATTTAATACCGGATAGCACCTTTCACCGATACTAAATATCTTCGTCACCACTTTGTACCGATTTCTGGCACTAGCCGGTATTAAATGTGTAAATGTAGTACCAGACTGTTACACCATCCGGTACAAACGCTCCCACCCCATCCTGCCACTTTTTCTATATCCTTATCTCCTCGTCATCACCACAACCACAATCTCCTCTCATCTCCTTCATCAGTTCATCTCCCCTCTCATATCTCCTCCCTCTCCTCTCCTGCGTCTGACGGCTGCTCTGTGCGCGGCGGCATGGCCTCAGCCGGCCTTAGTGTGGTCACCGCTGACGCACGGGGCCCGAGTTTCCCCGGCAGCGTGCGGCGCGAGCGTGGTCACCCGACGGCGGGCATGCGGGCACGGGTGCAACACTCCTCATCTTCGGTGTCGTACATTAGACTGCCCTGTACGAGAAGAACAGAGAGTTCTTAGAGTTGTGCAAGAAGGATCAACATGGAAATTTGAGATGTATTCTTGTGATGAATTGATTAGATGATTTTTTTTATTGTGATTTGTAATCCTGTGAAACTTGTAATTGTTATTCTTACTATATGATTTTGTGGATGATTGTGTGATGAACAGTGTGGGAAAAGAAAACAAAAAAGAAAGAAAACGAGAAGAAAAAGGAAAAGGATCGGTAACTACTATGACTTGTAATTTAGTAACGGTTGGTACTACAAACGTTTAGTACTGAGCAAGGCAACCGGTAGTAAATGACATGGCACTTAGTACCGCCCAATCGGTACCGGTTATTTGCCTGTACTAAAGTGAAGTTTATGACCGATACAAAAGGTTCATTTTTGTACTAGTGACAAGCCCCGAGGTAAGCACACCACCGGTAACCAAACGAACGGGCGAACAACAATTTCTTGCTTTGCTAGGTAACACAAAAGAGTATCACCTAGCAGATCCACGTTCAAACTCCTCATGATAGCAAATTAAACGAAACTGAATAAAAATAAAAAAATAAGTAGAGATTTCCTCTGCTAACTTCGGAAAAAAACATAAGAGGTACCAAAGATTCCAAACGTGCCCTACATAACTCATACACTTAAACATAAAAAGACTCTTAACATGATTTCTTTAGAACAAGACTTAACATAATTAAGATGAAATATCCAACTGAGGGAGTCCCACGAGACCCGCGTTAAAATTTTTAAGAAATAATGAGGCCCGTATTTTTTTTTTGAGATGTCTATTTAGGCCCACTAGTAGAACTCGACACTGAAGCGAATCGGCCCAAGCTACATTCCACGGAAACTGGTGCGTTCATCCCGAGTCAGAAACTGATCGGGCCCGGGACGGAGCCACCGGCCACTGGCGTCTTCAACGCGGCAGCAAATGTGTCCCTGCCTGCGTCCCCGCCGCCGTGCACAGCTCCCCGACGGCGCAAACATGGAAGGAAGCTGCCGTGTTATCCCGTCGCCGGAAGGGAAGACCCTGTTTTGTTTCCGTTCGTCTTCTTTCTTCCGGAAGTCTCCAGACTCTTTTCATGCCCAGTCACGGTCGTGGCAGCCTACTAATCTCGAAGCACGCAGCGCGCACTGCTGCCCTTGCTAATCTCGAAGTGAAAGCGCGCAATAGCTGTTCCACTGGCAGTAGTTTGCCGGTGTCACGTCGGCCAAGAGGAACAACGGCACGCTGAGCTTCGGCAATCGGCATCAGCTGCTAGCCTGCTACTGGTCAGGGGACATTTTGACCGCGACTGCATCGTCAAGTGGCTCGGTCAGTGCGTCACCAGGCCTCAAGTGGGCTTCGATAGCAACATTAGTCTCGGTAACTGGGGGCACTACTGAACCAATAATGATCCGGATTCTTTTTTAAGGAGAATGACGATGCGGATTCGGAGACCCAACACCAACAAGATAAGAAACTCGACATGTGAAGAGTTTTTTTTTTGAAAGACATGTGAAGAGTAAGATCACTTTCATGACAATATATTAAGAAAAAGGTCATCTCACACACGTCGGAAAATTTTTTGAACTTTCATCTCATTCATACATAACAACATCGTAGTACACGTGAGATGAGTCTAACCTTAAACTTGAATTTTTTTTAATATATATTTTTTAATCATTTTGCAAATTTATACGACCGTTTGAAAATTTACCAGATTTGGCAACCAACCGCCGTGGCGCACGGCGGTTGGTGTCACACCTGATTTTCCGAAGAAAACCAAATGCATCTCATATGTGCGTCAGGATCAAGTTTACACACATATGATAGACGTCATGAGTGAAATATCATTAAACAACAATAAAAACGTATAAGAGTTAAACCATTACATTATCTCTTTATTACACTCAGACGTTAGACTCGAATGTCTTTTAAACGAACAAACGATAACTAGACGAAGCAACTCCGTCTTCAGCTTCCACAGGCACATGACTGGGGGCACGCAAGCCTTAGAACTCATCGTAGTCGCTGAAGTACTCTTCTCCAGTGTTCTCCTCTGAACAGCGGGTAAGCAAGGGTGAGCACACTTATAGTTGGAGCTCAGCAAGTGGGGGAAGATGCAAGGCTATCAAGGATAGGCTGAGGTTTTGCAGCGGTTAGCATTTTAAGTTGGTCAAATTTTATTAGCAAACACCTATTTACTAGGTGTAAGTTCATACCAACCCACTTAAGCATTTAGGAAAGCATCTCATCTCAAAACCATAAGAAAACCACGATTTAATTCCATCTTCAAGTTCATTAATTATGTGAGGGTCCAGGCCGCTCTTGACCGTGAGCACGGCTGATCGATCAGTTTTAACTCTGCAGAGGTTGTACACTTTCACCACAGCTCGCGTAAAAGTTCCGAAGAACTTCGAACCCAACCATGCGATGCTGGCCAAGCATCATACCACACTTCCGAGGTGTGATTGCATAGGGACGCTACGAAGCCTTTACAAAGACATGCAAAAGCACCAACAACCCACGACAGTTACAGCTCAGGGCGGACCATAACCCTCCCTAGTGGACAGCACCTTAGCAAAGGCTGCGACCAAGAGGACCGGGCTATACCCCTGCAACCCCGAGCCCCCTGTGTTCCTTTCGGATAAGGTCACCAGTACAATCGTACACCTAATTAATTGGCTAAGCCAGAGCCATATGGACTGTGGTTGCACTATTTTCCTGGGTGGTTCTCCATGTTCCAATTAAATCATATTATCTTGTAATTAAGCACACACACATATATATCACCAAAGTTATCATGATCAACATTCATCATATTGCAAAAGATTCATTTGAACCATCCCAAGGTATAGCAACTAAGCATTTTCTACCCAAAACATTTATTTAAAAGGGTTGTTCAAGGTATGGGGATAAAAATCTAGTCATGTCCTTAAAAAGGTGATTTCCCATCAAGTTTATGCAATACAACATTTAAATGTAAATTTTAGTTAACATGCAATTATTTAGGACAAAGAGGAATATGCAGAGGGAGAAGTCCACTTGCCTTCCTTGCTTAAACACTGGGGTTCTTCTTCAAAAACTTGCTCTTGATCCACTTCAACTGGTTGCTCACTTGAAACTGACACGATGTCTACGAGCACACATAAACATTCAATAAACAAAACAGTACACCAAGCATGAAAAGCTTAAAAAGAGAACAAGGTTTAGCTCTAGTAACACGAACTCAAAAACACTCGGAATTATCGGGAGCTTTGGATGATCACATACAAGAGCTAGCTATGTGCTAGGTATCTTTTAATTAAGTAAAATCATGTGCATAGGTTATTTCAGAGAAATACCCTATTTAATAATTAAGCAAGTTATTTTATATTTAAAAGACGATGTAAACTTAATCCAATTTTATTTGTAAATATTCAAGTATGATTTATGCAAATTAAACATTTAATTTAAAAGAAGCATGTAAAACATCTAAACGTTTATCTTTATATTTCGAGTTGAACTAATCAAATTATAATTCAAGAACACATTTATGTTCATATTAACCAAATTAACATTTAATTAAGAAAACTCAGGATATAGCCTATGTTGCTTTTATTTAGGAAGCAAATTGCATAAACATTAATCAATTTAAGTTTGATTATGAAAACCGAGGTATACATCTAATTAGCTTTTAATTATAAGAAATATTTAACTAGTATTAATCATATTAACTTTCTCATGAAAACACATGTTGAACTCTAATTAGATTTTAATTAGAAAAGCATATGTATATAAGGATTTAATCATATTTAATATTTAAATAAATTATAAAACAAAGAACATTTTCAACATTGGTCCTATCACGTAGTTTGAGTTGATATGAACCTAACGCAACTTAAAACGGTGGAAACGGAGCTAAAACGCAAAAGATACGGCCAAAATAAGGTTCTAAAACTGACGGGCTTGAAGAGACGGTCGCGTGGACACCAAGAACGCTTAAAACGGATAAAATATGCAAAAGATATGGCTAAAACAAGGTTCATGGGCTTTTCTGTAAAGAAACAGGACTTTCAGGGGCTTAACTGCAAGAAACCAGGGGCTAAAACACAATTACATATATAAACCAGAGGTTTATAACGTAAAAAGGCAAGGTTGGACCTCTGGTGGGAAAACTAGAAAGCTCAGGTACTTAAACGAAGAAAACAGGACCTGGTTGAAAAGATCTTATAAGGTGGAAGGGTCTTTCTGTGATTTTAGAAAGCACAGGGTCTTTTTTGTAAAGATGCGACGGCCAGCAGGGTTGACCGGTAAGAGGCCGGGTTGACTCCGGCCGAACAGATCTGGGCCGTTGATCGAAACATGGACGGCGGGGGGAAACTTAAAAGCTCAGGGGTCCAAACGTAAAGAAAAGGACTTGAACGTAAGGGTTTTAACTGGTCGAAGGGCATGGTTGTTATATTTAAAATAGCGGGGGCCTTTTTGCAAAACGACCACGGCCGGCCTAGGGTTGACCGTTACCTTGGTGTTTGACTGGGGCGTTGGGCGGATCTGGGCCACACATCTGATCGTGGACGGCTGAGGTGGCGTGCAGGCGACGAGCGGCGGCGCAGATGCCGGAGACGGGCGGCGCACGGTGGTGCTTCGCCGGAAACTCGCCGGAGGAGCTCGAACTCGAGCGTCCGGCCATGTTTTCGAGCGCGGAAAAGCCCTACACAGAGCTGGGGACACGGGGAACTCAACCACGGGCTCTAGGCGGCGGCTCTGGCTACGGGTGAACGGCGCCACAGCCGACGGTGGACGGCGGCGATGAGCACCTGGCCGGCGAGCTCGTGCGCATAGGGAAAAAGAAAACCAGCGCACGGGAGGGGTCCTCACCTTGCTGCGAAGCCGTGGGAGCCAAAGAGGGTGACGGAGAGGCGGCGTCGAGGGAGATCGAGGCGGCGGCGGCGGGATCCCGACGGAAGAAGAGGGGCGCGGCTCGGTCCGGTGGGGAGGAAGAAGCTCCAGGGCACCGGGTCCTCGTGCGGGCGGCGCACGCGACGAAAGAGGGCGAGGAAGCCCCGAGGAAAAGCTTGCTTGGCGACGAGGAGCGCTGGACGGCCGGCAATGGCGCGGCGGCCGGAAATTTCGTCGGTGACGGCGCGAGCGCTTGGATGAAGAGGTGCGGGGCGTGCACGGTGCGGAAAGGGAGGGAAAGGGAGAAGCAGGGGCTTGGCCTCGGCTCTTATAGGGGAAAGGGAAGGAGAGGGGAGAGGCCGGTGGCCGGGTGGGCAAGGGCCATTGATGGCCATGGCGGCCGGCGGTTTTGATGGAATTCAAGGGGAGAGAGGAGTAACTGAAGGGGGGTTTGAAGGAGGGAGAGACACCGGGGCTTAATTGCTCCCTTGATGGCGCGCTTGATGGTGGGGAGGCGAAGGGCGCGGGGGAAAACGGCCGGCGGCGGGGCTGCTGTGCGGAGCAGGGGAAGAGCTGGAGGTGGAAGGAGGTGGACCTGTCACGCAGGCCCGGCCTGTCAGCGGAAGAAAGGAGAGAGGGGGAAAGTTGGGCCGCCGGGTGGAGCTGGGCCGAAAGGAGAGACGGGCCGGCGGAGGGAAAGTGGGCCGGCGGGGAGAACTGGGCCGCGCAGGCCGAAAGGGGAGGAGGGTTTGGGGTTTGGTTTTTTTTTTCTTTTTTTTAAACCTTTTCAAACTTTTAAACACTTCCTAACCATTTCAAAAAAATTTCAAAGTTTCAAACAAACTTTAAAACTTTTAAAACTTCACACAAGCAAACATAAGCCATGCATTTCAAAATATGATGCACAAGCACTTGTTGCCTCTAAAATTAATCAGATGATATTTAAATATTTTAGAGCCAAATTTATTTGATAATTTATTTATTCCTAGAAAACAAAAACTAAAACACCATGTTGCTACATTATTTAAGTGATGGAATTTTAGGGTGTTACAGTTGGCGGCCGGCCACGGCGGTTGGGCCTAACCGCCGTGGGCCACGGCGGCTAGGTTCAAACGCCGTGGGCCACAGCGGCTAGGCTCAACTGCCGTGGGCCACGGCGGCTGGGGTCATTTTAATTTTTTGATTATTAAATCTAGTAGAAAATTAACAAGGAAAATTCAGTACACGATCTCGAACCTAATGCCTACCGTACCGCCGCGGTTGCTTTTGTTTTTTAACTTTATGACAAAGAAAACTAGGTTGTAATAAAGAAAAGCAAAGTGACATACTAAAAAATAGTCATGATCACATATAACAGTGCTCATGTATAAACAATATGCGACCTAATCTAGCTTCGCCTGGTCTTCTTGAGCAGCCTGTCAGCTCGGGCTGCGGTGTGCGTCTGCTCGCGAGGGTACGTCAACGGGTCACGTGGGTGGATCTGCCGACGCCTAGCATCACCAGTCGGCTGCGGTGTCGCCATCGCCGCCGCCGACCCTGCAACCTCGTGGGACGACCCTGGCAGCCCTCCTGGAGACTGTTGTGCCCCACCGCTCCGTCTGGCAGCTGCGAGCCTCCTGGAGACGACTGCGGCCCACCGCTCACGCCTGGTAGCTGCGAGGCTCCTGGCTGCGCCCCACCGGTCGCTTCTGGCAGCTGCGAGCCTCCTGGCTGCGTCCCTGCTCCCTCCTGAGTCCACGTGGGTGGCGCGCCTCCAAGCTGCGACCCTGCGAGCTCGTCCTGCGACTGCAAACACTGCAAGAAGTCGAAGTCGATGCTCAAGTCGTCCAACCTGGACCCGAACGCTCCGGCCTGGTCCCCTAGGTCTCCGGTAAGAGTGTCGATGCTGCAGTCGTAAACTGGAAGAAATAGTATTATTAAATCACGTATCCTAATTAATACAATCTAGTATTTGTATATGGTTCGACATAGAGTAGTGGTCATTACCTGACGGAAGAGCAGCGCCAAGGGACGAGGAAGGAACCGGTGCTGCTGCTCGTGCTGCTGCTGCTGCTGCTAGTACTGGTGCTGGTCCAGGTGCGGGTCCTCGTGGTGCCGGTCCTGACCCTCTTGGTGCTGGTGCACGTGTAGGTGCAGGACCTCTGAGAGAAGGCCCCCCTAGCGGAGACATCCTCAAGGGAGGATGCGCCGGAGGGCGCGTCGGGTAGAAAGCTGCCTGGTAGGGTGGCCGTGACGAGGACGACGATGCCGTGTGGGAACGACCAGTCGAGGCGGAGCTGGAGGACGACTGGGGGTACCGTGGAAACAGTGGTAGAGCCGGGTTGCCGCGGTAGTTGACCGCGGCAAGGAACCTCGTGGTGATGGCACCCATCCTGTGGAACGTCTCCTCGATCTCCTGGTGTGACATCTGGTTCAGCCTCGCCGTCGAGTCCTCTATAATATGTGAAAGGTCCGCAATCACGTCGAACTGCAAAAGAAATTATTAGTAAATGGTAGAATGTAAAGTACCATAAGGGAAAGGCGGTGAATTTTCAAACTCACCGCCGCGTCGTAGTGCTGATCCCGTCGCACCGGGTACGCGGCACTAGAAACGAGCGCCCTCGCCGCGTCCGGAACCGGCGCTGCTGGCTGTGGTGGGACGTACATCACACGCGACCGAGTCCTCAGGGTGTACCACTGGATGTACGCCTCCCACGCCGTGTCGTCGTGGGGCCGGTCCTCTGTGATGACGTTCTGCGGTGCGGTAGCCCAACCGTCGACGTACGGCTGCACCCTCTGAACCCAAGAAACACGGCCCGCAACTCCCATCCGCGACCACCTACGACGAATTAAACATATTTGTCAACGGATGTAATCTTCGAACGCTGAATTAAATTTACAAATTAACGAGAACTCACCTATGGTGGGCGCTAGGAACAGTGTGGACCACAGGCACAGGCCACTCCTGGCAGCGGCCGAACTGCCTCAGCACCATGTGTACGGCGTACTCCTCCACGTACATGTTGAACAGCAACGGCATCCTCGTCATCCAGTAGTGCTGGTCTCGGAAGCACAAAGACGAGAGCCCCTGCGGTGCGCGGGCCGCGACAGCCTCCTCTGAGTAGGGCGTCCACCTGACGTCCGCGTCCGTGAGAGCGTCGAACTGCCCGACGAAGTCCTTGTACGCCCTCTTCGTCTGGTCGTGGGTGTACGAGGTCTGCATACAAACCAAATGTGAACCCTAAATGTGGATTGAACAAACTAGATAAAATGGAAAGACAAATTGAAAGTGAAAAGTAAAAAATTACCTTCAGAAGGCACCACAATGAGCCCATGGTGAAACGGTCGTGCGGGTCGTGGCCCTCTGGCAGGGGCTCGTACGCGTAGAGGGGAACGACTGGCTGACCAAACGCAAACCGCTCGTGGCACCAGAGCTGAAGAAGAGAGGACAGCCGAGAAGGATCGGCTCCGCCGAACGACCCTTCAACACCCCCGAGCACAGGCCTCTGTACGCGCTCGCAAGAACAGAGTTGCCCCAACTGATCTGGGCCACGGCGTGCAAGGGCGCGTCGGCGATCCTCCGAGCGTGGGGGATCAGGTACCTCACCACCGCGTCACCCTGGGAACTGCAGAACAACACGAACCCAAACAGCCACAACAGGTACGCCTCGAAGAACCTGTCGACTGTCTCCTGCTCGGCGTCATCTGCTAGGTAATTAGCCTGCACAAGCAAAATCAAACTTTAGTTATATTGTCTCCATATCTTCAAAAACGAAGAGAAATATGAGGTAAAGGTACGTATGCTAAACTGCTGCAACCAAGTCAAGGTGGGTCCGTGAGGGTTCGCGAACTTCTGGTACGGGGCGGGAGCGCGATCGTTCCGAGGAACGTTCGCGAACCGAGCGAGGAACTCCGTACGTCACTCAGTGGAGATGTCTGCAGGCCCCAGCGGCTCGCCCTCACAAGGAAGGCCCATCAACAGCGACGTGTCCTGAAGAGTCACCGTCATCTCGCCGACGGTGAAGTGGAACGTGTGGGTCTCCGGCCTCCAGTGGTCCAGAAGCGCGCTGAGGAGGGAGAAGTCGAACGGGAAGCGTGTCATGCGATCCTTCCGAGGAATCGCGTCGCGCTGGCTGTCCCCCTGGACTAACCGCGCTACAGGTAGGAGTCCTGCAGCGCGTAGTCTGAAACAAATAACGTAATTTATTAGTTACAACAAAAGGATAAATGAAGTTACAAATAATAACATAGCATCAGTTCACGTACTTGGGAACCCAAAGGTCGTGGATCGGTAGCAACGTGCGCGTAGTGCGGGAACGTACGTGTCCAACATCCTCTCCGAGGATGGCGGACAGGAACGAGCGGTGCCTGTGGTCGATCTCCCTGTCCAGCAACTGAGGCGTCACGTACGCCTCAACCTCAGCACGAGCAGCCTGAGCCTGAGCCTCAGCCTCAGCCTGGGCCTGAGCCTCGGCCTCAGCCTGAGCCTAAGTCTAAGTCTGGTCCATAGCTGCAGCTGCATACAAAACTTAAATATACAATTAAAAATACCAGATAAGTAATTTTCTACATTTTCTAAACAAGATAAATTAATTTTCTAGATTTTCTAAACAAATTAAAGTATTTTCCACAATTTCTAAAACAGATAAACTAATTTTCTACATTTTGTAAACAAACTAAAATAATTTCGATAATTTCTACAATATCTAGAACAGATAAATTAATTTTCCAGAATTTCTTAACGAATTAAAGTAATTTTCTACAATTTCTAAACGAGATAAATTAATTTTCTAAATTTTCTAAACAAATTAAAGTATTTTCTACAATTTCTAAAATAGATAAACTAATTTTCTACATTTTCTAAACAAACTAAAGTAATTTCGATAATTTCTACAACATCTAGAATAGATAAATTAGTTTCTAGAATTTCTAAACGAATTAAAGTAATTTTCTACATTTTCTAAATGAGATAAATTAATTTTCTAGATTTTCTAAACAAAATAAAGAATTTTCTACAATTTCTAAAACAGATAAACTAATTTTCTACATTTTATAAACAAACTAAAGTAATTTCGATAATTTCTACAACATCTAGAACAGATAAATTAGTTTCTAAAATTTCTAAATGAATTAAAGTAGGTTCTACAATTTCTAAACGAGATAAATTAATTTTCTAGAATTTCTAAACAAATTAAAGTATTTTCTACAATTTCTAAAATAGATAAACTCATTTTCTACATTTTCTAAACAAACTAAAGTAATTACGATAATTTCTACAATAGCTAGAACACATAAATTAGTTTTCTAAAATTTCTAAACGAATTAAAGTATTTTCTACAATTTCTAAACGAGGTAAATTAATTTTCTATATTTTCTAAATGAGATAAATTAATTTTCTATATTTTCTAAACAAATTAAAGTAAATTCAACAATTTCCACGGCTGATAAACTAATTTTCTATATTTTCTACACATGCTAAAGTAATTTCTACAATTTCTAGAACTGATGAACTAATTTTCTATATTTTATAAACTAAAAAACTAATTTTCTAAATCTAAACTAATTGAATTAACTAATTTCTAAATTTTCTAATCTAAAAACTAATTTTCTATATTTTCTAAACTAAAAAACTAATTTTCTAAATCTAAACTAATTGAATTAACTAATTTCTAAATTTTCTAATCTAAAAACTAATTTTCTAAATCTAAACTAATTAAATTAATTAAGAAAATAAAAAAGAAAAGAAAACTCACCGGAGGGAGGAGGGGGCTGCGGCCGAAGGGGGGCGGGAGGCGACAGCAGGGGTGGGGGGGGGGGACGGCGGCCGCCGTCGCCTCTTATATAGGCGCGGCTGACGCCGTCCGCCACGGCGGTATGTTCCTACCGGGGCCACGGCTGTGGGCCACGGCGGTAGGTTGCCGCGGGGCCCACACCCTGCAGCGGACCGTTGGCGGCCACCTTGCCGCCGTGGGTCACGGCGGTTGGAGGTGGTACCGCCGTGGCCCGCGGCGGTTGGTTGCCAAATCTGAAAAATTTTCAAACGGTCGTATAATTTTGCAAAATGATTAATATATATATATATATAATTCCTTAAACTTGTGCTTTGAAGTGAGACATATGAGAGTTGTTTTTACAATACGCACAAAGAGCGCACAATCCGACTACGTATTCGCTCCGAGGGGGTTCGAACGCTGGCCAGCGGAAAGCGAACAGCCGAACAGCCCGACCAACCGGTCCAAGTGCTCGTTCGTAACACCAACAATATGGATGGACAGAGACGGATCTAGCGGTGGGGTGGGTGGGGCTCGAGCCTGCCCACCGCCAAAAATTTCATTGAAAGATGAAGGGAGAAGGAGGAAGAAGAGGGAAGAGGAAGGAGAGGGGGCTGGAAGAAGGAGAAGGGGAACGATCCCCTCCCTACCTCCATTCCTGCCCCCGTCCATGGATGGAGGAGTCGGAAACTTGGAACTCAGAAGGGATCCGATAAGGACCGTTACAAGAAAGGTTCTGAGATGTCCCGATCTTCACGGCAATAGGTTTCGTAACAAGATAAATTACTGCAAGCAGCGGGTAAATCTTTATACCTGACAAAAGGTGGATGCGATCCAACGTCGGGGACAGAGATCGAAACCGTGAAGACTTCGACTCGATCTCCAAATAACCGCAAAACCACAAGTCGGAACTGATCCACACAAAACGGTACAACCATACTGAAAACCGTAGAGCACGAAGTAGCGAAACCCAGAGAGATCTCTTCACAAGTCAAAAAACAACAAGAAAGAACAAGGGTGTGCAAGACACTTAGCAACATCGGCTGCGGCAAACTATATGAGGCTATCAATTAATGATCATCAAAATTAAGTTTTTGTTAGTACATAGGTATTTATACAAGGAATAACCCTCCTAGATAGTTGTGGGATAAGTGTGAACTGAAGGCCAACTGGTAGAAGCATTCACGAAGACTTCTTCAATTCACGCGCATCTTTCAAGCTTTTGTGCAACCTTCACTAAAATAGCCATTACTCCTAGCTCGAAAGTCGAAATGATGCGCTTTTTTGGTTGAAATCTTGATTTGAAGGAGCTTCAAACCATGTATAACTTGTCCCCTGTATCTTCCCGAGATGGTACAGACTTGGACGTGAAGTTGGTGGTTTTGTCACATAACCTGGAGTCGTGTGTGTGTAACCCTTCTCAGCTTAGACACCGGTCTTGTGTCTTCCATGTAACCTTCTGCGTTCTCAATGTAACTCAGCGGAGAAGCCTCTTGTGTAAACCTGCGTAGTAGTAAATTACAAGACTTAGTGACGAGGGCCTGAATTAGGGCCCACCTCGCAACTATCATCGAAAAGGGGAGTGCGGGCGACGTTCCGAGTACTTGGCCATCCGTACGATAAGATGCTCTGTCTCCGAGTACTTGACAGTTCGCACGACTACCCCTCCATCTCCGACCTCCGCTACGACAACCCACTCGCACGACAAGTCTCCGTCTCGGCCATGACTACCCGTTTGCACGAGTAGTCCCCGCCTCGTCCACGACTACCTGTTCGCACGAGTAGTCTCCGCCCCCGACAAGGCCGAGCCTTCGTGCAGAAGCCAGCCTTGGCGCGAGGCCCACCGCTGGCGTGTCAGACCCTCTGCGCACGCCTGCTCCCGCGACGCCACGTAACGCGTCTTTTCCCCATGCCGGGTCGTACTAGCAGGGCACGCCCGGTGTCAGAAGGCATGGGCGGCTCTCGCTGACTGACGCCACGAACGGCACAATGCATACCCCGAACGCTACAGTGCACGCCGTCCACTCCAGCACAGCGCACGCCATCCAATCAGAACAGG
Organism: Cenchrus fungigraminus; assembly: GCA_036936925.1. Taxonomy (NCBI): domain Eukaryota; kingdom Viridiplantae; phylum Streptophyta; class Magnoliopsida; order Poales; family Poaceae; genus Cenchrus; species Cenchrus fungigraminus. Next base: position 57,443,832 of record CM072776.1, on the reverse strand, counting down.
AGCTCAACAACTCCTCGAAAGACGCATACCAACTACGCTGTCGGGAACAGGGGCACGAAGTTAATGCCACACGGTACTGAACTACTCGGAGAAGAATCCGGGAAGCCGACCGCGGCAACTACTCGGAGCCAACTGCTTCGGCACGCCCATACGGTCAACAACCACTCTGCAACAGTCCACAGCTGTTCACCAGGTCTGGACGGCCGCCCGACGTGGGGAAGGACGCCCGATACTGTAGCACTATAGCATAACTTTGTATATCTCTTTTACCCCTCCTCTTCCTTGCCCTTGTGATTATGAAAGGGGGAGGAGGGGGTCAGCAGAACACATCGATCACACGCTCACACGAACAACACTCAACCCACGTACGCCTCCAGGCTACGAGAATCACTCACACCAGGGACTTGGGCTTCGAATCTCTCTCCCAACTAGTTTCTATCCCCTACTACAAACATCTGGCATAAAAACACTACCCCTTAGACTGGACGTAGAGTGTTACTCTCCGGAGGCCCGAACCAGTATAAATCTTCGTATCTCTAGTGCCAACCATCCAGATCTGACACGCGATCGTATAAATTTACTTGCTGGCGGTAGAGAACCCCGGCACTTAGGTAGTATATAGAACTCTCATTAATGTTGCAATGTAACTCAAAGAGGAAAACATGCACCTCTTATTGGAGTTTCTTTGCATGACTGCGTGCAACCGGTCCTTCATTCACTTGTGCTCGCGTATCTGATGCTTATTCTTGCGTAACAGGTTCTTCACTTGATGCTTGAGGTGTAACCGGAGGTGGATTTGGTGTAACCGATGAAACATCCAGTATAACCAAGGCATGTGGATTACGTATGCCTGAGATGTCCTCATCACTCTCTCCCTCCTGAAAAGGAGTCGTCCTCGACTCTATTGTGCACTGAAACTTGACACGTGCACATCAGAATATATGGTAGTTGTCACATACTCTCTTACATAGTTCTTAAATATATGATGTTGAGGACAAACAACTTAGTTATTTTTTTATTTAACTAACTAGTTTGTGCTAAGCGACATATTTTAGGACGGAGGTAGTGCACCGTATGCACGCACGCAGGCTGCAGGCAGTTGAAACTAGCTTGAACAGGCCTGTGACTGAGATGCTCGCGATCCAGTACAGCACAGGCCACGCGATTAAACAACGGCAGCAATGCCACAACACCAGCACACATGGCGACGCACGGGCACGTTGAGGAGGAGGAAGAAGAAGAATCCGAGAAGCCGGCGCGAGTCCAGAATAATTGCCACCCGCACGGTGGGTGCGGAGGCGGACAGCTCAGCTCATCGCGATCTGCAACTGTCGCAGTCATGCCACCGGCTCCCGATTATCTGACTCTCGCTGCCAATGCAATTTGCAGCGGAGAACTGTTAAATTTCGCAGGGATCATGCTCAAGCACAGCCGAGCCACCGAGCCTTCACGTGTGGTCGTGTGGGTCGCGTGGATAGACAGAGCTCGAGATCGGCAGGGCGGCGACCGGCGATCGAGCAAGACCGGCGCGCGATCGGATTGACCGCCGCGCGTGTGACAGACTGACACCCCTCGTCTTCAACGCACAGGGAGGGGAGGGAATCATCCGGTTGGCGTGAGACTGGTAGCACTCGTCATACTCCATTTGCATACCTAAAAAAAAATATTCCGCCTGGTTATCGAGATTTTGCAGTACAGTGTCAGTTTTTCCGCACCCGTCGTCTCCTAAATCTCCTACTCCAAATAAACTACCCGCAGTATGACCCACATGTCATACATTTATCCCCCGCCCTCTCCCCCATCCCTCTCACCCCGACAAGCGGCGGTGGCGGCCGGATCCGGACCACCGCGCTGCCGCCCTTCCCCTGCTTCCTCGCCGGACGCCCTTCTCCCGCAACAGCAGCACGGCAGGCAGGCGCGGCGGAGACCGGATCCTCCCTCCCTTGCACTCGATTCGGCGCGAGGGGAGGCGGCCGCAGCCACAGCGGGAGGAGCACCGGCGGCCACGGTGGTCGGATCTCGGCGCAAGGGCGGTGGCGCCTGGCGCACGTGCAGGGCAGGGCGCGCGGCCTCCCCTCCCCCAACGGCGAAACCTCGGCGGCGGCGACCTCGTGCCTTCCGGTCGCCCCCTCCATCTCCGTGCCCGCCGACTCTGTGCTCCGGCGGATCCGCGGGCTGGAGCATGGCGGTCGCCTCGGCTCCTCCACCTCGGCCGGCAAGGCCTCTTCTTCTTCCCGGCCAGGCCAGGCAAGGCGGAGATGGCCGGCGTCGTGCCTCCCCTGCTCCCCTCCTCTGCGTCGACGCCGGCGTCTTCTCTCTCTGCTGCCCCGGCTTCTTCTCTCTCTTTTCCTCTCTTGGCGCGGAGCAACAACGGCGATGCGAGGTGAGGCCGCCGCGGGGGCGTAGCGCACGCCGGGAACGCGCTGTATTTGGGGTTCGCGGAGAGGGAACGGGATGTGCAGTAGCCTTTGGCGTCTCCCGGTGCGGGAGAAAAAACGCCAAAAGACATACTCCATGCTCCACCGTGGCGCGTGGCGTGCCCTTTACCGCACCCAGTGCTACCAGTCTGAGCAAGAGATGCCTCTGGATGCCCCCTGCGCCCCGCGGCGGGGGCCTCCGCCGAAGCCGGCGGGATGCCGCTGGCGCAGCCTGCCGGCAGGGGAACAGCGTGTCGAGGATCCCCGGCGCAGCACGCGACCACCGCGCGCGGTATTGTTTTTGCTGGCTGCGCTGCGCTGTGCGGCCTGCGGGTGGTGTGGTTGCCGCTGCCGATCAGAGAAGGTTGTTGTTAGGCGCGCGGCGGCGAGACTTCTTGCGTGTGTGTTTTGGGTGTACAGCTTGCATTGGTGGCAATCTAGCACAACCATCTCGATTTGTTAATGCGTGTCCATCCATCGTCTGGTGACGTGGCCAGATCATCGTGTTGCAAATGGCAGTGTAAAAGAAGCTACGAGGAGTGCAAGCAGGGAAGGTTTACAGGCTTACAGGTCGGGCCGTGGTGACCTGGCTACAGTTCACGCACGACACATCGGTTAGCATAGCAGAAGCATCTACCCCAAGAATCTTTTTCTCCCGGAACGGCACCAGCACCAAGAATCTCACGCTCTTACGTGCGTGCGTGCATCGGACCAGTTCGATGCGATGCACCTGCAATTGGGAGCGAGATATCACTCCCTGCCCTACAGATCAATCTCAATTAATCATGCGTTCGAGTTGACAGATCCGAGGAGGAAGGACCCAAAAAAAAATCCCCCAATGATTTGTTGTATGGGGGCCAAGCAACCAACCCATCGCGCGTGCATTGAACACGGAGCAGGAATGGCAAGACCTCAATACAAATTGTTGTTGATTCACGCATGCATCCGTCTCCGTCATGGCGTCAGGCGGGACAGAGAACCCGTACGCGCGAGGAGGAAGCAGAGCAGGAGGAGGCGGTGGGAGTCAACCGGGAAATTGGGCGCGAAGCTCACGGAGTCAGGAGCAGCCAAGTTGGATATGGTAAAGCAATCGGTCACGGCACTGGACCAGCGCTCGCGCCGACGCGGACGCGGACGCCGACGCCGGCGGCGTGCGTGTGGATCGGGGTGTGATGTGAAGGGTTTCGTCGTTCAGAGCCCGACGCCGACCTGCGCGCGTTCTGGAATCGGAGAGGCGAGTGGAGCCATCACCAGTTGTCCAGTTGAGCAGCAGCAGCCTGGAGCTGAAAGGAAACAAACGCCTCGAGATGGCGCCGCTTTCGGGCGGCTGGCTGCGGCTTTTTCCCGTGCGACCCCCCTCCTCTCGCCGCTTTTGAAGCTTCCGGCCACCTTTCCGGAAGCTCCCGCTCCAGCTTACCACACGCACGACTCGCCCTCGTCAGCCCGACAAAAACACATAAAAAAAATGAACAGAAAACACAAAAAAAGGCTGACGGCCTCCGACACGGCGGGGGAGTTTCTGTCAAACGAAAGGGGGTGAGTGAGTGATCCAGGCCGGCTTTTCAATTCGTCTCCGTGGCGAGGACGTTGAGACCGGGTAAACTCTCTACTCCATCGAGGAGTGTGGTATTTTCGCGCGCCGTCCCCTGCTTTTTCGCCGTGTTGAATTGAATCGGGTTGGGGCTTCAGCGTAGTCGCCATGGCTGCTGACCTGCGCACTTGGCTGACTAACCTCCGGCGGCACAGGCTGCTAACGCTTGACTAATGCACCTTCCTCCACTCTCTCGTCTCGTCTCAAATTTCTTTCTTACGATCCTCTGCACCAGGACATCGTCATCAGGTCAACCGAAAACTGCTGCTGATGCTGCTGTTCAAGAAGACGATCTCGGGGTCGCATCCACCAAAACGCCCCAAGTCACACTGATGATCCAGGTCCAATCCAATCACACTGATGAAACCCAGGAGTATTTCGTAAAGGAAAACTGCATTTTCTTTTCTTTTCTTTGAATCGAGGTGACCCCATTTTCATTACCAAGATAACGGAAATTCCAGAATTCTTACGGACGAAACCTTATTTTCCTTGTTTTCGCACAGTGGCATTGCCCAAAAGGTCGATCGGAAGGATTTCCTCTTTCGCGAGTAGCAGAGCTCCAGGAGAAGCAGAGGAGGCAATGTATCATGTATGTGTGTGGTCAAAAGATGGAAGAAGCATGTTGATTAACTTATCAGACTCCACTGATCGGAAAGGAACAGGAGAGCGAGTACACCATCGACAACTTCCTGATTGGCATTCAGCTATGAACAACAACACCGAAAAAGAAGAAGAAGAAAAAGCTCAACAGATTCCTATGCATCTCGAACGAATCTTGTCCGTGCCTGTGCCTCTATCTCTAGCTGGTGAAGAGGAACTGGGAGGCCTGGGCGACGGCGTCGTCGAGCCAGCGGCGCGGCTCGTCCATGAGGTCCGGGCTGAGGCGGACCATGAGGACGCAGAACTCCATCTCGCTGAGCGCGCCGTCGCCGTCGAAGTCGCCCTCGGCGAGCATCCCGCGGACGTCGTCGTCGGACATGGGTCCCAGGCCCAGCAGCGGCGCGTTGCGGCGGAGGCTGTCGAAGGTGATGAGGCCCCGGGACGGGTCCATGAGCAGGCGGAACCCGCTCGCCAGCTCCCGCATCAGGCCGTCCTCGCCCAGGCGCTCCGCCATCACCGGCAGGTAGTCCTCGAACCCCACCGCTGCTGACGAGGCCGCCGTCGACGCCTGCTGCTGCGACGACGCCATGTGTGGAGGTGGTCTCTGTGCTTGTGTTGGTGCTGATTGGGAGCTCCGCTCCGATCCGGTGGATGATGGTTGGAGATGAAAGAAGATGGCGAGGGGAAGCGATGGATGATGGGAGTGGGATGGGGAGGAATAAATAGGCGGGGGCGGAGGGAAGGGGACGGCCGGAAGGGGAGTGGGGTTTCAGGGAAGGTGCGGATGGCCGGCCACGCGGGAAGGCAGCTGGATGGGGGCTCACGTGTGCGCTGCGGATCCGAGCGATTGCTTCCTTCCTTTCCTTGGCGCGGGTTGGGTTGGGGCTTGGCTTGGCTGACGAGAGGGGGAGAGGGGCAGGGTGGACACCGACCGACCGGGACAGGTTGGCGCGGGGCTGGACGTGGGCTGGATGGGGGCGCCTTCCTGTGCGCTTCGGCTCCGGCGGGGGTCTGCGCTGCGTGTGTGGCCAGCGCTGGTCGCTTCGCCTCGCCGTCGCCGTGTGAGGATGGAATGCACGGTGCGTGTGCGTGTGCGTGGCCGGGGACGGTGACCTGCCGGAGGACGGGTTCTTCTTCCTGCCGTACCGCATCTGGGCCGTCGGTTGCAAGGTGCAAGAAGGCAGTTGATCGCTACCTTTTCGGTAGTGACCGAAATTACTTGTTCGAATTTTTTCTCTTTTACTCGCAAGATACACTTTCTAATTGATCCTAAAAAAATATACACTTTTCTAATTTAAATTTCTGAAATTTTTTTGCAATATTTTGATTGGGGCTAACAAATTTCAGAAAAAAAAAGGAATTCCCAATGCCTGGCCAAAGGGTTCAGATGTAGAGCACATGCTATTGCTGAAGGTGATTTTTTTTCACCAGCAAAATGCCAACGGCCTTTCACCAACAACAAGCTTCACTTCTTTTTTCGATCACTTAATCGACTCAAAACCAATTTCCAGCGTTTGATCGATCTGTCTGATGGAATCTGGCAGCCAGTCGCAGATTGAATATACCAAGTGCATTGGATTCGCGTTTTCTTTTTAATTACCGGGTTGAAGCTCCGTGCGTTAAGCGTGATATATCGATAGAGGAACCAAATTTCATTTTCTTTAATATATCACGAAAATATTCGATTTGTTGCGCTGGATCAGATCAAGTAGTAAACAGGAAGCTCGCGGATTATCCTAACATCTCGTGAACCGTACCCACCCTGCTTATACTATCCATAAGAAGTTTCCTGCCCGACTTTTGCTGGCACGCGCGCGTGGCAGTCCGTGTGTCGACTGTCGAGGAGCAAGCAAGGCAAGCAGCAGCATCCGATCCAGTACAACTCGACCGCCGACTTTCAGGCGCAGAATTTCCGTCGAAGCTTCAGTCAGAACTCCGAACCTGCACCAAGAACTTCTTCACGTCTGAAAACTGTGTGAGCCGCTTTGTTCCAGTCAGCCCAGGGTCCTGCTCGCTCGCTCCCCCTTTGGAATTGGCCCTTTCGGCCTTGTTCCCGCACGAGGATCTCGTACGTAGGGCTCCGACCCCAGAATAGCTTTGGAGCTTCGAAGCTTGGGCAGTTGGGCGCCCTTTTTTTGGGTGTTTCCACCTGTTTCTGCTCACACACAGCACGGTGGTCCATGGGGACGGGAGGAGTCAGCTTCCATCGTCCGCGGCTGCCTTTTACCCCGTCTGCACTCTGCTCTGCACTCCTCGGTTTCCACATTTTCCATGCCGTTCTTTCCTGTGCGGTTGCCTCTTTGTGCCGGGTGATTTGGCCGTCCGCCGCCGCGTCCCTTTCACTTTCAGACCGGAGATCAGCGCGGGGCCGGGGCATGGCGACGCGCACCCACGTCCGCCACCCCGTTCGGCAGATGTGGAGTGTGAGCAAGCAGACTGGCACCTGGGCAAAAAAAGCAGAGGAGATGTAAGTGCCATACCCATACTGGGGGAAAAAAAAAGTGCTCGGCAACGGCAAGTCATCATACCCTGCAGTTGCAGAGTTCTTGGGGTGAAATTGCAGCGGACCTTACGTCGCGCCTCGAGCCGCCGCAACGGCATTTTACTTGCGAGCACAAAGAAGGATGTTTTTACATGTTGGTTGGTGCAGGGAATTTCGGGGGAGGGGGACCATTTATGTCCTTGGAGGTTGCAAGACCAACCCCGCGCTCAGTCAGTGCCCTGGAAACGAAGCTGGGGGGCTTATCTTCAACTGAAAGGGTCTCCAGAGAATTTCTCTGTAGTTTCAGCATTTGCATGGAGAGAATGGAGAAATGGTAGCACCAGCAGTCTGCATGAACATAGAGGATGCAAATGTTTGGGCAACTGCAATTCACATTCTAGTTGATTTGTTTGAACAAAGCACAGCGACACATTCAACAGCGTTGTCGAAGGTCGCACAAATTGGTAGTTACATACATCGAGAATAATCACAATCTACACAATCGACTCCTACGGTATGTATGCATGTACAAATGGTAGCTTTTTTGTTTTAAAAAAAGTGAAACAAACGGTGGTTGTGCTATGTACAACCTAACTAAGTAAAACAAATGGGCATCATGGAATCTCACTGTTAGGCAGGCTTCAGCTCACTCCAGATTATCTACATTATAGCCGTCTCCCGGGCTAAGAACCGGCTGAACCACTTGACTGAGGCCTTGGGAATCCTCGTCAGGTTGTTGTTGTAGTCGATGTAGTAGAGGCCAAACCGCACCGTGTACCCAGAGTTCCACTCCCAGTTATCCAGCAGCGACCATACGAAGTAGCCATGGACGTTGCTGCCTTCCTTCCTGCAGCGATTCAGATCCAGCAGTTGCTGAGTGCCGGTGGTCGTATAGACAGGGCTGTTACAGCCAGATGTAAGCGCATGGGAGTGAAACTTCACCTTATAGCATCTAGGAGGTTAGACATGTAGTCGTTGTGGTACTGTATCCGTTTATCATCCTGCAGAACATCCTCTAATCTCGAAAATGGGAGGTTTGCGTCATCCATGCCTGCCATATAAACAAGTGTTATGTTGGGAATTTTCCCGAGGCAGAAACTCTTCTCAGCTGTTTAGTAGAATCACTTACCGTTTTCAGTAACGATCACAGGTGGATTTCCATACTTTTCTTTGATGTACTTCATCAGCTTGAACATACCCCAGGGGACTATGTGCAGCCATCTTGATGCTGCCTGGAAGTTGATAAACACAGTTGTCAACCAAACAATTGATGATTTGAAGATGAAACCTAGAAGCAGAATGAGTCTAAAGAAATTGTACCGTGTCTCCTATTCTCTTTCCATGCCTGTACGCTGTCATGTGAACACAAAGTTGAATTTAGTAGTACTCAAAATAGGCATAAAAAGGGTCTTGAATCACTTTGTTTAACTAGACTAACCAGTTGCTATGGTTGCAGAGTCGGTTGAAGCATCATTCATTACAAGTTTCCTGATTTTCATTCTGTCGTTCCTAACATACAATGTGGTATAGTGGTTTATGCCCACAAAATCTAGCGAGCCCGGTACTAACTTCGAAGCCTTAGTTGAAAACTGAGGCAGCCTATCGCCAGCAAGTTTCTGCATAGAAGGAGGATAGTGGCCAAACATTAAGGGATCCAGGAACCTGTATTCACACTTGCAAAAACCATGATTAATATTATGAACAACTATGTACTGAAATTACATAGGAATTGAACACATGTAGTTATATAAAGATGGTGGTAGATCAGATGTATCACCATCCAAGCTCAAAGTCCATTGCTCGTGCTGCTGCCTCTGTGTCCTCATCGACATCTGTCCATGGTTCATACCATTTTGAATCAAGCGCAATTCCAATGAGACCTCCTTGTTCATTCTGCAATAAATACAAAGTCATCCATGTTCTTTTACTACTAGATACATCTCTTGGATATGTGTTATACTGTTATAGTAAATTACCTTGAAATGCTGCTTGTAAGTATGAAACGCACCAGCATGTGCTAAGAGTATGTTGTGAGCTACAACATATGGTTCAGTTGATGATTTACCCTCCCTACAGAACATGTGAGACAGAATGGAACATCTCCCAGGCGCTTGGATACCAAGGTCATAGCCTTCAATCGCAAAATTATGAGGCTCGTTAAAAGTGATCCAATGTTTCACTCTATCTCCAAATTCCTTGAAGCAAGTAGAGGTATAGTGAACAAAATCATCCCTGCATAATTTAGCTGCCAAACATCAACGAGGCCACTTTTTCTGAATTTAGTTTGATGCTATATATGTGGTGTAGTAAGCAATGGTTTCCTTAAAAAGAAGACATAATAGTATTGCTTACACGATTTGGGAGTTTAACCATCCACCATATCTGTCTTCTAGTGCTTGTGGAAGGTCCCAGTGAAAGAGTGTTACATATGGTTGCATACCTGATCCACAAATATAGAGAAAACCAAATAAGTACAGTCACGAACTGATGGTTGGCACCAATTCAGATTAGAGGCGCTGGAATTTATAAGAATTACCTTTGTCTAATACAGCATCTACGAGGCTGTTATAGTAATTCAATCCCTCTTCATTAGGTTCGCCAGTCCCATCTAGCGAGAAAAAACTACTTAGTACTTGGTGGAAACAGAAAGGTAACATGTTTTCAAAGAACTTACTTATTACATACTTGGAAAGATACGTGACCATGAGATAGAGAATCGGTATGCATCCATGCCAATGTTCTTCATCAAGTCCACATCTTCCTGCCAGTCAGTGTCAGGTTTGTCATTTCTGGATAGTTTTGCGATGTAACTGATATTCTTGTTCAGTTAACAACCTAGCCATAGAAGTTAACCAAATTTGAGAAAAAATAGTAAAAATCTTGATCTCCGAAAACATTATTGTTGATGCATATAGCACCTCATTCAGGAAAACCTCTTCTTACTATTCTATTTTTCGCAGCAGCATGCCAGAGAAGTGGACTAGCAGTGATTATTTTTTGTGTGTTTGGTAAACTAATGTCAACACACTAGAAAGGGGAGCAGTTACTGGAGGAAGATGAAGCAAGGATAATTTTGTCAAATAATTCTTAAGTAGAATGAATCTTACAGACATGAAAGGCACAAGAAAATGCATACACGATTTCGATTTTCCAAAATTAAAATTGCCAGAAGATGTCCAGATGAAAAGTAGGCAAGTTTTCATAAAAAAAGCCAAGAATTATGTATAAAGAATTTTGTTCATGCTTCGAGAAACAAAAATTTCCAGCTTTCATGGAAAAAAATTGATTGAATTAAACTAAACAGAATCAAATAACAAAGAAATATCCTAATCATTGCCACCTTACCTTGTAACGATGGTAGTGATCAACAGCAACATCTGCATTGCTGAAATCTATCACCCGTCCTGCAAAAAATATGCTCTGGAGTCACAACACTGGACAGAGTTAGCATCTCATTACTGCACTTTTTGCAACAAATCCTCATTATCACACCAGGTCGTCTTGTGAGAGTATCCCATATTGTAGGTCCACGTTGACCCTCATTGACAGCGCCTTCATACTGGTAACATATTGACCAGAATCAGACATCAACCTAAGAGTACGTCAGTTGAAACCAAAGAGATCGCAGCTACGAACCTGGTAAGCTGAAGAAGCAGTGCCAAAGACAAAACCTGGAGGGAAGTCTGCTCTCCGTAGAGCTTCAGCGCAAGTAGTGAAGCTGATAAGGATATAAACCAGTGTCAGAACACCCATGGTGTTTCCCCAGTTTATTGCACTAACTAATAGTGTCCCTATTCTAAGAGAGGCACTAGAGATATATATATATGTAAACCTTGTTCAGTTGGTGAAGTGTGGGAAGCAACTGAAGGCTGAGCTTCACTTGTCTTGGAAGCCCTTTCAAGTTTCAACGTGCGTCTCTACTAAGTAACTCTTGTGGAGGACACAGGGTGCAAAATCTCTATCACAGTGGAAATTTAATCAACAAGTGAAGGGATGACATGTCCAGCTCCAAAAACCAGCAAAAAAGGTCCACATCTGAAGTGTCGCAAGCAAGTAGAGCTTTTGCTTGGATGCAAGTATTTCAGACAGATTGGGCATTGCACAGTACTCCAGCATTCGTGGTCATGGATAATATATGCATCTGTAGTATCTTAAAAAGTTACCGTTAGAGAGGATAGCGAAGCCCTTATCATTTAGTAACATGAATAATGAATTGAAGGCCTTATTATCAGATGGCACATCTTCTTTTCTTACAAAGAAATTATCATAGCACAAAGTATCAATCATAAATCTTATTATGGACACGAGGAACAGATATCTACGACAATGGAACTAGGATAATTATCCTGAAAATATACACCTTTCCTTATCCATTTCGTTTGGTAGTGCCACATAAAAACAAAACCCCGTGTCATGATTTGCATCGTGACCTCAACATGTGTGGTGAATAGAAAAGGAGAAGGCAAAAAGAAATACAAGATTCTTAACCAGGATAAGCAACAACCTGTGCCGAGGGATTTGCATAGTCACACGCTTTATCCCATGGGGAACACTTATGGTTTGCTTGGACGGCAGGACCATTTCTGGACTTGATTTTAATAACTCCCGATGGTAGTTAGATGAAAGGGATAGGACTACAGGAGGGATTTGGCGATAGTGATCCAGAAGGCAGCTTGGGCAGGCCCAACTGCCCAGATACGTATATTGCACGTGTTGTCTATGCGATCTGTCATGAATATACTATGATTCAATCATCATTTAGGACAAGCACATCTCGGAGAAATGAGAAGTCAAAGGAGCAGGTAATTGACTTTGAGTGGTCAAACCTAGGTTAGTTTGGAAAGATATATACCCAATAATGTCTCTGAACATTGGATAAAAGCATCCAACTTGCAACCATGAATAAATCCGATTGACATCATCTCAAAAAGAAGGAATTCGATTGACATCATCTCAAAAGGAAGGAATTCGATTGACATCGTCTCGAAAAGAAAGAATTCGATTGACATTTCACCCTCCCCTCGGTGCCGAATGGGTCCTGGAGCTGCAAAAAGTGAAAACCATTGACGCCACCGCCATCCACCCACCCACACCCACCCTACCCTCCACCGCCCAAAACTATCGCTGTAACTAGAACGCCCTTGCTTTCTTGACACAGCGAAAATGTGAAAAATCATGCGGGGATTGAAACACCCCCATTCCCCCCACCCAGCTCCTCATGCTTAGGCGCAGCAGCGGCATCGGCAGCTCAGCAGTTTCATGAGATTCATTCAAGTGGAGTGGAGTAGGGGGTTCGCTTGCCTCGGCAACCGTCGCGTGGCTTGCGCGCCTCGGCGCTCGCATGGAGGATCCGGAGGCGGACACGCCTCTCCTGCGTAAGCATCTTGCGTGGGCTCTCTCGCGTGGCGTGCGAGGAGAGGAAACCGCCGCCGACCCGTCCCGTGCCGTGATGCTGACGGCTGACGCGGATGCGTCTGCGGCGTGCCGCCGTGCGTAGCTCGCTCGATGGAGAGTTTGGAGACGACGATCTCTCAGTCTCACGGTCCACAGGCCGTCACAGGGGAGATGACGAGAAAGTCCATGGGCCTTACTGGATGGATTAAGAGGCTTCTTTTAGGCCCATTTACGCCCACCTAAGGCCCGGCCTGTTTTGTATCGAGGCCCATGTATAAAGCAACCCACTAGCGTAGGAAGATAGAAGAAGAGCGTGCGTTATCCTGTCCGGAGGAACTCGAAGAAGGCCGTTTCGTTATCCTCTGCGGTTTCGGGGTGAGCGAGTCCAGTGAGAGGAGGGAGAGGACGGCGAGGATGGCTGGGATGGCGGCGCTGCAGGGCGCCATGGCGTCGCTCTCCGTCTCCGCGCCCGGCGCGGCGAGCACCAGCAGCTTCTGGGGAAACCGGCTCGCCACCTACTCCGCGCCGCAGCCTGGGGTTTGTTGCTGCCTCCCAAATCCCAATTCCTTCCCGTTCTTCTTCTCTAGCGTTTTGGTAAATCACTAGCTTCCCAGGTGTATTCCAGTCTGTGGTATCCGAGTAGTAATGCAAATTGGAGAAATTTGTCTTGGGACTTCCGAACCTACAGTGTGATTGGGAGGTTTAGAGCTCGTCCATTGCTTGGAAATGGGAAATTAGCATTATTATTTGCTTTGTTCATTTAGCATTTCAAGGTTGGCAACCGAGCTTACTAGTATGTCTAAATTTAAACCACGGGATGTATTGGATTTTCCTTTTGGTTCCTTTCTAAAATGAATTCTCCTTTAATGCTGGTACTCAGGTACTGTCCTCCTTCCTGCATAAGCAATTGTATGTGCTTTCTCCCTCCGTTAAAAATTGTATGTCATTCCAATTTGCTGGTGAGCCAAACCATTTTAAGTTGGAACGACTTACAATTTGGAATAGAGTAATATAGAGTAGAGTATGCTGTGTAGGATGCGGTAAAGGTTATTTGAACACCCTGGATTTAGTTTGTGGAGTGAGGAAATTATGTTGCTCTCTGATGGTGTTTCAGTTTAATATCTATGCCGTAAATTGATTTGTTGTGCCAAACTATATGAGGGCAGTACTTTTCGTGTATGTGAATACATGATGTGACATAGATTGGTTTCCTTTCTCACATGCTGCCACACATCACATATGAGTATATGACTGACCAGAAACAAATGAGTGATTGTATTGAAACCATGCCTTCTTTTCTAAGTTATATTGAGTATGTATTACCTATTGTAATGTGCTTGCACCCAGAAAATTTCCAATTGATAAGAAATGAAGGAGGATAAATCTTTCTCTTAACCAGCAAAAGCAAACAATTATTAATTAGATAATGAGGTTAAAGTAATCAGCGTTGAAGGAAGTCATGCAACTACTGTGGTTTAAGTTTCAAGCGATAGCTCAATACTAAATTTTGCTGAAAGTAACATACATAAAGTGCAGCCCAGAATCCTGTAGTTAACCACACCACTGTGTTTGATTCATGCCATATCGTATAACCATCTGTACCGCTTTCATTTGAACTAAAATGTTATGTTATTTTAATGTGAAGGTCTGACAAGCTTTTTAATATCTTCAATTCAATATGCAGATAAGGTTTATGGTCAAGATATGCCCAATCAAAATGAGAGTGAGTAAAAAAAAATTAGTCCAGGTATCTGATGCTTTTTTGCCTAATGTTAAAATGTCTGAAATTTCCTTTGCACTGCAGCTTAAGAGATGGGAGCGAAAGAAGTGTAAACCGAACAGCCTTCCTGTGCTGCACAAGATGCATGTTAGGATCGGGGACACGGTACAAGTCATTGCAGGCCGTGAGAAAGGTAAGGTTGGAGAAGTTATACGCCTTTTCAAGCACAACAGCACTGTGTTAGTGAAGGACCTGAACTTGAAGTCAAAGCACAAGAAAGGCACAGAAGATGAGCCGGGTGAAATCGTTATGGTCAGCATATATTTCTATTGAGCTTCTTTTGGCCTCTTGTTATGTCTTGCATAGTTGGATACGAATAGATTTAGGTGCCAGATTACCATCTCCTGATTGGATTTGAATTTCTTTTGACCAGATTGAGGGTCCCATTCATAGCTCAAATGTGATGCTCTACTCGAAGGAGAAGAGTGTGGCAAGTAGGGTTGGCCACAAATTCCTTGAGGATGGGACCAAGGTCCGGTACCTGGTCAAGACGGGGGAAGTAATTGACAGCGTTGAAAAGTGGGTACAAGTGTTCAAGGAAGGAAAATCAGAGTGACCATGTTGGCATGACAAGCCTGCACATGCTCTGAAGTCTGAACCTTGTATGCCGAAACGAGACTGCTTATTCCTGTGTGTTTTTGCCCCCAATCCTTTAGTTCCAGGTTGCTTTCTTTGTAAATTATACAGCTGTGACCAATTTTTGTAACGCAATACATGCTCACCTTGTTTCACCAGCCAGAACTGCTCTCTCATATACCATCATTTTTTTTGTGCGTAAGAAGTTCAGTTTTGTCAGTTGACATCATCAGTAAGCAGTGTTGCAAACACATATCTGATGATGAATATACAATACTCTCTCCTTATAGAAATATTTGTCGCTATTAACTTTTTTCTACAACTTTGACTATTCATCTTATTTAAAAAAATTGTAGAATTACAATTTATTTTGTTTGTTATATGCTTTACTATTGTATATGTATTTTAAGCTTGACTAATCCTTTGACATGCTTGAAATATTTTTTAAATAAGAAGAATGGTTAAAGTTGTAAGAAAAGTAGCGACAAATATTTTGATACGAAAGGAGTATTTTTTTCAGAGAGATCGTCAATGAGATATGAGGAAGAGCCACTACTCTAAACTGGTAGGCGGAGCATTGTAGTTGTAGTTGTAAAAAGATACTCCCTACGTTTTTTTGTTGGTCGCCAAGGAACAGTGATTCCCCTCACATGCACTCTTTCAATAAGGGACGGAGGGAGTATAGTTGAATAAGCAAATAACGATGGTTTGAGAAGTCTTGCTGAAATGTGAGGATTGGAGGGCGACAGAGTACCGTCATTGCTGAAATGAAGCGGGTGAAATCGTCGTGGTCAGGGGAAAGGACCAAACCAGATCCTCTACCGTTCACTCCCTGCCATTGGGTCACTGCCATGTGGGCCCTGTAGACGTGGGACCCACGGGGCAGTGACTCAATGGCAGAGAGGCCAACGTTAGAGGAACCCCCTCCGGAAAGGACCTCCTTGAGTCCTTGGACCCGTACACCCCCGCACGAAGACAAAGCCGAATGCCTCGGCTGGGTGTCGAGCCGTGCCCGACGCCCGGGCGGCAGGCGGCACTAGGACTTAGGCCGGGCCGGGCCGGCACGGTCCGGCCCTCTCATGCCTCATGCCACATCACGATTAGACTTCTAGGCACGCGAGACACATCGTGCCGTGCCGGCAGGGTACATCAAATTTTTTTACTAAGCTCAATCACAGCCCGTAGCACAGTGACACATTTTCGTGTTGTGTCGGCCCAAACATCGCTCTCACAATAGGACTACTTGTTACCATATAAGAACACAATATTATTATATTATGAATGATTGTTATCATATTTTCATACATGTAAGGTAGATTTTGTTATTTGTTTATATGATACTAGTTATATTAGGTTATATAATGCATAAGGAATGATATTAAGATGGTATAACCTACTAATGCTATTTAACCATTTTCGTGTTGTACCGTGCCGTCCCAAGCACGACGCAAAATATGTATCGTGTCGTGCCACCTATCGTGTTGAGATCCTAGGCATGACACGACCCTCACACTCGTGTCGTGCTGGCACGACCCAAATTTACCGTATCGTGTCATGCTTTGAGTCGTGCCAAAATATCGTGCTTTGCGCGTCACGCAAATAGCATGGCCCAATCCTAGCTCTAGGCGGCAGTATGCAGGGACGTGCTAGGCGCTCAACATCTGGTTGCTTGCGTTGTGCGCCCTTCCCCGCCGGCCACTGCCTAGTTTTTTTAGGAAATTGGAAGGGCAAAAGACCCTATTGGCGGACCTACACAGGAAATTGAGTGAGGGCACTCCTTTAGAACAATCCAAATTGAAAGTTTTTTTTGTATGGTGAAAATTTGTTAATTACCATGGTTAAAAAATTGAGTACCGGGAACTGTGGAAGCAGAGGTTGCTCGGTGGTTCAAAGGTTGCTACCCCTTTTCATAGACTTTGTGGTCATTGGCAAAGAAAAAAAATTAATCAAAGCCTAAACATGGTTGCGTGATCATCATATTTCTAGAACTTGGCCTTTTCGGTTTAAACGCATAATTTCAACACAATTGGATCCTTGATTTTAAATCTTTATCATCCAAAATTTGAACTCGTCCCTGTCATCGATAGAAGTAAATTCATGCCATGTATGCCGACTTCTGTGTATAGATTGAGCAACATTTGTATACGGGGATTTTTTTAGAAAGAACTGTCAAGACACTCCGAGCTTGGAACAGGCAAAGGAGCCCCCCACCCCCCGTGTCGCGTCGCTCCCCGCTCAGGAGCAACCAGCCAACCAGGCAACCCCGCCGCCGCCCCCTCGCTCACCTCCCATCCCCCTGCCACCACCGGAGGGGGTAGCTGGCAATACGTGCAACCCCTTATGATGGCTGCGGCGGGGGCCCTTTGTCTGCTCGGGCATTCTCGTGGCGTGCCCTGGCGAAGGTAAAAGGACCTTCATGCCGCCTAGAGGGGGGTGAATGGGCGAGACGACCAAAACAACCCCCCCCCCCCCCGAAACTTGAGCTTCACTGGCACAGGCGGTTAGACCGGGTCTGGTGGAGGTTAGACCGCCTCCACCCAGTGAACATGCAAAAGACAACTCAAAGCTTCTCTTGACTTCTAACAAGAACCTAAGTTCTTGAGTGGCTTCTGTAGTTGATCTTAAGCAGAGTAATGATCCCTGCACTCAAAGACAAGCACACCCAAGTAGATCGAGCGGAAGCAAAGTAAATATGCTAGAAATCAAAACGAGTGAGACAAACCACAAAGGAAAGACGAGGATTTGTTTCCCGAAGTTCACCGCCCACTAAGGAACGGCTAGCAAACCACAAAGGAGAGACGAGGATTTGTTTCCCGAAGTTCACCGCCCACTAAGGAACGGCTACGTCTCCGTTGAGGAGCTTGTAAGGGAATTCTCCCACAACAAGCCGGGTCTCTTTCAACCGCTTTCCTCCTTTCCACTAAGACGATCTTTTCCACGAAGAGGCAAGATCACAGCCCTCACAAACTTGCCGCTGCTCGCCACAACCTTGGGAGCTAGCCGGCAACGCCTAGCCGTCTAGGAGGCAAACCTTCAAGAGTAACAAATGCTTCAAAGGCTTTCCGACGCGAACCACAAGTGCTCAAGCTATGTGATGCTCTTGCTCAGCTCACACAAGCTCACAAAGGCTTAAACTCTCAACCCAACACTAGGATATGCCTTGAATAGCAAAACTCACAAAGAGAGGGTTGGGGAGTGTTTCTATGGCTTTGGCTTATGAAAAACAGCAGGGGAAGCACCTCAGCAACCCTAGAATCAGCAGCCCCAACAAGTGGAGCTCGTGGGGTACTTATACCCCTCACAAGGAAAACTAGCCGTTAGAACTCTGGCCAGGGCGGTTAGACCGCCTGGTCAGGGCGGTTTGAAAAACTAGCCGTTGGCCTGCCAGGGGCGGTTAGACCGCCACCCTGGGGCGGTTAGACCGCCCTGGGCAGAGAGAGCCCAAAAACCCTTCTCTCTTCTCACAAGCACTCCAAGACGGGTTGAAGTGGCTAAGGTTGGGTTAGAGGTTTGTTAGACTGCTCAGGGACTCTCTCAAGGCTAATTCTCACTTAGGTCAACTAATGAGCTCTTTTGATCTTTTGTCTTAGAGCTAATGTTGCATCCCTCTTGATAGTACGGCATTCCTAAACTCAAGAATAAATATAAAACGGAGTTGATCACTTGAGCTTGTAGATCTTCAATCTTGCCATACTTTTGCAATTCCAACTTGAGGGCTTCAACATAGCCGATGTCTTGAGCAAATCCATACTTGAGCTAGTGACTTAGGATTTTCCCTTTTTGCATAAGAGTGCTCACTTTAATGCTTAAGTCACTCCATATTTGCAATCATAACTTATTGATGTGGTGCATTGCTTCCCTTGCTTAAGACTTAGATATGATACTTGGAGACCCCACGGATGCTAGAACTTCACCTTAGCAAAACACTAATGGCAGCCGGGCCAAAACCCTAAAGATTGCTTAGTCCCTCACCCTAGACACCTCGGTTGATCTCTTCATCACTTACCCAATCCACATTGAGTTAGGCTTTGCTTAATCCATAATTTGACCTTCATTTGAAATCCCGCTTCAAATGCTTGTTCTTGATTGACAACGAATATGCAAGCTTCCATTTAAGGACCATTAAGTCTATACTCATCCTTGTGTCCTCTTTCAATTTCCACATGAAGCCTTGCACTTTAACTTGAGAGAATTACCAATTTCTCTTTGTATGATCCCTTTTATTTTTTAGTCAAGCTACCACATTCATTGGAGACATGTAATTCATCTTCGTAAAATATCCCAAAATATAAAACCACTTATTGCTTGACATTAACCAATTTGCACAAGAATCACACACTTGCTTGCCTTTAATCTTTGTGAGCCAAATAGTATCCATTTAAATAAATAACAATTGTAGCTCATTAATAAATAATAAAAACCTACTCACAATCTTTAGACAAAACAAGTTAGACCTTTAATCATTTTGTCATTCAATTCACCAAAATCCACTTAGGGACCTAGATGCACTTTCAGAAGAATGGCCTGCGGCGGCCATGGCGACCCCCGACGCGGCTGCGGCCACCGCCGGTGCCGCCGCCCCTTCCTTGGCCGGATCTAAGCACTATGGGTGGGGGGGATCTGCTGCCCACTACCCCGTGAGGTTCCCTGCTCCACTCCACATCCTCCCCCATTCTCTTCCTCCACCTCCTTCCATGGGTGATGTTGGCGAGACCCTCGGTTCTGGGAGCGCGTGGCTCAGATCCGGCACCACCCGACCCTTTGGGGGCCTCCCCTGATGGCTCCTGGGTCGGGTGCTTCTGGGGTCGACGCTCATTTTGGTCGGTCAAACTCCAGCAAGTTGCTGCTGCTCCTCGTCGGTTCGCCAGGTTGCGCCCCCACCTCACCGGCGAGGCCTTGCTGCTACCCTACGTCTTGTCGTGGCTGCACATGGGGTGAGTAGGCCATTGTCGCTGGGGCATCAGGAGCAAGGGCCCTATGGACTCCGACGCTGTATCAGTTCTTCTCTGTGCGTGTGGCGGCTGCCAATGTGTTCTTCTCGACGGTCGGGACCATGGGCATACAACACAGTGGATTCCTTCTTTGCCAAGGTTGTGCCTTGGTGCAGGGTGCCCTCACTCACCCGGGGGCTCATGTGGTGGCAATGTGAGGTACTCGCGGCGGCGCACTTGCTGTTCGTGTTGGCACTCCAAGACTTTTGTTGTGGCCACCATTGTGGATGACCGCGGTGGCGGCGCGAGCACCCCTTTCCTTGTGGTGCTTCTTCTTCTCGCCTGGTGCCCACTTGCTGAGCTTTGCCATGTAGACCGTTAGAGATGTGCGACGAAAGTACCACACGTCAGTGCATGGGAGGTGCCCTACCTCTGCACAATCCCGCTCTCTTGGTGTTCTTGGGCTCGCTCGCCGCCTGAAAGCTTCTGTGTTGGCGGTGGATTTGCAGCGAAAGCGTCACACTCGGCGCGCGGGGAGGTTCTTGCCTCCACATCAATCCATTGCCGAGCCAACCTATAGCTTTTGTCTTCCACACCTCCATGTGTTCGTGACTACTTTGTGTCTCTCGCTCCCTGTGATTGTCTGATCTTGGACTTGCTGTGCCCTTGGTGCCTGGCCTCTTCCGTGGCGCGAGTGTCCTTCCTTGGCACCTCTACTCCGTCGGCGTGCTCCTTGTTGGTGTTATCATCACATCTTATGTTGGGTGGTGTTTCCACTGATATGCCATTCCCTCTCAAGACTCCCTCCCTTTGGGCGGCGTTAGATGGTAGGAGGCGCTGGAGTCCGGATGTGCACCTCGGTGTCACCGCCAGCTTCAAGGGAGATCATCGTGTCTGGTAAAGCTTTGGCTTACTTTCCTTTCACCACCCTTAATCCCCTTTTCATTGAACGGCCCTGGAGGGTATCATCAGATCGGCGCGGCTATGTGGGGTGGTGCGAGGGTCCAATGGTCATGGTTTTAATCGACGAGCTTGTTGTTCGATGGAGTCACAAATCGGCGCTCGGAAATCGTCTTTCATCTTGAGTCATAGATGTTCCTTGATTTGTGTCCCCTCTTTTCTTGATTGTGTTCAGTTGTACTCTCTGTTCATGTAATCCGTGGTTTGCCACACAATTTAATGGAAAGTTCAGGCGGACTTCTTTAGCCTCTTAAAAAGAGGCAAAGGAGTTAAACTGCAAACAAATAAACATTGCAGTTCCTTGATTTTCTTTGAGCTGTTTCTAGTGCTTGACTGGGTATGACGAGTGCACGTGAACTCCGCATAGACCGTACGTGGAGTTCACCTCGCGTTTAAGCCTCATGTAGCCGTTCTCTCCCCAGTTCGTACCCAAGGAGTTTTTGAGGATCCAATAATCCTCTCCAGACTCGGTGGTGCCGTAGCCCACCGCCGTCATCTGGTGCTCGAGACGGGTCCCGCAGGGTCCACGGAACACGCCGCCATGGTACAACTTGAACTCGTTGCCGCTGGCGTCGACTGACACGACGACGGGCTGGGCCGCCACCGCCTCTCTCAGCTTCATCTCCGAGAACGGAGCCACCTGAACGTGACCGTCGAGGGTGACGAGGGGGCCGGTCGTAGTCTTCTTGCATGGACCCTGCCGTGCATTGTAGGGATAGGCAGCCTCCGTAGCCAGCCCGCCGGTGATGGTGATGTGGTTGAACGCTCGGTTCGCCGAGCCGCCACTGCAGCCCTGGCTCCTCGTGTCGCAGTCCATCAGTTGCTGCGCCGAGAGGGACACCAAGTTCTTGGAGCGGATGGAGTTGATCCCCTCCACGGCTGCAGCAGCCGCGAACGCCCAGCAGCTGGCGCAGTGGCTCCCCTGATCCTTCACGTCGGTCACTGCTGGCGGGCGGAGGTCGTACCCCATCTGGCGCCAGTCGACGAACTTGGGGAGATTGAGCGCGGCATCGGCGCCGGGCGTGACCGTGGTCTCGTTCTTCCCGGCGTCAAGCACGGGAAGCTCGGGGAGCGGGTCGTCCTCCAAGACGCCGCAGCGGTAGGCAAGGCTGACCTCGTCGTCGGTCTGATCCCCGAACATGTTGATGCCCGGTGTGTCGGGAGAGGAGTCGAGGATGCAGCGCGCGTTGTTGGCAAAGACGTGGAAGCGGCGAGCCTTGTCGCCGGCGTCGCGCTTGACGGAGTACCTCGCGCACCAGCGCTCGTAGAGCGCCCAGGTGGAGTTCTTGGACACCAAGTCGGCCGTGCTGAATTCCATGGACATGGCCATCGGCGCCAGATCCAGCGCCACGACCATGGCCATGACCATGAACGCCGCAGCTCTCGCCATGTCCAGCGCTCTCGTCTCTCTGTCTATCTCTTGGGAAGCAGAGGATGGTGTTTTGTGGTTTAAAGGTTGCTACCCCTTGTATAAGCTTTGTGAGCATCAAATTCCCAGCAGCCCCACGCCTGATGCGCGCCGCGTGGACAGTCCAAGGGACGCACCCGAGTACCCGACGAAAGAAGGAAGAGACACGCATGCATGTTGTCATCAGTGCATGCTGTCATCAGTCATCACCGAGTTTTGGCTATGATCCAAACGCCCCATTGTCCATCTGATCCGCCGCATCTTATGGTTACTAGTGGAATGCCGTGCGTGATAAAAAAATACATACAAGATGTTTATGTTTATGTAGTCATAAGATATCATATACAAGATGCTTATATAGCCATAAGATACCACTGATATGTCAACATTCCATCATAACTAATTATGATATCAGTTTACATCATATCACATAAACCATTATCAGACTTATCAATCAAAAGATACTATATGTCCTCAAAAAAAATATCAAAAGATACTATATACTATACCAGTACAAGATTTACGAATCAAAAGATATTATATATTGAGTATTACTATATTATTGTGTTAACAATATCTAGTCAGAGAGCACAGCACGCACGACACATATGTATTTACAAGAAACCAAATATTTTGCAAAAAAATATTTGCACCACCAAATTAATCCAATAACTATATAAAGTTTCATTCAGTGACGAGTAATAATTTAACTTGTGTGTTGACTTTGTCAAAGAAATACAAATGAACTTTGCATTACTACTTATGTTCCTTGTCCTACACCTTTACCAGTACTCAACATTCTCACTTTGGATTCTTCTCGCTCGCATTCCAAGGTGATTATTGATAGTTACAAAATTTTAGCTACATTTAGTTGTTTTAAAAAATCTTTATTTTTCTAGAGTGGATAGTATTGTTTTAACAAAGGCAATCACTTTAAGATTATTAGAAAGCATAATAGAGCGATTACAAAGCATATTAGAAAGTTGTTACCTTCTCCTTATTTGAACTTGATTTATTAGTTCATCCCTCTCACATATATACATGTCCATTTCTTATTTGTTTAGCAATAGATCTAGTTTGAGTAATTTTAACAACTTGGCAAATCAAAGATTAGTTTATTTCACCCGAGGGATGGTACTTAAATGATTTCCCTGGAAAATAGAAATATCTAGCCACATTTTTTAAGGGAAATACAATAGAGTCTAGCCACCTTTTAAGGTAAACACAGTAGGATATAATCTATCCCGTTGAATCATTATAGTATGTACAACCAATTTTCCAACGTCTGAATGAAGCTTGAGTTCCTTTGGAGACTTGTGCATTTCTCTGTTTTTAAATTTACATGTTGTGATAATGAAGATCTCTATGAAAAATTAGTGCTGACCATGTTTAGTTTCCAAAAAGTTTACCATTCACCCATCACATTGAATCTACGAATACTAATTAGGAGTATTGAACATAAATTAATGACAAAATTCCATAACTCCCGACTCAAACCGCGAGACGAATCTAAAAAGCCTAATCATGTCATAATTAGACAACATAATGCTAATTAGTTTTGTAATTAGTATATATTTAATACTCCTAATAGGTCTTGTTTTAGTTGGACAAAATTTTTTGCAACTAAACAAGGCCTAGCTTTCTGAATTGTACCAAAGAATTTGATAGATCGATCCCATGTTATACAAATTAAGTTCCAACATATAATGTTGAAAGGAATTCAAAGAACATGTGGTTTCCTGTAGATATCTCTAATTTTGTCAAAGAAATATGTCTGGATTAGATAATCGTGAACCACGACCACTATGTTCGATTCATGTCATGTCTCAAAAGCATCTAATTAGCATACCTTTTAATTTGAAATGAAATGTTATTTTGAGGTGAAGCTCTAACAAAGTGACAAGTTGTTGAATATGTTCAATATGCAGATAAGGTTTATGGTGATATGGTCAATACTAGTATGAGCCTGTTCGGCTGGCTGGTGGCTGGTGCTGATTTGTTGTGAGAAAAAATCTGACTGACTGGGGCCAGATGGATGGTCTGATTGGTTGCGAGAGAAAAGTAATGCTGAGTTGATATGCCCAATTCAAATGAGAGTGAGTAAAATGAATTAGCCTAAGTATCTGATGCATTGCAACTCCAAGAGTTCTCCAAAAAATTCTTCCCAATACCTATGCTAAAAAAAAACCACCCCAAAAAATTTATGAGCTCACAGTAGCTAAAAAACTAATCCCAATCGTAAATAAAAAGGCCAGAATCATAATTTGGGCCTTGGCCTGCCCACCTTGCGGCCCATGACACCAGGCACCTTCTTTCCTCTCGGATGCGGAGGCTCGGATCAGCAATCCTCTTGGCCGACCGCCGCCCAGCCATCATGCCGCCATGCGCGACAACAGTAGAGCAGAGAATGCAGACGCATGCCGCTGCCTGGCCTAGCACGGCTTCTTCGAGCCAGAACCGATGGCCAACACGCGCAGCAGCATGGTCGACCGCCTGCCTGGCGCCTGCCACCGGAGCTCGTGGTTGACATGGATCCCTCTCTTCGTATATGTACGACGGCCAGCGCTGGTGCGCGCGCTTGAGGAAAAAAAAACGTGCGCGTGAAAGAGCTCGGGAGCGGATTGGGGAAGGTCGCTCCTCGCGAATATATGCTCGGCGACAGAGGATTTTTTTTCGCGTTGCTAATCTTTTGGGAACTTTCAGGTGGACTGTTGGAGTTCTTTTTCTCTTCTTTCCCCTAAAGAAAATATTGGGAGTACTATTAGCACTCTTTTGGAGTTGCTCTAATGCCAGGTGTCTAAAACTTCTCCTTCCAATGCAGCTTACGAGATGAGAATGAAAGAAGTGCATGTCAGGCTTAAGGACACTGAACAAGTCATTTAGGTTGTGCAACCGCTCGATCAAAGTGATACTATTTTACTAATTCTGCATTTGTGTGCAGTCCAAACGCCTCGTTTCTCCTCGTGCTGCCCGGGGCGAATTGCCTGCCGGTAAGGTTTAGTGCGGCGGATGGATCCAACCAATTTCCGTTGCTGCACTTACCAAGCCCAAGCCAGCATTGCAGCAACAGCACCTTGAATGCGAATGCATCAGCTGCAGCTAGCACAGTAGCGCCGGGGGAGGCAACAGCTAGTCAGGACAGCTGTGTTGTCGCCAATGCTTCAATTCGATCATCTAGGTTGCTTGCGTTGACCACTTAACAGATGGAGTGAGTACGAGGCTACGAGCACGGGTGCTGTGTGTGTCTTCCTGGGTTCCTGTCTGTGCGCCGCCGCCTCGTGCAAAAGAAGGGAGAGGGAGAACTGGTGCACCGGCACACCGCTCCCCATCCCCTCCTCTAAAATCCTCTTCCACGGATAAGCGACCCACAGAGATCTGCCCCCGCCCGTCTGCTGCTGTCCTCGTGGAGGCGGAGATGAGGAGGTCCACGGCTCTCACGGCGGCGGCTGCGCTGCTGCTGCTGGTGGCGGCGTCGCTGGTGGCGGCGTCCATGTCGATCGCGGCGTACGTGGAGAGAAGCGAGGAGGTGGAGGCCCGCCGGATGTTCAGGGACTGGATGGCCAAGTTCAACAAGACCTACGACACCAGCGGCGAGGAGGAGCACCGGTATGCGGTGTACAAGGAAAACGTCCGCCGCAACGCCGCCGTCAAAACCTCCGTCGACGCCGCCGGGCTCCTCAACGTCTTCGGTGACCTCACCGAACAGGAGCTCAACTCCATCTACCGCGGGTGCGTGCCCGCCCGTCCGGCCGACTGGAGCAAGAAGGGGACGGGTGGCCGAGGTCAAGCGGTTTCCAGGTGAGCGCATATTTTCTTGACTTTTGACTGCATACAGTACCTGGGGAAGATTATATTCCTGCCACCAGTACAGTATGTATAGTCCTCTTCGACGAATTAGCGAAAACTGAAGGATGTTTTTTTGGTCAACTGCAATAGTTTCAATATCCATCTGAAGAGGAAGCAGATGATGCTTGTATGTAATGGCTCATAAAGCGATGGCAGGTCAAATGCGAACAATTACAGATCCCTTTGTAGGAATAGGAACCTCTGGATCTGATTAGCCTACCAGTTCATTCTAATTACTACTGACTTGGGTCACTTACAAAAAAAATTTACATGTTCATACTCATCGGCTCACAGAACTGAAGTGGAGATGGAGAAGATCAACACTCCTGAAGAGATGAAGCGCTCGTGGATCTGAATATGGCACTTCTGTTTGTTGCTTATGTAATAAAATTGAGATGAAAAAGTATCAAGTGTTTGCAGAAGATGAAATGAGAAAGATAGTTCGTCAGGTTTGTTTTTCTGTTTCTTTTTCACGGTACACACATGCGGACGCTCACATACATACACATATACTGTTTCTACGAACACGGTTAAATACTAAAATAAATTCAGAAAAATGTGAGCACATTTAAATACTAAAATAAATTTAGAAAAATACGAGTACTAGCATCTGGTCGAGAACTCTGGAACCCGACAAATTCCACTATAACAAACTTTAGACCATGTGCACCGGGGGCCTTCAAAAGCGACTGGAGGAAGATATGAAGGAGAATGCCCCTGCAGCGGTGTACTGGAGCGGCTCCTTCATTCTCCCGTCGCCTGGGATCGACGCCAAAAAGAGCGGAGTCCAGGAGCGACGGCATCCCGCGCGGGCCCACGCGTCCCACGCCTCGCGCCCTCCCTCGGAGGCAGACCCGCGCCGCTGGAGCTCGTCGAGGCGGACCCGTGCCGCCCGCGCCGCCGGAGCTCGTCGAGGTGGGCCCGTCCTGCTCCTCCGCCGCTTCAAGCTGGAGGTCGCCGGGAACTCGCCTCCGCCGCCGCCGGGAACTCGCCTCCGGTCACTCGAAGCAGGGGAGGGGGCGGCGGAACAGGGGAAGAGGGGGCCGCCGCACCTCGCGCCATCCGCCGCCTCCGCCGTGGGGGGCTCCGCCACCGCGACCGGGAACTCGCCTCCGCCGTCGGGAGCTCGCCCTGCCCCTGCTCGCGGACGCCGTCACTCGACCCCGCCGAGGACGCCGGAGCAGGGCAGGGGTGAGGAGGCGGTCTCCGCGCGCCGGAGAGGGAGGGGTCTCCGCGGCCCGCGCGGCCCACACCGGCCACCGCGTGAGCTCTGCCGACGGATCCGGCGCCGCCGCGCGAGAAGGAGGCTGCACGGCCCGCTTGCGCGAGCAGGGGAAGGAGCGGGAGGGGCGGCGGAGCTCGGGCGCGGGAGAGACGGAGAGGAGCTCGGGCGCGGGAGAGACGGAGCGGAGCTCGGCCGGCGGGAGAGGGAGGGGCGGCGGGGGCGGTGTACATCCGCGGGGAGAGATTGGAGGAGAGAGAGAGGGAGAGATTGGCGGAGAAGACGGGGTGGGTGGGGGAGATGAGGCTGACGAGTGGGACCTACGTAGGGGTAGTTGGTATAAAGGAAGAATATGAAGGAAGATGAGTGCGAAAGGAAGTAGTATAAATGAGAGAATCTCGACGGTGGGGAAGGAATATTCTGTTTTGAAGGAGAATACGAAGTTAGACGAGTGTGGATGGTCTTACCGACTAGTAGGAGTAAACTACATGTGTGTTTTTCCCTTTCGGCCACGGTGCAAGATACTCCCTGATAGGTCTGCACGGGCGAGGGGTGCCCGCGGCGCCCGGAAAGTCGCAGGGATGCTGCGGACGCGGCGGCGGGCGGCGCCCAGGCAGGCGGATGCTTGGGATTGTTTTTTTTTTCTCCCGAAAAGAGGATGCATGGGATTGTGCTAGTGGGCTGGCACATGTCAACGACAACAATGCCGTCGGGTCCGCGCTCGACGACGGCTCGAGCGGACGTTGCTGGGAGCAGAGCTGCTACACGCGTGTGCGCGGCAAACGAGCCCGGGCCTCGACTCCATCTGCAGGTCTCGAAGCGCACCGAATTGCCACCGCAGCTAGCGTCTGTCTGCTCAGTGTCAGTGCCCATGCCGTGCCGGGCCGGGCGGCACACACTGTGCCGTGGCGTACGCACCATGGCGTTGTGTCTCTCTCGGACAGGTGACGGAAACAACGAGGCCGCGCGCGCGGGGACACGTACGCGCGCGGCGCGGGCGGCGACGTCTCGATCTGGTGCGCGCCGAGAGACTTCGCCGGCGAGATTGGTGCGGTCGCGGTCGGCGTGCTCGTGACTCAGTGAGTGGGATGAGAAGGCAACATTGACGTGCAGACCGGCGGCCGCAAGTGATGAGGCGGAAGGCGGTTGCCGACGACGAGTCCCGCCTGAGGCCGGGCCGCCGGGGACCCCTCGACGACGACGACGTCTGGGCTCTGGCGCACAAAACCCGTCGGCTGGGTACGTACGTGGCGCTTCGATCAAACGTGTGTGCGATCCGATCCAGGAGCATGTGTTGGCGCATCATCGGAGCTCGATATGATGTCGGCCATGGTGGAGGCTCACCCCTGGAGCTTGTATTAGTTGTAGGCCGCAGTGAAAACAGCGAGTTCGCGCGTGCCAAGAGACTAAACAACACTACAACAGCGTCGTTTTCTCTCCCGGAGACACGCCGGCGACCGCCGAGAATCAAAGACGGCCACTCGCGCGGCTCCCGGTCCCGGCTTGCCCTGCTGGCAAGGGTTTTGGACTTTGGTTGGTTGGATGGTGCTGCGTTTGCGTGCGTGGTGTCACTGGTCACTGGTGTGCGCGCAGCGCTGTCGTCGCCGTGCCGCGCTCGTGAGTGGAGAAGGCAATACCGTGAGCGGCGGATCCGGCGGCGGGGGCACGTGGATTTGCACTCGAATCCCCAGGTGCCATCGCCTGTCGACCTACGCGCCTGCTGGACTAACGTTAGAAAAAAATATGCCTGTCCCCTCTTCGATGCGCGCGTGTGAAGATAAACTCTGTGTTGCAGGGATGGATCTGGTCATCCAAGGTTATTCTCCAGGGTTAGATCGATGTAGCAGCTGGCATCGTGTGTCTGGACTCTCGCGCGTGTTACCGATCGATCTGGTTGTGCTTCTCAGCTATCTAGGCAGCTACCAGAGCCGGCCGGCACCGGGAGTGATGAACTGTTGGAGTGGTCTGACTATCTGAGTAGTGGAGAGACCAGCGATGGCTGATGTCCACATACATGAACCCCTGAAAGAACATATATAGAATGGTAACACACTACGGATCACCCGTGTGCCCCCCACGTACACCCAAAACTTTCAAAATCTTTCGACTGGCACGAGCTCTACATTTTCCTTCGAGGGGCACCAGCGCCATCTGCCATCGTTAATTCACCGCCACAAAGAGCCGACAGCCAACAGCCGAGTAAGAGAGCTAGGAAGCTAAGGGGACCGATGGGCAGCGTCGGCGGTGGCTCGCCGGAGGACCAGCAGGCCACCGGCACCGGGGGTGATGGTCCACCGGCGGTGTGCGTGACGGGGTCCACCGGCTACGTCGGCTCCTGGCTCGTCCGCACGCTCCTGCGCCGAGGCTACCGCGTCCACGCCACCGCCAGGGACACGGGTACGCCGTACGCGCGCGCGCGAGCTTGATTGGTTGTTGCTACATCTATCTATGGCGGAGCTGACCGTGGCGGAGGGTGCCTCGCCGGCCGGCGTTCGTTTCATCAGGCAAGGCGTGGCGGGTGCTCGCCGCCGTCGAAGGGGGTGACCGGCTCCGGGTGTTCCGGGCGGACATGGGCGAGGACGGGAGCTTCGACGCCGCCGTCGCGGGATGCGTGGCGCTCTTCCATGTCGCCGCCTCCATGTACCTCCACGTATCGCCAGGCCACGACAACAACGTTGGTGAGTTGTGATGTAAACGCCGACTCCTTTCCGTTCTGCGTGGTCCAACTTTATTCTCAGTCACGCAATTCTTCTTCCTTTTTTGGGTTGGATACGTTACGATATTTATAGATGGAAAAAATCATTTTTACAATTCCCCTCGCCAACCATTTTGTCCGCTTAAAATGCTGCTAATTGGTGGTTAGATTGCATTAGTCGTAATTGGTCCATGATCGCACTTAGGACTAAACTTTTTTTTTACAAGAAGTTCATTTTTGACCATAGAACTATTGACAAAATTTGGTTTTGACCACCGAACTCCAAAACCGGGTATGCTCGACCATCCAACTATCAAAACCATTCACTTTTGGCCATCCGGAGGTTTTTAGAGCGGTTTTGCTGACGTGGACACCATGTCACCGTGCTGAGTCAAATGGGGCCCACATGTCAGCACCATCTCTCTCCCCTCTCTCTTCTCTCCTCACCCTCACCTCTCTCTGCCGCCGGTCGCCGTCATCTTCCGCATCATACCGGCGTCGGCAGCCGCCCTACCCCCTGCACCTTCTCTACGTCGGCCGCCGTCCTCCCCCGCGCCACCTTTATGTTCGTCTTCCCCCACCATTCATCTCCACCGAGCACCCCATGGCCGGCGACCAAATACGCTGAGCTCCACCCATCTTTGTCAAATAGCCGCCACCCGATCCACCACCTCCAGCTCAACCTCCTCAACCCTCCTCAACGAGTTCCAGTGACCACCGGACTGGGAATTTCAAATCCTGCATCCGCCCGTGTCGTCAACATTTGTCCGACAACGTCGTCATCGACGGGTGCCGTCAGGTGCTGCCGCGGCCAGGAGCAGCGCACCGCCGCGACCAGGGGGGCAGGCCGGCGGATCTGGCCGGAGGCGCGCGGGCGAGGCCGCACAGGCCGGCGGCGGGCTTGGTCAGCGTGCGGCCGCAGGCCCGGTGGCGGGCGCTGGTGCGGCCAGCCCCCCTACCGGCATAGGCCCGATGCGCCGGGAGGAGGCCGCACAGCGGCGGCGGGCTTGGCCAGCGTGCGGCCGCAGGCGGGACCTGGCGCGGCCAGCCCCCGTACTGGCGCAGGCCCGATACGCCGGGAGGAGGCCGCACTGCGGCGCCGGGCTCGGCCAGCGTGCGGCCACAGACCTAGTTGCGGGTGCTGGCGCGGCCAGCCCACCTACTGGCGCAGGCCCGACGCGCCGGGAGGAGGCCGCACAGGAGCCGGGCTCGGGCGCAGGTGCGCGTGGGGAAGACGGCGGCGACTAGCGGCAGAGAGAGGTGAGGGCGAGGAGAGAGGAGAGAGATGGTGCTGACGCGCGGGCCCCATCTGACTCAGCACGGTGACATGGCGTCCACGTCAGGAAAACCGCCCTTAAAACCGTCGGATGGCCAAAAGTGAACAGTTTTGATAGTTGGATGGTCGAAGATACCCAGTTTTGGAGTTCGATGGTCAAAACCAAACTTTGCCAATAGTTCGATGGTCAAAAATAGACTTCTTCCTTTTTTTTACAAATCACTCAGGACTAAACTTTAGTCCATCTCTAGATCCAAAGATGGATTTTAAGCACCTTTTTCATAGAACGGTTAAAATAGAAATTACTTTGGATTTTGACTAGCACACTCACACCTCTACCATTATTCCTGACGCTGAAGACGAGTGCGTGAGGTCAAATGTGCTGGGGCCGGCGACGAGGGGCACCATCAACGTGCTGCAGTCCTGCGTCCGCGCGGGGACCGTACGCCGCGTCGTATTCACTTCCTCCGTCAGCACGCTGACGGCGGCGGACGCGGATGGCCGGCGGAAGGCAGTCGTCGACGAGTCCTGCCTGAGGGACCTCGCCGACGTCTGGCGCACCAAGCCCGTCGGCTGGGTGAGTAGTGCGTAAACTTCAGTTCAGCTCATGTTTGGCAACACAGTTCTCTCGGAACTGTAGCTTCTGAGCTCTGACCTGTCCAGTTTCTAACAGATCTACATCCTGTCCAAGCGACTGACAGAGGAGGCGGCGTTCAAGTTTGCCCTGGAGAACGGCGTCCAACTCGTGTCAGTCATCCTACCGACGGTCGCAGGCCCGTTCCTGACACCCAGTGTTCCAACGAGCGTCCAGCTTCTGCTATCACCCATTACAGGCGATAATCACAAACATCTCGTCGACAAGTTCGTCGATCTCTCAAGAATGGCAATTTTTTTTCTTTCTGAAAATTTGATTTTAAGTTGTGTTGCAGGTGACCCGAAGCTCTACTCGCTGCTGGCCTCGGTGCACTCGAGGTTCGGGTGCGTCCCGCTGGCGCACGTCCAGGACGCGTGCGACGCGCACGTCTTCCTCATGGAGTCGCCGCGCGCCGAGGCGGGGCGGTACCTGTGCGCCGCCGGCGGCCACCGGATGGCCGAGGTCGCACGGCTCCTCGCCTCGCGCTACCCTCCCTTCAAGCCCACGGAGAGGCACGCCTCGATCGCTGGATTTCTTTCAGGGTTTCTGATTGCTGCGTGCCGACGCGTGATCTTTTTTGAAACGAACCAGAGGCAGCAGAGTTGCCGACGCGTGATCTGATCTTTGGCAACTTGTGATGATCGATGCAGGTTGAGCAGAGACTTCGACGCCTCGTCGGCGGCGGCGGCGGCGGTGTCGACCAAGAGGCTGACGGACCTGGGTTTCAGGTTCGAGCATGGCGTCGCGGACATCGTGGAGGACAGCGTTGCGCAGTGCCTTGACTATGGATTCCTGGAGCATCCTGAAAGTGACACCTGAGCGAGAAGCTGCAGGTTGGTTTTAGCAGCCAGGAGAAGACTGGGCCTCTAGATGATGGATGATTGGGCCGGGAAATGGGATGCTATTTGGGCCTAAAGGCACTCATTTTTGTGAGTGCAGGCTTGTTATAGCCCAACTAACATGTCAAATAGGTTTCAAGAGCGTGGATTTCGTGGGAAACAATTCATTTCTCATTTGATGTTAGTTTTTTTTGGTGGTGCGTGCCTTTCAATTCATGGGAACTTTCTGTGTTTAAAACGGTTAAATATATAGCTAAAAATAAAGAGAACATGTCCTTTTGTTTTCGTGTGTGTCTGAAGAGCATGAATTTTGCTTCAAGGTTCGTCTAATGATAGGGTGCCTTTGCGCGTTTCAATTCATGGGAACTTTGTTTGTGCGTGTGGGCTCATTATAGGTCAAACTAAGAACTCATCAAATTTGTCTGAAAGCGAGAAAACATTCATCCGTTTGTTGACAGGTTGAAGTTTTCTGGTGGATGCCATAGTTTGATGGGAAAATAGCTGGCTAAAGTCTTATATATCATTGATCCAGCACACAAGCATGCCATTTGGGTGGAGTTATTCGGAGCATTAATTTGTTGCGTCAAGGACCCTCTTCTATATATCAAGCAATATTAGAGGTATATTGGTATGTTACAGTCTTTGTAATTTTTAACAGTTTATTACATGAACATTTGTGAAACCACTTGGTTTAATTAGTACGTGACATGAGTATTCCATTTCAGGGTCGCATAGGTGACCTGAATTCTGGATCTACGAAACTCTATGAAGAAACTCTGCAATGGTAGTTGTTTTGAGTGTCCTAGGAATGTGTGACTTGAGGTGTCTGGTAGCTAGGGTGATATGTGCTGGTCTCTTTATATATAGGCTGCAACTGGAAAGGTCACCAGATTGTGATGATGGATCGGAGATCGGTAGTAAATGTAGTTCTCTAATAAAAAGTCAGTGGAAAAAAATATATGACATGCTAAAAGATATAGTGCGAAAATAAGGATAAATATAAGCATTATAAGTTCATATGTTTATTATAGAAAAAAATCCATAAATGAGTTGACCATATGTTTCTTTGGTACGACCTATTATTCTTAAATACTCAATGTTCCACGAAGAGTACATTTTAGCATTTAAATTTTGTCCCATAAAAAATACAATTGTACCCTTTGGATTAGCCAGATTTAATCATACACATTTATTTGCCAGAAAAAATCCTCTACCAAGGCCCATGCACACTTTTTAGGATCCATGGAATTCGGATCCATGTGTATATGACGTTTAGGACAACCAAAAGAGGAATGTTTCCATTTAGGCCATGTTCTCTTCTGGAGAGAGGGTGAAAAGAGCACTATTTACCCATCACATTTTCTCTCACAAGAAACACTATTCTAACACTATTCATTTGCAACTTCACTATTCATTCGCAAGGAAGAGAACATGCCCTTAAAAGGTCTTATGGAGAAAAGATAATTATGTAACAAGTAACCAAAATTAATATTTCCTTTTTGATAATCGCGCAGGCCATTCTAAATGGTTGGTATTATGGAACAATTTCCAAAACTACTATATCATCTAATTTGGTTTTTGTTGATGAATGGAACTATATACCCCTCATGCACAATTTCATGTCAAAATTTCATAGACAAGGTATTGACTTTAATTGTGTGCACTACATTGCCCAAAATCAGCTGAAATGAAAATTTGCAGCTGTCGATGGCAGTTTGAAAACATTTTATATAGTCTTGAAAAGTGTATACACCCCCATTTTATTCCATGAAACCAATCTCTCCTCCTCATTAATACCTTGGTTCAACAGTGAAGCCAATGGATCCCCTGCCTCCGCTAATACCCTGGTTGCCATGCCATTGTTGTTGGTGATGTGTATACATTTATCATTGTTCTATCAGTCGGTTTCTAGCATAACTGTATCCTGTCCAAGGATTTCTTTTTAATTTTTTTTCATTTTGCAAAAATATACGATCGTTTTAAAATTTACCAAAACTAACCTACCACCGTAGTCGCCCACGGCGGCTAGCCAAACCGCGGTGGGCTACGGCGATTGGCAATGGCGGTTGCAGGTGCTGGGGGACGGCAGGCAGCGGCCATGCAAACACCGTGGC
This sequence comes from Cenchrus fungigraminus, assembly GCA_036936925.1. NCBI lineage: Eukaryota > Viridiplantae > Streptophyta > Magnoliopsida > Poales > Poaceae > Cenchrus > Cenchrus fungigraminus. The sequence goes on along the minus strand of CM072776.1, from coordinate 57,409,067 downwards.
CCATGGCGGTTGACCGCCCAACCGTCGTCCGCCACGGCGGTTGTTTTTTTTTTGAATTTAGATGATAAAACACACACCTTCGCATAGGTATGTACGACGCTTCTACTACCCTAACCATGCGCCTTACGTAGTCCTAACATGCCTTAGGGAATTTAGAAATTTGATTACAATATTCATAATTAATCTAGTTGTATGAGAACTGCCCGGAGAGCATAGAGCCGTCGGAGTGTTGCGACGACATGTAGTAGTACCCAGCTGGGGGGTGGAGGTGAAGGTGGAGGGGACCAATCTTTCAGGGGGGGGAGCTGATCTTCTTGTGGAATTCACAAGTGCAGGTCGAACATTTGCAGCATCAGTCGTCTCCTGCGCTAGACGATGGATCTGGAGAAGCCAGTGCCTCCGACAGCTGCCGCTTTAGGTTGTAGATGACGACGTCCTCGAGGTAGTCGATGTACTCTTGATAGGGGTCAATAGCTGGTGGATCCACCCATTGCGAGAAACCGCAGTTCTCTGGTTGGGTGGACTACTGCAAAAGGCAAGAAAACGTTAGCAAACCAAAGAAAGATGATGAACCAATTTCATGGACATTGCTTACCCATGCGTATGGGTAGTGCCAGAAGCGACGACCGGAGTTGTTCCATCCCTCATAGACTTGCATCACGTAAAATTCACTGTGTGAACACCTAGGTCACAACACCGATTGCTTGGGTGCGTAGCTTCTAACTTCACGCATGTAAGTGAAGTCACTCTTGCCTTTCAGTGGGAAATTGGCAACAAAATCTGGAGATTGTTGATGCCACAACTCTGGACCAAAACCGTGTTCATCCCCACTCCAGGAAGTCATTGTAGAATGCTGTGAGAAGAAGGCAATGGAGTGAATGGTGGTACATATAGGCAGAAGAAGAAAGTTGGCTGGGTGGTGGGTCGTTCGATCCGTGGGAAGGGAAATGAAGCAGTGACTCGGAGAAAACACACCCTAGTACTAGGGCATTGTCACGTTGTGAACCAGTCGATCCGTGGGAGGGGAACGCGGCAGCGACTCGGAGGAAACACATCCGACTCTGTATATGGCAGTCACTCTAACGAAACACACATAACGGAGAAAACATACTCTAATGCAGTTCGATTAAAGTTATACTCTAATGCAGTTCGATTAAAGTTCTTAAGGATACAAACCGACCCTAGTTGACGATGTCATGAAATCCGGAATGGGAAAATTGGTCTCATAGCACTGAAAGATCGCGATATCCGGAAAATACCATCGAAGTTTCGCCGTCCCGGAAAATACCATCGAAAGAATGCAACGTTACCGGGATATAGCATTCCGTCACGTTTGTAGCATACGCCGTCGTTTCCGTCGACCTCCTCCCCTCCGAGACGACCTGTTGCCACTGCCACTCACTTTTGCCAAGCTCCTCCCCTCGGCCATGGCGCCATGGTGGGCAAGGAGTGGAGGATGGGAGCACAAAAGGGCAGCACAGGACAGGGCCTGATCGACCGAGCGACGCGGCGGGCCTAATGTGCAGGGCGAGGATGACCAGGAGCGACGGGGCATGGGCAGTCGCAGCGAGGAGAAGCGGCGCAGGGAAGCTCCGAGCCCTGTTGTTCCGAGCGCCGAGCCACGTGGACCGTCGGAGGAGCTCGCTCATACCGTCCACACTTCGATTTTGCTAGGGCCGGCCGGCTGAGGTGCTGCGGTGGCTGAGCTTCCCTTGCCACCACTTCCATGGAGACAGGCGGATGGGAAAAATAAAATTCCAACTGTTGCTTCAATTGATTTGTAAAGGTGGGTAGTAAAATCGATTCACAACAAATCAAGGAAGCTTTTAGCACGAGCGATTGAATCGAAAGTCACCATGACTGACGAATTTGGCCGAGACGACTGCAGCAGCGGCGAGCGTGTAGCACTCCGTGGGCATCACCGCTGCCAAGCGGAGCAGTAGCTCGCCTGCCGACTCGGCCCCGGCGACAGCCTCCGGGCTCAACATCCCGAGCAGCGCCGGCCCAATATCCCGAGCCGCGCTGGGGAAACGATGCCCATCTGCAATTCGGGAGTAGTGATTTGAGACCGAGAGACGACGGGAGCGACAGTGTCTCCTCCAAACGTGACAGAATGCTATATCCCGGTAACGTTGCATTCTTTCGATGCTAGTTTACAGAACGACGAAAGTTTGATGGTATTTTCCAGATATCGCGATCTTTCGGTGCTATGAGACCAATTTTCCCATCCGGAATTATTTGATACAGTCCGACTAATACTCTAGGTCCACTGAGTACAACAGGGGTATTTTCCCTTCCTGATGGCATCCGGCCCAGCTTCCTTGGCCCGGCGAGCCCTCTCCTTCTTCCTCTCTCTATCTGCTTCACGGGCTTGGGCCGCTTCACGTTCTCTCATCTCCTGGCGATTGCGAATTTCCTTCTGCTCCTCCTTCCTTTTTCCTCTCTTTTCCCCCTCAACCATGGGGAACCACCTCTCCCTTGCATCACCCACTGCATGAAATCTCAAAGAGGAGGTGGAGTCTTTTTTCAAAGACATGTCAGCAAATAATAAAACAAAAATGACAAATGAATCATCGAGAAATATAGTAAGTCTTTACTTTGGCTCTAAGATTGCGGTCGAATGGATTGATCAGATCATGCGCATAGTTGGTGCACATGAAGAACCTCATCCCGTAGGCGTACCCGAGAACCGTGCACCTGACAAGCTTACAGTTGTCACCGCAGAAGCACATAGGAGTGTCGATCCCCTTTGGCACATCGACATTGTCCTTCCTCTTGGTGAGGAACTCCAAGTCCAACTAAGGTCCCGAGGAAGTCATTGCAAACCTATAAAACAAGATGATTACAATCAGATTAGCAACATAGGGAAAATAATACAAATGAAACAGGATAATTGAGACGACATGAAATAGCGGTTCGATTATTACAATACAAAATACCATGCATAAGTTCATACAGGAAATATTAGTTCAAATATTACAAATTCCGAAATTAAATTTCCTAATGTTACAAGCAACTATGATCATATGAATCCTACATTGTTGCTACGTCCACGTCCACGTTCGCGTCCACGTCCGCGTCCTTTGTTGCTACGACTGGTTGGGGTTTGGGGGAGTCCTGAAGGTGATGATGCGCCCACATTGGACATACTTGGTGCATTGCAAGCATAATTTGGAGCTGTGCACCTCTTGTACGTGTGGCCCATGTTGTGGCACTTGTAGCACATCACTACTGCAGCTCCAGCTTCTTCTTCGTCCATGTTGTTCCTAATCCTCTTCTTCTTCCGTCTTCGAACACCTTGGCACATATCTGGATTTGGATCTGGTATGTGTGCAGCATTTTGCTTGGGGTCCTCAGCGAAAGTACCCCGCACGAGGTAGCCCTCAATTGTTCGGTTCCAAGTGTTCCAAACAGTTTCCTTCTCACAGTACCAAGCCATGTACCTACGGTGGCTAAAATTTTGAATTTCATAACATACGACGATCACATGTTTGCAGGGGGTGTGTAGTAGCTGCGGCTTCCGGTAAGAGCATCTGCAGATTTAGTTGCCAACTTCACACACTTGCTGCGTCTTTTAACGTGATGGGCCTAGACGCATTTTCCCCTTGCATTCAACCTCATATTTCCACAGAATTTCATTCTCAGTAGATTGGTAGTAAAGCTGCGCTCGGACCCTGTGAAGAAGTGCTTTTCCCTGAGCTTTCTCCAAATACTGGGTCATTCTGGTGCAGTACACCATTTGAGTATTCCTCACAACCTCATCCGCTGCCTTGCTCCATTCTTAAAAATATTGCATTGTGCGATACCTAAAGAACTCAATAATTCCAACTAGAGAAAGAGCTCTTGAACCGCGAAGCACACAGTTGTAGACCTCAGCAAAATTAGTGGTATTTTTCCCATGCCTTGCTCCGCCCTCGTCAAACATGAGACACCACTTTTCCTTAGGCTCATTCTGAATCCACAGGCTGAAGGTCTTCACAGTATGCCCTCTTCTCCGCCTAACTTGAGGGCCATCTAATCCCACGTCCTTGAGAGAAACTGGCTCTTGGCCAGGTTCAGAATTCACTAGCCTCTTTGCTAGCTCCTCTGATGCCTTCTTTGTCAGGTCATCTAATTTCTTCCAAATGGCATCGAACTTCTTCTGCTGAGTCTGCTCACACAACCGCTCAAACAATTTAGACAGGGCCTTGTTCTTGAACTGGTTGTGGTAGTTTGCTTTCATGTGCCTAGTGCACCACCTACTCTTAACATCTGGCCACAATGGAACTCTGTAACGCTCTTGGCTGCCATCTTTTATGTCATTCATTGCTTGCAAAATACCTTTGTGTCTATCGTGTATGACACACACGTTCTGCACATCCTGCACCACCATATTCTTCAACCTCTCAAGGAACCAGTACCAACTGTCACCATTCTCCCCCTCCACAAATGCAATGGCCAAAGGAAGCAACTGATTGTTACTATCAGCTGCTACAACTGTCAGGATTGTTAATTCCTTTGTATTTACCGGTGAGAAAAGTGCTATCTATGCAAAGGACCGGTCGACAAAGTTTGAAAGCCTCAATGCAGGCACCCAATGCCAAGAATGACCGCTGAAGCACACGCTTGCCTGGTTTCTGCTGACAAGGATAATCCTTGATATCATAGTAGCTGTCAGGATTCATCTGAACTATTGTGTGCAGCAAGCTAGGAAAATTGTGGTAGGATGCTTCATAAGTACCCCACCTATGCTCCAATACTTTCTTCTTTGCATTGTATGCCTTGCCGCAACTGATGGTGTACCCGAATTTTTCCTCAATTGCACCGATAATGGCCTTCGGCTCATAAGAAGTACATTTCACAATGGTAGGGTACATGTGGCTTGCAACAAAATCAGCTGAAATGTATCGGTGCTTTGCATCAGTGACGGAGCCAGCTCGAGCTCGTAGGGGAGGCTCTTCCTCTTCTTCCTCCTCTTCCTCCTTCTTTCTCCCTCTTCCTCTTCCAACTTTCTTCTCAAAAATGGAGGAGAGGCTCAAGGGGGCTCCATGGCGGTAGCAGCGGTAGGGGGGCTTGAGCCCCACCCGCCCCACTGCTGCCTCCGTCACTGCTTTGCATCAATCCGGTCAAGGGTACATGTGTGAGGCACCACTTCTCTGACCTCTATGTAATGATCTCACTTGCCCTTATATGCATACACTCGAAAAGCACAATCAGTCTTCTTACAATGCACTTCATATATCTTCGGAGAGCTCTTCACTACCTTGAACTCTCTGTGCAAAGTCAAGGTGGACCACTGCTTGACTGCATCCTTCACATGTGCAGTACTGGGGTACATGGCGCCCACTGTAACCTCATTTTCTGTGTACTCCCAGGGCATATTCTCACCATGATTAACAGTACACTGTGAGAAATCGTAGTCCTGCCAATCCCAGGGCACATGCTCCTCATACTCATCATCCGAGGAGTCCTCTTCCAATGCACGTTCATCGTCTTCTAACTCTCTCTCGTACTATCTCATCACCTCTGGGTTTCCTTCTCCCTCATCAACAAAACCAGTGACAACATAACCTCTAGATGTCTCATCACCTTCCGAATCCCCTTCTTCCTCCTCTTGTTGTTCCCCTACACCGTCCACGCCTTCCCTCTCATGCACATCCTCAGCTTCCTCATGCACTTGACTTCTAGACCCACACTTTTGGAAAATTTGGACAAACAAAATCACGGGCAAACCAACTCAGCATGCATTTTTGATATAACTCCTCCATTGTGGAGTCCCTTGAAGTGGCACGAGCTCCCAATACACATGATCACTTCTGTTGATTAGTGCCATTACCGACAGGCATTGGTGCTCTGAATCTACTGAAAATGCCTTGCACAGCTAGTTGGTTATACCCTCCCAAGTTCTTTCTACTGCTCTTTTAACATTTTTCTAAACTGAACTAAAATTTGACAAGTCAACTCCTTGTGGACCATATATAATTTCTCCAGATCCATAATACAATTGGACCGTAACTGTCTCCGACACGTATGATTCATAATAAATAGCAATAACAACTATCAAATACAACATCCAGGGACTAACAAACAAATAGACTAAAATCTAAACTAAAATTACAAACTAATCCGCCGAACTCTACACAGTCAACAGAGGTACTAAAAGAGTTGAAATCAGCAAAATATCTGCAATGAAGCGAAGAACCAGTAGAGCTTCGCTACTCCGCCCCCTCCACCTCACTCTCTTCTCCTTCTCAACCCTCTCTTTCTTTTTTTCGAATTATTGTGATAATTTCGGGCCAATTTTCGGCTCGTATAGAGGACTAAGGCCCTGCACGTCGGTTAGAGACTGCAGCCGCCGTGGCGCACGGCGGTACATGCAGCCGCCGTACCCCACGGCGTTTTGCCGGTCAACAGCCGTGGGCCACGGCGGTCGGCCTTGCCGCCCTTAGTCCCCGGGGCGGCTGACCAAACCGTGGTAGCGCTGCAACCGCCGTGGGCGACGGCGGTGGTAGGTTAATTTTGGTAAATTTTGAAATGGTCGTATATTTTTGCAAAATAAAAAAAATAAATTAAAATAATTCCTGTCCAAGCAGCGGATAGAGGAGGCTGTGTTCAGGTCTGCACGGGATAAACAAAGTTGTTTGAGGACAAAGCCACTATTTTCAGTGAAGTTTGACATTAATGATATTCCAGCATCTGGTGATAGAGCATTTTTTCCACTGTTGTAGTTTGCACATTATCATTGTTCACTGACATACAATGGTAGTTGCTTTGAGTGTCCTAGGAATATTTGTGACTTAAGGTGTCTGGTAGCTATATAGGGGGTGATGCGTTAGTATTTATTATACAGGCGCTGAAACTGGAAAAATCACCGGACCGTGAAGATGGAGTCGAATCTATCCTTAAGATCAGTAGTAATTGTACTGCTCTAAAAAGCCAGTGGAAAAAATATGAAGAAAATATATCTAGATATGCTATTGTAAAACAGCTAAAAGGACAAATTAATGATATGCATTCTAAATTCATATATGTTTATTATAGGAGAAAACCCCATAAATGAGTTTACCATATGTTTCTTTGGTACGACCTATTACATACTCTTAAAATACTTCATAAAAAAACTAAGTCGGTGGAGTTAAGACCACCCCACGGTTTTTATTAAGAGAAGGAAACCTAATCCGGCTTAGATGTGTTGGTATTTATTATATAGGCCTCAACTGAAAAGGTCACCAGACTGTGAAAATCTATCCTTAAGATCTGTAGTAATTGTACTCATCTAAAAAGTCAGTGGAAAAATATGAAGAATATATATATATATATATATATATATATGGTATTGTAAAACAGCTAAAAGGTATATATAGTGGGAAAAAATAAGGACAAATTAATGATCTGCATTCTAAATTCATATATGTTTATTATAGGAGAAACCCCCATAAATGAGTTTACCATATGTTTTCTTTGGTATGGCTTGATACATACTCTTAAAATACTCCATCAAAAACTAAGAAAATATGAAGAAAATATATCTATATATGCTATTGTAACATAGCTAAAACATATATATAGTGCAAAATAATAAGGACAAATTAATGATATGCATTCTAAATTCATATATGTTTATTATAGGAGGAAAACCCATGATGAGTTTACCATATGTTTCTTTGGTACAACCTATTACATACTCTTAAAATACTCCATAAAAAACTAAGCCAGTGAGGTTAATACTGTCCCATGGTTTTCATAAGATAAGGGAACCTAATCCCGGCTTAGAAAATTCCCGAATCCCGGCTTCACCGATGAGGAGATTTTTTAAACCAGTCTCGTAAATTCGCTCCAACGAGGAATCAAACTCGGGTCTTCTGGTTGCGACCATACTTCAACCCCCTCTAACCAACTATTACATACTCTTAAAGTACTCCATAAAAAAAAATAAACCATACATAGTCTTAATGTACTCCATAAAAAAACTAAACCAGTGAGGTTAAGACCATCCATAGTTTTCATTAAGAGAAGGGAATCTAATGTTGGCTTAGATGCGCCGATCTTTATTATATAGGCTGCAACTGTAAAGGTCACCGGACCGTGAAGATAGAGTCAAATCTATCCTTAAGATCGGTAGTAATTGTACTCCAAAGGAATCAGTTGAAAAAATATGAAGAAAATATTTCTAGATTGCTATTATATATATATAGTGTGAAAAACAATGACAGATGATATGCATTCTAAATTCATATATGTTTATTATAGGACAAAAACCCATAAATGACTACCATATGTTTCTTTGGTACAGCCTATTACATACTCTTAAAATACTCCATGGTGGTTTATTATGTGATCGGTACCGAAACACAATAGGAAAAAAAGATATGCCACGGTCACGACCCCTTAACGCTTCAGGGGGTAGGCCGCATACATGAGGACGTTACAGAGCCCCGCCCGGTTGGGGACGTCGCGCCGCATGCGCATGAACCCTTGCTCGCCCCAGCCACGGCCCCACGAGTTCTTGAGGATCCAGTAGTTCTCACCGAACGGGGTGGTGCCGTACCCCACCAACGTCATCGCATGCCAATACTGCCCCACCCCGCATGGCCCCTCGAAGATGCCACCCCCGTAGCGCTTGAAGGGTTCCCCATCGGCGCCCAACACCTGCACAACCACAGGCTGCACCGCCACCGCCCTCATCATCGCGACCGCGTCGTTCGGCGGCATCACCGGTGCGTACCCGTCGATGGTGACGACGGGGCCCGGGACCCTGACGCAGTTGCCCCGCCTGGCCCTGTACGGCGGGTAGGCGCCCTCGTGCATGATGCCGCCATTCCTGACGATGAACTCGAAGGCCATGTTGATCACACCACCGTTGCAGGCGGCGTTCCGAGTGTCACAGTCGAGCAACTGCTGCTCCGACAGCGGCACCAGGTTCCGCGTCCTGATGGCGTTGATGCCTTCCACCGCCGCCACCGTCGCGAACGCCCAGCAGGACCCGCAGCCCGGGCCCTGGTCCTTGATGCCCGTCACCGCCGCCGGCCGGCCACCGAACCCCATCACGCGCCAGTCCACTGTAGGTGGGAGTGGGAATGGGACGCCTCCGTGCGTCGACCCGCCTTTGTCGCCGTCGAACGTGCGGTTGACCGGTGGCGGGACACCGACCGAGCACCTGTAGGCGCGGCGTGTCTCGTCACCGGTCATGTCGCCGAAGAGGTTGAGGCTGAGCTTGTAGGACGAGTTGCCTTGGTTGAACTGGTAGATGTGGCGCGCGTTCTCCTTGAACACGTCGAACCGTTGGGTCTTCTCGCTGAGAGGTCGCGCACCACCTTGTATTGCACGGACCAGCGCTCATACAGCGCCCACAGGGACTCCTCTGACGCCAGGTCGTTCTCGGTGAAGTCTATGGCACTCGCTACTGCCGCAGTGGCCAGTGCGATTGCCAAGACCAGTGTGGCCATGGTTGTTGCACGCACAAGTGTGGATGTCGCCATTATAACCTTGCAATAGCAGTTGTTGCTTAATTCGAGTGTCCTAGGAATATTTGCGTGACGTTTGTCGTGTGCTAATAGCTTTGGGGCGTCCTCATATATATATAGGCTGCAAGCCTGCAACCGTGCGCAAGATCGTCGAAGACGAAGATGGACTACTCTCGATCTAGCCTTGAAATCAATACAGATATGATTGTGATGGAGTATCTTTTCAATATATCTAGCCTTGAGATCAATAATGATCTTTGTGATAGGATGGCTTTCAACTCTAGACTTGGGATCAATAATGATTGTAATCCTCAAATCCTTGGGAAAAACATCCGCAAAAATATGTCCAGATATGCTATTATATTACTTCTAAAAGACAAGGTATGAAAAATAACAATAAATGAAGCAGATATTATGGATTATTTATCGCATTGCAAATTCATATGAGAAAACATTTATAGGAAACAACCATATGTTAGTTTTAGAACTATGGGCCGTTCCTGTCTCCCTTAAAAACATCTTATGAGAAATATAGGAAAATATGACAAATATATATTTAATATTACCTCACTGAGAAACATTTATGATCTATATTAAAAATCCATTAAAAAGACAAGAGTATAGAATGAAGCTAAGTCAGATCATGGGAATATCCTCTAGGTCCTTTCAAATCTCAAAGTCGTTGCTTACCAATACCGTGATCACAATTTTGGAACCTAGTTTTAATTAGGTATAATATATTCGTAAATAAATTCTGATATTACAAAATTATATGTTTTGCCAAATTTTTATTTCTCCACTTTGTTGTAATGTTATGGAAGACAAAACAATTTAGAAAAAATGTGAGTGATCATATATTGATCTTTATGTAACTAGTGTGGGTATCAGGGGCGGGCCAGGACTTTAACAATGGGTATTCAAAAGTTGAATCGCTCATATTATAAGGAATCAGATGCTCGTAGCCTAAGAGGGGGAGGGGTGAATTAGACAATTTAAAAACTTAACCTATGGCTTCCAATAATTTGCATAAGGTAAACTAGATCATTTCTATCTAGATGTGCAATCTATGGTTGATCTAGTGTGAAACCCTCATCCCAAAACAAGTTTTGCAACCTATAGCCAGTCCTAGCATGATACTACTCAAGGAAAGTAAAGGCAAACAAGCATTTCAAAGAGAGTAATGCGGAAACGTAAAGGGGATGAGAGGAAGCAAACTCTTGACACGCGATTTATCCCGTGGTATCGGTAGGCACTAAGCCACCACTAGTCCACGTTGTTTAAGCACTCCACACAAGAGTATTGCTTCCCGATCACCAAGTCTCTCCCAAGAGCACCACTTGACTAGCCACAAAGGCTCGCCACGAAGGCACTCGTCAAGCTCGCTTGGGCAATATAACTTTTTGCCACCCTTACGGTTGTCACCTCTTCAAATGCCAACTTTAGAAATGTAACTACACATCTGCCCTACTCATTGCACATTGCTTACATTTTTGCCACTTTGGCTGACGTGGCACACCAACTAACTCACGCCAGCGGGGATTTGGACGTGAAAAGACCAAAATACCCCTGACTTATCTCCATTAGAGATCTCCCCCACTCTCTCCACCACTGACATGTGGGACCCACATGTCAGGGTCATCTTCAACCTCACCAACCCTTTCTCCTCTCCTCTCCATCGAGTGTCCGTGGGACCTAAGGGCGGCGGCAGCCCAGTGAGAGGCGGCCGGCCCCGACGAGCGCTCAGGTGGAGCCAAAGCGGCGGCGGCCCGGCGAGCGCCGGCTGCCCTCGCAGTGGCGGCCGGCCCCAGGCGAGCTTCACCCATGCAGGGACAAGCGCCGACGAGCCCGGCTGCGGGGCTAGCGGCAGCGACGGCGCCTTGCGCCCGCCCGCCCTCTGTCAAGCTCCGTCCCGGCTCCTTCTTCCCTCCCATCTCCTCTCCGGGTATGGAGAGATCCGCCGGCGGCCTCGCCGGAGCAACGCCACGGGCTCCCCCGATGGTCTTCAAGCTCCGGTGGGGGCTGAGCGCCTCTCACCAGGCTGCCGCCGCCGCTAGATCCCTAGACAGCTCGATGGAGTAGGGAGGAAAGAGAAGTGGAGAGGTTGAAGATGACCCTTACCTGTGGGTCCCACGCGTCAGTGATAGTAGAGAGGGAGAAGGGATAGCTAACAACAGCAACTCATGGGCAATTTGGTCTTTTCTCGTGTCGTTGCCACGCTGGATCGCGGATGTGTGCTGCCACGTCAGCCGAAGTGGCAAAAATGTAAGCAATGTGCGACCAATAGGGCAAATATGTAGATGCAATTCTAAAGTTGGCATTTGAAGAGGTGCCAACCATAAGGGTGGCAAAAAGTTATATTGCCCAGCTCCCTTGGTCACCTTGATGCCGCCTCCACTAAGGAGCTTCTCCACCAAGGAAGGGGGTCTCCACGTCCTTCGCACAAAGTGTCCTCACCGCTCAACACCAAGCTGGAGGGTTGAAGACGATTGCTGGTGAGCCACTTAGGCCCCAAGGCTTCCGGTGCACCTTCTACAACTTGATCCACTCAAGAATCGCCTCACAAGGTAGTCACACCTTGCACTCACTCAGCTCTAAGCTAAAAATAGCACTAAGCACACACACCAAGCATGTGCAAAGACTATGGATGAACACTTGAGCACTAGTATGGCTTGGATATGATCTTCAAAGTGTTCTGGACTCCTCTGCACTTTCACACAATCCAGCAAGATCAAATGGGTGAGTGGAGGGGTATAAATAGCCCAACACATCAATATAGCTGTTGCTCTAACGGCTAGTTATGATGTACCGTCGGATGAACCGATGGTCCCTTTTTAGTAGTGTCGGATTATCCTGTGCTGCAGAATACCCTTCGGTAGTTTGCCTGTATCTCCTTGCTCCGAACTCCGTTTTCGATGAGCTTATACTTAATAAAAAGCTTATGAAATTCTACACAAGATTCTGAAAAATCCTGAGCATTTGAGCAATTTTTGAGCATCTGATGAATGAAGTTGCACCGACGGTACCAGAGGTTCATCATGTCACCTACGTCGCTGCCCTTCGGTATTTTGGTCATAACTCTTTGCTTCGAGCTCCGTTTTGGGCCATCTTGTACTTGTTGGAAAGCTTATGAATTCTCCACAAGATTCTGTAAAAATCCAGACATTTTGAGCACTTTTTGAGTGTCGGATGAACCGATGGTATCGTCGGTTCATCTGGTGCTAGCCTTCTCCGTGCGAAAACCTCTCTGTATGTGAACCAAAAAAATCATAGGATGAACTGACGCAATCATCCCATGGTACATTGGTACCACCATATCATCTGGTGCTTATACACTTGTGTTCTTCTTCTCGGGAGTTTATCCGGTGCTCACGAAAATTAGGACGTCGGATCATCCTATGCTCTATTTTCAGCACACCTTATTTTGGGCATAACGTTTCACTCCAGATTTCGATTTTGATGATCTTGGACTCTATGGAAAGCTTGTGAAATAATCTTTATGATTTTGTAGAATTCTTTCCCACTTGATTAATCCAAGAATAATTATTCATGAGAGAATTCCAATTCATTCCTCTCTTTGTCCCGACTTCGTACCCTTCTTTTGTGATGATTTGCATTGTGTGTGGTTACATCCATGGAATCTAAAAATAGCTATAATGACATGCTAGACAATATTGTTAGTCTCATGATTGTGTTGCACATGAATCACCAAAATCATTCTCGAACAAATGGCTATGGCGGTCATGTTCACTACAATCTCCCCCTTTTTGGTGATTTATGACAACACAATCAAAGTAAGCATAAATTTGCAAAAATTGACAAAATTGAATCACTTACACTTGCTTGTGGATACTTACCATCATCCAACCTCCCCTAGATCATAGTTCCCCATTTTTGATCTTCTCTTCCTATGTTCACACATAGCTTTCTTTGGTTCCAATTTCTCCCCCTTTGGAATAAAATCTCCAAAAAGTGTCCAAAACAAAAGGGGTCTCCAAACGAAATCTAGCAAGTCCTAGCAAACATAGCTCAAGAGAAATGTTAAATACAAGGGAGAAAGCCGCATGAACCATGATCCATATGTATGATATCAATGAAGATACAACATGTCCGGATAACTAAGGTGGATCACAAGCTCATGAGACTAGAATGATATAAACTAAGCTTCGATCCCCTAAGTGTGTGCACAATATGATAGTGTGAAAATCAAGTGCACAACTAGAAACACTTGTAAGACAAGGAATGAAGCTTAGAGCATATCATGCAATCAAGGAGGTAGCTTAAGGGTGTGTTTGGTATGGCTCCGGCTGCGGCTGTGGCAGCTTCGGCTGTGGCTGTGCTGGTGGAGTGGATTCTGTGGTGGAGTTGAAACCGTTTTGAAGAAACGTTTGGCAAAACGGCTTCTCCTGGCTGTGTGAAGAGTGAAATGTACATAATACCCTTCCATTTTTATTTCCTTCTTTTTTTCTCCTATTTTTCTTTTTTCTTTTTTTCCTTCTTATATTTTTCTCTTTTTTTATTTCTCCTCCTCCTTCCCTTATCTCCATCACCCACGGGCCTTATCCACTCGCGTTGTCGCACATGCACCCGTCGTCATCGGCTCTCCACTGCAAGCCCCAGCTTCCCTGCGTAGCCCACCCCCGCCGGACCTCCCCTCATCGCCGTCCTCCACCGGCCACCGCACCCACCGGTCATCTCCGCCTCCACTGCACCTGCCGCTGGCTCCACTGCGCCGCGCCGCTCGGCTCCACCAGCGCCGCCGCGGTCTCTCCCGCTGGCGGAGTGTACTAGAGGCGAGCGTGGCACCGAGATCCTACACCTCGCCTTCCCCATCCGCGCGCTCCCATCTGCAGTGGCGGCCTCACTTCGGCTCCGGCAGCAGGACACGAGGGGATCGACGGAGGTACGACGACTCCCTTTCTAGTGGCGGTGTAAGGTGAACGACGGTGGATCGAGCTCCTCCTCCCTTCCTTGCCTCCTGGCTCCTCTCACTTCCTCGCCGGTCTCTCAATCCGGCGTCTCGTTCCCCCACCGGGCTCCATCTCCCACGCCCACACCGGACGCCCATGGGCCCCGAGGGCAAAGGATGGAAAGTGTGGGGCGGAGCCGCAGACGGAGTGGGGGGGAGCTACGATTTTCAGCTCCCTCCCGACCGAATCACTCCAGTGAGCGCATTTTGCGGTCGCTCCCGTGGAGAAATTGTTTTTCTTCCCCGTTTGGTAGCACTTCGTCAAAAATTGCTCCCGGAGCGGCAGGAGGAGCACTACCAAACGCACCCTAAATGACAAGAGATAAGACAAGAGAGCTCTTGTAACATTACCACTTGTAGATTTTGAGCATTGCGTACCTCCGGGGGATGTTCTTCTCTACCTTGTTGGCACCACGTTGAGATAAGCCACTTGAAAATGATATCACGTGGAGATGACACAACTTGAAAGAGGCTTGCAAAGAAGACACTTGAGGTACCACAAGGATTGGGAATGTATGAGTGTATTGCCTTTGAACTTATATAGAGACATAAGCTCGCAAGGAAATGACTCAATAGCATGAAGCTCATATTGCTATATTCACTATTTTAGAGATGTTAGATCACATTGAGAGTGATTAGCATTCTATTAGAATGAAATACGGCACCAGAACACACCACCATGGGACTACACAAAATAAGCTTGAAACAATGTTAGTCCCACAAACGAACCATATGATGAGATCCCTCTAAATGTGTGCATCTAGTGTTTGAATCACCAACCAAATGTATGCACATTATTTATGACAACAAAAGGGAAGCTAACCCTATAGATTGCTCATGATGCAAAGAGAAATATATGAAAAACATGCATCATGAAAGAGCAAGTGGAGCTTTCCTACACACTAATCAAACCATGTAGGTTGCTCATGGGTTAGCACATGACACAAGCAACCTACCATATGTAAACACCTAGGCAAAGCAACAAATGCAAACCTAGACAAGGCAATGAAGTTACAATGATACATGAGATGAGATATAGTTTCCATTAATTCAACCGGGGAACTTGGGCAACACATGTCCAACTTGCAAGCTTGGCTTCTAGGCTTGAATCTTCACATCTTCTATCTGCCAAGCCTCCCAAGTCCCCGTTGGCTCGTGGCCTTCACGTGGCCTTAGGAACCCACACCATTTGAGGCCCCTTCATGTTGGTGATGACATCCTTGGGCACCCAAATGGGTTGGTTCCAACCCCGCTCCATCTTCATCTTCCCAACCTTGTGTGCAACCACCTTGCCATTTGCTTTCTTCTTGATGACGTAGGTGTTGCTCTTGTTCTTGTTCTTGTGGTTGGGCTTGGTGTAGATGAGAGAACTCTTGATATGAGGTTCATCTTCTTCTTCTCACCCTTGTCCATCTTCTTGACAAATTGAGGGCATTTGTAGAACTTGTGCTCTTCTCCATGACACTTGTAGAAAGTCACGGTTGCACCCTTCTCAAGCTTCTTCAGCATGGGATCACGGTTATCTTGAGAAGATTAGACATTTCTCTTCATTTCTTGAGAGACATCCACTTGTTCCTTATTTTTCTTTGCCCTTACCCATCAAACTAGCAACTTCTCTCAGAGCCATTTCACTTCTTTCTTGAGCTCATCATTCTTCTTGCCTATGAGATAGCCACATATTTCTACAACAACATTCTCATTGTAAGGTGGTGAGTAAGATTCATCGATCAAATCAATGCAAGAAGTTGAAGCATCTACCTTAGAGATAGGAATTGCACAAGGAATACATGAATCATCAAGCTCAAAGGAATCATTAGTTTTAATCTCAATGCTCACAAGCTTAGATTTTAGCTCATCACACTCCTTGCTAAGCAAATTGAATTTGCACAACAAATGTTCATAATTTGTAGCAAGGGCTGCACTAAGATCATTGAGAGAATTGAGTTCTTTAATTTTATTAGCTTGTTTCTTAAGCATTCCTTTTTGCTCATAGACTAGCTCAACAAGATCATCATTGGAGGTGGCATCAGATTCATCATCACTTATATCACTTTCCATACCTTGGGCCATAAAGCACATGTGGGATGATGATAAGGGACCTTGCATGAAGCGGGTGGTGAAGTTCTTACTTGATTTATCACTTGAGCTACAAGAACTTGATTCTCCACCACTTGTCCACTCACGGACGACGACAAGTGCTTCTTGCTTTGGATTCCTCTCCTTGACCACCTTCTTCTTGGTCTTGCGCTTGATCTTGGTGATCTTGATATGTTGATGATGACGCCCTTCTCTCGAGTGGACATTGTAGCCGTACATGTTGATTTTCTTAACATACTTGAAGACCTTCTTCATGTACATGGCCACCATCGACTCGACCTCTTCATCAGTTGGGGAGCCTTCATCATCGTCATCATCATCATCATCATCATCATCATCATCATCATCACCACTTGATCTTCCATGGATTGTCATCCTCCTCATCTCCTTCTCTTGTTGGCTTGAAAGAGCATGACTTGCGGTTGGAGAAGATGTTTCTTGGGGCTTTTCTTAAGGTTTCTCTTATGGATTTTCTTGGGGCGCCTTCTTCGACTTGGGCATGATTTGAAATTCATTGATCTTGCTCAAGATTTGAGATGGCTTCAATTCTTCGAGCTTCGTCTTCTCATAGATGATAGATTTCACCAAGTCATAGTCGGGCTTTCAGAGACTTTGAAGGATCTTGCGGTTGATGTTCATGTCCGTGATGTTCTTCACGCCTAAAGCATTAATCTCATTGACAAGAACATTTAGGCGTGAGTACATAGATTCGGAATATTCATTCTCAAGTTGCTTAAAGCTATTGAACTCATCAAGGAGACAATATTAGCGTTCATTAGCTACTTCTTTTGAACCCTCATTTTGTTCCTTGATGGTATTTCATAGCCCATGAGCATTTTCACAAGTAAAAACTTTATTGAAAACACCCACATCTAGAGAGGACAAAATGATACTCTTTGCAATCACATCAAACTGTTTTTCCTTCCTAGTACCATTTTTGACACCCTCATTGGTGACTCTCCAAACATCTAGACCCTCTGCTTGGAGATAAGCTTCCATGAGAACTTTCCAACGAGGATAACTCATGCCATCGAAATGTGGAGCCAAACCTAAGGAATCCATCCCTTTACCCTATAGAGCAACTCACTAGGCGGTGAAGTCTAACCGTTCCAATGAGCCGATTTTCACAATTTACCAATCGAAATGGCGTTTCCTTGTGAAGGAAGTGAGTCCCGGCTCTGATACCACTTGTAAGGAATCGAATACTCATAGCCTAAGAGAGGGAGGGGGTGAATTAGGCAACTTAAAAACTTAACCTATGGCTTCCACTAATTTGCATAAGGTAAACTAGATCATTTCTATCTATATGTGCAATCTATGGTTGATCTAGTGTGAAACCCTCATCCCAAAACAAGTTTTGCAACCTATAGCCAATCCTAGCATGATACTACTATAGGAAAGTAAAGGCAAACAAGGATTTCAAAGAGAGTAATGCAGAAATGTAAAGGGGATGAGAGGAAGCAAACTCTTGACACGCGATTTATCCCGTGGTATCGGTAGACACTAAGCCACCACTAGTCCACGTTATTAAAGCACTCCACACAAGAGTATTGCTTCCCGGTCACCAAGTCTCAAGAGCACCACTTGACTAGCCACAAAGGCTCGCCACGAAGGCATTCGCCAAGCTCCCTTGGTCACATCTTGTACTTGTTGGAAAGCTTATGAAATTCTCCACTAGGATATGTAAAAATCCAAATATTTTGAGCACTTTTTGAGCGTCGGATGAACCGATGGTAGTGTTGGTTCATCCAATGCTAGCCTTCTCCGCGCGAAAACCTCTCTGTATGTGAACCAAAAAATCATAGGATGAATCGACGCAATCATCCGATGGTACCACCATATCATACGATGCTTATACACTTGTGTTCTTCTTCTCGGGAGTTTATCCGGTGCTCACAAAAATTAGGGCATCAGATCATCCTATGCTCTATTTTCAGCACACCTTATTTTGGGTATAACTTTTCACTCCAGATTCCGATTTTGATGATCCTGGACTCTATGAAAAGCTTGTGAAATAATCTTTATGATGTTGTAGAATTCTTTCCCACTTGATTAATCCAAGAATAATTATTCATGGGACAAGTCCAATTCATTCCTCTCTTTGTCCCGGCTTCGTACCCTTCTTTTGTCATGCTCTGCATTGTGTGTGGTTTACATCCATGGGATCTAAAAATAGCTATAATGTCATGCTAGATGATATTTTTAGTCCCATGATTGTGTTGCACATGAATCACCAAAATCATTCTCGAACAAATGGCTATGGCGGCCATGTTCGCTACACATATTGTTTCTTCTATGCGGTTGTTCTTATGAAAAAGTCAAACCAAGAGTGCCACTACTACCCTTCTTCCTCTTCATTCATGATTTAGACTAAAAATTAAAATCACAAGTTTCAGGAACATTCTGCTCATTGCATCGATCACAAATTTTCACAAATTGACTTCCCAAATCCATAACAATTTGCTTACCAAATTAGTCAGCTGTAGAGTGTAGACTTGGTTTTTGTTGTGCCGTTGCGCCTATGTGTATAGCACGAAGGAAAGAGTAGAGTGGTTGAGCTGGGAAGCAAATAGGGTAGCTAGGAAGGAGATTAGAGCGGGAGCCTACCACCCGCCCGCTGCAGCGCCGCTGGCCACCACGTAGCCCCTGCAGCCTGCGGGCACAAGGTAAGGCCTAGCGTGCTGCTCGGCACTAAGTCTGTCCCTACTCCCTAGGTCCCAGGCTTCATGCCTCCGCCGCCACTGCGATGCCGGCAGGCAGCCGTCTAGGGTTCGGGACATGGGGGATGAGCAAGAGATTTAGGACTCAGGACACCGATCGGGAGGGGATCGGGGGTGACAATGACTCGACCAGTTTGCAGGTGGGAGGGGGAGTGGGCTAGAATCTGGGCCGTTTCTGGGCCTTTGGGAGGGAGGGGAAGTGGACTAGATCGTTTTTGGCACACAGAGAGGCAGGGAAAGACTGGAAAGCCCTATTTTTAGATGTCATTTTATATTTTTTGAATACATATGTATGTTACACTATATATATAATTTTGTGTGCCAAAAATAATGGGTATTCAACTGAATACCCATGAATACACGTCGGCCCGCCCCTGGTGGGTATGTGTTGCACAAACAACATTATCTTCATATATAATTGTCGGTGATACTATGGAACCAACACCACAAGATTTATGTGTGTGATTGATCATTATGTGAAGCCGCATACATTCTCCTATGCTTCATACATTAGAGTCTATTTCCATGAGATGGTTGTCTCTCCACGTCAAACTCAAAGCATTTTGGAGCTCATTATGCACACCCTTTTAGCTCCCATATTCTTCAATATCAACACATATTTTTAAAAAGAAAAGTAGGGGTAGGAGTAGAAGAGGCATGGCAAGGATGCTGGATGGTTGTCATGAAGTATGGTGTTACTTGGGCCTACAGGCCTATTTGGTGTGTTTGGGTTTGTTATAGTCAAAATTAATAACATGTTTAAGTTTTAAGCCACACATAAAATTCACAGGAACTGTTTATTTGATATTAGGGTTTTCACATACTTTCATTTTCAATTTAGCTTCTCATGTTGTAGATGGTTACAGAAATGTTTACAAAATAAAGAGAACATTTCTTAACCATAAGAAAATAGCTAAAATAGTAAAGTGAAGGTGTCCTTTTGTTTTTATGTGAGCGGGGCGAGCAGCTACCCCTACCCCATAGTAGATTCTTCCCTTCTAATGTGTTGGCACATAACTAAAAAATAATGTGAGTTAATGACATTCATTGAAAGATGAAGACATGCTCTCGATCTAGCCTTGAAATGAATACAAATATGATTGTCATGTAATATCTGTTGAATATACCTAGCCTTGAGATAAATAATGGTCTTTGTGATAGGATGGCTTTCAAATCTAGCCTTGGGATCAATAATGATTGTAGTCTTCAAATTCTTGGGGAAAACATCTAGAAAAAAATTATGTTCAGATATGCTATTATATTACTTATGAAAGACATGGTATGAAAAATAACGAGAAATGAAGCACATATTATGGATTATTTATTGCACTGTAAATTCATATGAGAAAACATTTATTGGAAACGACCATATGTTAGTTTTTAGAACTATGCGTCTTTTGTTTCCCTTAAATAATATTATGAGATAAGTAGGAAATATGACAAATAAATATATTTAATATTACCTCATTGAGAAACACCTATGATATCCATTAAAAGGACAAAAGTATAGAATGAAGCTAAGGCAGACCATGATTTAGGGGAATATCCTCTATGTCCTTTCAAATCTCAAAGTCGTTGCATACTACGTACCAATACCATGATCACATTTTCGGAACCTAAGTTTAGTTGGATATAAGGTTTTCAAAATAAATTCTGATATTACAAAATGATATGTTTTGCCAAATGTTTATTTCGCCATTTTGTTGTAATTTTATGGGAGACAAAACAATGAGTGGTTTTATATTGATCTTTATGTAACTAGTGTGGGTATGTGTCGCACAAACAACATCATAATCATATATAATTGGGTGATACTATGGAACCAATACCACAAAATTTATGTGTGTGATTGATCATTATGTGAAACCACATACATTCTCCTATTCTTCATATATTAGAGTCTATTCCATAAGACGGTTGTCTCTCCAAGTCAACACAAAGCATTTTGGAGCTCATTATGCACACCCTTTTAGCCCCATATTCTTTAATATCATCACATATTTTTGAAAATAAAAATAGGACTAGGAATATAAGAGGTAGGGCTTGTCCTGAAGCATTGCAAGGTGTGCTACCTGGGCCTGCAACCCTATTTGGTTTGGGTTTGTTAAAGTCAAAATTAAGAACACGTGTTGGCCACACATAAAATTCATAGAAACTGTTTATTTAATATTAAGGTTTTCACATGCTTTCAATTTAGCATATCATGTTCTAGATCAGTAGAGAAATGTTTACAAAATAAAACGAACATTTCTTAACCATAAGAAAATAGCTAAAAGACTAAAGAGAAGCTGTCCTTTTGTTTTTATGTGGGAGGGGTTGGGGGCTACCCCTAGCCCATAGTATATTATTCCCTTCTTATGTGTTAGCAATGCTGCTTATGCAGCAAAATTGAGATGAAAATGTATGTCTTATAGAAGAATGTTTGTCATTTGTGTGTTTTTTTTTGCTATACACGGAAGATTTCTCGGATCGCCATAACATCACTGTGTATCTATGATGTGCATGGCTTGGTGGGCACCACCAGCTTCCAGGTAACCATCTCGATGATGGGGTTTTAAGATTTTTGATAACTACTGATGGATCTTTGGCCACTTTTGCCAATCATAGGTTTTTGGCATGGTGAATAATTGGTGCAATGTTTTTCATGGATTCCTAGAGCAGCTTGACATTAAATGAAGATTGGAGAAGGCATAGCCAGGATAGATGGTTGTCTGAGAGGCATGAGGTGTTACCTGCGCCTAACGCCCTATTTTGTGTATGTGGGCTTGATATAGTCAAATTAAATAACATCATAATGTAAAGTCCGTTCAAAGCGCATGAAATTTGAAATGTTCATTTAATGTTGGGTATATGTCGTGCTTTTCAATTTATAAGAACTCGTGTTTTAAACCGTTACAAAAATAGCCACAAAAATGAAAAGACCGCATCCTCACGGGAAAACGTAATGTTAGGGTTCTTTTAGAAAAATTGGATCCCCGTGTCCATCTTTGATTTAAGAAAGAGAAGGTAGGTACTCAATTAGCGTTCTTTTGTTTTCTATTGAATATACGCGAAAGAATTGCACATCTTGTTTTATTGAGAAAAAAGTTTGGAACTACTCCCACGTGTGTCTTAAGAAGAGCGCTCCAAGACCACGGTCTTACAGGGCTATTACATGCTAGAATACAACTGTTGTTTAGTTGTGGGTGTCTAGAACGAACAAGGTTTACTGGAGTACTCGGAAACAAGGCAACCTAAATTGTGTGTGTGCTCCTGGCATGATCCGAAGCTGCCCCATCCATCTTGATTTTTTTTTGTCAAAGAACACCTAGCTGGAGGTAGTCTCCTCTGAACACACTGGCATTCCTTTCTTTCCACATATATCTCCCAAGAGACGAGGGCGACTAGAGAATTAAACCCTTTTCTCTTCGATCCGTTTCATCGACTTCTATCCTGCTTCCTGGTGTTCTCCAACTCCCTGGAACTGGTGGTTCCACCGGTCCTGCAGTGTGTTGGTTCCCTTGCGGTGGAGTACATTGCCCTCCGATTGCTGGTGAGATCATTGCCCATGCCTGTCTTGTGAAAGAACAGAACATGAAAAGATGATCTGAGGATTCTGGTTCTTGATCACAAAGCGAGCAAACGGTGACGGCTTCGACGATCGGCATTAGGGTTCTTTTGTGCTTTTCAATTTATAGAAACTTCCCACGTTCTAAATTGTTAAAAAGAGCAAAATTAAGAACTCGTCACATTTGTTTGAACTTTTAAGCGCATAAATTTCACGGGAAAATAATATTCATCCGAGTTAACTCATGGCAAATTCCCGCATTTCAAACCACGAAAGATAGAGTGGGGACAAGAAAATTATATAAGGTGAAAATGCTTCCTGGTGTTCTCCAACTCCCTGGAACTGGTGCTACTAGTCACTGGTCACTGCTGGAAGGTACAAACCAGAGTGTACACCAAAATACCAGAACAATCGATGAACTAACTTGTAAGGAGAACATGGTGCCCTAGTGTTCTCCAGCAACTGATGAACTAAACTATAACTTTAATTCACGATGAAATTACCGATCCCCTGCTACAGTCACCAGGCGATTTCGAAGGCGACTCGACTCTCCCTCCGTCGATCCGCCGGCCCCCTCTCCTCCGGCGCCCTTGTCGGCGGCGGAACGGAGAGGGGAGCCCGGCCCCTTGGCGGGTGGGCCTTGTATAGTTGTAGGCTTAGGTCTAGGAGC
The DNA here is from genome assembly GCA_036936925.1 of Cenchrus fungigraminus. NCBI lineage: Eukaryota > Viridiplantae > Streptophyta > Magnoliopsida > Poales > Poaceae > Cenchrus > Cenchrus fungigraminus. The sequence continues at coordinate 57,385,624 of CM072776.1, read as the reverse complement.
TTCCATGTCCCGTCGGCGACTTTTATATCGCCGGCTAGGGTTAGGTTTCCTCTTTGCTTCTCCGGTGGCGGCGGCGACGACGACGGCGGCGTCGTCTCCGGCGAGGTCCAAATGAGGTTAGTTATGGTATTTCTCTATGCGTTGGGAAAGGATCCCTGCTGCTCCCCCGTGGGCTCTCTTTTCCGGGTCAGCGATTCTGTCGTCGGCGGCGGACTTCTTGGTGGGCTACTGCTTCTCGTCCGAGGTGGTAGAGCCATCTTCTTCTCTGGCTGGCCGCTGTGGTTTATGCTAGAGACTGCTACTCCATGTGCTCCGATGGTGAGATCGCCGATGGTCTTTCAACGACCTAAATCCATCCTGACTGGAGGTGGGGTGGTGGATCTTGCGGCTTCACCATGATTTGGGGTCTGCCGACGGAGTATTTGGAGTTCTAAGCTTCGATTCTGGTGCTGCTACGGACGGATCGGAGCTGCTACTGACGAACTGGATTTTCGGAGTACCAAGGAAGATGTACTGTGCTTCTTTGCAATTTTCTTTTTCTTCGAGGTCTGGTTTGTAAAAGGGGGATGTACTGTGCTTCTCTATGATATATCTTCCCTTTCGTAAAAAAAAAAATTTGAGCTAAATCTTATGCTGTATTGCTTCTCTACGATGGCGACACCCAGCCGCAAGAATAAGATCTAAGCTTTACATATGACCACAAAGCACGGGAGCAGAGCGCTCGGGTTGAGCAGGTAGAGCTCCTCAATGCTGGAGTTGGCGCCGACCTGGCCGGCAACCGAGTCGAACCCCGGCTGCCCGGCGACGTGCCGCAGGTTCTCCAGCGGGCGGTGGATCCTCCCCGCGATCGCCCTGCACACGATCAGCGCTTGTCTCACGCTGCCGCTTCCGTCTCCGGCGCCGGTTATTGATCCTCCGATGCACTCCAGCGCGCGCTTGCTCGTGGACGTGGTGAACACGCCGACGCCGTCCTTGTTGGACTCCTTCGTCGCCGAGAAGCCGTGGCGGATGATGCGGCACACGTTGCAGGTCCCCGACGCGCAGATGCTGTGCGAGCCGCCGGCGCCGAGGGAGCAGGAGACGGTGGTGCCGTGGAATTGGAGGAGCTCGTTGCCGTCGGCGATGCAGCGGGGGTGCTTGTTGGGTAGCCTCGCTGCCCTGGCCTTCACCTCCTCCATGTACGCCTTGAACCTGTCCACCGACTTGTCCATGCTGTGGACCTTGACGACCCTCTCGATGCGATCTAGCGCCGCCTCGGGATCGGGCCACCCGACTCTATATATGAGCTCCACCACCTTGCTCGCCGTGTCGCCGTCGACCAGCTCGGTGACTGCAAGAACGGGAGCCGTGAAATGTAGCACATAGCTTCGCTTGGATTCTTGATGCGTGGGTCGATCAGAGAAATAATAAATATGGAGCACGCGGCGGCGCTTACCGGCGTGGTAGGCGAGCTGATGCGATTCCAGGGCGTCGTCGCTGGAGAAGCGTCCATCGCAGCGGTTGCACTGGACGCCGACGCCGGAGGAGACCCAGGCGGGAACGGCGCCTGCTGAGCGGCGGAGCGGCGACAGATCGCGCTGGGAGAGACGGGCGGTGCTGCACCGCGTCAGGAGCGGGCTCAGCGGTGCCGCCCCGCCGATGGACCAGGCGGCGAGCCCCGGAGCGGAGCCGGCGCCGGCCCGTAGATCGACGCGCCGGGATGCCGCCGCCGGGCCCCCCGCGGCGGCGAGCAGCACGTCGTGCGTCTTCGCGTTGAGGACGTCGCTACTCTCGATCGACATCGGGCTGTCGCAGCGCCGGGGGCGCCGGGCGCCACCGTACTGGCTGTGGATCACGTCACGTAGGTTGGAGATGGAGCGCGAGCACCCGGACCTCGGTAGCATCGACGGCGGCGGCAGGAACGACTTCTTGAGCCCCCTGGTGCTGCCGCCGCGGGAGTCCTCTCGCTTGATCACGTCGTTGCTGGAGTCCCGCGACTTGCAGCTCAGGGACTTCTTCAGCGCCGTCCACCACAGCATGGCCATCTTCTTCTCCGACCTCCTCCGCCGCCGCCGCTTCCAGTCCCTTCTCGCCTGCCGGTGGATGACCAGATCCGAGAGCGCCCTGACCGCGGCGGATGGCCGGATTGCTGACGGGAGGCCTCGCTATTTGATGACCAAAACATAGCATGCATTGAATGCAAATCAAATCTCTGGCTCCTTGAACAATTAATGGTTTTGCATCCGCCAAAGATTCACCAGCAATTAGCAAAGATCATTAGAGGATATCAACGGACCTGAGGAAGAAGCCAACCATGAGTTCAAACAGAGATGGTCGTCGCATCTGCACCTGCACATGCAGCCAGAGGCAATGGTAACTGACTGGAGTAATGGAGGTGACGAGGGAGCGTTGCCGGCGCCGGAGATTTCCTTCGCTGCCAAGCATGGAGCGTGTTCTTGCCAGGGACCAGAAGGCAGAAGCCGCCGAACTACACAGATCTCGGTACAATGCACAGTGGTTAGTCTTCGAACAGAATTTTTTTAAAAAATATTCACACTGGTCAGTCCAGTAACGGCTGTGATCTATAAAAATTAAGGAGTAGACTGCAGGGTGGTAGAAGATAATGCAGAAATGTGATGAATTGTCAAGATGATTCCTTTGCTGTCGCCGACCGAAGCATATCCCTAGGATACCGTTTTGAAGGAGTGAGTGACGTGATGCTTCCGGTGTAGTCTGTCTCCAGGTTCCATGTGAGCATGCTCTGGGAGGGAATTGCTTCATCAGCCTATATTGTTCTAGCCACACATTTCTTGGGCAAATTTAGGGTTGAAATTTGCAGTAGGAACTCAGGGTGAGTTTTGTTACCGACACAAAACATACAAAAAATGGTGACCTAGGTAACAAAAGAGGGGTTTTGGTATTTGTTGCCAATACATGACGTTTTCCTATGTCGTCTATTATTTCTAATGTTTGTCGTAATGTATGTCGGTTCATGTGTTCGACCGCGACACATGTCATGACAAAAAGTTGGATTCTATGTTATCCATTTTCAGTATAGGTGAAACTGGTTATTATTTTTGTCTATTTCCGACGTTGTCATAACGGAAGTCGGTTCATACGTTGTCGTATCTTCCCATTATTTACTTAGATCGGTTCCTATTTTTGTACATTTAATTATAATATCTACCATAATAGAATCTGTACCATAACCTTTTTCTGGTGCATGTCATAACAGAAGCTCGTTCCGATTCACAATTTCAATATCTATTAAAATTTACAACCCTTATTGGAGGAATCTAATGACATTATCAAGCAATCCGAGTATTAAGAGGAGTCTAAAAAATGGCATGATCGCTCTTTTGTTCTAGAGAAGAATGTTTGGCCGCCCATTTTGTGCAGTGTTTTTGTTTCTTGACGTAATATTTTTCCTTTTACAACAAATCAACTGTACAAAATCAGCAGAAGTTATTTTAATACATGTCGTACAAAATCTAGAATAGTTTGGATGTTTGGATTCTAATGAACAAAAAAATTGGATACATGCTTGAAGGTTGAACCAATAAAAATTCGACCTGAAAAGCTGAAACAAAGGCAGAATTGCAAGAGGATTATCAGTTCTAGGCTTCGTGTCAGTTCTTGGTCACAATGCAAGCATGGAGTTTGCTTGAGGAGGTTTGGAAGTATTGTTGGTTTGTTGCAGCTTTTGCTTAAGAATTGAAGGTGATTCTATTCCCATCTCCTCTGGATTCCTCTTGTATCACTTCCCCTTTCGAAGGGAAATGCGACTCGTAGTTTCACCATTTATTTCTGCGGAAGGGGACTTGACCTTGCGAAAGGGATGGAGCAATCGAGTGACGACGCCACGTCAACAGCATGCAAGTGTGACAGTGTGTGGTGGGCTGCTTGCCTGTGATAATGGTTCTGCCCCCAATGGAAGCCCAGTTTAGCCCATAGGAACAGGCCTGTATTAATGGTTCAAAGCTCACTTCAGATCAGACTGGATAAAAGATGCAGCAGACACTGTCGGTCTGGTGGTCGCTCACAGGGATTTCTTATATTTTTTACGGATTTACAAAAATAGTAGCCGCATGAAAGGAAGCCTGACAAATACTTATATTGCTCTCCTAGAGGCAAAATCGTCTTTTCATGTTCAACATAAGAGCATCTTCAAGAGTCTTTTTAAATTTTACTCTCTAAATCATCATTTAGAGAGTCATTCGCATAAAAATCGTTTTCTATATCTTTTCACTTTCCGATAGTTTTTCTATTTCTTATGTGCACTCTAGAGAGTCATTCTCGTATTCCATATTTGACTAGAGAAAAATCTAGAGTAGAAGATGACTATATTTGGATGACCATTTAGATAAGCTGTTGGAAGGCATTTTTTCAAAAAATCTCTATTTCTACCATTTAGAAATAATATAGAGAGTCTCTTGAAAATGCTCCAACACCGTTATCCCTTCAAGTAGGTGGTGGTTGCAGATAGGGAAAAAATTGATCCCTGGCGTATAGGAAAGAATTTTTTATAATGGCAAATAAGAAACGGTTATAAATTCCTTCGGAACTGCTGGGGATTTATGGCTACAAACCAATTGGATCCTAATATAAATTCCAATGGCAAAAAGAATTCACTTCTATACACTAGTAGAGAAGGAGCATTTGGCACGCCTCTTTAGTCCCAATTCAACTTTGGAGTCGGGACTAAAGGGGTTTCGTCGACGTGACCCGAAATGGCTGTGGGAGCCGCCCTCCGTTTAGTCCCGGTTGATATTACCAACCGGGACTAAGGGACGCGTCGAACAGCTATTTTAGTGTAATGATTGGCGCCAGCCTTTAGTCCCGAGTGGTATCACCACCCGAGACTAAAGTGTTCACTTTAGTCTCGGGTGCTGACACCACTCGGGACCAAAGTCCGCGCCCTATAAATTGAGCTTCTTCTTCCTCCTACTTCTAGCCAAGCCATTCTTCACCGAGAGCTCAAGCTCCTCCTCTCCATGGCGCCTCAACCTTAGGGGGTGCTGCTAATTTTTTTCTCCATCACTTTGTGAATATTTCTCTCCTCCAAAGTGCTGCTAAGGTTTGATTCTTCATCCTCCCTTCATTTGTGGTGGTTAAATTTTATTTTATGTTTTAGAGATGGAGAAAATAGAAATTTTAATTTCTAGGTAGGAAGAGCTAAGAGATGAGGGTTTTTTTTTATATACTTTAGATTTAGGAAAAAAAAGTGGTTAGCTAGATACTAGCATTCTTCCTTCTTTTATTTATTTTTTATTAAGCATTGTCCTATTATCTTTTTCTTTATGTAGAGAAAATTGAATTTTACTTTTAAATATAATGATAGATAGAATTAATTTTACATTTAGCTAATTATTTTAGAAGTTAGTTTAAAAAATATGACACTTTGAAAATCTTTTATCACGCCAGAACTGGTATATAAGCTCCCACTTAAGATGTACAAAATTTCATGAGTGGTACATAAATAACTCGACGAAAGGCCTAGAGAAATTTGGTATACTCGCTAGATCGGAGGATTTTGCCACTGAAGGCGAGAGGGTGGTCTGGCTAGAATTCGGAGATATTTATAAAGTTTACCATCTAGACGTCATGAGTACCGATCTTATCGTCGCCTGGTGTCTGTAAGTGGAGTATTTTCTTATGTTTATTAATAAATTTATTGCGTCTGTCGATCTACTTAATTAACTTTGTCTTTCATTTTTTGTAGCCTGCAACTAACTGAGATGCAACGGAAGGGTTATGACAGAATTGGTTTCATGAACCCAACAAAAGTTAACTAGTACGAGATCCAAAAACAACCAAACACAACAATCGCGACAATCTAGAGAACCTTGTATAAGTTTCATAACAAGGATCTCATACTACTGTCTTTCAGCTTCAACCGAGACTAAAGAGAGTGAGGGAAAGCGATGGTGTGCCCCCTAGTCCAAGTTGGTAATACCAACCTGGACTAAAGACCCCTTTAGTCTAGGTTGGTTTACCTGAGACTAAAAGAGGAGGCTTTTGTCTATCACCTTTAGTCCCGGTTGGACTTTAGAGTCCTATACCTCTTACTAACCGGGGCTAAAGGTTGTCTCTGTACCTGTGATATCTCTATGGCTCCGAATGATATCTGATAGTAACATCATGAGATCATTTGGTGTGTACACGTTAAGCAAAACTAGTATTCCCTCTATTTATTTATTTATTTATCCAAGACTCATTTGTACAGATCAAGGAGCAGAAATTCAAATCAAATCTCCTTCGGTCGTTAGTTTTTCCTCGGTAAAACACAGCTAATCGTTTCCGTAACCTCCTCCTTCCTTGCACGCTCCAGATCCGGTGCGGATCAGCATTTTGCATCTTGCGCCACCGTGTTTTCTTCGACTGCTTTTTTTCTCCTGTGAAAAAGCAGACCCGCGCGCCAATTCCAATTTTACATCGGTCATTTTGCTGTTCTGCCAAATACTCGACTACGCCAAAATCAGGCCTGCCCAATTTGCATCGGAGTGTCTCCTTGCTCGTTTATGAGCGGTATTTTTCTCTCACACCAAATCATTTTTTCTCACACCAGCTGAACAAGACTTCTGTAGTTCTGTCTATTTCGTCGCGGCTCCCGTGCTAAATCAGCCCGTAAATTTTTATCGGCAGCTCCTTCCGCTTCTTCCACCAAAATCTAATAATACATATTTCCTGGTCTATATAAACAGCAGAGAGTAGCTAGAAGAAGACCACTCCTTCCTCCTAGTACTAAATTTATGTTCTAGTTCTGTCGGTTGTCACTACTTAATTTTCGCCAGTCCATTATTTAATACATGTACTATCATAGTACTACTGCTACTTTGATGCATGGAGTACTACATCACACACGGTCCATTAATCACATACTAGTACAGTAGTACTAAAGAGTGTTCAATTAGATTTTGAAATTTGTTCCATAAGACTTAAAAGAGTCGCCCTATTCTATTCGTTTGGCTTATAAGCCACTAGACAACAGTACTTTTCTCTCAGAACAAATCAGCACCAGCCACCAACCAAACGAACAGACTGACTTCTTACCTCTAGATAGATCTCATCTAATTAAATCAACACTCACACTAATAAAAAAAATATCTGAAGAACCTATTATCCGAACATCCTCTAAGGCCGGTCCAATATATGATTTCTATCTCTATAATTAAATTAACAGCTTAGCAATTTGTTGATGTGATAATAGCTTTATTATGGAGAGAAAGATAAAATAAAGAAACGATTTTCTCTGAGCGAAACCGAGTCGACCCTCGTCATGATGCGCTACGAAACAAAAAAAAGCGTTGGGGAGACTCAGCTGCTTAGATCCCTTACAGAGTTGTGCCGCCACCGCCGTACGCTCCACCCCTTTGTTCCTGCACGCTCTCTCGAATCTCCTCCTTCACACACTCATCTCCCGCATAGCTTTAAACCCCTCTCGCATCCTCCCACATCATTCCCCTCTGCCGCATCTAAATCCACCTTTGCCGCAGCCAAATCCATCACTGGTCGCGTCCTCAGCTAGATCCCCTCGGTACTTTGTTGCAACATCTGCTCCGGCCGCCGCCAGTTATGTTGCAACTAGCGTTCAAGTTGTTCCTGCGTGGTGGACAACATCATCTCTTAGTCAGTGGCGGAGCTGAGGAGGGCAGCGGGGGCCCTGGCCCCCTCAACCAAAACTTTTTCCTAGGAGTATGTATGTATATTTATTAGCCAAACACTAAGCACATAGGCTAATGGATTGGCTTTGCAGGTCTCCGATCTCAGCACGCAGCGGTGCGCAGGTGTGTCCGTTGCGGCTGGCAGCTTGGCTGCGGCCGTGAGGCGCGAGCCATGGTAGGCGACAACGACGGCGAATAGGGGCAGGCAGGCATTGATCTTCGAAAGTTTCGCCACTCGAGAGATTGTAATGAAAATCCTGACAGATTTTTTTTTTAGAACAAGCTGCTTCATTCATTCAGTAACATAGTTACAATCATCCTGCAGAGGTTTCAGCAGAAAATTAAGGGGAACTCCACCCAAACCTCAAACACACTAGAAACAGCAACACTAGCACAAGCATGAGCAGCTTGGTTGGCTGAACGCCTTACATGCACTACACTGAAAGAAGCAAAAGATGAAGCCATGTCCTGGATGTCATAGAGGATTGGAGCAAGCTCCGAACATTGCGTCGCCCTGTTCTTCCACAAATTGAGCAGCTCCAAGGAATCGGTTTCCATCACCACCCCACCTGTGGTCACTGTATGAATCATGTTTACTCCTTCCCTTAATGCTTCGGCCTCTGCTGAAAAGTCAGATGCCAGTGCCGGCTATCTTCTGGTCATAGCCATCAAGAAATTACCTTGTGGGTGCCTAGCGACAGCTCCAGCCGCTCCGGAGTTTGCACCTGATACAAAGCCCCATCCACATTGACTTTTAGCATATTTGCCTGTGGTCGTTGCCAATGCTGAACTGACACAGGTCTTCTACCATCTCGGTCATTCTCTTCCACTGAGATTAGATGGAAACACACATCCATTGCCCAATTGATCGCTGCAAGCATATCTATCAGGCCTTTGCCGTGTTGGCGATCCTTCCTAGAAATCCATATGGACCACATTCCACACAAGATGATCGTCCTTTCTCTCTCATCACATGTTCTGTCCTCCAGTAGAGCTAATGGCCATGAGTCCGATGTCAGAGCTGGAAGCTTGACATCTGTTAGCTCACGAAGTCTGCACTAGAATTGCCGTGCATATGTGCACTCGACCGGTGCATGAAAGGTCGATTCATCCCGAGCTCCACATGTGTATGCTTAAAAATCAATATGAATCATCAAATTATTGATCGGTAAATGTTTGTTTGGCCCCTTTAATTTTTGTCTCCAGTTCCGACACTGCTCTTGGTGCATTCTTCAGGCTTGATTCGTCTCTTTCAGGCATTGAGCATCTCTTTTTATTTCACTTTGGTGATGATGATGTGGAACCTGATGACTTGTAGGGAACTTTTGCAACCTGATGGCTTGTGGAGGATTTCTGAACCTAGCTGATGCTGTACAACATAGATGCTGCCGTGCAGCCTGATGACGCCAACTAATATTATTTTATTATAATATATCATGAGCTTTAGTTATTTTAGTTCCTTGCGCAACATGACGACGAAACCTAATGTCGCAACCTATTATCTTTTATTTTATACTTGGTATGATTAATATAATGTGTTGTGTCCAAGCAGTGTACTGTATTCCTGTTCTTTTGTGACTTGTGAGACGATGCTTGATATGATTTGGTGCATGTTTGGATTGTTGGGGTAAATTTATCGCAAATTTGCCTCAATTTGACATTTTTTATGGGCAAATGAAATTAGAGGGGGCTACATATTTGCCCCATCACATTTACCCCACATATTTGGCACATTTAGGGTAAATTTAGAGTACATTTGCTCAATTTGTCTCATTTACCCCTCCATCTAAACACCTCCCTGATCAGGGACAAAGCAATCATGCTATCTGGTTGCTTGTCACAGTTGATAATTTCTTCCACCGCTGCTAGAAGTGTATGAGAACCGACAATAATAGAGAAACCATCAATGCTAAGTTTAGAATCAGCAGTGATACATAGATGTCGGGTAGTATATATGTCACATATTGGAAGAGATGACATTACCGTTTCATAAATCTTTGAACCACAGTGGTTCTGATGCTTATACATAATAAAAGAGGGCATGCCCAGGACAAGAGGCTACAGTAATAGGTAACTTAGGTTATTCATGATGCCCTGATAAACATGGCCATACCAGTACTCTAGTTCTCTTGAGTCCTTCAGTTCTTGGCGCCCGAGTGGCATCGCCTCTGCTTGCTCGCATAAACCGCTGCCTGTTTTATATATTTACATAAAATTTGTATATTAGTTATTAAATATTACTCCATCCGTTTCAAAATATTTGTCGCTGTTGACTTTTTTTTGCAACTTTGATCATTTGTCTTATTCAAAAAATTATCGCAAACATGTAAAATGATAAGTCAAACTTAAAATACATACAACATTAAAACATATAGCAAACAAAATAAATTGTACTTGCACAATTTTTTGAATAAGACGAATGGTCAAAGTTGCAGAAAAAAGTCAATAGCGACAAGTATTTCGAAACGGAGGGAGTACGTGTTGATGATAAACCTGAAATACAAGGTGTAATAATGAATGGTAGTACCAGGTAAATGTCGCGGTGCATCGCGCGGTCGATGGCCTCCAGCGACGCCTCCTGGAAGACGGCGGCCAGGTGGTGGTGTTCGTCGTCGTCCACCGCCGGCTGCTCCTGGAACGACGACATGAGGTGCTACTTTACCTTGGACCACACCTCCAGCCTCCTCTCTACCATCTCGAAATCGTCGACACAGCCGCCCGCGTGCTGGACGTTCCACGCCGCCGTTCCGGCCTGCCAGCGCGGCAGTTTCCGCGCCTCCTCCAAGAGGAGCCGCATCGCCGGTGTCACGAACTCGACGACCGCCTTCTCCGGCGAGCCGATGCTGGTGGCCCGCTGCATCTGGTGGCTCGACACCCAGGCGTAGACGTAGGCCGCCACCCCTGCCCGGATGCTGCTCACCATGCCGTCCACCTCCTTCTCCAGGCCGCTCATCAGGTCGAGGCCGCCGCCCCAGAACTGGTGGCACGCTCTGAACTCCTCCCACCTGAGCTGCAGCACGTCTGCGGCGCGCGCTCTGTCCTCGTCGGTGATCAGCTCGCCTTGGACGACGCCGGCCACCACTTCCAGCAGCTCCAACCGGACGATGTGCTGCAGGACCACGGGGGAGGGGGAGAGAACAGGAGCTTGCCGCACGCAGTCTAACACCGCCGGCGACCTCTGCACGAACACGCCGTGTACTTGTACCGTGATCGCCCGAGCGCTCGGATGGTCTCTGTACGAGTAGCCGACGGCGAGCAGGTGCTGCTCGTGGGGGTGATGGCGGTAGTGGTCACAGACGCCGAGGCCGTCGCAGTAATAACCGCCCTCGGTTGACGACGACGACGGCGCAGAAGCTGGCACGTGGAGGTGGACCACGAAATGCTTGGCCTCGCCGGCGTACAGGACGCCGACGGAGACCTCGCAGGAGGTTCCGGCGCAGCTAACGCTGCTGTCGTAGCCACCGGAGTCGACGCGGTCTATGCGCACCCCGTTCAGCTCGTCGGCCTTGAGCACGACACGCGTGTCGACGGCAACGACGGTGCTCAGCCCGCCGACGCACACGGCGAGGGCGCCGGCGACGTCGCCGATGTTGTTGTCGTCGACGAAGGAGTAGGTGCCGTGGGACTCTTGGGCCAGGTACAGCAGGACCTCGGGATCGTGCGCCGTGCCGAGGCCCAAGGTGTGGACGGGGTACCTGCCGAGGGCGCCGCGGATCCCCTCGCGGCGCCGCTCGCTCAGCGTGAACCCGCTCGTGTCCTCGCCGTCGGTGAGAAGGACGATGAAACCCAGGCGGTTCCGGCCGTCTCCCTGCTGCCGCCCGTCCAGGACCTTCACCGCCTCCTCGAAGGCGGGCACGAGGGCAGTGCCGCCACGGGCCTCGAGCTGGTCCACGCTTCTCATGGCGTTTCTCCGGCCGTCGGCGGACATGTACAGTAAGCCGGAGCTAAGTTCTTTGACGGGTCGATCGTTGAACGCCACGATGGAGAGGCGATCCCCGTCCTCGAGTTTCGCAACCATGAACTTGGCGGCAGTCTTCAGCAGGTCCAGCCTCGACGCCGTCGTCCTCCTCTCCGGCGGCACCGCAGCCGGGTCATTCATGCTGCCGCTGACATCGAGGACGGCGAGGACATCGACACTACTACACAACCGGGCATTCGTCCCATGCACTTAGTACCGGGCGCAATTTCGCCCGGTACAAAATGGAGAAATTAGTACCGGGCAAAGTCAGCAAGCATATTAGTACCGGCCGGTATAACGAGCCGGTACAAAATGGCGCTGAGGACCCGGCCCGCGCTGCAGCCAATGGGCCCTGTGGATGCAATTAGTACCGGCTGGAAACACCAGCCGGTACTAACTTGCTTCCAAGCTGTTTAGTACCGGCCCTTGTTTCCGGCCGGTACTAAATGGCGCCGCGGACCCCGCCGCTGCTAACGGCTAGTGGGCCCGGCGTAAACATTTAGTACCGGCTGGAAACAAGGGCCGGTACTAATCGTCTCGTGGGGCCAATCTAGCACTTTAGTACCGGCTGGTAATACCAGCCGGTACAAAACGCTACGCGTTAGTACCAGCTCGTAGCACCAGCCGGTACAAACTGTCAACGACTATATATACCCTTCTTCCTCCCCGGACCCGAGCTGAAGCTCTCATTTCCAGCTCGAGCTTCACACTCCTCCCATGGCGTCCTAGGATGTGATGTCCATTTCTTCCTAGATTTGAAGGTGTTTTGCTGCTCCAACATCTTCAAAAGGTTAGGAATCAAATCCTCTCTTTGCTAATATGTATAATGTTAGGATTTGTTCTTTGTAGGTAGAAAAATTAGAGTTTATTAGATAGACTTTTAGTAGGAGAAATTCGATTTAGATACATGATTTGGAGGCAATTATTTTTTATTAATTAGTGAATTACCGTAGTTACTTTTTATTTTATTATTTTTATTAATTAGTGGATTATGATACATAATTAGTGTGTCTATTTAGTGAATTATGATACATAATTAATATTAGAGATAATTGTATTTTATTAATTAGTGAATTATGATAGTTATTTTTTTTATTAGTTATTGAATTATGATAGTACCTTTTTATTAGTTTTATTTTTCAATTTATTTGAAATAGTTAGAGGTAGTTAACTTCAGTAAAATATGTGAATTTAAATTTTTTTTAAAGGTTCTTACCTTAGTTGTGTTTGTAGATGGACCGACAATGGATGTACGGTGATCGATGCGGCGGGGCCTTTATTACTGGCCTAATGAAATTTCTCCAAACTGCTGAGGCGAACAAGTCTGTTAAGGGTTTCATGTGTTGTCCATGTAGAATTTGCAGAAATAACAAGGAGTACTCAAGTCGAAAGACTCTCCACGATCACATATATAGATGGGGTTTCATGAAAAACTATATTCTTTGGACCCATCATGGCGAAAGAGGAGTTGTATTGGAAGACGGCGAAGAAGATGACTATGATGATAACTACATTCCTGCTGATTGGGTTGAAGGCGAAGCATTTTCAGATGTTGCAATGGGCGAAGGTGGGGAAGATGCCGAAGATGAACCGCTCGATGATTTTGGTCAGGTGCTGGAAGATGCACGACAAGGCACCCAAAATGCAAAGGAAAAGAAGAAGTTTGAAAAGATGTTAAAGGATCACAAGAAGTTGTTGTACCCCGACTGCAAACAGGGCCACAAAAAGTTGAGTACCACGTTGGAAATAATGCAGTGGAAGGCAGCAAATGGTGTTACCGATAAGGGATTTGGGGAGCTTTTGAAAATTGTAAAGAATTTGCTTCCCGAGGACAACCAACTTCCCTCAAGTACATACGAAGCAAAAAAGGTCATTTGCCCTTTAGGATTGGAGGTACAGAAGATACATGCATGCCCTAATGACTGTATCCTGTATCATGGTAAGGAATATGAGAATTTGCAAGCTTGTCCTGTTTGCAAGGCATTGCGGTATATGGGGAGGTTGTTAAGAAGAAAATTCCAGTGAAGGTGATGTGGTATTTCCCTATAATACCACGTTTGAAGCGTTTGTTCAAAAATAAATCACACGCTAAGTTGATGCGATGGCACAAAGAAGATCGTTTGAAAGATGGTATGCTAAGACACCTTGCAGATGGTAGTCAGTGGAGAAACATTGATGCAGAATTTGCAGACTTTGCAGGGGAAGCAAGGAACATCAGGTTCGGCTTAAGCACTGATGGAATGAATCCTTTCAGTGAGTTTGGCAGTGCACACAGTACATGGCCTGTGACCTTATGTATGTTCAATCTTCCTTCTTGGTTGTGCATGAAGCGGAAGTTTATCATGATGCCTGTCCTCATCCAAGGGCCAAAACAACCGAGCAACGACATTGATGTGTACCTAAGACCTTTGGTTGACGAACTTTTAACACTGTAGAGCCAAAAAGGCGTACCTGTTTGGGATGCGAACAAAGAGGAGACCTTCGATCTTAGAGCATTGCTTTTCATAACCATCAATGATTGGCCTGCACTTAGTAACCTGTCAGGAAAGTCGAACAAGGGATATAAGGCATGCACCCATTGTCTAGAAGATACGGAAAGCATTTATTTGAGAAACTGTCGGAAGGTGGTATATATGGACCATCGTCGATTCTTGCCTAAGAATCACCCTCTAAGAAAGAAAGGCAAGCATTTTAAAGGGGAGCCTGACACTCGTCCTAAGCCTTTCCACCGTTTAGGAAAGTATGTACATGACATGGTAAAGGACGTGAAAGTAATCTTTGGTAAGGGATCCGGCAGCCAATCTGTTCCGAATGATGAGGATGGACGTGCGGCCATGTGGAAAAAGAAATCAATATTTTGGGAGCTACCTTATTGGCAAATTTTAGAGGTTCGCAACGCAATTGACGTGATGCACCTGACAAAAAATCTTTGTTTGAACCTGCTAGCATTCCTTGGTGTTTATGGCGCATCGAAGGATACAATTGAAGCAAGGGAGGACGTGAAACAGATGGATCAGCGAGAGAACCTACATCCTGAATAGAGGGATAACGGGGAACATTACTTACGTCCTGGCAGCTACACTCTCAGCCGCGAGGAGAAAGAAAGCATGTTTTCTTGCTTGAATAGTATGAAGGTCCCGTCTGGGTATGGCTCAAACATGAAGAGAATAATTAACATGAAAGAGAAGAAATTCACAAATCTAAAGTCGCATGATTGTCACGTCTTGATGACTCAGTTGCTTCCGATTGCATTAAGGGGTATTTTACCAGAGAACGTGAGATTGACAATCGTAAAGCTATGTGCATTCCTTAATGCAATACAACAAAAGGCAATGAATCTAAACGATCTAATAAGGCTACATCACAGGCTGAGGTTGAGGCTCACTTCGCGCCAAAGAAGAAGCCAGTGGAGCAACCAATTGATGAAAAAACGAGGCAATACTTTAGATCACTGAGACAACCGAAAGTCGTCAAAGAAAAAGAGCCAATCTCCGACTATCATCGTCATATCAGAAAGTCGTGGAACGAACAACGAAGGTCAAAGACGGTCAAAAAAGTTTCTCAGCTTGGAGAACAACCAGAACAATCGCTCCCACCGTTCAGAGTGTTGTCAAAAGAAGATGAGGAATTGGCTAAGATTATACAGGACACAGGCCTCACAAGAGAGCAACTTCTCGGGGTAGCCGATATCCCCCGACACGAAGGTGCTAATAGAAAGCCGTTTGTGCTCGGGGAACCTCTTATGTGGCCACAGCTGGTGGATATGCTGCCAACGAAAATGCGTTTATTGCATAATTGGTACATGGAGCAATCTAAAGAAGGACGTGAGATGTTCGCTGCTCGTGTCCATGATCGCGATTTTTTTAGGGGTGCCAGATGACTTATGGATTGAATTTGAAAGTCTATAGTTTTTCTACAATCAAGACGCTGTTGACAAATCGCTAATGAGTGCATGGGTTCTGTGAGTGTTTCCTCTCATTTCTAATCGTACACTAATTGTGTGTTGTCTCATTTGATATATTTTATTTTATATCATGCAGAATGGAGATTCAGTTGTGCCGGAAAAAATGTACTATCAAGTGGGCTTCATGGACCCCCAGATTGTTAACAACAATATGCTAAAGCAATGGCCAAATAGGACCATGAAAAATATGTTCAACTACCTGGAAAAGCAGCATCACATGCCTTACATACTTCTCCCGTACCACTTTGGGTGAGTTGATTATCCTTATTATTTATACTTTCAATGAATATGACGATACATGTAACATCTCTATTATGTATATATGAACAGGTTCCACTGGATATTGATTGTTATCGAGATTGATTGTGGCGAAATCACGGTGATGGACCCAAAGCAATACCCCACCTCAATGTACTCAGAACTCGTGGATGCACTTTGCTTAGTATGGGCCCACTTTGTAAAAAAATATCCGGGACAATTCAAGGAAGACTTTTACTTGCGCGACAGATTTCATGTATGTATTTACTTTCATTCTATTTTTGCGATTGCTAACAAGAATTTTATTATCCAAAGAAATTGTTTTAACTTGTTCTTTCCTATTCAGTGCTTGAGACAGGAAGCTGGTAACAATTTATGTGGATTTTACATTTGTGAGTTCATCCACAACTTCATGGTTGACCCGAAAAAAAGGAATGATCAAAAATTGGTACGTATAGAAAATTATTTCATTTGTTGACTATTGTACTTTAATTTCCATAAATATTAATTTCTTGATTTTTATCTTGTGATTTTGGATGTGACAGCTGAAAGAAATGAGAAGTGAGATCCTCCCCCAAGAACGAATACGGGTGACTCAAGAACAACTACGTGGATTTCTATTATCGGAGGTCGTAAATCCAAAAGGAGAATTTTATTTCGACGGAAAAAGTGTGGGTAAACTTAATCCAATCAGGGACGACCCTGACACCTTTGGGTGAGTCTATGTTGGTCACACTTGTGAGTTGAGGCCACTTTTGAGTTGTATCAAACTTGTCAAACTCAAATAGTTGACACAAGTGTAATATTTGTAATATATATAATATATGCTAGATCTATATGTAATATTATTGGCAATATATATGAATACGACTACGAATGCAACTACGAATACGAATGCGACTACGAATACGAATACGAGCCGAATACGAATACAAAAATAATATTACCAGCTCGCAGGTTTGTACCGGGTGGTATTATGGCCCGGTACTAAACTGCTCAGCAAACAACGTGGGGTGGTTGCAGTTTAGTACCGGTCATTGTTACCAGCCGGTACTAAACTGCAACTTAGTACCGGGCGGGCGGCTGGTACTAATTGTCGTGGCAATTAGTACCGGCCAGCTTGTACCGGGCAAGCGCCCGGTACTAACCTGGCCTTTTACCCGGTACTAAAGCCCGATTCTGTAGCCGTGCGATGGGGACGCGCGCCTCGGGATGCGCAGCCGCCGCCGGAGCCTCGACGCGCAGCAGCACTTGGAAGTCCTTCCTCGCCTGTTCAAGTGGGATCTCAGAGAAGATGGGGGTGGTGCTCACTTTCACCGTCTCCGCCGCCGCATTAGGCGCCGTCATCTGCATACACGCCATCGAATCAGTGAGACACGACTGAAACTAATGGGATTTATCAAACATGGTGAGATTACGTGAACAAGTTCCAACAAAGTAATGGTACCAGCTGTGTGAGCAGGAGTGTGGAGAAGAAGCATGTGAGTAACCGAGGCTGCAGGATCGTCACTTGGAAAATCTCCATCTGTGTATGTACGTGTCAGCTAACGAATGATGATACAATTCTTGTGTGTTGGGTGGTAGTAGCCTTTCGATCTGGCTTCATTTATAAACGGGCTGCAGCTGAGTGTGGAATCACTTGCTGGATGGAAGTCTTGGCAAGTCACACAAGAAAATGTTATTTTGCTAGAAAATGTTTTCGTGGAGTTCAATTAGTAATAATAAGTCTTATAAAAAATGAATAAGTATTTAATTTGTTCATACTTTTAGGAGAAACTTCAATTTAGTCTCTAAAACATTTAATACAACACCTAAAGGACCTCAGCCCATTTATAGTTGGATTTTGGTGTTTCTTGATACCTCCCTTGGTAAAACACCAGCGGCGTCGAACCGGAGTTTGCATCTTTATCGTCTTTTACGTTGCCTATTTCATACCCTCGCGTCACGGTCCCTTCATACAGAAAAGCTCTGCACAATTCGAGAGCAATCTTTACAGGTGTTTCTAGCTTCCATTTTTTAAATAGAAGGCCTTCAGGCCCGGCTTTACTGAAAAAGCAAGAACGTACTGGGGATACCAGTTTACAATTAGCACCTTGTGCGAGATTACAAGCCAAAAGAGCGAAAGTTAAAGCCATACTTGTAAGCACGCCCCTCTCTAAACTCCCTCTAAAACCAAAAGAAGCCAAACATGCGGCTTTGGAAAGGAAACAAAAGTTCAAGTCTAAAAGCACAAAAGAACAGCAGCTAGGAACTTCCAGTCGAAATCATCCTTCAGATCTTAACAAAAATAGTCAAAGTAGTAGCTTGTGAATCACCGAATCGATCCATAGTTGATCCTGCGCCTTGTGTAATATTTTCCATTTCTGCATAAATGAAATTGCGCGAAACATACACACATCAGGGTAAGTCACAACAACATCATTGAAAATTAGGTCGTTTCTAATGAGCCATAGGCTCCAGGCAAAGCATCCAAAGATGAAAACAAATTTCCTATTATCTCTATTTGACCTCTCTATTAGTTTGTCATGCAACTCCTCTAGAGTTGTTGGTATGGCAGTCCATTCCATCACATCTCTCAATATGCTCCAGCCGAGTTTCGCCAACACACAGTTAACAAAAAAGTGTTCAGTATTTTCATACTGGCCACAGAGTTTACACTCAGTTGGACCCGCCCAGTTTTTCTTAGCGAGCTGGTCTGCAGACTGAATTTTATCATTGCACACCTGCCAGAGGAACATTTTGATTTTCAGTGGTAGTTTGGCTGACCAGATGTTTAGCATCCATCTATTAGCTACACCTGTGAAGGTCAATTCCCTATAAAGGGATGCAGTGGTAAATTCCCCCGGCTTCTCCAGAGCCCATTTGACAGTGTCAGTTTCTGAGTTTAATTCCACACCCTCTAACATATTTGTTAGGCCATCCCACTCCATTTGTTCTAATTCACCAAAGTTTCTTCTAAAAGTCAAATTTATGGACCCATTCCTCAGCACCTTGGCCACAGGCCACCGTTGTTGATTGAAGATTGTAAAGATCGTGGGGAAAGTGATTCTCATGGGACAGGTCCCAATCCACACATCTGACCAGAAACTAGTCTTTTTACCATTCTGCACAATATATATCAGACTTCTAGCAATATCTTCTCTAACTGCCATTAGGCCTTTCCAGAACTGTGATCCGTTCTTGTTCTTATAGCTAAACACACCTTTCTCTCCTAGGTTGCAACACAGTGTATCATCGCCTCTCTCAATTTTGTAAACCCACTTAGCCAACAGGCATTTATTCATCACTCTAGTATTAGTGAATCCAACACCTCCTGCTTGTTTTGGTGTGGCTAAGGTATCCTACTTAGCCATATGGTATTTCCTTTTCATGTTGGGGCCATGCCAAAAGAAATTGGCTCTAGCAGTGTCCATTTTCTGATGCACTTCATCTTGAAGAAGATACACACTCATTGCATACTAAGACATGACTCTATAAGGATCATCTTGCCTCCAGAGGACAGCCCTAAACTCTTCCAAGTAGGAACTCTCTTCTCAACTTTTTGAGAGATGTAACTGAGATCTGCATCAGTCATGTGTTTGTTATTTACCATCACTCCAAGATAACGCATAGGCAGCTGGCCAATGTTGCAATTAAACATCTTAGCTACTTTAGCATACTCCTCCTCCGTGCTGCCTAGCACCAAAACTTCACTCTTTTGATAATTTATTTTCAGCCCCGACATATCCTCAAAGCAATATAGCAAAAATTTTGTGTTTATAATCGATTGTTCATCCATGTCTAGGAAGATTATTGTATCATCTGCGTATTGAAGATGTGTAACACCACCCTCTATCAGATGTGGGACCAGGCCTCTAATTTCCCCAGTGCTCTTCGCATTATCCAGCATTGTGGCCAGAGCATCACTCACCAGATTGAATAGAAGCGGTGACAAGGGATCCCCTTGTCTCAGCCCTTTATGTGTATCAAAGAAGTTTCCTGGATTTTCGTTAATGTTAACCCTCACTTTACCTCCCTCCACTATTTGTTTCATCCAGTCCATCCATTTGTCTGGGAAATTTTTCCTCCTCAACACCTCCATCATGAAACTCCAATGAACTTTGTCGTATGCTTTTTCAAAGTCTAATTTCAGGATAATACCTTTCAGTTTTTTCACTCTAAGTTCATGCAAAATCTCATGCAGGACTACCACCCCCTCCAGAATATATCTCCCAGGCACAAAAGCAGTCTGTGTTTTGCTAATTAATTTCTCTGCGTACGGTGTTAGTCTCATAGTCAAAACTTTAGTGAACCATTTATAATCCACATTCAGCAGACAGATAGGTCTATATTGTTTGATATTGTTTGCATCCTCTAATTTGGGAATCAATGTTATCATCCTGTAATTCAATCTACTCAAGTTTAGCTCCCCTCTATACAAGTCAGTAAACATTTCCAGCACCAAATCTTTAATGCTATGCCAACACTCTCTATAAAAACCTACTGGCAAACCATCAGGACCAGGTGCAGAATTGGTGTCCATGTCTTTGAGTGCCTCCTCTAACTCTTTCAATGTAAAAGGTTTTATTAGTTCTTGGGCATCCTCTTCAGACAGCCTCCCTGTTTCTCCCCAGAAACCATCACCAAGTGAAATGGAGCCCGCCGCCTCTCGACCAAAGAGATTTTTGTAGTAATTCTCAACATGGTCCTTGATTTCTTTTGGGTCTCTGATTTCGTGCTCCCCGTCCTCAAGTGAGAAAATAGTGCATTTTTTCTTCCTGTTATTAGCTATCCCGTGGAAATACCCGTTATTGGAGTCTCCTTTCAGTATCCATTTCACCCCTCCTCTCCTCTGCCATTGAATTTCTTCAAATTGATAGATTTTGTCCAATTGTCTCTCCACATTGTATCTTTCCTGCCATTCATGTGTGTCAAATCCCCCATTTTCAGCCTCTTTGTCCAATTCTTGTAATTTTGTCAGCGGCGCTTTTTTATCTTTTTTGCTTTGGCTGTTTGTATTTGCTCCCCACCCTTTGCAGAATCTTCTTGTAGATGCCTTAAGGTCTCCCCGGTGATCTTGCACAGATTTCTCCCCTCTCTCTGGCCAATTGGTAATTATCTGCTCTCTAAAACCCTCTTGAGTCAGCCAAGTCATGTCAAACCTGAAACTGTGTTGCTGCTGGAAACAAAAGATATTTTTAAACATAATTAATTGTACAGATGCGATAAGTTTGCGAGATGAATTTTTTAAACCTAATTAATCCTTGATCTAACGATGTCATTAATTATATAGATGCGATAAGTTTGCGGATTAATTGGTCTTAATAAATTCGTGTTGCGGTTTCTAGGTATGTAATTAATATTTTTATTACTATTCAAACACTCCTTCCGACATACCAAACATCTTATGTGACATCGCAAAAATTTTCACCCTTGAATCTGACCTGCTGGCCGATCTGGGTGTTTCCATTACAGCCCTACAGGCATACCAAACATCTTATGTGACATCGCAAAAAATTTCACCCTTGAATCTGACCTGCTGGCCGATATAGAATTCCAAATGGGTCAGGCCCGATGAACGGCACGAGGCACGGCCCTAAAAAGCACGGCCCTAGCCCGGCACTAGGCACGATCGATAGTGCTTAGGGCCGGCCCGGCACGATAGGTCAATAGTGCCTGGGCCGCCACTCCGGCCCATAGTGCCGGCCCGAGACACGGCCCGATTTTTACTGGCCCGATAGGCGGCCCGATAAAACATCCCCATCTCATATAAAATAAATCCCAAACCCTAATTTGCAGCCGTTGCCCCCTCCTCCTTCTCTCCAGTCGCGCCCCTCCTCACACGCGTGCGCGCCTCCTCCCGCGACTCCTCCCGATCCACGCTGGCGGCCCCTCCCTTCAGCCTCCGCCGCCGCCGCTCGCCCCTCCTCCCTCCAACATCTCCTCCCGACCCCCCCGGTGGCTCCTCCCGATCCCCGCCGGCGGCCCCTCCTCCGAAGTCGCCCGCCCGCCGTGGGGGCCGGAGCTCCGGTCGCGGTGGGCAGCGCTACCTCTGCCGCGGTGGCCTGCGCTCCGGCCTGCGCCGCCCGCCTCCAGCGCCGCCTCCGCCGCGGGCGGATCTCTGCCGCCGCCGCCGTCCGCCGATGCGGCTTGCTCCCCTGCCGGTCGATAGTGTCGGGCCGGTCGCGGCCCATCGGGCCGTTTTCAACACCGTGCCGGCCCGGCCCGAAAAACTGGCCATAGGGCCGTGCCTGGGCCGCCAGTCCGTCCCGACGCCCGACATGGCCCGGCACGAAGATTCCATCAGGCCGCATAGTGTCGGGCCGCATAGGGCCGGGCCAGATCGGGCTAGGCACGGACGGCCTATTTGGAATTCTATACTGGCCGATCTGGGTGTTTCCATTACAGCCCGACAACCAAATAATGTTGGTGTGAGTAAGTAACATCATATGGCTTGCGTACGTGCCTTCGCCTTGGACCCTTGGTTAACGCATCTCGTGCAGCCACCACCAACTCATATTAGTGTTTGGTTTATAAACATGTACTAAAATTGCACCGGTATGGATTACAATATAAGGAGTGACCAACATTATGAGCCACAAAAGAAGAAGACTTGCCTTTGTGTAGTACTCCAGAGTCCAGCTGCTGCCACATAAATATTGCAAGCACCGAACATATGGATGACTTGACGAGAAGACGTGAGCATGTTTAGTTTCTTCAATTTGAACTTCAATTCACCATTCATTCGTCACATCCTCACTTTTTTTTACAAACTAAACACCCCAATGCAAACTTCAACTATTCACATGTCACATCTTCACTATTCACCCATCACATCCTCTCTCTCTGCACGCGACTTCACTATTCACCCATCACATCCTCTCTCTGCACGCGACTGATGTAAAAATTTTCACTGTTCACCCGTCACATCCTCACCGCTTTGCGAAACTAAAATTTGCCAAATTTTTGCTATTCACCCGATTTTTCTCCACCAAATTTGCCAAACTAAATATTGCACCACCCAGCACAGAGTACAGCGACTGCCACATAAATATTGAATGTACCGAACAAATAGATGAATAGTAAAAGGACACAATAGCTAGCTACTGTTTTCATCAATAAAATAAAATAAAATAGAAACGAGATGGATTTTCTGTTAAGCCTTATTATTACCAATTGAAAACATTTTCTATCAAAATAATCTGTGATTATAAACTAGGCAGCCCCAATCATTCCCATCTTCTTCCTCCACGAGCTCTCTCATTCATTTGACGGAGTTGGACCTTTAGGGGATGTTTGGTTCCCGGCCTCAGTTAGCCACGCCATAGTGTGGCGTCAGTGGCGAGATGCCACGACCGAGGGGGCAAGAAAGCTGGCCACACCCACCACAACGCGCCACACTCGCCACCAACTAAAAGACAAGTGAACAGAAGCAAAACGACATGCAAATAAATGTGTGGCAACTAGATTTTACTCGAGAACCAAACACCAGCCGGACAGGTGTAGCTGCCTCACTTTACTCATGATGAGTTACGACCGGGAACAAAACATCCCCTTAGGCCTTGTTTGGCAGTCGGTGGACTCAATTCACCCGATAATCAACCCACGAGGGGGTTGGGGTGATCCCCCGCGGTCCACCCAACCCACCGGTGGTTGGGATCCACGTGCAATTCCACACCTTCGCCCGTTTTCTTTTTGGGGGGGGGGACAGACACCTCTGCCAAATTTTTTTTGAGAATTACACAGTACAACGCAGACGCTCACAACACACACGCACACTCACCCCTATGAATACACGTACGCAAACCCTACCCTTATGAGCACCTCCGAAGGACTGAGCACCGGCAGATCTGGACCTCTGCCAATTTGGAAAGCGTGGAATGGGCTAAAAAATCAGCAACTTGGACGTGGACATGCAATTACATTTGTGGCTTGGACGTGGGTTAGTTTTTTTTATAAAAATTCAACACAAGTATAAGAGCTGAAGCAAATATAATACCCACATGAAACAAAAGGAAAAACTCACTTTCAGACCTGCGAGTAGCAGTATAGCTCTGAACGTTATTGATACAGAAATACAGAATTCATCCATGATTTTTTTTTGAACAATGGTCTTGCCAAGGACAATAGGCATTCAAATCAATACTACAACTGAGTTCAATAATTGATTATGGTGCCACAAAGATCACAATGCCTACAGATTATGGTGCCAACATTACAATAGTTCAAGTAGTGAATGATTCGACCAATAAAACAAACTGCACCGCTGATCGATAATTGACACCTTGATGCACTGGATGGGCAACGAATGAGGAGTGAAGCTCTTGATAGAGAGGAAAACGAATCTGCAAACAATAACTTGTGCCATAAAAATAAATTAATGGCATGTGATTCAAGACAGAAATGAGCATGCATTGCAATGGCCACACGTATATAAACACATATATGCAGATTCAACTGGACAGGTATATATGAACACAAAAATGCTTCTTACTGTAGCTTTCTCTCACTATATTATGTATTACCAATAGTAAAAGAAATCCAAACTATCAATTACTGTAGCGTCTATTCCTATAAGGAGCTTGCTTTTCTTAAGAAATGGTAATAGGAACGTGTGTCCCATGAATAGCTCCAGCACCTCCTCTAATCTAAACCAGCACCTCCTCTGGACCATGAGTGAGAGACAAAAGCAAAGGCATGCAAACAAGATCAAAAGCTGTTGATGACTAAGGAAATAACAGGAGAGCCATAATTAAGAGAAGTTTCTATTATAGGATGCTGGGGTTTAGAGCTGCAGGTTGTCTTTCAGGGAAACTAATGATGCCGGTAGGGTCCGGATCCGGTCCGGATACCGCAACAGGACCGGACCGGTGACCGGTTACCGCGGGTTTCCGGCCGGTTACCAACGGTATTTAAAACCCTGGCTCCAGTAGGATACCTTCACTCTTGAAAACCAATGTAAAGTGCTTCATAGCATAGCCAGTGCACAGACAGTAGAACTCAAGTGTAAATATAATTATGCTTGATTCTCAGACTTGAAAGGCGAAGTAGACATCTCAGACCTCACATGTATATATGCTTATATCTGCTAAGTCAAATCAAATGAACTTAACTGCAGATTGGAAACAAAATTTTAACAAAAACAGTATCCCACTTCTATTGGATAAACTGCCCACTATAACAAGAAAACAAGTTCAATCTATTTAGAACAATAAAGTATTATTATCAAGTGACTGACCAGAAAACAAAAAGGCATTTATCTATAAAAAAGACATTTATCTATAAAAACAAAGATGAACACACAAAGGTTGAGAAATTGTACTTGTGGCAGCACCATGTGGCAGCACCAAGTAGTGGAAGGGATAGTCAAAAAAAATAGTGGAAGGGATAACACAGGTCATTATAGTCCAACAAAGAATGTATGCAAAACTGTATTGAGCATGCTGTGCCAAAGCTTATATTGCTGCCCCCTTTAACAAAACTTGCAATCAAATGAAGCATTTCTCAGCATAGTTCAATTACTCTGAGAATAAAATCAACATTTCACTTGGCTAAAAAGAATTGATGTTTTTTGGTCTGAGAAAAAAATTTTGCAAGAAAATAAACTCATCAGCAACAAGTTACACCACACAACTAAATCTAAATCAACAAACGCCTCAGGGTAATGAGCATGCATTGCAATGGCCACACATATATGAACACATATATGCAGTTTCAACTGGACAGGTATATATGAACACAAAAATGCTTCTTACTGTTGCTTTCAGTCACTATATTATATTACCAAAAGTAAAAGAAATCCAAACTATTAATTCAGAATTCCTTTATACAAAATTCATTCTAAAAAGTTGTTGTGCTTGTGCAGTGTGCACATCCACAATATTCTTGCAGTGTTTTTTCAGAAGGCAATAGCATTGACAACATGCCCCTGATTAATGCCAAACAAATTTGACAGCATGCCACAATATCCAGCGGTACTAATACTAACAAGAATCAAAGTAAATTATCTACTTCTAAATTGTACGTACAGCTAGGTGGTTTCCAGAGTTTTTTTTTGGATCACTAGATTTGAAGTTTATTTTTTGGTCCCTGAACACGAGATCCCACAGGTAGCTAACTGGTAGCTGCATATGTGAAGCCTCTCCTGGCGGATCTGTGTTTAACCTAGCAAGAAGGGAGGAGAAGAAGAGGAGGGGAGGGAGGAGGGGGGATATGCACCTGGAGATGCCGAATCGAGGCCGGAGTTGGAGCAGCAGTCGCCAACGCCGCCGCTGCCGCCACTACCTGGCGAACCCTAGCCAGAAAAATGGAGTGGGAAGGGGATGGGGTGGACGAGGAGATGGAAGGAGGGGATGAGACAGCGGAGGAGATGGAGGGAGGGGAGGAGGAGGCGTACCTGCCCTTTGCTGTCGAGCTCGCCGCCGGTGCCGCGAGGGAGAAGCAGCAGCGGCGTGTTGTCTTCCGCGGGAGGAGGAAAGCGCGATGCGAGCCGTGTCTCCCGTCCCCGGTGTGCGGTGGTGTGGATTGTTACTCGCCTGGATCCGAGGGGATTGGGTTGGGTCAAAAACCAATCCCGACACTGCCAAATGCATTTTTGGGCCAGCAGGGGAGTTCGCCCCCGCGTGGGCATGATTCCGCGCGTCATGGGATTTTCGGCCGGTTCCACGGCAAACCACGGCTACCCAAACGAAGCCTTAGAACTCCGAAAAATGTTTGTTGTAAAAAAAACCTAGCTGCCGGGCTTGATGGGCTGTTTCTTTACAACAGTTGTGAGGTCGTCATTGATGTAGTGCAATTTAAGAACAGTGACGTAAGCACCTGAAACATTTGTGAGGTCATTGGTGTGATGTAAGAAAGCACATTTCACACTAGATACTCTACTGTTCACAGCTATAATAGAGCTGTTTCCCAAGTACTGTTGATGTGGTCCAGTATAATACTTCCTCCGTCACGTAATATTAGCATCCGAAACCTTCTGACTTGAAGAAATAGCGGTGTGTGAAAATGACACGTACGTCCCTGATGAGTTCATTTATGAGTTATACGAAGCGAGCACCGCATAGCCCGTGAATGCCACCGCCGCGACAACCCGCAGGTAATTAAACCCGGTCGTTGATGCCGTCGCGGCCAAGGCATGACCCACGCACTCAGATGGGATAGGAAATGCATAATAGTGATGTGTAGCGTTGAACAATCTTATAATTATTAATTGAATATTCTCCAGATGAAGCTACACAGAGTCCTAAGTGGACATTCTAGAAAATGAGAGAAATCTTAAAAATTCTAAAAAAACAAAACATCTGGCCATTAATAAGTAGACTCAAACCATCACAGCCATTGGATCTATTACGTTTTCTAAAAAATACCCACCTATGTCATTATGAAAATAATCTAAATGACCTCCTAAACCTATATCTAAATCATCCACCTATGTCATACATATAATAAACTATAGTAACCCCTCTAATCTTTATCAAATTGTCCACTTCTGCCAATATAAAAGTAATTTAATGTAACTCCAAAATTAGTAAATAAATTGTCCACCACTAGTAATGCTTAAAAATAACTTAAAATAACTTTTCAAATTTGAATCCAAATGACCTATATTAAAATATAAATCAAAATATGATTCTAAAATAATATTTTATTTTTTAAACTATTACCATATGATATAATAATTAAAGTATACACAAATGATGTGCGTAAGTGTGTTATAATTCATAAAAATATAACTCGTGTGGGAGCACAGGTTGATGAACTAATTAAGTAAAGTATAGAGAGGAACAACAAGCAACAGTACAGTGGTTCCACATTTGTGTTGGGAGGAGGCGAGAAGTCCATGCGCGGTGAAGTAATGGCCGAGAAGTTGGCTATTACAGTGGCACAATGACGTAACTGAAGCGTGGGCGCTGCGCGAGCGGGCATGAAATGTGCGCGCGCGTATGAAAGTGCATCTAGGCCCCTAAGTGGATTTTGGTGAATTGAATGACAGCGATTAAAGGACTAATGTATTTGTCTAAGATTGTGAGCAGGTTTTATTTATATATTCATGGGCACTTATTGGAGTATTTATTTATGGATGAATATTATATGGCTCACATTGGAAAAGACAAATATATGGATGATCCTAATGCATAAGTGACAAATATCAAGCAATAAATGAAGATAAATATTGGGATAATTTGAGAAGGTCAATTCATAGTCTCCCATATGAAGACGTAGCTTGATTAAAATTACAAGGATCATAAAAGAGAAGATGGTAATTCTCTAAGTCAAGTGCAAGGCTTCATGTGTTTGTTGAAAGAGGACATAAGGATGAGTGTACACATTATGGTTCTATTTTGGAAGCTTGCACATTCGTTGTCAATCAAGATCAAGTATTTGAAGCGGGTTTTCAAATGAAGGTTAATTGTGTATGAAGCAAAGTGGAACTCAAAAGTGGATTGGGTAAGTGATGAAGAGATCAACCGAGATGTCTAGGGTGAGGGACTAAGCAATCTTTGGGGCCCTAGCTAAGCCGCCATTTCGTGTTTTGCTAAGGTGAAGTTCTAGCATCCGTGAGGTCTCCAAGTATCATATCCAAACCTTAACTGAGGGAAGCAATGCAAGTCATCAACATGTTAAGATTGGCAATATGGAGTGACTTATGGATCCAAGTATGCATTCCTATGCTAGATGGAAAGATCCTAAGTCATTAGCTCAAGTATGGACGTGCTCAAGTCAAAGGCTATGTTGAAAGCCCTCAAGTGGATATTGATCAAGTATGGCAAGATTGAAGATGTTCAAGCTCAAGAGATCAACAAAGTGTTTTTATTTATTCTTGAGTATAGGTATGCCGTACTATCAAGAGGGATGCAACATTAGCAAGTGACCAAGTCAAAGTGCTCATTAGTTGACCTAAGTGAGATCTAGCCTTAAGAGCCTTAGAGTGTGCTAACAAACCCTCCTAACCTAACCTGAGCCACTTCATATCTTTGGTGAAGTGTTAGAATCGTAGAAAGGGTTTTGGGGGTATCTCGGGCCTGACCGGTCTGACCGGTCAGGGGCACCGGTCTGACCGGTGACGCTGGCCCCAACGGCTAGTTTTTCGAACACCGGTCTGACCGGTGTGGGGCACCGGTCTGACCGGTGACGCCCGAGGACCAACGGCTAGTTTTCTCCTTTGAGGGGTATAAATACCCCAAGCCTTCTTCAGTTGAAGGTTGCTGTTTCTAGTGACATTGCTGAGGTCCCAAGCCATTTCTAACAAGCTCTAAGCCTTAGTGGCTCTCCCCAACCCTCTCTTTGTGAGATTTGTGGATTCAAGCCATACTCTTTGTGTTGGGTTGAGAGAGTGAGCTCAAGAGCGACCTTGTGAGCTAACAAGAGCATTTCCATAGCTTGAGCACTTTGGTTTCGCGTCTACAAGCTTTGAAGCGTTTGTTACTCTTGGAGGTTTGCCTCCTAGACGGCTAGGCGTCGCCGGCTAGCTCCCAACGTTGTGGTGAGCAGCGGGAAGTTTGTAAGGGCTGCGATCTTGCCTCTTCGTGGAAAAGATCCCCTTAGTGGAAAGGAGGAAAGTGGTTGAAAGAGACCCGGCTTGTTGTGGGAATTGTCCCTTACAAGCTCCTCAACGAAGATGTAGCCATTCCTTAGTGGGTGGTGAACTTCGGGAAACAAATCCTTTGCTTCTTCGAGTGGTTTGACTCTCTAAGTTGTTTTTCTAGCATATTTGTTTTGCTTCCGCTTCGATCTACTTGGGTGTGCTACTTGTGTGTGCAGGGCTCATTACCTTGCTTGTGATCATCTACAAAGGCCACTCACCAAGTTTGGTTCGTGCTAGAAGTCAAGAGGTGCTTGAAGTTGTTTTTGCAGGTGCTCTTTGCTACACCGGTCCGACCGGTGAGGTGCACCGGTCTGACCGGTGCCTCCTGTGAAGTCCAGTGCTTGACCGGTCTGACCGGTCATCACCACCGGTCTGACCGGTGGAACACTGTCAGCTCAAGTGTTCGGGGAAGAAGAGTTTAATTTGGTCGTCACGCCTATTCACCCCCCCCTCTAGGTGACATCAAGGTCCTTTCAGCGTACACGCACGGCCATGTGGTAGCGTTGGAATGGAGTATAGGGTTAAAAAACCGGTGGTTACCGGTTTTACCGATCCGGACCGGATCCGGATCCTCCCGGACTGGTAAGACCAGTTACCTATTCGGTAAGACTGAGAGGACCGGTTGCAGTTTATTTAACAACAGTGCACAAACAGTAACCAAAGTGCTCACCTTGTGCGATGCTACATGAGGTAAGTAGACGCACGGTGTCAAGACTTGACCTATGACCTACTCCCTCTGTCCCTGATTATCAGTCGTTCCAAACCATGCACAAGGACCAAGATACCTCTATGAAATCAACACTCTCGTAGGTGTTCTGCACCTTCTCTCCTCTGAGGTTTCTGCGTTGAGGTGCTTTGGACCAATAAGAGCAGGCTGAGGTATTGTGAGGTGACAGGATAAAGGCAGGAGGGCTAGATGGTATAGGTATGGAATCGATGTACAGTAGCCTAGACGACTCTTAATTCGGGACACGACACTGTAGCCAGAACGACTCATATTTGGGGACGGAGGGAGTAGTCGCCTAGAGTATGTTTAGTTCCACATGGTTAGAATTTTAACACTCCACCTTTAGCCTATTTTAGTTCTCGAGGGCCAAACAAGAGGACCAAGCGCCAAGGTCAGAGTCTCAAGAGATAGTTTCATTACACGCTTACATATAATGAATCCCTCCTTCTCTCTCCTCATAAATAGTTTACCACATAGCAACATTGGTGATGTGACATGAAAATTAATGCTCATGAAACTTACGATAAGACTGATCTACGAGAGGAGGGCTAAACTTTAGCCCCATTAGCTACTCCAAGGTGGATTAAAGAGGGATAAAAGTACTAGAAGGTGACTTTATTCTCTTTCCCTCTCCTCTTCCTTTCACCGTTTAGTTGTGTTTCCAAACAACCTAAGCTTTAGCTCCTTCATTTTAAGGGCTAGCCAAGCAGATCTAAACAAGTCCATACTACCCAAACAACCCACGACATACCACTACACTACACACTCTTCCCTGATCATGTGTATGATGTTATACTTTTTATCACAATTTTGTAATGTTATATTGAATATTTTGGCTACTAAATTAGTTCAAATGAAAGGAAGTGTTAAGTGTCAACTGACACTATAAAGTAATAAATTGATCTTATCGATCGCTAGAACTTTGGTATATGATGTGTCCTCGATATTGCTTGAAAAAAATAAATCTCAAAATATATGAATTTCTAACAAATATTTTAAACTCTAAACAATTTGAAATAAATAAATATACCAACAAGAAACTTGGCAATCGAGTCAGCCACCACAACTTTGGTATTAACCATATGAACATTCAATGTCATTTGTAAATTCAAAGTTTAAGAACATTAAACACATATTTGGGACTCTGAATAACTTGAAATCAAACACTTTTCAACCACAAAGTTGTAGCTTGTATTGAGAACCACAATTTGGTATAAATCGTGTCAACATCAAGGGTTGTGTGAAACTTATAATTTTAAACTTCAAAATCTATGAACTTAAAGCATCGGCTCTCGGCAGTAGCGTGCTGAAAGGTTGCGTGAAATTTATAATTTGAAACTTCAAAATCTATGAACGTAAAGCATCAGCTCTTGGCAGTAGTGTGCTGACGTCAGCAGGCTAGACCGATAGCGGCACGAGGGGCAGGGGTAAAAATCTACTGAACTAGGCAAGTAAAGCATTGAAAGTGAGTGGTGCATGTGAGATCTAGCTAGCTGATACAATCCGATAATTGTGAAGAAAAAAAGAGGCTAGGGAAATGATGAAGACAACCTAATATAACCAGATTTAAGTATAACTTGTGAGAAACCTTTCGAAGAATAAAACACAAGTCTCAACAAAAGCCTAGGTACTCATGCTCCCAAATCTAACTTATTCTTGGTAAAGAAGAACATGTACAAGTATTGACATGAGCCTAGGGACTTATACTTGCAATTTTGAGGTGAACGCCTAGAAACAACCCTTAGATGAATCTAAGAAAATTCGATAACCCGAGTACCGTCGAAGACAAGCAAACGTATCGACCAAGGCCTAGGAATGTTGACTTGAAATCTAAGATAACTCGAGGGTTGTCCACGTAAACGTATCAGATATGAGACCTAACTCAAAAATTACTGATAAAGGCCATGACGATCGGGTGATGGTACTTGCAAGCTCGCAGGGATCAAAGTTAATGCATTCGTATCGAATCTACTCTTGTCAGGTATCAATATTAGGATATTAAGGATACCCAAGAACCGCTGGTCAAGAATCCTAATCCCTTGAAAATCCCCACCTTTTCGAAGCAAAACCCTCGGGAGGTTCTGCCTCGTCGAACCCCAACCTGCTAGTGTCGGGTGTGCCCGTACTCGCCAGCGGCAGTTCCATCTTGCCCGACCCCAACCTTGCCAGGGTCGGAACTCTTTCGACTCTTGGTAACAACTCTGCCTCGCCTGACCATGCCATGCAAGGGGTCGGAAGGCTCTCTCGACTCAGGGAGCGCGGAGCCTCGGTGGGTCTGCATGAACTCCACCTACTATGGTTGCATGGGATCGAACCCACGATCAAACAACTGACATCCAAACAAGCCCATCATGCCCGTCACATCTCGGGGATGCATGCCGTCCAGAGTACCTGACGTGTCGGCACTGTGCCGCCAACCCCGTCATGGCGCCGCCTGGAAACCCATCGAGAGTGTCGTCCATCAATAGGATAGAGGCCATGGCGGGGGATGTAGCACCCCCGCCAGCTACTATAGTTAACAGAAGCATGGGGCGCATGTCTGCGACGTCACCCGTACGATCGATGGCACCCGTGATGACGAGAGAGGACGAAACCCTGAAGCACCCCACCCCCCCCCTAACTATAAAAGGGAAGGCATGCCATTCTGCGCGGGAGTCAATGGATTCACACCACATTCTCACATGAACACAAAGACATGGGAACCTTCCCTCTCTTGCCCGTTTGTAACTCTCTACTACAAACCCGTGCAAAGTAACACGAGCAGCATCGAACTGGATGTAGGGCTTTCTGTATGAAGATTCAGTAAAAAAATAGTTAATGGAAAGCAAATGAGAGCACAAGTCAACCCATCTCCTAGCTAGCAGTGCCTGCGCGAATGCATATGATCGATTGCTTATTATCACAAGCTTGGTCATACAGCACAATACTTATTATTAGCTTAATAAAATTACAGCCACACCATGTATGCTTACTTAGTCGTTGAGCAGTGACTTGATTTGTGTTCTTGCACTCATATCGCTCGTCTTATAAGAAAATAAAGTTTACGGCAATCTGATCGCCTATCATCTTTAAAAAGAAAAACAAGAACATATACGGTAGGTCCGTAGGTAAGTAGATGGATGGATCGGCGGTGAGCATGTGCATTTCCATTATTGCGTCGACGGCGGTGGAGCCGTGGAGGTGGATCATGCGAACGCCACAACCCGTGGCGGCGGCGGCTGCAGTACCTCGACGCCGGCGTCGCATCTCCTCAGCTTGTTCGCCTGAATCAACACCTGCATTTATTTGTGTCCTCTCATCAGTCATGACGACTCGAGCTGTCAGAGTCTGAGAGGGGCCTATGAATTTTAAGCAGGCACGTACCAGGTACATCTGCTTCATTGCTTCGTTGATGGCGTCCACCAATACGCCGCCGGGGACTGGCAGGTACGCGGCGTTGATGCGGTAGGTGTCGTCGTCCCGTCCGGACGGCTCGAGCACCGGCGGCGGCAGTGGATCCACGCAGCGGTCCTCGCACACCGGGCAGCCGCCGTCGTCGCCGCCGCCGATGCATGGTGGAGCGGTGGCGATGGCCGTCGCCTGCTGCAGCGTGAGCTGCATGTTCACGGTGATGAACGCGGCGGCGACGCTTCCCGGCGAGCCCATGGCCGTCGGCCGCTGCATCTGGTAGCTCGACAGCCACGACAGCATGTAGGCCGCCGCTGAAGACAGCGACCTCGTCGACGAGCCTCTTCTGGCTCCTGCTGCTGCTGTTTCTAGGATGCTCACCATCCTGTTGACCTCGACGTCGAGGACTCCCAAGTCCAAGCCGCTCCAGAACTGCCGCGCCTGCACGAACTGCTCCCACTGGATGCGCAGCTTCGTCGCCACTTCCTCCGTGATGGAGGAGCGAAGCTTCCTGATGTCGTTGTCGACGAAGGTGGTCACCATCTCCAGCACGCCGAACCGCGCGATGTGGTTCATCACCACGGGGACGGGGACTCTCTGCAGCGCGCCGACGTCGAGGGCTTCCGGCGGCGGTCTTTGCACGTACAAGATTGCTTGGGGCACCGCCGTCGCAGAATCTTCTTCGTCGCTGGTGGTGTAGTCGCCGAAGAAGCTGGCGGTGAGCAGCTGTTGCTTGTCGCAGCCGCCGTCGACGGTGGAGGTCGTCGTCGACGTCGAAGGAAGAGCAGGCACGCTGAGGTGGACGAGGAAGCTCTTCACCTCGCCGGCGTAGAGGGCGCCGACGGCGATCTCGCCGGACGTCTTGTCGTCGTCTCTGGTGTTGAGGCTAGTCCTGTATCCCCCCGACTCGATCCTCTGGATCGTGACCCCGACGGGCGCCTCGACGAGGACGCGCGTGTCGACGGCGACAACGTCCTTGAGCTCGCTGAGGCGGATGGCGATGGCGCCCGTGATGGCGTCCGTGTCGACCTGGTCGTCGACGAAGGAGTAGGTGCCCTGGGACTGCCTGGCGATGGAGAGCAGCACCCTGGGGTCGGGCGCCGCGCCGAGCCCGATCGTGTGCACCGGCACCTCGCTGAATCTGCTGCTGCCCTCTGCCACTGCCGTGTCCGTCACCAAGATGACGAAGCGCGCGCGGCTCGTCGTCGTCGCCGGTAGATCCCCCAGGATCTGAAATTCCAGTTGTCAAGAACAGCTAGTACATACATACAGCGCAGTTGTGAATTGAAGACGCCGAGACGTGCGTGCACGCGCACGTACATACCTTGACGGCCTCCTCCAAGCCGGCGGCACCGGATGATGTGAACTCGCCACGGCGGAGCTCCAGGTCGTCGACGGATTTTTCGGCATCCCGTCGGGCATCTCGAGTGTTGAGAAGCCCGGTGACTCGCCGATAGTTGGACGGCCCGACGATGGCGAGACGGTCGTCGTCGTGGATCTGTCTGACGACAAACCTGACGGCCTTCTTCACCGCATCGAGCCTCGCCGCGCCGCCACCCACGTCGAGCACCACGGCGAGGTCGACGGGGACGCGGCGCCTCTGCTGCTGCACCGCCGCCGGTGGCGCCTCGACGCGCACCAGGACCTGGAAGTCTTTGCTTGCCTGATGCCGAGGGATCTGAGGGAAGACTGGGGTGGTGATCACTTTCACCGTCTCCGCGGCGGCGGCGGCGGCCTGCGGCACATGCATCGAATGCGTAGATGGAATAATGTAAATCACCGGCTCATCGTAACGGTACTTAGGTGCCATCGAACAAGAAGAAGGTAAACCAGTGAGAGCAGGAGTGTGAAAACGAGCCACGTCATCGGAGGAGTACGCATTTTCTTCGCATGGAACGACAAGCGGATATTGGTGGCCATTTCTTTCAGTCTCGATTGTGTGTTGTCTGCGAATGAAGGCTTCTGCATTGGATGCGCACATTATATAGCAACACACGTAGCTTGGCAATCAACATCGATCAGGCACTGTTCTGTACGTAGTACTTGAAAAATTATTTTAAGAGACCAACGACCTTCATCCTTTAATTTGACGAGGAGTTAGTAAGATATACGTATTTTAGACGTTAAGTTTCCGCCTATGCATTGGCTGGGCATACTAAGGGTGTGTTTGATTGAGCTGTGGCTGTGAAAAAAGCTGTTGTGAGTTGTGAAAAAAGTTGCTGTCAACTTTGAGTTGTGAGAAAGCTGAAAGTCGTTTGGTGGAGTAGCTGTGACTTTTTGAAAAGGCAAAATAGCCACTTTCGTCCTCCAACTCTTGGCCTTGGGTCAATTTCGTCTCCCAACTCCTGAAAGGGCTAATTTAGTCCCTGAACTCTTGTATTTGGTTCACTTTCGTCCCCCATCCGACGTGGCACGCCTCCTTGGACAACCACGTCGGATGGGGGACGAAAGCGAACCGAATACAAGAGTTCGAGGACTAAACTGGCCCTTTCAAGAGTTGGGGGACGAAATTGACCCAAGGCCAAGAGTTGGTGGATGAAAGTGGCTATTTTGCCTTTTGAAAACTAACAAGCGGACCCTACATGTCATTCCAGTTCACTCCACCCAACCCTCTGCCTCTCTCACTGACTTGCGGACCCCACATGTAAGGTTCTTCTTCTTCCTCTGACTCCAGAGATAGACGCCATCACCACTGGCAACTAGCGGATCTCGCCCGCGTCAGCTCCGGTGGCCGCCGGCCGGAGGAGGACGCAGTGGCGGTGCACACGACCGCCTGTTCTTCTGCCGCGTTAGGCCCGGCGGGGTGCTCGCGGGAGATCGCGGAGGAGCTTGCTGGGAGAGAGGAGCTCGCCTGGAGAGGGGGGCCGTCGGGAGAGGAGCTCGCCGGGAAAGAGGGGCTTGACCTCGCTTCCGCGCGGGACCGAGAGAGGGGGCCGTCGGGAGAGGGAGCCGCCGGAGGGCAGGGCGCGATCGGCAGGAGATCCGGAGGGCGTCGCGGCCGGCTTCAGGGGAGGCAGAGCAGGGGTGGCACCGGCTTGAGGAGCGGCGGATGTCAGCGGAGGAGGAGCACCACCGCCGGAGGGCAGGCCGCCGCCGCCGGAGGGAAGGGCCGGATCTCCATCGGAGGCGGACTGGAGTCTGTCTAGAGAGGAGGCGACGGGAGAAAGAAGCTCGTGAAGCGTTACGAACATAAACGGTGGCATTGCGGGTAATTTTGAGGAACTATCCGCCCTCACAGCCGCTAAAAACAGATCCGGAGCAGCTGTGGAATTTGCACTACGAGAAAGCCGACCGTGAGCAAAAGCTGCTATCTGAGAACAAGTCTTTGGTTCAGCTTCCGACTTCGAGAAAGCTACAGCCAAAATAATCTGAACCAAAGGGACCCTAAGATCCCCTTTGGCAGCCTGAGCAAATGTATTATTTTTCTGGAAGCAAATGATCGATGATTTCACCCAGCAAGCGTACCATCGCTCTGTTCGGTGCCGTGTTATTAGGATCACTTCAAGCCATTCTAAGATCACTTCAAGTCATTGGGGGTGTTTGGTTTCTATGAGCTATTGAGCTTATAATAAATCCTGTCACATCAGATATTTTGATGATATTTAGAAGGATTAAAGGTGATTTATCTATACTATAAGGAGCGAAGACAATTGAAAACTTTTCTCACCCAATTCGGGCCCGCCTTACCCCTCACGCCGGACCCACTCGTCAGGTTGCGTGATGACCAAAAAGGTGGAACGACCATAAAAATCACAATTTGGAGAGCGTTTCTGCCAAAAACGAAAAGATTTTCTCACCCGCGTCTGCTGTACCCGCCGGGCCCACCACTTGCACCCTCCACCCGCACCGGGCCCATCACACGCGCCCCACCCGCACTTTACCGTGTCGACCCACGCCGCCGCCATCGGCCCTCGCTCGCGCCGCCGCACCCGTCACTGCCGTCGATGCGCCTCCCACGCGCCCCCGATGTCATGGCCGGCACCCGCACTTTACCGCGTCGACCCACGGCGCCGCCATCAGCCCTCCCTCGCACCGCCCCACCCGTCGCTGCCGTCGGTGCGCCTCCCCGCGCGCCCCTGACGTCATGGCCGGCATCTCTGCCGCCACCCGACGCTGTCGTACCCGCCTAGCAGGAACCCGTTCGTCCCCCGCTCCCCCACCGCGGCATCCGAGATTCCGAGTTTTGCATCCGCCGACCAATCGGTGGTACTCATCCGGTCCACATCCTTCCAATTGGACTGCCCACATGAGGGGGACAGGCGGCTCCTGGTCCGCGGCGGCGGCGTTGGAGAGGGAGGAACGGCCGCCGCCCCTAAGGCTAAGGCGGCGACCGCTGCGATGGTCGTGCATCCCGAGCTCAACCCGTCGGGAGCACCTCTGCTCGTAGATTGTCATGGTCACCTGTGGGAGATGCCGTTGTGGCCTCTGGTGAATTCACTAAACCTTCTCCTTGGCACTCCTTGCATTGATTTCGTTGATTCACATAATAAATAGAGTGCCAAGGATTGTTGCACTCTCTGCCAATATGCGTATAGTCAATCACGTTCTCCAACTCCAAGGAAACTTGGATGTTCTTTGTTGATTCACAACATAACTACTGAGCTGATTGTTGCGCTCTCTGCCAATATGCACACGGTCAATTACATTCTCCTGATCTCCTCCAACGCCAAAAAAACATTGTGTTTAGCATTATTTGTTTCTGTGAAGTAGCCCATTCTCTAATGCACACAAGGCATTTGTGTTTTTGTCAACACCAACATTTATTTTTTATTATCTGAAAAAGAAGAACGTGTTATTAACTGAAATGCGAATTACAGTCTTTATATTTTGTGATAGTAGAAATCTTGAGCAATGCCATGGAAAGAAAGGTTTCTGACTTGTTTCGTATAATCTGAACCAAGTTTGGACTTGGGGCTAAAAACTATCTATCAATCTTGGTGGTTGAATGCCTGTTGGTGTTTTTTTTTTTTGCCATGCGACTGACACTTGTACGTAAATTCCCTATCTCGCTATCCACCTGGTGTCCTGGTGATGTGTAGTTCTTGCTTACAAGGTCATGGATTTTTAGTTACCCAATCATCTGTAGCATGGTGATTTGAAGTTCTTGCTTCAAGGTCATGGATTTTTAGTTACCCAATCATCTATAGTAGGTAGAAAAATGATTAACTTAATTTTCTATATTACAGGAACATGTTGAGGATGTTATAACTTACTCTCAAAAAGGATGTTCTAACTTAGCTTGCCGTGGGATGGATTACTAATGTGAGCTCGCTGGAGCAAGTAACTACTTCCACTTTCTTTATGGGGAAAGAATTTTTAAAGGACAAGAAGAAAATGTTGAAAAGAAACATAGCTCACCTATTCTTCTCTCAGTGATGTGTTAGTTGGTGAGTGATGGATGTAATACTCATGGAGCTTAGACCAGGAAGAGAGACAATGCAGATGGTGGCCACAACTCTAACCAAACACTCTCATACGGTCATACCTATGGTACATGCATATAAGCAATAATCATTCATGTTTGCTGCTTAATTTTGTTTTCCTTATTGTAGTGGAAGTGCAATAATTGAAATATTTTTCTTTTTGGAATAGAGTCGTTGTTCTGTGAGGACAACCTAAGAATTTAGTAGGAAATATTTAGTCTGTGTTGCAAATAGTGCCTAATATGTTTTCTTATTATTCAACAAATCATATTACATTGAATCTCTTTATGTTTACAGGCTATGAGGAGGTTCATCCTCAACATCTTGTTCGAGTATTTGTGAAGGCTGCAGCAAAGGC
Source organism: Cenchrus fungigraminus (assembly GCA_036936925.1). Lineage (NCBI taxonomy): Eukaryota > Viridiplantae > Streptophyta > Magnoliopsida > Poales > Poaceae > Cenchrus > Cenchrus fungigraminus. Next base: position 57,346,342 of record CM072776.1, on the reverse strand, counting down.
ACCTCACTGTGGATAAAATCAATGTATGTATGCCGATAAAGCTTCCTCCTTCCTTGTACGCAGAGTATTTGTATGGAAAATTTAGACTTTTTTAGGCAAAATACAATATCAAATGTTCACTCATAGGAGCAGTTTATGCTGATGGTTTCCTGCATTTATATTCCAATCATGTGTTGTAGAATTTTAAATTGTCTTTTAAATTTATATTCATGTTTGTCTTTTAAAGAAGATGCAGTAAGTCATGTTTCTCTATTCTATTAACCTTGAAGATCATTCCACATTTGACTTTGAACTTTGAAGAATTGTTATTGACTTGCACTTTTTGCTGGAAAATTACCATACCTATGTTTTTGTTAGTGTTACTTCAAGTAGATGAGAGGATTATACATTCTGTTGACTAATTCTATTTAGTTGTTACTATTTTGCAAATTGCAACCCATGTTTGGCGACGTGGTTCCAAGTCTTCATGTCACCGCAGCTGAGGGTTAAATCAACAATTTGGCATAGCCTAAATTCGTAAAGTTAATTGCATTTTCTTGAAGTTTTTTAAAAATCAAATATTAGCACTATGGTATTTGTATTAAGTAAATGGTGCTAAAATCTATTAATTTTTTTTAGGAATTGTTTAAAATCTAAATTCTAACATTTCATATCATAGCCTTTACTGTAGTTTCAACATACTTGTATATTTGCATTAATTGTTTGTGATGACATGGTTTCCTTGGGATACAATGTTATCAGGAAAGCTGAAATGTTGTAGGCGACAAAGAGAAATGTGTTTCTTTTTCAATACCAAGAACTTACTCTAAGATGGTCAGACTTGTTTAATATTTTGGCTCAATAACATGGTCACCATGTGTTTGTTAAAATGCCTACAGGTATGTAATGTTTACTCGTCATGGCCATATGTGTAGTCACCGATAGAGACAGTCTAACCTGGGGGAGTCCGCTGCTCTCTGCCTTAATACTTTGTCAACTCTCTATTCGTTTGTTTTTATAAGTTTCTTTGGTTAAGAAAAATTAAGCATTAATGTAGAGTTTTGTGAATATAAAACACGTGCGTGTCGCACGTGCACTTTACTATCTATACTATAAGGAGCGAAGACAATTGAAAAATTTTCTCACCCAAATCAGACCCGCCTTACCCCTCACACCGGACCCACCCGTCATATGTTTTTGAAAGTGGATAGGGTGGAAGGACTATGAAGTACCAAAAAATCGTAATTTAGAGAGCGCTTCTTCCAAAAATGATTTATTTTTCTTACCCACCCAGCACATACCCGCCCCCTATACCCGCTGGGCCCACCTGTGTACGTACCTGCGTCCGCGTGGCCCCGCAGCCGACCCGCGTCTTGCCCGATCTCACCACCTCCATTGCCGCCTACGTCACCCTTCCCCAGATCCACCTCAAGCCCGAAGCCCCTCCTCCTTCCTCCCGACGGCCGCTTGCCCTGCCCGACTGCCTGCGCTCACGCCGCTACTAGGCGCGCGCAATGGCGGTGCGGATGCAGCGGGCGGGACTTCACCCCAGCCGCCGCGGACCGTGGAGGCGGAGACCTCCCGTCACGCCCGAGAAGTACTCCCCGCCAACAGACCGCGACAAGGAGGAGCGGCCGGAGCCCGAGCGGCATCGCGGGGTAGCGCATCACGTCGCGCGAGAGCTTGCTCCGCGCACCGGAAGGCGCGGCCGCAGTGGCGGCAGCGACTGCTGCTGCGACGGTGGCAGAGGCTTCGAGCAGGGAGGACGAGCCCGAGCCCCTCGAGGCGCTCCCCGACCTCGGTGGTGCTGCGGGGCGGGGAGCCTGGCCTCACCGACCAGGAGCAGTGCGCGGTGGCCCTTTTCCCTGGAGAAAAGCGGTGCACGTCCCATCCGAGGGCCATCTTCTCTACGCCTCGCGCGACATCCCCCTACTCGCGAGTTTTGGTGGCGCGGTCGTTCTTCCTCCCTGCCATCTTCCTCTTTGCGCCGCTTCCCTCTCCCCACCAATTCGGAGCTCGTGAATTCGGACAGAGCGTGATGCAGCGGTGCCAGCCCGGCGGCCCCTCTCCCCGTGACGAATCCAGCGCTGGCTCCTGCTGCTCCCTGGTGCGTGCATGCTCTGCTTTCACTTTCAACTGTGCGTGTGTGATTCCATTGCACTTTGCTTGTTTGTTTGAGATGGCCTTCTGGTAATCCGCTGGTGCTTTCCCATTGGATGTAGTCTCTACCAGGTACCAAGCTGCACATTATATTAACACCGGCCGCTCACCAGATGCTCGATGAAATGTCTGAGAGGAACTCGCATTGTGTTGGCTGTTTGCTATGCCATTCAAGATTAGTGCTGCTGATTTTATTTCTGACCCATCTATGTTATCATATCATTTGCAGTTTTTTCCTCGAATTGGCAGATCATTCCTCTCTATTTGCATGATCCTCCTAAGAGTGTATACATTTATTAGTGGGAACTCTTACATAGCACACATGTAGGTCGTGTCCTGCATGTGAGGTGCTAAAGTCTAATTCTCATCACAGAAAATGCAATGATCTAGCCATCTAGGTGCATGTAGTTACCACGCAGATGCGTCACCAGCATTCACCAATTAGACCAAAATCTCTAGCTTCAAATTTTAATAAGAATAAGTAACTCAAAGGTTGTAACAATAAGCATTTTTCTGTATACATCTGTTATTTCCCAAGGTTTTCGCATGAGGGTTGAGGGATGTGGACTGTATTCGATACCTCATAGCTCATAGTGCTCATACCTGATCAACAGGTCCATATGGTAGGCAAAAAAACATATGGCAATTAGTTTTTATAAAAGAAGTTAGACTTTGAGATACATCAAAAGGTACTTTGCATGGCTTCTCAGATACCAGATAAACAGGTCCATATAGCAGGCTAAAAGCATATGAAAATCATTTTTTAAAGATGCAACAAAAGTTAAACTTTGTAGTTGCACATGTATACTACGGCCTGGGATAGTTCAGTTGAGATCAAAAGCTCATATGTTGCCTTCTACCTCATTTAAAAATATTTTGGGTAGAATTATTTTGGCACCAACCAAGTTTTATTTTGGTGATGTATTTTTCTTCATAACTTGTATTTTCTGCAGATCAATTGGTTTATGTAGGCTGATCGATCAAATTATGCACTGCAGTATCATGTGCAATGAGAAAAGATCTCGAAATAATTAGTGGAAAATAAAGATGGATCACGTGGATCATACCCTACATAGATATATCTCATGGTAATTAACTTTTTTGCTGCCCAATAAGTTTATTCTTCTGTCCTGAGATCCCATCTGAAATTATTCTTGCTGCTTGTTCCCTTGGTCCCTGTTGATTAAACTCACGAGTGCAGGTACATTAATAATTGTAACATTTATTTTCTTTACCCTCCCCTCTACAATTTGGTTTATGTTTTGAGATGCTTCCAATTGTGATAATACTACATGGGATAGCGTGGGCAGCCTAAGAATGATTCATGCTTACCTATAATATCATGGTCCTTAAATAGCCCTATTTTTGCAAGGTGATGTTTCCTCAAATATTTAGTTATTATTTAACCCAGTTATTCTGTTGCTTTTGTTATGTGAACCAATGGTTCTTCCTCACATGCTACTACAATCATTTTATATGAATGGTTTGTTCCTTGCCCCTTTTTAGAAATGTCGTGCCAGAACATCTTATATTAAATCATCAGTATTCTTACTGCCAATTAGCAAGTTGTGATGATAAGCATGTTTATAGATTGACCATATTCTCGTTCTTGAAACAGTGATTTCTATGATCTGATAAAATCTTGCTTTCAGATTTTTGCTTGTTTTTGAAACTGCTATTACTTTAGGCATTTTTTTGTCCCACCCAAATTTGTGGCAGCGTGCAAGGCATTGACTTCTTTGACAAACAAGGTCAATTTCAGTTTGATCCAATATCTCTGCATATTACTCCCTCCATATCGAAATATTTGTCGTTGTTGACTTTTTTCTGCAACTTTGACCATTCGTCTTGTTCAAAAAATTATCGCAAACATGTAAAACGATAAGTCAAGCTTAAAATACATACAACAATAAAACATATAGCAAACAAAATAAATTGTACTTGCACAATTTATTAAATAAGACGAATGGTCAAAGTTGTAGAAAAAGTCAATGGCGACAAGTATTTCGACACGGATGGAGTATCTTGTAAAATTTTGATAACTGAGATTTTGAGCCTTTAATATACACCGATTTTCAGAAGTAAGGTTAGTGCAATAGAGGGAAAATTAGTTCACTACGCTACTTTGTTCGCAACAATTTTCAAAAGCAAGGTTAGTACAAGAGAGGGGAAAGTAGTTTACAGTGCTACTTTGTTCTAAATATGTGCTTACGTATGTAAAAATCAAATATAGATAAAGTCCATTGAATTAAATTTTTCGCCACTTTTGACTATAGAAATTTAAATTTTATTTCATCGTGATTTTTAGACACGTGTGTGCTACACGTACATTTTGCTATCAAAATAAAATTTTGTTTATTTTGTTTTTCCTAGACACGTGCATGCCGCACGTGCATTTTACTAGTTATAAAACTATTTACTCTAGACTTTTTCACGAGATAAATCTAATAAGAAAAGATCCTGTTTGGAACGTAGGAATATAAAATAAAAGGAAAAAACACACAAATATAATAGAAGTGTAGTAATAAAATAGAGGCGTCGTGGATCAAGTCGTCGTTGATTATGGGTGTGTTTGGCACCGCCAAACCCACTCTGGAGCTGCTGCTCCACCAATTTGCAGCTCCACTGTGGAGCTGGACTCTCCCTTTGGAGCTGAAGAGATGTGTTTGGCAGAGATAACAACTCCAGCTCCGAAAAATAAAAGTTTGAATAGATTGCCCTCTTTTGCCCTCATTTTTTCCCCTGTACGCTGGTGTGTTGTGCGTGTGCTGTGCAGTGTTGTGAATGATCATAGGCAGCATACTCTGCTTTGTCATGGTCTCTGATGAATTGATTCATGGCAGAGGCATCTGAATGACTCTGTTCGTTGTGTTAGGTCGACAAGGAGCAATTTGAGAAGGTGTTTGTACATTGAGCACGGCAAGAGCGAGGGCGCGACCCTGCTCACCGGCGGCAAGCCCGCCGCTGACAAAGGGTACTACATTGAGCCCACCATCTTCGTCGACGTCACGGTAAGTTCCACAAAGCACCACAGATCAAAATTACTGTACATTTCTTGCAGAGTGTCAGTCACTGACACATGCTCGCTCTGATGGATCAACCAGGAGGACATGAAGATCGCGCATGAAGAGATCTTCGGCCCCGTCATGTCCCTCATGAAGTTCAAGTGCGTGCACCCAAAATCGTTCCCAAAATCTCGCATCATCAGAATCGAAGGAGGTCAGCCTCCTGCAATGCAAACAATTCTGACGTACTGACCCTCGATCCCATTCGTTTCCAGGACGGTCGACGAGGTGATCGAGAAGGCCAACTGCACCAAGTACGGGCTCGCCGCCGGGATCGTGACCAAGAGCCTGGACATCGCCAACCGGGTGTCGCGGTCGGTGCGCGCGGGCACCGTCTGGGTCAACTGCTACTTCGCCTTCGACCCGGACGTGCCCTGGCGGCTACAAGATGAGCGGCTTCGGCCGGGACCAGGGGCTCGCCGTCTAGGGTTAGAGGAGGAGGACGAGAAAGGCCAACTCGACGTGAAGAACTGAGAGGAGGAGGCGGAGGGGGCGGCGGCCGGCTCATCTCCGGCGTTCCCCAGCGGTCCGGCCGGCCGGCGGAGGACCACGAGGCGGCGGTCGCGAGCACAGAACGCTAAGGGGCGGAGGAGAAGGCGCGGGGACGCGTTACGGGAGGGAGGTGACGGGACGCACGGGGAAAATAGAATTGAACCGATAAGTTGTGTAATGGGTGGCAAAGGTGGGTAATTTCCACCCAACTCCACGAGTGAGTACGAAACCAGCCTTCGCAGAGTACCCCTTGAGGTACTCCATGGATTTGGTGGAGTTGGGAGCTAGATTCATGGATTTAGTGGATCTGAAGTTTTCGGAGCTGGGGTGTTTGGCAGGAAAAAATTGGAGTGGGGCTATTTTTTTGAATCTGGAGCTGCTTGGAGCCCTGCCAAACACGCCCTATGTCTCCATTGAGGTCGTCGATCATGCTATCGAAATCGGAGTTGGAGCCGACCCACAACATCCAAGCAGACCACCGCCAAAATCTTTGAAGCCTATGGTTGGAATGGTATTTACTACGCTCACGGATGTGTGGAGAAATTTTACAAATCTTATGCACACGATGATGGTTTCTCCGTTCGTGTTGGTCAGCACAAGAAGCAAAATGATGAAATATTATTCAAGCGGTATATTTGTTCAAGAGAAGGGTACAGAAAGGAGAGCGTAACAGATGTTAGCATGATAGATGTTGGAGATGAATCCAGGAAAAAAAGGAAGACACCATCTGTGATGGAAACCAGATGTGGTTGTGAGGCACATATTGTTGTGAAGCTCGAGAGTGACAAGAAGTATCGAATATTTTCAATGGTCGATGAGCACAACAATGGTTTTGTATCGCCGGATAAGAGGCACTTGCTAAGATCCAATCGTAATGTTGCTGAGAGGGCAAAGAGTACTCTATTCAGTTGTCATAAGGTTAGCATTGGCACGTTCGTGGCACTTCAACTTCTTCAAGTTGGTGGCGGTGGATTTCAGAATGTTGGTTGCACGCTGAGGGATTTGCAGAACTATTATTGTGACTTGAGGAGCAAAATCAAGGATATGATGATGCACAAATGTTTGTGGGGAAGCTTGAGCGAAAGAAGGAAGTAAATCATGCCTTCTTTTATGACTTCACGGTGGATGAACATGGTCGACTTCTTCATGTATTTTGGGCAGATGCCACATGCAGGAAAAACTATGGTGTATTTGGTGATGTGTTTTCGGCAGATGCAACATATACCACTAACAAATATAATATGAAGTTTGTGCCATTCCACCAGTTCCGGTCATAATTCCACCCGAAGAGTCAATTGCATAATTTGGCAGAATCATATGCGTTGCTTCAGCGACAGTTTGGCGATGTGTCGCTGAAGCGGCGCGGGTGGGAGGGCGCGGGTTTTTTTTCTTTCTTTTTTTCTGTTTCTTTCTTTCTTTTTTTATTTCTTTTTCCTTTTCTATTTTTCTTGTTTCTTTTTTATTTCTTTTTCTTGTTTCTTTTTCTTTATTTATTTATTTCATTTTTATTTTATTTTTTCTACATTTATTTTTTTATTTCTTGTTTCTTTTTTATATATATTTTCTCTTGGTGAATATTTTGTTTCTTTTTCAATGAATTTTTCCACCAAGTGAATATTTGTTTGTTTATTTCTCTATTTTTATTTTCTTTTCATTATTTTTTCCTCTTCCATAATTTAGTTGGTTCATTTTTTCTTCCATTATTCTCTTCCATGTTTTTCGTTTTCCCTATTCTTTACGATTTTCTTTTTTCATGCTATTTTCTTTCATGTTTTTTCATATATTCCTTTCTCTCCTTCTCTATTTTTCCGTTTTCCCTTTTTCATTATTTTTCTCCATTCATTTTATTTTTTCTCTGTCCTCTTGTTATTTATTTATTTACTTATTTATTTATTTATTTATTTCATTCCTTCATCTTTTTTATGTTTGTTATTTTTCCTATTCTTTATGAATCTCTCCCCCTGAAAACCTGAACCTCTGAATCTGAGCAATGCTGTTGAGGCCATGGCTTGTCACTGCTCTCTGTTCATTGCTCATTCACCCCTTTGATTCCAAATGCAGGTGAATCTCTTTGTGGATCACACCGACGTGATGAATCTGGAGCGCCTGCGGGGGTTCAACATGCTCAGAAGCAACCCGACTTCCCGGTTCTCCTCGCCGTTCTTCCTGATGTAAGTAACTTTTCCTGAACCCGGAGCTGAGACTGTTTCCAGTGTCCATGGGGATCTAGCTCTGCGCGTCTTCAGGCGCCAGCTTATCTGTAATAATTGGTTCTGTGTCTACTTTCGAAAAAAATAATTGGTTCTGTGTAGTGTGCGTGTGTAGTTCAAACTTTTTTCATTAGTATAGTGTGCGTGTGTAGTCCCTACCGCCATGCGATACGGCACCATCGTATATTTTTGAAAAATCGCAAAAAATAATATATAAAATAAAAAATTCCTCCGTGTGGACTAATCTGTCAGTTGGGTGATCTAGGCCCGGCCCATGTAAATCATTTTGGCCCCACTTGTTTTGGAGAGAAGAGTCCGTTTCAAAATACTTGTCGTCGTTGACTTTTTTCCTGCAACTTTGATTATTCCTCTTATTCAAAAACTGTGTAAGTACAATTTATTTTGTTTGATATATATTTTAATGTTGTATGTATTTTAAGTTTGACTTATCGTTTTACATGTTTGCTATAATTTTTTGAATAAGACCGAATAGTCAAAGTTGCAAAACAAAGTCAACAGCATATAACTAAAAATAACATGTGCTAAAAAAATAAAAATAACCAAATTGAGGAGCGAATTGTCACACCCGGATTTAAAGGCAAACCCGAATGCATAGAATACATGTGCGCCAGGATCAAGTTACACACATGCATCAACTCAGTGAATACCAAAACACAGTGTAAAAGCGTATAGAAAGTATTAAACATTTATTACATGACCGAATGTCTCAAATTAACACACGTTCGAGTAGCTAACAGCGGAAAAGTAAACGTAGAAGCCCTCCACAGGCAGCTGACTGGAGGATCGAACGCCTAGAACTCATCAAACTCTCCAGGGTAGTCCTCAAAGCGTCCATCTGAGCAGCAGCCGGGTAGTGTAGATGCAATATAGAAACAACAAGCATGAGCACATGTCGTACTCAACAAGGGAAAACTCTATAACAACATGCAAGGCTTTATGGTGGAAGCTGATGGTTGTAAAGCAAGTCAGCATTTTAATTGGTCAAGTTTTATTAAGCAACAGTTACTAACAAGTGTAAGTATATACCAAACCCAATTAACAAGTGCAACGGAACCATAGGATGCAATGCACAAGATTAAAAGTTCCCTCTTTCATAAATTACTCATGTGAGGGTCCAGGCCGCCCTTGACCGTGGGCACGGCTAACTATTCAGTTTTACACTCTGCAGAGGTTGTACATCTTTACCCACAAGTCGCGTAAAAGTTCCGAAGAACTTTAGACCCAACCACGCTGTGCAAAAGTAGGCACAATACCACACTACCGAGGTGTGGCTGCATAGGGACGCTACGAGGCCTTTACAAAGATCCCCTAGTGCAGGCTGCTCGCTAGGTTACTTGACAGCGTAATGCATAAACCTCTCTCAAGACTGCGAAGCTACCACAGAGCAGATCAGCCTGAGGGCCGGGCTATACACCAACTACCGGCAACCCCCAACCCTTATCAGGTAAAGCATACCTAACACCAAGTTCTCTAATTACTAAGCCAAGACAGAGCCATATGTCTTGTGGTTGTACTGTTTTCCTGGGTGGTCGCTCCATGTTCCGATTAACAGGCATAAAGTGTTCTTGCATTACATGAATGAGTAGCATAAATAAATCCAATTAATGATCGTTCATTAAACCTCCCAAAACCAAGGTAAAGCTCTAGCAAGTGCTACCCAACATAAAGTAAACCCAAGTTGATCAAGGCATAGGATAAACAACACTAGGCGAACCTTAAATAATCGGACCCATCATATTAATGCAAAGCAATAAATAAATACAGTGTAATTAAAATGCATGTTGTAATAGGGTCAACGGGGATGCAGCAAGGACTTGCCTTCTACCAGCTCCGGAAACTGCTCAGGATCTTGAAATTCTTCAACAGCAGCGAAATCCTCGAACGGCTCGTACCCTACGCTCCACAAATTCACATACAAGCATACAATAGAATAAATTAAGAAACAATCACCAAACAGTATTAACAGAACAAAACAGAGGTATAAAACTGTTCTACTCGTCGAGACGATCGCATGGACATAAAGAACGCTAAAAACGGAGCTAAAACGACTAAGATATAGCTTGAACAAGATCAGGGACTAAACTGTAAAGAAAACTAAACTCGCGGGGCTAAACTAAAGAAAACAGGACCTATCCGTAAAGAAACTTCAACGGTGGGAGGACCGGCTTGTGAAATCAAAGAAACAGGGGCTTTCTTGCAAAGCCGCCAAGTCAAGGCTGGGTTGACCGGCCCTTGACCAGTTTGACTCGGGCTGGGATGGATCTGATCCGTCGGATCAAGATCCGGCGACCCTGGTGGCACGCGAGCGCGGGGCGGCGGCGACTGGCCGGCGGCGAGCGGCGGCGCAAGGCGGTGTGCGGCGGCGCAACCACGACGTCGAGCTAGGGTGCTCGATTTTTCACGCGGATTGCACGGGGATGAAGCGGGCGAGACGGCGAACCAATCTAGGGCACCGGGGCGGGCGCCGGAGCGGCAGCGACGGCGCAAGGCAGGGCGGGGCGGAAACCGTGGCGGTGTGAACTCCGGCGACCCCGTTTTAGGTGATGCGGAGCTCGGTGACGAAAACAAGCGACACCCGCGGGTTCCTCACCTTGCGGCGAAGCTCCGGGCGACCTTCTCGGCGACGGAAGGGCGGCAGACGAGCGGGTTCACGGCGGCGGCGCGGCTAGGGTTAGCGGCGATGGCGCGGAGCTTGAGCACTAGGGTTTTCGGGGAAAGGGAGCGGCGCGGTGCGAGGCGGCGGGGTTAAATAGGCCAGGGGCGCCCGGGCAAGTGGGCCCGAGGCCACACACGCGCGCACGGCGCAAGCTCGGGGTCGGACCCCGAGTCCGACCCGGGCACGGCGTGAGGTGGGGGATGACCAGCGGCCCCCACCTGGCAGCGGCTGAGGCGGCGTTGGGCCGGCGCTGGGCCGACGACCACGCTGGGCTGCGAAGCGGCGGGGTGCAACGGTGACCGGGCGACGGAGTTAAGGGGGCGCGGCCGGACTTCGGCAGGTGGGCTGCGCAGCAAAAAGAAAAAGGAGGGGAGGGAAAAGAAATGGTTTTCCATTTTTTTTTTTTGAAAAGAGGAAATCAAACAAAATTCAAACTCAGGTTTGAATTCAACAATCAAAATAGATGCTCCAACATGTATGCAACAGTAAACTCCTATATTTCATTAATTTAATTAACAAAAATGATTAAATGCCTAGAAAATCACAAGCACCTTATATTCCTTAAACAAGAACAATGGTTGCTAAGCAAATTTTTATTTAAATTCAAAAGTGAAAATTAGGGTGTTACACGAATTTATCATTTGTACGGCGAGTTGATGTGATACAAACAGCAAGCACTACTCCCTCCGTCCCACTTTAAATGCATCTGTAGGATTTGAAAGGGGAACTTAGTACTTGAAGGAAATGACGATAATACCCCTGTGTCATACTTGAACGTTCTAGCGGTACGGCAACAGTACAAGTAATCAGCAAGACGAGAGTGTGGAAGAAACTGGAATCTCGTAGGAGTAGGCCTTGAAGCTGTTGTTGGGACACGTGGCGTTAGTACTGGCGTTGCTAGATGTAGAGAGGCCGATGTGTTTCTTTTTTTAGTTAGCAAATGGAGCCACTGAGTACGGCGGGAATACAACTGGACCTCCCTCGGCAAATGGGCACACCATCAGATGCGGTTAATTTGGGGAAAAAATTGAACCTCACAAGTGCATATAAACTGGGACTGAGGGAGTAGTAAACTTTGGTTTGGACAATGATATAGGGTGTGCAGAGTGCTCAGGCAATTTCACCTGTAAACCAGACGAGATATACACACGGAGTTTCCAATCAAGATTAATAAAACATGATTCTTTACTGAAGGCGCGCATTATTACATGAGACAGACTTAAAACAAAAAGCTTATTGTACAGCTTTAAAAAAATAAAAAACCCTACTTATTGTACAGCTTTAGAAAAAAATAAAAACCCTAATATAACTATTTTGCCTTCTGTCCATCGGCTCAATGAGGACGCCACATGATGGTTTAAGCTAGCAAACCACTGTCAAAATCACCATCATTAAAATATCCAAATTTCCTTACAATAATTAGGACATAAAAATATTACTTTTACATTGGGCATGGCCGCATGGACATGTTTTACAATATTAGAAAAGCTTAGGAATTAAATTATCATTATCATAGGTCAAGGCATTATCTTAGGTAATGGTGAAAACTCTGTTAGCTCAGAGTTGTTATTCTGCAAAATTGAGATCTCATGAGTTAGCATTCCACTGGTAAAATTAATTTTTTGCATTTTAGATTGTGCCAGGAGACAGGTAACACGGATGCAGAGAAATAAGCATCATGCTGTTTAATTCTGGCTTCTTAATGTATGCTTCCCTCTACAGAGTGACCAGACAAAAGAAAATCAGGCCATTCTTCCAGTCGTGAAGCAACAAATGCCAAACCGAAAAATTGTAAAGCTAAGTTTTCTTATTATCTATAAATAAGTAGATATGTTGTTTAGTCTCTTCAGTTCAGGTCTCGAGAGTTCCACACGGCAGAAAAGCACATCAGAAGAACGAAAGTATGCATTTTGATCATCACCAGATATTACCATTTGACAAAAAAATAAAAAATAAATTATCAAATTAATCAAGGTCAGAAAGAAACAATAGAGTTCCTCAGACAATGGATAACAGATGAATGAACACAAGGAAGAACATATTTTTTAAAAAATAGGAAAAAAAACTATCATGGAGCAAGATGAGGGGATGATATCCAAAACTCTGAATCTTCCAGATCAATTAAAAAACAGATCAGTAAGAATCTCCTCAGTTCAGGTCTCCAAATTGTTCCACATTGTAATTTCAGAAGAACGAAAGTATTTTTTTAATCATCCTTGGAGAATATCCGTAGCAGCAAACAAAGCCAAAAGCTAAACAATGTGAGACCAATCAGTTACAAATTCACAGAAGCAGAACTGCATTTTAAGCTGGATGGATGTGATACAATGCTGCTCCTTAAAAAGAAAATGAACCAGAAAAACAGATATTTACATTGAACATTCATGTGTCTCAGATTAAGTATTCTCAGCACCCTTATAAAGAGTAAGACAGGGATAACTGTATTTTATTTGAGTTATCATCATCCACATCAGCAGTTCAATGGTGTAAAAGGAGCAAGTTGATGGACTATCAGATCTTCCTATTCAATATGCACAGTAAACCACAATCAACAAAATTGGGCAATTTCATGTTTCACATCATTTAGATCCTCCAAAATACATGGTGAAGGGTCAATTTTACATAAGTATATATGTAGCCTTTCCAGGATTGGATTGGCACCAATAATACCACCAATCAGGATATAACCACACATCAAGAGAATTGCATGTCGCGTCCAAGCCATTATACCAAGAGGAACGAAATTATCCTCCAGAATTGGTAATGGACGCATCTAACAAAAGAAATAAAAACAAACCTAAAACTAAGATGGTAAAGGCATTAGTGGCCTGTGAGATTTGAGTTCAGACAGCCAAGGGTTTGGTCTTCAACTACTACCACAAAGTAGGAGTATCAGAAACTCTAGTCCAAAACACAATTGTTCATCACCACTCAAAATATCAGGTCAACTATTGCATCAGAAAGTATAAAAGGACCTAAAATAAATATAATAAACAATAAACAATAAATGACGTATCTAACAAAAGGAATATATACAAACCTAAAACTAAGATGATAAAGCCGTAAATGCATTAGTGGCCTGTGAGGCTTGAGTTCAGACAGCCAAGGGTTTGGTCTTCAACTACTACCACAAAGTAGGAGTATCAGAAACTCTAGTCCAAAACACAATTGTTCATCACCACTCAAAATATCAGGTCAACTATTGCATCAGAAAGTATAAAAGGACCTAAAATAAATATAATAAAAATAAACAATAAATGACGTATCTAACAAAAGGAATATATACAAACCTAAAACTAAGATGATAAAGCCGTAAACGCATTAGTGGCCTGTGAGGCTTGAGTTCAGACAGCCAAGGGTTTGGTCTTCAACTACTACCACAAAGTAGTATCAGAAACTCTAGTCCAAAACACAATTGTTCATCACCACTCAAAATATCAGGTCAACTATTGCATCAGAAAGTATAAAAGGACCTAAAATAAATATAATAAAAATAAACAATAAATGACGTATCTGACAAAAGGAATATATACAAACCTAAAACTAAGATGATAAAGCCGTAAACGCATTAGTGGCCTGTGAGGCTTGAGTTCAGACAGCCAAGGGTTTGGTCTTCAACTACTACCACAAAGTAGGAGTATCAGAAACTCTAGTCCAAAACACAATTGTTCATCACCACTCAAAATATCAGGTCAACTATTGCATCAGGGAGTAAACAACCTAAAATAAACAAATAAATATAATATAAATAAATAATAAAAAGATTGAGTTGAGATTTCAGAGCTCAGACAGCCAAGGGTTTGGTCGTCAAATACTACCATGGCAGCATCAGAAACTCTAGTCCACGAAAAAGTGCTCATCACTGCTCCAATCTCAAATCAACCAATGTAACCACAGAAAAAAATATATAAACCTATTTGTTAGAGGAAATTACCAAGATTTCAATGTTTCAAAAGGCTGAAATGTTGATTTTTGTTACAAGGAACGAAGAAAAATATGTCAACAGTTTTCAGTGAAACAATATCGTGCTGTTATTTAACTCCCATCTCACAGTAACAAAGAGACGAAGCTGATGACAACACACACTATCCGAGTTTTTCAGCCTCTGCGCAAATCAGAAATAACTTGCACGAGGATAGTTAAACTCGGCAAAAACACATCATCATTCGACAGAGATCAACAAAACTATGAGATTATACTGACAAAAGCATTTAGCCATAGCATCAAAGACCTCAGGATTGCCCAGTGTTGTCATGTGAATGCAACAGCTCCAAGTAGGTTCTTCCTGACAAGCAGGAACTTGGAGCCGATTGCAGCCTCCAAACATTGGGCAATTTCATCAGCGGCCAGTGGTATGCAAGGTATGGCTAAAGCATAAATGAGTCCTAAAGCATAGTATAAATGTGCACAAACATGCAAGAGATCAAGGCTCAGATATGAATCAGCTGTTTCTATCATGAATTCTCAGAAGCAGAACTGGCGTTATAAGCTGAAAGTTTGTATCATCACTGCCAAATCAATCACATGGGCGAAATGATGACAATGTAAAACATAACTATGACAATGGGATGGTTTCTAGATGGCTCATATTAAGAAATTCAACCATTATTTTTCCCTTTGCTTCACGTGTTACATCAGAAGCGCGGGTAATGTCAAATCACTGCCATCAAACATATGAAACAGCAAACGAAAGATCATAAAGCGATAAACTATATGAACAAATGTATCCATTACTTTGACACAGACCAATCACGAGATTTGTCATAGCCTGCAACACTGAATGGCATGGTGGATCTAGCACAGGCATTGGGGCTTCCTTCTTCAAGAAGTATTAATCCGACAAGCCCGGGGTTAGCACCGTGCAGACACCGATCTAAGTCCTAAAATCGCAAGCGAGATTAAAACTAAATAACAGAGGCGAACTAAAGGAGGACAAAACTGTGGTCAAGCAACAATCATATTGCCTACTGGAGTCATGGCAACTGAAACGATTTCTTGACGCGTCGATCTATCCCCTCCTTACGTGGGAGGCGCGCACGAAGAGTTCGCGCCGCCGCCGGTATGAACGAGGGAGGACAGCAGTAACTTACAAATCCAAACGATGCAAAAAAAAAAACAACTGCGAGAAAGATAAGAGGGAAACTGCATGGCGAACGACGAGCTCGAGCTTCAACGAAGCAGCGATGATGAAGGCGGGCTGGCGGCCATTGTGGAGGGAAGCGGGGGGCAGGCGGCGGCGGGATGGATCTTGGAACCCTAGGACCTGGAGGGGAAAGAGCGGATGGGCTGGGTGTTTATAGCCTCCGTAGCGGCTCAGGGAAGGGGTAGGGCGAGCCGAGGCCGACCTCGAACGAGCCAGTCCTCGAGCTGAACCAGAGATTCGGCCGACGGGCCGAGCCTACAGCCAGGCTCCAGCTCAGTTCTTGGATAGGCTCGCTCGTTTACGAGAGGATGACTCGAAAGTTTTTTTTTTAACCTCACGAGTTGAATATACTCTGATCCCAGCAAACAAAGTTAACTCGATTACAAATTACAGAAGAAGCAAAGGAGGTCTTTGTTAAACTCCAAGAAAGTTTTATGTAGTGTCATTGTAAATCTGTTATCGTCGTCTTTCGAAGAGAAAAGTAACTCAAGCTCGGTTTGGTTCCTATAAGTCATCTGATTTATAAATTGCCCGACTTATAAGCCAGTTTGATTTAAATCTGTCATATTTAGTTGCAATGACCTATAAGTGAGTGGGCTCCTCTCGAGGTAGGAGTGGGAAAAGATGACTTGTACAACTTTAAGTATGGGTGGAGCAACTTATAGAACTTATAAGATAAATATGAAAATTAGTATAAGTCATGGTTGTTTGCCTCCTACAAATGACTTATTTACTCTTTTTTACTTTAAGTCAGATGACTTATGAAAACCAAATAGGGTCTCAAGAAGTTGCACGAAGGGGGAGGTGAGGGGATTCGTGGTCTGTGGTCGTCCGTAAACATGGTGATTGATGACAAAGACACAAGGTAACTGATAATAATAAAGAAGCTAGAGAAAGCAATGTAAGGTTCACGATATGATAATCCCATGAGGAGAGGAAATACTCAGTTTAATCGCTCTAATTGTTAACGTAGTATCAAGTGGGAATCGCACATGGCTACAAAGATTTTTAGGGCCATGGTGATCGACATCAGTCATTTCATGATCTCGATGAAGCTACATTCATACACACACTATGTGAGTTCCATTGCTACATAGGCACCTTTCCCTCACGCAGTGGTGGTTGATGGTGCGATGCCACGCTATCTCTTATCTTTTATTATAGCTTTCTTAATATATCATTGCTATTTTCTAACCATTTGAGATGGAACACCTCACCCATACACAATCCGCTATCACCCACACCACCATCGTCAATCTATCGAACCTGCAATGGGAAGCTAAGGTTGGGTTGAAGTCGCCTCCAAATGAGTTCTAAGGTTAAAAAGTTGAAAACTCATTAAAAAAAATCGCTGAGAGCTCTCGATGAAAGTGGTAACAAATGACCTCAAGATAATGCACCACAACGAGTGAATAAGCAAAGAAGATGACTCAAGCCTTCATGCTAGTTTCTAATTAGCACGAATTTATGTATTGATTTGGTATTGCACCATGAGTCAAACCACCTACAAAGTACATTAATTGGCAGAGACATCTTAGCAAGCAAATATTATGATAGACCATATTTTTAATCATCCAACGCAAACACATCCGAGTGATTTTTTTCAAATGTCCCAACTTTATGAAAAAAAAACATAGAGTAAAATGTACCGGAGGTCCATCAACTTGTAAGGAGGTGTCACTTAGGTTCATCAACTCTCAAAATGAATTTCTGGGTCTATAAACTTGTTGAGTCATTCACCGCAAGTCCATAACTGTCTAGATATGCTTGTACTGGTGACATGACATGATGACTTGGCTCAAGAAGCATCTTCAAGCTGAGCCATTTCAATTAGTATGTTGCAAATGGGCGACACATATACTTAGACATTCCTTAGGTTGAGTAACGGTAGCCTCCTCGCGTGTACGACTGGAGTAGGCTATTGTCGTTTATTAGCTTCGGAAATATCAAGCACATGTCACTCATAAGCTGCTCGATGAAATACCTCAATTAGGATATGTTTCTTCTAACTAAGTCATCATGTTATGTCACCAGTAGAAGTATATGTGGACAGTTATGGACCTGCGGTGAACGACTCAACAAGTTTATGGACCTAAAAATGCATTTTTAAAGTTGATGGACCTAAGTGACACCTCCTTACAAGTTGATGGACCTTCGGTGTATTTTACTCAAAAAACATATATCTAGACGAGTTATGACAAGTTTCATACTTTTTTCGAGACTTGAAAATACGATTTTTGATTTTTTTCCTTTTTGTTGCTAAAATACTAAGTTGGCGGCGCTAAGACCGCCCAGGCACCTTTCCCTTACGTGGTGGTGGTTAATGGTGCAATACCTCCTCACCACACTATCTCTTATCTTTATTGTACCTTTTCTTAATATATCCTTGCTATTTTCTAACCATTTGCTGGGTTAAAGTCGCCTCCAATTGAGATCTAAGGTTAAAAAGTTGAAAACTCATAAAAAAACCTATGAGAGCTCAGGCACTTTATGAAAAAACGAGCTATGACAAGTTTCGAACTTTTTCGAGACTTGAAAATACAAATTTTGATTTTTTTAACCTTTGTTACTAATAAAAAAACTAAATTGGTGGGTTGAAGACTGCCCAGGCACCTTTCCCTCGCGCAGTGGTGGTTGATGGTGCGATACCTCCTCGCCAGGCTATCTATGTTAGAGCAACTCCAACAGTTTCCCATCTCAAGTTGTCATTATTATTTTTTTGGTAAAAATTGAAAAATTTTCTCCTACAGTTCCCCATCTCAGGTTGTCATTTATCCCAAGTTGGGAAAAACCGACTCCGCGCGCGCATATATGCACGCAGCGATCCGCGGCGCATCCTCCCGTATTAGAAGAGGTGGAAGGGTATAAAAATAATTTTATTTTTTCATAGGATTTCTGATTTAAGTTTTCAAGAGGTGGAAGGGTAGAAACATAATTTTGTTTCTCTCTCAGGGTTTCTGATGTAAGTTAGATTTAGATTTGGCAAGTGGATTATGCCAAACTGTTGGAGATGGACTTTTTTTTTTACTTAACATATCTTTTTACAAATTGGTAAAACACAAGATTTGCCAAGTAAAATTTGTCAAACTCTTAGAGTTACTCTTATTGTAGCTTTCTTAATATATCCTTGCTATTTTCTAACCATTTGAGATGGGACACCTCACTCACACATAATCTGCTATCAGGCTAACCGCACCGCGGGAGCTCAAAAGAGACCTGTAAAGGGGGTGGGGCTCAGCTGTCAGATCGTTTTCACGATGGGTGAAACCAGAGAGCTGCAGTCGGCCGCCTGTATCGCCATCTGCACCCGGTGGGTCCCCTGTCCTTCACCGCACGTGGCATAGCGCACGGCCTTCCTGAGTTCGCCGCCCACCAACTTTGCCAGCGTGGCATGCATAGCGCTCCCGTGCTTCACCTCTAGGAATGGAGTTTTCCTGTAGCAATCTGTAGGAAACAGGTGAAGATACAGATCAGCGGTGCGGAACTTTCACCTGTGTATTTGAAGTTCAGGTGCCTTTAGAGATCAGCGGTGCGGTCAGCCTCACCCACCATCATCGTCAATCCAACCTGCAATGGGGAGCTAGGGCTGGGTTAAAGTCCACTTCAAATGAGATCTAAGGTTAAAAAGTTGAAAACTCATAAAGAAAACCTCTGAGAGCTTTGGATGAAAGTGGTAACAAATGACCTCAAGACAATGCACCGCAACGAGTGAATAAGCGAAGAAGAGGACTCAAACCTTTGCGCTAGTCTCTAATTAACATAAATTTAAGTATTGATTTGGTATTGCACCATGAGTCAAACCACCTACAAAGTATATTGGCAGAGACATTGTAGTAAAAATATTATGAGAAACCATATTTGAATCATCCAACGCAAACACATCCGAGTGATTTTTTCAAATGTTCCAACTTTATGAAGAAACGTATCTCTAGACGAGCTATGACAAGTTTCAAACTTTTTCGTGACTTGAAAATACGACTTTTGATTTTTTTAACCTTTGTTACTAAAAACACTAAGTTGGTGGGGTTAAGACCGCCCCATAGTTTTTATTAAGAGAATGGAAAGACTTAGACAATCTCCAAACACCGCTTCACCGGTAGGGATTTTTTTAAAACCAGTACCTTAAATTCGCTCCAACAAAGAATCGAACCCGGATCTTCAGGTTACGACCATACCTGTCGGAGACAGCCATAGGGGTCCCCTAACTATGGGGGAGATTACCCATCCTAAAAAATTGACACAAAGCCACAAAAACACTCCCCAAACCAGCCACAGCCCAAATGCGAATAAAGCCCACGGCCCAACAACCTCCATGGCCCGTCAAACCGCCATCCCCAGCCGCCCTCGAGCGAACTTCCGCCTCGCTCGAGGGTCGGACGCCGTGCGGCAAAACCTCGTCTCGCTCGAGGGCACGGCGCCCCTTGAGTGCATCTCCGCCTCGTTCAAGGGCTCTGGCCCTCGAGCGAATCTCCGCCTCGCTCGAGGCATCCAGCCCCTCGAGCGAGTCTCCGCCTCGCTCGAGGCCTCCCCTCGACCCGTGGCGCCTCACCTGCTCCCCCCGACCGGAGCATTAAATGCCCTGACACGCCGCGGGCGCCCGGGTCAAAAGGCGAATCCCCGCCACGCCGATCTCCTGACACCGCCTGGGAATCTGATCCCGGCGCTGTTCGAGCAACCCACCACTGTGCGGCCATCCCCGGCGCTGTATAAGCGCTGTGCGGGATGGCTGGTGTTATTCTTCGACACTGTACCACCCGCTCCCGTCCTTCCTCCCCGCCATACCTCTCGAAAAGGGATGGCAACACCCTCGAGGGCGTACGGCCGCCGCCCTGACGCACGCCCATGACAGTGCCGTGGCGCAGGGTAGGCAGGGCACGTTCCCTCCGTCACCTCCGGCGCTGTGCGGCCATCCCCAGCCCTGTGCCACCATCCCGGGCACTGTGGAACCATCCCCGGTGCTGTGGAGCCCTGTTCCGATGGGACACCGCCATGCGGCCCCTGTGTGGCACGGGCGCTCCCGCCATCGAGGCCCTCGAAAGGGCATGGGGACACCCTCGAAAGGTGCACGGACGGCGAGCAGGCGCGCACACTGACCGACACTGCCGTACGAGCGGCGTGCGCCGCGTCCCCTCCACCAACTCGCTCACTCCCTTGATATTGGCACTTCGCCTCAATCACTTAGCAGGGGACTTGGAGGCTTTTTCTCCTCTCCCGCCTAGCTTGTAGCCCCCTCTACAGGCACCACGGTGCATTGCAATACAACGCTCGAGCGCAACCTGCTGGACGTACGGCCCCCCGGCCGGAACCAGGATAAATCCGTGTCCCCACATTGCCTAGCACCGGCCATCGAGAGACCGATCACAACGCATTCTACTAGTTAGTGTCGGGACTAATCTCAATACCGACAATACCAATCTCCTCTAACCAACTAGACAAGAGGACCTTTGGTTTTTTTAACCTCTGTTTGCTTCCCCACGATAAAAGCATCTCAGATACAATTTATTGATTTCACATTCTTTTCATTTTGGTTCCACATGCTTCATTCGGACACATCGGCAATGCTTTTTTAATACACAGTACAATACAGACGCTCACTACACATATGCACACTCACCTCTATAGACACATGTAGCGTCCTTTGCATTGTTCCCAGGGGGTGATGATTTTTTTGCGGGATGATGGTTAGCGGATATGTACACACACACAATTTTGTAAAAAGTATATGGTCTTCACAAAGTTTTGCAAAAACTAACCTATACCATCAAATGAAATGGTGGTTGGGTGCTACAATGTCCAAACTGCAATTTCATACTGCAGTAGAATACTGTAGTATACTGTAGAAGCTACCACATATACGTGAAGGGAGTTACAGGGTATATGGTTGATTTTGCAAAATTTTGTGGAGCTCATATATTTTTGCAAAATCGTAAAATAGAAAATATAAAGTAAAAAAATCTAATTAGCGTGGGCTGTTTTGTTGCTCATCTGGGTCGTTTCCCTGTCCCATGTCCCAGGGCCCATGGGCGTAATGGCCTATAGGGCTCCGTCATCGTCTCGTCCCCGTCCTCGTCTTCCCCATTTCTCTCTTTTTTCGCAATCGCCTTCGGTCGTCTCCTCGGCCGCCGTCTCGCGAGGTTGCAGGTTGCTGTCCGCGGCGGGGAACCATGCGTGAGGGGATGAGGGAGAGGGACAGAGGCGGGGGCGCGGATGCGTTGGACGCCCCTCCTTTCCGCGGCCCGGCGTACAAGACGAAGCTGTGCGCGCTGTGGAGGAGCAGGGGCGGCTGCTCCCGCCCCAACTGCGGCTTCGCCCACGGCGAGGCTGAGCTCCGGAGGCCGCCTCCCCGTGCCTCGTTCCAACCTCGCCCTCGGCCTGGTATAAACCACGTGCTCCTCCCTCCTTCCCTCCCTCTCTACCGGACTGTCACCTCATTCTCGATCCGTGCTTAGTTGGTCGTTTTAGGGCTTTGCAGCGCCTTACTGTCTGACTAGTGATCTCGCCATAGCCAACATATTGTGGATTTCTTGCGAATCTGTGGTATATAGGTTTATATGGATGTGGATGGCTTCAATCCTACTAAGAGAGACTTGTGCTCCTGAAAGATGTGCCTTCTGCGTGTTCATTGAATCCAGTTACGTATTGGGATGATTGGTTGTTGACTGGAAACATAGCCCAATGTTTGAATGCTGGCAGTACTGTACTGCAATGAATGGCAAATAGCAGTGGAATCTGAATCGTGTGATCTCACGAGCAGAGCTGTTGGAAGAATGATATAATTCTAACAACTTGCAAGATCATCTGTGGGGATGTACAAATGGGTGGAAAATGTTAGTAGCTGATCGTACTCGGAGAGTTCGTAGTTTCTTCTTGTGGCCAAGAGACTCTGCACTTCAATTGCGTAATACTATGATGGTTTGGCACCCAAATCTTTTTTTTTTCATTTCGTTTTGTATCTTCTTGCCTTATGGTGCATGTATGCATACTATGTTTTCTACATAGTATTTGAACTGAATGCTGGCTGTTTCAGAGCACAAAAATCTTCAGCAAGCCTGATTTCATTGCAGAAAAACATGGCATTCTTGCTGGTTATTATTTGGTTACTGCTGTTCAAGATAGCTGTCTCTTTGGCAGATTTGTTGAGATTGACTGCTTCTAGAGGATGTCAGTCCTATTTTCTTGCTGGCCTGTTTTTCAGTTGGCAATCAGTCATTTATGACCCCTCGAATGCTTATACTGTCTCAGAAGAACTTAAATATGGAAGATATCACACACTTCATCTTCAGTGAGATTCATGTTATGGTCAATGTGCTTTAACAATGTTTTTAGAAGCTTTTACAGCTAATTGAAACACGCCCTTTGAATATGCTGTGTCAAGTTATATTGTGTGGCTCTGTTCTTGCCTGTCCTTCAAATATTATCTCAGAACAAGGCAGTCATATGGATAATGTATGAACAGTGCATTTAATTTATTTGATGATATTGAAGTTATGGAAGATTTTTCGACATGATGATCAGAACAAGATATCAAAATTTAAGTGGTGTATTGGTATTGCAAGTGCTAATTTGGCGATTGGTATTCTAAGTGCTAATCAGGCGATTGGTATGACAAGTGCTAATCAGGCGATTGGTATTACAAGTACTGGTTCTGTTCCAATTGAGAATGATGATTCATAATCATGTGTTGATATCTCCTCGTTCATTAGTTGTCTTGGCTCTTCTGTTTTTTATGGCATACGGGTTATCCTCCATATAGCTCATTGAATGTCCTCTGATACTTATAATAGCTCATTGAATAATCATATGGCTCAAGGTTGTGGTAAGCTCAATGGGCTTCTGTGTTGCCTTGTCTCTATGTAGCTCCATCCGACTTTTCTTCTTTGGTAGCGTAATCTTTCTTTCCATAAATCTTCCTGCTTACCAACTTGTAGGGAGGCGAGATTACAGAGACCAAGACTTTAGAGTCAGGCCTGAGAGAAGACACTCACCTCGTGGGAGGTATTCCCCTGAAAGAGATAACAGGGGTCGTTCATTTCGTGATAGGAAACCAAGTTCTCAAGATAGGGGTAATCACTTTCTCTGTGCACAGCCAATAAAAATAATCATTTGCCGCAGTCCATTGTGTCCTCTAACTCTTCTCAAATTTTACTTGTAGAATCTAGCCGTTCAGGATCACCTATCAGGAAGAGGTATATATGAATAACCCTCAAGAGATTTGTTTCAGCATATCCATTTGTTCAATTTGTTGTGCATTCAGTAAACACTGTATATTTATGTTTCTGATACGTGGACCTTGCAGCGAGAGAAAGCATAGCAAAAGTCCTGATGGTGGAAAAACCAATTCTTCCGAAAGTTTCAGAACTTCTGATAACGAAGACAGAGAAAAGGATGAAAAATACTTTACAAGTGATGACAAAAATGGTTGCGAAGCACAGGTAAGTTTAAACTATGTGGTCCATTTCATTGGCACAACGTGCAAGTGGATCTATCTCACCTGTTTTATATATTTACATATACCCTGCAGCTGAAGCAAATGCATCTAGGTATGGAAGCATTACGTGAAGATAAATCTAAGCTGGAGGTTCGTTATGATTTTTCGCTCATGCGGTACATATTGAATACATATAAGCTTCTGAGTTTTCACTGTGTTCAGAGGAATTGAAATGCTGACACGTAGATTTCATCAGTTCAATTTCCTTTGCATTTTGGTGATCTGTTCTGGCTTAACTGTAATGATTGTGGTGAAACATTAATGTTGGGGAATTTCAAAATTTTCTAATTTACAAGATATTTTAAATTAGTCCATCAAGACAAATGCATTTTTGTGGATAGGCAATGATGCTAATCATCAAGTTGCAATTTTAACTGGTTCATTGTATCACAGATGATATTGGCAAAGAAGACTGATGAAGAGTGCAAACTTTGTACCAGAGTAGAAGATCTTGAATTGCAATTGAGCAAAGAGAAAGAAGATTGCCAAAGGTCTTCTTTTTCTACAAAATACCTCTTATTTTTCACATCAGTTGGTGTGTGTCTTTAGCAGAAGAAAGGATCCCAATTCTTGGTTTCTTCATAATGCTTCTTTTTCAATTTAGGATGACCTCCAAAACAAAGAAGCTCATTAAAGCACATGGGCGTTATATAAAAGCAAAGGATGACTTAAAGAGGCAAGTTTCTGTTAATCATATGTCAAATATACCTTAACTTGTGTTTTGTCTGAGAGATTACTGCAATGCTGTTTACTAATTTGAGGTCTGCAGGTCTCAAGCTCGCTTTGAGAGGTTTGCAGATTTGCTTGCTTCAGATATTTTGAAGCCTTCTACCAAGGAACAAGGTTCAACTGGTATTGCTGCAAATGAAGATACATTTGAAATGAGCCCACCAAGTGATCAAAGACAAAATCATGTTTCAGCATCCAGGAAAAGACCTATTGCCCTATCAGGAAGTGAAGAAGCAAAAACTGGTAAAACCTAATGAAAACTTTGTAGACATTAGTTTTATGTTGGAATAAAATTATTTAGCCATATCTATCTAACCCTGTCAAATACTTCCTCTGTTCCAAATTGTAGGTCGTTTGGCATTTCAAGATTTACATTTTTTGTTATGCATCTAGATATATACAATATACTTGTGTCTAGATACATAATAACAACTATGAATCTAGATTTGCCAAAACAACCTACAATTTGGAAAGGAGGGAGTAGTTATTAATTACTGTCTACTTACCATCTTATTGGTAAAATGTTTGGCATCATTGTAGTTGTTTATGTCTGCAAGGAAGCTATTAGGACCTATATCAAACAACATGACATATATGATATATCTTGTTCATGGACACGAGCATTGCTATCTCAAATATGTGCACAGGTTTTGTTAGGACCCTATGCCTTTTCACGCTCAAACCGCTTTTATTTTCAGGGAAGCGACAGAGAGACAATGATGATGATATGATCCCAGCGTCAGAGAACTATAGACCAGAGGATGCTCTAGAACATGTCCAAGATAGCAAGGGAACTGATATACCAAAACCATTTACAGCCAAGAAGAAATTAGGGGAGGGTGACTATGGTGAGGAAGGAAACATTGTTTCTTCAACCAATATTTTTGCAGACAGGGTGAGATATCTTTTCATGTTACAATATTGTTTATAGAACATTTGTTCAGTATGTTATGAACTGTTGCCTCATTATGTTATATGGTTCTCTTTAATGCCATTTATTATCCTATTGTTACTGTAGTCTTTAAAGGTTGTTGCTCTTTGGTTAAACCTTGATAAAAGTTGGGCAGCACAGGATTCAAAATTTATTTTCCATTTGTTCATGAAGTTGGGTAGCTCATCTTGGTTTAGTTATCATGGTTAATCTGGTGAGAATAATCAATTCTGATTCCAAATTGCTTCATACTTCAATAGAAGTAATCTTTTACCCTCCTTAAATACACAGCAATTAATCTAGCACACATGCCAACCACCAATCTACCATAAGTCCATAACAGATACTAGGGTTAATTGGCAAGTGCTTCTACCACCCACTTTAATCCTTGTGCACAAGTCTGGTCCTATATTTGGAATTGGAGGGAACACAACACATTTGGCCACTAGTATAGCCTTCTCATCCTCAGGGTGATTTTCGCCCCTTGAACGTGTGGTGGTGAGCTGCTTTGCCATCCTTTGGGTGATCTTATTTTGCTGTTGAATAATTGTGAAGGAGCAGATGTCTATTTTTGTTCAAGATGGTGTAATTATAGGACTTAATCTTCATACAGGTGGTTGGGTGGTTTATGATTTGTTTGAAAGCTGTCGGTGCTCCTATTTCTGTTTCTAATATATCAATCCGTTATGAAAGTTAAACTAATTAATTATCTTTCACCAGTTCTTAAAACATAATCTTGACATTATCTGCTTTCTATTTTTCCTTCAGTACAAGGGTGATGATGAGGAAGTTGATGTTGATTAGCAAGCTGGTGTTGTTCATGGTTCACAAAGATTTATCTGTATGGTGCAATTTCAACCGATGGCATTGATGTCCAACACCTTCGGAAACTTTGTGCGCCGTTTGCTTCAGGCGCCCAGCATCTCAGTAGCTATTCTTGTGAAAGACCGAATTGTGATGCTTCTAAACATTAGTACATGGTTGTAGAATTTGTGTTTTTATGTTCCCTGAGACTTGAGGGTGCTATAATACTATTCAAATATCATGTCTTTTAAAGAGGAAAAGAATCTGATGTGGTATTAACCAGTTGCACAGTTGTTTTGTTTTGTTACACCGGTGCAGCGGTACTGCAGCCTCTAGTTACAGTTTTGCAAAGTATATGCATATATATAGCCCATATTCTGCACTGTGGCTTCACCTTGCATGATGAACTCGTTCAGAAGAGATCATTTTTCTTCAAAATTTCAAATAAATTGAGCAGTATATAGATTTCTAATGTCTGAATTTTTCAAGCATAATATCAGATTTTCAACCCATTCGAAATCTTAATGGGCCGGAGGATCGCATCTTAATTCCTAAGTTTCTTTAATGTCCCTTAATGGGCCGGAGTATATAGTTTTTTGATGGGCCAAGTGAGTCTGGGTCTGGACCGTCAGTCAGGTCCATCGATCTTCGCGACGAGTCCAGAAGCTGCCCGGCTCGGCATCTGCCTGCGGACTCTTTCCCTCGGACCTCCTCTCCTCTCCTCCTGTCTCCGCCGCCGCCATCACCGGCTCTCCGAGCTCTACCCACCTCCTCAACGGAGACTCGGCATGGACCGGCAACCCCAGGACTACGCGGCGGCCATGGCGTACGCGCAGGCGCAGCAGCAAGCGCCCCCGCAGTACGGCGGCTACCATCCGCAAGCGCCGCCGCCGCAGTACCCGCCCCACCCTTACGGCGCTCCGCTCCCGCAGTACCCACCCGCGCCCTACGCGCGCCCCATGCCGCCGGCTTACTCGCACCTGCCGCCGCACCAGCAGCCGCCTCCCCCTTACGGGGCGCACCCACCGCCGCACGTCATGTCCACGCACTCCCCTCCGCCGCACCATCACTACATGCACCCGCCGCCGTTCGAGTCCGCTCCTCCGCCGCCGGCCGCGCCCCCTGCTGATCCGGAGCTCCAGAAGCGCATCGACAAGCTCGTCGAGTACATCGGCAAGAACGGGCCGGAATTCGAGGCCGTGATCCGCGACAAGCAGCACGACAACCCGGACTACGCCTTCGTCTTCGGCGGGGAAGGCCACGCCTACTACAGGTACATGCTCTGGCTCTTGCCGCGCCCACCGCCACCGGGGCCGTACCCGCCGGGATCGATGCATATGATGCCGCCGATGGGTCCTATGATGAGGGGGCCGCCGATTCACCAGCCGGGCTTCTACGACCAGCACCAGCAGTTTGCTGCTGCTCACGGCCTTGGGGAGTATGAGGCTGCGGCGCAACCGTTCAAGGGACTACCCGGGCCACTGCCTGCTGATGTTGCTGCTGAGCTGCAAGATGTGCTTAACAGTCTTAATGGCAGCAAGGAATCTATAAAGGGAGCAAAAACATGGTTTATGCAAAGGTTACCATTTGGGCCGGCTCTGGCTGAAGCTCTTAGGGACAGAGTATTTGCCTTGGAGGATTCGGAGCGCCAGCTGCACATAATTTTCCTGGTGAATGACATTCTTTTTGAAAGGTGCTGATCGATTTAACTTCTACTTTCTGAATACAATGGCTTATCCTATGCCTTGTCTTTTTAAGTGTAGCATGTTTAATTGATCATTTGATTGTCCTTTTATTCATTTTGATGGGTATGAGCGACACAGTCCTCATGGTAATGTAACTGACAAACTAGTGCATGAAATGTCTGCCAATCAGTATACGTTTTCATAGCTTGTCAACACTAGCACAGCAACATAGAGAATGACCTTTTCATATTTTCAGCATCTTAACTATATTTCTCTTCTTAATCATTCACCAATTTAGGGGTCTTTGGTGCTATATATAGTTCACCCTAATTCATTTCAAAGACTTGTACTTTACAAAGGCCAGCATTTAAACAATGGAGGATGATTCTTTCTTGGCAAATACCTACTATTTGCCTTTTGACTGATTACATAATCATTGTGATTTGTGAACAGTGTTTAAAGGTGCTGCCTAGGTGTCCAGGTGGACCCAGCTCGCCTTGAGGAACCAGGCCGTCTTGTCACATAGGTGTCACCTAGGCGATAAGGCGTGCACAGATTTCCAACGTTGTGTTGTCGCCTTTAAAATACTGACAGTAAATGGAAATTTGTCATTTGATCTGTAGATGCCAGGAAGAAAGACCATATACGTAGTTATCTGGCATCCTTTTGTCATGATAATAAAATTGGTTCTACAATACCGAAATAACATGGCAAATAGCATCCAGTGATGGTGCTTTTCTGAACTGTAATCTGTTGAGTTTTGGAATACATCCATTTGTTAGAAGTAATCACATCTAAGTCTTGTAATAACATGAGGCAACACCGAAATATGAGATCAATTTGATTTGTTTAGACTTTAGACATTGGAACATTGCAATAGAAGGGTCTGTGTGGGAAAATAAGAAAAATCATGGATATATAAATACAAGCTTATGCTACATAAGTCAACTGATGCATCATGATATTGAATATGGGTCAAAATAAGTAGATTGGAAATCACTTGGGATTCTTTTTTGTTTGGATTTTTGAAGCCTGCTCTTGAGAACTTGGTGATGCATGATCCTTAGACGTTTAATCTAGCTTCTGAGAATTCCATAGTACATGACATTAACTGTATTTAATGTATTGCTCTACATGCTGCAGCTTACAAAGACGAACTAATCTTTGGGACCTTGACAACGAGGCTGTTGCTTTTAAATCTGTGCTGGGTTCCATGCTTGCAAGGGTTTACAATAATCCACAGAGGCAAGATGACAGCCAGACTCGTGTTGAGAAAATCCTGCAGTTTTGGGGTTCGAAGGAAGTTTACGACCAGGCAACCATTGCTAACTTTGAAAGAGAGATGAAAGGTGGTTTGGCATTTCCTTCGGTTCCACGGCATGTTTCACCAGATCCCACGACCTTTTCAGGTAACTCCTTTCTCTTCCTCAACTACCACTATTATACTTCCATTCTATCTAGGCACTTATATAAGGATGCTTGTTTTCTTGGGTTCTTTTATCCACTTAGTTTCAAGCCGTTTGCCATTTTTCTTGTTTTGATTCAGTAAGACAGTAACTCAACTTTTTTGGGTGAGTTATGAAATGTACTAGCTGCTATATGGCTGTGGCCACTACTATATCCGGACCACCATCATTATTATGTTCAACCCAACTAGGAAAGTTTCTTGGGTTGATTTTTTGTGTTTCTGAGTCAAATCATGTTATTCCGTGGACATTCTGCTCATTTGCAGCAATCCTAAACGATTCTAGATGTTTTTGCAGGATCAGCACCGGTGCCCTCAAAATGGTCCTCGGAACCTCCAGAGAGAGAGAAGGCAACCCATCCTATTTCTGGTCCACCAAACCAACTCCCAGCTGGTGTTTATCCTCCTGTAGGTCAAACTACTTTTCCAGGATCTTTGCCAGTGCAATCATCTTTGATTCCCTCTGTGATTCCTCAAAGCACTGCTGCTCCTACAAGTGATTCAAATCTGCCTCCTTATCCACTCTTCCCACCTGGCCTCATTCCCGGAATGGTTCGGAAGATGCAGATAGGTAGTGGAGTACCATACTCTCCCTTGAGCCCGCTTGACATCCCCACAGTCATCCCTCCGTCAACCGTTCCCGAGTCTGAGATCCTTGAGCGTGTGTCAAAGTTCTTCAGTGAGATTGGGGAGGTAAACCCATCAGAAGGTCCGATGAGGCAGAGCGAGCACGATGATTACGATGACTATGAGAGGGAACTTCCTGCTCGAAAGGGAGGGGCATGCATTCCTCCCCCACCTAACCTGCTTGTAAACCCTGAGACAGGGATGCGTGCTGACGGTAGCGTCGAAAGCAAACCAGGGTCCAGCGGCCGCTTGGGTCTGGGAGCTTCTGCCGATCCGAATGAGGTGAGCCAGTATGATGATGTCTATTCCTCCTACCGCAAGCAGAGGAGCACCACATACCATTCTTCCATCACTGCTCGCTCGACATCAAGGTGAAAGGGGCAACTTTTCCCGACCTTTTCTTTTGCCTCACCATGTAGTTGACGATGTGATGGTGTATGGCTATCTTTTGCCTCAATGTAGTTGACGACGTGATGGTGTATGGCTATCTTATTATGTGGTTCAACTTTGTGCCATCACTGCAAATGTTTACTACAGCCCCATATAAATCCAAACGTAGTTTGCCAGTTACAAATTATGCATGTCCCAGAGATCAGCAGTTTTCCTTTCCTAATGTTGGACTTTATTGTTCGAGAAATCGGCTCAATGGTTGACGAAGAGTTACGATATTTTACTTTGGTTATTACTGTTTCAAGTTTTCACAGGTTGTTTGGAACAAAATACCAACAGACCCAAGCTCACGGGCGACTGGAGTCAGATCGATACTAGCAGAATTCTGGGCAAGCCAAATACTGCTATTATTACTAATTTGGTTCTAATCATCTAGGCCAAGACATTGCCCTATACAATGGGATTTAAAGAATGGAATAAATCTTCTGCCTATACAAATAAGAAAACCATGAGTGGACAGTAACAATTTAGAAACATTTAGGAAGCTGGAACAAAAGAAAAAGTTAGGAGGACTAAACAAGTCATATTAGGAGGATTGAACATACACT
Organism: Cenchrus fungigraminus; assembly: GCA_036936925.1. Taxonomy (NCBI): domain Eukaryota; kingdom Viridiplantae; phylum Streptophyta; class Magnoliopsida; order Poales; family Poaceae; genus Cenchrus; species Cenchrus fungigraminus. The sequence goes on along the minus strand of CM072776.1, from coordinate 57,314,889 downwards.
AATTACTAATTACAGAGGGACGGAAAATCACGAGATAAGTTGAATTAATTTGTCATTAGAGATTGTTTATTGTAGCACGTCATTGACTAAGAGCAACTCCAATAAACTAGCTAAAATGACTTGGCTAGCTAAATTTTGGAAGAAATCTCAAAAATACTCTTCCAACAGACTAGTTATCTACCCAACTAGCTATCCTGACTAGCTAAATTCGTTGCTCCGCTAGCTATCTTTGGCTAGTGGCTACTGACTAGCTATCCTGATTTTCATGAGTATGACAGGCGGGACCCACAGGCGGTGGAGCATGTAGAGAGTTCAGTTTAGAGAGGCTGTTGGATGTTAACAACTTTTTGCTAGCTATTTCATTTTACATACTAGTTAAATCAGGATTTTAGCTATTGATTTTTAAAGAGGCTCTTGGGGTTGCTCTAATCATGATAAAACTAGACTCATTAGATTCGTCTCGAGTTTTGGTGTGGGGTTATGAAATGGGGCCAGTCTTATGCCAAAAATCACACAATTTACCCTCCAAAACCAACACGGCAATGAGTATATGAAAACCTTGAGTTTTCACTCCAACTCATGACGGGGGCATAGTTTTATTTTTCAACCAGTGGGTCTATATTTAGGCAACGTATCAGGTGGAAACCAACCTCTTCGTGCAAATTATAGAAACTTCAATGTGAGTCACACGATACCTCTCCGTGCAAACTATAGAAACTTCAATGTGAGTCACACGATGTAGATCCAACAGAGCGTTCACAAGAGGTGGGAGGAGTAATTTGCAAAAGCACCTTTGCAAATCACCTCTCCCACCTCTTATGAATTTTGCAAATCACCACTTCCACCTCCCATGAGCTCTCCCTTGGATGAAGATCTTGTGGCTTGGATTGAAGTTTACATAGTTTGCACAAAGAGCTTAGTTTCCACTAGATATGTTCCCCTATATTTATGGGCACAAAGTGATTTTGAAAAATATGCACTGAAACTAGCCTAATTTTAACCTAACAAAGTTAAGGATCACACTTTATAAAAAAGAGAAACATGATACCACGATTGAATTGATTGTGAAGAACATAATTATGGGTTTAAAAGCGCGAAAAATTGAACTAATATGGATATAAGGATCATGCTCTATAAAGAGAATCATATACATTTTCAATTAATAATAATTAAGGTTGAATTTGATTGTGAATAATGCCATTAACACCGATGGTTTCAAAACTGTTATCTAGATTCTCTTCATGGATTAGCGAAAACCCAGAACTTTTGCGTATGGCAAACTCACTCCCTTTGGCAAGAGAGGACAAAGCCGTGTAATTCCAATTAAGAATTAGAGCTTTACAATTACTTGCCAACATTTCTTTTCTCGTTCAGTTGGATATTCTAGGGAAGATCGCTCATAGGATTCGCATGGTTTCAAAATCTCAATTTCATTTGATCCAACAATTTTTCATTACATTTTCTATAATTGTATATCCTTTAAGCAAAAGGAAGCCAGAAATAAAAATTATTGTTTACATCAATATAAACTTGTGAACAACATTTTCCATTGTCCAGGCCTTTATCTTCTAATTTCTTCTCTCCGCAACAGCTTTCTAATACTTCTCCAGCAGTAGATGCACCCACCACAACAGACTGGCAGTATGTGGGAATTTATAATTTTCTGCATGATAAATATTAGTTGTCAAAAAAAAACACAACGAAGCAAAAAAAAAAACCAATACTGCATATTCCAGTAATCCAGTGAGTCACTTTGCCCTCAGACATCCAAGGAAGGATTAGCAGCATCAGCTCTCAAGCCTGGCAGGGCGAAAGCTCTTAGGCGGCAACTGCGAATGTAGAGAAACAAGCCTTGATTCTATCATCATCAGGCACGGATTACTCACCGAAAAAAAGAAAACTGTAGGAAGTATTAAAAATCAGACATCCAAGGAAGGATTAGCTGCATCAGCTCTCAAGCTTAGCAGGGCGAATGCTCTTATGCGGCAACTGAAAGCTCTTATGCGGCAACTGCAAATGTCACTGCCATGAGTTTGAAATATGAAATCCCAACATCCCAACCAAAAATAACAAAATGCATATTTGTGAAGGGAAGATGTAATCACAGAAAACGGCTTTGTGGACAGATAGAGGTGCAGCCCCCAGGTTCCTATCAACATGTGAAATGTCGAAAACAACTCTTTTTTGGCCTAATCATAGCATCTCCGGTCAATGCTTATATCTACCGTAGACGTGGCATCAGGCGCAAGAGAATGGCAAACAAAGCAAAATATATTAATAGTAGAAACAATGCAATCCCTCAGAGACCCGATTTAAATCACGCACCACAGCTGAATCAAACAACTGCAGATGGGAGCCCCACCGCAGATCAAACCACAAAGGTTATGGTCTACAGATGGACACCTACAGCTGAAAGAAGCAGCTGCTGTTACAGTGTCAAACGGCACTTCCTATCGGTAGGTCTTGAGATCTTCACTGGGACTAGGAACTGTACAAGTAGAATAGAAAACACTGATGCACTACACCTATAGAGAAGGGACAGACAGATACAGTATAGTCGTTAAGCCTCAGGAAGCCAGCAAATTGTCGTCACAAGTAAATCTGACGGTAATTCCAGATGTATTGCTAATCTTCATAGACTTCTGTTGCAGTATTGTCAACTTATTTGTAACAAAGGTTAAAAGGATAAGATGAGACCAGAGTCTAAACTTGCAAAATGCTGAAAGAAATTTGTAACGAAGGGAAAAAAAGACGAGAACTCTGAAAGAAATTTCAAAAAGCAATATAAATTTTATCATTTAGCATCATCAGAAAATAATGCCTTCTCATTCACAGCATGCACTGTGTCAGAAGGTGTCCTAAGATTGTTTCAAGGTTTCATCCTCTGATAAAAGATAAAGACAACAATAGAACAGAAGAGTTAGAAATAGAAAAACAAAATACTGGAGGTAATAGAAGTTGCTCAGAGGTGGCAATAGGTTTATTGGTTCGATTCTGCCAGCAAGTATCCTCAATGCTTTCAGAAGAGGGAGCTTGATGTCCACATCGCAACAAAATCCTCCAATACAAAAAAAAAACATAGATCAAATCTAGCGAGAGAGTGGCTCAGTTCAGCGGGATAATCGGCATACAGATCAACCTCAATTTGTAGAGATAGACATGTGATTTGGTCTGTTGAGCTTGAATATTACTGAGTCGTCACAGCCATCTCATTCAAATCAAATCAAAAAACAGAAGCAACTATATATAGGTATCAAAAAGCTATTATAAGTTCATATGTGATAGACCTCAGACCGTCCTAGTTCCTAAGAAATATCAACAGATATCAGGCAAATATTCACCTGTTCTGAAACCATAAGGTCATCAAAGGTCAATAAATAAATATCCAACAAAAAGAATTTAAATAACTAATTTAAGTAACACATTGAACAGAAAAACAGACAGTGTCAGTTTAAAAGTATTCTCAGCACCCTTATGAAGGAATCAGACAGGGATAACTGTATTTTACTTTTGTTATCATCATCCACATCTTTGATCAGCCAATAGACACAGAAAAACAAAGAAAAAAGACAAATGTTTGAGGGATCTATCAGATCTTCCTATTCAATATGAAAGATTGCCATGGAACGCCACAATCAAACTGATAAGGCGCTGTCCCTTTGAAAGTTTCACATCATTTAGATCCTTCAAGCGTACAAAGCAATAAAAATTAAATTTCGATGTGATTAAATTTATGTGGCCTTTCCAGGATTGGATTGGCACAAAAAACGCCATCAATCAGGATATAACCACAAGAATAGCCTGTCGCGTCCGAGCCATTATACCTAGAGAAACGAAATAATTCTCCGGAATTGGTAATGGACGCATCTAAGAAGAAGTATTAGAAAGACGAACCTAATCTGAACTCTACACACGAGAAAGCTATTGCTGATTTGCGAGATTTTGAGTTCAGACAGCCAAGGGTTTGGTCTTCAACTACTACCACAAAGTAGCAATATCAGAAACTCTAGTCCAAAACACAGTTGTTCATCACCACTCGTGATCTCGCGTCAACTATTGCAACAAGAAGTAAAGACGGACCTAAACTAAACAATAAAACGATTGATGTAAGAGATTTGAGAGCTCAGACAGCCAAGGGTTTGGTCGTCAAATACTACCGAGGTAATATCGGAAACTCTAGTCCACAAAAATTGCTCATCACCGCTCCAATCTCAAATCAACTGCTGCGGCAACAAAACAAGCAATAATCTAACTGACGATACAACTTGAAACGAAGAATTTGGGAAAGTTGCGGATCTGACGGGAAGCAATAGCGGCGGCGAGGAAGCGGTGGTGGTGACGGCGGCGGCAGCGGAAGCTGGCAACCCTAGGGTGAGGTAGAGAGGTTGTGCTTGCGATGATTTATAGCCATCATATGGCGGCGGCGGGACCTTGGGAGGCTGGGAGTGTGGGAAGGATGAAAACCTAGAAACTATGGGCTTTGTGGGCCTTATTTTAACATGGGCTTTGCTTGGTAAATGGACATAGCAAACTTTGTTTCGCTTTGCTTGGGCCTAGCATACTATTCGTAAATTCAAATCCTAAAGTTTGTGTAAAAAATTATAACTGCACTAGGCACATGTTAAATTAAACATATGCTGTAAATTAAAACCAGAGAACTAAATATTTTTTTTGATTCCATTGCCGTATCAAACAACATCACTTCACCATGTACAGTAGATCTTTCAGACAGGTATTATGTCCCCGTATGAGACTCAATTCTACAGATGTAAAGAATTACAAGATAAATACAAAGCCCAAAACGCTCGTTGCTGAAGGTTCAACTTCAAACTGTCCATCTCTTCTGTTCTGGTGTCACAGCTCAAAGGGGAAACTATATTCATTGCTTGATAATTTACAGCATCGTAAGAACTCTGAACAAACAAACCACGAAGCTACTATGAGATAGCATCAGTAGCATTCATACTGGTGGGCAAATGAAGCGGGTCATCAATCATGCTAACAATTGGAGTTTCCTGCTCTTGCTGAGCAGCCTGTGGAGACTCTCCAGCTGGGATGTTTATCCCAGCAAAACCGACCAATACAGCAGCAGCTCCGATGTGGTTTAGTAGATGCGGAGCATGACCAGTGAGCGAGTCGACAACAGCGGCAATTGGAACTTGAATTGTGAGGCCAGCTGTAGCGACTGTAGTTGTTGTGAGAAGGACCGCTTTCGCCCACAGGTAGTCGCTCAAAACATTGTCTAACAAGCCTGCACAGAATGCCACGGATCATAAGTTAGCAGCAATTCATTTCTCACTCAAGTGCTCAACAGCAATTCATTCCTTTAGCTATCCTCGTATATTGTTTGACACGGCATACCAATATGACATACTATCTTCGCTCATGTTATCAATGAGCACCTGATGCATCTGACAGGGGAAAAAGAAAGTTCATGAATAAAGAGCAAACCTACCTTTTCCAACAATAAGACCAACTTGCTCCCATGTCAACCTGTGGAACGGCTCCAGCATGGCAAAATTCAACACCAATGCAACAGGAAGGAAAAACAACATATTAAACAGTCCAAGGAATCCCAGGAACTGAGCCATGCTCACTTTTCCTTCACCTTCCTTCTCATCAGGCAACTTTTTCCGTATCAAGGTGATATATATAGCATAGCAACCAGCAGAAACAATAGAAAGGAAATCTCCGAGAAGAGGATTTGTGGCAATAGCATTAACTGAGCTGCTTGAATCTGCCAGGCTAACAATTATTGTTCCTGCCATGCAGAGAAGCACACTGACTAGCTTCAGCCATGTGAATGTTTCTCCAAGAAATACTAATGCAACCAAGAAAGTGAAGAGGCTAGACGTGCTGCTCAGGATCGTGTTTGACTGCAAATTCAGAGAAACAGGAGTGTATTATAAGACCTACAAGTGACAGGACAAAAGTAGGGGTATGACTTGGTGCCCCTAAACCCACCGAGGCACCGACCTTCCGTAGTTCAATTATTAGAACTAGTTTAGTGGTTTTCAAAAAAACAAGTACTGAAAACTGACTAAAGAGGGTCAGTGGATATCCTTAATCCTTAAGGGAGCCAATTTGCACCCTAGACTTAAAGCAAATGTCAATATGAAACTATGGAAGTAGCATGCAATTATTCCTAGAAGCACTTACTGTAACAGTGGTGTATCTTAGGGACAGGTTGAACGTTAGCTGGGCAAGAAACCAAAACGGGCATACTAACATGCTGACTTTGGCTACACGAGCACGTGTCCAGCGCCCTTTTGCATCCAATCCTTTGCTGCAATCTGCAATGTTAAGCTCTGCCTGGACAGGGAACCTTGCATCTGGAGTCAGAGTAACTTCAGGCGACCCTGTTTGCGATTGATCCGAGGCAGCATTGATCTCATGTCCGCCACTTTGGAGAAGATTCACACTCTCCAGATCAGCAGACTGCTGCAGGCTTTCAGCATCCTTGCATTTCAACTTTGTCCAAAAGTTGCTGACAGAATCCTCAAAGTACCGGGCGACCTCGATTATGGGTATGTAGACAACAAACAGAGAATTGCATATGTACGTGATCAAGAATGGGGAAACACCACCATCAACAACAGACTGCACAATGTAGCTAGCGGCAATCCATATAGTCGCAACAGCAACAATGTAAATCAAACCGAGGCACCATCTCCATGAGTCTGTGCTCATCATCTTTGTCCACTTGTTGATGCTGCTTTTGCTTCCATCAACACCCTCCAAAGTTCCTGTTAACATGAGGAACCAGAAATTTAACATTAGAGTATGTACAATGCAAGAATGCTTAGATAGGCACTTAAAGGAAGAACTATTGTCCCTTGACCATTAACCCACAAGCCACAATGAGAGTTACTAATTTTACACGCTAATTTTCAGTTATCCAGAATCAAACAGTCAAATTTCACGCTAAAGGGCCTCTAGGCTCTAGGCATCAGCCGCTTAATCAGACAGCGACGCAGATGCCACAGCAAGCACTTCCACAAGCTTCTACCATGGCGGAAAAAAACTAGAACCTCCTGCAAACGACCAGCCAATCATCCGTGTCATGGCCTTAGGCAAGTGACTACAGAAACCAATTTGCTAGCTTAAGACTTCTATTGTATAGAGTAAACCGACACTTGGAGGAAGAATGAGACATTTTTTATCGTAAAATTAAGCACGAACAAACGGTAATTGGTCCACAGCCTGCACACTAACGCTAATGTCCCACTACCAGTGACAGCTTACTTTTTTGTTCAAATAACTTTTGAGGGCAGTAACAGTTTGCTTGTGCGTAACTGGCGTGCCCAATTCACCCATTGCAAGCCAAGGAACGGTTCCTAACTAGGAAACCGAACCTTCGTCTCTAGAACCCCACGAGCTTATCACGATTGTCATCCAAGACGAGAGAAGCACGCAACACCCCGTTATAGCATGGCAAATCAGCAGATTCGTTGGCCATTTACGACGAACCCGCTGGGAATAAAAGGAACGCGAAATTTGACAGACAGAAAGGATGTGACGAGAGCCGGGTCACCTGGCGCAGAGGTTGAATCGTGCTGGGAGGAGGAGCCCATGGATCCGATCTCAATGGACACCGCCACCTCGCCGACCAACCCGGATCCAAGCTTCTCCCGCCTGCTCGCCCTCTCGGCACTCGGCAGCCTCACCTAGCCACGCGCCGCGACATCCGCGTGACAACGACGGGGGGCGCACGCACGCGCCAACTAGCGGCTCCCCTGCGGCAGGGCGCACAACGCCGGCGGCGGCAACCCGGTGGGCCTTAGCTAGCCTCTGGCCGACGGGGCGCGCGGGTGAAGGAGGGAGAGGGACGACCCCGCGCGCTCTTCCACGGGGACGGCGCAGTGCGCCGGGGAGGCTGGGGCACTGGCGTTGGCGGGGAGGAGCCGGGAGCGGCGGCGGTGGCCGGCGAGCTCGGGGATAACTCGCACGCGGATTCGGAGGTGGGGGGATGCGGCCGTGCTGGTGGCCGTGGGCGTCCCGTCGTCCCCGGTCGGTTGGTGCCGGCTCGGTCGCTTCTCCTCCGTGATGTGGGTCCCGGTGTCAGTCTCTGCCAAATGGCCTAACTATTATTTTTTCTCGTTTTTTGAAAATCTTTTAATTGCCCGATACTTGGACTCTCGTTGAACACGTGACAGTGAACCTTCCCCTGAATTAGGTGCACGTCCACGTACGCACTCAGTTGCGCTTGCGTCGAGATCAGTGCTCCCGAGAAGATACAGAATGTCAAATGGTAACACAGTGCAGAAGCATCCTCTGCTTTTGAGGTATTCAGCACAGGAGCACTTCTCACTTACTTAACGATCAAATTACAAAGTGAAAATATGCAGAATGGAAGTGTTTCATACTAATCCCTTCACGAAATGTAATCCTCTTACATGTCAAGATTTTTTTTAAAGAATCAAGCAGGAGAGCTCTTGATTGTATTTTTAGGACGCAAACACGTTTTTCATTAAGAAAAGAAGAAAGATACGATACTCCGTACAATGTCTTGGAAATGAATAACAACAACAAAGCTGGGACCAAAGAAAGGCCTAAGAAAGAAGAAGACTACAATCTAAGACGATCAAGAGAGAGGATGCGGATCCGACAATTGTTAGCCTGTTCGTTTAGCTTGTGGCTGGTGCTGATTTGTTCTGAGAGGAAAGTACTGTTGGCTGGTTGCTAGCGGCTGATTTATTCTGAGAGAACATGGCGTATATTAAAAAGAAATGAAGTCAGACGAAACAATAGGTACGAACAAGTAATGGGAACAGTGTCGGTCGGAATGACAGAACATTCCCTCTTTTATTGTCACTATCATTGAAATAACTTACAGTTGCAGGAATAACATGAACAAATAAAAGGCGCACATGACATAGTTACAGCTCAGACAAAAACTAAGAAAAAAAGACCACCTCAATGAACATCACAAAGGAAACTAAAGAATGAACACCCCATAAATCAACTGAACATTCGAACAGCACGATCCATGTACCACCACCACCGAATGCGCCTGCAAATGCAGGCCGTGTGGCTACCCCGAGGATTTCCGCCTAGTGCTTGTTGACGACGGCGCAGTGCTTCCTGATCTCACCCTCGGACCCGGTCTTGACCTCGATGGCGCCCATCTTCATCATGGAGCGCGCGAACACCTGGAAGAAGAACTCGGGCGGCGAGTTCACGGCGGTGACGACGTCGGCCTTGGCCGCCGCGTCGGTGATGAGCGCGGCGTCGGACTGGAACAGGCCCCGGCGCTTGAGCAGGCCGCGGTAGTAGCTGAGGTCGAAGGTCCGGAAGCTCCCCGGGTCCATCTCCACGATGGTGGTGTTGTCCGTCGGCGTCGGGCACTTGGTCCGGCGGAGGTTCGCCGCGTACGCCGGGTCCAGCGACGGGTCCGCGTCGCCGGGGCCGCCGCGCCCGGTGAAGTTGTACAGGCGCTCCGTGAAGGAGTTGCAGTGCGCGATGCCGATGGTGTGACCCCCTGCATCACAAACCAGCAGGTGAGCGTTGCAGGCTTTTGCACAACATTCGAAACCATTCAGTGCACTCATGCAGATACGAAAGGTTCAGAACTCTCTCTCTGCAGTTGTCACCTAGCTATTGGAATGTCAAGCATGCACATGATGGTACCAATGCAGCATCAACCTACTTCACATTCAGACGTTTCTGTCCTAGGAAAAACAATCAGGTTGGAAGTTCCTCACTAAAGGAATCGACAATGTATCTCACTAATCTCATAATTGTTTGGAACAGAATGATTTTATGGCAGCTAGCAGCACCGTGCGTGTCGGCGTCAGGACAGGTTGCCCACGTATGAAAGATGCGATGCCCGTCCCGTCAGTGACACAACAAACCACAGTCAAGAGACTGCAGTCCAAGACGTCCTCATCACATTATGAGGAGCATACAAATACTAAGGTTCCAACTTTCACTCAAGTCATCAGTCCTGTTCTAGCAAGTTCAATGATAACTTTTTTAGACAAATTCAGCTGGTTAGTTACATTTCGTTCAGTTATTCCCCTAATGGTAGTTTTTTTAGACAAATTATCTCCTTGCAGTTAAGCATACTAGCATGCTAGTTTCACAGAGCTTTCAGTCTGGGGAGTTTGTCTGTATGCGTTCCATACCTTTTTTTTTGTGATACTGAATAATTCTCCAGCTACCAAACTCTAACTATATACAGACAGGACAAAACCATCATTTAGATGTTCACTTTAACTACCATACTGTGCCTCTCCCTAAGGACCAAGTGCAGATGTGCTATACACGGCATTGCACGGCACTGATCCGAAGTTTGGGGATGAACAGACTGGTAGTTGTCCAATTTAAAAGCCTCCTTTGTTGTTGGCTAGATTCATTCTAGGAAGACGAAATTAAGAAATTTCCCTAACATTGTTGGTTGCCCATGCATGCAACACTACTAACCACTAGTCCAGTACTAATGCTGTGAACTTTGGCCTTTTATGTGCAGAATTATTTGACTGGCAGAGAACTTTGGTCTTTTTTGGGCACATAGATCTGACTAATGGCAAATGTGTCATTCAGTAATGCAATACTAATAATACTAGTACAGTAGCACGTTCAGGTGTCTGTCCAACTCCAATCCGGCCATGCCATGCTGCTAAAAATGTTCTAGGCTCCTACTGTTTTCTTCTGCTGCACTATGCATATGGCAAGCTACAGAAGTTTACCTTGGAGCCATCTGCTGCTCAGAGCATTCGGAACTGGTCCTTGCTGAGAGGGTGAGTGAGTGGGTAGGAGCGTGTGAGCGTGTCTACGTCTACGTGTGCTAACTGCCGGCTCAGCACATAAACAATTTCCTGCCAAAGCTACCAATACTATTTCCAGGGACCAAGTACAATCTCACAGCTTTTGCCAGCCAGCTTGAGCAAACGTGTTCTTGAAACAAATGGTGGATGATTTCACTCATCAAACGTAACATCACTCTGTGTCGGTGCCGGTTGGGATCAGCACGTTTAACACTGATAGCTACAAGCCTAATCCGAGGACTACTAGTAACGTCACAGTTGATTTGTTTCCTTGTGTAAAATTAGCTAGGTTGATTGGCATGCAGAAAGAATCTTCTTTGTTTGCTTGCTAGCTTGTTTATTTATTTTTACCAACAGAATTGTTGAAGCTGTCGGCAGTGAAAGGAGTGGAGTATAGTACCTTGATGAGCTCTGAATGGTGGTGGACATGGAGGGGAGGAAGGCATGTGGGTGGAGAGGGAGAGAGGTTTTGAGTTACCTGAGAGCCAGACGAGGTCGGCGAGGTCGAGGCTCTTGTTCTTGAAGGACTGGAGGAGCTCGGTGAAGTTCATGGTAGGAGCGGGGATCTGGTCCAGCGCCTCCTGCTTGATGGACACCGTGCCGTCGCGCCGACCCGTCGGCACGCTCCAGGACGGCCCGCCCTGCACCCACACCCAAAGCGTGTCAGCGACGACGAGCTAGCTGGTGATGCGCGGCGGCGCGGCAATGTCGCCGGCGGACGGCCAATGATGCTTCGGCGGCGGGGAGCGAGAGGAATGGGTGCTCACGGTGACGACGACGGAGTCGCGGGCGGTGAGCGCGAGGATGTCGGCGCAGGAGACGACGCCGGGGCACTCCTTCTCGACGAGCGCCTTGACCTTGTCGATGAAGCCGAAGCCGCGCAGCGTCAGGTTGGGCGCCGCGTCCCTCTCCGCCTCGTTCCCGCCCGTCGCGTTCAGCAGCACCGACGCGTCGCAGCCCTGCAGGGAAGAAGGGGAACGAAGCGGCATTGGCCGCCGTCCGTACGTCAGCGTCCGTCCATCCGTCGCCGCCGCGCCGCGCCGCGATGATGGCGTGCAGGAAGAAGAAGGAGGAGCAGAGCACACGTACCCTGACGAAGCAGTCGTGGAAGTGGGTGCGGAGGAGGGTGGCGGCGATGGTGGGCACGTGGGGGACGTGCTCCGCGACGTAGTCCTTGATGATCTTCTCCGCCTGCGGGCAGCTGTGCTCGTAGAACCCCTCCCTCAGCTGCGCCCGCGCGCCGCCGGCCAGCACGGCGGCCACCACCACCAGCACCACCGCCATTCTCGCCATCTCGCTCCGATCACTCGCCGGAGCTTTCCTCTGCTCTCGAGGCTCTGCTAGCTCGTGTGTCTGCCGAGTGGTACTGTACGAAAATTCCGAGCCGGGCGCCGGGCTATTTATATACACGTACGCGCGCGGTAACAGCAAGGCAGCCTGCGGGCGGCGGCACAAGACCAGACCACGAGTGGTTAGTGGGGTTTGGTTGCCCTACGCATTTGATATCCCCGGCGAGTCGGTAGCGCGAGGTGCCGAGGTGGACGACGACGCGGTCGTCGGACAGCGCCGGGTCCAACTACCGGCGTGCTGGCTGGTAGAGCCCCGGATGTAGTTTGTGTACGCAGTCGATCGACGTACGTTGTCGCGGCTACTACCGGCGTTCCGGTACGCGCTGCCGCCGGAGCCGGACGGAGCGCACACGGTAGCTAGCTGCTGCACAAATGGAGGACCGTGGGCACGTCAGCGTCATCGCCAGCGCGCGCGGCGGTCTCCGTCGTCTCCGGGGGCGGCGCGCTCCAAGTGTCATCCGTCAAGCGTCGTAGGTGATGTACGCGTCAGACTACCGACCAACCCTGGTAGTACTCTACGGGATACGCCAACTCTGTACTTGTCGTCAGGAAAATTCAGTGGACTCGAGTCGATCGAAGTGCAGAACAGCGAAGATGTGAGATACGGATCGGGGGAAAGGCGCCGACTTTTTCTCTCCGTTTCGCAGTGTAGGCTGGCTGATTGATTGGCCAAGAGAATCACGCCGCGGCAGGGCAGCTGGTAGAGCCCGTCACAAGCTGATCACTTCCTTTATGCCTTCGAGCTCCTCCTCTCCTCTCTCTGCATACGAGATTCCAATTAGTGCGAGGAGAGTACAGAGACAAAGCTTTGTCTGGCTATCAGCTTACACAGCCGTGCGGGAAATCTGTGACTGTGAGCAACTGCATGAACATCCCCGCTGTAAATTCCCCTCTGCTAGCTGCTCTGCAACTTCTGGAGCCCGATCCCCATACCCTCACGGGCGCATCACGTACTGACGCTGCAACACGTTCTTCGTCAGATGTCGGAGGAAACATCAGGTTTCACAGCAGAGGACGATCGAGGAAATGTCACGAAGATGGTAGTAGTCCGTAGCAGGCTAGCTACAGGCTGTGCGTGGCTACTGCTTTTTTTTTTTTGAAAGATTGTGGCCACTGCTACTGATAGGAATGGGGTCGATTTCAGGATATGAAAGGGAGAGGCAGTGAGGCACGTAGCTGCAAGGCTCGTGCAGCTGTTCCTGTCCAATTAAGCTTTCGTTTTTCTGTTAGAATTTACCGACGGCACTGTTGCTGCCCATGCTACCGAAGCATCCCCCCCGATCGGCTCCAAAAGATGCAGGGGTGGTTAGCGCGTGTCAGCGCTCACCGACCCCCCATGGTTTCTAGCGCTTGTGCCTTGGCGACCCCCCTCCGCCCTCGCGGCTCGTGGAGTCCTGGTCCTTGGCTCTCTCTCCTCGCGCGGTCACCGACAGCGCCCAGGCCGATGGCCGGTGCCAGTCATCCTGATCATTTAGCCGGGTTGCCGCCGGCCAGTTCTTATCAACATCATGTCGTGTCGTGTGCTGCACCGACTGTTTCGATTGGTATTTCCTGGCGACAGAATGGATAAATGCAGAGAAAGGACACTACTCTTATTATGTCTGATCTCTCGATTTGTTTCTCTCTTTTTAAAAAAATCTCTCTCAATTTTTTCCCATCATCCCAAATTTCTCTCAGTTTTTCCCATGGCTGACTTTTCTACAGAGGGGGGGGGGGGGGGCGTGAATCCCTTCAAACAAAAGCATGCATGCAAAGCAATGGTCTCTCCCTGCAAGCAAGCATTCCTCTGCTATGATCTTAGCTAGTTTAGCCTACACATTTACTTATTTCAGCCTTGCTCGATCGTGTGAAGATCTTTTGGAATAACTTGCGACGAGGAACATCAAATCGAGTCATTGTTGAGGGAGACAAGCAATGCCAACCTAGGAAATACTTTGTGTTTTCCCCCTGGTGATCGAGTAGTAGCCCACAAGCTGCAAAATCATACTTTGCAATGGCTGTCAGCAGCTCTCTGATCATGTAGTTCAGGGACCAGTCAACAAATTCCTGGTTGCTCTCAAGAACAGAACCCAGCTGATTTGTACTACTCAAGATGGACCATGATGTGGAATAATGTGCATGCATGCTCATCACTCATACTACTAGTTAGTGCAACACTTTTTTAGACAGTGGCTGATCATATAATGATACAACCGTGAGGCCATGACAGTCTGTCATGAGAGAGTCACGTAATCAGCGCTAACAATGCAGTATTTTTGCTATCGGAGAAGAGAAAAGTCTTCGTGTTACCAGATTCCAGCTCAAGTAGTTGGCACTTGGCAGACAATGGTCCTGAAGGAGATAATAAGATACACCAATCATCATGCCAAGAAATGTGCGCTAATCGACCCCGTTTCTTTCTTCTTACGTTTATATGTGAGACACCGTTTTCTCTTCTTAATACAAAGATGTGCAACTCTCCTGCATATTCTCGAATAAGAGATACGGGTTTTTCATGCTTACTTTTTTTCCCATCCAGTTGCAGTTGACATGTATATACACATGCCTGTACTTTGTGGCGAATAAAATGGCAACGTCTCTTCAGAAATATCTTAGTCTTCCTTTACTTGGACCAACACGCCCAATGCTAGCTTTGCCGGACACCAGTTAACTAATCTGATTAAGCACGAACAACTCCTAAAAGAATTGGAACTTGCTTGGAAGTATATACAGACCGAGTTGGGGTTTTGCATGTAGAAATTGCAGTGTGTCACGTCTCAGTCATGTGTTCCCCAACTCTATTCAATACGCTCAGTACACACAGAGTTCATACATACTGAACATTGTCATGTATCGGGTATCTTCTGCAGATTCAAATTGACTTGATACCGTAAGTTTGTTGCGCAGTCTAGTCAGAGAGGTTAAGCACAAGTTCAATTTGGCTCTGTCAGCCACATCATTTTAATTTTTAAAAAAGGCATCTTGGGTTATGATAATGATATGAGCACACGACTAGAACCAGTTACCTAACTGACCTCATCAGCACAATGCATCTCCCAGCTAGCTCTTAGTGACAGCTAGTTGACAGAGGCTCGAGACCTTTTTCAGGCTGTGAACCTCCTAAACATTTTTGTGGATGCCCAAACAGCTAGTCGCCATCTCTTATTGCTTGACTAGTACTTGATTCCACCGAGGATCACTTGCAAGGGCAAACAAGCTTAGGCTCAAGAGAGCTCAAGGACAGGCGCACACATCTCTTTTTTCTTCTTCCCTTTTTTGTTTTATTTCCTTTTTCTTTTTTAGGGCAAGCTAGTGTCAGAGTGACTGTTCCATGCAAAGATGGCCAGGAAGGGTTGCGAATGTAGCCTCCCAATTGATTCAGAGATTTTTTTTGTTAACGAGTTCAGAGATTCTTTGTGAAAGTAAAGCGATCGGTGAACCGATTTTATAGTCTCCACTCTCCACCCCAAAAGAAAATGTATGTAACCAGAAGAAACCCGTTAACCTATTTTACAGGATTGTACTCTTTTCTGATATATATTTTTTTTTCAAAAGTTAGGATTGTACTTTTTATGGGATGAAGTGCACCGAGAAACTGAAACGAAGAAGCCAACGAAAACGGATAAAAAGCAAACGATAAATCTATTCAAAGTGGCTGATGATGACAGGCAAGCCAACCCTTTGTAGTGCCCGCCAGCCGGGTGCTCTTGAACTCTAGCACATGCCACTCTAGCCATTGTCGTCCTCCCCGTTCCATCCCTGCTGGTTACTCTCTGTTGACGAAGCTCAGTTCGTTAATCTCTCGCTCGTCTCCTGAAGATTAATTGATTCCTTCTCTGAATGCGTCGCTACAGTATCCGCCATCACACGCATTGTTGTTATAACCTTGCCATCACATGGGGGGTTAATTAAGTAGTGGTGGATTGGTTACACATGTGACGCCCATGAATTAGCAGACTGTGTTTTATTTGCTGCGAGGTTGTATTAGCAAACTGTGTGCAGTGCAGTGCGTGCCTCCGAGCAGAAGGCGACAGCGACGATGCATTGCGCTGATGCGCGGCAGGGCCGGCGGGGCAGCCGGGCAGCATCGTGAGGTTTCTTCGGGACACGCTTCGCGCGCGGCGCTGATCTCCCAGTCGGTTGCGGCGTCGCTGTCCGCCACCGGTCGCTGTCGTGCAGTGGAGCCACCGCGTGCATGCCGTGACGAGGAGCGTGCAGGGGGGCAGCGGGCGGGAGGAGGCAGTTGCCTGTTTGATGATGCAAACATGGCATTGGAGAGGAAAGACGCATGCTGCAAGCCTGCAACGAAGTCGCCGGAGGCAGGCGGCCGCGGGTTGGCGCGCATTCAAGGCCAGCGAGCGTACGCATGGTGTAAAACAGGGCAGAAGCAGACCTTCGGATCGTCGGTCGAGTGAAGATGCGAGGCGAGGCAACACGAGCGCACGCACCAGGTGCCGAGATCCTGTCGGCGGCGGCGCGCCAACGGCCGGCCGGCCGGCGGCGATGGGCGGACGCGGCGCCGGCGCGTCGGCAACTCGGCACCACCGCACCAGTCAGTCACGCTTGACTTTGCACGGGCCAGTGGGCCACACCAACTAAAAAAGGTCGGTTCAGGCCTTTGTAACACCATTGTTAATGGGCCCAGCCCAATAGCAGCCGAACGAAACTAAAATTTTTATATTATTTTTTTCAGATTTTGCGAAAATATATGATCCAACTAAAATTTGTCGAAACTATAAGACTACTTTCGTACCACACTACGGTTGGCTCTGCGACCGTCATGTTGTACGGCGGTTGAGCTATCCGCTAACGGGTTGCAGGGTGGAGGCGGTTGCAGAGGAACCGCCGTATGATACGGCAGTTGGTTCTCAACCCCTATAAGATGCGAAAATTGGCCGAAAATGTCATAAAAATTCGAAAAAAAAGAAAAGAGAGTGGAGAGGAGAAGGGAGTGAGGTGGAGGTGGTGCAAGTAGCGAACCTCTGCCGGTTTTTCGTATCATTGTAGGTATTACGCTGATTTCAACTCTTTTAATACACATACTCCCTCCACGTCCCTAAAGGATGTCGCTGGAAGGAAACAACCAAAGAGGCCTAAATGAAGTCGTTTTCCACTTTTCTGGTTTCTTTGGACTGCTATACCCCTGGGTGCGCATGCAATGGCATTTACTCGACACCCTTCGTTTCTGTAACCCAGCCTCATCTTCAAAGCAAGAATTTAAGTCACGTCGGCGTACTTGGTCCCGAGGCAACGTTCCACCACCTCCCTCCTCCGCCATTCCTGCCTCCACACCGGAGTAGTTTAGAAGCTATGGAGCTCAAGAAGCAGCAGTGCTCGACGGCATCGTGGAGGAGGAGCAGGGTGACATCGCCGAGCTCCAGTGCGCCGACACCATGGACGAGTGTGTGACGGCATCATGGAGGAGAATAAGCAAGGTGATCGACGCCGTCGAGCTCGAGTGCGTCGACACCATGGCCAAGAGGCAGCGCCCAAGCGAGAGACCAAGCCTTCTCTGTGGGCTGTGGCTGACTCCATGGCCGGTGACACAGAAATTAAAGATGCCGGATTCACAAGAGGAAAAATGAACGGAAGGAAAGAAACAAAAGGCAGAAGGTAAATGTTCCTTCGCAAAACATAGTACTAGCAAGATAACAATGTTCCATGCAGTTCTAAAATTTTTTGGTAAAGCTTGATGCAGATTACATAATTCCAGCATGCTACTAGCGCTATTAGTCTACTCCAATTCTACTTGTTCGAAAACTAATCTATGTCGTCTAAATTTTCTGTGCAGCGAGCTTCGCCGCTACTGGCGTTGCCTCGGAAGATATTTGCAAAGCGAATCACCCTTGTCTTTGTAGACTCATGGAAGGCCTGTTTATGATGAAAACAAAGTTAGCTCCAAGAATTAAGTTCAAATAACAGAAATAAAAAATTTCTACCAGCACATTGAGTGTACCTCTTGGACAATAGGAACAAGATCTTGCACTGCGATCTTCTTGTGTTGAATGGCACGGACCAAGCTTAACTCTAGTATATTGAAATCGGGTGAACTAGGTGGAGTAAGCCTAATGTCAAAACCGTCTTGTTTAGCAGCTTCACAAATTTGTGGATCATCAAGATGTAGATGGAGTGGAGCATCGTCTTGCTGGATGTAGATGGGTTTGTTTGCATCCTCATGTGGCCACTTAGCTCGAATAGCCGGCAACACTTTCTCTAGCATGAAGGTTCTAATGACATCCTTAGTAATGGAAGTGATGGGCTTCACTTCCATTGTCCCAGCTCGCCGCATAACACTGTTTCTCTTAGCATGTTTATATGTAACCAAAGGAAAGCACCCAATCTTCCCATCAAAAATGCAAACTCCCTTTCTAAACCTTGGTCTAGCAGTGACAGTCAAAAACACAAGTGCCACAACACTGCCATTTTCTACAGAAAAAGCATTGACATTGTCATGGAACAAAAATAAGCTTTGTCAAGAACACGACTGCACGCCAAGAACAAGGAGTAGAGTACACACTTACCAATTTCATCTTCTGGTTGGGCACCTCTCTTACGTGAAGGAGCCAAGTCCAAGTTCAAATCAATCCCACCGTCATGTTGTGCAGGCAAGTTCAAATCAAATGCACCTGTAACCACATTGACTAACACACACTGTCATCTAGTACTCGAAGGATATGTGCACATGCGTCATATTTGGAATAAAGAAAAGGATGCATGCGTATAGTAGAGGAAGAGATAGCAAATGAAGATGAATTACCGTTAGGATTTTCTAATGACGGCTCCAAGTTTAGATCAATCCCAAGCATATTTTTTTGTGGTGCTAGTACGTTTGAGTTCATACTGGAGGGAGTATTTTGCCTGGCATGAGTACAGGAGGTATTCGGCGGGTGTGCAGAGATTAAATAGATGGCCTGAAGCCCAAAGGCCATGGGAAAAAAGGCGGCAACCTAAGCAAAATCACCGCGCCAGCGAAAAAGCACATGAAAAAATTGGCGCCTAAACATCCGCATGCCAAAAATCGAGCGCGTAACGCAGCCAACGGGGATAAAAAGGCGCCAGGGTAAAAAAACACGGTCGTGCATGGCGCATGCAAAAAATTTCACAACAAATGAGCTATGCGGCTGTGAGGGATCGAACTCAATAGCTCGGGCTCCTAAACCCACAACACTAACCAGTGGATCGGAGAGAGGTTGCTGGTTTGATTGACTCTGGACCCTATTTAATATGGGCAGAGAAGGAAACATACACCCTATTTAATCACTCCTTGGTATCTGAAATCCTGTCCAAAACGACTTCCTTTAGGGACGTGGAGGGAGTACTTAGATATATTGATGACAAAGTTAGTGTTGATTCACTAGATTTCAATAGATCTAAGAGCAGTAGAAAGAACTTGGGCGGGCATAACCAACTGGTTGTGCAAGGCATTCTCAGTAGATTCAGAGCAACAATGTCTGTCTGTAATGGCACTAATCAACAGAATTGATCCAGTATGGTTGGAGCTCATGCCAATTCAATGCACTCAACATTGGAGGAGTTATATCGGAAATGCATGCCAAATAGGTTTGCCCGTGATTTTGCTTGTCCAAGTTTTCCAGAAGGATGGATCTAGTAGTAAGTGCATGACGAAGCTGAGTGTGTTGATGAGGGTGAAGACGAGAGTGGTGCATGGGAAGAACAAGAGGTGGAAGGGGGTGATGCAGAAGGTAATGTGACACACAACAAAGTTGCTGGTGTGGTTAATGAGGGAGGACAAAACCCAGAAGTACTAAGACAGTACGAGAGGTATGTTAGGATTAGCAACGACGCATGTTTAGGTCAATAATCGCGCCTTACATAATTTGCAAATTAGTGTTTCTTCAAGAATATGGACTAAACATTCCTGTACTGTTTCAATTATTTGAGCATCTTCATTTTAAAATAAAATACAACACCCTACCGTTGTATGGTACGGCGGTTCGGCGGTAGGACCTAACCGCCCTGGCATAGCGGTTAGGCCAACCGTCGTGCCATATGGATACGACAGTTGCTGGCTGAATATTCCACCGCCCGCAAACCGCATGGCGATAGGCCACAGTACCGCCATACCATACGGCGGTTCACAAAACCGCGCACGGAACGGTGATTACTCTCCTTTTGTCACGTCATGTCACCAATCGCCGTACCACACGACGGCTAGCTCTGCAACCGCCGTGTGGTACGACGGCAGTCGTATAGTTTCAACAAATTTTCGCTGGATCGTCTATTTTCGCAAAATCAAAAAAATAATATAAAAGAAATTTCACGAAACTAACTGCGCGGCCCAAGGAAAGAGCTCTGTTGGGCCCCCGATTAGTAGCCCAATAGTAGTGGTCCAGCCGCGAATTTTTTTTAAATTTTTTTTATTCATTTTGTAAAAGTATACAACCGTTTCAAAATTTAGCAAAACTAACCTACTACCGCCGTGGTCCATGGCGGTAGGGGCAAACCGTCATGCGCCACGGTGGTTGTAGGTACTACAGTGACCTACCGCCGTGGGCCACGGCGGTTGGGTACTGTAGCACCTGCAACCGTCGTGGCCCATGGCGGTTAGGGTCAGGCTGTTTTCAAAAAATCGTAACTTTTTTATATGAACTCGGATGGAGATAAACTTTATACGAAACTTGTAGCTTTCGACGAGATATACAACTTTGTAGTTCAAGCTTTTTTCATTTGAAGCCATCTTGAGACTCAAAAAATTGATATACTGTCCAGGTCTGGTTACTGTCCCTAACCGCCATGGACCACGGCGGTTGGGTACTGTAGCACTGCAACCGCCGTGGCTCACGACGGTAGGACACTGTAGCACATGCAACCGCCGTGGCTCATGACGGTGTGCCCCTACCGCCATGGACCACGGCGGTGGTAGGTTAGTTTTGCTAAATTTTGAAACGGTACTATACTTTTGCAAAATGAATAAAAAATAAATTAAAAAAAATAAAATTCTCCAGCCGCGTGCGCTGACCGACCGCCACGCGGCCACGCCCTGGCGCGCCCCGCTGGATCGGCGGGCGCCTCGCCCGTCGCGACCGTTTCACTCGCGCGCGCCCTCGCGCACCGCCGTCACCGTCCGGTTACCCCGCTCGATCTCGCGCTCGCGCGCGCACAGCTCACCGCCACCCCATCGCCTCGCGGCCTCGGGAGGCCGTCAAGACACCCTTCCTCTTCCGCATTGCAGCTGCGCGACACGATCGGCCCAAGGCTCCACCGCCGCGGAGGCGGCGCGGGGAAATGGACGTGACGTTCGCAACGCCGCGGGGACGGGAGTTCACCCTCGAGGTGTGGTACTTCGCGACGGTGCGGGAGGTGAAGGAGGCGGTGGGCGCGCGCGAGGGCGTCCCCGTGGCCTCCCAGCGCCTCTTCCTCGGCGGCCGGGAGCTCGACGACGACGCCCGCGACGCCGCGCACTACGGCGTCCTCCAAGGATCCCGGATCCTCCTCCTCCTCCCCGACGACGAAGACGACGCCGCGCCGCCCTCCTTGTCATATCCTGATGGGCCCTAGGCCTTTCACCGTCTTGGGCCGGAGGCCGTGTAACCGAACTGGGCCTAGCCCATGAACATTAAGCCACCGGGCCGGCTTGTGACCCGGGTTAAACACTGAGCCGGAGAGGGTCTCGGCATCGAGAAGAAAAACCCTAAACATAACTCCTATCACTGTTCTTCTTCCTTCTCTACCCAAGCCGCCGCGGCTGCCGCCGGCGCAACCTCCGTCCAAACTCGCCGGTGCGCCGCTGGCTGAGCGAGGACCGTTACATTTGGTATCAGAGCCGGCGCCGCGCGCTCGTCGCCGGCGACGTCGATCTGGCGCCTCACCTCCAAAATCGCCCTCGCACCGAGCCTCAGACCCAACCTACCTCCACCGCCGCCCAATCAGCACCACCACCATCCCCACCACCACCGAACTCGCCCACCACAGTCACCACTAACCTCCCAAACCCAGCATCCCCACCGCTAGCTCAAGTATTATCCCAGGTTAAGGCGCGCCTGCGCAAGGACCCCCCGCCCAAAAAGCCAACCCTAACCTTTCGGATGGCAACAGTGGAGGAGCGATTAGACGCCATCCTCAAGGAAGTCAAGGCGATTCAAGTCAATCAAGTGCGATCGGCGACGACGGTCGACGAACTCACCTCATGGAGCAAGAAGGCCGACGTCGTGGCATCCGAGCTCAAGTCGGATATCCAAGATCTCAAGTCGCGCATGGTGGCTCTGGAGACACTCTCCACCACCCCACCCAAGATCCCGCCGCACGAGGAAGAGGGATGGGCTAAATGCCACGGTGATGACAAGCAATTCCGGGGTGGTGATTCAGGGAACCCTTTCCCCAATCTCACCCTGGGCAAGGGTGAGTACAAGCCTCTCAAAACTGCTCCTTACACTGAGACCCCTGAGTCATCCCATACTAGGAAGTATAGCACTCACACTCATCAACATCAGGAGCCCCGAGAGTACAAATTACCTAAACTAGATTTCCCCAAGTTCAATGGTGACCACCCCCAGGTGTGGAGGGAGAAGTGCGAGAAATACTTTAGCATGTATAATGTTCCTGTGCACGTTTGGGTTCCCTTTGCTTCTATTCATTTCAAGGGGAATGCTGAATTGTGGCTCCAGACATATGAAGCTCAACACACTATAGGTAGCTGGGCTGAGCTATGTGTAGCAGTAGATCAGAAATTTGGTAGGGATCTGCACCACAACTACATGAGAGATTTGATCACCATGAAACAAACTAGTGATGTCTTGGAGTATGCTGGTAGATTTGAGCAGGCTAGGCATAGAGTGTTGGTTCACAATAGAGATATGGGAGAAGTTTTCTTTGTCCAGAAATTCATAGATGGCTTGAGAAATAGTATAAGTAGTGCAATTGTGTTGCATAAGCCAAGAACAGTTGATGCCGCTTTGTCATTGGCTTTAATGCAGGAGGAACTACTGGAGACATCTCTCAAAAGATTTCAGCCAAGGTCCAGGGAACCTGGCAAATTCAACACCAGGGCATCATCACCTCAAGCTGCTGGTGTACTGGGCTCCAACCCTGCTGCGGCTACTCCTGCAACACCCATGGCAAAATATGAAGACAGACCCAAGTGGGACAACAAAGTAGCCGCATTGAGAGCTTCCAGAAGGGCTAAAGGCCTCTGCATGAAATGTGGTGACCCGTATTCACCCCAGCATAAGTGTCCTCCACAAATACCATTGCATGTGTTGGAAGAACTCTGGGAGGTAGTGCATGAAGAGAGCTCAGACAATGAAGCCAATACCAAGAGTGACAGTGATACTGATCAAGAACTACTCTCACTGTCCCATTATGCAGCAGAAGGCATACAAGGGCAAAAGACCATGAGGTTGCAAGGACTGATACAGGATCAGGAGATCCTCATACTAGTTGATTCTGGTAGTTCAAGCACCTTTGTCAGCAATGCATTGGTCGACAAGCTCCAACTACCAGTGACTGCAATATCCCCAACTCAGGTCGCGATAGCTGATGGCACCAGAATGAAGTGTGACAGTAAAGTCTCCCACTTACAGTGGCTAACTCAAGGTCACACATTCCACACCTCAGCAAGAGTTCTCAAGCTTCACGGCTACGACATGATTCTGGGGGCTGACTGGTTGGCTCAGCACAGCCCCATGTATGTACATTGGGGCAAGAAGAAAATGAGATTCAATCACAAGGGCACAAGGATAACTTTACGGGGTGTAAAGGATCACACTTCTAAATGCACTAAGATGAAGGTCAGAAAGCTACAAGGCATGCTGCGGAAGGGAGCAGTGGCACAGCTAGTCCAATTATCCCCAAGGACACCAGCTCAATCACAAAAACAGACTCCGACAGGCATTTCACAGCTTGTGCAACAGTACAACAGCCTGTTCCAAGAGCCAAAGGAACTGCCTCCTCCAAGACATTGGGACCATAATATTCCTTTGGTCCCAGGGGTGCAACCTGTCAACATCAAACCATACAGATACAACCCCACCCAGAAGGATGAGATAGAGAGGCAGGTGAAGGAGATGTTGCTGAATGGAGTGATCCAGCCTAGCACCAGTCCATTCTCATCACCTGTGCTATTGGTCAAGAAGAAAGATGGCTCCTGGAGGTTCTGTGTCGACTACAAGAAACTTAATGCACTCACTATCAAAAACAAATACCCCTTGCCAGTGGTTGATGAGTTGCTAGATGAATTACACGGTGCCACGGTATTCACTAAGCTCGACATGCGGTCAGGATACCACCAAATACGCCTGGACCCAGCCGATGAGCACAAGACAGCCTTCAAAACCCACAATGGCCACTGGGAATTCAAAGTAATGCCCTTTGGTCTTACCAACGCACCAGCCACATTCCAATCAGCTATGAACACAATTTTTGCCCCACTACTCCGAAAGTGTGTCTTGGTGTTTGTGGATGACATACTCATCTACAGCCAGTCTATGGAGCAACATGACCACCATCTGAAACAGGTGTTTGAGATACTGCAACAGAACACCTTATACCTGAAGAAATCCAAGTGTACATTTGCCAAAACAGAGCTAGAATACTTGGGCCACATCATCAGTGCTCAAGGAGTGTCAACTGACCCTGAAAAGATCAAGGCAGTACAGCAATGGCCAACACCAATTGATTGCAAACAGTTGAGATCCTTCTTAGGCCTGGCTGGCTATTATAGGAAGTTCATCAAGAACTATGGGCTTATCAGCAAGCCTTTGACTGACCTACTCAAAAAGAACACATTATATGTGTGGACACCTCAGCTACAAAGCAGTTTTGAAACACTCAAGCAAGCTCTGGTCACAGCCCCAGTGCTAGCACTTCCTGACTTCAACAAGGAATTCACAATAGAGACTGATGCAAGTGGAAAAGGGGTAGGGGCAGTACTTATGCAGCAAGGCCACCCAATAGCCTACATGAGCAAGATCTTAAGCACCACTAATCAAGCATTGTCCACATATGAGAAGGAATGTCTAGCAGTACTGATGGCTGTTGAGAAATGGAAGTCATATCTTCAACACCAACAATTCACAATTCTAACTGACCACAAAAGCCTAGTGCACTTGGGAGAACAAAAGCTGACCACTGGCATTCAGCATAAGGCATTTGTCAAATTACTGGGTTTTCAGTACCAAGTCAAGTACAAAAAGGGGACTGATAACTCTGTGGCTGATGCACTGTCTAGGAAAGAAAACTGCAGTGAAACCAATGCTATCTCCACTTGTACTCCCAGATGGTTGGAAATAGTCATTGAAGGTTACCAACAAGATGAGCAGACAAAGAAGCTTCTCACTGAGTTGTGTGTCTCTGGTTCTAATGACAGAGGATTCTCCATAAATGAGGGAATCATCAGATTTAAAGGCAGAGTGTGGCTAGGAAATCACAGGGAGGCTCATCAAGCTGTACTCCAAGCTTTGCACTCCAGTGGACTTGGAGGCCATAGTGGCATCACAGCCACATACAACAAGGTCAAAGCTCTGTTTGCATGGAACAACATGAAACAAACAGTCAAGGACTATGTCTCCTCCTGTCAGGTATGTTCCCAGGCCAAACATGAACACACTAGAACACCAGGTCTACTCCATCCTCTACCCATTCCTGACCAAGCATGGACAATCATAAGCCTGGATTTCATAGAAGGCTTACCCAAATCCCAAACATATGACACCATCCTAGTAGTGGTCGACAAATTCTCCAAATACGGCCATTTCATTCCACTAAAGCACCCATATACAGCACTTTTTGTAGCACAATTATTCCTCAACAATGTGTACCGCCACCATGGCATGCCTCAATTCATAATCTCTGATAGAGATAGAATTTTCACTAGTAACATGTGGCAAGAACTATTCAAACTTACACAAACCACACTCAACATGAGTTCAGCCTACCACCCACAAACTGATGGTCAGTCAGAGAGACTGAATCAGTGCCTGGAAACATATTTAAGATGCATGGTTCAGGCATGTCCTAGCAAGTGGTCTCAGTGGTTAGCCTTAGCTGAATTCTGGTACAATACTACACCACACTCTGCTCACGGCAAAACGCCCTTTGAAGTGCTCTATGGATATCCTCCTCGCCATTTCGGCATCTCAGCAACCACTCAGTGTACTGTCCCAGATCTTAACCAGTGCCTGCAGGACAGAGCTGCTATGCAAGAGGTCATCCAACACAATCTCCAACGAGCACAAACAAGAATGAAGGCCCAAGCTGACAAGAACAGACAAGAGAGGCAGTTTCAGGTTGGTGATTGGGTGTATGTGAAATTACAGCCCTATGTGCAGATGTCTGTGGCACGAAGGTCCTCCCAGAAACTCAGTTACAAGTACTTTGGGCCATATCTCATCATTGACAAGATTGGTCCTATAGCGTACAAGCTAGACTTGCCTCAGTCAAGTCAAATCCATCCAGTTATTCATGTGTCTCAGCTGAAGAAGGCCCTTCCTCCTAACACCCCGGTGAGCACTGATGCTGATTTACTTTGCATTCTCTCTTCTGCTGCACCAGTGCCTGCACAGGTGGTGGAGACACGTCTCTGCAAGGTCGCCAACAAAGCTGTGGAATTTGGCCGCGTCCAATGGAGCAGTCTACCACAAGACTGGACAACATGGGAGGTACTCCACACTATCAACCTCAGTGGCTGATGAACGGGTTGCTGCTTGATCAACTCGAGGGCGAGTTTGATGTTAAGAGGAGGGGGATGTCATATCCTGATGGGCCCTAGGCCTTTCACCGTCTTGGGCCAAAGGCCGTGTAACCGAACTGGGCCTAGCCCATGAACATTAAGCCACCGGGCCGGCTTGTGACCCGGGTTAAACACTGAGCCGGAGAGGGTCTCGGCATCGAGAAGAAAAACCCTAAACATAACTCCTATCACTGTTCTTCTTCCTTCTCTACCCAAGCCGCCGCGGCTGCCGCCGGCGCAACCTCCGTCCAGACTCGTCGGTGCGCCGCTGGCTGAGCGAGGACCATTACACTCCTCCCCCGACTCCGCCACCTCCGCGGCCGCCACCGTCCGCGTCGCTGTCTCGGCCCCCGCGATCGGCCGCACCGTCGCGCTCGACGCCCGCGCAACCGACACCGTGGCGCGCGTCAAGGAGATCCTCCAGGACCGCACCGACGGCGCGCTGCCCGCGGCGAGGTCGGCGCTGTTCTTCGACAAGGCGGAGATGGAGAACGGCAGGGCGCTGGCGGACTACGACCCTCCGGCGGACGGAGTGATGGAGCTCTGCGTCGTCGTGCGCCAGCCGCCCACCTCGGATGCGGCGGGCGGCGGCAACGGGGGAGGGGCCAGGAGCCAGCAGAGGATCGCGGTGAAGGTGATGTTCGGCGCGAGGTCGGTGGGGCTGGAGGTGGGCGCCACGGACGTGGTCCGCGACCTGCGCAAGGAGGTGGAGAGGCTGCGCCTCCCCGTGCACGACGACAGCGCCGGCGGCGGAGGCTACTTCTTCGTGTACAAGCAGAACGTCATGGACGAGGATCGCACCCTGCGGTGGCACGACGTCAAGAATGGCGACACCATCGAGATCTTCAACGGCACCGTCACTGGCGGAGCCTGATAGGATACAATCAGATCAGATCAGATCGTGGGGTTTAGCAAAGGGTTTAGGGATTTTTTTTGATCTGCATTCTTTGCATTGAGATTTCAGAGTTGCATTGCTTCATAAGTAATCAGCATGCAGTCGTATGGTGTTATGTATCATAGCGGTTTATAACAATAACAAATAAAAATGGGGTTTCGAATGCACTCCAGCATTGGGGTTTCAGGTGTGTTGTCTCAGAAAAGAATGTATGCAGTTGAATGCAAAGAAAATCGGAATTTTCTGCAGTTTCTGCTGTCCCCATCGCGCTCAGGATCAGAGAGTCTGCACTTTCTGTCAACATGTTTGTCAGGTCTAATGGTCATGATCAGTCCATCAAGAACTACACCACTGTTTTATCAATGAGGGATAATTCCTGTGCATCAGTAGTAGTGCAGTGGTTGTAGAATGTACAATTGTGCCACTAGTTTGATTTTGATGCAGATACTGTACAATCTGAAAACGTGCTGCTGCATCTGCATAATGGCTACAGAATTTGGAGCAAATAGCATTTTGGGCACTAAAGCTGCAATGGATTCATAGCTGCAACCAATCTATTTGTTCAAGAAACTCTCATCTTCCAAATAACCTGAGATACTAGTAACGATCAAAAGGAGAACCTATCAGTCAGCACAAACTGCACAAATAGCTTGCCATTGGGCGCTTGGCAACCGCAGGCGACGACACCACCGAGCGTCCAAACATATGTGGCCTCACGAAAGGCACCGTTGTTTATCCTGTGTTAATCCGCTGCAGTTTCCTGAGCATCAGTAGTGCAGTTCAATATACTGTACTACTAACATGAAGAAACATGTTGGGCAGCGTAGCTGCAACAAACCTCCTTGTTCAAGAAACTCTCTTCCCAATAATCTGAAATAGTAATCATCAAGAGAAGAAAAGTACTCTATAAAACCAGAGAATTTATACAAAGATTTAGGTATAATTGTATTTGCAATCACTCCATAGGCAGCACAAATGACATCTGGGAAATCTGAAATATATGAAGCTAAAACCAGGCACTAGCATGATCAACTGAAAAATGACCCAAAATGAAGCAGCATGATTGCAATACCGACTATCATCATCATCATCACAGAATAAAAAAGACCGTAGAAGCAAAGTTTGGTGCTTCCACATCACAAACATGAACAGACCATACTATAGCGCGTGGCAAATACCATAAACAGACAGATAAACACAGCAACTTCAGGGTTCATTTATTCATCACAAATAGTTCAATCAAACTGCTGCATAGCAACTAGTGTTCACAAAACACCACCAGACGACATAAGACTCACATCAGACGGGCACGACTCGACCATGACACAACCACAGGACACGCAGACAATCTTCATTGGAGAGACAAGGCAGGCACCAGACTTGTGAACCCAGGAACGACAGCAGCTCCATAGCCAAGAATTACTGGCCACCACGGAGGCGGAGCACCAGGTGGAGAGTAGATTCCTTCTGAATGTTGTAGTCAGCAAGGGTGCGGCCATCCTCCAGCTGCTTGCCGGCAAAAATCAGACGCTGCTGGTCCGGGGGGATGCCTTCCTTGTCCTGAATCTTTGCCTTCACATTGTCGATGGTATCGGATGACTCCACCTCCAAGGTGATGGTCTTGCCAGTAAGGGTCTTGACAAAGATCTGCATACCACCACGCAGGCGGAGGACCAGGTGGAGAGTGGACTCTTTCTGGATGTTGTAGTCAGCCAGGGTGCGGCCATCCTCTAGCTGCTTGCCAGCAAAGATGAGACGCTGCTGGTCCGGGGGGATGCCCTCCTTGTCCTGGATCTTGGCCTTCACATTATCGATGGTGTCCGAAGACTCCACCTCCAAGGTGATGGTCTTGCCAGTGAGGGTCTTGACAAAGATCTGCATGCCACCACGCAGGCGGAGCACCAGGTGGAGAGTGGACTCCTTTTGGATGTTGTAGTCAGCCAGGGTGCGGCCATCCTCCAGCTGCTTGCCGGCAAAGATCAGACGCTGCTGGTCCGGGGGGATGCCCTCCTTGTCCTGGATCTTCGCCTTCACGTTATCGATGGTGTCCGAAGACTCCACCTCCAAGGTGATGGTCTTGCCAGTAAGGGTCTTGACGAAGATCTGCATACCACCACGCAGGCGGAGCACAAGGTGAAGGGTCGACTCCTTCTGGATGTTGTAGTCAGCAAGGGTACGGCCATCCTCAAGCTGCTTGCCAGCGAAGATAAGACGTTGCTGGTCCGGGGGGATGCCCTCCTTGTCCTGGATCTTGGCCTTCACATTGTCGATCGTGTCAGAGGACTCGACCTCAAGTGTGATGGTCTTGCCGGTGAGGGTCTTCACAAAGATCTGCATCTGCAAACATCAAGGGACAGAAGCAAAGTTAGACCACCATAAACATGCAGCCATACAAGACACAAAACATTGCAATACTGAAACTGATCAACTCCTAAAGAAGAATTATGAACATCTCACAGTTCAGCATCCTTTGTAAACAGAATAGACAACTAAATTTGAGGTAAATCTTAAAAATGAACTAATACAGGACACAGAACATTGCAATATTGAAACCAACCAATCCTGAATATCAATGGACAACCTCTCATTAAGTAATATAATCTATGTTAACATAACACAGAAGCAAACCAGCACTGATGAGTATCATCTTAAATATAGCATTTTAAAATTAACTGCCATGTAAAATTTTGACAACACGTGACGCGGCCTTACTGGATACAACAATCCATCAGAACCAGAGACAGATAAGCAGTAAGACATTTTATTATGAGCCAGATATAGTGAGGAACCAATTAAGAAATTGTGCATCAACATCTACATGAGCCATACAATCAATAATGAAATAGAAATTCCACATCTAGATCAACAGAACTGATTTATAATTCCACACCAATCGATGAATAGGCTATTATCAGAAAGTCAACAGTCTAGGTAAAGCTACCAAGATTAAACAGCAATCGAGCTGTATTCCTATGCACAGCACAACCTAGATAAATCGAATCGACAATCAAACCCGGCAGACGAACCATCACGCGATCCAACATAAACGTAAGGCCAATCCATCAAGTCCAGCCGCTCGGTCACGAGCATGCCGACAACAGTTTAGCAGACCAACCCTAGCGGCGAATCAATCAAAACCATACAGAACACGACCACAAGTCCAGCGCGAATCTACAACCTCATCACGACCCGCAGATCCACGCCTCTACACAGATAATCTACTACAGATCGAACGCGAACAGGAAAAAAAGAGGCGTCGATTCACAGCCTAATCGAACCCTAAACGAGATGTACGACGAACACGAACAGGGTAAAGCGTGCGAAACTACGAGACAGATCGGAAGGGGATCGAGAACTCGCATATACCTTGAAAGGATTGGGAGAGGCTTCTTCGCTTCGCTTGGATCGCTCGGAGGATTTCTTCGAGAGGATTGGGGAATTGGATGAGGAGGAGGAGGCGAGGGGAGGGTGGAATTTATACACGGGGAAGGCCGGCAGGGGGAGGAAGCATCCCGTGAGGCTACGCCGTGGTGTGGGGCCCAGCGGCGAGAGGCTCTCGTGGAGTCCGTCCCCACCGCGCGATTTCCCCGGAAAAGGCCAGAAGACCCGGTCACGGGCTCACGGCGTTTGCTTGCTGCGGTTGGTGGCCGTTAATGGTTAGACAGAAAGGTTGACGCTGTTAACGGAGATGCTTCAATCAGTGGAGTTTTTTCAAATTAACCCTTCTCGTAAACTATTTTCACAAATGAACCCCTAGCGAAACTATTTCTGAAAATGGACCCAAAGCTCGGCGTGAGGGGGGAGAGCGCCGAGGTCAGTTGATGGGCGCTAAGGGTCCTGGCGCCGAGCCTCTGCCACGTCAGCGCCGAGCTGACGCCTCCTGCTTGCGTGGCAGGACGCTCGGCGCTGGGTCGTCTAACGCCGAGCCGCAGAAGTCGGCGTTACGGAGAACCACGCGCGAGGTTCGGGACTTAGTGTGCGCAAGATGGTTCTTCAAACCTCGGCGTTTATCTGAACCACGCTGAGGTTTTGGAGCTTGGCGTTATATCATTTCACGCCGAGGTATGCATCAGGAAGGAAATTGCAAAGAAGTGTACAGACGATACAATCTCTGTGATGATTCGATCAGTTTCAGGCATGGAACAGATAGGCACAACAAGGTCAACGCCGCTCAATCAATTGCAGTAGCAGAGGAGAGGAAAAGGAAAGAAGAGAGCAGAGCAGAGGGGAAATAGGGGCGTGCCGTCATGATGCCGATGACCGTGCCTCGGCGATCCGGGAAGTTCTCTACGGCGGAGACGACGTCCGCGGTGTTGAAGAAGGTATGCGCCTGCACGGAGCAGCATGTAGGCGCACATGAGCGGGAGCGGGGCGCGCGCGACTCCGGCGGCAGCGAGCCGCATGGGGACGTAGCCGGCGGCGCGGAGGAGGGCGCCAGCGAGGAGGACGAGCCAGGGGCCTGCGGGCGCCTTCCACGCGGCGATGAGGAAGCCCGGGAGGACGCCGACGTCCTTGAAGAAGGCGACGCCCTGCTCCCAGATCCGGTGGAGGCCGTGCTGCTGGTCCTCGAGCGCCGGCGCCGGGGAGTGCCAGGCGAGGAGCGGAGCCGGGGAGTGTCGGCGGTGCTGCTTCCCCCCGGCCGGCTCGCGCCGTCGCGTTACCATGGGTCGGGGGACAGCCCCCCGCTGCGCGCCGATCCCGACCTGCGCCGGCCGTAGATCCAGTCGCCGCGGCTGCGCCCCGACCTTGCTCGGCGCTGGATCTGGCCGCCACCGGCTGGCCTTGCCGAGTGTCACGCGGCGCCATGCCTCCCGCGGAGCCATGAGCTGTCTGCGCCGCCGCCGGGGAGTCGAGGCCCTGCTCCGGCTGGCCGCACCACCCGCGGGGCCTCTGCGAGAGTGCGCCTGCCACCGGCCGCCGCTTGCTCCGCCTCACCGGTGAGAGAGAGAGAGAGGAGGGAAGGAAGAAATGAGAGAAGAGGCCAGAGGGAGCCGGGAAGAGAGGTACCGCGTGGTGGGAAGTCCACGCTGGAACTGAGGTGGCAGGCTCGGTGTTGTGGGCTCTCACGCTTAGTAGCGTTACCTCGGCGTATTGGGGAAAAACGCCGAGGTAAAGGGTCGATTTCTGCAAATAGTTTTCTCAAGGGTCTATTTGTGAAAATAGTTTCTCCAAAGGGCTATTTTGAAAAAAATTCACCTTCAATCATGCATGAGACAACCTCTTCTAGAGAAAAGATATCCATGTCAAAATTAATATATGTCGTACTTCCACTGCTTTGATTTAAAGTTAGTTTGATTTCTAAAATAATATATTTGGGTTTAAAAAGTTAGTTAGTTTTCTAAAATCCTGCTTGTTGAATTATGGAGTTCAAGCTACATTTGGAATTTTGTGATGAGAGGAAGGGTGAAGATGATCATGGGACCTCCAAGTTCCATCATTTTTAGTGTAACGTTTTTCATAGAATCAAAAAACGATAACATAGGATGTTTGTGCGCGTAACAGTGCAGGTAGAGTATACTAATTCGTAAAGAAAAATGAGATGACATTGTCCAAACCAAAATTTGCAGTCCTCCCATCTTATCCCCGTCATTTGCATTCGAATTAATTTCCCACTTATTTTCCTAAGTTTAGGTATTACTCCCTTTATTCAAAACCATATGCTTCTCCTAAACATTCACATGTATATATAGTATTAAGTAATGGAAGTGGAAGGTTAGCTGACCGTAAATTTTGGCTACAGGTGATCATGGGTGAACCCAATAGGTAGTCCAGGTATGCCAGGGACTACCCTGAATTTTGGTGCAAATATTTTTAACACTTCTCATTTGTAACATACACTATGGAGTCATGCTCATCGAACCCGACCCTATCCAGCTAGACGATTCGCATGTTATCGGCTCGACAGCGTCGCCACCCCCTGATGCGCCACGAGCCCTCGCCCCCACGCCACCCACGAGTCCGAGAGGCTGTCCGGGCCTCAGTTGCTCAATTGGTAGGCAGTCCGCTCGCTCGAAGGGCAACGCCAGCACTGGAACCATCTCTCCGCCTTAATTGCTCAAGTGCGGGCATTGTCGATCAATATTTTTTTTAGAAAAAGGCCATTTGCTGTGCTTTTATAGAAAGAATATAAGGTTTGTACAAGTTGATCTGCTGGGGACTCCAGCTATACAGAGCAACACAAAAGACAAAAGACTAAAAACAAAAGCTAAGAAAGCGAGCTTTTTCAGAGAGGTCTCTGAAAGGACCTTGATGTCGTCTAGAGGGGGGGTGAATAGGCGTGACGACCAAATTAAACTCTTCTTCCACGAACACTTGAGCTGACAGTGTTCCACCGGTCTGACCGGTGGTGATGACCGGTCAGACCGGTCAAGCACTGGACTTCACAGGAGGCACCGGTCAGACTGGTGCACCTCACCGGTCAGACCGGTGTAGCATAGAGCACCTGCAAAAATAACTTCAAGCACCTCTTGACTTCTAGCACGAACCAAACTTGGTGAGTGGCCTTTGTAGATGATCACAAGCAAGGTAATGAACCCTGCACACACAAGTAGTACACCCAAGTAGATCGAAGCGGAAGCAAAACAAATATGCTAGAAAAACAACTTAGAGAGTCAAACCACACGAAGAAGCAAATGATTTGTTTCCCGAAGTTCACCACCCACTAAGGAATGGCTACGTCTCCGTTGAGAAGCTTGTAAGGGACAATTCCCACAACAAGCCGGGTCTCTTTCAACCACTTTCCTCCTTTCCACTAAGGGGATCTTTTCCACGAAGAGGCAAGATCGCAGCCCTTACAAACTTCCCGCTGCTCACCACAACGTTAGGAGCTAGCCGGCGACGCCTAGCCGTCTAGGAGGCAAACCTCAAAGAGTAACAAATGCTTCAAAGATTGTAGACGTGAAACCAAAGTGCTCAAGCTATGGAAATGCTCTTGTTAGCTCACAAGGTCGCTCTTGAGCTCACTCTCTCAACCCAACACCAAGGATATGGCTTGAATCCACAAATCTCACAAAGAGAGGGTTGGGGAGAGTCACTAAGGCTTAGAGCTTGTTAGAAATGGCGTGGGATCTCAGCAATATCACTAGAAACAGCAGCCTTCAACTGAAGAAGGCTTGGGGTATTTATACCCCTCAAAGGAGAAAACTAGCCGTTGGTCCTCGGGCGGCACCGGTCAGACCGGTGCCCCACACCGGTCAGACCGGTGTTCGAAAAACTAGCCGTTGGGGCTAGTGGCACCGGTCAGACCGGTGCCCCTGACCGGTCAGACCGGTCAGGCCCGAGATACCCCCAAAACCCTTTCTATGATTCTAACACTTCACCAAAGAGATGAAGTGACTTAGGTTAGGTTAGGAGGGTTTGTTAGCACACTCTAAGGCTAGATCTCACTTAGGTCAACTAATGAGCACTTTGACTTGGTCAACTCGCTAAGTTGCATCCCTCTTGATAGTACGGCATACCTATACTCAAGAATAAATAAAAACACTTTGTTGATCTCTTGAGCTTGAACATCTTCAATCTTGTCATACTTGATCAATATCCACTTGAGGGCTTTCAACATAGCCTTTGACTTGAGCACGTACATACTTGAGCTAATGACTTAGAATCTTTCCATCTAGCATAGGAATGCATACTTGGATCCATAAGTCACTCCATATTGCCAATCTTAACATGTTGATGACTTGCATTGCTTCCCTCAGTTAAGGTTTGGATATGATACTTGGAGACCCCACGGATGCTAGAACTTCACCTTAGCAAAACACGAAATGGCGGCTTAGCTAGGGCCCCAAAGATTGCTTAGTCCCTCACCCTAGACATCTCGGTTGATCTCTTCATCACTTACCCAATCCACTTTTGAGTTCCACTTTGCTTCATACACAATTAACCTTCATTTGAAAACCCGCTTCAAATGCTTGATCTTGATTGACAACGAATGTGCAAGCTTCCAAAATAGAACCATAATGTGTACACTCATCCTTATGTACTCTTTCAACAAACACATGAAGCCTTGCACTTGACTTAGAGAATTACCATCTTCTCTTTTATGATCCTTGTAAATTTAATCAAGCTACGTCTTCATATGGAAGACCATGAATTGACATTCTCAAATTATCCTAATGTTTATCTTCATTTATTGCTTGATATTTGTCACTTATGCATTAGGATCATCCATATATTTGTCTTTTCCAATGTGAGCCATATAATATTCATTCATAAATAAATACTTCAATAATTGCTCATGAATATATAAATAAAACCTGCTCACAATCTTAGACAAATACATTAGTCCTTTAATCGCTTTGTCATTCAATTCACCAAAATCCACTTAGGGGTCTAGATGCACTTTCAGTCTCAAATGAAAGGGTCCTCAGGAACTCGCTCTCTCATTTTCTCCACCAGCCATCCTTTTGTCATCGCCACCCATGAGTCTAGCCGGTCTTGATCAGCACACTTCAGCTTCAGGCGCCATTTCTGCAAGTGAGCAAGGTATTTATAGAAGATGTCAGCCGGTTGTTTAAGAAACACCCCCTCAATAGCCATCTTGTTGCGTGTGTTCCATAGGGACCACAACACCATGGCAAAGGAATAGAGTTTGACTGCGTAGTTATCACACCCCAGTGGCAGCCAGTGACACTCGAAGTCCTGCATCCCCTGGGAGCCCTGTCCCACCCCATTGCTTCCCTTAACCCTTCCCAAGTAAATTTTGCAACCGGACAATTAAAGAAAATATGATCTACAGTTTCTATCACCCCGCACACCGTACAGTTTGGGTTTCCTTTCCAGTTCCTCCCTTTCAACTCAGCCCCTATTTGTATCTTGTTTTGGCAGGTCAGCCACATGAAAACTTTTATCTTCATTGGTATTTTACTTTTCCACAAAAGACTCATACGCTTGTTCACAAACCCCCTGTGGACTATCTGTCTATACATTGACTTTGTCGTGAAGGCCCAGACTTCTCATGCGCCCACTTTACTTTGTCTTTAAGCTCATTTAAGTGAAAATTTTGTAGTTTCAGTACTAGATCATCCCACTGCCGGGCCTCATCCTGCGATAGGGGCCTTGAGAAGTTCATCACCCACCCACTCCCCTGCGTTCCAACACTCTCTTACGGAGCAATTCTTCTTTCCACAGTAATTATATAATCTAGGGAAAATTAGTTTCAAAGGTACAGAATCTACCCAAGTGTCCTCCCAAAACAGGACTTTCTCCCCATTGTTCACCTCAAATTCAGCCCCCCACTTGAACTTATGTTTTACTTTATTTATACCCTTCCAGAACTGCGATCCCCCCTTAACTTTATAGGCTGCTATACTTTTGCCCTTCAAATATTTTCGTTGCAGTAAAGCACAGCACCCATCCTCCTTTTCATGATTATATATCCTCCAAACCCATTTGAGCAACATGGTTTCATTCATCACTCTTGTATTAATAATCCCAGCACCCCCAAGTGTTTTCCCACTTAATCATGTGGTATTTAAACTTGCCACCGTCGCTCCCCCAGAAAAATTTAGCCCTGACCGTATCCATTTGTTGGTGCACCCCCTCTTGTAGCAAATACATGCTCATCATGTATGTGGGCATGCTGCTGAGCGAAGAGTTTGTCAAAATCAACCCCCCCCCGATGTGAGGTGTTTCCCCTTCCAAGGTTGCAATTTGTTCCTCATCTTCCCCACTACAGGTTTGAAAGCGTTCACCCCCAGGTGTTTGTCACTAATGGGTAGGGATGAAAGTGGTACGGATATTATCCGTCCGACCGAAAGGTTCAGACACTCAAATGGTAAGACCGTATTCGAATCCGGACATTTAATATCCGTAACTATCCGTACCGCATTAGTATCCGGAAATTCAAAGTTTAATTTCTATGATCCAAATATGATGAATATCACTATTTGACAAAAAATATACTGTCCGTATCCGTATTCGATCCGAGAATTCAGTCCGAGAAAGAAAAACTATCTGTATCTGTATCCGCAGTATCCGTCCGTATCCGATCCGTTTTCATCCCTACTAATGGGAAAACCTAAATAGTTCATTGGCAATTTCCCAACTTCACAATTCAGCATATTTGCAATTCTCTCTTGGCATCGTCGATCAATTGCAAATTGAAAGTGTAGGTCAGTGATTAATTGGTCGTTGGTGTGTCAATAGTCCATTAACATGTGCTCAATCTGCTTTCAAATCGCAAACTGAAAGTATATATACCCTAATTCCCTGATTATTTGGCCATTGGCATGTCCAGCATAATTGGATTGTGCTCGATCCTCTTTCCAGTTGCATATCAAAGTGTTAGTTGATTAATTGGTTCATGGCATGTGGATTTTGATTGTTTTACTCTTGTATATACCGTATTGTTAGAGAACTTTGTAGATGTCATTGAATTATTTACCATATTGTGTTTTAAATTTTTTTCGTTACGACTACCATAGGTTCAAATCTTGGGTCCGCCACTGCAGGTTACTATAAGTTTTGGCTAAGGTATTGCTCTCTTTATCTTTTTTTGAAATTAAATATTAGCTTACCCTAAAAGCCCATATTAAGAATGATGTACGATTTAAAAAGTGGAGTAATGCCCTATTCAAAAGAAGAAAAGAGTAATGGAAGGTAGCTGACCATAAATTTTGATATGCATAAGCTTAACCACTCAATCATTATGGAGCTAGCCCTCCAAACCCGACCGAAAGATCTTTATAAAAATCAACATGTCGGCATCCCTCGCCGTCTGCTAGAAGCCCCGGCGGCGTGTCCTCGCCGGCAAACGCCCGCACCGCTCTGACGACGTGATCGATCGGCACGGCAAGTAAACGGAGACGGACGCAGGCCGCCTGCTCGCAGGAGTCCATCTCCGTTCCGTTGGTGTGGTCCTCCGTCTTTTGCGGGGTTCTGTGGACGTTGCTTTCGTTCACGGGATATTTTTGTTTATTTTTTTTGTGCTGATGATGAAAGGCGCATGATTGGACCTGAACCGGGTCCATTTTACAGTGAAATTAAAAATGAATAAAAATAGAATAGAAAAAAGGGCGTCGCTTTCTTCTCATAGGAGGCAACGCGCATTTCTCTATCTGATAGGATACGCTCTGCTTTTTTTCTTTTTTGTGAGAGAGAGGGGGAGAGATCAATAGGATGCTCTGGTTTTGCAGAAAGGCGGTTTCCTTCTTATCCACTGCCTGCCTGGCTGGTTTCTTCTCCTCGCCCGCAAGCCAAGGAAAGAATCTTTTGATTTCCAGGCAGCATCTCCCTCTCTCTCGTCTCTTCGCCGTCTTGCTTGCTTGGGTTGAGGCGCTGTTCAGAGGAGAAACACGGCTCGCTTTGCACTTCAGCGTTAAACTTGGTGCGCAGGGTTTCCGACCTTGACTTGGTCCAGCGGGCTCCCGCGGATGGAGTTCTTGCAGGACGGTGATGTCTGAACCGACACGCCTTGAACTGCCATCCATGGTGGCAAGGAATTCCCTGGTAGTTGTTCGACGTCGACTGAAAGATAATAAATAATAAAGAAGATAATGGCCAAAAACATATCATCGTACTGTCTTTATGCGATCGATTTGGCATTACCTACTGATTCTAAGCCGACACAGGCCATCATTCATGGGCATTTTTCTTAAATCTGAAGCTATCAGGAAAATGCACGAATTCGAAGATTATAAAACAAATGCCATTGTCCTTGAAGAACAACGCCGGAGATCTGAAGTTTTTTTTTTTTGAGCATCTTGCCTTTATACAGGAGCCGACAAGAAGTCATATTCATAGAATTAGAGTGAAACCAAAGGAATACGTTGCCGATGTTGAATTTACAGCTAAAACTGGGATTTGGTACGGAAATGACCACAGTTGCATTTGTTTAATAAAAAAACATGACAGGAAATCCGCTTAAAGATGGAAATCTTTCAATGGGATTCAATTAAAAAGTGGATTTCATGGGCAACAATTTAGTGGAGTGAAACCTAAGGAACTGATCACAGACGCTGAACCTTCAGCTAAAACTTGTACCCCCTGACCAACGGAATCAAATTCTGTACTTACTTATTTAGCAGCTACTAATCTACTTAAAGGTGGAAAGCTACATTTGCGCTAGATGCTACACAAATCATTGTACCTGACCAAGTACGCCCAGCTTGTTCTTATCATCTTTAACAGTTCCAGATTTATGCTCTCCAGCACAACCACACCAAACGTTTGCATGCCGCTGTAAATCGTCCTGCTTAAGTATCAATAGGACCATGGGGACTCATGGCCAATTGACCATGAATTGATACATGACAGATTTGAGACGCCATGCATCCAGCCTTGAAAGCTCATCTCTATCAAGTGATCCGGCTGGTGCAATGCAATCTACATCAAGGAAACCAAAACTGGTGGACAGTATCAACGCATTGCTTGGATAATTTCCTGTATGGGATGTCACTGATTTCCTGGAGGGAACGAGGTAGATCCCGCGATTCTACATGTAACATAATGTAAATATTTACCAGATCTTAATCTAGAAAAATATACTTACCAGATATACAGATTCAGGTCAGCACTCGATTTCAGTGATTTGGTGGAGTGTCCTGGCTCAGGAAACTTTTTGAATAATGTGCTCCGAAAACCTTTTGAAAATTGGCCTTCTGAGAAAACTGGGCTCGGAAAAGTTTTGGATGGTAGGTTAAATGTGTAAAGGGAAAAGAGTACCCTTGAAACTTACTTAAGTTCACTTATGTGAGGGAAAGTGACTGTGCAACCGATGTTTTGCACTGGTGAAACACAACACAAGCATCTGTAAAGAGCTATCTCCTTTCCAAAAAGATCATCGTGCAGAACATTAGTTACTAACAAGAAGAAATTAAGAGGGACAGTGACGCAACAAGCTCGAGGTACACTGCAACAGCATGGCCTGCGTCGACTACTAGACACCTGGTCTGAAGAAATAGCCGGAGAGAGTGGAAGAGCAAACACCACCTAATTTTCGATCACCTTTATTTAAGGAGGCCTGCGCTGTCCACATAGAAGGTTCAGATCTCTTTCCATCTCATTCGATCTCATCACCTCTCTCTTCCCTACTCGCTTTCATTTCTGAACCCAAATTTCTGTAGAGATACCAAGCTCTGATCCCGCCTGTCTCTGCAGTGTTTCTGCGACTCTGCGTCCAGAATTTCAGGTGTAGCCACTAGCCAGGCATTTTGTGGAAGAACGAAGAGGATAGCCGACGAGTTCTGCCTTTTCGTAGCCAAGAAAGCTTGCTGCTTGCAGTAAGAGATTCAGCATAGGTACACAGATAAACTTCAAGGTACAGCTACCGTTCTCTGTTCTGAATTCTACTCAGTGTCCATGTACAGATTCATGCGTAGTGCAATTTTGATCTCCGTTGCATGATTGTGAAAATGTCCCGGCTCTTGGTTTGATGTGTGTGAGCGTTACCTTGAGCATTATTCCAACCTTTCTTGCGGTTACCTTCAGCATTCGAGCCTCTGTTTCGTTGGGAAGCCCTCGCCAATGGCGATATCGATTAAGGGAATATTCAGAGGGTTGAAGATAATCGCTCAGATATTCAGTAAGAGTCCATTCACCCATCTTATAAATCTCAGTCCCTTGATTACCTGAATATGTAGAAATGCTAGTTGGTATGCAGCAAGCTGTGGATCTGTGCAGCTCTCATCGGCGACTGATGTGACTCTGAAACTGCGTGGTTTCCAGCAGTGCAGAGGGAGCACGAGATCGAGATCGAGATCGGGTACCCTACGGACGTGAGGCATGTGTCACACGTAGGGTTCGGCGGCGCTAGCGGCTCCTGCCCAAGCTGGGTAAAGGATCACCCCATGGCTCTCCTGCAGTTCTTCTTCAAGAAAAAAAAGAGAGCAACTTCTTGGCAATCACCTGCTGATCTGCATGATTTTCTGCCTGGTCGTTCTATATCCGGAGCAGATGAATGAATTCAGGGCAGAGGAGGTTGCAGCGGCAGGTGGAGGAGGAGGAGCATCCATAAGCTCTGCTGTTCAGTCGAGGCAGACCTCCTGGGCTTCCCTAGGCAAGTACTACTCCGTAGCTAAGTATTTGTCTTCGTTTTTTTGGATTTGTCAGGCTTCAGAATATCCTCGAATGATTTCAGTTCATCAAAAAAAAATCACTACACGTGTCTATGGGCCATGCCATTATTATGGGCCGCAGGTGATTTGCGGCCCAGGAGGGTCGTCCTCCGTCGTAATGCTGGATGTATCCGGCCCAACACAAATGCAACTCCTGTTTTTTTTCCGTCGCGCGCAGGCTGCGTCTACACTGACTCGCACTGTTGTGTCCGCTACAGACTTCGAGCAACCGGTAGGCGCCGCCGGCGTGCTGCTGCCGGCGGGAGAGGCCATCAGCGCCGACATCTCCGCCGCGCACGACGCCCTCTGCACTTCCACCGCAACCCCAAGAGGCGGCGCGTTGAAGAATCCGGCGCCGAGGTCGAAGAAAGCCCGGGCGTCGTCGCCGGGCTCGTCCGCGAGGTCGTCCTCGTGGCGTTCCACGGCGTCGTCCGCCACCGCGTACTCCGGCGAGCTTCGTCCCGCCGGCGTACGAGCCGCCTGATCGATCGATATCGCAGCAAGGGGAACGCTTCCACGATCACCGTACAAGTGTACATGTTCACCTTTTCTTGTTGCCTTTTTCTGCTTTTTCTTCGTGAAAAAAGGAATACATTTTTCTGGTTGTTGTGCTTTGGTTCGTGGCGTGCTGTTAAGACGGGTCGAGTTCAGTTTCGTCAGAGAAAACGACAGGAGCCGAGTGAAAAAGAAGAGAGCAATTAGCTGACGTGGCAGGGGGTACGCTGCATTATTGGGTGTTCCCGTCGCTTGCTGAACGATTTTTCTGATCGCTGCTGAATGTGCTGTCGGTAGGCAAGTGAGGAACTCGTCAAGCCGGCCACTCCCGTCGATCCTGTTCGGACTGACAAGTGACAAATTGAACTACGAGCGTCACAATTCGATTGAGCAGCACGTCCGGGATGCAGACAAAATCACTAGCCCCTCTTCAATCTTCATGGATTTGATTTGATTTGAACTGAACTTGTTTGAATTGCTCTGCACTTCGTTGTCCGATGCCCCCAGGAGTCTTTGCTTTCCATGGCCAGTCAGTCGCATGTGGCAACTGGCGAGAAAGATCCTCGTCGAGCCTGAGAGCCACCACACCACCACCCGTCTCGTGGCTCCCTCCGCGTGCAGTTCGTTTTCCTCGCAGCCAGGTCAAGTCACGAATAACTTCGCCAACACGGTCGCAACCTCTGCTGCTGTGCTATGCCTATGACTACGAGGACAAGAAAGTTCAGAACTCGTTTTTTTTTAAAAAAAAAGAAAGGAAAGAAAGTTCAGAACTGCTTTGTGAAAAAGATTGTTATCGACTTGCACTGTATGTCTGATCTGTCGACTGTCTGAGGAGCTCAAGAAATTCTTTTTCCCCTTCGTTCGTTTCCCTGGATCGACGCCATTGGACCGATCGATGGAAGCATCACGTACGCCGGCCAGGAACTTTCCAGGGCCGCCTGCTGACCGGTTGAGCGGCGTCAGGCCCTGGAGCCTCGCCATGTGTGCATGGGGATAGCTCCAGACAGGCACGGATCGCACACGGCCCCCCTCTAAGTCTGAAAACGACGCCGGCCGGCCGACTACGTATCGAGACCCGGGCACGGAGAACCGTCGCCGCCGTCGTCGCCCGTCGGAGCATTCGCGGTGCACGGTGTGGCGCGACGACGAGGTGCCTTAGCGATGCGATTAACGTGACGCGCGCACAGACAGCTTGGGATGGGGCAAATTGATCGTGTGAACGGTGCAACGCGAGGACCGCGCCGAGAGAAGGAGCCGTCGCCGCCGTGGGGTCCTGGCCGTGAACGGGACACTCGTCGTCGTCGTCGGGGCATCGGGTGCGGCACGGTGGCGCTGGCGCGCACTGCGAGACGAGATGCGGCGTGAAGCGCAAGCCGGCGGCACGGAGCGATCGGTGATCACGTGGAGAGGCGCCGTGACTGACCGATCAGGCGTGTGTTGGCATGGCCGCGTGCGCACAGCGCAGGGGTGCGAGGTAAACATAAACTCCAGGTGGTTAACCGGTGAAAGCAACGAACCTGAACACCGTGTAAAGCCCGCGGCGTGCGGACCAGAAACCCGGGTTACAAATACCGGTCGTCCCCTGCTCTCAGATGGTCAGGTCATCCACCTCTCGAGTCTCTCTCGACACATCTCCACAGAGTCCAAGTGCACACCGGCTCTCGATCAACGAACACTGCAAGTGCCAAGTGGTGGTGTTCCAGCCCCTCCCCCCTCCAACCAGCCATGGCGAGATCGCTGGGCCTGAGGCTCGCCTGCTTCGCGCTGGTGGTCGCGGCGGCCAGCGCGACGCAGTTCCGGGTCGGCGGCCAGAAAGGCTGGAGCGTGCCGGACGCCGGCTTCGAGCCCTACAACACCTGGGCGGGGAGGCTCCGCTTCCTGAAAGGCGACCAGCTCCGTAAGTTCCACGACGACGCTTCCATGTCGCCAACTCGCCATGGTGCTTGAAGCATCTCCGGCCAATCCATGATCGCGCGTGCTGTTACTGAACTGAAGTTTCTGTGCGTGTGCTTTTCAGTGTTCGTGTACCCGAAGGAGACGGATTCGGTGCTCCTGGTGGAGCCGGCGGCGTACAACTCGTGCAACGTCTCGTCGTACATCCAGAAGTTCGACGACGGCAACACGGTGGTGACGCTGGACCGCTCGGGCCCCTTCTTCTTCATCAGCGGCAACGAGGCCAGCTGCCGTGCCAACGAGAAGCTCATCGTCGTCGTCCTCGCCGACCGCACGCCGCCGGGGGCTCCGCCCACCATGTCTCCGCCGTCTCCTTCTCCCATGCCGAGCCCGCCGTCCACGCCGCCTCCTGCGGCCGCGCCTGCGCCCGCGCTGAGCCCATCGTCGTCGCCGCCACCCTCCGGCGCTGCACCTCTGCCGGCTCCCGCGTCAACCCCGACGTCGTCGCCGCCGTCCCCGGCAGCTTCGGCTCCAGCGCCTGGTCCCACGGCCACCCCGGGCTCGCCACCGGTGCCGCCCATGGCCCCGTCGCCGTCCACGACTCC
Source organism: Cenchrus fungigraminus (assembly GCA_036936925.1). Lineage (NCBI taxonomy): Eukaryota > Viridiplantae > Streptophyta > Magnoliopsida > Poales > Poaceae > Cenchrus > Cenchrus fungigraminus. The sequence goes on along the minus strand of CM072776.1, from coordinate 57,270,164 downwards.
TGGAACTCCAGGAGGCGCGTCGCAGCCGCCGTCGGCTTCCGCCAACGCGCCGGGCGCCGAGGGCAACTCCACGCCGCCGCCGCCGTCGCCTTCCGCAGCTGCTCCGGCGGCCGCGGGCTTCGTCGCCTCGCTGGGCGCCTTCATCGGCTACGCCATGCTTGCGGCTTGAGACGATCTGCCACGGCGAGTTCTTTTGTGCATTACTAGTGTCTTGAGCGAGATAACTTGCATTGTGATTTGTGAAGAGGGGTCATTTGTATTTGAATTTGTTCTCACATTTGTGGAAATAATAAATACACGCATGATCGTGTTTGTTTGTATTCTTTGAAATTCTTGATGTGAACTGGTGCAGTGGTGCGTGACAGATGTTAGGCAGCAAGCATCCACGTCTTCAGAAACTAATTCGCGACAGATTAACACAACCATAACGGCATCTCATCGATCAGAATCATCTCATCGATCAGAATCAGCACATGTCCAGGAAAAGGAGATGCTGGAACTCATTCAGAAAGCAGTTCTAACAGATGCTTGGTGCGTGATCAGCACCAAGCAAAATCACAAGGCCCGGGCATTCCACTTAACAGGTACATTACTAACACATGGTTCTATAGAGTGAAAACGCACGTCTTAGCATAAATATGACAAGTCAATTCCTCAACCAAAATATTATCCATGCAACATCATAGACTCCACTAATGGTAAATGATCCTCAACATAGAGCAAAATTAAAGCTCCTCTTGACAAGCATACAAACAGCAATTCTACCCAGAGAGGACTAGTTTCTTGATTGCCCGCACCAAGAGATGGCAAATAGCCAGGAGAAGACGCCTACAGCCTCCTTCCCCTCCTACCACCCTTTCTGCGAGTGCTGTCAGTGGGAACCGGGGTAACATCCTCTGCACATAACACAAATGCTGCCATCAGCATACAGATACACAACATTACACCAAGAAAACTGATCACTTCATATTGAGAGAGAAAATGCTCGCAAGATCAAAATTCTTACCAATACGACCGATTTTCATGCCAGAACGAGCAAGAGCCCTGAGAGCAGACTGAGCACCAGGCCCAGGAGTCTTGGTCTTGTTGCCTCCAGTGGCACGAAGCTTAATGTGCAGCGCAGTGATTCCAAGCTCCTGAGGACAAAAGACCAAACACACAAATTACTTATCTGGATACAGTAGTCGTAGCATAAGCCTTACATTATCTCCTCAGCTTCAAACTAAATAAGCATACATTGTCTTTTGATAAACATATGAATATAGAGATGGAGATTAATGAATCAATAATTGCTTGTAGTATAATCTCTTGTGAAAATCTTGACCTCATTACACATACCTTGCAACGCACTGCAACATCTTGAGCTGCAAGCATAGCAGCATAAGGTGATGATTCATCACGATCAGCCTTGACCTTCATGCCACCTACATGATTTGGCACATCATGGTTAAAGCTAAATACCATTACCATCTTAGCAGACCACAATGGACTGAGGAGAAATGACGGTACCAGTGATCCGAACAAGAGTTTCCCTCCCAGACAAATCAGTGACATGCTGCATATTAGAGCATCACAGAGTTAAACTTGGGTAGCAAATGAAAGAACCATGCACAGGTAAACATACAACACTTACAATGAAGGTGTCATTGAAGGATGCAAAGATGTGAGCAACACCAAAGACAAACTCTCCTTCACGGACAGTGGGGCCAAGGGTGACATTCTCCTCCTTGGGCTCCCTGGTCTTTCTCCTCGACTGCAATCATATACTACTATCAGATGAAATTTAACATATCATACTTGTGTTAGACAAGAAACAATTCTACAGCACACAGCTAACCAACAAGTTAAACAATCCATGTTGGGACTGGAAGAGATCAAAAATACCATACTAATTTGGCACAAGACAGTAGCATTAATAAATTGTCAATGGATCGATACTGAGAAAACAAACGACTCAAAAACTCTGCTATATAACAGCAAAGTGGTCTGAAATATACTAATCAAACCAACAATTTCGAAAACCCAACCAAGTCTAGTATCAGTGTATACTGTGAACAATCATCCTGCAGAACATATAAATTTTCCAACTTAGGAAACCCAAGCAGACCCCGACCTATTCAGCATTTCTTATTCTCAGTGGCTAGCAAGTCAATTTTAGCCATATGGATGCTTCCACAGTTTCAACAGCACATTTAAACATTGTATTTAACAGCTAAACAAACATCTTTCGCCTAGAACACTGGTACAGTATGATTAGATTCGAAAAAATATTGCCGCAGCACATCGCTTCGGTTTCCAACACAGGACTAGGAATTAGAGCCAACTATTTCACCGAATGACTAATCTCGATTGTGATGTACCAGCACACAAACCAAAGCTCCAATCAAAAAAGTTCCCAGACAATCTATGCTCTTAACCAATCTCGAAACACAACTATCACCCCCGCCACTAGCACGCTTGCACCTAGATCTGCGTACGAGCCTGAACCAGACGAGAAGGCGGTCTCTTACCATGGTTGCGTGCAGCGACGGGTGACCGGAGCCGAGCGCGCCTGGCTGTGGAGATCACGAGCACGCCGCTGCTGCCTACGCCGCCGCCGAAACTTCAGAGGGGCGGAGAATGAGGGGTGCGCGCTTATATACCTGGCCGCATCCCACTAGGGTTTAGTCCCGCCCTTGCTGAGCGCAAATTCCTCTTTTGCCCTCGCGCTTCTGTCACTGCAGGTGGACCCCACTTATTACACTAGGTCCGGGCCGGTAATTTGGGGGCTATCACTCCTAACGGGCCGAACTTTTCTGAGCCAATTGGGCTGGATAAGAATGCAGCCCATTTGATTTCGTCGGCTTCCATCGCCTCTGCGACTCCTCCAGTGGGGGAAGAAGGGAAGCAGCCGTCGTCTCTTCCCGGGATCGACGCACGCAGCGCGCAGGGGCCAGGGGGTAGGAGGCGACGCCGATCGGTGAGCGCGTCTACGCCATTCCCTCTCCTGCGTTGCCTTGATCCGACGATTTGTCGGCGGCTGTGTCTTGCTCAGTGATCTGGCGAATCTGACTCATTTCTCTGATTCTTTGAAGCGAGGAGGAGAGAGGGGGCGAAGAGAAGAGTGGGACGAGGGGGAAGATGAGTGAGGAGAGGCCGGTGCCGCGGAGGGAGAGCCCGTGGGGTTTGCCGGAGGGCGACACGCGGCAGCCCAAGGCGCACCGCTGCAACGACCGCGCCGAGGACGTCGTCCAGGTGTCCGCTCGCTCTCTGATATATGTTTGCTTCTTGAGGTTTGCACATTGTGCTGATGAATGAGGACTGTCACAGCTCGTAGGTCTTAGCTATTTGCATGTACAAATTACAAATTTCAGCTGGCTTAGTGATGCATATCCCCAATACGGCAATACCTGCTTGCTGCCATCTACCAATTTTGGTTGTGCCCAGCTTAGTGTTACTCGATTTTGCATCAGGCTGGCATTGTAATGTTTCAGTGAATGCTGAACATGTATCCTCAGAATTTTTTCACACATTGTTGCCTCCTACATAAAAACCATGATTCAACAACCTTTAACCAGGATTATTTCTACTTTACGCTGCTGCTGCTATCAAGCACACACATTTGGGAATGGTGTAGAAGCTATCCTGACACTTTCGTTTTTTGTTGAAGCACTGAAAAAAAGGTATGTGCTGATGAATCAAGCCTTCTAACACCACTGTCATGGCATGGCATGGAATTGTCCACTTTCATGCCATGGTGCTGTGCTACCTGCTAACACCAAGCCTTCCAGCATTCACGATCCTACCCCATTTGGGACTATTGATAGTGAACACTTATTACTTCATAGCCACTTACTGCATGCTTTCCATATACCACCGAAGCCTTGGATTTGTCTTACATGCTTTTGAGAATATTTGGTCAAAAGCTGCGCTATTAAGTATTTTTCTTCCGTATACATATGCTGAATACACATTGGTTTTGTCAATTATTTTTGCAGGCTGTCTTTGAAGGGAATCCATTTAAGATAGTTCCAGGTCGTAATGACTCAGTGAATACCAAAAACAGTGCCAAAGCGTAAAAGAGAGTATTATAACCAGTACATGACCGATCGTCTCAAGAACGAACCATCAGAGCGTATAACTAGCAGCGGATCTTCAAAGGGAACTCCACAGGCAGCTGACTGGTAGCACGCTCGCCTAGAACTCCTCAAAAACCTCCAAGTCTGAGCAGCAATCCGGATGGTGTAGATGCAATATAAATAAACAACAAGCGTGAGCACATGCCGTACTCAGCAAGGGGAGAAACATATATAACATGCAAAGCTTTATAAAGTGGAAGGCTGACGGGTGATAAGCGGTTAGCACTTTTAGTTGGTCAAATTTTATTAAGCAGCTATTTACTAGCAAATGTAAGTTTATACCATCCCACAATTAATATAGAGCATCAGCATTATGAATAAGAAAACAACGATTTATTCTCCATCTTCAAGTAATTTAATCATGTGAGGGTACAGGCCGCTCTTGACCGTGAGCACGGCTAACCGGTTAGTTTTACACTCTGCAGAGGTTGTACACTTTCACCACAAGTCGCGTAAAAGTCCCGAAGAACTTTGAACCCAACCATGCTGTGCAAAAGTAGGCACAATACCACACTACCGAGGTGTGGTTGCATAGGGACGCTACGAGACCTTTACAAAGACTTCCCTAGTGTGTTCCAGTGCACGAGGTTCTGCGAGTCATACCCCCCCTAAATCACCAGTCCAACACTAGAGTCCTCTAATTACTTGGCCAAGACAGAGCCATATGTCTTGTGGTTGCACTGTTTTCCTGGGTGGTTCTCCATGTTCCGATTAACAGTTATGGTCTTGTAATTAATTCATCACATATCACATAGAAACATAGAGTAAAAGTAACCATGTTATCATTACCAACCTAGTTGACCATGCTAAGCATCATCTACCATCAAGATTAATTAAATAACTCAGTTGCAAGGTAGTGGTCAAACAAAACTAGGCATCATCCTTAATAGGAACCCATCATATTAATGCAAAGCAATAAATAAATAAAATGATTAAATGCATGTTATATAGGTGTAAACGGGGATGATCAAGGACACTTGCCTTCCTCACAATCACGCTGCTGCTCAGAGTCTTCAATCTCTTGTTCGACGAATTCTTCGAACGGCACGTTCTCTACGCATCACACATTCACATGCAAAGAAACCACACAATAAAAATAAGAAACAATTCACCAATCATTTCAAACAGAAACAAAAGCGGCACAAAACTAATCTACTCGTTGAGACGAACACATGGATATAAAGAACGCTAAAAACGGAGCTAAAACGCAAAAGATATGAGCTAAACAAGATCTAAGGGCTTAACTGCAGAGAACCTAAACTTCTAGGGGCCTAACTGCGAAGAACTGGACTAAAACCTAATTACTTTTAAACTGCAAGGGACCTCGGGTGTAAAAACAAAAGAGTTCAGGGGCTCTTTTGCAAAACAGGTGGGGCTGACCGGCGGTTGACCGGTACGCCGGCGGTTAGACTCGATCTGGGCCGTTGGATTTAGATCAGACGGACGCGAACAACGGTCGGTTGACAGGACGGCGGCGCGCGGCGGCGACGGGCGGCGCACGGCGGCGGACCTCGTCGGCGTTGTTCAAAAACGAACATCCGGCCACTAAACAACACGCGCTTTGTCCTGGGATGTAGAGCACGACGCGGCGAACTCACCCCGGGCACTGGTACGGCGGAGAAACGGCGGCGACGGCGCAAGGCTCAGAGAGGCCGAAGCTCACGGTGGCGCCAATTCCGGCGAGCGTTTGCGGGCGATGCGGGTCACGAGGACGTCCACAAGCGGCACGTGTAGTTCCCTCACCTCCACGCGAATCTCCAGAGTTCTTCAACGTCGACGGCGGCGGCGCCGTGCTAGGGTTTAGAGACGGCGGCGGCTCGGGAGCTCGGGTTTGGGCGAAAAAGGATAGGGAAGGGGCGACGGCGGGTCTTATAGGGAGGCAGGGACGCCCTGGAGCGTGGGCCCGAGGCCGAGGCGAGGAGCAGGCGCAAGGGGATCGAGTCCGGTCACACACGGGTGCGGCTCGGGGTCCGGCCGGAGGTCGGGGATGACCGCCGGGCCCCACTTGGCAGCGACTGGAGACAGGGGAGGCGCAAACGGGCTGAGCTGGGCCGGCTGCTAGGCCAAAAGAGAAAGGTGGAGAGAAAAAGAAAACTTTTGTCATTTTTCAAAATAGATCAATCAAATGAATTCAAACAAAAATTTGAATCCAAACATCCAAAAGCAATGCACCAGCATGAATGCGACAATAAACTCCTATGGTTTATTTATTTAATTTCAGAAATATTTAAATGCCTAAGAAAAATTAAAGACAATCCTTACATTCCTTATGAGCCTAAGTAAAGGTTTCTAGCAACTTTTTATTAAAAGCCAAATTTGAAAATTAGGGTGTTACAAGGTCCATTCAAGCTCTTCTACCAATGCATGCGATCTAAACCTGGGTATGTGTACCTTCTCATCATTTGTGTGTTTGATGCTTTTGGCATATCTGTTCTGGTCTACAAATCTGTGATACAATGTGAAGGCCTGTTGGATAGTTCTAATGCATTAAATCTCTAAATTGATTGGTAATACTAATAGAATTGGAAATAGGCAAGCTCTGATTGAGGGGCATCTAAACTAGCATTTACAGACTAAAGTGTACTTAATGGTAAGGTGGACCACTCTATCTTGTTTTTATCTTTGCTATTTATTGAGGAGGATATCAACTAGTAAATGTGGAGATTCCAGGAGTTGGTGTGAAATATGTTTATGTAGCAGCAATATTCTACGCATGGCTTCGTCTTAATTCTGTCATGCAGTTACCGAGTAGTATGAATTAGGTTAGGTGTTTTGTAGCATTCTTGTAGAACTTTTATAAGCATGTTCTCTATTGACGTGAATCACCAAAGTTTCTTGAGTGACCTGACTGGATAATTCTTGGAGTGGCTGTGCCATCATCCAAGCACGTTTCTTTCAGAGAACGACTTGCAAAGCATGTGATGTTGCGTATTTTTCGAAGGTATATCTGTTAGTTGCTTAACTTGCTTGGATCGGGCATGCCCATTTATGCACTGGGTAAATTTGAATCCTGGCACAGGATTAGTCATTTGGCAGTTGGTGCACTGAAGCAACCTGGCTGGGAGCAAGACCAACCAAGCCATATGCTCACAACTTAAGCGATTAAATACAACTGAAATGAACAATAAGTAATTAATATGCCATGATTTGGAAAAAGGTGCACAAAACCTTAATACCGTAGCATATTTAACTTAAATTTTTTCCCAAGGAATAAAATAAAATATTTGAGAAAGCTGTTATGCTGAAAACACATACGCTTGAGAACTTCATTTCGAGCATGCAGCTCATGATAATCCTCCCAGAAGAACTAGTAACTAACAGTTTGATTCAGTTGGGCAAAGGCAAACATTGGTTCACAAATCACAACTTAGGCGTGCCAAACCTTTTTTGAGCTAGGTCTCACACATACGCTTATGGAGTTGTGGCAAGCTGCCTTAACCATTCAAACTTTGTTACCTAAGAGGTTTATCAAAGTTATGGTGCAATTTTCTTTACCACAAGTTTGGCAGAAAAAAGACAATCTTGGCCCATGACAACACTCTTCCACTAATCTTTTTCAACACTGAAATAATTGCGCTGAAAGATTGTCCTTTTCACTAGCATCAGCAAGTTGTTGACATATGAACCTGTGGTTTTGCAGGGAGGAACCAACCGAGCCCTACACTTACCTGCAGTTGGATCCTCCGAGAAGAGTGGAAGTCAATGTGGAGCAAACAGCATCTGAATCTTGAACAAGCGTGCCTAGTTTATCTCATACAAACTTCTCTTCACCGGCAAGCAGTCTTTTTTCCTCTTTGGAATCATAATACTGCGAGCACAGAGCAGCTTTGTGTTTGGATGTTTATTACAATCTAATAAAAGGAAGTTCGTTTTTCGGGTTGGTGGAAGAGGGCAATTGCAGCAGCGGAAAAGGAAGTTCGCAAGGGACTTAACTCCTTAATAATTCTGGTGGCATGGGATATTTGGAAGCATCGTAATGCATGTGTTTTTGAGAAGAAAAGACCATGTGTACAGGTAGTCCTTAGGTCTGTCAGTTTGGAGGGAGGCCTTTGGTGCTTGGCAGGGGCCTCCAAACTCCAAGAGCTGGCATTTAGGTCGCCTTCCTTCCTGGCTGTTGTTTTCGTGGCGCGAGTGTAAGTGTGTGTAAGAGGTGTCCTTTTTGGCGCCTATGGAGGTCTCTTCTGACCCTTGTATTTTTCTATCTTAATGAAATGACGGGCAGTTCTCCTGCGTTGTTCGAGAAAAAAAACAATCTAATAAAATCTGATCTACAGAGCTGCCTTTCCAGGCAGCGAAGTCCTAAGTTGAAATCGCTGTTTGTTATGTAAGAACGTTGCTTTTCTGGTAGTGAAATGTGATCTGTAGCACTTCGTCCAGTTGGCTTTCGGCATTCAGAGTTTGTTGACCTCTCAGTTCTCATTTCGACTGATGCCCTCCGAAGCAGAATTCCGTATGGACGTATGGTGTCTGTTTCTGTGTGTTAGATGGCTAAAATTTCTAAGGCTAAATTTTAGCAAATTCAGGGTTAGAAATATTAGCAATTCCAAAGGTTAGAAATATTAGCAATGCTGGCAACATCTCATTCTATACATTCAATGAGTGTGTTCAAAAACAGATTTGCCCCCAACTTCAGATTCCATGGGCCTGGTTTAGATGGCTAAAATTTCTAACCTTTTCTCCACTCTCTCTCCATCACATCACATTAAATATGCCAAAAAACATATGTTGGGAGTATTAAATATAGGTAAAAAAAACTAATTACACAGTTTGGATGTCCTTTGCGACACGAATCTTTTGAGCCTAGTTAGACCATAGTAGGATAATATTTATCACAAACAAACGAAACGTGTTACAGTGTGCTACAGGAGTTCTAGCAGTTAAATTTGCAAATTTTTCAACCAGCTAAACAAGGCCCATGGCATGCCGGTTGCATGCCATGCATGCTTGTGCATGCAACAGTAATCAACCCTGAATATGTTGATCCACATTATTACAAACCTCAAAATTGTCATTACAGTAATCAACTCTGAATATGTTGATCCACATTATTACAAACATTATTACAGACTTCAAAATTGTCATTACACATGAATAAAAACATTAATGCCATCTACAAACTGTGTTTTTATTACAGACCGAACCAAAAAAAGCACACCAAAATTAGGATTACTACCAGTCCACGAAATTACAAACCTTATTCAAATTCCGGAGCAAATAAAACTAAACAGTAAGGCAATAGGCCCATCACACAAACAATAGTACAAGCTCTCAGTACGCAAATGCAAATACAAGTCCTCAGGACCTATTGTACATGTGGTCAGCAATGTAATCACGAAACTCATTCATCGCTTCAACATCTTCTTGATCTGGGGCATCAATAGTTTCAGGCTGATCATGAGATGCTTCTGGCGGCACGAAATGAATATGTTCATCCACCAGCGCAAAGTCACTATCAGTCAGACCACTCAGTCTTATGAAGTTATGCAAAGCCATACAAGCAACTATTATGTGTGTTTGTGTTTTAGCCGGATAAAGAGGGATTCCATAATACAATATGCGCCACTTCATTTTCAACACACCAAATGCCCTTTCAATCACATTACGGAGAGATGAATAGGCATAATTGAAGGTCTCCTTTTTACCTCGTGGTCCTGCGACGTTTTGGTAGTCTTGGACGTGGTACATCGTCCCCTTGTATGGTGCGAGGTATCCTGACTGGTTTGGGTACCTGGAGTCGACCACATAGAACTTGCCTACAGTAGGTCCCTGTAAGTTTTAGGTACATGAATTAGAAAGGCCAAATGTAGTTCCATGTACAAATGCATACCTTCAGGAGGGTGAGGAAAGTCCTGAGAAGTAGCTGTCATGGCATGATCAAACACTCTCATATCATGCGCAGAGCCCGGCCATCCAGCAAGGACAAATGTAAAAAACATGTCTAAGTCACAAGCTGCCATGACATTTTGTGTTATCGTGCCCTTGCGAATCATGTGCTGTGTAAATTTGTCTTGCGGTACTATGCAGTGAATGTGATTGCCATCCATAGCGCCTATGCAGTCTTTGAATTCAGGGAAGAACCGGCTGCTCATTACTCTAGGATGCATGGTTGTAAATTCTAGATCTCTAGGTCTAAGGACATCGTCCGCAAACTTAAGCACACATTTCATGACTCTGTAAAACATTGCATGGACTGTTCCTAGTGATCTCTCAAATCTGTCCTCGGCTTGCCTATATGATTCTGGACCCCCTAAAATCCACAGGAACATCCCTAAAACCTATACAGCAGTAGATTTGGAAGTGTCTTTGAAGCCATACTCAGTTGTTAACATGTGATGCAATTTAAAGAACATCTCTAAGGTCATCCTAAGCATAGTGTTGCAAAAGTAGTCACAGGCTAGTTTGTCTTGTACCCATTCCAACCCCTGTAATCTGCCCTATTGCAATACTTCTCATGATGGTCAGTGTACAAAACCAACATACCAAGTAGCATTACAATTTCTTCATCTTCTTCGTCCTCTTCTTCTAGCATTGCATAGAAGTCCTCCTCCAACTTCTTCCTCCTAAGAGCAATTGCATCCAGCTTTGGTGCAAAATGTAATCCCATCTGCACACATTCAAGCAAACACAAAAAACTTGCATCAATACTGTCAACTTTTTGCTGAAATAAAACTCAATCCATAGCAACCAGAACAGAACTCATCCATAGCAAGCACAACACAATTCATTCATATCAAGCACAACACAACTCATTCATATGAAGCACAACACACCACAACACAACTGAACACAAATTAGTTCGACGAATACGAATACGTTATAGAACTTAATAAATTACGTCCACAACACAACTCAACACAAATTAGTTCGACGTCCCTACATGCATGCAATCCAGGTTCTAGTTCCCCACCACAGCCAGGCGCTTGAGGATAAGAACCCTCGCTTCATCATCTTCTGCCTTCTCAAAGTTGATCATGCGGGACTCTGACTCGGTAAGCGCCACGGATCCAACCCACAGATTCTTATCTCCAGTTTTTTGTACCAGCTACCTCACAATATCAGTCACTCGGTCGACACTGGACTGCAGCTGTGCTTCCTCAGTCTGCTGGTTCTGCACGCGGTTCTCCCACTGCAGATGAAATTTAACATATCATACTTGTGTTGAACTACAAAGAAACAATTCTACAGTACACAGCTAGCCAAGAAGTTAAACAATCCATGTTGGGACTGTAAAGAGATCGTAATACCATACTAATTTGGCACAAGACAGTAGCATTAATAACTTGTCAATGGATTGATACTGAGGAAAAAAACCACTGGAGTTATATTTACAAAATCCGCTATATAACAGTAAAGTGGTCTGAAATATACTAATCAAACCAACAAATTCGAGAACCCAACCAAGTCTAGCATCAGTTTATTTTGGGAACAATCATCCAGCAGAACATATAAATTGTCTAACTTAGACCCAAGCAGACCCCAACCTATTCAGCATTTCTTACTCACTTTCTAGCAAGTAAATTTTAGCCATATGGATGCTTCCACGGTTTCAATAGCACATTAAAACATTGCATTCAACAGCTAAACGAACATCCTCACCTGGAACACTGGTACAGCAATTAGATTCTCAAAAATGTTGCCCCAGCACAAGGCTTTAGTTTCAACTCAGGAGTATGAATTACAGTCAACTATTTCAGCTAAAGACTAATCTCGATAGTGATGAACCAGCACACGCCAGAGCTCCAATCAACAAAAAGTTCAAGTCAATCTATGCTCTTAGGAACCCCATCTCCAAACACAACTACCACCCAATCAGCTACCATGCTTGCACCTAGATCTGCGTGACTGCGTACGAGTTAACCAGACGAGAAGGCGGTCGCTTACCATGGTTGCGTGGAGCGACGGGTGACCGGAGCCGAGCGCGCCTGGCTGTGGAGATCACGAGCACGCCGCTGCTGCCTACGCCGCCGTCGAAACTTCAGAGGGGCGGAGAATGAGGGGTGCGCGCTTATATACCTGGCCGCATCCCACTAGGGTTTAGTCCCGCCTTTGCTGAGCGCAAATTCCTCTTTTGCCCTCGCTCTTCCGTTACTGCAGGTGGACCCCATTTCTTACACTGGGTCCGGGCCGGTAATTTGGTGGCTGTCACTCCTAACGGGCCGAACTAATTTGGGCCAAGTAGACTGGATAAGAATGCAGCCCATCTGATTTCGTCGGCTTTTCCATCGCCTCTGCGACTCGAGCAGTTGAGTGGGGGAAGAAGGGAAGCAGCCGTCGTCTCTTCCCGGGGATCGACGCACGCAGCGCGCAGGGGCCAGGGGGTAGGAGGCGACGCCGATCGGTGAGTGCGTCTACTCCATTCCCTCTCCTGCGTTGCCTTGATCGGAGGATTTTTCGGCGGCTGTGTCTTGCTCAGTGATCTGGCGAATCTGACTCATTTTTCTGTTCTTTGAAGCGAGGAGGAGAGAGGGGACGAAGAGAAGAGTAGGACCAGGGGCAAGATGAGTGAGGAGAGGCCGGTGCCGCGGAGGGAGAGCCCGTGGGGTTTGCCGGAGGGCGACACGCGGCAGCCCAAGGCGCACCGCTGCAACGACCGCGCCGAGGACGTCGTCCAGGTGTCCGCTCGCTCTCTGATGTATGTTTGCTTCTTGCGGTTTGCACACTGTGCTGATGAATGAGGATTGTCACAGCTCGTAGGTCTTAGCTATTTGCATGTACAAATTACAAATTTCAGCTGGCTTAGTGATGCATATCCCCAATACCTGCTTGCTGCCATCTACCAATTTTGGTTGTGCCCAGCTTAGTGTTACTCGATATTGCATCAGGCTGGCATTGTAATGTTTCAGTGAATGCTGAACATGTCTCCCCGGAATTTTGTCACACATAGTTGCCTCCTACATAGAAACCATGATTCAACAACCTTTAACCAGGATTATCTCTACTTTACGCTCCTGCTGCTATTAAGCTCACACATTTGGGAATGGTGTAGAAGCCATCCTGACACTTTCCTGTTTCTGTTGAAGCACTGAAAAGAAGTATGTACTGATAAATCAAGCCTTCTAACACCACTGTCATGACATGGCATGGAATTGTCCACTTTCATGGCATGGTGCTGTGCTACCTGCTACACCAAGCCTTCCAGCATCCACGATCCTACCCCATTTGGGATTATTGATAGTGAACACTTATTAATTCATAGCCACTTACTGCATGCTTTCCATATACCACCGAAGCCTTGGATTTGTTTTTCATGCTTTTGAGAATATTTGGTCAAAAGCTGCATTATTAAGTATTTTTCTTCGTATACATATGCTGAATACACATTGGTTTTGTCAATTATTTTTGCAGGCTGTCTTTGAAGGGAATCCATTTAAGACAGTTCCAGGTCCATTCAAGCTCTTCTACCAATGCATGCGATCTAAACCTGGGTATGTGTACCTTCTCATCATTTGTGTGTTTGATGTTTTTGGCATATCTGTTCTGGTCTGCAAATCTGTGATATAATGTGAAGGCCTGTTGGATAGTTATAATGCATTAAAGCTCTAAATTGATTGATAATACTAATAGAATTGGAAATAGGCAAGCTCTGATTGAGGGGAATCTAAAACTAGCATTTACAGACTAAAGTGTACTTACTGGTAAGGTGGGCCACTTTATCTTGTTTTTATCTTTGCTATTTATCGAGGAGGATATCAACTAGTCAATGCAAAGATTCCAGGAGTTGCTGTGAATTATGTTTATGTAGCAGCAATATTCTACGCATGGCTTTGTCTTAATTCTGTCATGCAGTTACCGAGTAGTATGAATAAGGTTTGGTGTTTTGTAGCATTCTTGTAGAACTTTTATAAGCATGTTCTCTATTGACGTGAATGACCAAAGTTTCTTGAGTGACCTGACTGGATAGTTCTTGGACTGGCTGTGCCATCATCCAAGCATGTTTCTTTCAGAGAACGACTTGCAAGCATGTGATGTTGTGTATTTTTGGAAGGTATATCTGTTAGTTGCTTAACTTGCTTGGACCCATTTATGCACTGGGTAGATTTGAAACCTGGCACAGGATTAGTCATTTGGCAGTTGGTGCACTGAAGCAACCTGGCTGGGAGCAAGACCAACCAAGCTAAAGGCTCACAACTTAAGCGATTAAATACAACTGAAATGAACAATAAGTAATTAATATGCCATGATTTAGAAAAAGGTGCACAAACCTTAATACTGTAACATATTTCACTTAATTTTTCCCCCAAGGAATAAAATAAAGTATTTGAGAAAGCTGTTATGCCGAAAACACATACTTGCTTGAGAACTTCATTTCGAGCATGCGGCTCATGATAATCCTCCCAGGAGAACTAGTAACTAACTGTTTGATTCAGTTGGTCGAAGGCAAACATTGGTTCACAAATCACAACTTAGGCGTGCCAAACCTTTTCTGAGCTAGGTCTCACGGATACGTTTATGGAGTTGTGGCAAGATGCCTTAACCATTCAGACTTTGTTACCTAAGAGGTTTATCAAAGTTATGGTGCAATTTTCTTTACCACAAGTTTGGCAGAAAAAGACAATCTTAGCCCATGATACAAAAGGCCCTACACTCTTCCACTAATCTTTTTCAACACTGAAATAATTGCACTTAGCATCCTGATGCTGAAGATTGTCCTTTTCATCAGCATCAGCAGTTGTTCACATATGAACCTGTGGTTTTGCAGGGAGGAACCAACCGAGCCCTACACTTACCTGCAGTTGGATCCTCCGAGAAGAGTGGAAGTCAATGTGGAGCAAACAGCATCTGAATCTTGAACAAGCGTGCCTAGTTTATCTCATACAAACTTCTCTTCACCGTCAAGCAGCCTTTTTTCCTCTTTGGAATCATAATACTGCGAGCACAGAGCAGCTTTGTGTTTGGATGTTTATTACAATCTAATAAAATCTGATCTACAGAGCTGCCTTTCCAGGCGGCGAAGTCCTAAGTTGAAATCGCTGTTTGTTATGTAAGAACGTTGCTTTTCTGGTACTGAAATGTGATCTGCAGCACTTCGTCCAGTTGGCTTTCGGCATTCAGAGTTTGTTGACCTCTCTCAGATCTCATTTCGACCGATGCCCTCCGAAGCAGAATTCCGTATGGACGTATGGTGTCTGTTCCTGTATGTTCGAACTGTACACATTGGTATATAATGTGTACAGTTTGCGTATAAATGGTGATTGATATGGTTTCTGTACACACATATTGGTACACCTGCAGGTAGGTGAGAGTTTCAGACAATTGTGTAGATGCACTGATGAACTTTTCCTTGTGCTGCTGGAGTGCTGGGGTGGGGGTCTGCCGATCATTTTGGTTTCTGCAGTTTTTTAGCCATCTAAACAAGGCCCAAGAGTCCAGGACCAGTGAAACTGTTGGGGGTTGCCAGATTGGTGTGGACTGTGGACAAGTTGAAGCCCCACTGCAGCAAGTTGTCGTGATGCATCCGTGGCGAGCCGTCTCCCAGCACCCCACCACGCCGCTGCATTCATCGCGAGCTGCACATCCGAAGCCGGCTGCTAGTGACACTGTTTTTCCCCCCTGCTCGAGCTGAGACATCGTTCGTTGCGGATCGCTAGCACGCATCGACTTCCATCAGAAATTCAGAATGCCAGTGAATTCCATCAGCATGGTCATGTCTGGTAGGAACAGTTGCTCCATGGAGCCAACTACACATGCATTCTCGTCACAACACAGCTTTTGGGATGCGTGCAGTTATGAACATTCATGTATTGTGCTGCTGTGTTCGCAGGAGTACTTGCACGCTGTGGTGTACTGCGTGTGATGTGTCCCATTGCGTATGAATCATGAATGATTCTTGGATCGTGGATCCCTACACTGGTCAGCATGTGCAGTATATTGTCTAATGAGTGAATTGAAGGTGGGCCAGACAGAAGAAATTTGAAGAGATTTGTGTGCAAGCCAGTTCGCTCGCCGTTGTCATCCTCTACTAGCTGCACACAGGGGTGAATCCAGCCGAAATGGCCACCGGGGTCAACTTAAAAAATAACGGGTCAAGCCTAGTTATATTATGAACAATAATTCTGTTAATAAATTACACAAAGTCGTCGGGGTCAGCTGACCCCGATAATATGAGCTAGATCCGCCCCTGGTTGCACATGCCTCCACGTCCTTTTTTTTTTGGAATCGCCTTGCTCATTCTTTTTTTTTGACACGCAGGAGCCCGATCGAAACAAGTCAGATTGCAAAGCAAAGATAAATTTGTGGAGTCTGTCTCCACAATGAATGAGCATTGCTGCTTCAAGTGCCCCAAGAGCCAAGACAGGGCTTCCCCTTCAGCAGCTGGTGCCTCATGGCCTTCACTGTCTCTTTATCACAAAGCCCATTTTGCTTGAACTCATTAGCGAGGGAGGCAAATGCACGCACGACGACACGAGCCATTGAGCCCCAGTAGGAAGTACACTTGTTTCCGCGGAGCAGGACCAGTTGGCCCATGCTCCAGTCGTCCGTCGTCTCCTCCCATCCCATGGCCCGTTACTATTCACCCGCCTGGCTAAAATTTCTAACATTTTCTCCACTTTATCCATCACATCACATTAAATACGTCAAAAGATATATGTTCGGAGTATTAAATATAGGTAAAAAAATAACTAATTACACAGTTTGGATGTCCTTTGCGACACGAATCTTTTGAGCCTAATTAGGTCATGGTAGGATAATATTTACCACAAACAAACGAAACGTGCTACAGTGTGCTACAGGAGTTACAGAAGTTAAAAATGTAAAATTTTCAACCAACTAAACAAGACCTTTGCCAGCAATGCACCACCGTCACCACACCACGGCACTGTGACATTCTGACATGCATGTCTGATTCCCCATCCCGGATCTGACAGAGTGATGGCATGCATATCTGCTCTGCCATCGCCGCCACGGCGGCCCTCGCGCCGCCCGCGCGCCATGCATGATCCCGCCGGCCACCGTTGACGACTGTCTGAGAGGGTGTTTAGCTCCATGGGTGACTAGAGACTGTAGACTAAATTTAGTTAACAAAGTGACTAAACCTCCAAACACCGCTGACTAAAGGGTGACTAAAATTAGTTTAGTCTCTAGTCACCCCTCACTCAACTTCTACTGACTACTCCCTCCGGCCCAGTTTATCTGTCGTCGGAAGTCTTGAGCCGGTAACCAATGTAATTGGTTAAAGACTCTGTTACCCCTACGGAAGTACATTGTAATGATGCTGTCCCCTGATATATTTGCATGCACTTGCAATTAATGCTGTGTTGAGTGCTGGTTGTGTGAGAGAGAAAGGGATAAAAGCAGCCCAAACGCATGGCGTCGTGCAGGTGTGCAGCTATGGGCTTGTAGGCAGCGTAGGCGACGACAGATAAATGGAGACAAGTTGCTGTAGTCTGGACGACTTATAATTAGGGACGGAGGGAGTAAAATCCTCTCTCTTACCTAATTAATTGCTCCTCCCATTAATTTCGTGGACCCAACAAGAAATAGGAGAGAAGAGAGAAAGCCAGAAAGAGGGAGAAAGAACAATTTAATGTTAAGAACAATTAATGCTGACTAACTTTAGTCGTCATCCAAACAGGGGCTGACTAAAAAGTTTTAGTCTGACTAAACTCTAGTCAGATGACTAAAGGGATCCAAACACCCTCTGAGACGTTCTGCATGTGCTCCGCCCGCCCATCACCATTGTTCACTCTGAGGGTGTTTGGATCCCACCTGACTAGAGACTACTGACTAATTTTAGTCACCTTTAGTCACTAAACCTCCAAACACACCTGACTAAAGAGTGACTAAAATAGTTTAATCCCTAGTCACCCATACCCCAACTTCTACCGACTAAAATCCCTTCTCTCACCTAATTAAGTGCTCCTCCCATTAATTCGGTGGGCCCAACACACCTCATCCCCTCCCTCCTCCCGTCATCCCGTGCGGCTCGCCTCCCTCATCCGCATCCCGCGCGGGGGGTCACGCGTCGCCGCTCCTCCGCCGCCCCACAGCACCCCGGCGCCGGGCCGCGCAGGAGCTCCTGCTCCTCCACCTCTGCGCTGCTCCACGGCACGCCGGCCTGCTCCTCGCTTCTCCGCGCCGCTCCACGGCAGTCCTGGGGGCATCGCCGTGACGGCCTCCGCGCGCCTCGGGGAGGACGAGGGCCGGGCGTGAGCAGCAAGCGGAGGAGGGGCGCATGGAGGAGGGCCCGCCTCCGTCGCCGCCGGATCCCGGAGCTCCACCCACCGCCGTCGGATCTCGGAGCTTCGCCCGCCCCAACGCCGCCCGCGCCGTCTCAATCACGGCAACAACGACAATCGCCACTCCGGTGCCCCCGCCTCAGGAGCAGCACGACGACGCGGGCTCCATCGCCGCCCCATGCCGCATCAGAAGCAGAGCGACAGCAGCTCGGGACGCCATCGCCGCAGCCCGCCGCCGGAGAGGCCAGCTCCTGCGGCACCTGCCCCCACCCGTGCGCGCGCGCCTCCGCCTCCAGCGGCGACGGCGGCGACAACTGGGCGCGAGGGTGAAAGTGCATCTAGGCCCCTAAGTGGATTTTGGTGAATTGAATGACAATGCGATTAAAGGACTAATGTATTTGTCTAAGATTGTGAGCAGGTTTTATTTATATATTCATGAGTAATTATTAGAGTATTTATTTGTGGATGAATATTATATGGCTCACATTGGAGAAGACAAATATATGGATGATCCTAATGCATAAGTGACAAATTTCAAGCAATAAAGGAAGATAAATATTGGGATAATTTGAGAAGGTCAATTCATTGTCTCCCATACTAGACATGGCTTGATTAAAATTACAAGGATCATAAAAGAAAAGATGGTAATTCCCTAAGTCAAGTGCAAGGCTTCATGTGTTCGTTGAAAGAGGACACAAGGATGAATGCACACGTTATGATTCTAATTTGGAAGCTTGCACATTCGTTGTCAATCAAGATCAAGCATTTGAAGCGGGTTTTCAAATGAAGGTTAATTATGTATGAAGCAAATTGAAACTCAAAAGTGGATTGGATAAGTGATGAAGAGATCAACCGAGATGTTTAGGGTGAGGGACTAAGCAATCTTTGAGGCCGTAACTAAGCTGCCATTAGTGTTTTGCTAAGGTGAAGTTC
Organism: Cenchrus fungigraminus; assembly: GCA_036936925.1. Taxonomy (NCBI): domain Eukaryota; kingdom Viridiplantae; phylum Streptophyta; class Magnoliopsida; order Poales; family Poaceae; genus Cenchrus; species Cenchrus fungigraminus. The sequence continues at coordinate 57,250,936 of CM072776.1, read as the reverse complement.
TAGCATTCGTGTGGTCTCCAAGTATCATATCCAAACCTTAACCGAGGGAAGCAATGCAAGTCATCAATATGTTATGATTGGTAATATGGAGTGACTTATGGATCCAAGTGTGCATTCCTATGCTAGATGGAAAGATCCTAAGTCATTAGCTCAAGTATGGACGTGCTCAAGTCAAAGGTTATGTTGAAAGCCCTCAAGTGGATATTGATCAAGTATGGCAAGATTGAAGACATTCAAGCTCAAGAGGTTAACAGAGTGTTTTTATTTATTCTTGAGTATAGGTATGCCGTACTATCAAGAGGGATGCAACATTAGCGAGTTGACCAAGTCAAAGTGCTCAATAGTTGACCTAAGTGAGATCTAGCCTTGCGAGCCTTAGAGTGTACTAACAAACCCTCCTAACCTAACCTGAGCCACTTCATCTCTTTGGTGAAGTGTTAGAATCTTAGAAAGAGTTTTGGGGGTGACTCGGGCCTGACCGGTCTGACCGATCAGGGGCACCGGTCTGACCGGTGCCGCTAGCCCTAACGGCTAGTTTTTCAAACACCGGTCTGACCGGTGTGGGGCACCGGTCTGACCGGTGCCGCCCGAGGGCTAACGACTAGTTTTCTCCTTTGAGGGGTATAAATACCCCAAGCCTTCTTCAGTTGAATGTTGCTGTTTCTAGTGCTTATGCTGAGGTCCTAAGCCATTTCTTGCAAGCCCTTATCCTTAGTGGCTCTCCCCAACCCTCTCTTTGTGAGATTTGTGGATTCAAGATGGCTATGCGTCGCCGGCTAGCTCCCAAGGTTGTGGTGAGCAGCAGAAAGTTTGTGAGGACTGTAATCTTGCCTCTTCGTGAAAAAGATCGCCTTAGTGGAAAGGAGGAAAGTGGTTGAAAGAGACCCGGCTTGTTGTGGGAATTGTCCCTTACAAGCTCCTCAACGGAGACGTAGCCGTTCCTTAGTGGGCGGTGAACTTCGGGAAACAAATCCTTGCTTCTTCGAGTGGTTTGCCTCTCTAAGTTGTTTTTCTAGCACATTTGATTTGCTTTCGCTTCGATCTACTCGGGTGTGCTACTTGTGTGTGCAGGGCTCATTACTCTGCTTGTGATCATCTACAAAGGCCACTCACCAAGTTTGGTTCGTGCTAGAAGTCAAGAGAAGCTTGAAGCTGTTTTTGCAGGTGCTCTGTGCTACACCGGTCTGACCGGTGAGGCGCACCGGTCTGACCGGTGCCTCCTGTGAAGCCCAGTGAGTGACCGGTCTGACCGGTCACCACCACCAGTCTGACCGGTGGGCACTGTCAGCTCAAGTTTTCGGGGGAAGAAAAGTTCAAATCGGTCGTCTCGCCTATTCACCCCCCCCCCCCTTCTAGGAGACATCAAGGTCCTTTCAGATGGGTCGGTACAGATGTGGAGGGAGAGGAAGGGAGGGAGAGGAGAGGAGAGAGAATGGGGGAGAAGTCACCCTCCAAATAGGGTCTGACTAAAAGATTTTATCTCACTAAACTTTAGTCAGGTTACTAAAGAGATCCAAACACCCTCTCACTCCCCCCGGCCCGGCAGGCTCCCGGGCGATGGACACACGATGCAAAGAGAGGCGTCAAAGTTAACTCCCACACACTGTGAGTGAGGGGGGCACGAGCCCCCCCCCCCTCTCTCTCTCTTTACTCTAAAGTATTTAGTAAATTTTCATCATACAAAAACTTTTAATTTAAATTGTTCTAAAGGAGTGTCCTTACTCAAAATCATGCTTAAATTATCCGCACCGGCGTACTGGACCGCATCGTGTGCTACGCCCTACACCGTCGTATGATACGCCCTACACCGGGCCACCTCGCCACTGCGAGCAACTACCCCGCGCGCGGAGCCAGAAGCCGCCGTCGAGGTGGATCATCGTCCGCGTTGCGAGGAGCCGTCTGCCGCCCGACGTCGTGAGGAGCCGTCTGCCGCCCGACGTCGTCAGGAGCTAGCGATGGAAGGGGGCCTGCGAACGGAAGAAGGGAGCAGGGCAGGCATGGGCGCATCGTTGAGGCGGTGGAGGCATGATATGCCCACCGCCGCCGCAGATCGAGGCCAGCGCCGCCACGACTCCTACCTCGAGACCGAGCCGCCGTTACGATTGCTCTCATGGCTCGAGCTGGAGAGGGGAGTCCGACGGCTTCCTGGAGAAGGCAACCCCGTGCTCGCGAGCACCTCCGCCGCCGCCCCTGTCCCGCCACCGCAGCACGCCAGGCGCCGCCCATGGTCCTTCTCCACCTCTGTCGATGCTCTCTGATTCCCGATCATCGAGTGGCAGAAGTGTCCATTCAATTAGAAAATACATGTATTTTGAATAGAAAAGAGGGAAAATACACCTAAGGACACGATTTACAAGAGGACAACATTTCGAGACCCATTTTTACGAAGAGAAGGTTAGGAAGGGCAAAAATGCGAAGCGCGACCCAAAACTGCAATTTTCTCGCTGATTTGTTCTGAGAGACAAGTACTGATGGTGGGTAGTTGGTGGCTGGTTTATTGTGAGAGAAAAGTACAGCTGGCTCTGATAAGGCAGACGAACTGGGCGGTTGCGGGACGGGTGTGGCAGCAGCGCATGACAGGCTCCTCTCGGCGCCTTCGCCGATGACGTTAACAGCCAACGGTCGGGATACGTTCGTTGATGAACCCAGACTCGTCGGCGGATCGGCTGTCTACCTGTGACACTCGATACACCGTTGCTGATCCCTGGCAGTCTGGCACGCGTGCATCGACCTCGGTCATCGTTGACCGGCCCATGCCGGTACGTGAATCCCGTTAGCATGACCGTCGTGGTTGCCAAGAACGAACACCATCTGCTTCTACCTTGCCATCAGCCATTACCATCAGGCTCCTCCCAGCTCTGACGACGCCATGTGGCCTTGTCGTCGTCGCCGCCGCCGGGGTCTTCGCCGTGCCCATCAGTCAGTTCATCACCCGCGAGCCATCCGCGCAAGGCGCACTACTAGACTGCTCGGGAACTTGAGAGGCATGAAATCAACTGGACTTGCGGTCATGGGTGCACGGTTTACTTAACAATTCTTTGTGATCCTTTTCAGTGATTTGCAGTGACAGATCCAGAATAAAGTTTAGAGGGCTGAACTATACATAATAGAAAGACTCAATATAATTAACATGGGCTCAATGATTTTTTTTCAAAAATCACAAAATCACCTTCTACCTTAGGATGTAGTCATTGCACCGTACCTATGGCAAGGGGTTGCCTGGAGTTTGGCGCCAGTAGGGGGCTGCAGCCCCCTCCGCCCCCCTCGCTGCCTCCGTCGTTGGTGATTTGAACATGTACAGTGTATCTTATCTGTTCGCTGATAGTAGTACTAGTTTACTTCACACTAACCGGATCATAATAAGCCGCCGACGGTCGACCTGCTCAAGAAAAAAAACCGACCCGATCACATGACGGGTCTAGAGTAGGCAGATTCTTTCGACCCAGAATTTGAAAAAAATGTGACCAACTCGAAAATTACACATACAAAAACTAAACAACAAACTAAAACCCGATCTGACGTGATCATGTGACGAGCATGAGCTAAGAATTTCGACCCGACAACCTGACCAAACCCAACCTGGCCCGAGGTCTACTTCACATTGGTATTCGTGTCCTGTTGAATATAAATGATTTGCCCTCTTCACTGGACTGGTCAGTACATCTTTTGCCCTCTTTTCCTCGCCATTTTGCGTGAAGCCATGGTGAGAGAGATAAAAAAAATGGCCAAATGATCTGATTTTCTGCAGTAGTGAGTATTTTGTTTGTGGTCAGGACAAGATGGAAGAACCGAGCACAAACAATCAGTCTCGTAACGCACTTCTCACTCCGTTTGAAATAAGTGTCGCTCGAGAAGTGCATCTCGAGCGGCATTTGCTTCGGGTTGCTTCGGGATGGAAGGAGTACGCACAAGTGAGTACGGGGTATGTAGTAGGAGATCGAGGAGTGTTCGACGATTGAAGAAGCTACAAGCCTATAAGGCATGCTCACGGCACTGCACGCGCGTCACGGCCGGCCTCCGCGGGGTCCCGGCTTCCCCGGCCGGCGGCCGCGACGACAACGCGGGACGGCCAACGGTGCACAAGCGCATGGCGCGATCCTTTACTACTGCTACGGTGCTACCGTATAGGAAAAATCTCCGATCGGTGCTCCGCGTCGACAACCGAGCATTAACAAGCCTTCATCGGCGACGTCAACAGCCAACGGGGCCGCCGCCGGCCGTCTCCTCGTCGGATCGGTCACGGGGCCGGCCGGCGACGGCGACCGACCGATCGATTGGCCGTCTAGTCTGCCCTGCCGCCGCTCGTTGGTGACCCATCCGATCCATCGGTCGGTGCTCGTGTGTGTATCCTCGTGCAGGTTTGGTGCGCCGCGGGCGCAGCACGACGACCACACTACTCACTAGCTAGGTACATTGGCTTCCTCATAATTAGAGCGCGACTGGTGACTGGTGAGCAGTGACCCATGGATCCTCCTCGGCTTCTAGACGGTCTCGACTTCGCCGAGCCTCCCCGTCCTCTCCCTCTGTATCAAAACACGTTCCAGATTTGATGATGGCCGTGTGAGTGATACTGTATACTCTACTCCCTCCTTTCCAAATCATCTTTTTATTTTAATTTTGACCACTCATTTTATTGAAAAAATTATGCAAAATATCTTATTTTTTTGTGGTTTACTTTACTAATTAAAATATTTAAGAATGATTTCAATTTTGTTTATGTTTGTATAAATTTTTTGAACAAGATGAACGATCAATTTTGGAGTTAAAAAAATCAAAGGGCCTGTAATTTGAAACGAAGGGAATAGTGTTTTTATATCTGATGAACACGTTCAGCACTCAGGAGTTTGGACTTAGGAGCTGGCTGATCCGACCGAGGAGGTATTTGGATTCAGGAAGTTTAGTTCTTGTCATTGTAGAAATACGTGATGTACTATTGTCCTAGTAGGACTTCTTTGTGTTCCAACCGTCCTTGATACGGTGTTGTAATCATATCTGTAACTGCTATATAATGAAGTGCACGGCACCTAGCTCTAGAGGGTCAAGCCGTTCCATTGTTCATTACAATCACATCAAAATTTCGAAGATTAATTTGAAGAATTAAATATGAGTTAATTATAAAATTAATTTCACACAAATCGTGAGACGAAACTATCAAGACTAATCAATCCATCAGTAACACATGGTACTGTAGAACCACATTGTCAAATCATGATGTACTAAGACCAGTCTCAATGCAAGTTCATGGACACGGTTACCTAAACTGAAACTAGGTAACTGTGCTAGTGGAGTTTCATGGGGATGAAACTCTTCTCACATCCCATGAAACTCTCACATTCTCTCTCTTCGTCACATCAGCACATTTAGAGCGTGTTTGGTAGGGCTCCAGCTTTGGAAAAATAACTCTGGAGCTACAGATCCGCGCAGCTCCACTCTGGATCTGAGATTCCGGAAAGTGTTTGGCAGAACTTCAGATTTCCAACTATCTCTATGACATCTAAGACCCCGCATGTCAGGAGAATAGGAATAGAAAAGAAAAAAAATCATCTTCTTCCTTCGGCATCAGCGAATGCCTCCCCATGTCGCGTGAGTCCTTCCCTGGCGCAGGGCGGGTTGCGGCCCTCGATGTCCCCACGGGCGGCGGCGGCGGTTGCTGAAGGCCGGGACAAGTTTTGGAAGGCGAGCGCCTCGTCGCCCTGGTGTCCCTCGATGCGTCCTGGGCGGCAGCAGGCGCGACACAGGCGCAATACACACAGATGATGTTGTCGAAGAAGGAGTAGCGGCATGCCGGGTGCACCATGGGTGGAGGCAGCCTGATCCCCGAGCCCATCGGCGCCTGGATATGGAGCTGGAGGCCGGGACGGGGAGCACTCTCTCTGGCTCCGAGAACGACGCTGGGCTGGTCGATGTCGACCGGGGCAGAGTGCGGGGCGAACAGGACTGCGGCCCCCGGCGACGGCAGCTTGTGCATCACGACTTGGTGCTCGTCGCCATGGACGGACGGGAGGGGCACGCCGGGAGGGGAGAGGAAGCCCCTCGGCGACGGCGGTTTGTGCATCGCGACTTGGTGCTCGTCGCCATGGACGGATGGGAGGGGCACACAGGGAGGGGAGAGGAAGGGGAGCTGCGAGCAGGGAGCGGTAAGAGGGCGGCCTCACCGGGGAAGGGCGGGTGCGAATGGGGTGCAGGTAGGCGGTGGCAGATGGGGTGTAGGCAGGCCGACGAACTCCTGGTGTGGGTAGGCGGCAGCGGATGGGGCACGACGGCGGTGGGTGAGGGCAGAGGAGACGGACAGAGTACGATGGGGGCAGAGGAGGCGGACGGACAGAATATAATGAACTGGTCATTTTTCACTTACCAGTGGCATGGTGGATAATTTACCCTCAACTCCACGAAATTTGGATTTGGTGGAGCACCCGCTGAGGTACTCCACGAAATCCATGGATCTGGGGCCTGCTCCAACTTTTTTTTGGAGCAGATCTTTGGTGGAGTTTCTGGAGCTGGAAACGTTTGGCTAGAAAAATACAGAGGAGAGTTGGTTTTTTTGATTCTGAAGCTGTGTGGAGCTCTGCCGAACACGTCCTTAATTAAACTCAATTAATTCACCCCGATTATCAATTAGCATCCATACGTGCAATTATATTTTTGTAATTAATCTATATTTAATTCTCCCCGTTAGTAAACATTGGACATCGTACGGACTAAACACCCCCGAGCCGTACAAGCGTGACGTGCCCGACGCTCTCCAACTTTCGCACTGTAGCATACTAGTACTAGCAGTGAACAGTGTAAGACTTCGGTAGGCCGCCGGCCGGTCGCTGATCGGTCGCTCTCGCCGCGGCTGAGCGGCGGCGCGCCAATGGGAGCAAACGAGATGAGGACTCGGTGCGGTGGCGTTCGGCTACAACGTCCCTGTCATCGCCCGTCGACGTGCGTGCGTGCTCGACCGGCAGACATGCTGGGCGGTTAGCGGAAGTTGGATGGCATATGGCCCCGTGCAAACCTGCATCGACGTCGACCGTACCGATGCGAGAGCCAGAGCTTTGGTCCCGTACGACGAGCTAGCGTTGACGGTTTCATCACGTACTGGCGGCGCTGCGTATAATTTTTGCATTTTGATCCCTTTTGTGTAAGAATTCTACATTTGGATCTTTGTGGGAAAGAATACCAAAAATAGACTCATACCACGGCGCTACAAGCCACGGCGTCGTTGTAGAACAGCACAGCGCCAATGGGCATGGCGTCGTGCTGCTCTACAACGGCGCCGTGACTTGTGGCGCCGTTCTATGACACGTTGACGCCACCATCATTCGAAATCGCCTAAAAAATAACACGGCGCCGTTATATAACAGCACGGCGTCGTGCAGTCCATTTTTGAAATTCTTTCCCCCAGAGGTCCATATGTAGAATTCTTACTAAAAATGGTCTAAAATGCAAAAATTATACCCGTGCTGCCGCTGGCCGGTAGTTGACGACGTCCGCTCAGCTAGCGCTGCCCCGGCGACCGCGTGCCGCCGTTGTTCGCGCGCGTCCATGCCAACGGCGCCACTACCGCCGCCACTTCCGGCAGGAACCGGCCGGCGCGCGACGTGTTCGGCGGCCTGGGGGTCCGAATGTCCGATGCCTGAGGGTCTTGAAGCTCAACACCTACCGACACGGCGACGCTCGCGCGCGGCCGAGCCTGGCCTACACGCGTGGCAACGCGCCCCTGTAATTGCCAACTCCGGCCAGCCTTCTACCAGCTGTAGCTCGTCGGTCCATTGAGACAGTGAGCAGCAGTGAGCACGCCGCAGCCATGCCGTCGTCACTGCCGTTGTACTGTCAGTAAAAGAAACTTGGGATCTCGACCAGATCGATCCCGCGGCCGGCGAGCCCGTCAAGATCGCCCGGCCACGACATTAACGACTGCGTGTCTGCGCTGCGCCCCAGCCGGCCGGGAGCGAGGAGCACCGGAGTTACTCCGGTGGCCCAGAGGTAGCTCAATCCTGACCTATTTGACGCAGTACACCGTGCAGTAGTGCCCCCTTGCGTTGCGCACTGGCGCACACTGAACTGGGCGTGCCTTGGCCATGGCCATGCGCCCATGCCGTGTTGCGCTAGCCATCCAGGTCGTGTCTGTCGGATCGATCCGTGGACCGATCGATCTGCACATGCTCAACAGCATGCGTGGTGACCAGCCAGTAGATCAAGAAGACAAGAACGAACACAAGCGAGATCTGATGCAAGATGGTGGTGGTGGCCACTGTGAGCCTCTCTCTCCCAAAGTGAAAAAACGAGATCGGCTCCTTGTTTAGATGTCAGAAAAATTTGCCTTTTTAACGCACTGTAGCAAAGGTAAATTTCGGCTTTTTTGGTAAATATTGTCCTACCATGACCTAACTAGACTCAAAAGATTCGTGTCGCAAAGGCCATCACAATCGTGTAATTAGTTTTTGATTTCATCTACATTTAGTATTCCGAACATATATCTTTTGGTGTATTTAATGTGGTGAAGAGAGAGTGAAAAGGAGGAATTCTAGCAAACTAAACAAGGCCCGGATCCAATTTTGGGGGCACGGAGATCTCCCACTGTTGGCATTTTTGCAGGAGCTTGGGGGCGGGGATCCATTTATGTGTGCATGTGAGGCCGGCCGGGGCAAAAGCTCAGCCATAGCCATAGCTAGCAACTTGATCCTTCTTGGGCCTTGTTTAGTTTGCTAAAAATTCTAACGCTTTCTCCACTTTTTCCATCACATCACATTAAATACGTCAAAAGACATAAGTTCGGAGTATTAAATATAGGTAAAAAAATAACTAATTACACAGTTTTGATGTACTTCGCGACACGAATCTTTTGAGCCTAGTTAGACCATGGTAGGATAATATTTATCACAAACAAACGAAAGTGCTACAGTGTACTACAGGAGTTCAAAACGTAGAAAAAGCAAATTTTCCCACGAACTAAACAAGGCCTTGGCCGCACGGCCGATCTCAGTAAAGAAGGTTTGTTGGTTACACGCTGCCACTGCCATGGCGCGCTGGCGTTGCAGGCTTGCACAAGCGGCGGCAGCAGTGGTCAAGTTTTCAAACCGGACTGACACACACCGCCGACCGGGCCGCTCCTTCATTGCCTGCTGGCCGGCCTGGCGCACAAGTCTCGCACACGGGTTCACGGCGGGCCACAGGTTGAAGAAGGGTCGCTCGCCCCCCAACTACTGTTCCACGCGCATGCTGAGAGACAGTTCCTTGTGGCACGCTAGCACGGTGCTGTTTGGTTCCGTATTCACTAGAACCTCAAACGGAGAGTTCAGATGGGGGATTTTGCAAGTCGGATCATGGAGGCGCGCGAGGAGCGAAGCAATCAGGCGGCGGCGCGGAGAGTTCGAGGGGCGGCAAACCGGCCGGCCAGCTGAGCCGAACGGCGGCGGCGGCGGCGTGGCCATGCCGCCATGCAGTCGCTGGGAGCCAGAACAAACGAGCGAAAAACGGGAGGAACATGCCGGCCCCATGATAGAGAGAGTCCGGAACCCCCCATGCCAAGGTCCCTCCCATTTGGGACACAAATCCAAATTGTGCATTCATCCGACGTGGACACGACGGCGCGCGCACTGTGGACGGACGGATGTCCTTTGCCTCCGAACATTTTAGCACCTGTACCATCACTATCAAAAAACGAGCATTCATCATGCATCGTCAGGACAGTGCCGTGCCATAGCGATCGAAGAGAAACGCCGGGGTTTGAATGTTTGATGATGATGGAGTACAGTACTGCTGTTCATTCCTTGCTGCATTATGGAACTGAATTATTCCAGATTTTAACAATATGGTTATTTTTTGACACCATGATCGACAAAGTTGACAACCAATATATATGAGCAGATCGAGGATCGTAGGAAGTACGTACATTTTTTTATCACCAAATCAAGAGAAGAAAAGAGAGAAGTCTCAAAAAACCCAGTAATTCATACTAGTAGAACAGGGAGAACGCTGGAATTAGGAATTTATGATACCATCGTGCTTGCACATCCCAATCCGTCCGTCCATCAACCAACCAACAGCTAGGATCGATCCACCGATCACCGTAGTATTTATACCGCGACCGCACCAAATTAACCCGGCCATAATCACCTTACCCCGTACACACCGCACGTACGTCACGCTGCCGCCGCCCGCTCGACGATGGCGGCGCGGAGCGAGTTCTTCATGACGACGGTGAAGGCGAAGGTCTCAGTGGGGTCCGGCGGGCCCTCGCCGGCGGGTGGCACCCACCGGAACTCGCGCACCATGTTGGCGAGCATGAGCTGGATATGGAGCACCCCGAGCGTGGCGGCGGGGCAGATGCGGCGGCCGGCGCCGAACGGCATCATGCGGAGCGCGCGTGTGCCGGTGATGTCGGTGTCGAAGCCCTCGCCGCCCTCCAGGAACCGCTCGGGCCGCCACGCGTCCGGGTCGGGCCACGTCGCCGGGTTCTCCGTCACCCACGCCGTGTAGAACTCCACGCTGGCGTCCGCCGGCACCCGGTACCCGCCCAGCTCCGTGTCCCGCGTCGCCGCGTGCGACAGCACGAAGTGGCTCGGCGGGTGCCGCCGGAACGTCTCCTTCACCACCGCCTGCAAAATGCAAACCATGCCAGCCAGGGAAGAAATGAACCACCGCTTTCGGTTTCGGTTAGGATGAGGAAGAAGAAGAATCTTGCATTGGCGACGTACTCGACCCTTAACGGGCCATACAGTGATCAACCTCAAGCAAAGCAGGTCACTTTCATGACAGAGATTAACGTTACTATCTCTTCTAGAAGCATTAATGGTTTGGAGGGCAGCAAGTTATTAGAGCCACCTCAACGTCCTAATTCCAGAGTGATGAACTGTCTGAAATTAGTAGCCGCACATTTGTTCGGAGGTCAGGATCAGGTCTAAAAGGAACATCATGGGAGACATCAAATTCAAGATAATACTCCCATGCACCTCACTTGCTTTATGGAGTACTCATGTAACCAGCTACCTTTTTTTTAGAACTGTAACCAGCAGCCATTGTCCTCTACTCCTCTGCGTGTCTGTCCTTCATATGAAGGCAAAGTGAAGTGTGTCCATGTGCCAAGCCAATGTTGGCACCAAGAATTTGATGTGCAGTTCATCATAATACTTTATCTTTTTTTAAATTAAATCAGTATACTTTAATCTTGTTAAAAAAGGTTTTGATCCTTGGAATTCAATTGGGTGTAGCATAATGCGCGTTTGGACAGGTAGCTAGTGTTCATCAATATGCAGTTACTATAGCTAGAGTTCAAGTGAAGTCTTTGAAAAAAGTGAAATGATTTCCTATTTATGATGCTTCAACTGAACATTTCAAATGTGAAATATGTGCAATCCCAATTTCTAAATCGGGCCTAGCTAGATGAAGGGGAGAAAATTGGGAAGGTGCTACCGATCGGAAGCTAGAGAGCAGGAAGCAGAGTGTAGGAGAGGTGTTTACCTGCAGGTAGGGCATGGCCTCGACGTCGGCCTCGGTGATCCGGGCGGTCTTGCCGACCTTGCCGACGACCTCGTCGTAGAGGCGCTCCTGGGCGGCGGGGTCGAGGACGAGGTGCATCATCGCCCACTCCAGCGCGGTGGCGCTGGTGTCCGTGCCGGCGCTCATGACCTCGGAGCAGAGCGTGACGAGCTCGTCCTCGCCGAGGCGCTTCCCGCGGCCGGGCGGCTCGAGGTCGAAGAGCGAGTCGACGTACGCCTCGCCGGGCCCGCTCATCATCTCGACGCCGTCGGCCGCCTTCTTGTTGCCGTCCCGGAGGAACTCCCGGCGCGCGCGCACGAGCGGCACGAGGCAGGCGAGCTGGCGGCGGCGCAGGTTGCGCGCCTCGGTGAGCTGCTTCCTGAAGAGCGGCGTGAGGAGGGGCAGGAAGTCTGGGAGCTTGGGCATGGTCATCATCATGACGTCCTTGAGCACCTCCTCGATTTCCCTGATGAGTTCGTCGGGGATCTTGGCGCCGAAGCAGATGCAGATGAGGATGCTGCAGATGGTGAGGCGGCAGCTGGCCATCACGCGGATGGCGCCCTCGGCGGCTTGGTCGGCGCGGAGGCGTCGGAGGTGGGCGTTGACGGCCCACTCCCGGATCCAGGAGAAGGCCTTGACCCGGTGCGGCGACACGATCTCGGCGACGAAGTTGCGGCGGAGTGCGCGCCAGAGCGGGCCGTAGGGGGCGGAGTTGACGGTGCACTTGCCGACGCTGAAGAGGAGGCGGGTCGGGCTGTCCTCGGGGCGGCTGGCGAACATGGGGCCCTGCTTGACGAGCGCCTCGTGGATGAGGTCGGCATCGGTGACGACGATGAGGGTGCGCTGGCCCATCCGCATCGTGAAGATGGGCCCGTACTTCTCCCGGAGGTCGCGCACCACGTACATGAAGGGCCGCCGCTGCAGGATCACCTGGAAGAGGTTCCCGACCACAGGCCACCCCGGCGGCCCCGGCGGGAGGCCGTCGACGCCGCCGGTCTTGGAGCACCGCCGCCACCACATCGCCGCCAGCGCCGCCGCCAGCACCACCAGCAGCACGTCGTTCACGTCCATCTCGATCGGGCTCTCTTCTTGGCCGCCGCCGCCGCCGCTGCTGCTACACCACCGCCAGGCGCAAGCCAGAGATGAAACAGCTGTCAGTGTGGGTGTAGGCGCTGAGCTGAGGAAATGAGGGAGACCAATGGCAGTGGGGGGCAGTGGGTGGCGGAGCTCTATATAGCGGAGGAGCGACGGGGGCGAGCTCGGCCCCTCGGCTCGTACCGTGGCCGCGTAAATGCTCGCCATCTACCATCTGAAAGGGCGCCATGAATGCTCCAGCGTGTTATTGAATGCGGGCTCGGGAGAGGAAAACCAGCAGCAGCAGCGGCAGAGGCAGCAGCAGGCTAGCTAGCCTGGCCACCATGGCGCTCCTTGGCGTGCGTTCATCTCCTAGAAGCAGAGGCCGGGCTCCTTTAATGGCGCGCGCGGTTGGGGAGACGACGACGAGGGCGCGAGCGAGCAGTAGCTAGCATCCGGGCACTGAGCCAGTACTGACCAGCGAGCGAGGGCGAGGTGGCTAGCTCCCTGTTCCGTTCGGGCCGTGGCAGACGCGGTTGGTTACGGGTCGCGGTTGCACCGGCCGGGGGGTGCCGCGCGGGCAGGCACGAGGTTTTGGGCTCGCTTTCACTGGAAGGGGACGCGGGGGACGGAACGGCTTCCCACCATTTCGGTTTCGGCATTAGAGGCGGCATGCCAAATCGGTTAGCGATCACACGGCGGCGCCACGGGCGATAGCGAGCGAGGAGGTCAGGAGGAGGAGTCGCCGGACGCCGGGCGAAGCGTCGTGATCGTGGTGGTGGACATTCGGTTATGATCCGATGGAGACGCGGGCCGGGGGATTTAATTTGATGGCGAAAGCTCAGTTTTGGATCGGAGCGGAGCGCGCGAGAGAGCTGTGCTTCGCCTTTCTCTGCTCGCATTGGTGATTGCAAGGCCGAAGAGCTTCTTTTGGTTTGGCGTTTTGGGAGTTTTCTAGAACAAACATGCGTGGATGACTGCATGCCGATGCCATATGGCCGGCTTTGTCTAGCGTTTGCTACGTTTTGCGACGCCCGATGTCTGTCTCGGAGCTTGGGGTACATGAATCGCCGGTGAGGAATGTAGGTAAAGTTGGGTGGTTTTTTATACACAATACAACCCAACGGTCGTACGGTCGTATTATCAGTTGTTTCTCTATGGGTAAAATGATAATTTGATAGATATATATTATTTGGAAAAAAATTTCCCGCTGCCCCTTATACTATCTAAAACATTTCATATATTTTATTTCCTATATTACAACAATATCATTTTACATTTTCGATAACACTCTTATACTACCCATACGACCTTTGAATACTACCGTACGACAGCTTAAAAAACCAATCGTATAGAATTAATCTCAAGCGTCGGATCCTTACATATAGGTCCTTTTTATATTACATACGAGTCATTTTCAACCGGTTGTACAGGTCGTATTGTGTACCGTAAAAATGTAGCGTTTGCTACATTTTGCGATGCTCAATGTCTCGGAGCTGGGGGTATGTAACATCCCTGATGTTTCATTAACTTAAGCACTTTAATTAGTCATGTTAATCAAGTGTGTTTAGTCCCTAAGCATGTTTAGCTTGATTGTGATCGATTTTGCTAATAAGACCTTGGTCAAAATCATCAATCTTGGTCAAACCTCTAAGTACTCCATAAAGCTGAAATGTTTTTCTTGCGCGTTCTCCAAATTTCACTATAGAAGTTCAAAATCTGCCAATATAAAAGTTTTTCCTTATCTCTGGGAACACATTTTTCATAATAGGCGGACATTCAAATTTTGAATGCAAATTTTCTTAAATTTGAGTTGAAGTCGCTGTGAACAGTATTTCGGGGCCGAGATTTGCAGCAAGTTCATCACGATTTTCCCTTCAATCTATTCATCAAAACATAGGTAGCCCTTTGGGAAAGTTGTAGTCCTATAACTCCTCTACAACTTTCGCTTTTGGAGATTTTTGAGTTCTGTTAAAAAAAAAGGGAGTTACACAATTTTGAACTCGGCTAAATGGAATGAAACAGACACAGTCGACGACGTCGCCGCGCTCCAGAGCGCCGCGCCGCCCGCGCCGGCCACGTGCCGCGCACGCGTGTCGCCCGTATACGGACGCTTCGGCGTCCCCGCTGTGGACCACGAGCGTGCCGTGGTAACTCCGCACGACCAAGTAGCCGTATGCCGCGCCTAGGAGTTGGCCGCCCCAGCCCAGACGGCCACGCGCCGCAGCGCGCTGTGCCGCATAGCGCACCCGCGCATGCAGGCGGTCTAGCTGGCCGAGCCGCGTACAAGTCCTTTGAGGCGGAGCCTCCTTGGTCTCCTGGTTGCCACCTTCCTTTGCCCCCTCCTGTTTTCGCAGCAACGAACCGAACCGCATGCCAGCCAGCTCTGTTCCGCTGACGCCATTGCCGCACCATAGCTGAGCTCGCCTTCCACTCCCGTCCGTCGAGCTTCCATTGTTCCACGCTTCCTCACCCATCCACTGAAGCCTCCAGTACGCCGACATTGACTCGCCGAGCCCCTGGCCGCTGACAATTGGAACCGAGGCGGACTGCCGGTCCCCTCGCCGCCACTGGCCATCACCAGGGGCTCCACTGCCCCAACAACCGCCAAAAATCGGTCGAGGGTGAGTCCAAACCCTACCCTAACCACTTCCCCACCCGTCTCCGGCCAACAGTAGCCGCCGGCAAGCTCCATGCGCCGCCAGGGGCCCGATTGCATCTTCCTCGATTATTCCAGGGTGTTTTCCGTGAAGTAAGGGCATATGTGCAATTTCTGAAACTTCTTTCGAGGACCCGGCTGTAAATGGATTAGTTAGGTTTTAGCTGGAACTTCGAAAAATCACTAAAAATCGTAGAAAAATCAGAAAAATGCAAATTCAATTTTGTTGGTTTCCTGGTGAAAAACTCTATCTTTTATGGAAAGGTTGTATAGGGTTTTTCTGTGTAGGTTTTGAATTAAAAATTCAAACTCAGTTTGAAGTGTTTTTAGTGTAGTTTAAAATATACACATGCTATGGAGTTGAATTTTGGATATGTTTCTCTTTATGGCATGTTTAGATTTGTGACCAAAGTTTGCATGAGTTTGATGTGTAGATTTTTAGTTATGATTTATGTAAGCTCTATGCTAGTTTAATCTTGATGCTTTTTATAGCCCCTTTAATAAACTTTTCTTTAATCACAAGTGCACCCTAGGGCTTTGTATTGATTAGTAGTACCTCTGATAGGTTGGATATAATTTTAGGATGTGTTTTGGGATGTGTTTTGGATTTAATCTTGTGTAGGAGTTTAAATTCACAATTTGAAAAATGATTTGAATCTGCACCTATGCTTTGATCAGATGCTTATATTTGACATACTTGACTTGTAGTTGAAAGTTGAGAACAAAAAGATTAACAAATCTTTTTGTAAGATTTATTTGTGTTATGCTAGGCTGAAATTTGTCTTTTACATATAAATTAATATATAAATGATCTTAACCTAGATTTTGGTTTGTGAGCTTAAAATAGGCATATGTTGCTGTGTGCAAAAACTTAGGCTTATTTGAGGTTTTTTTTATTTAATATGGATTTATGGTTGTAAGGCTTGTTTTAATTAATTAAATAAAGAAATGACAATTAAGGTGTTAAATTGTGAAAACATGTCATGTTTCTGTTTTTGAATTTTCAATACACCCCTTGCTGTTTATAAAGTTATTTAATTTACTTATGTTTAAATATGTACACAATCACCATCAAAATAGTGTTTAGTTCATCATCACACCACCCTAATAATTTTTGTGAGAAAATAATAATGTTTAGATGAATATGGCCAACAAGAGTTGGGTTTGGTGGTAATTCTCCCACCCTCACTATAATCTAATGCATATGCATGTGAACGTGTAGATTTATCGGACGGGTCGTACACGCTCACTCAGGAGGAGGAGGGAGCAGCTAGCGGAGAGGTGAACCAGACTAGTGTGCAGCAAGACCTGGACCAAAGTCCAGAAGAGCCCAAGGCTAGTGTTGAGGCAGAGGAAGGCAAGCACCGGATGCATATAATCTTTTGATAAAATCTCACTCTACCTTTACTTTTCAGTACTTATGCTTTACTTTGTGCATTTAAGTTTCAGGATTTGTTTGAAACCTAGATGCATGATCCTTAGGACTCCTATGCTCTTTTACTAATATGTTAGGAACGCTAGTGCCATGCTCTAAAAATACTGTAGAAGTCGAGTAATGACTCATTGCTCGTGAGATATAGGATGCTTATGTTGGAATCATAAGTTGGATAAATTGACTCGCTCATGTGGTAAGAGCAATGGGTTCGGTCTCGACCGAGTAGCATGGTGCTGGTCTAAGCTATTGAACGTACCAAGTGCTTGTCGGGAATGGGACCGGTAAGCCTAGTACCTAATGAACCAGTGCGGAAATTTTATCGTTACTAATCTTGAGATGCGTCTCCCGGTTCGCTACCGGTAGTGCAAGTGTGATTCTGGACGTGCCATGTTTGGGCGTACCTGTAAACCTTGTACTTATGACTGTAGCATCTTTTCCTAATCTGGGGAATGACGGGAACCGCCTGGTTGGGGTAGACCCTGCATTTGGTCTACCTTCTTTCGTGTATCTTGGGTTTACCTTGCAAGGATATAAATCGATCGATCGTCAGTCACTCGTCGTTATTTGAGTCGGCTTGACCACTGGCTACCCCATGTATTTATGGAACAGTTGGATTAATATTGTTGCCTGTTTAATATTGTTTGCACAACATGCTTGTTTAGTACAGGTGCTCACCTATAATGGTTAACATACTAGAATATGAGCTAAAATTTGAAATTAAGGATCAACTCTTAGTCGCTTTTGGCAAAACAAACCCACCAGCCAAAAAGCCTTTGCATGTCTAATCTTACTTTCTTTTTGTCGGGTAAGTCTTGCTGAGTATTAGTATACTCAGCCTTGCTTATCTTGTGGTTTTCAGGTAACCCCATCTGGCCTGGTTCTATTCCAGATGGTTGGGAGCTTGAGTGGGAGAACGATGATGAGGAGTGATATACTTGGATGGCCTCCCTTGTGTATCCCGCGTTTAGTTTTATTTTCCGCTGTTTAAACTCTGAACCATGTTTACTTGTATGTACTTAAAAATCTGGTTTGTAATATTAAGTACTTATGGACCTTTTATGTAATATAATCTTGTACTCTGGTCCCGCCTTCGTGTGGGCTTAGCGCATATCTCGATCCTGTGAAAGTGATTTACCGGGCATGACCCGGCAGAGGTGACAAAATAGCTCTTGGTTATCGCTTATGAGCCAAGTGGACCGGCTTAAGTGATAATCCGGATTTATTTTGGGCGGTTCTGTCACAGCTGGTATCAGAGCGAGATTATGCACCAGAGTAATTAAAATACCTTAACAAACCTGTTTTTGGAATAAAATTTGCCAAGATTAATAATCTTGCTAAGTGAGTAGGACGTTAAGGTCTTATCTAGTCCGAGAGGCCCTTGAGGGAATTTTTGGGTTCTTTCAGGTGGCTAGTACTCTATGGTGTATTTAAACTGACTTCCAGCACATTTTATTCCTGTCAAAACTTACTTTCTTGCACAACCATACTAGTTCATCACGTTTTGCCATACGTGGTGGTGCCACGGGAAAGTCTGTGAGGGATGGATGGGACCTATTCCAATGGGAACCCACGTCGCGTCTGCGTCTCGTCACGTTTTGCCATACGTGATGGTACCACATGAAAGTCATGTGAGGGATGGATGTGACCTATTCCAATGGGAACCCACGTCGCGTCTGTGTCTCGTCACGTTTTGCCATACGTGAACGTTCCGTATCACAAAGATGCGAGGCAAGGATGCACTCCATTCAAACGGAGAGTATCTGAGGTTGGACGCTGTCCATGCAGCGGCTTTATGCATGGATGCCGTTTCTATAGTGAACGGTAATGTATGTGGACGCTTTCGTGAGTGCTGGCACGAAAGGTTTTGAATGTTCTGTGATTTTCTACAGGTCACTAACCACGGTTGTTAGGTACGGTAATTAAGAAACGAATATTTTCGACTAGCTATTATAAGTAGAGACGTATATATGCCTTGCCACCGGCACTAACTTCGATTTTAAGCTTAAATGCTTGGTAAGGCCGTACAAGACGCTCTTGCATCATGTTAAAAGCTATTAAACTTAAAAATGACTTTGTATCACTCTTGTATGGTCTCTAGATAAATTATATTCTTTAAGGACCATTTCATGATAGATTGATGAATTGAGGTGTTAATCAAGGTTATGACTAGTTGTTGTCCTAATTTTTTCTAAGGATGATCTAGAAAGTTTTCGGCTAGGTGATCTTTAGGAAGACTGTTCATCATCTAGCTAAGCTCACTCCATGAATTTTTTTTTCATGATTTTAGGATGATTAAAACTGAAGCTATGCTCAAATCACTAAACCTAGTTCATGCTGAAATTCTGTCAAAGAGGTGTTAAGGCTGAAAACTCGAATTTTTTTTACACCTTGTTCTAAATAGATTTTGCCTAGACAATCTATACAAAAAATGTTCCATATACAACCTACTTTGTGCTGTCAAAATCTCATGGTCATAGGGTTCTTAATTTTTGAGATATGATCTTTTTAGTGAAGCTATGCCCTGCTGAAAATTTCTGGGCAATGGCACTCTGAAAATGGATCTATTAGACCTTTTTCCAATCTGATTTGATTCAACCTTTGAATACCAAAAATGCTCCTTAGGTATCTATCTACCTCCGGTAGAAATGTCAAGGTCACTAGATTTTTAGTTTGGGAGATATACCCAAAACATTAGGTCTCTGTCCTGTTGAATTTCAGAACTAGTGATCTCTGAAATTCAAATTTTTAGGTCATCTTCCTTTGAAATCTAGAGCAAACCTTGAATACCAAAGTTGTTTAGAATTTCATATTCTACATGCTCGTAAAATTTCAGCATCATTGCAGTTTTGAGCTGAGAGAAATGGAATTTTTATTGACCCTCGGCCTGCTGTCCAACAGCCCTGACAGTAAAGCGATATCTGAATTTTCGGGCATGATAGCCTCAGCATTATCTCTAAGTTGAATACCAATATTGGAAGGCACGAGATTTTACATCCCCTGCCTAAAAATGATGATATTTAGGTGGTGGAAGAATGCTCCACGTATGTTTTTGAAGTTTCTATCCACAGATGAACACAATCAGTGCAAGATCCATCTATCTCCATCTTCTCTTAGGATGGTTTCTAATAGAAGCATACCCATATCCTTGCCGAGTCAAGCGGAACCCCGTTGTACTCTCCTGATTGCTTATACACCTTTTCTTCAATTTAGAGGCGATCCACCAACTTCCTATGGCTATGTAAAGGTGATCACTCCACTTTTCTTGCATCGATATCCCTACATTGATCACTATAAATTCTCAGCCCTTGACCTAAAAAAAATCCTTATGCTTGCTCACAAACAAATAAATGAGAACATGGTTACAAGGCATCAAAAATCTATTGGTATGCATAATGAGTGTCATCCCAGCATGCATATGCTGCATCTCTAACAAAATAATTTATGAGCATGGAAATGCATTACACGACATGTGCATCTGGAAACCTGGGTTTGGACTAACATACATACGCACTGAAAGTTTCACCATTTCTACTCTATCCTCCTTATGGTGGTGATGTTGTTGATCCATGAACGAAGGTGCCGCGATGGAACCTAGTGTATCATGTGTGCTGCAGCCATGTGATTACTACTAGGAGCACGCTAGGTATCTTTGTTTGTGAGAATGCGACTCACCCCGGATCCTAATTTCTCAGTCCTCCAAGCCACTATCTAATTTCGTGAATAATGCAAATCATGCTGACACTGCATCATGAGCACCATATCTCATGAGCATACGCATCATGCATTCATAAACATGTGCATCATCATGCATGCACCTCATCATATACACATCTTGTGCATCTTTCACTGTGCCTCATGACATATGCATCATCCAGATGACATAATTAATACATCATGTCATGAGCCTTGTCCCATTGTTGCACGAGTCTTTTCCATATGCATGATCATTATCACCCATGGCTCGTCAATGCATCAGGTCAGTTGTTAAAGGTCATTGCATCTTGAGGTCATATAGTAATTAACTAATATACTTCATTAAGATAAACCTTGAGCAAGGGTATTTTCCTCACTCCCATCCCAATTTTGTTTCCAAAATCTTGTCACTTGCCATTGACAATTGTACTTTCCAGGATACTCTAGGAGTTGACCTTTTTATTGATCTCCTAAAAACAAATTCATGAACCTCCGTAAACAAATTTAACCAAATATTTGAGGTTTCCCTTCTTTATGGGAATCTTTTTGGAACCTTTCGACTTGGTATTCTTTCTTCTAAATTTCAAAATTCACTTGGTAGTAACTCAACTAAGCTGGTTGAAGGAGTATGAGCAAGTTCTCCAAAAGTTAAGATAAGAGGAGCCTTCTACTGAGTCAGTGATCTTTGGTCCTTTAGCACGTTTCCTCCTAATCAAAGGAACCGGGATACTAGTAAATAAAGGATGGGCAAAATCCTTTGATAGGTTTTCCTTGGTACAATCCCAATTTAGGATGGTGGATACCCCAACTCTTCTCTTTCTCCCAAAGTCACGGTCAATCCTCTCGAGGGCCAATTTGACCCCTCCATATCCGTGCTTCGCCTGTTCTGTGTCGCTTTGTCACAGCCACCGCTGTTGATCGTGGTCGTCTTGTCGCCAAGGCATCCCAATGCCGGCCACCATCGTGCCACATGCCACCACCACACCTCCTTACCACCGGCCCCTACCCAAGTGGCGCGAGCACCACTGCCACTACACCACGGTGAGCATCATTAAAAGGAGCACCTCCCCGTCGACATTCACGCTCAGAGTCGCATCCACTTAAGCCACCACCTCCCGTCGCCCTCCCTTCTCTCCAACTGTTTGCTTGAGCACACACCGGCCATTTTCGCCGCTTACGTCATTCCTCGTCGATTAAGCTCTTTCCTCTATCTTCCCCAGCAATGTGAAGAATAGTCAAGCTCCGCCAGCTGTCGGTGTCAGTCCGAGCCTTTCCCTGAAGCTCGTCCACTGAAGGTGGGTGCCAACATCACAAAGAAGAAGCTCGAGAAGAAAGCCACAAGAGGGAGCCAATCCCACATCACCAACTATGGATCGTTTTCTCGAGATGTGTGATTCAGAGTGCTGGGACATAGCAATAGTGTACATCTGTTTTGCGCCTCCGCTATGTCTGTTTTTAGCTTTTCATGTATACATTCATCGCCCGCTCCCTCATGAGCGACGTTGATGTGTGTGAGGAAACCCATGTTTCTGTCACCATCTCTGAATCTTACATCTGGAAGAGTTTAGCATGCTTTGTTAGTTTTCTCTATGTAACTTCTTCTTTCTCAAAAAGGTTCTACTTAATCTTGTTGTCGAATCTCGGGACGAGATTCCTTTTAAGGGGGTAGGCTGTAACATCCCTGATGTTTCATTAACTTAAGCACTTTAATTAGTCATGTTAATCAAGTGTGTTTAGTCCCTAAGCATGTTTAGCTTGATTGTGATCGATTTTGCTAATAAGACCTTGGTCAAAATCATCAATCTTGGTCAAACCCCTAAGTACTCCATAAAGCTGAAATGGTTTTCTTGCGCGTTCTCCAAATTTCACTATAGAAGTTCAAAATCTGCCAATATAAAAGTTTTTCCTATCTCCGGGAACACATTTTTCATAATTGGCGGACATTCAAATTTTGAATGCAAATTTGCTTAAATTTGAGTTGAAGTCGCTATGAACAGTGTTTCGGGGCCGAGATTTGCAGCAAGTTCATCACGATTTTCCCTTCAATCTATTCATCAAAACATAGGTAGCCCTTTGGGAAAGTTGTAGTCCTATAACTCCTCTACAACTTTCGCTTTTGGAGATTTTTGAGTTCTGTTAAAAAAAGGGAGTTACACAATTTTGAACTCGACTAAATGGAATGAAACAGACACAGTCGACGACGTCGCCGCGCTCCAGAGCGCCGCGCCGCTCGCGCCGACCACGTGCCGCGCACGCGTGTCGCCGGTGTACGGACGCTTCGGCGTCCCCGCTGTGGACCACGAGCGTGCCGTGGTAACTCCGCACGACCAAGTAGCCGTATGCCGCGCCTAGGAGTTGGCCGCCCCAGCCCAGACGGCCACGCGCCGCAGCGCGCACCCGCGCATGCAGGCGGTCCAGCTGGCCGAGCCGCGTACAAGTCCTTCGAGGCGGAGCCTCCTTGGTCTCCTGGTTGCCACCTTCCTTTGCCCCCTCCTGTTTTCGCAGCAACGAACCGAATCGCATGCCAGCCAGCTCTGTTCCGCTGACGCCATTGCCGCGCCACAGCTGAGCTCGCCTTCCACTCCCGTCCGTCGAGCTTCCATTGTTCCACGCTTCCTCACCCATCCACTGAAGCCTCCAGTACGCCGACATTGACTCGCCGAGCCCCTGGCCGCCGACAATTGGAACCGAGGCGGACTGCCGGTCCCCTCGCCGCCGCTGGCCATCACCGGGGGCTCCACTGCCCCAACAACCGCCAAAAATCGGTCGAGGGTGAGTCCAAACCCTACCCTAACCACTTCCCCACCCCTCTCCGGCCAACAGTAGCCACCGACAAGCTCCATGTGCCGCCAGGGGCCCGATTGCATCTTCCCCGATTATTCCAGGGTGTTTTCCGTGAAGTAAGGGCATATGTGCAATTTCCGAAACTTCTTTCGAGGACCCGGCTGTAAAGGGATTAGTTAGGTTTTAGCTGGAACTTCGAAAAATCACTCAAAATCGTAGAAAAATTAGAAAAATGCAAATCTAATTTTGTTGGTTTCCAGGTGAAAAACTCTACTTTTATGGAAAGGTTGTATAGGGTTTTTCTGTGTAGGTTTTGAATTAAAAATTCAAACTCAGTTTGAGGTGTTTTTAGTGTAGTTTAAAATATACACATGCTATGGAGTTGAATTTTGGATATGTTGGTCTTTATGGCATGTTTAGATTTGTGACCAAAGTTTGCATGATTTTGATGTGTAGATTTTTAGTTATGATTTATGTAAGCTCTATGCTAGTTTAAGCTTGATGCTTTTTATAGCCCCTTTAATAAACTTTTCTTTGATCACAAGTGCACCCTAGGGCTTTGTCTTGATTAGTAGTACCTCTGATAGGTTGGATATAATTTTAGGATATATTTTGGGATGTGTTTTGGATTTAATCTTGTGTAGGAGTTTAAATTCACAATTTGAAAAATAATTTGAATCTGCACCTATGCTTTGATCAGATGCTTATATTTGACATACTTACTTGTAGTTGAAAGTTGAGACCAAAAAGATTAACAAATCTTTTTGTAAGATTTATATGTGTTATGCTAGGCTGAAATTTGTCTTTTACATATAAATTAATATATAAATGATCTTAACCTAGATTTTGGTTTGTGAGCTTAAAATAGGCATATGTTGCTGTGTGCAAAAGCTTAGGCTTATTTGAGGTGTTTTTTTGATTTAATATGGATTTATGGTTGTAAGGCTTGTTTTAATTAATTAAATAAAGAAAGGGCAATTAAGGTGTTAAATTGTGAAAACATGTCATGTTTCTGTTTTTGAATTTTCAACACACCCCTTGCTGTTTATAAAGTTATTTAATTTACTTATGTTTAAATATGTACACAATCACCATCAAAATAGTGTTTAGTTCATCATCACACCACCCTAATAATTTTTGTGAGAAAAGAATAATGTTTAGATGAATATGGCCAGCAAGAGTTGGGTTTGGTGGTAATTCTCCCACCCTCACTATAATCTAATGCATATGCATGTGAACGTGTAGATTTACCGGACGGGTCGTACACGCTCACTCAGGAGGAGGAGGGAGCAGCTAGCGGAGAGGTGAACCAGACTAGTGTGCAGCAAGACCTGGACCAAAGTCCAAAAGAGCCCAAGGCTAGTGTTGAGGCAGAGGAAGGCAAGCACCGGATGCATATAATCTTTTGATAAAATCTCACTCTAACTTTACTTTTCAGTACTTATGCTTTACTTTGTGCATTTAAGTTTCAGGAGTTGTTTGAAACCTAGATGCATGATCCTTAGAACTCCTATGCTCTTTTACTAATATGTTAGGAACGCTAGTGCCATGCTCTAAAGATACGGTAGAAGTCGAGTAATGACTCATTACTCGCGAGATATAGGATGATTATGTTGGAATCATAAGTTGGATAAATTGACTCGCTCATGTGGTAAGAGCAATGTGTTCGGTCTCGACCGAGTAGCATGGTGCTGGTCTAAGCTATTGAACGTACTAAGTGCTTGTCGGGAATGGGACCGGTAAGCCTAGTACCTAATGAACCAGTGCGGAAATTTTATCGTTACTAATCTTGAGATGCGTCTCCCGGTTCGCTACCGGTAGTGCAAGTGTGATTCTGGACGTGTCATGTTTGGGCGTACCAGTAAACCTTGTACTTAGGACTGTAGCATCTTTTCCTAATCTGGGGAATGACGGGAACCGCCTGGTTGGGGTAGACCCTGCATTTGGTCTACCTTCTTCCGTGTATCTTGGGTTTACCTTGCAAGGATGTAAATCGATCGATCGTCGGTCACTCGCCGTTATCTGAGTCGGCTTGACCACTGGCTACCCCATGTATTTATGGAACAGTTGGATTAATATTGTTGCTTGTTTAATATTGTTTGCACAACATGCTTGTTTAGTACAAGTGCTGACCTAGAATGGTTAACATACTAGAATATGAGCTAAAATTTGAAATTAAGGATCAACTCTTAGTCGCTTTTGGCAAAACAAACCCACCAGCCAAAAAGCCTTTGCATGTCTAGTCTTATTTTCTTTTTGTCGGGTAAGTCTTGCTGAGTATTAGTATACTCAGCCTTGCTTATCTTGTGGTTTTCAGGTAACCTCATCTGGCCTGGTTCTATTCCAGATGGTTGGGAGCTTGAGTGGGAGAACGATGATGAGGAGTGATATACTTGGATGACCTCCCTTGTGTATCCCGCGTTTAGTTTTATTTTCCGCTGTTTAAACTCTGAACCATGTTTACTTGTATGTACTTAAAAATCTGGTTTGTAATATTAAGTACTTATAGTCCTTTTATGTAATATAATCTTGTACTTTGGTCCTGCCTTCGTGTGGGCTTAGCGCATATCTCGATTCTGCGAAAGTGATTTACCGGGCATGACCCGGCAGAGGCGACAAAATAGATCTTGTTTATCGCTTATGAGCCAAGTGGACCGACTTAAGTGATAATCCGGATTTATTTTGGACGGTTCTGTCACAGGGTACATGAATCGCCGGTGAGGAATGTAGGTAAAAGTTGGAGGAACTTGGAAATGGGCATTGAACTGCTCCATCAAACAAGCAGGAAATAAGGTAAAAGGGGCCAAACTACCATTGTCCTTATAAGTAGGAGGGGAACTTATTAGGCTTACGCCATTTACCACAGGGAGGGTGCTAAGTTGCTTGAAATATATTTCCCTTTTTCTTGGCATTACAACATTTCCTCCTGCTTCCAGCTCCAAGTACATTGCATACACAGACGCTTAAATACACATATTGCACCTATATGAACACCAAATCGCCAAATGAGATACTGACCCAACATATCCTAAGATTTATAAGATCACCCGTGTGCACTTGCACCTCGGATCGCGTGTGGACGGCTCAGATCCATACATGAGGCTTGGTAGTTTTACAAAAAATCCTCGCACTTTATTGAAATTCATACAGCATACTTGGCAATTTTACAAAAAAAAAACCCCTCACATTTCATCGAAATTAATATGTAGTTCAGCCCACACTTGGGTCATTTTATGTAAACCCTCTCGAACTTTACAGAAATAACATTTGCTCAAGCCACCTCTAAGGCATTTTTACGGAAACCCCCTCGAGCTTTGAAGAAATGCCAAAAGGACTGCCTATTTTACAAAATCTCTCAAACATTATCAAAATTAAACTTTTACTACATCCACTCTCCGATAGTTTACCAATCCCCCTAAAGCTTCACATAACTACCATTTTTTAAGTGGCCTCTCATACAATTTGACGATGCCTCCCGCGATCAAGTTACCTCTTAGGTAATTTAATGATAATCAAACCGCGATCCATGTATCTCCAACAAACCTGAGCTTTAGAAATTAACACACGGTACGAAAAAGGCCCTAAGCTTTCTGCAAATCTACCCACAATCAAAAATTATGCGGAAAAGTACCCTAAATTTGACATAATCAATCCAAGATCCCTGCATTTTACCTAAAAAAAACTACAGTTCTAGAAAATTAATCCACATACTCAAATCTTGCAAAAACATCTCCAGCCTCCTACCGTCCACTGGGCTACAGGTCATGGACAACGTCTCCCTCGATCAAGCCACCCCTTAGGTAATTTTATGTTAATCAATCCGCAATCCATGCATCTCTCACAAACCCGAGCTTAACAAAAATTAACACACGGTCCACAGACTTTTACGGAAAAGGCCCTAAACTTTCTGCAAATCTACCCACATTCTGAAATTTTGCGGAAAAGTGCCCTACATTTGTCACAATCAATCCAAGATCCCTGCAATTTAACTAAAAAAAATTACCCTACAGTTTTAGAATACTAATCCACAACCTCAAATCCTGCAAAAACATCCCCAGCCTTCCTACCGATCACTGGGCTACGGGTCATGGCGCGGCAATGTCGCGCCAGTCTTTCTAGTGAATTCCTATGAGAAACTGAGCTAATAGTAGATCTTATTAAGATTGTTTAAGTCACCATATAAATTTGATGTATGTCTGTCAAGATTGATTGAGCCTGTATTTTTTAGAATTAAAACTAAGTCATCACAAACGTCTTTTAAGTCTTTACGGCGGGTTCATCGTCTACGGCTGAATAAATAGTGATACCAATTTTTCGCCATTACCTCTTGGATATCCACTAGTCAAACAAAACGCGAGGTGCTAAACTACAAGCTTCCAGCCTCAGTGCATTGCGGACGTACACTCACGTGCTTATGAACACACAACCAGTATTATTGGGATAATGAACCAGAAAATCCTAAATATTCATTGAATAATTCAAGGATGTCTTTTCAGAGGCAGTAATTCTGCGTGATCCGAACTTAATGGACCTGTTTGCATGTGATGATCGAATTGCGGTTGCTAGAAAGAGCTAGTGCTGTTAGAATAATTCAATCCTTCCTATATCTTGTGTAAAGAGTCCTGGTTCGTTGTACCCTGGTTTGGTTATAGATAGAGTTAGAGATAGATTCTTTCTTGTATCTCAAGCATGTATTCATACGCAGCCAAACCAGGGGCAACAAATCTGATCTTGTAATCTCCAAGCCATTGGGCTCAATATAAACACGCAACCCGTGATGTGCTGAGTTGAGCAATCACGGTTCCAACCTCTTTACATGGTAATCAGAGCCCCTTCTTCCAAATACATCCACTATCCTTCCCATGGCGTCGTCTTCTGCCTCGGTTCCTCAGCTAGGCCCGAAGGTCACCGAGAAGCTCGCAAGGGATAACTTCCTTCTTTGGAAGGCTCAGTTCCTTCCCGCCATACGTGGCGCTCAGCTCATGGGGTACCTCGAGGGGACTACCTCGGAGCCGGCCAAAACCCTAGAGGTTGCAAAGGCCGATGGCAAGAAGGAGGTCGTGCCCAACCCTGGGTACGACGATTGGCTGGCCAAAGATCAGCAAGTTCTCAGCTACTTGTTGAACTCGCTCACCAAGGATGTGCTGGCGCACGTCGCCAACGCAACAACTGCTGCAGAAGCTTGGGAGGTGCTGGTGACGAGATTTGCTGCACACTCCAAGGCACGGGTGGCCAATCTTCGCATGCAGCTGACCAACACCAAGAAGGGAAACATGACTTCCATGGCCTACTTCAACAAGATGATGGCGATCAGGGATGAACTCGCCGCTGTTGGTAAGAAAATTGAAGATGATGAGATGATTACTAACATCATGAATGGCCTTGATTTTGAGTACAATCCTCTTGTTTCATCAATCCTTGGGCGTGCTGATCTTGTTTCACTAAGTGATCTGTACTCTCAACTGATGGCTTATGATCTGAGACTTGAGATGTATCAAGGGGATGGACAGTACCACTCGTCGGCTAACATGACAGGTCGTGGACGTGGTCGCGGCCGCGGCAATAACCAAGGCCGCGGCAAAGGAGGACAAAATCAAGGTCGTGGCCAGCAAGGAAGGCATCAAGGTGGTCACCAAGGTGGTCATCAAGGCACAAACCCTTCTAGGCAAAGTGGACAGAGTTCTAAACCGGTGTGCCAAATCTGCAAGAAGGAAGGACATGAAGCCAACAGATGCTGGTATCGCTATGATGATGATGAGCAGCAGCCATCCAAGGTGGCAGGCACGGCAGCAGCAGGGTATGGCTATGATTCTAACTGGTATGCAGATAGTGGTGCTACAGATCATGTCACGGGCGAGCTAGAAAAATTGACGGTTCGTGACAAGTACACTGGAAGGGATCAAGTCCACACAGCCAGTGGATCAGGTATGAAAATTAGTAATATTGGGCATACAATTTTACATACCCCGTCAAGAGATATCCATCTGAAAAATATTCTTCATGTTCCTAGTGCTAGAAAAAATCTTGTTTCTGTTCACAAACTAGCCCTAGACAATAATGCCTTCGTCGAATTTCATCCAAATTCTTTTTTTATCAAGGATCAGGAAACGAAGAAAATACTCCATCAAGGTAGATGCAAAGGCGGTCTCTACCCCTTAGGGCCGTCGTCCACAAGAGAAGATCCAAGTAGAGAAGCTTTTGTCATCAATAAGCCATCTACGTCTAGGTGGCATAGTAGATTAGGTCATCCAGCTCTTCCTATCGTTGAGAAGGTTCTTAGATTAAATAAATTGCCTTGTGTTAGTGATACAAACTCTGAGTCGGTGTGTGATTCTTGCCAATTGGCTAAAAGCCATCAGCTTCCTTATTCTATATCAAATAATATTTCGAGCGCACCTCTTGATTTGATCCACTCAGATGTTTGGGGACCTGCTCCTCCTTCAGTAGGTCGGCATATGTACTATGTGAGCTTTATCGATGATTTTAGTAAATACACTTGGATCTATCTCTTACGTAAAAAATCAGATGTTTTTCAAGTCTTCAAAGACTTTCAAAATTTCGTAGAAAGAAAATTTGATCGGAAGATTATTGCTATGCAAAGTGACTGGGGGGGTGAGTATGAAAAACTAAACTCTTTCTTTCAACGCATTGGTATCACTCATAGAGTCTCTTGCCCCCATGCCCATCAACAAAATGGTGTGGCTGAGAGAAAGCATAGACATATTGTTGAAGTTGGTCTAGCTCTTCTCGCAAACTCTTGCATGCCATTGAAATATTGGGATCAAGCTTTCCTTACTGCCACATATCTCATAAATCTTCTTCCTAGCAAGGTGATCAATTTTGATACTCCAGTGGAGCGATTGTTCAAGATGAAACCTGATTATAGCTCTTTGCGTATCTTTGGGTGTGCGTGTTGGCCAAACTTGAGGCCTTATAACAACCGAAAGCTATCTTTTCGTTCTGTCCGCTGTGCTTTCCTTGGCTATAGCTCGCAACACAAAGGTTTTAAATGCTTAGATATCTCCACTGGTCGCATATACATCTCCCGGGATGTTGTGTTTGATGAACAAGTTTTTCCCTTTGCTCAACTTCACACCAATGCTGGTGCTCAATTGAGGAAAGAAATTATTCTTCTTCCACATCACCTTCTTAATCCCGGGGATGTAAATTGTACTGCTCCTAATATTACTAATATTTCAAATGATCCTGTCACTAGCGATGATTTGCAGGAAGAAGATGCTGAAAATACAGATTATGCAGCTGATATTGCTGGGCAGACGGGCATTAATGCGGACACAGGATATCCGGACGTGCGGTCTCACGACAGCTTGCCGGCGTCACAGCACCTGGACACTGATTCCGGGGCGGATTTGTCCTCTGCCACGTCTCGGACACCTTCGCCTGCGTCCTCGGCCGCTAGGACTTCGTCGCGTGGGGGGGGGGGACAATGATGCGACCGCGTCTGATCCAGCGTCTCCTCTGCAGACAAGTACCTCGCCTGGACCCTCTACAGCCACAGGATCAGGTGCGCCATCACCTCCTCCTGCTGATTTGGTTGATGATTCTTCTCCACCGGTGCCTCCCTCAGCACCTCGTGCACGTACAAGACTTCAAAGTGGGATTGTGAAACCCAAGAAGCTGTATGATGGTATGATAAAATATGGGTGTTTTACATCTACTGGTGAGCCAAATTCGGTGCATGAAGCTTTGGGAGATCCACGGTGGAAGCAAGCTATGCAAGATGAGTATAATGCTTTACTTCGTAATGGTACTTGGCATTTAGTTCCAGCAAAACAAGGCATAAATATTATTGATAGTAAATGGGTCTACAAAATTAAAAGGAAAACTGATGGAAGCATAGATAGATATAAAGCTAGATTAGTAGCAAAAGGTTTTAAACAACGTTATGGTATAGATTATGAAGACACTTTCAGTCCAGTTGTTAAAATTGCTACTATCAGACTCGTGCTATCTATTGCAGTTTCTAAAGGATGGTGCTTAAGGCAATTGGATGTACAGAACGCGTTTCTTCATGGTGTTCTGGAAGAAGAAGTGTACATGAGACAGCCTCCAGGTTTTGAGGACTCAACTAAGACTGATCTTGTGTGCAGGTTGGACAAAGCTATATATGGGCTGAAGCAAGCCCCGAGAGCCTGGTATTCCAGGCTAAGTGAGAAACTTATCAAACTCGGCTTTAAGCCATCTAAATCTGATACTTCTCTATTTATTTATAGAAAAGGTCAAGTGACTATTTTTATGCTTATTTATGTTGATGATATTATAGTCACTAGTTCTAATCCTGAGGCAGTCACTGCTTTGCTACAAGATCTTAAGAAAGAGTTTGCCTTGAAGGATCTTGGTGATTTGCATTATTTTCTTGGGATAGAAGTAACAAAAGAGGCGGATGGTATTCTACTTTCACAAAAGAAGTATGCTCAAGATATTCTGAATCGAGTTGGCATGATGCATTGCAAGATGGTGTCAACACCTCTGTCGGTCACTGAAAAATTATCTAACTTTGAAGGAGAACCTTTGGGACCGGCAGACAGTACTAGATACAGAAGCATTGTTGGCGCCTTGCAGTATTTGACTTTAACACGACCTGATCTAGCATATTCAGTAAACAAGGTTTGTCAATTTCTGCATTCTCCCACCAGTTTCCATTGGACAACAGTTAAAAGAATTTTAAGATATATAAGGTATTCTTTGCATCTTGGTTTAAAAATTGAGAAGTCAAGGTCCACATTAATCAGTGCATTTTCTGATGCTGACTGGGCTGGCAGTATTGATGATAGACGGTCTACTGGTGGCTTCGCAATCTTTTATGGTTCTAATCTTGTTTCATGGAGTGCTAGAAAACAGGCAACGGTATCAAGGTCAAGCACAGAAGCTGAATATAAATCAATGGCAAATGCAACAGCTGAGGTAATTTGGTTGGAGTCATTATTAAGTGAACTTGGAGTGGTTTCAGTTAGAGCTCCTCGTCTTTGGTGTGATAATTTGGGAGCTACTTATCTATCAGCGAATCCAGTGTTTCATGCATGAGCTAAACACATAGAAATTGATTTTCATTTTGTACGAGAAAGGGTTACAAGGAAGCAACTTCAAGTGCGACTTATTTCCACCAATGATCAGCTAGCAGATGGTTTTACCAAGCCTTTGCCTGTGAGAAAGTTTAATGAATTTGTGTACAATCTAAACCTTCGACAGAAAGACAGTTTAGATTGAGGGAGGGTGTTAGAATAATTCAATCCTTCCTATATCTTGTGTAAAGAGTCCTGGTTCGTTGTACCCTGGTTTGGTTATAGATAGAGTTAGAGATAGATTCTTTCTTGTATCTCAAGCATGTATTCATACGCAGCCAAACCAGGGGCAACAAATCTGATCTTGTAATCTCCAAGCCATTGGGCTCAATATAAACACGCAACCCGTGATGTGCTGAGTTGAGCAATCACGGTTCCAACCTCTTTACAAGTGCTAGTGTAAAGTGTGCGGCTGCTGGCGGTTGAGCGCAGGGGGAACCGAAATAACTTCCATGGGCCATCGTGTCTCGACTAGTCGAGCTGAGCAAGAACAACTGTGATGCGTGCAGGCAGCTCCATTCCCCCTGCAAAGACCAAATCCAACCGCGTTTTGAGCAGGACCAGTGAGGCGACTTGGATCATTATGGTTTTCTTGCGCCCACCAGATCTGGGCAATAGCCCAACGGCCCATCTGTTCCCCCACTTAAATCACAGTTCAGGGCTTCAGGCTTCAGGGTTTCAGAATTCAGAGTGCAGCCAAATATAGCTCACGCCACTTCGCTAATCCACCCGTCAACAAATGTGCATTGGTTAAACAACATATAGCACCATGTATAAATCAGCCAGTGGAAAGAACAGAAAAATGCCTGCTACGTGGGCAATTGAAAGAAACCACTTTGCACAAGCTTGCAAACTAGTGTTCCGATTGCCGAAAACAGTTGCGGCATACAAACCGTGTATATCAGAGGTTCCTAATGACCCAAAGGAAAAATTGATACTTGGATCACTAATCAAAATATATAAAACCACTATCTACATGGATCTGTTCGATATGTTGTCTTGGCAGTGTAGTTCCCTGCTTTGTCGTCTGAAGGACTGGACTAGAGCCTGAAAGAGCGTCAGTGTGGCGAAGATACTGACAGCGCACCGGAGGTACCTGCAGCTTGGTTATCTTTGTCGCTCGATCTTCGTCTCCTCGACCTCTGGATCTCTTCCTCTTTCTTGTCGACAAACTTTAATATCCCTTTGAAGCTGCCTCGGTCTGATGGCTTCAGCTGGGCAGGGTGAGCATCAGCTGCACTGGGCTCATCGGCAGCTTCAGAACTGGAGTACTTGTTGTATTGCCAGCAGAGACGTATAAAGTACACCAGCAGCGCAAAGAGGCATATCATGGCGCACATGAGGAAAAGGCCTGAAAAGCTTCCGATGCCAAGCCTTGTTTCTCCCACCTGGCTGTCGTCATCGTAGGAGCAACTCGGCCGCTTGAACCAGTCGTCATGAATTTTCTGGAGCTGGCCACTCTCTGAGAGTTGAAGGATGGCTGTCGACATGTCTGCCGCAATGGGGGAGTCTCTCTGGAATGACTGCAAAGAAAAACAATGGAGCAGAATAAATCATTTCCTTTACAGTAGCAGACGTGTTATGCTTCTCTGGGATGCAATGGGAGGAATGCCAAAATGAAGGCAAATGAATGAGCAGGGCAAAGTTAAAGGACGATGAACGTACGAAGCCCCATCCTTCCCTTGTGAATTGCTGTCCCACAATCCTGAAGTTGCAGTAGTGTGACAGGAAGATATCAATATATGGCTTCTCATCGACAATCGCAGCAACGCCGCCATTTTTTGGTCCGCGGTTGAGTGCATCAGCATAGTCCTGGATCGTATTTAGGGCTACCAATCGAGACTCTGGAATATTGAGTTCCAGAATGAGGTACTTCTTGGTAAACTTTCCATTCTGGTATCCAATAGGTAAAGAACTTGAAATCAAACTATCAAGCCCTGTAATTCCCGTGTCGAGCTGTTGGACTGTGAGGATTGACGTCAAACTAGCAGTATAACTTGAATTGATGATCAGCACAACAAACAACCATATTATCAACACGAACCGCCCAAGCGCGCTTACAAGGTTTTCTCCTGCAGTTTGTTTCTCGTCAAAACATTTCCATCCATGGAAGGGTTAGTATCATGTGACACATCTAGTGTACTTACTGTGTGAGTAGAACATTGTTGAGAAGCTGAACCTGAAAGAGAAGCAAATAATGTCAATTGTTAAAGTTTAGCAAGTTAAGCATTTCAAAAAAAAAAACACCAACAAAATAGAAGTGAATTATAAACCTAGAAATATTCTGACCCCATGATTGTATTCTTGGTCTGAACTTTGACTCAAGCCACGTATGGTAAACTAGGATAAAACACTTTTTTTAAAGTAACAACAGAAATGTACCAGAATATTGTTGCGACTTGTCGCCGTGGAGTGCCTCGAAATTCCTCATTAATCCGATGTTCAAGGAGCCAAACTACTACCCCCACCAAAATAAATAGAGCACCTATGACACACCACATCTCCAATGTGAAAGGTTTAAGGAAAGCCCAAGGACTTGGAGTTACTTGTTTCACCGGTGCTACTATCACCAGCCCTGCCTCAACATAAGGCTGTGTGTATTCTGAAATCGCTGTTCCATTTTTCACTATAGCAAAGTCCCCTACAGCTGCATCAAGGGACTAAATGAAAATGAAAAAAAATTAGAGGGTTAACAGCAAAATTATGAAATAAACTGGAACAAAGAACAAGGGCATACATTGTTAGCAACCATTCTAACGATGCCAATATAGCTCGGGTTTTTTGTGCCATCCCCAATAGTTATAAATTGTAAAGGAACTGGGTAAGGAAGCAGTTTGATTGCTGCGTTGAATACATCAATGCAATAACCTGTCACATTACCAGGGCCTCCACTTGACACTAATTCCTTAAAGCTTGCTTTATTCGGAATCCCAACTCTCAGAGGCTGGCCGTTGTTTGGGAATACCCAACCCCTAGGCGTAGTAGTGGAGTCACCTGGCCATACCACATCGTACAGCTGCTGGGCACTTGTATTTGGTGGCTTCTGATACAAAATATCAGGAGAAGCAACAGAAAGGCCTGAATAATTAGACCAATAGCCAATCAAGCGGGAGCCAGAACCACCAACATTAAGGATCTCATATGCTGGGCGTACTAAACTGCGGTCTGAACCAAACTGGACTGGACCTGTCACACCTGTAAAGTTTGTGAGTAGAAGTTGCTGCAGCATCTGGTCACCACCCTCAAATATCTTGAGAGTTGACAGACGCAAAGTGCTGCCATTTGAGTCGTGCAACCTGGGATCTGTTGAGAAGTTGATCTGTTGCCCACTATTGAGGAATTGATCGATGGCACGAGCAACAGTCCAAACAGTGTCATAGGCATAAAAACTATATGAGTTCAAGCCATAAGTAACACTTCTGTTACGAGCCACATTATTCCATTTAGATATGAACTTTTTCTTGGCATCAGATTCAGGAGTGTGCTGACGAAGAACAATTAGTCCCTGAATGTGACTCATATCTTTAAGTTCTCTAGATGTGGAGGAATCAAGGACAGCAGCTAGCCAATCAGTTACTATCCAGACATAGCCACTGGCCATCATCTGGAGATTGTTAGCAATAGAAAATATTCTCATCCCCGTGTCAGGATTGACATGCACAACCATGATCCTTGATTCCATCATATTTGCTGCAGATAGTACATCACTGATCACGTCTGAATCTGCGTTTGGAGGAATAGCCGCTTTATACGAAATCTTTGCCCTTTTCGCTGCAAGTGCATCACCAAGGGCTGTCACACCACCTCGGCCATAATCATCATCAACGAATATAGCAGTCACCCTTTTCCATTGGTAGTAATCAACAATGCTAGCAACAGCATTCATTTGGAAGTAGTCACTTATGGTTGTTCTTAAGAAGTAAGGATACTCTAATGCAGAAAGAGTTGGATCTGTGGCCGCAAATGACAGAAGAGGAACTTGTAGCTCATTAGCAACATGAGAGATGACATGGCCTATCCCTGATGATTGCGGCCCAATCACAGCAACTACATTTTCCTCCATTAGCTGCAACGCTGCAACCAAGCAAGGTTTTAATGAATCAGTTCGTGCACCATCAATGTGAGTAGCAGTGACTGTTGACAAACTGAAGCTAAATTCTGACATTTGCAAGCCAAGAAAAGATAGCTTATTCTACTCAAGGCTATAAGATCGTACCAGCTTTGTCCTAAAACTTTTTTTTTTTGAGAAAACTTTGTCCTAAAACTTTATGCATGCCAAGAAAACTTTATTTTCTGACAAAAACAGGAAAACTATTTGTGATTCAAACAAATAAGCAGTCTGCAATGAACCTATTTACTTTACTTTATTATTATGGTCGGTCGGTCAAGGGAAACATGACACAAAGAGAAAGGAATCTGCATGGAGAAGAAAGTGAAGAATTGGATGCTCTGTAGCAGCTGACACATGCTTAGTGCAAGGTGCACACTGCAAAATACCTTAACCAATTTCATACGTTATGCCATATGTGGTGCTACTCCATTACCACAAGCATTCTTTTTGTCAGTTTCTCTTCCTATTGCCAAGACAATCTGGTTAGCAGAATTGCCTAGATAAACGATATAGATACGGATACACAAGTAGACATATAATGAGGGGAAGTAGTGGAAGTGACCTTAAGAGTGGGATCTCATAAGAAGAATGCAAAAAGTATTCATGCATCAAGGGCAATGTCATCATAAGATTTTTTAACTAGAATGCCGCTGTAAGATTAACAAAATACTGTTAAGATTAACAAACCATCTCATGAAACACGAGCCCAGCAATTATTGCACTAACACGAAAGCGACAAATATAAAATTGGATCAATAGTGGGGGTACCTGGGCCTAGTTTGATTAAGACACCAAACCAATACTAACACACTGGAACTGAATATTTGGTGGTCGATCTAAATATAGATTACATACACCATAAAGGGGAATCTCAAATTCACAATAGAAAGGATGATAATAAATTACAGTAGTAGTACGAAACATTATTAAATGAAATACCAAGAATAAAAAAGACGAAGATCCATTTTCTCATCCTTGCATTGACAACTCATATCGCTCAAATCAAGTGCTCCGCCACAACATGCACCACCATTTAGGCCCCCTCCCTTTTCCCTCCCACGTCTTCTCTGTCAGTGAGATTACGGAGTTGGAGATCACCGACATATCACATATGTGAGTATGTGACGAAGCAAACAAAAAAATGGCAGGGACTCTCTCGCTGCAAGGAGAATGTCACTCTGTAGGGACGAACATGAGACGGGATGCAGCAGAAGGGTTTGGGTGATCGATCGAGTCAAGACCACATCCACGTCAGCATTAGAGGATTCCAAAGCGGGCTGGGGGGCAATTTAAGGATCGAATCAAGTCATGATTTTGTCCTTCAGCAGTTGTGAAAAGGGAAAAAAGATAAAAGAGTCGCTAACTTCTGCTAACAGTTGTGAAAAGCTCTGCATGAGTGCATGACTTTATTCAAAGAGGCCTCAACGCTGCTAACTTCTGCTCTGCAAATTCTGATTGTCGATGCGATAATTCTAATTCTTGACACGGTAATTCTGATTTTTGGCGCATGGACGTGAATAACTGAAGAGGAAAGAAAGTAATAAGCGGATAAAAAGCCCCAACCTTCGACGGTCCCAATAAAGCCGCTGCAGTTGGTGTCACGGGTCTTGAGACTGAGCTTCGTCCCGGCGAGCACCGTGCCGTCCGCGTTGACGTCGTCGACGGCGAGCTCGATGGCGAGCCCCGCCGCGCGGCCAATCGTGGAGTCGTACGTGAAGAGGGCGCCCACGGCCACCTCGCTCGGCCGCGCCCCCGCCGCCGACACCGCCCTCCCGGCGGCGGCAGCGGCGAGCGCCAAGAACAAGGCCACCAGCTGAGCCGCGCCCATTGGCCCGCGAATCCAAGCGGCGCTAGAGCACGGGGGGCGCCAGAAGCCGAGACCTTGGATTGGGGGTGGAGGCCTGGAGTTATATACCGTCACATCATCGTACAGTAAGATTCTGGTTTTGAGGTGGGCAAGCAAGGAGGAGAGTGATTGAGTGAAGAGGACAACTAGTGAGGAGCTCCCTCCCTCTCCCTCCCCGGGAGGCCGGGAGGAAGAAGCTTGGTAGGCCGGGAGGAAGCTTGAGGATTGAGGACAGTATCGAAGCAGCAGGATTGGCAGCTAGTCCAAGAATCGGAACTCTGAACGGGAATGTGCAGGGGTGTGTGAATCACGAATGACGCGAGCACAGAAGAGACAGCGAGCGCGATGGAGGGTGAACGGCGACGCAAGGAGAGAATTTTTTTTTTGCTCCTCTTTTTCTCGGAGCAAGGCGAGAATTTGCTGCCATTGACGCCAGGTGAAAAGGATATCGTCCATCGAGGCGACCAATGCGTCTGCACTGAGCTGCTGACCAGTACTTTAGGGGACTAGTCTCTTTCTCTCTTGATCTTAAAATCCTGATGAAATGGTAAGCAAACTTTAACGATACATGGATGCGGTCGTTTGGCTAGATGCCAAAAGTTTGACAAGATTCCATCTCATGTGTTCTTCAGATTTCTCGAGGCAACTTAAGGTGGGTAGGGTGCAAACTGGAGTCCACGAGAGTCACAATCGGCGCTTTCTAGTCCAATAAAGTGGCCCGCGCAAATAGCGCAGACATCTAGTTTGTTTTAAACATTAATATTTGTATTTATATTATTCCTTTATTGTTTTTTAGATTTTAGTTGCAATTGGATGTGTTGTATAATATTATTATTTAAATTTAAATTGACTAATCTTTGGCTATGTTTTTTTTACTACTACTTTGTTTTATTATCCAGTTCTTACTTTTCAGGAGTATTTTTGTCAAGATAATATTAATTGTATCCTGCCCTTGCCCTTTTTTTTTGAAATTTTTTGGTCACATTTAATATGTTTCATCTTGTCCATGTTATAGCTTTATCTTTGTGCTTTACTCTTTGTATGTTTTTTACCGGGGTCGTTGTGCATTATTCGGTGACTTGTTGACTGATTGAGCCTTGCAGTGATTCCAACTCATTTTCGATTGTTTGTTTCATATTTTCGCAAATTTTGCATCATTAGGGGTTAGGGGCGGATCCACTTCAATTCAAAGGTTATTCAGCTGAATATATATTACTTTTAGTACAATAACTTGTATATGTAGTATAAATCATGTATATTTTTAATAAAATTTAAGAAGATCACCAAATATGGGGCCTGAATCTCCTATCTTTTTTCCCTTGAAAAGTCCCATACTTTGCACTTGGGACAATTCAAGACCTTCTTGTTGGCTCAGATGTTGCATGACTTGCAAGACGTGGATACTCCATTTCGCCATTGGTCATTTTTTAGTTTTAATCCTAGGTCCTTAGCATTGATCGATGGAGCCTAGCATTAGGTGTGGATATAATTGTTGGCGTGTGGGGTCTATCATGCAGGTGTGGGGTCTATCATGCTGGTGTCTGGTCATCAGATTCACCGCTACGATGTGCATGATGCATTCTGATCCAGCATCCATTGAAATGGACTACGAGCTTGTTTGTCTTGCTGTAATGGGTTTTGCATTGTGCAACTGTCCTTCTTCTTTCTGGTGTTACATAACTATTGAATTCTTCCACAATTTTCTTCCAAAAGTGTTCAGCCTTTTGTGAGTTCCCATTCACTTGGTCAACAGAATGATGCAACCATGCACTAACTAGTTTCAAATTCTCTTCCTCACTCCAATTCATGTCATGTCTTCCTTTCTCCACCATCACTAGCATCACTCCACTCTTGATTGCTAATATCTTCTCCATTGCTTTGTGGTGCAGGAGGAGATACTGGTGAAGCTGGACCTGATAAAACCCTGGCTATAAGCCATGGACTCCACTGGTGATGAAGACCGAGCACCTTCCATTGCAACTCCTCTTCCAAACATTGCAGTGGGAGGAAAGCTAAAGTTAGCTTTATATGGAATACCAGGATGAAACCCTCCATATGGCTGATAATTTGGAGGCATGCCATAAGGATTGAAGTTTTTAGGAAACTGGGATGGAAATTGCTGATTGAATTGATGGAAATTTGAAATCTGGGATGGTCTGTATCCTAGGTTGGGTGGGTTGCTTGTGTTTCTTTCCTTTTCAGGAGTGGAGTTAGAAGGATTGAATGTGTTTGCATCATCCATTGTTGTGGTGTGGCTTGTAGTCTGTAGCCTTTTTTTCTTGAGAGGGAGGGATGAACTGAATCTGGATGTGAACTGAAACTGAATCTGGATGTGTATGCATATTTGTAGCTGCAATGCAACGGTTCTTTTGTGAAGGGCAACGGTCATGGGGTAAAAATATTATTCTATTTGGGGCGACGATTGCAAAACTGGGCAGTAGTGCTTGGGTGTGGCTTCGGGGCAACCCCCTCTCCAGTGTAAAGCGACTGGGAATCTTGCTCTGACACATCTTAGCTACCCCTGAAAAACCAACGCTGCAGCTGCTCTCATGTGGGTGGAGTACAATACAGATCGGCTCCTCGGTGGACCCAAACTCTAGCTGCGATGTCATGCACTGATTTGGTAGCAGACACGTGCGAAGTCTTGCTCAAGATACAATTGCATGAGCACTTTCATCATTCACTAAGGTCGAGTAGTGGCCATGATGCTTAACACAAGATAGTACTCTACAATAGATGTCTCCGACGGGTATGACATTTTTTATATTCGCATCATATGCTAGGCCACTCTGCAGGCTTTCTTTACTGATGACGTGTATGTGTTTTGAATTGCCTAGTTAGATTTGGGATGCAAAAATCTTTTCCCTCTATGAATGGTGATTCCTGGAAAGTTGCCATAACTTAGAGTAGTGCTTTGCATGATTTGAGAGTTTATTCCGTTGACTCTTGTATTGAATTGTTCAATTCTATCTATGATTAATACTTGTACAATTTATTTTTGTACTTTGTAGCATATAATTTTTAATTTTCAGATAGAAATGTATCTTGTACCACTGAACAATCCTGCCGGCAAGTTTTATCAACTGAATTAGCTTTATCGACATGCCTACTTTGAGTCTCGGCTCGGGGTTTAGGAATCTCAAGAACTTCAACCTTTTGATGTACTTCGTTGGACAAATACATCTCTTGTCATTTCTATTTTCTCGGCACATGGTGTCAAATCTTAGGTTTCTATTTTCTCGGCACATGGTGTCAAAGCTTAGGTATGTTACCTCCTGAAATTTTAGTTGTCTCATTATGTATTAGTTTATCTCTTCAACCTTTGTGATCATTGGGCACGATGTCGTCGTTTCTACCTAGTATTAGTGATCTTTCTAGCGGGTATGCAGTTCCATGTATGTGTATTTGATGATCTTTTTTAGGGTATCATTCTGTTTTTGTAGTAGTAGGAGGCTTGGAATTTTTATCCAATCTTCTCTTTCTTTTGCTACTGTGGTTCTATCAACGATGTTGAGTATCCCTTCAATGAATTCATGTTTCAGTCGATTTTCTGTTTCGTTGTCGATTATATAACTCAACCTTCTGTTTTCTATGACCTCAAATATTTTGAAGTGCTTCCACAGATATGAGTCATTTATTGTTGGGTTTACAATGTCATGTCTTCTCCTTAGAGCAAGTATAATAAGAGGCGAAGAGCGGGCTAAATCGACGTGGGAGAGGGAGAAAGTAGGAGAGAGAAGAAATTAGGTGAGTCGTGAAGCGCCGGCTGAAGCGGGCGATGTGCACTATGCTGCAGCTGTTCCCACCGCATGCGTGGTTCTAATTGGCTGTTGTCCACGGAAAGCATTAAAGGTGATGGGGTCCA
The DNA here is from genome assembly GCA_036936925.1 of Cenchrus fungigraminus. Taxonomy (NCBI): domain Eukaryota; kingdom Viridiplantae; phylum Streptophyta; class Magnoliopsida; order Poales; family Poaceae; genus Cenchrus; species Cenchrus fungigraminus. Next base: position 57,208,920 of record CM072776.1, on the reverse strand, counting down.
TCACTACCACTCCTCCTGTTTGCATGAGCTGGTATTTTCTTATAGCAAATTGCAGGCTTAACCAAGCCTTGCTCTTACTATTGGTATTAGTTGTCGGAAGTCCCCTCCAAGGACAACTGTCATGCCGCCGAACGACCTTGTGTGGATCTGTTTTTTGTTAAAGCTTAGTTGTTCCCTTAATGTTTTGTCTAGGCCTCGTAGGACCTTTTGTTTGCCATCTGAGCTTCATCTCATAATAGTTCTGCTATGTTTGATATGTTTTTATTGGAGAACACACAAATTACTTCCATCATGTACAACGAAAGTCCAGACAATCCTCTAAGCTATTTTTGATCAATTTACCCCTAAACTATGCTATTTGGTTCAACTTACCCTATAATACAATTTGTTCTTTTTCTCTATACATAAATTGGATTTTAATTTGAGACTTTGCAAGGTGGTAGTGGACATCGTAATCTATATTTTAAATTTATTTTATGATTTTTCATGCTTATCATTTATATAAATTTGTATCTCAATGATAATTTTATTATTCAATGTCATATCCTATTAACATACGATTAAAATTAATGGTATATTTTTCTAAAATGTCTTATGATATTTGTTATCATCATGTGAAATTTCAACTTAAGACCCCACTTGCGCACGAAGAAATAAAAAAACAACTTGTGTCGACGTATAAATTGAACCAAATGATATATTTTAGAGGGTAGACTGAACCAATAAATATTTTAGGGTTATTCAGAATTTGGCTATAGTTGAGTACTTTTTTTTTATTTCACGTTTGGACATGGCCTGGATAACGTCATGTGCAATTCCCGAGAAAAGTCTGCTAGTTGGTTAACTGTGTCCAAATCCTGTTGCTCCAGTCGACGGATCCCAGATATGATTATCGTGTTCTTCTAGCGGATGGATAACCCTTTGGGTTGGAGCAGAAAAATCATGCCATGAAAAACCAAGTGATTAACCCTATGGCATTGGGCTTTTATTTAATTTTTTAGCGGAGGCTATTCACGTCAAAGGCGGACATAAATTTAAGATGTAAGTTTGTTTTGTTTCAAGACCATGTGTTGAACATTATAATGAGAACGAACATGTGTATGGAAACACTATTTTAATAATTTCAGATTGTCCTATTAATAATTCCTTTTCTGTTTGGAGTCCGAGTACAATATTAGACATTAATCAATTATCTATTTATATCTATAAATCTAACATTGTAAATTTTTCTATTTATTGGAATAATGTTTTTTCAATAATGTGAGAATTTCTAAACCCTTGGATCTACATAAAATCCAACGGTCATATTCTTCTCTATTTTAGATTAACGTGGGAATTTCTAGACCCTCTCGAAACGTGGTGACTTCTTTTAACACTAAAGTATTAAGATAATAGATTAATTTTTAAAATAATTTTATGGTACTTCCACGGTTATATTTCGTCAGATGGACGGCTCATAGAAAAAACAAACACTCCAAATTTCTGTTACAATAATTAAATATAAGGGTTGATAGAGATTCTCATGGACACAGACTCAAAGGTGAATCTGTGCATAAAAGTGTTAGAAAAACGCTGAATTTTTGTGCCTAAGTGTTAGAAAAAAGCTGACTTTTTTTAGACGAGATACAAGGTGAATTTGGTATATGCAGTTTTTCCAAATGCTATGTCTCCACTGGCAGCATCTTTTTCCAGATATTCATGCATTCTCTAGGGTGGAATCTGCTCGTGAGCTCGATGACATACTCTAATAAGATGAAATCTTCTGAAAAAAAATCCTCTGATTTTGTTGATGTTTTTTTAAACGAACCAAACAAGAGAGTAGTAGTAATTATACAACTTTTGTACCTTTCACAAGTACCGTCCTACTCGTCTGGTTTATCAGCCACCAGTCAGTAGTACTTTTCTCTCGAACAAATCAGCCGCCAACCGCAAGCCATCAGTACTTTTCTCTCAGAACAAATCAGCACCAGCAACTAGCCACCAACCAAACGAACAAGATGTAACTCTCCTCTGGGTGTAACATCTCTCACACGGTAGCACACAACCTATCTCATCGTATCACTTCACGCATAACGATATGATTCTTTCTCCTCATTTTCCTCCTAGCCTCCTAGTATATATCCATGATGTTCCAGCCATAGCTACCAGGTCGGGCCTAGGGGTAGGCAATGGGTGCAGCGGCCGAGGGCCCAAGTCGGAGAGGGGCCCAAGCCCATATATGTATACAATACGTATACACGTGTATACTATAGGAAATCGGCAGCCCATGAGCTCAATCAGCAACACTGTTTTTCCCATAACGAATGCCTCGCGGCTCGTGATACTCGAATGACCGCCAAACCCCATTTCCCGAGTCTCTAAGCGACGCGGCACAAAGATAGGCGTGGAGCCCTCGCGGAGTCGAGGGTGCTCTCGACGCGCATCGGTAGCGGGGCAACGTAGCGATCGAATTTTGATTTGCGATCTGATCGCACCATCCGCCCATCATGGGCACAACAGTCAGTCAGGAACGCCCCGAACTACAACGACAAATCTCCGAACTTCAATAATTATCAAATACATGTTTAATTAAATATATATATAATTTTATATAAAATCTAGACTCAATGCTGTCGTGACAGAGTTCACTCGAGAGCCCTCAAAATCCTAGGACGGACACTAATAGCTACCTTGTGTACATCTTTGGGTTGGTAGCTGTGTGTGATCGCTGAGTTCGGATTATTATATTTTTCTAACAAATGCATTTTAAAAATTATTTAGCACGTGTGAAAAGATTCGATTGCTATACTCCGTATGTACATACAGTACAAATTAGCTTCGTGTAGGAACGATTGATGGGATAAGCAATATTTTAAGGAGTTTGCTTGGGGCAGGGTTCGAAGAATATTTTGTGGGATGAAATTGTCTCAAATCGATTGATGCCAGTGCGGGGGTAGCATGTGCACAAAGCGAGCAACCACGCACGTGCGACACGGGAGGAAGAGGAGCACGGGAGAGAGGAAGAAGAAAGAAACGAGAAGAATGGATAATGACATGTTCTCAGTCCAAATAAAACTCAAAGATGAACCATCCGATCTACCTGCTCCGAATAAACACTTGCCCGAGAGTCAGCATCGTGTCACTGCATGCTTACAGACTTTTTATAGGGTGAGGCTCTGCTCGGAGTCAATTCGGTATTTAAGAGTGGTCGCTCGTCAAATAATACTGACCGTGAGTGTCGGTATCCAGGTTATCCGTGGTCACTGCAGTTACAGCAAAGCGTGAGATTTGATCTTTTGTGAAGAAAGTTTGGCATCAGTGTTTACTGTTTACCATGTCTTGGATTCACGTAGCTGACGAATTTTCAGTTTTTTAAAAAAAAAAACAATTTGGTTTGATGCCCACTGGAGCGAAGCTTTTCTTACCAAACATTATGATATAAAACTTGTCTTAACGAATGAGTATTGGCTGAACCCCATGTAGACTAGCATCATAATTCATAAATCATAGGTCAGTCAAAAAGATGATTGCTAGAGAAGCAAAAATCAGGTGAAAGGAATCACTTTGCACAGCTTGAAATTTGAAAAGGAACCCAATGGCCGGAAGCAATTGCTAAATACAAATCGTGAAAAATGTAATCTTTGATCTCCCTACAATAACAGAGCCTTTTCATCCCAAGCAAGTTAGATCATCCTACTTTATATATATATATATATTTTTGGGCGAGAACCTAATTCCATAATATATCAGTATTTTGTCCCCCTGCTTTGCCGTCTGAAGCACTGAGGTCAGAGATAATGTTCATGCTGAAGCCATTGGTGGAGCATCTGAGGATCCTGCAGCAGCTTGGTTATCTTTCTCGCTTGATCTTCGTTTCATCGTTCTTCTAACTTCTTCCTCCTTCTTGTCGACAAACTGCATCAGCTCTTTGAAGCTGCCCAGGCGTGATGGCCTCCGCTGTCTTTCGGCAGCATCAGCGGCAGCGGCAGCAGCAGCCACAGAAGCAGCAGCATCAGCTGCACTGGGCTCACCAGCAGCTTCAGAATTGGAGTACTTGCTATACTGCCAGCAGATCCGTATGAAGAACACCAGCAGAGCGAAGAGGCATATCAGGGCAACCACGAGGAAAAGGCCCCAAAAGCTTCCGAGGCCAAGCCTGGTTGCTCCCACTTCACTGTCATCAGAGGAGCAACTAGGCCGTGTGAACCACTCGTCGTGAATTCTCTGAAGCTGTCCACTCTCTGAAAGCTGAAGGATGGCTGTTGATAAGTCTGCAGCAAGGGGGGAGTCTCTCTGGAATGCCTGCAATGAAGAGCAATAAATTACTTCCCTGAGATGCAATAGGAGGAGTGACCAAAAAATCTGAATGAATACACAAGTATTAGAAAAAGGTAGATGAACATACAAAGCCCCATCCCTCCTTGGTGAACTCCTGTCCCACTACTCTGAAATTGCAGTGGTATGACAAGAAGATCTCAACATATGGCATCTCATCAACAATTGCACCAACACCGCCGTCTTTTGGTCCACGTTTAAGGGCATCAGCATATTCCTGGATTGTGTTAAGTGGTACCAGTCGAGACTCAGGAATGCTGAGCTCTTCAATCAGGTAATTTCTGGTAAACTTTCCAGCCTGATATCCAATAGGTAAAGCACTTGAAATCAAATCATCGATCCCAGTTATTCCTGCTGCGAGCTGTTGGACTGTGAGGATTGACGTCAAGCTAGCAGTGTAACTTGAATTGATGATCAGCACGACAAACAACCATATGATCAACACAAACCGTCCAAGTGCGCTTACAGTGTTCTGTCCTGAAGCGTTAAGATGTTTCCACTCAGACAGGAAGAGCATGATGGATGTGTTGAACATAATATCATGTCATGGATCTAGTGCACTTACTGTGTGAAAAGAACATTGTTGAGAAGCTAAACCTGAAATATTAGAATGAAATGCTAGTCAATTCCTAAAACATTTAACATTAAGAAAACCACCGATAAAATAAAGTAAATCATGAGGCCAACATGAATTATATAAACTGCACGCTGCCTCATGAATGTCACTCAAGCCAGATTTGGTAACCTAAGATAAATTCATCCCTAAGTAGCAACAAAAGCGTACCAAAATATTGTTATAACTTGTCGTCGTGGAGAGCCTCGAAACTCCTCATTAGTCCGATGTTCAAGAATCCAAACAACTATCCCCACGAAAATAAACAGAGTACCTGTTACACACCACATCTCCAATGTGAAAGGTTTAAGGAAGGCCCATGCACTTGAAGTTGCTTGTTTCACCGGCGCTACTATCACAAGTCCTGATTCAATATAAGGCTGCGTGAATTCTGCAATCTTTGTTCTATTTCTCACAATAGCAAAGTCACCTACAGCTGCATCAAGGGACTAAATGAAAAGAATAAAATCAGAGGACTCACAATAAAATGATTAAATACACCGGAACAAAGAATGAGAGCGTACATTGGCAGCAATCATCTTAATGATGTCGTCATAGTTAGGGTTCTTTCTACCATCCCCAATTGTTATGAATTGGCAAGGAACTGGGTAGGGAAGCAGTTTAATTGCTGCATTGAATATATCAACGCAATAACCAGTCACATTATCAGGGCCCCTGCCACCTGACACTAATTCCTTAAAGCTTGCTTTGATTGGAACACCAACTCGCAGAGGCTGGCCATTGTTTGGGAAAACCCACCCCTTCGGTGTAGTGGCGGAATCACCTGGCCAGACCACATTTTGGAGCCGCTGGGCATTTGAAGAAGTATTTGGTGGCTTCTGATACAAAGTTTCAGGAGCAGTAACAGAGAGACCCGAGTAATTGGACCAATAGCCAATCAACTGGGAGCCAGAACCACCAATATTAAGGATATCATATGCTGGGCGTACCAAATTGCGGTCTGAATTAAATTGGACTGGGCCAGTTAGGCCTGTAAAACTTGTGAGTAGAAGTTGCTGTAGCATCTGCTCACCACCATCAAATATCTTGAGAGTTGATAGCTGCAAAGTGCTTCCATTAGAATCGTGCAACCTTGGATCTGCAGAGAAGTTGATCTGTTGGCCACTACTGAGAAATTGATCGATACCACGAGCAACAGCCCAAAGTGAGTCATATGCATAAAAACCGTACGAGTTTAAGCCAGAAGTAATACTTCTATTACGAGCCACGTTATTCCATTTAGATATAAACTTATTCTTGGCATCAGATTCAGGAGTGTGCTGACGAAGAACAATTAGTCCCTGAATATGGCTATACTCAAGGTCTCTAGGCCCTGAGGAATCTAGGACAGCTGCTAGCCAATCAGTTACTATCCAGACATAGCCACTGGCCATCATCTGGAGCTTGTTAGCAATAGAAAATATGTTCATCCCTGTGTCAGGATTGACATGCACAACCATGACCCTTGATTCCATCATATTTGCTCTAAACAGTACATTGTTGATCACATCTGATTTTGAATTTGGAGGAATAGCTGCTTTATATGAAATCCTTGCCCTCTTTTGTGCAAGTGCATCACCAAGGGCTGTCACACCACCTCGCCCGTAATCATCATCAACAAATATAGCAGTCACCTCTTTCCACTGATAGTAATCAACAATGCTAGCAACTGCATTCATTTGGAAGTAGTCACTTATGGTTGTCCTTATGAAGTAAGGATACTCTGATGCAGAAAGTGTTGGGTCTGTGGCCGCAAATGATAGAAGAGGAACGTGTAGCTCATTAACAACATGGGAGATGACATGGCCTATCCCGGAGGATTGTGGGCCAATAACAGTAACAACATTTTTTTCCATTAGCTGCAATGCTGCAACCAAGTAAAATTTTTATGAATCAGTTCATGGATCATTCAAGTGAGCAGCAGCTACAGCTGGTAAAATCGAAGATAAGTTTTGATATCTGTAAGCTTTCATTTGTGCTCAAGCTGTCTATAGGATCTACTTTCCTAAAATTTGATGCATGTTAAGCTAACTTTATTGTCTGACAACAACAGAAAAACTAGTGCTGCTTCTAACATAAAAAGGAGCAGTCTCCAAAAAATCTGTTTATTCTGATGCTCACACAACGACATAAAAAGGATAAAGGAATCTTGCAAGAGAAGAAAGTGAAGAACTGGATGCTCCCTAATAGTTGAGACATGTTTCTTGCACCATACCAAATACCATAAGGAATTTTATAAGTTGTGCCATTTGTGGTACCACTGTACCGGTATGCTTTTTGTCTGTTGCTCCTCCATTACCAAGACAGTCTGGTTAGCAAAACTCTTAAGAAAAGTCAATGTCATCATGAGTTCAAGTGAACAGTTGCTTTCTTCATTTCCAGTTTAAGCATTAACAAATCATCTCATGAGACATGAGGCAGGCAATCATTGCATTAAACTAATAAGGGGAGATTATAGATAATGGGCAAGAGAGCATGTTGACCTTAGTTCAGTCAAATAAAGACACCTAACTAATATAAACTGGAGCTGAATGATCTTGATAGTCAACATTTAGGTCCTATAATTTGAGTTACCTAACCCACAAGGGGAATTTCAAATAGAAAGGAAACTATCGAATGAATTTCCGGCAATGAAAGAAGGGTCAAGGGAGCATGCTTTCTTTCTACATGTGCCAAAAGATATGTACTGTAAAAAAAGGATATGAAAGCGAAAGACTCAACAAGTAAATGTACTAACCACCATTTGTAGTTACTAATTACTAACACTCAACGTGCATTCTGAATCAAGTAGTGGCACCCACTTTGTTTGTTTTAAAGAGACTGCAGATTGCAGATGAATAAATTACAAGGCCCACCACACCAAGAACAGATGTACAAGTCAGATTGCGATGGCGTCTTCTCCACCAGTCCACCACTATCAACTAGACATCCACCAATGAGGCTAGCTTATGCTTAAGTTGTCATAGGGTAATGGTCTTAAGCATTTAAAAAGAAGTCCAGAAGAGGCAGCAGCCACTTGACACGTTACTCTCTTTGGTCACTTGCTCTCCCTTTTCACCTTTCACATTGGTAATGCTAAAGCTAGAATTTTTTTTTGTCGACTAGTAGAAACAGAAAGCCAGATGAATCCAATGAAAAGAACAACAACTAGAGCTAGTTTAGCAGTCACTGATCACTCGTATCAGCAAAGATTTAGTCCGCGCGAGCTGACCTCCAGTCAAAACTTTTTTTTTTTTTTTGCAAAATTGAAATCGCTACTCTAATACCAATTCCTACCAGAAATTACTCCAATTCTAGCTCCTGAGAAGTAATTAAGCAAAACGGGTAATAACCTTCGATGGTCCCGAGAAAGCCGCTGCAGTTGGTGTCCTGGGTGATCAACTTGAGCTGTGTCCCCGCGAGCACAGTGCGGTCGGCGTTGACGTCGTCGACGGCGAGCTCGATGGCGAGGCGCGCGGCGCGGCCAATGGTGGAGTCGTAGGTGAAGAGCGCGCCCACGGCCACCTCGCTCGGCCGCGCCCCCGCCGCCTCGACCGCCCTCGCCGCGGCGGCGAGCAGCGCCAAGAGCAGAAGCATCAGCCGAAGCGCCTCCATTGGCCGCCTAACCCGCAAGCTCCACCCTTCAGGCCTCCATCTCCTCCCCGGAATCGGCGCTAGAGCGGTAGAGCGCCGGCGCCGCCGCAAGCCGGAATCTTGGGGCGATTTGCATCGGCTTCGTTCTTGGCGCAATGGGCGGCGGAGCCGGGAGCGGAAGGGACGCGCGGCAGGGGGAGAGGCTCCTCACAGCCGGCTCTTGGATGCTGGTACGGCCAGGTGGAGCTCTAATACCGTCGGAAAAGCAAGATGCTGGCTTTGAGGTGGCGCCCCCCAGGTGGGCACGACGAGGGAGAAAGAAGAGGATGAGGAGCGCTCTCTCTCTCTCTCTCCTTGGGAGAGGTTGACGACTGCTGTATCAGGAATCAGAATGGACAACCAGGAGGGGTAGACTTGTCCCGCGTGTTGGCGCCACACATGTGCAGGCGTGCCTCACGCCGCGCACGTAAGCTAAGGGGAGACGGGAGAGAGAGCCCGAGAGGGGCTAGCAGCCGGGGGAGGCGAGGACGGTTACCGCGCGACGGAGACGGGGAGCGAGGAGGAAGAATGCAATTCCCGGCCACGGATTCGGCATTGGAGGAAGGCGAGAATAGAGATATTTCTGGTGCGCATCTGCTGCAGGTTGCAGCCATGGATTCGAGTGGTACATGACAAGAAAAGGCCAAAGGGAGCGAGCAGGGCTGTCACGTGGGGAAATTTTCGCCCTTTATTCCGTTTTCAGCACTGCTCAACATTTCACACTGGCACAGTCTTACTCCTCCCACTGCATAAGTGCATTTTGTTGTAAAGAGAATCCCATCCCAGTGTCCCAGTGATGTAAAGAGAGAAGTGGACTGTGGACTTTGATCTACTGCCAGATCAGCAAGATTCATTGCTCCAACTACAAGTGACTAGCTTTTGAAAAATAAGAAAAGAGAAAAGGGGAAAGCTATAAACTGCTTTTTTTTTCAAATTCAAATGATGCTGTTCATTTTCCATCAAAATGGCTACTTTGAGAACTTTACCATATTGCGCGTGTTTCTAATTGTCTTATTTCGGCTTCTTGCACAGTACGTACTTTTCTCTCGTAACAAATCTATCGTACAAATGAAAACACATTACTTTCCTCTTAGAACAAATATGTTGTACAAATCTGCAGATGATCTAAATCGACCCCCATTTCCGAACGGAATCTAAAATCTAGCACGATAGATTGTGACGAAAATATCTTATAAACAAATTAAACAAAAATGTAGATGTTTATATATGCGAAGTAATATCACAGACGAGCAAAGTCCCCGTCACTTTCGGAATAGCATCAAGCCATCGACCCTTCTCTCTCAACTTGGAACTGATCGTCGCAAGTTGCTTCAAATGAATGGAAATGGAATTCCCAAGGGGTGGTTATGCACACAAATTCTGCGGTTAGCCTTGGGCTAGAGAAGTAGCTGTGATGGAAGCTGACAAATGCTCGCGTCCCAGATCACCACGTACACGATCATGACACGTACTACTGTCTACTGTACTTATATAAACGGACAAAAGAGACGAAAGGAAATAATCAGACGTCTGTATGCATGAAATCTTTTTCCATCGCGTTGTTTTATATGCATGGCCATATATCCTCCGAATCAGATCGCTGACCTGGAATTTCTGACCTGTATTTTTTTAGCAGTTTCTCCAGAATTTTTCTAATTAAAGAGAGAGACACGACGGCTGGGCTGCTTCTCACTGAATTTTAGAACAAGTTTAGAAGCCCATGACATCCAGTCGACGACAATGAAAAAGGCCCAAGCCTGGCCCAGATGCCTTTCCCTCCTCTCTCTTGTCAATGACCTTATTTATAGAATTTTTTTATTTTTTATATTTATTTTTTCACAATTTTTCGAAAATAAATAGCGGATCAAAAAATTTGCAAAAGTAGCCTTCAACCACCGTGGTAAATGGCGGTAGGGACCTACCACCAACAGGAACGACAGTAGGGGGTACTGTAGCACCCTAACCCGCCGCGGTGCTGTAGCGGGTTCCTGCCGCCGTTTCCCGTGGCGGCAGGGACAGCTTCTCTTCAAAAAATCACAACTTTTTGGTATGAACTCGGATAAAGATAAAATTTATATGAAAATTGTAGCTTTCGACGAGATCTACAACTTTGTAGTTCAAACTTTTTTCATTTGAAGTCATCTTAGGACTCAAAAAATCGATATACTATCCAGATCTGGATACCGTATATCGATTTTTTGAATTCAAAGATGACTTCAAATGAAAAAAGTTTGAACTACAAAATTGTAGATCTCGTCGAAAGCTACAATTTTCATATAATTTTTATCCTCATCCGAGTTCATTTCAAAAAGTTATGATTTTTTTAAGAGAAGCTGTCCCTACCGCCACGGGAAATGGCGGCAGGAACTCGCTACAGTACCCGCGGTGGGTTACTGTAGCACCCCTGCCGCCGTTCTCCGTGGCGGTAGGTCCCTGCCGCCATTTACCACGGCGGTTCGAGACTACTTTTGCAAATTTTTGAATCCGCTATTTATTTTCGAAAAATTGTGAAAAAATAAAAATAAAAAATAAAAAAAATCTTATTTATACCCTCTCCCCTCCTCCATGATGCATCTCGCTGCAAACTGCTGCAATAGACTTGACAAACAGCAACCATGCAAATGAGAACTAGCAGTGCGTTTGAGATCGTTCAAATGGTACGTTGTCTGGGCGAGGGAGACACCGGGACATCCCATGATGCAGTTGAGGCGATTGCAACGAGTTAGCTGAGAATCGGAGAAGCGTATGGTCTATGAATTTCTTCCCCACTCTGGTCTATGAACCTTGATCCCGCAGTTAGCGTCCAAAACAACATATCGAGGTAAGAAGCACGAGAGGAAACTGGATGGCAATCCCGCCGAGGGCTTCGTCGTCCTCTCCTGGACAAACATGAAAAACATGCGTGCAATGGAAAATTAGAAGCACTGAGATTGACCTTGTAACACTAAATTAAATTGTATAGGAATTAGGCGGTCTAGGATACATATGAATCTTTTTAAATATATTTTTTCGTGTTTTTTCAAAAAAAAAATGTCGGATCTAAAATTTTTCAAAAGTAGCCTCCAACCGCCGTTTAAAAGGGCAGTTAGGGCACTGTAGCACCTCCACCGCCATTTCCAGCGGCGGTTGGAGGCTACTTTTGAAGATTTTTAGATCTGACATTTATTTTTGAAAAGTCGCGAAAAAATATATTTAAAAAAAATTGATTTAGTGTGTTTGGTTGCCTCTGGAAAAAAATTTCCTAGAGAATCTTGGAGTACTAAATAAAGTCTATTTACAAAATCTTTTCCCAGATGAGTGCAACTTTACGCGACGAGTCTAATGAGCCTAATTAATCCATGATTTGATAAATTAATGCTACAATAACCATCCTCTAATCATGTGGTCAAAGACCTCATTAGGTTCCTCTCGCGAATTAGCCCAGGGGTGAAGATAATTTTGTAAACTGCTTTTATTTAATACTCCTAATTAACGGTCAAAGTTGTAAACAGTATTGAGTAAAAAAAATTTCACTCCCCAACCAAACACAAACACCACCGACCCTCAACAACTATCCGCACCTATCTACCACCCTGTTTTTAATTTGAATAAATAATTTATTTTGCTTGAATTATATACTTCCAGTACATGCAGTGAAACTACAATCCTTTTGGTTTATTGTCACTTGATGAGTTATTTGGTATCACTCCTACAAATGCAAATCTCCCTCTGAAAAATGTCAAGATATCCCCCGCTATTACAACTTCTTGTTTCGATCGCCTTCTGGGCAGTATCTCCTCACCTCCCCAAGCCTGGCTCAGCTGCATGCCTTCCCTTCCTCTCCCTGCTTGTCGATGACTAATTGTCCCTATCCTTATTTATACCCTCCCCCTCCTCCAAGATGGAGCATCTCACTGCAAACTACTGCAATAGACTTGGACAAACAGCAACCAGGCAAGAGAGAACTAGCAGTGTGTTTGAGATCGTCCACATGCATGGTTGTCTGGGCAAGGGAGGCACTGGGACATCCCATGATTCCGATGAACTGATTGCAAGGAGCTACTTGGATCAGTAAAGTGTATGGTCCAGGAATTTCTTGCCCACTCTTGAGGAAAGAAGCACGAGATGAAACTGGATGACACGTCGAGGGCTTCGTCTTCCTGATCTCGTGGATAAACAGTCAAGAGCCGCCCATGCATCACAGCCTTTGGAAGTAGCCTATAGCTAGCCCCGTTCAAACCGAAAATGCAGTCAGTTTAGCATCATGTAAATTAAAAGCCAATCCATTTCTTCAAGTCTCAATTATCGTTACAAAAATTGCAACCACCACTAGAAACTTCAGTTTAATTATTGTTGTGGGAAACGGAAACAAATTCCAGACATTAATTGGCTGGACACACACGGACCAAATTGCAGCAGACCAGCGTACGCCAGTACATACATGTAGTGCCACATAATAAAGATGGGGATTGGGGATGGTGCGGGTCGGCCCATCGGTTCGCCGACCCGACCCATCAAAATGACCCTAACGGGCCCCAATTCCGACCCACGAAATAACTTTGGGTCAGGGGATCAGAAACCCGAAACCAAAGTGTCGGACTGTTCTAAAAAAACAAAAAAAAACCCCCAAAGTGTCGGACGGTTCGACCCGATCCCCTTCGATGCAGCCGGCAACACCGCCGCCGACGCCATTGCCGCCGCTCTCTCACGGCGCCTTGGCCATAGAGTTCGACGACCACGGGTGGATGCTTAGGGGAGAGAGAGACCGAGAGGGGCTAGCAGCCGGGGGAAGCAAAGCCAGAAGGAGGTTGATGACAAGGGTGGTGAAAAGGTGATTGAGAAAGGAGCTGATCTGATACCCCAAGAGAGTGATATTGAAGAAGGTGGCAAAGTTCAGATTGATGAATTTGATGAGGAAGAGGATGATAGTGATGACTTCAGTGTTAGGGTGGACAGAATCAATGAGAAGTACAATAGTGGAGGGCCATCCAAGGGGGCTTGGCTGATGAGTTGTGATAATGCACAGATATCTGAAGCCCACAGACAAACTCTGTTAGACAGGAAAAACAGACTGCTGGCTGCAAGTGAGTTCAATACTATACTAAACAAGGAGGGGGCTGAGCTGATGGTAGGTGAGCAAATAAAAAACAAGAATGGAGGAACTGAAATATGTGAAAAGGTGCAAGATGCTGGGATGGAAATGAATGTTGTAACAAATACAAACAAAGAAGATCAGAATGTTGGTAATGACAATAAAGAGAAGAAAGGCAAGGAGGATGACAGTAAGAAGGGGGGTGCCATCTACAGGGAGGAGAGAAGACGCAGTGAGCGTAATCAGAAGGACATTGCGCTGACCACTGAAGAAAAGAACGAGATCATGATGAAGAAGAGAAATCTGGAAGGTAACAACAACTCTTCAAAAAATTCCTTTGCTACTCTTGATATAGATGAAATAAAAGCAATATCTAAAAACATAGGTATTGTGATGCCTGATAATGACTTTGCCACTATTAATCTTATTAAGGAAATGGAGTTGGCTAGACATTCTTTGGCACAGAAAAATAAAAATGTGGTTGTAAAAGAAATAAACAGTGAGGATGATCAGGAATCAGGGGTGGAACCTGCCCCTGAGGATGAACTCACTGATTTTGATGACTTTGTGGTGGTAACACCTAAAAGAAAATGAAAGGCAAATGGCAAAAACATCCAAAAGCTGGATGCAAAAAGTAGTAGGGGGAAGGAAAATCCTATCCCCAAGAAGAAAACCACTGCCAAGGTGAAAAATCAAGGAAACCTTGATGCACCAGAGTTGGCAGGGAAGAGGGGTAGAAGGAAAAAAGTTAGCAATGAAAGGTCTCATGTGGAATTGTAGAGGCATCAAGAAAATTGGTGTCTCATCCTTCATCAAAAACCTTATTCTAGAACACAATTTTCACTTCATAGGGCTGCAGGAAACCATGCAGGGCAACATTGATGACTCAATCATTAGAGAAATAGATGTTAAACATGCTTACCTGTGGAAATGGATACCTGCTAATGGCAGGTCAGGAGGCATTCTGGTGGGGATAAACATAGAATTTCTGGATGTGGGATCATTTTCTGAAGGAGAATATATGCTCCAAATAAACCTGTGGGACAAACAACTCAGAGTAAAATGGAATCTGATAACTGTCTATGGGGCTGCCCATGATGAGAAAAAAGATGAATTCTTAACAGAACTTGCAATGTTCTGTAGTAAGAGCAAAGAACCATATTTAGTAGGTGGGGACTTTAACATTATAAGATATGCCTCTGAGAAGAACAAGAGTAATGTGACTGGCAGGTTTTCTAGGACATTTAATTCAATCATATCTGCATATGAGCTAAAGGAAATTGAAATGACAGGTGGAAAATTCACCTGGTCTAATAATCAAGCAATACCAACTCTTGAGAAATTGGATAGATTTCTCATGAGCAAGCAATGGGAAGACAACTTCCCTGGGGTGAAAATTAACAAATTACCAAAGGAAATATCAGACCATAACCCTTTGATTATGCTTACTAGTTTCAAAACTCCATTAAGGCATATGAGATGTAGATTTGAGTTGATGTGGGTCAAAGATCCAACTTTCCTGGAAAAGATAAAAGAAATTTGGGAGGTTCCATGTCATGCTGAATCAGCTTTTGACAGAATACAAATCAAACTTAAAAAATTTAAACAATATTTTAAAGGATGGCAATTCAATAGACAAGGGGAAAAAAAGAAGCAGAAAATGATTATTCAAAATGATCTTTGGAGACTTGAACAAATTGAAGAAACTGCTCCCTTAACCCTGGAGCAGCTAAACAATAGAGCATAATGGACTTGTGAGTTACTGAAAATCCTAGAAGAAGAGGAACATGGTTGCATAAAGGTGATAACAATACTGAATTTTTCCATAGGATAGCCAATGGAAGGAAAAGGAAAAACACTATCTTTTTTCTAGAAAATGAGGACGACATAATTAAAGGAGATGAGGAGCTCCTGAATCATGCAACTGATTATTATAAATCTCTCTTTGGACCTGAGGTTAGCAATGCTGTACCTCTGGATCCTGAGAACTGGGGACCAGAGGAAAAGTTGAATGAGGAGGACAATGAAAAATTATGTAGACCTTTTACTGAAGAGGAAATCAAGACAGCCTTATTCCAAATGGAACATAATAAGGCAGCTGGGTCAGATAGTATACCAATTGAGTTCTTCCAAACTTGTTGGGACATTATAAAGAAAGATATTGTAGAAATGTTTAATGACTTCCATGAAGGTAGATTGGATGTAAGCAGGCTCAATTATGGGATATAATCACCATGTTGCCAAAAACTGCTGATGCCTCCAGAATACATCAGTACAGACCCATTTGCTTACTAAACTGCCTGTATAAATGGATTACCAAAACATTAACCATGAGGATAGCTCCATGTGCTGAGAAATTGATTGGGAAAGAACAATCTGCCTTTATGAAGGGGAGAAATATCATGACAGGGGTTATGGCCCTGCATGAAATCCTCCATGAAACTAAAAGAAGGAAAGAATGTGGTGTCATCCTAAAATTGGACTTTGAGAAAGCATATGACAAAGTCAGCTGAGCCTTCTTATTTAACTGCCTCAGGATCAGAGGCTTTAATGATAAATGGTGTGACTGGATCAAACAAGTTGTTTCAGGAGGTACCATTAGTGTCAAACTTAATGATAACATAGGGCCATATTTCACAAGTCACAAAGGTGTGAGGCAGGGTGATCCCTTGTCACCAATCCTCTTCAATTTTGTTGCAGACTGCTTGACCAAAATGGTTAAAAATGCACTTAACAATAGATTATTTTGTGGATTGGCGAACAATCTTGTCCCCAATGGTGTTGCCATCTTGCAATATGCAGATGACACCATCATTTGTCTCAAGGATGATGAGATAGGAGCTAGAAATATGAAAATCTTGCTATATTTTTATGAGATCATGTCTGGACTTAAAATCAATTTTTCAAAAAGTGAGGTTGTGCTGATAAATGGAGATAATGATAAAGCATGCAAATATGCTGAGACCTTTAACTGCCAAATAGGATATTTTCCCATAAAATACTTAGGGGTACCAGTGAGCCCCAGTAGATTGAAAGTAATAGATTGAATGCCACTCAAAGACAAAAACAAGAAAAGGCTGGACATATGGAAAGGTGGAGCTATGTCTATAGCGGGAAGGACTACTTTGATTAACTCAAGTCTGACAAGTGCTTTTATTTATCATATGTCAATGTACCTGTTGCCAAAAACTGTGGTAGCTGAGTTAGACAAGCAAAGACACATGTTTTTCTGGCAAGGAGGGAGTACCAAAAGAAAATATCACCTTGTAAAATGGGAGGTGGTGTGTAGAAGTAAGAAAAAAGGGGGCCTGGGAATTATGGACATCAGGAAAATGAATATCTGCCTACTATGTAAATGGTGGTGGAAGTTGGATAGTGAGGAAGGCATCTGGCAAGACATTGTCAGGGCAAAATATCTCAGAAAATCTGAGGTAGGTACAGTAACCCATAGGATTGATGATTCTCCTGTATGGGCTGACCTACTGAAAGTCAAGAACATATATCTGCAAGGTAGGAGGGTCAAAGTTAAGAATGGAAAAACCACATCTTTTTGGACTGATAGTTGGAGAGAAGAAGGTCCATTATGCACAAAATATCCGATTTTGTATGAACTCTGCACGGAAAAAATATATCTGTGAATGCATTTCACGAAAAAGGAGGGGCTATAAGTTTCAGGAGATGGCTGCCATCCATACTGCACTCCCAATGGGAATCAGTTTGTGAAGCAGTTTTAAGTTCTTCGCTGGGTGAAGGTGTGGATGAATGGATATGGAAAAGAAGTAAAAATGAAATATTCTCTGTCAAATCACTATATGATCTGCTGGCTGGTGATGATAAGGTAGACTCCTTCTCCAGAATCTGGAGAGCTAAGATCCCATATAAGATCAAAATCTTTTTGTGGCTTTTAGAGAACAATGTTGTGTTAACAAGGGATAATATGGTAAAAAGAAAATGGGATGGGGATCCTACATGTCAATTCTGTAATGAAATTGAAACCGTCGACCACCTGTTTTTTAACTGTGTGGTTGCTAGAGTAATTTGGGGGATTGTTGCCCAGTGCTTGGGAGCAAATAACATACCATCAAATGTGAAACAGTATTGGGTATGGGTGAAATTTTTTTTGCCAGGTGGTGGCCCTATCTATGCCTTCGGCCTGGCTGCTATCTGTTGGGCAATATGGAAAGTGAGAAACAGATCACACTTCGAAAATAAAAATATAAAACATCCTGGAGAAATCTTATGTCAAGCTTGTGCGTTCATGAAATTCTGGACAGGTCTTTACAAGTCGGACTTCCACGAGCAGCTGGCGGCGGGAGTCGGGGTGATCCTAGTTGCAGCACATAAAGTGCTGGCGACCCAAAAGAAGAACCACCCAGGTGCTGGAGTCCTGCAGATAGAAGACGCAAGTGGAGATGCGGAAAAAAAGGATGGGAATGGACCGAACTAAGGAAGACAAAAAGACCTGGTGGACTCCAAGGGATCACAGCTGAAAGCCGATTAGGGGGAGTATGAGTAGAATCCTTTGTTTTGCTCTGTTTTAACCTTTGGTGGGTGGTGATCAATAGCTGTAATGGAAAAAAGTGTAAGCTCGCCTGGAATAGGCTGAGTGCGCCGGCTGGGGAGGTGGTAGCCCGGTCCCTGAACTCTAATTCTGCTTCCTCTGTGTTTCTAGGCGTAGAGCCTGAACTTCTGTATTTCCGTTATTCTGTAATGGAAATGGGGCATGGGCTCGGTTAAAAAAAAAAGAAAGCAGCCGGGGGAAGCGAGGACGGTTACCGCGCGACGGAGACGGGGAGCGAGGAGGAAGAATGTAATTCCCGGCCACGGATTCGGCATTGGAGGAAGGCGAGAGGAGAGATATTTCTGGTGCGCCATCTGCTGCAGGTTGCAGCCATGGATTCGAGTGGAGTACACGACAAGAAAAGGCCAAAGGGAGCGAGCAGGGCTGTCACGTGGGGAAATTTTCGCCCTTTATTCCGTTTTCAGCACTGTTCAACATTTCACACTGGCACAGTCCTACACTCCTACTCCTCAGCATTTCACGCTGGCACAGACGCACAGTCCTACTCCTCCCACTCACTGCTGAAGTGCATTGTGTTGTAAAAAGAAGTGGACTGTGGACTTTGATCTACTGCCAGATCTGCAGATCAGCAAGATTCATTGCTCCAACTACAAGTGACTAGCTTTTGAAAAATAAGAAAAGAGAAAAGGGGAAAGATATAAACTGCTCTTTTTTTTTCAAATGATGCTGTTCATTTTCCATCAAAATGGCTACTTTGAGCACCAACTTTACCATATTGCGCGTGTTTCTAAATATAGCACGATAGAATGTGACGAAAATATCTTATAAATAGATTAAACGAAAATGTAGACATTTATTTTTAGGGTTAATTAGATCTGTGTCATTATAAATATCGTGCTTTTAAAGGACGTCATTACTATTCAACTAACCGCGCTAGTGCCATTACAATTTCCCACTTATTTGAACTATGCCATTATCTACGCGAAATGCCGTATCGAGCCCACTTGCAGGCGTATTGGAGTGAAGAAGGGGGAGAAATCTCTTCTTTGCCCTCATCTTCAACCTCCGTCCGTCCATCCGGGTGCTTGGCTTGGCTGCGCGACCCTCGAGCTACTGCGCCTTGTGCCGAAGCCAGTCGCAGCGAAGCTCGCCGCACGGGCGGCGCGCGGAGCACGCAGCCAGCGTGACCGAGCCCCACGGCGGGGATCTGAGCTCGTCGGCCCATGGCCATGCGCCGCATTGCGCTGGTCAGATGGAAGGCCTCTGGCCGGCCAAAATCCAGGTGTTCTGGGCTACTAGGAGCTCGGGGGAAAGGCAGAACGGAGAAAGTAGAGCGAGGGGATCTCGGGGAGGTGCTCACCTGCGGCAGGGAGGGAAGGAGGCAGCTGGATCTGGAGGTGGCGGCCGACGACGGAACTTGGACGGCGGCGGCACGGTGCGACCGTGTGGAGCTCCTCCGGCGACGGGATGACGACGAGAAGCTGCATCAGTCGTGCGGCTTGGCGTCGCGGAGCCCGTGGTGGTGTCGCCTTTGTCCGGCCGCGGAGCTCGACGCTGGCGGCGCTTCGGTCTTCCTGCGGGCGGCGACGGCGCTACGCGGCTCCGTACTCACCAGCCTTCGGCGAGCGCCAGCCACCCGGGAGGCGGCGACGAGCCCTCAGCAAGCGCTGCCGGCCAAGGCGGCTGCTGCGGCGGGAGGTTGAAGACGACCCTGACATGTGGGTCCCACACGTCAGTGAAATGAGAGAGAGGAAAGCAAGAGGCAATCTTGTCCATACCAGAATACACAACATCCTATACGCCTGCAAGTGGGCCCGATACAGTGTTTCGCGTACATAATGACATGGTTCAAACAAGTGGGAAATTGTAATGGCACTGGCGCGGTTATTTCAATTGTAATGGCGTCGTTCAAAACACGATATTTATAATGACACCAATCTAATTAACCCTTATTTTTATATGCGAAGTAATATCACATACAAGAGCAAAGCCCCCATCACTTTCGGAATAGCATCAAGCCATCGACCCATCTCTCTCAACTTGGAATTGATCGTCTCAAGTTGCAATTGAACGGAAATGGAATTCCCAATGGGTGGTTAATTTTGTGCACAAATTCTGGGGTTAGCCTTGGGCGTCCGACGCAGCTGGGATCAAAGCTGACAAATGCTCGCGTCCAGATCACCAGATACGAGACATAATTTTTTTTAAGATATGCAAAGTACATTTTTCATTATGAGAAGAGAGAAGGTTGTGGCACAAGTACACGTAGCGAGACTAGTTCGAACAAGCACATGAACAAGAAAAGACGAGACGAAATCAGAAATCTTTTTCCATAGCGTTGTTTTATATGCATGGCATATCTTCCGAATGAGATCACTGACCTGGAATTTCTGACCTGTTTTTTTAGCAGTTTTTCCGGATTTTTTTCTAAAAAAAGTGAGAGAGAGGGACACGACGGGCTTCTTCTCATCACTGAATTTTATAAGAAGTTTAGAAGCCCATGGTATCCAGTCCACGATGATAAAAAAGACCCAAGCCTGGCCCAGCTGCCTTGTCGATTATCCTTATTTATACCCTGTCCCCAGTCCCCCTAGCTCCTCCATGATGGAGCATTGCATATTTGCATCTCGCTCGCTGCAAACTACAATAGGCTTGAACAAACAGCAACCAAGCAGGCAAGAGTGTTTGAGATCGTCCACATGGTACGTACGTTGTCTGGGCGAGGGAGGCACCGGGACATCCCATGATGCAGCTGTAGTGATTGCAAGGAGCATGCTCAAACAGTGAAGTGTATGGTCTAGGCATCTCTTCCCCACTCTTGTTTGAAGCACAAGAGGTAAGAAGCGCAAGATGGAGGAAAATGGATGACGATCTCACGGGCTTCGTCGTCTTGATCTTGTGAACAAACAGTCAAGAGCCACCCAGGCATATTACAGCCTTTTGAAAATATAGCATATATATAGCTAGCCCCGTTCAAAGAAAAAATGCAGTCAGTTTAGCATCATGTAAAAGCCAAATCATTTCCTCAAGTCTCAATTATCGATCGTTAAAAAGTTGCAACCACTAGAAACTTCAGTATATTGTTGTGTGAAATAAACAGAAGCAAATTCCAGACATGCATGCCCTCCAAATTGTAGCAGTACATACATGTAGTGCTACACTTTGGTCCAAAAGAGCCGAGAGGAAAGAGGATATCACTTGGCGTGGACAAATTTTTGTGTGTAAATGGAAAATTAGAAGCATTCGTTGAGGGTTGTGCTAGACAGTTTTATAACACTAAATTGTATGGAATCAGAGGGTACTAAAGGGTCAAATAGAGTTGTGATTACTCTAAATTAGGAATCAGAGGGTAAGGGTTAAATAGACTCATGGACTCATGGTTGATCCAACTCCATCATTAAAGGTAGACCCGTACATTAGAAGCCCATGGCATCCAGTTCAGGTCAATGAAAAAGGCCCTAGCCTGGCCCAGCTTCCTTCCCTCCTCTCTCTTGTGGATGATCATCCTTATTTATACCCTTCGTTCCCCTCCTCCACGATATATGGAGCATTGCATATCTCGCTGCAAACTGCATAGGCTTGGACAAACAGCAACCAATCAGGCAAGAGAGCTAGCAGTGTTTGAGATCGTCCACATGGTTCTCTGGGCGAGGGAGGCACCAGGACATCCCATGATGCAGATGTGTTTATTCTAAGGACTTACCGGGGTCAGAGAAGTGTATGCTCTAAAAATTTCCTCCCCATCCTGATCTGTGGACCTTGATTCTGCAGTTAGCGTTCAAAACAACATCTTGAGGTAAGAAGCACGAGAGGAAACTGGATGACAACAGCGTCGAGGGCTTCATCGTCCTGACCCCGTGGACAAACAGGAAGAACCACCGGACGCACAATATAATTCCAGTACGTACATGCAGTAAAACTACAATCCTTTTGGTTTATTGTCATTGAATGAGTTATCTGCTATCATTCCTATAAATGCAAATCTCCCTCTGAATAATGTCAAGATATATCCCCCCGTGATGTATAACTTCGTCTCTCCTCGATCACCTCCTCAATTCATACCCTTCCGGCCTCCATGGATGGAGTATCTCGTTGCAGCTGCAAGCCTGCAATATAATAGACATAAGACCAACAGATATAATAGAGAAGCAGCAGCAGTGTTTGAGAATTGAGAGGGCCTCGCTCGATCGTCTTCCCATTCATCTTACGACGCAGAGAGACAGAGAGAGGTTTTTGGATTTCCTAGCTGGTTCTTCTCCATGGTCTCGCTCGTTTTGCATTGGTTTGCTAGTAACATTTTCGAGATTGACATCGTTTTCCTGGGAGCGGGGAGGCACCGGGTCATCCTGTGGTGACGGCAAGGACTGACCAGAGAAGTGTATGGTCTACAACTGCATCCTCTAGGCTCTTGCTCTGCCTCGTCTCAGCCGCCATTATTTCTCCGCAGTTCGCGTCCAAAACAACTCGCTTAATTCCCCAAGTATATTGTATATGCTAGTTAAAAAGAACTGAGTCGTTTGGTACAAAGTTGGCATTTTGAGATTATAAGCTCAAAAGGGAAAACGATATAGTACATTACATCTTGTGGTGGTCTTCGTCGTCCTCGTGGACAAACTATTGCCTTGGGAATTGAAATAATAGCCTATAGTCCCGTTAAAAGAAAAGCCATGTTATTTTTTTTAAAAAGAGTTTAGCATCATGTTGAAGGCACATCTATCTTCCCCTCAAGTCTCAATTACCTTTAAAAAAGTTGCAAACACTAGAATATATTTGTGGAAAATGGAAGCAATTCCAAATCATTTGCTAACACATGCCCTGCAACTCCAATCAAATTGTAGCAACCAGAGCATATTCACGGCACATGTACAGCTACTCTTGGTCGAAAGGAAATGAGAGGAAACTGCCAGGCTCAGGAGGTCCACCATATATATCACTTCACATGGGCATTCAAAATGTATGTAATGAATTGTGAAACGCACTAATCAACATTAAAAATGCAAAATAAAAACAGACGCCAACCCCCACCCTCTTTGTGTTACTGTTTTATTTACATGATCACATGAACACCATTAATCCCAACAACAATTCACACACCTATCTACCAGTCTGTTTTAATTTGAAGAATAACTAATTTATTTTCCTTGAATAATTATATACTTCCAGTACATGTGTGCACTGTGCAACTACAGTCCTTTGATTTGTTGTGGTTGGATGAGTTATTTGCTTTCAATCCCATGAATGCATATACACAATTGTATTAAAAATAAAATAATCCTCACCTTCTCCACCGGTTATGTATCTCACTGCAATAATATAGTGGGATCCGAGTATTCAGCACACATCAGACATCATGAAAGAGAGGAGCTTCGATTCTCTTTCCACGACTGCAAGCAACAAATTAATAAAGCTGCAAGCTGCACGCATATATATAGGCAGCAGATTTGGTGTGGATGATCAGTCCCTGTAACTACAGTCACTGAGATGAGACGAGGACGCTAGCTGATCCATTCCTCTCTCTTCCTTTCGCTATCATCATCGTTTGGCAAGGGAGGCACTGGGACATCCCTAGCAGCAACAACATTGATCGCGGCCTTGAGTCACGCTGCGGGTCCGTGTTAAAGCTGAGGGCTTGTTTGGAAGGAAGGAATAGAAAACATAGGAATTGCAGGAATCACGTGAATGGAGGGAAGATGGATGAGAAAAACAGAGGAATGGAAAACACAGGAAGAGCATGTTTGGAATGCAGGAATGAAAAATAAAGGAATGATTGGAAACACATAAAGATATATATAGGAATGAAGTTGCAAAACAGAGGAATGAAAAACACATGAAAAAAATAGAAAGAGATGTTTGGAACATAGAAATAAAAAAATATGAACCATAAATTTGTGTTAATACATTAACAATCAATAAATTGTTAATTAGTTTTTTGTAACTAAGCAAGAAGGTAACAATTTTATTTGTCCACGCATGTTTCGGGCAACTTCGCTGATGACATGGATGGCTAATGCACCGCAAGGTAAGATAAGCATGAATAGGGAGGGAGAGTGCAAGCGTGCTTCCGTACGAAAGTTTCTCATGAGCTCAGAGCTCATTTTCTCATTCATCCAAAAGTACAGGTGAAACAACCATTCCTTTGAAAAGTTTTGCACCAAATCCTTTGTTCCAGACGGCGAGAGAGAAGATCATTCATATGGAATGTGTTTCCTGTACTTTTCCTACACCCTTCCTATGTTCCAGACGAGGCCTGATCGTGTGACTGCAGAGAGATGGTCACTACCACCGCTCATCGGTGTTAGGCCGTTTAGGAGAGGGAGGCACCGGTGGGATCAAGGACTTTGAGAAACAAAACTTTAACTCCCTGCAATACCGATGTAACTAACCTTTTCAGATCGAGTTGGTAGAAATCAACAACGGACCAATGTTTCAATGCTAATTTTCTAAAACTCAATCTTTTGACGGTATATTTTTCCACACTGTCGATCTTTCAATGCTATAAATTCATTTTTTCCTAACTGCAAGTGCATCCAGTTATAATTAGGGTTCACATACAATTTTTCTAAAACAAATTCTATTAGATTCTTTTGTCTCTTAATGCTTTTGTTTGTAGAGTGTGGGCTTCCACACCATTAGCAACATGTAATCTCCCCCAGAAAAAAGAAAAGGAAACTGCATTTCTCTTTTTTGTGAGAAAAAAAGAACATTTCCTCACCTCAGCTCCTACGACATTTTTAAGCATATATACTACAGACCTACTGTATTACTACGTGCTCGTCAGAACTCCCATGGTCTTTTAGGTTTGGATGGTCATGTACCATTGTACCAGGCTACCAGCAGCACCAACAGCTACACTTCCTGACTCTGGAAGTATATATGTGCTACGATGCTAGTTTAATTATAAGGATGTTGAAGGCTAGCTATTCCTCCATATATTCTTTATGATTCCTGTATTCCTATCAGTGGTTGGAAATGATAGGTGTCAGGAAATTGGAAGGTGCGAATCTTGATGATTGTGGTGGGCGGAGAGTAAGCTATTGTTCATTTGTTCATCTTCCTACAGTCGTGGAAGAGATGATCATGTGTTCATGAAGCACTAGGGCGGTGACACATGGCGCACTCGGTAAGGTTGTGCCAGCTGATCGAGGTCCAGACACAGATCACAAAAACATGTTTTAACTACCAATATGTGGAAATAACCTGCGACCTATTCTCGAAGTATTGTGTGACATTATTTGCACCTTTAGTCTCATAGTAGAATAAATAATTATATGGATGTGTTGTTGGAACTTAATTACCACCAACATGTATTGCATGTTCCAGCTATTCTGGATTATGCACATATCACTCTTTTCATTAAGCGAAGTGCAGCTCAAAGACAGAAAAAAGCTCTGGGGGAGGAGCAAAAGTTGCCATCTTCCCTTACCATAGTTGCTCCCCTTCAAGTAAATAATTGCTCAAACATCTATACATGTGGAAAATTGAAATGACATGTGTCGTCAGAACGGGCAAAAGATTTTGTTGTACAACCACAACAACAAAAGAACGTTTGTACATATGATGCAACATGACGTTAAAAAGGACCAAAGAAAACTATGCAAGGTTACTTTAATTTTCTTTCTGTCAACATACGACAGAAGCATCTGCTGAGAGAGAAAAATGACGATGGCCCCATCGAGTATTTCACCATTAATATTACACATAGTTTGTTAGCTGGAGAGAAAGAGAACAACATATATTCCTTGTCGTGCTGCACATCTCTTCAGCCGGAGGTGAGCAGCTGGTAGGTGAGCACATTTTCAGCATGTTGGTGTTGCAGAGCCTGCGGCGAAGCCAATGCCGGCAGTAATGCATACAATGCATGCATTTGTTCCATCTGCCAGGCACTGCGTAATATAGCACGCATGTGTTCGATCTTTTGTGCTGTCCTACCCACATCACGCCATGAACTGACTCCATTTACTTTGGGTTCTACTCGATCCCTTCTCCGGCCAGTTCTCTTTCAATTCAGTCCCACCGTTTCTTAATGTTGGAGCTCAGTTTGAACTTTAAGCTTCCTCTTATTTCCTCGTGGAGCTAGCACTGTTGAACGAACCGAAGCTGGGAGGCTCTCTCAGTTGCCTACCGCTTCTACAAACCATGCATCACCAGCGGACTGAAGGATGATCCACATACCACAAATAATTTGGAGAAACTTTTAGCTCGTTAATGCCCTGATAGATAGTTCGACATGGAAGGTATCACCGTATCAGGATACATGAAGAGCAGGTAGACATTATACTACCATGGATTGTGAAGCCCTACAATACGAGGTGGTTCGTTTGCTTCCGTTGCGTTGCATCTTCTCTAGTTGAAAATCAAGGAAAATGAGGATTACTCAACATATGGCTGCAGAATGATTCAATGTCATAGAGTCCCTTAAGCCGCAGCGTTGACATGAAAGGGGAGCAAAATCCTCTTTGTGGTAGGAGCAAAACGTCATGAAGATGTGTGAGTACAAGGAATTATTAAGCATTCGCCCCATAAAAAAATTGTTCATGCATGTGGGACTAACTCAACCCAAAAGACTAGCCTGATGGGTGAGGACTGCCCCCACCTATATGTTGCGCTCCCCCACCATCAATTTCCGATGTGGGACTAAACCCAACAATGCATATCAACGAACGGGCTAGCTAGAAATCAACGAGCATAAGTAGAGCTAGCTGTAGAGATTTGATCTCGTTCGTGTGGATCACTATACGTGTTAGGCAAAGGAGGCGCCGGGAAATCCCAAGGAGCAACGCAAGTGATAGCCGGGAGGCGTAAGTCTCTACCATGTTTTAGATACTAGTTCTTTACTTCTGTCTACTGGCTT
Source organism: Cenchrus fungigraminus (assembly GCA_036936925.1). Taxonomy (NCBI): domain Eukaryota; kingdom Viridiplantae; phylum Streptophyta; class Magnoliopsida; order Poales; family Poaceae; genus Cenchrus; species Cenchrus fungigraminus. The sequence goes on along the minus strand of CM072776.1, from coordinate 57,181,937 downwards.
GATGTGACTCAGAAACAGACTCTTTGAGTAGACAAGGATTGCATGCATCGCTGTGGCATGGCCGATTTGCTGCATGGCCTCACGTACACTATGTTGCCTTTTTCTTTGTATTATTCCAATTAGGTTATTGCTTCGAGCATGCAGAGACTATGCAGTGAAATCAGAGACTCTTGTTTTTTGTTTTCCCTTGAAATTAAAGAAGAAGAGAAAACAACAACTTACAAGTGACATGCATCTTATTTGCATATATAGTAGTAGCCACACCCTCAAGCTACCTATGACGTACAACAAGATTATTTTTGAGCTCTTTTGCGGTGGACCGTACCACCAGTGGTGTAGTCATATTGGGGCGAGCTGGGGCGGCCGACCCAGCTAATCTGCGCTAGCTCGAGTACATTCCTTCTTCTCTGACGATATTTTCAAGCTCCAGTAGCACTTTTAGATGGCGCCACGACTCGTAGGTTCTTAGCACTTGCTAATTTGTGTCTTTATTCTTCAAACTTGAGACTACATTTTAAACTTCGCATAAAATTTATGCAATTGCAGTATATGGATATGTGAATTAGTGTGTGTTTCATTTTGATTTGGTCCGTCGTTAGGTGTCGCCCTAACTAATTTTTTTCCTGGCTCCGAAACTGCATACCACCCTATACCACTGTTTCAAAAGGACCAGTATGAAAGGATCCGACGATTGAGATTAATTGTATACCACCACAACTTGCACCTGTGTGGTATAGTGTGGTATACATAAGTATAGGTGATATAGGGGTATTATTTGAAGTTTTTTCTACGTGGCATAAAGGAAATATATGATTTCTTACCAAAATATCCATATATAAGGTGAGGTCACACAAAAATATATGATTTCGTAAAAAATTACCAATTTACCCTTACAAAAAAGTTATATACAACATATGGTGGTATGGTCCACCGTAAAAGAGCCCTTATTTTTACCTTTTCATCTCATGTTTGCTTGCCCCCCCCCCCCCACACACACAATGAGATTTGTAGTTGGAATTAATTATAAGGTTAACCGAAAAGCATACACCACTAATAACTCAGAACAACTGTGAGCGACGGAGAGGAGGAAGAAAGTTGTTGTTGGATACAGAGGCATGCATCTCATCTGGATGTCGAAGACTAGTCTTAGCATGGTGATCCTCACGAACATTATTTTCAGTGCTTGTGTCACAATCTCCATTAACAGATTCAGGGAGCTCTCTCTCATCAATGTAGCACCATACTTCATTTTTGGATGTCAGCCGAACTCCGGTAGACAGGTAAACATAAAACTACAAAAGAGAAATGAAACGATGAAGATTTTATGCAGATAGTTGATACACGTAAAAATCTATTATATTGTTCTTTCATAAATTTAAGCATCATTGTGTTTCCTTAATTTTTTACCATGAATATCTTTTTGTTGTCATCTCCAGCCCTGATCTTGAGTGCCCACCCGGGCTTTCCTCTACTCCATGCGTACTTCCCCAACATAGATACACATCCATTAATTTCACAAACCATATTCATTATCGATCAACACACACACACAATGCAATTTGTAGTTGGAATTAATTATAAGGCTAACCAAAAAGTGTACTCTGCTGATGACTCAGAACAACTATGAGTGACTGAGAGGAGGAAGAAAGGAAGCTGCTGCTGGGTACAGAGGCATGCATCTCATCTGGATGTCAAAGACTAGTCTTAACATGCTGATTGTGACAACCCGCCCAGGAAAATACCGTACTATCGCCTAAACCAATCCACTTTGGTCATTAAGCAATAATAAAGTATCATCCTGTCGTCAGTTGCCGGGTTAACGCCCGGTGAAATCACTTACATAGCAACAAGGATCGACATATATGCATTAAAACTCACGCGAAGGCGAGTCCAGAGTACAACACATGATTAATCTCCAAGGCTACCCCGAAGGGTTTAATTATTACAAAACGAAGGTACTTAACCTGGTAACGAGTTCAGAGTTTTGAAAACAGCGGAATTAAACTAAACGGCGCGAGGAACATCACAGGAGGCCTGCCATGATGCCTTCATTCATCGTCTTCCACCCACTCCAGCTCCCAGCCAGGCGGGATCTCTCCAGGCCACACATCAGCAAAAGCATTACCTGGAGCAACAGATTACAGCAAGGCTGAGTATACTAATACTCAGCAAGGCTTACCCGTCGGTGATAACTACATCACCAACTCTAGACATGAAAGGCTTTTTGGCCAATGGGGTTTCTTTTGCTGAAAAGCAACAAAGAGTATGTCCTTACTTTCAATATTTTAGCACAAGTTCTAGTTGATTATTCCTTTCTAAATTAGCAAGCTAGTGCAAGCATAAGTTGTGCAAACAATTAATCAAGCATAAATATTCATCAACTTCCATCATTAGGGATCTCATGGCCAGCAGGATAAGTAGTCTCAGATAACGGTGAGAGGCCGACAATCGATTGATTTAAACCTTGCAAGGTAGACCTAAACACACGGTAGGGTGCCCCCGCGAGGACAACCACCAGGCGGTTCCCAAAAATCCTCGGTTCGGGATAAAAGGCCACAGTCTTCGGTACAGGCTATCTGGCATACCCCGCAAGGCACCCAGAATCACACATGCACCACCGGTAGCTAGCCGGGGGACGCAGCCCAAGATTAGTCACAGTAAAATCCCTTACCGCCTCATTAAGGTACTAGGCTTACCGTACCCATTTCCGACAAGTGTTTAGTACGTTCAAACACTTAACCCACGAAAGCCATTGGACCGGAGCCCACATCCCATGCTCTTACCACATGAGCAATACATTTATAAAGATCTTATGATTCCAACATAAGAACCTATTCTCGCGAGTGACAAGCATCACTCGACTTGTAACGGTCCTATAGCATGGCAGCTATCGCCCAACATACTAGTATAGACATAGGTACCTAGGGATCATGCATCTAGGGTTTCATTTCAACTTCTGAACGTAAATGCACAAACATCCATAGATAGTTGCATAAATTTCCAAAACACTTAGGTTAATGCACCGGGGCTTGCCTTCGTCAGCACAGTTAGCCTGAGGGTCCTCGGTGTCCTTGCTCACTTCCACGTACTGTAGCTCCGTGTCAGCTCCTCCTTCCTCGGCTTCCGGCACGAGCGCGTAGTTACCGTCAGGGAGCTCTACACGGTATGCAATGCAGGGTTCAGGTGGAGTGAGAGATTAATTATTTCATCCAACTCTTGTTGGCCATATTCACCTTAACAAATATTTAATTACTAATTCTTTTCATTAAAGTTAATATATGTGAAGGCTTATTCTTTTACCCTTTTCAATAGTGACTGTGTACGTATTTAGGCAAATAAATTAATTCAAATTCACAAAACAGCAAGGGTGTGCTTATAGACCCTAATTAAGCTAGGCCACCATTTAATGGGGTCACAAAGAAACAAGGATTAATTTTTTTTTCCTAATCGAAATTTTAATAGAAAGCTTATGTGCACTCTAACTTTTAAATGCAAAACAAACTATAAAAACAAGGACAAGGATCCTTGCTGGCCCAAAAGATTCTAAACATGCCACTGAACCAAACTTCAAGTTTAAAAGAGCCACAATTTAATTATACCCAAAATGACATTTCCTAGCTACCCAAATTAGGAGAAAAGCATAAATAATTAAATAAAGTGCTCCTGCACCCAAACTCAACCCTACAGCTTCTCTGGCCTAAAACAAGTCTAGGAAACCAGCATGTTCATCACAAACACGTTTGAAATTTGAACTATGCATTTAAATGTAAATCTAAGCATAAATCAAGATTAAATATTATAGCAGAGATAAAATCATGATAAATTCAGAAAAGTTGCATCTAGGCATAACATGAACATAGCCACAAGCTGAGCACAAAAATCAATTTAAATATTGCTACAAAAATCAATATGACAGAAATAGAATAAATACAAAGTAATTCATGTAAAAAGATATACACAGTACCTTTGTGCAAACTTTTTCCCAGACTCTACAAATGATATAACTAGCAACATATCCAAAGTTTAGCTCCATAGCCTTTCTATATTTTGAACTACAACAAAATGATGTCAAACTAAATTTGAATTTTCATTCAAAATCTATAAGTTAAAACTATGGTCATGCTTTGCAAAAGTTGTAGGTCTAGTCTCACTGAACCCAAAAAAATTGGTTTTGAATTTTTCTAATTTTTCTACGAATTTCTAGGATTTTCCTAATTCACTGGACTAATCTGCTAGGAAACTAAGTTTCAAATCCTTGCATCTAGGTCCCTGGGTTCACAACCATACCCTCGCGAATTACAACCATGCCCTTGCCGGCGGCGGGGAGCTCACCGGCGGCGAAGCACGGCCGGGGGTGGTCAACATGTGGCACAGAGATGCGATTGGGCTCACCGGGGTTCGATTGGTGGCGGCGGTTTGGCTGAAGGCGGCTCCGGCGAGCAGCGGCGGCGAGACCGCGGCGGCGCTCCCGCCTCGGCTCGGATTCCGGCGAGAGGAGGGGGAATGCAAGCGAACAAATGGCCGTGGGAGCTTCTCTAGGTCCTAGGGGAGGAGTGGAGTAGCTTGGCCGGCGGCGGCGAAGGGCGGATGGGCAACTTCGCCGCGGCGACGGCAATGGCGGACGGGCGGAGCGGTGTGCGCGCGCGGGGATTCTCGGGCTGCCCTTTTATAGGCGCGGGCGCGACCGAGGGGGGCGTGCGGGCGCTGCCTCGAAGGGAGGGAGGAGGAATTAAGAGGAGGTGCGCGGCGTGCGAGGCGCACAGCGGTCGCCGGCGGCAATGGCGGGCAGGGGGCCCGACCGGGCGTCGCCGGGTGGCCACGCGCGTGGAGAAGTGCGCCCCGAGGGGGATTTGCTCGGGCGGAGTGCCGGACACGATGATGGCGCCTCGGGCGCACGGCCGGCCGGTCGGGGGACCCGAACGCCAAGGGGAGGACGGCAGTACGCCGCCTGCCGCGTGGTGCGACGCGCCGGCGCGCGCACGAGCCCGAGCGCGGCGCGGTGGATTTGAATTCCACTTGCCCCTGTTTGCACGCTTAAAACTTTAAAATTTCAAACTAAACTCCAAAACCTATAGATAGGACTTCTGTAGATTGATCAAGGCTCTACACAATTGACACCAGCAGATCTTGAATAGGTTTCGAAAAGAGGGAGAAAATTGGATGCCAAGACGGGGGAAAACTCGGCCCTGATGAACAGTAGCCGTCAGGTTTGACTTGAGTTTTTGAGCTATTTTTCCTCCGAATTTCAAATGCCAACCTGAAGATTAAATGTGTCCCTCACAATTCTACACAACTTTTATATTGGCAGAATTTTGAGTGTTTAGACAAAATTTGGAGAACGTGGCCAAAGTTCCAGAGTGACACATTGACATCAAGGGGTTTGACCCACTTAGCTAGGGTTTTGACCAATGTGACTACTGTTGACTTGTCTAAGGTGCTCAATGGTGATTGTTAGGGAGGTTTTCAAGGTGATGGCCCAGGTTGACCATGATCTGACCACAGTCAACTGCTTTGACCAGCAATTAGGGTTAATTAAAAACCTGGGACGTCACACTGATCCTCACGTACATTATCTTCAGTGCTTGTGTCACAATCTCCATTAAGAAATTCAGGGAGCTCTCCCTCATCCATGTAGCGCAGTACTTCATTTTTGGATGAAAGCTAGTCGGACTCCTGATAAACATAAAACTGCAAAAGAGAAATAATATGTTGAAGATTTTATACAGAAGGTTGATATATAAAAATCAATTATATTGTTCTTTTATAGATTTAAGCATCACTGTGTTTCCTTAATTTTTTACGTTGTACATCTTTTTGTTGTCATCTCCAGCCCTGATCTCGAGTGCCTACCTGGGCTTTCCTCTAAGCCATGTGTACTTCCCCTACACATGTACACATCCATTAATTTTGCAAACCATATTCATTCTTGATTCACACACACACACACACACACACACACACACACACACACACACACACACACACACACACACACACACACACACACACACACACACACACACACACACACACACACACACACACACACACACACACACACACACACACACACACACACACACACACACACACACACACACACACACACCGAAAATTGTACTTTGCTAATAACTCAAAACAACTATGAGTGACTGAGAGGAGGAAGAAAGGAAGCTGCTGCTAGATACAGAGGCATGCATCTCATCTGGATGTCAAAGACTAGTCTTAACATGTTGATCCTCACGTACATTATCTTCGGTGCTTGTGTCACAATCTCCATTAACAGATTCAGGGAGCTCTCCCTCATCCATGTAGCGCAGTACTACATTTTTGGATGTAAGCTAGCCAGACTCCTGGTAAACATAAAACTGCAAAAGAGGAATGAAACAATGAAGATTTTATACAGATAGTTGATATACGTAAAAATCCATTATATTGTTCTTTCATAAATTTAAACATCATTGTGTTTCCTTAATTTTTTACCTTGAATATCTTTTTGTTGTCATCTCCAGCCCTGATCTCGAGTGCCCACCCGGGCTTTCCTCTAAGCCATGCATACTTCCCCTACATACATACACATCCATTAATTTCGCAAACCATATTCATTCTCGATCAACACACACACACACACACAATGAGATTTGTAAATGGAATTAATTATAAGGCTAACCAAAAAGTGTACTCTGCTGATGACTTAAAACACATATGAGTGAGTGAGAGAAGGAAGAAAGGAAGCTGCTGCTGGGTACAAAGGCATGCATCTCATCTGGATGTGAAAGACTAGTCTTAACATGTTGATTCTCACGTACATTATCTTCTGTGCTTGTGTCACAATCTCCATTAACAAATTCAGAGAGCTCTCCCTCATCCATGTAGTGCAGTACTTCATTTTTGGATGTAAGCTAGCTGGACTCCTGATAAACATAAAACTGCAAAAGAGAAATGGAACGATGAAGATTTTATATAGACAGTTGATATACGTAAACATCCATTATATTGTTCTTTCATAAATTAAAGCATCATTGTGTTCCCTTAATTTTTTTACCTTGAATATCTTTTTGTTGTCATCTCCAGCCCTGATCTCGAGTGCCCACCCGAGCTTTCCTCTAAGCCATGCGTACTTCCCCTACATACATACACATCCATTAATTTTGCAACCCATATTCATTCACAATCCACAATGAGATTTGTAGTTGGAATTAATTATAAAGGCTAACCGAAAAGCGTACACCACTAATGACTCAGAACAACTGTGAGTGACTAAGAGGAGGAAGAAAGTTGCTGCTGGATACAGAGGCATGCATCTCATGTGGATGCCAAAGACTAGTCTTAGCATGCTGATCCTCGCAAACATTATTTTCGGTTCTTGTGTCACAATCTCCGTTAACATATTCAGGGAGCTCTCTCTCATCAATGTAGCGCCATACTTCATTTTTGGATGTAAGCCGAACTCCGGTAGATAGGTATACATAAAACTGCAAATGAGAAAGGAAACGATGAAGATTATAAAGATAGTTGATATACGTAAAAATCCATTATATTGTTCTTTCATAAATTTAAGCATCACTGTGTTTCTGTTGACGGTGAATTTCCGTCAACCTAGCCATGAGTTTACCTTCAGTGTTGGCATTGATTTGATATCCGATCCAATGGTACTAACCCCCTTGATATAACAAGTTCGCTCTCGCATGTCATTTTTGAAGTTTATTGTTTATGCAGGATTTTAGCTCTAAAAGGAAGACTTCCGGGTAAAGTTCATCAAGCACCTTGTGAGAAGACCATGAAGCCCAACACAAGTCAAGAGATGAGGTGAACATGACTCCAAATGTCCCAATGACCGAAGCGTGAAGGCGTAAACCTCCAAGGACTTGGACAAAAATGCTGAAGCTTGGACGACAAATACACTTATCTAAATCGTGGAGGAAATGACGTCAAGGGCCCACATGTAGAAGGGTGGAAGTTTTAGAAGACACGAGAAGCATTGGGGAACAAACCGGGGACGAGCTAGGCCGAGGTGGGCCCAGGCCGGCCAGCCTAGCCCATTCCGGGTTCGGTTCACCGCCCCCTTTGATCTAGCTCACCCTCGGGCTATTTATAGCTGCCATTCGACGACTCACATCATACCATTCGTCATTCGCCGCCGAGGAGCAGAGAAGCTAGAGGAACACCATTCCGGAGAGGAGGGTCGAGTTGTCTAGGGTTTCCCTAGCCGGTGTGGGAACCTTGCAAGGAAGACCCCGTCGGAGTTCTGGAGCAAGGATCAAGATTAAGGTAGGATCCCGGTGGTGATCTTGTTCATGTAAACATTCGTGGTGAATTTATAGTGAATCCGAATTCTAGCAATCAAGTGCCTTCTCTATGATTTTGTCTTCCCTTGGTTTTGCATCTTCCTCAATCTATTCTCGAGATAGATTGCTCAGGGTGTTCTTGTAGCCATGGTGGCTAGAGGTGCATACCGGATCTACAAGGTGTTTTCAACATGTTCCTTGTGAGCGTGCTCTTAGGTTTACCTACACAAGAAACGGGGGCATCGTGATAGGATGTCAATAACGTGTATGGTGGGTGCCTTAGAGGTTGGAACGGAGGCCACGGCTTAAAGATGCTTTTTATGAGATTCGCTTTATCTTCATCTATCTTGTTCGGAGCTACAACAAGAGCATGATCTAGGCTCTCTAGATCGGTTATCTCTACGCTTTCCCTTGCTACCTCTTGTGTTTAGTAGATTAGATGCAAAACATTCTCTCAAAAGGAAGTTTTCCGCTTTATTAGATTGAATCTTGCGTTGCACATGTTCCACGGATTCGATACCTTGGGTATTACATGAGGGAAAAAAGGCTACAAGTGGTCCGTACGCTTGCGGATCAAAATTCGACACGTTCTTCAACCGTCAATGGTTTTCTTAATTTTTAACCTTGAATATATTTTTGTTGTCATCTCCAGTCCTGATCTCGAGTCCCCACTCGGGCTTTCCTCTAAGCCATGCATACTTCCCCTACATAGATACACATCCATTAATTTTGCAAACCATATTCATTCTCGATCAACACACACACACACAATGAGATTTTTTTTGAGCAACAATGTGATTTGTATTTGTAATTAATTATTTGGCTAACTAAAAAGTGTACTATGCTGATGACTCAGAACAACTATGAGTGACTGAGAGGTGGAGGAAAGGAAGCTGTTGCTGGATACAGAGGCATGCATCTCATCTAGATGTCAAAGACTAGTCTTAACATGCTGATCCTCACGTACATTATCTTATGTGCTTGTGTCACAATCTCCATTAACAGATTTAGAGAGCTCTCCCTCATCCATGTACTGCAGTACTTCATTTTTTGGATGTAAGCTAGCTGAACTCCTGATAAACATAAAACTGCAAAAGAGAAAGGGAATGATGAAGATTTTATACAGATAGTTGATATATGTAAACATCCATTATATTGTTCCTTCATAAATTAAAGCATCATTGTGTTTCCTTAATTTTTTACCTTGAATATCTTTTTGTTGTCATCTCTAGCCCTACTCTCAAGTGCCCACCCGAGATTTCCTCTAAGCCATGCGTACTTCCCCTACATACATACATATCCATTAATTACACACACACACACACAGAGAGAGAGAGAGAGACACACACACACACACAAAGGAATGGGGTCATTTTCAAAATTGACTTTGAAAAGGCCTATGATAAAGTTAAGTGGTCTGTCCTTCAACAAACTCTGCGCATGAAAGGCTTTTCGCCAAAATGGTTTAGGTGGATTGAAGGAATGGTCACAGGTGGTAGTGTGGGGATTAAAGTCAATGATGACATTGGTCCCTATTTCCAAACTAAAAGGGGTTTACGCCAGGGAGATCCAATGTCTCCAATCTTATTTAACATCGTCGCTGATATGCTTGCTCTCATTATAAAGAGAGCGAAAGCCGATAGATAAATAAGTGGCTTTTGAGGAGCTATCCAATATGCCGATGACACTATCATCTTCCCGGATCATGATTTAGAACAATCAAAAAATATGAAACTTTTGCTTGTGGCTTTTGAGGAGCTATCTGGTTTGAAGATAAATTTCCACAAGAGTGTAATCTTCTGCTATGGAGAGGCCAAGGAGATGGAACATGAATATACTCTCTTTGGTTGTAATGCCGGGGAATACCCATTTCGTTATCTCGGCATTCCTATGCATCATAGACAACTACTAAATTGTGAGTGGCATAAGGTAGAAGAAGAAAGATTTGAAAAAAAACTCTCTTATTGGAAAGCTATACACCTGTCTTATGTTCATGATGCCTTTTTTGAAATTCCGAAAGATGTCATTAAATATCTAGATCATTTCCCTTCTAGATTTTTTTGGCACGGGTCTTCAAATAAACATAAGTATAGACTAGCCAAATGGGACATCCTCTGTCGACCCAAAGATCTGGGTGGATTGGGTATTCTGGACCTTGAGTTACAAAATAAATGCCTGCTAGCTAAATAGATAGTTAACTTGCTAAATAATGATGGCATGTGGCAAGATTTGCTTTAAAATAAGTATCTGAGGTCTAAATCCCTAACATAGGTTAAGGCTAAACCATATGAATCTCATTTTTGGAGAGGACTTATGAGAATTAAAGATGAAGTCTTAACAAATGGCTCCTTTATAATTAGAGTCGAGAGTACAACGTGTTTCTGGGAGGACAAGTGGGTAGGCAATGTGTCTCTCAGGGAAAGATATCCTTCACTTTTTAATATTGCAAGGGACCCTCATGCATCGATGGCAAAAATTTTGGCCACTGAGAGACTTTGCAGGGGTCTAAACTAAGAGACTGGTCGAATATCGTACCTCAAATATCACCTTTTAATCTGGTGGATGGTTCAGATACTTTTCGATGGAACCTAACCAATTCTGGTTTATTTACTGTTTGATCTATGTATCTACATTTACTTGACTCACATCCACCTTTCGGACATGCATAACAAAATCTGGAAGATTAAAGTTCCTCTAAAAATTAAAATCTTCCTTTGGTTTTTACAAATGAAAGTGGTTTTCACTAAAGACACTCTCGCTCGGAAAAATTGGAAAGGTAGCCAAAAATGCGTTAGCCGTAACCTTAACAAGACTGTCCAACATTTATTTCTTGACTGTCATTGTGTGGGAATGGTCTGGAGGATGGTATATCTAGCTACAGGATTAACTCAACCCAAGTCTATACGACATATGTTCGGTTCTTGTCTTTCTAATCAAAATAGCAAGATTAGAGCCTTAATTTGGTTGTGGATTGCTGCATTATGCTAGGCAATTTGGAAAACCCATAATGATATTATCTTTCATAAAATTAAAAATAACTCAATTATGCAGGTTATTATGTATTGACTACGTTTCTGGGCGCAGCTGTAGCGTGATGAGCACAACAAGAACTTACTCTCTTCGTTGAGCACAAAGCTAGAGATGGTGTCTTTAGAATAGGCCAATGGAGGATGGAAGCATTTATATCGTTTGCTTTAATTCTTGTCTCTATATTTTGAGATGATATGCTCTTTGATACCAAACTTTATAATAATAGGTTGTGTACGTCTCTTGACGTAGAGGCCGGATATTGTATCTGTTATCTAAAAAATTACTTTATTTCCAATAATACATTTCCAAACCCTAATTGTTGTTCTTCATGTGTCTCTACGATATCTAGAGGCGTTCTGAGTGTACTGCCAGTCTCAAAACAACCAAGGACGCCAGTTTTGATGGGGTCCCTCCCGGGCCGGCGTTCATAGGTCTTCACCGTGAACCAGAGGAAACAGGCTTAGCCGATTCAATTCCCTTGAACTTAGCTTGCAACGAGGCCGTCCTTCCCACACAAGCTAGCTGTTTACATCACAAATAAATGGACTATTTTCACTGTTTTATTTATATACTTCCCTGTAAATTTCTTCTTCTTTTTATTTCAATGATGAAGATGAGAACGACCAGAGATCGAAACCATTCCAGTAACACGCATTGCAGGCGCGGTTGGAATGGAGTACAATTTTCTCAAATTATTAGGCATATACCTTTAACCTTTGTATACACAAAAGTGGCCACATATCGATCGTACTCTAGTGCTGGTTAGTTGATCTTCTGTCCTTATTACTACACTCATGCCTACAGCAGGCTCTGCTCTATGCCTCATTACTCCCGTATCATTTTAAGCTGCAGCACCCACTTGTCGCCCCCCCCCCCCCCCACTCTCTCTCTCTCTTCACATGACAATGTCACTATCGGAAGCACATTGCACACATATCTGCCCGCACATATATAACTTAGAGCATCTCCAGCAGTTTTGCTAAATTCGGGGACCTAAAAATGGTTTTAGGTTTTGGAAAGTGAAAATTTTAGGTACCACAAAGTTACTCTCTCCAGCGGTGTTGCTAAAACTGGGTACCTATATATTCCACCCAAGGACTAATCTGCGAGGAATCATTCTTTCTAGGGTCCAATGTGCAACATGCACACAACCTTATCATCTCCCCTCCTCTTCTTCCTCTTCACGCCGGCCACATCTGGCCTGCCCGCCGTCGTTCCTCTCCCCACGCCGCCCTCCCCCGCGGTGGAGCTCGCCGGCGGCTTCCCTCCAGATCACCGGCCGCCTCCTTGCCCAGCTACCACCTCCTCCTCCCATGCAGCTCGCCTCTCAGATCCGCCCCTACAGCTCGTCTCCTCCACACGGCGGAGCTCAATCTCCCTCCCCCTCCCTTCAATCGTGCTCTACTTCTTCGTGGCAGCGCTGGGAGGCTCCGGCAGGAGCATGTGGTGGCGCAGCGCGGTGGGTGGCGGCGGTGAGATCGACGAGCAACGGCTCCCCGTGGCGGTCAACTCATCCTCACCGAGGTGTGCGCCATCGAGCGTGCGAGCGCCGGGTTGTGTTTCGCGTCAGTGTGGTGATCGGCGGGGCGGCGTGGTGGCCTCCAATGGTGGCATGGTGGCCGGTGGAGCGCATCTTGACCGCACTGGTGTAGCAAGAAAACTCCCGGAGCAGGCAGTTGGGCTTTCCCGGGTGGAGAAGAAAAATATAGCAACTCATGCTTCGGTTGCTATGTTTTGGTCCTGGAGGGTGAGTTTTAGGTCCAGACCTAAAATAGCAATTCAGATAGGTCCTCTGCTGGAGCAAGATTTTTGGTTGATTTTAGGTCCCGAAGCAGTTTTTAGGTATAACAACTCAGTTTAGGTCCTTTGCTGGAGATGCTCTTAGGAATGATGCATGATCTGATCACTTTGTTCATTCCCACATGATCATTGGTCGGCATGGGAGGTTTCACGACAAGTAGATCTACAGGGACGATGCTTGCATGAGAGCTACACAAGCATGATGTTCCTCATCAACACAACATTGTTAATTCAACAGGCTGAGCTGTAGGGATCACACCATATAGGTTGAGTACGGTGGGTTCGCAAGTGCTAGAGATGTTAGCAAGTAGTGCTAGATAAGGAAGGATTCGGATGTCTTGATATCCGAATTTGTATTTGATATAAATACCAAAATGGATATTCATATTCGTTTTAAATGAGCACGTTAAATGGATGTATTTGTATTCGATTTACCATATTTTCTCTATTCGGTTCCATATTCGTATTCGACAAAAATGTGGACTATTCGTACCCGTGTAGAATAAAGTAGTGATAAAACCATCTAAAACTTATGTTGATGACTAATTAATAATTACAAAATGATGTTAATTTTGATATTGTAACCTAAAAATGATGTACATCATCTAAACTATTAAAAAATATCTAAAAAATAATTATGTTAGTCTAATATTATTAGTGATATGCAATAATAAATTTTAATTAATTTAATACGGATATTCATGTTAATTCTAAATGGAGGTTGTGGTTTCCACCTTATAAATTTGCTTTCTTGGTGTATTCTTCTCCTTCATGTTGTGTTCGTTTCGAAGCAAGAGAGGTACCGACACGCCCTTCTATCAGATGATCAACTCCATGCCCTCTCAACCTTCCCCTGCCCTTAGGCCATCAACGGTGGTGATCCGATTATATTCATTCTCTCCACACAAGCACTGAATCTACATTAATTTCTCTCTCCAACTATTACACCACTGAAACTCAATTACCAACCCGTTTTAATTTGCTCACTGACCTCCCTCACAAGAGCAACGGCGGATGGACCATATTTTTTTCTTTGACATGCACCGGATCACAATTTTGAATCGACTCATCGACATGCCACGTTGGCCCATGCACTTGTCACCGGAGTATATTACTCCTCGAGCTCCTCTCTTCTTCCCACCATATATACTCTCTTCTTGTAGCGAACATGGCCTCATATGTCATTAGTTCGAGTTTGATTTTGGTGATTCATGACAACATGATCAATGGGACTAACCATATTGTTTAACATGTCTTTGTAGACATTTCTAGGTCCCAAGGATGCAAAAATACCACATGCCAAATTGAGAAGACAGTCTATTTTTCTAGGGTCAAAACCGAGCAAAGAAAGGAAAAGAAAACACACCGTCGGATGAACCGACGGTACCATCGGTGCATAGCGTCGGTGTACTTGGTACACTGCGCAGAAGGCAAAACTGAAGTTGGCACCGTCGGATGAACCGACGGTCCATTTTGTAGATGCGTCGGATGAATTGCAGAGGAGAAGCAGCAAAGCCAGTAGCACCGGATGATCCGACGGTCTAAGTGGGGACATCGTCGGTCTATCCGATGTCTGGTTTGAATCAAGACAGAGACGCGCCAAGACAAGCTCTTCAGCACCGGATAAACCGACGCCTTGGTCAAGGGGAAGCGTCGGTCTATCCGACGGTTACGAAGAAACCAACAGAGACGGTTTGGCGAGAAGTCCTTCAGCACCGGATGAACCGACGCACCGTCGGAGCATAGCGTCGGAGTAGTTCTGTCAGAGAACCTCAACGGCTAAGTGACGTGGGAGGGGCACCGGATGAACCGACGCCCTGAAAAGGTTAGCATCGGTTCATCCGACGCTTACTTTTTCAGAGGCCGTTAGCCAACGGCTCTTTGAGTGCTTTGGGCTATTTATACCCCCTCCACTCACCCATTTGAGAAGGCTGGATTGTGTGGAAGTGCAGAAGAGTGCTAGACACCTAGAAGATCATATTCAATCCATCCAAGTGCTTAATTGCTCATCCATTGACTTGCATATGCTTAGTATATGTGCTTAGTGATAGGCTTAGTTTAGAGCTGAGTGAGTGCAAGGTTGTGCCAACCTTGTGAGGTGATTCTTGAGTGAATCAAGTTGTACAAGGTGCGCCGGAAGCCTTGGGGCCTAAGTGGCTTACCGGCAATCGTCTTCGACCCTCCGGCTTGGTGTGGAGTGGCGAGGACACTTTGTGCGGGGGACGTGGAGACCCCCTTCCTTGGTGGAGAAGCTCCTTAGTGGAGGCGGCATCAAGGTGACCAAGGGAGCTTGGCGAGTGCCTAAGTGGCTAGCCTTTGTGGCGAGTCAAGTGATGCTCTTGGGAGAGACTTGGTGACCGGGAAGCAATACTCTTATGTGAGTGCTTCAACAACGTGGACTAGGGGTGGCTTAGTGCCTACCGATACCACGGGATAAATCATGTGTCAAGAGTTTGCTTCCTCTCATCCCTCTTTACGTTTCCGCATTTACTCTATTGCAATCTTTGCTTGCCTTTACTTTTCTAGAGTAGTATCATGCTAGAATTGGCTATAGGTTGCAAACCTTGTTTTGGGATGGGAGTTTCACACTAGAACAACCTTAGTTGCACATCTAAATAGTATGTTCTAGTTTTACTTTGTGTAAAAATAGGTAAGCCATAGGTTAAGGTTTTTAGATTGTCTAATTCACCCCCTCCCCCCTCTTAGGCTACGAGCATCCGATTCCTTACACTTCTTCCCACCATGGAGTATATAAGAGAGGCCTCACTGCTGGTCGTGGCTGAGTGTATGCAGATACAATTAGCATAGATCATGCTTCATGCCCATGACAAGATCGACTGCGAGATCACTCATTTCCCTATTATTCACATTTGTTTGCTATTTTGTTGACGTAATTGATTGGCTCGATCGGTACGGGAGGCATCAGGACATGGAACCACTGGTTGGCATTGGCATCTGCACCAGCAGCAAGGAGGAGGCAGCCCATCGTCGTCGTCTTGGTGCCGTCGAACCGTCGTCGTATCTTACACCGTTGCGCTACATCGATCAGCATTGGAGAGGCAGCACTAGCTAGGACATGTGTGCTATATGTCTTCTTCCTCAATTGAGGGCTATATATATGAATGCGCTGGATTTTTCATTGAGCATCCGAATCATAGATACCTCTCGTAGCCTTCAGACTAACATGACCATCACATCTCTGCGCTCAACTTTATTTGCGGATCCGAGCTCGTGTCTAGCTAGACTGCATCAGCAATGCAAGATCATCAGTCATTCAAAGAGTTGGTGCCTGCATGCAGCGTTTTCATCAGTCATTACTGCCCTATGTTCTCTTCCTCCATTTAATTCCGCGCCATTTTAAAGCGTCTTTGGAGAGAGGATACCAGCATTCCTTCCTGCTTCTTCTATACATACACTGTCACTAGCTAGCAAACTGCTAAGAGAGATGTGGTTGCAGACCACGATGCCACGATGAGATCCGTCAGACACCAAAAAATAAGTTGGAGAAACTTTTAGCTCAGCTCATTGCCATGCTCAACACTTCGGCATGGTAGTATCAGGAAACGCAAAGTGAGGCGGGCATGACGTCGTGGAGACCTAGAGGAAGCAGAGAGAATGTCACCGGATAGAACCTCCTCCGTGAGCTCCAACCCCTAGGCCACAGCCCACAGGATGGTTGTCGTAACCTCACAGGAAGAGCTCACCGGGGAGGAAGAACAGTAGTGCACTCAAGAACAGCTGCTAGAACTGGCAGTGGCGTAGCTAGCATTTTACTTGAGGGTAGGGATGAAAGTGGTACGGATATTATCCGTCCGACCGACCGACCGAAAGGGTCAAACACTCAAATGGTAATACCGTATTCGAATCCGGACATTTAATATCCGTAACTATCCGTACCGCATTAGTATCCGGAAATTCAAAGTTGAATTTCTATGATCCAAATATGATGCATATCACTATTCGACAAAAAATATACTGTCTGTATCCGTATTCGATCCGAGAATTCAGTCCGAGAAAGAAAATTATCTGTATCTGTATCCGCAGTATCCGTCCGTATCCGATCCGTTTTCATCCCTACTTGAGGGTATGCTGTGACAATTTTTTTCATATATGATTCGGTATAATATATATACAAACTTGATATATAAGAATAAAAATAGCACACCAACTGCATAAACTAAATAGAAAAATATCAGGGATGCAGGTGCAGGAGATGAATCAGCATAACCTTTAAAAATAGGTGTCTTTGTTTCTCTTCGTAACTCAATAATGCTATAAACAAAATATGTAAGACCTAGCAGGCATTAGCAATCACAGTTAAGTACACGAAAGAGGATTCGAACCCTGCTGCCTTGGACAGCTGGAGTGGACTAGAATGTTGTGGACGGGCAAACGGCACCGCTGCAGGATGTAGGTGGCCGATGAGCGATGAGATCACGAACTTACAACGGAGGAATGATGCGATTAAATTTAAGTGCGGACAGATGAGATGAGGCTACATTTGACTTATGATCAGACATAGGAACAACAAGTATTAATGCTACGCTAGCCTGGCTCATAGGGTATGCCTTGGCACTACTGGCATACCCTGTGGCTACGCCAGCATTTTTCAGTTTATTCACTTGATTATATAGGAAACAAACAATGGGTCCTTGACCCGCGCCATGATTTGAAGATCGTGCGCCATCCCGCACAGGAATTATGCCGCGGGTGTTCAGCGGCACAGAGCTGTGGCGACGTACGTCATCCCACACGTCCAGCTCACGTCGCGCGACCCGGCCTCAGCTCCGGAAACTCCAGATATATATAAAAAATATAGATCTACCTCCCAACTCCACCAATTTCACGGAGTCCCTCATGGGATGCTCTGCAAACGCTGGTTTTGTAACAACTCGTGGATTTGGCTGGAAATTACCCACCTTTGTCACCCATTATACAATATACCGGTTCCAGATTTCTTTCTTTTCTCCCATCCCCACCGCCTCCTCTTCCGCATCACGCATCATGACTGTTCGCGTCACGCCGCGCCGCCTCCTCTTCCCCATCGAGGACGATGTGAAGATCGCCGGGGGAATCGACGGGATGTCCCGTCCGCCGCCTCCTCCCCCTCCTCTGCCTCCTTCGTCATGCCGTGGACTTCCTCGTCCTCCTTTTGCAACCCTAGCGCAGCGTTGTCCATCAATAGCGGCTAGGACATGTCGACGGCCGCCATTGGCCTTGGCGCGGCTGGGATGGGCGCTGCGACCGGATATGGATTGGCCGGTGCTGGTTTTGAATCGAATCCGTCCATCGGCGATGCATTCTTGGCGTCTCAAGCATCAGCTACGTCTGGTGCACAGCCTAGGAGACGTGCTGTGTCGACCAAAAAGGACAAAGATGATAAGGTGTCTTTGCGGTGTTTACAAAATTTTTAATTTGTAGGTATTTAAACATTTTCGGGTAATCATGCATAGGGAGATCATATTGATTGGAATGATCACCATATCAGTCTTGTTCGCTGAACAAGTTAGAAAAGGAAATTGACCAAACACACACTTGAATAATGTGGGCTATACCGAGGTGATTGAGAGGTTTTTCCAAAGTACTCGTATCATGTTGAGAAAAAAGTCAGCTTAAGAACAAATGGGACAAATTGAAGAATGATTTGACTGTTTGGAGAAAATTGATGAGGAAAAAAACTAGAACCGGTTGGAATTGGGACAACGGTATCATATGCATCAGTGGCATAGAGGTATGGAACCTAGAACCAAGAAAAATGTTCAATTGCAAACATTCATCTATTCGCAATGTGACCGAGAGATCTTTCGGGTTATTAAAAATGAAGTGGCAAATTCTGTACAAGATGGGGAACTACCTCATGTGGAAGTAAAAAATGATAGTTGTTGCTTGTATGGTCCTCCACAATTTCATTCATGAGCATAACAGTGATGATGCAGACTTTGCTCGATTTGATCGTGATCTTAATTTTATGCCTACAATACCGAATCAGTATAAATGATTTGTCGTTCCAGCAAAAGCATCAGATACGTCTACTTCAGAAGCCAGTGTGAATTGCATGGATACTTTTTAGGATGAACTTGCCACAACTCTCGCTCTTGGTTGGAACTAGCTTGTAATCGAATAATGTAATTTTATATTTCTTAGCGTTTGAACAATTCGTGTGTGAGAACATGTTGTGATGATCAAAAGTTATTAAGAAAGATAAGGAGGAGCTAAAACAAGATTAAGAGTAAAGTTAGGGAGCTAAAAATCTGGATCGATACCAAACTATCCAATCAGTCCCCATTTAAGCGGTGAAATTAAACTAGGTTTAAATTTTCCTCTTCTCCCATTTCATCATATAGTATACTGCTTATGTGTATGTCGTTTCATAATAACACGATAAAGGGACTGTACCAAAAAAAAACAAATAGAGAGAGAAAGGGATCGATTGCAAAGGTTTGTAAAAGCACTCTGTCTTGTCAGTTTCAATTTCGCTCCTTGCGCATTTTCATTACCATATATACCTTGCAGATCTTGTGTAGTAAAGATCTAGACATATATGTGTAGCTGATAAATGCAAACCTTGCTTGTCCATCTCAAGCTTGCAGCTACTCCTATGTGATAGTGATACTCTGTTCTGGCCTGCATGTGTTATTTAAACTAGCCTTCACTCTTGCATCTCTTCTCTTCTTAACACCACATTCAATGTTGTTAATTTAAAGAGTCGATGCCATAGCTACAAAAGAGTTGTGGGATCAAGTTTGGAAAGTTCTCATCTGCCATCTTCTACATATACACTGTCACTAGCTAGCTGCTAAGAGAGATGTGGTTGCAGACCACGATGGCACGATGAGATCCATCAACCACCAAAAAATATTTGGAGAAACTTTTAGCTCAGCTCATTGCCATGCTCAACACTTCGGCATGGTAGGTATCAGGAAACGCAAAGGTGAGGCGGGCATGATGTCGTGGAGGCCTACAGGCAGAGCGTCTAGTAACAACATGAAGAGTGGCCGCCCTACAGAACGCGCCAGCGGAGAGAACCTCCTCCGTGAGCTCCAACCCCTAGGCCACAGCCCACAGTCTGGTCAGCACTCCGTCATGCAGGTGGTGGTACGGCGAATTTTTTATATGTTTTTTCTACTATTTTACAAAAATAAATACTCATTTAGGAATTTCCAAAAGTATACCATCGCAGCCGTATGAAATGGCGGCAATGACGAACCGCCTTTTGGAATGGCAGTTCCAGACAGCGGCCATTTGATTCGGCGGTTGGTGACATGCCGCGGCGGTTAGCCGGTCAGGACGGCAGTAAGGCAATTACCGTTTGAAACGGCGGCTAAGTCCTGTTTTCCTTTGTTTTTTATAAATTTTATTTTTTAATAGAAATTTTAAAATACTAATACCGTTGCAACGAAAAAATGCATTACGTATACGATATCAATACAGTACGATCAAACACATACATATATATATATATGGACATGAAAGCGAGTTTTCGTGCTACGCAAAACTAAATACGACCCCGCCCTCTCAGTTCTGTCGTGCATGCCCTCGTATGGTCTTGTATGGTCTTGGGGTAGGTGAGGGGTCCGGTGGCACGCGGCGACGTGCCATGTTAGGACTCGCTGGGACGCCGAAGCAGATCCCTACGCCTGCACCATCTGCACCCTCAGCACATCCTCCGGCGCCAACTGTGTCCCGACATGTACTATTTCTAAACTAACTATAGTATTTCTAAATT
The DNA here is from genome assembly GCA_036936925.1 of Cenchrus fungigraminus. Lineage (NCBI taxonomy): Eukaryota > Viridiplantae > Streptophyta > Magnoliopsida > Poales > Poaceae > Cenchrus > Cenchrus fungigraminus. The sequence goes on along the minus strand of CM072776.1, from coordinate 57,161,093 downwards.
AATTATACTATTTCTAAACTACTTTCACTAACCTACATACACGTTACTAAGATAGGTACGGGAGTTAGATTAATACCTGACTCGAAGCGCAGATCTGACAGAGCTTCGATACTACCCAAAATGATCGAATTTGACTCGATTGAATGAAAATGAGGGGGGAGGGCGGATTTCGCCTTGTTATAGTGGCGGGGCCGGAACCGCCATTTGATACAGCGGTAGCCGCCTGATGCTGTTGGCGAGGCATCAACCGCCATTTCAAAAGGCGGTTCCGTGGGGCTGGCCCACCGCCGGGGCAACTGCCATTATTCCAAAGGGCAGTTCGTCTCTGTCGCCATTTCATAGGGCAGCGATGGTATACTTTTGAAAAATTCCTAAACAAGCATTTGTTTTTAAAATTGTTGAAAAATATAAAAAATATATGGTACGGCGGTGCTGGCAGCCTCCGTCCATCAAGCATAGGGAAGAAGCAGAATCGAAGAAAGCTGAGGAGCAGCAAAAACGAGATTATGTGCATAGGGAGCTAATTAAAATCTGGATCTGTACCAAACTATCCAATCAGTCCAATCATTTAAGTGGTGCAATTAAACTCGATTTGAATTTCCTCTTCACCCATTTCATCGTAGAGCTTAATTATGTGTATGTCGTTTCACAACACGATAAACGGACTAAAAAATGTAGAGAAACGGATACGCAATGGTTTGTAAAAGCACTCTGCACACCTACTGTATGTTTGAACATCATTACCACGGGTTTGTCTTTTCACTTTCAGTTTCGCTCCTTGTGCATTTTCATCACCATATATCCCTTGCAGATCTTGTCTAGTAAACCTAAACATGTGTCCCAAAATAAGTGCACATCAGGCTTATCGAGAAGTCAAACTTTTATAAGTTTGACCAAATATATATAAAAAATTACTAATGTGTGATAAGTGTCATTAGATTATTTATAAAATATATTTTTATAATAAACTGATTTGAACATACAAATATTTATATTAATTTGTTTGTATTTATTTAAACTTCAAAAGAGTTTGACTTCTCGAAAAGCAAGATGTAAGTTTATTTTGGGACGGAGGGAGTAGCTGATAAATGCGAACCTTTGTTCATCTTAAGCTTGGAGCTATGTCGTCCTACCTCTGATACTCTGTTCTGACTGCATGTGTTATTTAAATTGACTACCCTCACCAGCCTTTACTCGAAACGCATTGCATCTCTTCTCTTCTCTAACACCACATTCAATGTTGTTAATTTAAAGAGTTGATGCCATAGCTACAAAAGAGTTGTGGGATCCAAGTTTGGCAAGTTCTCATCTGCTATCTTCTTCTCACTTCTCACATCACTAGCTACTAGCTAGCAAACTGTTTAACAGTGACCCATGAACCACAGAAATTTGGAGAAAAACAAAATAGCTTGCTACTGCTTAGAAATTTATTTGAAGGGGTTCCTCTATACTCTAGAGTGGTTGAGAATGGGAGGTGACAGGAAATTGGAAGGATCTAATTCACCATGTCCCTGGAAATCTGGATGAAGAACAGGAACAAACTCCACACTTGTTCCTGCATTGCCCATACACAAACGGGGTTTGGGAGAAAATGGGTGAGTGGACACCAGAGCTTGTTCCGGCCGCAGGGCTTGTTGTAGCTATTGGACAAGTGGTGGGGGTGATGAACTGGACTTGACTTGCTGCCGCGAAAGGTAAGGAGATTAAAAGCAGCCATCATGGTGTACACAGCCTAGAATATTTGGAAGGAGATAAACAGAAGAATTTTGGAAGGAAGATCGGTGCTGCCATTGCAAGTTGTGGTGGTCACCAAGCAAGAAACTGAGTTGGTAAGACAAGCCTGTGAATCTGCACCAACAGCAAGGAGGAGCCAAGCCCATGGGTCCTTGGACCTTGATCCATCCAAGTCGCTCGTGGCCTCGTGGGAAGAAACATGTGGTTTTGATGCGAGATACTGTGTCATACGAACGATGTTCTCTAGCCTAATTGCCATTCATGTTCCAATTTCCATTCACCTTTCAGCTGAAGGTCATACGCATATATGCATCTCATGATTTTTATTTTCAAAATTCAAAGACCAAAAGTGTTCTATTTGAAGGGGGAAAATCAAGATCTTCCTGCCAGCAGGTTGTGAATTGTGATCTGTGCATGTCGACGATTGGCGTAATGGCGCTCTTCCTCCTCCCTCGTCCATATCTTACCCTTTCTATTCTGTCCTGCTATCTTGTGCTCACGTTTGATCCGCGTGAAATAACCAACTCCTAGCAACTACTAGCATTATCTGCACAGTACACCCGTTCAAGAGTTGTTGCGTGCAAAGTTTTCATTATTCATTACTGCTCTAGCTATCTTCTCTTCCGCCATTTACTCCCACACCCTTTATAAGTAGAGTTTTTGGAGAGGAGGATGCCTCATTCACATGACACTCTGTCTTAACTACTTGAGCTATGAGCTAGACTTCACCCAACGGTCGTACAGTCGTATTATCGATTTTTCTTCGAGGTTTTTTGCGGTACACAATACGACTAAACGGTCGTACGGTCGTATTATCGATTTTTCTCTATGAGTAAAATGGTAATTTGATAGATATATATTATTTGGGAAAAAAATCCCCGCTGCCCCCTTATACTATCTAAAATATTTCATATATTTCATTTCCTATGTACAACAATACCATGTTACATTTTCGATAATACCCGTATACTACCCATACGACCTTTGAATACTACCGTACGACAGCTAAAAAACCAGTCGTATAGAATTAATCTCAATCGTCTGATCCTTACATGATTTTTTTTATTTTTTAACCCTTTTTAATCTAATATTTTAAAAATAACTCATACCGAACTATATTTCCAAAAGTAGCCCTTTTGGTCGCGCCACGCTCCGTGGCGCGACTAATACTTGAGTTGCGCCACATGAAATGACGCGACTAATGTACACGGTGGCGTTAGAAAAAATCGCAGCTTACCTGGCAGATTGAGTCGCGCCAGAGCGCTTGGCGCGACTCAGGAGAGTCACGCCACCCTACGTGGCGCGACTTATGTGTATATACTGTGTTAGCCCTCCTCCTACTCTCATTTAGCCGTGTTTCCTTATTCCTTTTAATTAGTAATAAATTTGTGAAACTCGAGATGTATGATCTATAGAGTGCATACGTTCCATTTTAACTATGTGCACTCGAAACCATGGTGTATAAAATGAGAAATCTAATTTTGAAATAGCCTAAGTGTTATTAGATCAACACATGAAAATTGCTAAGTACGAAAATAGAGTCAATTAGTCAACTTTGGGCATACTTTTTGAGAAACTTTACACTAAGACCCTAAATACTTTTGGGCTACAAGTGAATTTGGATGTTCATAGGAAAGTTTGGATAAGTTGTTGGTCAAATATAACAAATAATTCATAGTTTAAGGGAGGTTTAAAGTTGGAAAGTTGTGCTGTTTTCTAAGTTTGTCAGCTAAGTATAAAACAACATAACTTTCCAACTTTAAGCGTCCCTTAAACTATGCATTCTTTGTTATATTTGACCAACAGCTTGTCCAAACTTTCCTATGAACATCCAAACTCACTTGTAGCCTAAAAGTATTTAATGTCTTAAGTGTAAAATTTGTCAAAAAGTATGCCCGAAGTTGACTAGTTGACTCTATTTTCAGACTCGACAATTTTCATGTGTTGATCTAATAACACTTAGGCTATTTCAAAATTAGATTTCTCATTTTATACACCATGATTTCGAGTGCACATAGTTAAAATGGAACGTATGCACTCTATAGATCATACATCTCGAGTTTCACAAATTTAGAAGCTCATTTGCTAATTAAAAAAATAAGAAAACACGACTAAATGAGAGTGGGAGGAGGCCTCAAGCCTGTACGTACTAACCAGTCGCGGCACCTACCGTGGGGTGACTCGGTTCTGAGTAGCGCCCAAGCTGGCGCGACTCAGTCCGCCACGTAAACTGCGACTTTTTTCAACGCCACTGTGTATATTAGTCGCGCCACTTCATGTGGTGTGACTAAAGTATTAGTCGCGCCACGGAGCATGGCGCGACCAAAAGGGCTACTTCTTAGAAATATAGTTCGGTGTGGATTATTTTTAAAATATTAGATTAAAAAGGGTTAAAATAAAAGAAATCTCCTTACATATAGGTCCTTTTCTATTACGTACGAGTCTTTTTCAACCGGTCGTATAAGTTATATTGTGTACTGTAAAAAACCTCAATTCTGAAGCCACGAGAGAAATACTCCAATACGTGCCAACCATAGTTTGGAGGATGTTGAGTGGATCCCTCTATTTTTACACTTTTGGTTGAGAATAGGAGGTGGCAGGAAATTGGAGAGCGCTAATTTTTCCTTCGGATGGGGATTGCCACGGAGTTGATGTTCTAATGGATCAGTTGGTGGTCGCTTCGCTTCACATGCACAAGGTTGGGTGCTTAAGATTAGCTAAGTGTTGAATGGGAACGGTGTGATCATCGATGCCCTACTACGAAAATTACTGGAGCAGAGCAGGGCGCTGAATTAGTTTCAGCGGGAACTTTTGCAACAAGTCGCCTCCTAGTTGCTCCTAATAGTAATAAAAGGAAATATGATCGATGTATTGTACACTATACAAGAATGAGGTTTTTTTACTATGCACAATACTACTCTATAGTATCATTTGAAAAGGACTCTTACGTAATAAAAAAAGACATATTTTGAAGGATTCGACGGTTGAAATTAATTATATACTACCGGTTTTTCTAGCGGTAGTACGAGTAGTATTCATAAGTAGTATGAGTAGTATATGGGTATGATTGGAACTATATATGAAAAATAGTATTGTTGTAATATATGAAATCAAACATATGAAATCTTTTATGTAACCTTATCTCACGCTAGTATATTCGAGCAAATTACCATTTTATATTTCAAGTAAATTACCATTTTATCCATAGCAGAAAATCGGTTATACTACCATACTACCATCTGGTAGTATTGTGCATTGTAAAAGATCTCACAAGAATACAAAGATCACCACTGAAAGGGAACCACCAATACAAAAATTAAAATTCCAAATGAAGGAACTATGATCAATGTACACCGTACAAGCTCTTTAAAAAAAATAAAGAAAAACTATGCAGGGAAAGTTCGCACGATTAATCTCATCACACAATCCACACATCTATCTACCCCTCTGTTTTAATATGAAGTGTAATTAATTTATTTTCCTCGAATAATTATATACTGCCAGTACATGCGTGTGCACTGTGGAACTTCAATCCTTTAGTTTGTTGTGGACTTGTGGTTGGATGAGTTATTTGCTTTCAATCATATGAATGCATACATAATAATGGTATTAAAATAAAAAAATCCTTGTCGAACTCCTTGACCGCAGATTTGATGTGGATGATCAGTCACTGTAACAACAGTCACACTGAGATCAGACGAGGACGCTAGCTGATCCATTCCTATCTCTCGCTTTTGCTATGATTTTACCATCACCATTGCTTAGGCAAGAGAGGCACTGGGACATCCCTAGCATTAACAGCAATGATCGCCTCGCTGCGGGTCTGTGTTCAAGCTGATCGTGTGATTGCAGAGAGATGGTCACTATAATTGTCCAACGTCTACTAATAGACAAAACAACGGCGACAATTATAGCATGGCAATTGATGGTCGGGAACCAAACAACCCCTAATCTAACAATAATCGTATCTACCACACTGTTTTGTTTTCTTTTGAACAAATATTGTTTTTGCTTCAATTATATGTATACTCCAGTACACACTACCTTTTTAAAGAGAGCTATTACTACTGTACTCTTTTTTATGTTGCTTACTGTTGTTGGATGATTTATTTGGTGTTATGGCTCCCTATGAATAATGCAAATCTTCCCTCAAGAATCCATATATACACACTCTATGGCTATATATGATCTCTCCTCACCTGATAACTCCGTCCCCTCTCTCCTCCTCAACCTGGCTCATTTCACCCCACGGCAGGCAAACATATTGAGGCATGGGAGGTATTAAGATACAGGGTGATTCCACCGTGGATCAAGCCAGTGTCAAATGAAGGCCACACTCATGGTGATAGGAAGAATTTCGACCATTATATTTTTGAAGTGCTAGCAATCAGTGTACGCCAACAATGGCGGAGCTAGGATAGGAAAAGAGAGGTGGCCAATAAGAGACATCAAATGGAAAGAGATGCAAGCACATTAGCATTTTCTCAAGGCTTAAAGCGGTAAAATTTAATGCTTCGTTAAGGAAAGGAGAGCAGATCTGTTGCTCTGGTGTTCTTTCTTAAAGGAATGTTGGAGCAGAATCAACCTTCTCATCTCTGAAACTCAGACTATGATACTTTCATTTCCCTCAAGAACCAAATCAGGCAGCGTGTTTTTATGGAGATTGGTATACTTATGACATGGAGTGTTTGGATTACCAGGAATGCCATCGTTTTTTTATAATCAAGATGCATCAGTTGAGCGATGTCTCCAAACTTTTAAAGAGTTTTATCTGCTTTTGCACATAGCAAAGAAAAGTTACTTCCCAGGAATAGAATTATGGATAGACAACTTGTTGTAATTGTTGGAAGAGTTCCTTTCCTGTATTTTTTGTTTTTCTCCTTTACATTGAGTACGATACATTTTTCATTGAGGTTTTTTACGGTACACAATACGACCCAACGGTCGTACAGTCGTATTATCGGTTTTTCTCTATGGGTAAAATGGTAATTTGATAGATATATATTATTTGGAAAAAATTCCCCGCTGTCCCCTTGTACTATCTAAAACATTTCATATATTTAATTTCCTATATTACAACAATACCATTTTACATTTTCGATAATACCCTTATACTACCCATACGACCTTTGAATACTACCGTACGACAGCTAAAAAAACCAGTCGTATAGAATTAATCTCAACCGTCAGATCCTTACATATATGTCCTGTACGACCAGTTGAAAAGGGATCGTATGTAATAGAAAAGGACATATATGTAAGGATCTGACGGTTGAGATTAATTCTATACGACTGGTTTTTTTAGCTGTCGTACGGTAGTATTCAAAGGTCGTATGGGTAGTATAAGGGTATTATCGAAAATGTAAAATGGTATTGTTGTAATATAGGAAATGTTTTAGATAGTATAAAGGGGCAGCAGGAAATTTTTTCCAAATAATATATATCTATCAAATTATCATTTTACCCATAGAGAAAAACCGATAATACGACCGTACGACCGTTGGGTCGTATTGTGTACCGTAAAAAACCTCTTTTCATTAATATATAACCAGCAGGGCTATGCCCCTCCCGTTTCATAAAAAAAAGGAGACAGACATAGCATCTTTTACGTTGCCACAGAAGGGCCTTGTTGCCTAGGCATCTATCAGTCGTGAGAATGACTTGTATGCCTAGCTCATAGCCAAAGGTGCAGTGTAGAGCCTTGTAAATAATCTCATGTTATGGTAATTGTTTGCTGGATGCAATTTGATGTTATATGGCGCTGTTTGATTTAATAACTGGAATTCATGTGTTAGTTTCATTTTTCGGAATAAAGGAGATGATTTTTTGTTGGCGTAGTGCGTACTATCTATTTAAACTTTCCTTTTTATATGCCCTAAAAGTTAATATGGCGTTTGTCCTCTCCTTGTTCATCACTTCATCCTTACTTTAATGCTCTGTCTTGCTCTCTCGTACTCTCGTTTGATCTAGCCTTCACTTCAGTAATCTGCAGCATTATATATACCTATGTGACCGTATCGAGATTAAGCTACTGCTCGTCTTCCTCCAGTCGTGGAAGAGATGATCATGTGTTGATGAAGCACTAGAGCGGTGACACATGAGACAGTAAAGCTGTAGTGCCAGCTCAGGTCCAGACACAGATCACAAAAACAAGTTTTAATTTAACTGCCAATAGATGTAAATAATAACCTGCGACCTATTCTAAAATTATTGTGTGACATTATTTGCACCTTTACTCTCATAGTAGAATAACTTATTATAAGGATGTGCTGCGACTTAATTACCGCTTGCATGTTCGAGCTATTAGATTATGAACAGATCACTTTTTTCATTAATTATATATTCAAGCGAAGAGCAGCTGAAAGACAAAAGACTCTGGAGGAGGAGCAAAAGTTGTCTTCTTCCCGTATTATAGTTGGTCCCCTTCAAGTAAATAATTGCTCAAACATCGATACATTTGGAAAATCGAAATGTCGTGTGTCGTCAGAAGCAGCAGAAGATTTTTTTTTTTTTTGAGAATAGCAGAAGATTTTGTTGTACAACCACAACAACAAAAGAATTATCTATTTAGTACCATGGAGGATATTTATCTTATAAAAAAACATACTATATTTCTAGAGATATATATGATACTTACATCTATACCTACACCCCCTCCAGCTTCTTTATTTAAACTCCAGGTGGTTCCACTCCTGTCTGCTCCTTAGTTGTAGCCTGTAAGGTGGAGTGATAAGAGTTCATTCCCTGATCATTGGTCGGCATGAGAGGTATCAGGCAAAGCAGAGCCAGCTCAACAGGCAAGCAGCACACGCGGCGCTATTGGTGTTCCTAGATCAACAGGCAAAGCAGAGTGGCAAGCTTGAATTGCAGGTTGAGCCAAAGCAGCATTGCCCAGGACGGTGACAACGGATGCAACGGAAGACATCCTTGCAGGAAACAACTTGACGATTGTGGGCGAGGGAACGGAAGCATCGACCTCGAACCCACCTCGATCGAAGGCGAGGCTAATCTTGGTTGGTGGCGTAGATGGGGTGCCACGAATGAGAGACATTAATTCTGCGGTAGTGAAATTTACAAGATGTTTAAACAAAATTTTAAGATGAAGTGTGAAGGTATAAACACCAAAGTTATTGAATATTCTTTTGTAAACAACATTATGCATTTATACATGAAAATATATTCATTTTGGTAAGAGAGAACCATTCTTAAATGTTGATCCTACATGTATTTCTACATACTGTTAGAGCAAGTTTAATAATTTAGCCAACTGCTGGCTGTATGACCTCCTATAGTCCACCTCTCAGCCAACTAGTATAATGGTTTAGCCCTTCACATTTAAGATATGACTCATTTATCTCTCACACATAGATCTTTGGTTCTTGTGCCCAAATTGGCTGTAAACTTACAGCCAACCTCTCCTCTCTCTTCTCTTCTCTCCTCCACATCATCATTTAGTCAACTTGCAGCCACCATAATACTTGCTCTTAGAAGTTTTTGACGTGCTACTCACACAAACATGTTATTAGTCATCACAGAAAATCGGTTGAAGACATAAATATATGGTCTAGTTAGTGTGGTGCTTCTATATAGGTATAGATGATTCCTCGCAGATCTGGTCTACTGGTCTAGTAGACCTAAACATGTGTAGCTGATTGTTGGGAGGTCTGAAAATCGGATGGTACCCCCGAACACAAGTGGTAGAGATTCACGAACGAACACGCGAAAGAACTCAAGAACAAGAAGACAAAAAATCCTCGAAAGTCTGTACTCGTCTCAAAAGTTGTGAACCCCTTTACACGTGCCCTCGGACCCCCTTTTATAGGGAGACGAAGGGACTTTTACATTCCGAGATTACCCTCGAATCTAAAGAATATTCCAAATGAGAACATGTACATAAATGTCTTTTACATCCCGTAATTTGCGGAGCTTGACTTCGGATATTCACAAACTTGCCATCCTTTCACACCTCGAACCCAGACTTTTGATGTCACGCCTTTGACTTGGCCCACCCGCGACGTAGTTTCCCTTCACGAGATTCCCCAAAAGCCTGAACTTTAGCTTCAGAAGCTCGAACTCATCTTCGAAGTCTCGTTTCCCGAATTGCAATCCTCCTTCGAAATTTCACCTTTCCCTGAAATGTCACAAAAACATCGAAATCCGACCGCCCTTCGGAGCACTTTACTTCCGAAGGTCATTAGAGTGTCAGAAAATTGATAAACCTTGTATCATACGAACTTGAGTTTGCGTTAACCATAGCAGCACCTTCGGAATTCATGAAACAATAAATATCTTCCCTCTCATACCACGGGATTCTTGAGAACAACGATATTTCCGAAGTTCCGAGAGTGATGGTTTTAATCCAATTCCCCAACACTGATAAATGCCAACCTTTGTTCAGCTATGTCGTCCTACCTCTGATACTCTGTTTTGACCTGCATGTGTTAATTGAATTGACTACTCTCACCAGCCTTCACTCGAAAAGCATTGCATATCTTCTCTAACACCACATTCAATGTTGTTAATTTAAGAGTCGATGTCATAGCTACAAAAGAGTTGCGGAACTCAAGTTTGGGAAGTTCTCTCTGCCATCTTCTTCTCAGTTCTCACATCACTAGCTACTAGCTAGTAAACTGCTTAAAAGTGACCCATGAACCACAGAAATTTGGAGAAAAACGAAATAGGTTGCTACTGCATAGAAATTTATTTGAAAGGGTTCCCAGAGTGGTTGAGAATGAGAGGTGAGAGGAAATTGCAAGGAGTTGATTCATCACGTCCCTGGAAATCCGGATGAAGAACAGGAACCAACACCACCCTTGTGCCTGCATTGCCCATACACAAACGGGGTTTGGGAGAAAATGGGTTAGTGGACAACAGGCCTGCACTGGCGGAGCTGAGCATTGGCCAAGGTGGGCCGCGGCCCCCCCTTGCCTCAAAGAAAATCACACATATATGTATCATCTGGCCCAAACAAAGCTACAAAGGCCCAAACATAGCAGCATCTGCAGCCGGCGCATGTGCCTCTGCTATAGGTCTGCTCCGTGCCCCTTGGCCCTTGCGGCTCGCTAGCCCCTCGCCCCGCCCGACTCCACCGCCGCTGTCCATCGCTCGCCGCTGGTGGGTGGTCCGTTGACAGGTAATTCAGTCTTGTGGCCCCCCAAACAAGAAAGCCCATGAGGGCATGCATTGACCACAACGGTGAAAACAACAAAACAAAGCACTGAGCTGCCGATTCTAGCTAGGCAGCGATTAGCGGACGAGTTCGTAGCTTCGTACGAGTTCCATGTACAATTACTGTAGCATTCCCCCCAGTTTGATTCCTGGCTCCGCCACTGCAGGCCTGGTTGCTGTTCTGGCCGCAGATCTTGATGTGTCTGTTAGATGAGTGGTGGTGAGATGAACTCACTTGCTGCCGCAAAAGTTAAGGAGATTAAAAGTAGCCATCATGGTGTACACAGCCTAGAATATTCGGAAGGAGAGAAATAGAAGAATTTTCGAAGGAAGACCTGGTTTAGTTGGCAAATTTTTTGTCAAAAATTTGCTACTTTTTCAATTCTCTCTCCATCACATCACATTAAATACACTAAAAGACATGTTCGGAGCAGTAAATGTAGGTAAAAAAAATTACTAATCACACAGTTCTGTTGTACATCACGAGAGGAATCTTTTGAGTCTAATTACCTCATGGTAGGATAATATTTACCACAAACAAACGAAACGTGCTACAGGAGTTAGAATAGTTACTTTTGCTAGTTTTTAGCCATCTGAACAAGGCCGAAGATTGGTCCCACTGCCACCGTTACAAGTTGCGGTGCTCACCAAACAAGAAATGGAGGTCGGAAGACAGGCCTGTGATTGGCATTGGCATCTGCACCAGCGGCAAGAAGGAGCCAAGCGCATGGGTCCTTGATCCATCCACGTCGCTCGTCGGAAGAAACATGTGGTTTTGATGCGACATAATGTGTCATACGAACGATGTTCTCTAGCCTAATTGCCATTCCTGTTCCAATTTCCACTCACCTTTCAGCTGAAGGTCATACACATACGCATCTCACGATTTTTTTTTCAATTCAAAGATTTTTTTATACACGTTTTTTATTAAGAAGAAGAGAGTTCAAGTACAAGCTTCGGAACATAAAAACAACAAGGACAAAGCCTAAAAGGAGCGAAAGATTATAGCCTAAGCCTAAGACGACTAAGGGAGGCAATGCCAGCGAACCCAGCCCTAGCCCATCTCTGAGCTTCCTCCAGGATCAGTGGCGCCAACGCCACCGGTTGAAGCGCGGCTCTGACATGTACACGTCGATTCCTTTCCTTCCACAACAACCAACGAAGACGTAAAGGGAAGCCCATGAGCTGAAGATTGGGGATGCCAAGGCCGCCATACTCCCTAGGGCAAGCCGCATTGACCCAAGCAACTGCACATCCCCCCCACACACACACACCATGGCTACCTTAGATCCGCACCAGCTTCTCAATGGCTTGAATAGCCCAGGGTGCAATCCTTGTTGCCATGGAAATGTGCACCGGGATAGTGCAAAGCGTGGACCGGGCTAGGATGAGACGACCGCTTCGGTTGAGCATCCTCCCTTTCCAAGGAGGTAACCGTCTGGTGACCTTTTCAAGTCGACCGGCTGCATAGCAGATTTGGGCAAACGCCAAGGAGAGAGCGGCACCCCTAAATAAGTACACGGGAATTCTATGCACTGACAACCCGGAGTATGCGTGATTAGGTCCAGCTAAACCTCTGCACAACGAATCAAGAAAACCTTACTCTTGTTAAGATTGGTAGTAAGACTCGTAGCCCGACGAAAGAGCTCCAAGATCTCTCTAATCATAACAAGATCCAGCATGACCGGGGAAAGGAAGACGACCACATCATCCGCATACCACGAAACCTGCTGCTTAATGGAGCGCGACCGCAGGGGGGTGAGCAGACCCCTGGAATCAGCTAGCTTAATCATGGCGCGGAAGCACTCCATAGCCAGAACAAAAGGCATTGGTGACAGGAGATCACCCTGCCTGAGCCTACGACCATGACAAATACGACGACCCGGGACTCCATTCAGGAGAATTTTAGTGCTTGTTGTAGAGAGCAGAACAGAAATCCAATTGGTCCATCTAATCGGACAGCCGACGGCCGAGAGAAGGTCAATGAGAAAACCCCAGTTAACCTAGTTAAAGGCTTTGACAACGTCAATTTTGAAAAGGATGCTCGGGCTCTTTCTAATCACTAGTGTTCTGGTTGTACCCACCTGTATTTGACTACCCTTTATAAACGCGCTCTGATTCGCTGAGATCAAGCGCGGTAGGTTTGGGCCAAAACAGTTGGCCATGATCTTGGAGAAAATCTTTCCAAAGCTGTGCATCAGACTAATAGGACGATAGTCACCCAAGACCTCAGGATTGTCAACCTTAGGTACCAGCGCAAGGTGAGCCTCATTCAGCTGGTGGAAGCTCCGGTAAGCCATCGCAGAGATGGCCTAAAAGGCCCAAACCATGTCACCCTTAATGACCGACCAAGACGACCTGTAGAAACGACCAGTGAAACCATCCGGTCCCGGCGCCTTATCCAAGGGTAGGTCCCTGATGGCCTCCCACACCTCCTCTTCAGTAATAGGATGGCCGAGGTCCGAGAGGTCGAGGCGCGGAAGCCCCAGCTCACTAAAATCCAGAGCGGCACTTCGAGACAACTAAGACCCGAGAATGGCTTCATAGTACCTTGTAACACCTGAAAATTCCATCACAATAAAATAATGTTAGAAATATGGTTTAGTTTTTATTTTTTAAGGATTAAATAAATTTGACTAAATAAATTTGCCTTTAATTAATTTAAACAACATTTAAATTTAGAATTTACCAAAGTGTTTGATGCATTCATACCTTTGCATTTGTTTTTGTATGTTGTTGTGTGGTTTTCAAAAGATCAAAAGTTCAAGTCCTAAAACCACCCTCAAGCTCTCTCCCTCTCAATCTCCTTTCCTCCCTTTCTTTTAGCCCAACCGCCGGCTCTCTCTTTTGGCCTAGCGGCCGGCCCAGCTCCTAGTTCGGCCCTTCTTTTCTTTTCCTCTTTTGTTTTTCTCCCGCAGCCCAACTCACTCATGCGGCCCAGTTTGGCCCAATCCACCCAGCCGGCCCAACCTCCCTTCTCTCTCTCACGCGCTCGCCGACAGGTGGGGCCCACTGTCGGGGTCATCCCTAACCTCCCGCCATCCCCTATCTTCGACCTCCCCTTTCCTCTAGCCATGGCCGCGCCGCACCGCCGCCTCCCCAGCCTCCCTCGCTCTTCCCCTCCCCCACCGCCTTAGCCGTCCCCTCCCCTTCCCTCTCCGCCCTATAAAAGACGCCTCCGAGCTCCTCTCCACCTCGCACCTCTCCACCCGAGCTCCTCCTCTCTCCCCGCTCGCGCACAGTGCTGCCGCTGCCCAAGCCGGAGCTCCGCCACGTCGATCTCCTTCTCCGCCGCTTCTCCCGCCTCTCCAAGAGGAGCCTAGGTAAGTTCGCAAGCCCCTAAGCTTCGTTTTCGAGTTGTTCCCATCGAGATCCGAGGCCGAATGCTCAAGATCGGGCAATTCCGGCGAGCCCCGCCGCCGGCGCAGCCGTGCGCCGCCGCGCCCGCCGCCGCCAGCCGTCCATCCGGGAACAAACGGCCCAGATCAACCCTGGCCGTGGGTTAATCGGCGACGTACCGGTCAACCCGAGCTGACCTCTGCCACTTTACAAAAAAGCCCCTGAACATTCTAATATCACAACCATGCCCTTCCACCTATATAAAACCCTTGCAGTTAAGTCCTGAGGTTTCCGTTTTAGCCCCTAACCTTCTCGGTTTCTTCCACCTGCAGTCCATCCTTGCTCTTTTGCGTTATAAACCTTCGGTTTATCCGCATAATTAGGTTTAGGTCCCTGGTTTCTTGCAGATAAGCCCTTGGAAGTTAGTTTCCTTCACAATCTAGCCCCTAAACTTTGTTTAAGCCATATATTTTCCGTCTTAGCTCCGTTTTAAGCGTTCTTGGTGTCCACGCAATCATCTCAACAAGAGTGTTTGTTTTAGGAGTGTGTTTTAGTCTTTTAGTAATGTTTGATGCACTGTTTTATTTATTGCATGTTTTCTTGTATGATCATAGACAACGTGCCGATTGAGGAAGAGCAAGTGCAAAGGTTTGAAGAAAAGGAAAGTAACTTTTGGTTGGAGAAAGGCAAGTGACCCTAACCACCCTTCTACCTATGCTTTAATACAAGAATACTATAAATTAATCAGAACATGGAGAACCACCCAGGAAGACATTGCAACCACAGTCCATATGGCTCTGGCTTAGTCAATTAATTAGGTGCGTGATTGTACTGATGACCTTATCCGAAAGGAGCAGAGAGGGATCGGGGTTGAGCTCGGTCCTCTTGGGGTAGCAGCCTTTGCTAAGGTGCTGACCACTAGGGAGGGTTATGGTCCGCCCTGATTTGTAACTATGCGGGTTGTTGGTCTTTTGCATATCTTTGTAAAGGCTTCGTAGCGTCCCTATGCAATCACACCTCGGAAGTGTGGTATTGTGCCTGATCAACACAAGCATGGTTGGGTTCAAAGTTCTTCGGAACTTTTACACGAACTGTGGTGAAAGTGTACAACCTCTGCAGAGTGTAAAACTGATCGATCAGCCGTGCTCACGGTCAAGAGCGGCCTGGACCCTCACATGATTAATGAACTTAAAGATGGATTTAAAATTGCTTTCTGATTATTTCTGTGGCCTTGCTGAGTACCAACCATAAGTGTACTCATCCTTGCATAATGCTATTCAGAAAAGAACCCTGGAGAGGAGTACTTCAGTGACTACGAGGAGTTTTGAGGCATGCGATCCACCAGTCAGATGCATGTGGAAGATGAAGATGGTGTCGCATCGTCATAACTATCGTTGTTCGTGTAAAGACCTTCGAGTCTACCCTCGTGAGTGTAATAAGAGTTAATAAACCTTTTTCTGTACGTTTTGAGCAATGTCTTGTGATATTACACTCATTTGTCTATCATATGTATGAAATTCTGATCCTGGCACACATATGAGATGCATCTGGTTTTCTTCAGAAAAACGTGTGTGACATACCTGAAGGCGGCGTCAGCCTTGTCTGCCTCTGAGACAAGGGTGACCCCATCGACCAGGAGGGAAGCAATGTGGTTCCTCCTCCTCCACTGGTTAGCATGAAGGTGGAAAAACTTCGTGCAAGCGTCACCCTCCTTTAGTCAGCGCATGCTCGACCGCTCCCTAGCGATGGTGCACTGAAGAGACGTCAACCCCAAGTATCTTAGCTTAATGAACTTGCGCAAGGCAAATTCCGCCGGGGAAAGCGACCTATGATCTTGAGCTGCATCAAGACGAAAGATAACCTCCTTCGCGACCTGCACCTTAGTGCGAATACTACCAACAGATTTAGCACTCCACGCCTTCAGTCCTTTGGTTGTCTCGCGAAGCCGTTGGTCGATAATACGCAACAGATTCGCAAGAGGTACCGGAATCGACCAGGCTGTAGAGACCACCTCAAGATAACCTTCGATCTGAGGCCAGAAAGCCTGAAAACGAAAGCGCCGTTTGGGGTTAAACCCATCATCAAACTAAAGGAGCAAAGGGGCATGATCTGAGCATCTCGACGATAAAGCCTGAAGGTACAACCGGGGGAAGAGCTGCTCCCACCCCTCAGAGACAAACATCCTGTCAATGCGCTCCAAAGTTGGGTGCACCCGCTCGTTGCTCCACGTGAAGAGACGACCACTTAGATGTAGCTCAGATAACTCAAGATCATTAAGGAATCTTTTAAAACGACCCATCAACCTCCTAGAGAGACGACCATTATTCTTATATGCCGCCTGGTAGATCAAGTTGAAATCGCCACAAAGCGCCCAAGGGCCCGTTAAAGAAGGGCAGATGGCATGCAACTCTTGCAGAAAAAGCGATCTTTTCCGCATCACCCTGCGGGCCATAAACGTTGGTGAGCCACCAAGTAGCTTCCGGGTCTGACCGTAACGCAACTTTGACAGATAGCGAGTAAGAACCTAAAATCAGGGAAGAAACCGACCAACAGTTGGTGTCCCAAGCGACCAAAATTCCGCCACACATATGAACAGCAGGGAGAGCAAAATAATCAAAATCCATGCCTGGCATATCTCTAACAGTAGAGTCATCAATAACATCCAACTTGGTTTCTTGGAGACACATGAGAGAAGCTCTCTCCGACCGAACGAGTTCCTGAACCGCCGACCGACAGGCATGACGGTTGAGGCCCTATGCATTCCAAATTACAAGCCTTTCATCCATAGAAACATTAAACCGACCAACAACCAAAAAAACCAGACTAGGACAACCTAGCCACCTCGACCCCGGCCTCGTTGGCGAACAGCTCCTGTGCCACTGCTGTCAAGTCCTCATCCTCAAGGATACAAGCGTGGATGGCGTCGTCCAAAGCCCCTCCAAACAATGCCCGGATCGCCTGGCAGTGGCTATCCGAGAGTCCTGCAACAAACAAATGCAAATACACCTGAAAAGTGGCAGTGTCAGGAGTAGCATCCCCGCCTACCAAACCAAGCTGGCGCATGACCACGTTCTGACCACGAGTGACGGAAGGGTGCCCCCTCTCTTGGCCAAAGCCGCAATATGACCGCTCCGGCGCAGAGTGGACAGATCGGGAGGCGGAGGCCGAGCACGACGTGCCCTCGGGCGTGCTGGCCGACCGACTGAGGGGGCTACCTCGAGATAGAAGAATAAAAGTCTGCCGCCCGGTCAGCTACCTCAATTCAAAGATAAAAAATGTTCTGTTTGAAGGGGAAAATCAAGATCTTCCTGCCAGCAGATTGTGATCTGTGCATGTCGAGTTGTCGACGACTGGGCGTAATGGTGCTCGTCCTCCTCCCTCATCCTTACCCTTTCTACTCACTTTGTCCTGCTATCTTGTGCTCATGTTTGATCTGCGTATTATGAACTAACTCCTAGCAACTGCTAGCATTGGCAGCGTTCGGTAGATCTTTGGCAGATTTGTATGGCAGATTTGTTGTGTAAGAAAAATAATGTGTACAGAAGAAGCCGACAGATTTGTTGTGAGAGGAAAATATTGTAGAACAAGTCTTGAGTATCTGCACCCGTTCGTTTTCATTAGTCATTATTGCCCCGCCCCCATTTAATCCCACACCCTTTATAAGAAGAGTCTTTGGAGAAGAGGATGTCATTGTTCGCATAACATTCGCGGAACGCAAAATCTAAACAGAGAGGTCTCTCCATTTAGGTTTAAATGGAGAGTCCTCCGAGGTTACTTCCTATGACACAGAAGTTACTTCCCGCGACACAAAGTTACTTCCTGCAACACAGAGTTACTTCCTTCGACACAAAGTTACCTCCTGCGACACAAAGTTACTTACTCCTATGTGCTTCATTCTGTTGAGGGAAGTAATTTTGTGCTACAGGAAGTAACCTGGGAGGGCTTGTTAAGATACACTTGTACGGGTTAACCTTGTAGGTTGTTAGCGTGGATAGAGTTAGACTCAACTTGTATAGGAAGTTAGTCTACCGGATCTTATCTGGTTGTTGTAACTTGATCTTGTTGTACAAGCTTCTCAGCTATATTAACATGCACCGTGAGACCTGGAGAGGTATCACATTCGACCAATTTCCACATGGTATCAGAGCCACGTTCATCTCTAGGCTTATCAATGACGCTTTCTTTCGCATCTGCTGCTGCTCAGTCGATCGGCTTTCCTGTCGCCAAGAAGCTCACGAGGAGCAACCACGCGATGTGGAAGCCCCAGGTCTGGTCAGCGGTGCGCGGTGCACAGCTCACCGGCTACGTTGACGGCACTATCAAGGAACCGGCCAAGACTGTCGCCAAGAGCGCCACCGACGCCGAGCAAATCCCTAACTCGGCGTATGCTACGTGGGAGGCGCACGATCAGCAGGTTCTCCATTACCTGCTGGCGTCGCTGTCCCGCAACATTCTACTCCAAGTCTCTGGCCTCGCCACTTCGCGTGAAGTCTGGGTGGCAATTGAGGCGATGTTTGCATCGCAGTCCCGCGCTCGGGTGATCAATACCCGCATGGCTCTCGCCATGATGCAGAAAGGGACCATGACAGCAACGGAGTACTACACCAAGATGAAGGGCCTCGCAGATGAGATGGGATCTGCGGGGAAGAAACTTGAAGATGAGGATTTCATCTCCTATGTTCTCGCCGGCCTTGATATCGACTACAACCCGCTCGTCTCCGCCATCGCTGCACGTGTTGAGCCCATCACATCTAGTGAGCTCTACACCCAGCTGATCAGTTTCGAGCAGAGATTGGATCTGCTCCATGGCGGTGGGTCACAGTCCTCGGCGAATATGGCGTCTCGTGGCGGGCGCAATGGCAATGGACGCGGCCGTGGCGGCTTTGGCCGCGGCCGTGGCGGCGGCGGCCGTGGCCGTGGAGGCCAAAACGGCGGCAACAGCGGGAAGGAGAAGGTGGTGTGCCAGCTCTGCAACCGTGAAGGGCACACGGTGCTGAGGTGCTACAAACGCTTTGACCACGCCTTCAACGGCGTCCAGGAAAACAAGAGTGCATCCTCGGCCACCATGTCATATGGTGTCGACACCAACTGGTACACCGACACGGGGGCGACGGACCACATCACCAGGGAGCTGGAGAAGCTCGCCGTGAGGGACAAGTACACCGGCAACGATCAAGTCCACACGGCGAGCGGTGCAGGTATGGAGATTGATCAGATTGGTCATAGTTTTGTTTATACCCCCACTCGCCCCTTGCATCTTAATTCTGTTCTCTATGTCCCTAAAGCTAATAAAAATCTAGTGTCTGTTCATCGCCTAGCATCAGATAATCATGCCTTTCTTGAGTTTCACCCCAATCATTTTTTTGTCAAGGATTAGGCAACGAAGAAAGTACTCCTTAGAGGGGAGTGCAAGGGTGGCCTCTATCCTTTGAAGTCCGTTCCAAATAAGCATGCCTTCGCTGCCATCAAGCCGTCGTCCTCACGATGGCACAGTCGTCTTGGCCACCCTTCATCTGCGGTCGACAAGTTCTTTGTAAAAAATAAACTTCCCTTTGTTAGTGATACGCCTAAAGATTCGGTGTGTGATGTGTGTCAAAAAGGGAAGAGTCATCAGTTGCACTATCCTCAGTCAACTAGTGTGTCGAATAAACCTTTAGACCTTGTATTTTCTGATGTATGGGGTCCAGCACCCTCCTCTGTTGGGAGATACAATTATTATGTGAGTTTTATTGATGATTTCAGCAAATTTACATGGATCTATCTTATTCGACACAAATCTGAAGTGTTTAATCGTTTTCATGACTTCCAAAAACTTGTTGAGCGTATGTTTGATAGAAAGATCCTAGCTATGCAAACTGACTGGGGTGGTGAGTACCAAAAATTGAATTCCTTCTTCCAAAGGGTAGGAATTTCCCATCATGTCTTATGTCTGCATGCACATCAGCAAAATGGTTCAGCTGAACGCAAACATAGGCACATAGTAGAGGTGGGACTATCTCTCCTTGCACAAGCATCCATGCCTCTCAAATTTTGGGATGAGGCCTTTGTGACTGCCACATATTTGATTAACCGCTTGCCTACCAAAGTTCTTGATGGGCGAACACCTCTTGAGTGTCTCTTTAACACACAACCTGATTACACCTCTCTTCGGTTTTTTGGATGTGCTTGTTGGCCAAATATGAGAACATACAATGATCGGAAACTGCAGTTCCGTTCAAAACAGTGTGTTTTTCTTGGCTTTAGCACAATGCATAAAGGATTCAAATGTCTTGATGTTGCCTCCGGACGAGTTTACATATCCAGGGATGTTGTATTCGATGAGAATGTTTATCCCTTTGCTAGTCTACATCCAAATGCAGGCGCCAGACTTCGGTCTGAGATACTCCTTCCACCATCCCTTCTTAATTCACCTTTTGTGGATGAACAAAATAGTGATCAATCTGCTACTAATTCTCCATCCGCTAACCAGTCTGGTGAAAAATGCAGGGCTAGATTATTTTCAGGGTCCTCAGATCAGTTTTCTGGAGAAAATTTGGCGTCAGAAAGTCACTATTTCATGCAACCAGCACCTGTAGTGACCCTGGGGGCTCCGAGCACTGAACCCGAGGTTGATTCGCCTGCTGCTCCCGTTGGCGTGGCGCCGCATCTCAACTCTGTAGCCAATCAGGCGGGCGGCTCCAATTCTTCTCCCCCGCGTGGCGCTCCTACACCGCATTCCGCGTCGGCGCCCGGGGAGATAGGGGGGACAGCATCTACCTCGGTTGACGCGGCTGTCTCCCCTACGTCACCTCTACCAGATGCCTCCGGAGCTGATCCCGATGTAGATTTGGGTGGATCAGCTGCGGCTGGTGCTCCTGTAACCCAGCCTGCAGCAACACCGCCCCTCGCCCATCTACCAGATCGCAGCACGGGATCCGGAAGCCGAAAATTTATACCGATGGCACAGTAAGGTACGGCAATCTAGCTGCAACCTCTGAACCCTCCTCTGTTCGAGATGCTTTGGCAAGTAAAGAGTGGAAAAAGGCTATGGATCTTGAATATGATGCATTGATGAAAAATCAAACATGGCACTTGGTTCCACCTAAAGGGATAAAGAACATAGTTGATTGTAGATGGGTTTGGAAGGTTAAGAAGAAGGCAGATGGTACACTTGACAAGTATAAAGCACAGTTGGTAGCTAAAGGGTATAAACAGAGATATGGGATCGATTATGAAGACACTTTTAGTCCCGTAGTCAAAGCTACAACAATCCGTCTTGTTTTGTCAATTGCAGTGTCAAGAGGATGGTCTCTTCGACAGCTTGATGTCCAAAATGCCTTTCTCCATGGCATTCTTGAGGAGGAGGTGTATATGAGGCAGCCCCCTGGTTACGAAGATAAGGTATTTCCTCATTATGTTTGCAAGCTTGACAAAGCGCTTTATGGGCTTAAACAGGCGCGGCATGGTACTCTCGTCTCAGTACAAAATTGCAAAGTCTTGGTTTTATACCATCTAAAGCATATACATCCTTGTTCTTTTACAATAAAGGCAATGTGACTATATTCATGCTAGTTTATGTTGATGATATAATTGTGGCTAGCTCATCCCAAGAAGCAACAAATGCCTTACTTCGTGATCTTGAAAACGAGTTTGCTCTAAAGGACTTGGGAGATCTGCATTACTTTCTTGGGATAGAAGTGAAGAAAACACAAGGAGGAATCGTACTAAGTCAGGAAGGATATGCGAAGGAAGTACTGCAGCGAGTATGCATGACAGATTGCAAGCCGGTCTCGACGCCAATGGCAACAACAGAGAAATTGTCTCTCTATGATGGAGACAAATTGGGACCTCATGATGCATCTCGCTACAGAAGCATTGTAGGAGCACTACAATACCTTACACTTACTAGGCCAGATATTTCCTTTGCAGTCAACAAGATCTGCCAATTCCTCCATGCGGCTACAACAGTTCATTGGGCTGCAGTTAAAAGAATCTTGCGCTATGTTCGTGGAACATTACATCTTGGGCTCAAGATTAGAAAGTCACCCTCAACACTTGTTAGTGCCTTCACTGATGCGGATTGGGCTGGATGCCCTGATGATAGGCGATCTAAGGGGGGTTTGCTGTCTTCTTCGGGAGCAAATTGATCTCATGGACAACAAGGAAGCAAGCTACGGTGTCACGGTCAAGCACGGAAGCTGAGTACAAGGCAATGGCCAATGCAACAGCTGAGCTAATGTGGGTACAAAAGTTGCTTGCTGAACTAAGGGTACCGCACTCTTCAGTAGCTCGGCTTTGGTGTGATAATATTGGTGCAAAGTACTTGTCAATGAATCCGGTGTTTCATGCCCGTACTAAACACATTGAAATTGACTTCTACTTTGTACGAGAACGGGTAGCACAGAAGCTCTTGGACGTTCGTTTCATCAGCACTGAAGATCAGTTAGCCGATGGGTTTACCAAGCCGCTACCTGTGAAAAAGATGGAAGCATTTAGGTTCAATCTCAACCTTGTAGGCAGTTGAGATTGAGGGAGGGTGTTAAGATACACTTGTACGGGTTAACCTTGTAGGTTTTTAGCGTGGATAGAGTTAGACTCAACTTGTATAGGAAGTTAGTCTACCGGATCTTATCTGGTTGTTGTAACTTGATCTTGTTGTACAAGCTTCTCAGCTATATTAACATGCACCGTGAGACCTGGAGAGGTATCACATTCGACCAATTTCCACATGGTATCAGAGCCACGTTCATCTCTAGGCTCGCAACAGTGTTAAGTCACATGGTATTTCCATATATATATAGTGTGTGTGTTATATTAATTGTAAAGAGAGGTGTCTTCCTCAGTTCCTCCTCCTCTTCCCACCGTAAAAAAGGCCTCGCAGCAGCGTGCGTAGATGATACATGGATCATCAACCATTCACACCACCACAAGAATGGAAGATCATTCATTCCCAAATTTCTTGTTTTTTTATTTTGCTGGCCCTGATTGGCTCGGCATGAGAGGCACTAGGACGTGTGAAGGTGCTGCGTGTGTCCTGTCCTTCACTGAGCATCTGCATCACAGAGACCTCGTAGCCTACAGGGCAACATGACCATCACAGTGCTCAACTTTTGCCGATCCGAGTCAGCTGAATTGCTAAAGGAGCTCGTGGCTAGCTAGCTAGACTGCATCAGCTATGATCAGAACAAAGATCACCAGTCATTCAAGAGTTGGTGCATGCATGCAGTGTTTTCGTTAGTCATTAATTACTGCTCTACCTTCTCTTCCGCCATTTAATTCCACACCATTTTTAAGAGTCTTGTGAGAGAGGATGCCAGCAGTCCATCCTCTTTTCTTGTACACTGTCACTAGCTAGCAAACTGCTAAGAGATGTGGTTGCGAACCACGATGAGAATTTTTTTTAACGAGCAACACTCAGAAGAGCACATTTCATTGATATAGCAGAAAAAATTCAAAATTATGTCCCTAGAAGGACATAATCAGGGGGAAAAAAGAACATCAATGGATTGGATTGAGTCATCGACACACGCCGAACTCAACTTCACTCCACAAGACCACAACTCAGGCCGGTCGGATTGGGACATCGACACAAACTCACAATTTAGAGAATCTACTCGGTCGGATTGGGACATCGACTCGGACCTCTGCGAAATCTGCTCGGTCGGATTGGGACGTCGACATGAGCCACCACACACCCCTCACGAACAAAAACCTCTCTTCTTCTCTACTACTATTTTTTTCTTATCATAAAAAAGCACAAAGGAAAAAAAAGGAAAAAAGTTGAGAAGTAGCCACCGCCGAAGCAAGCTTCCCTGCCGGGAAACCCACCACATCCGACGAGGAGGAACAACACCCAAATCGTAGATCGCAAACCGAAGTCAAAGTCCGCGCTAGAGATGCCCGACGTCCCCTTCAAGAAGGAAATGATGCCAAATGCGCCATCGACACCGTCCCAGAGGAGGGATGGATTTTCACCCGCATCGCCATCGCATTGCAAAGAGACAGTTGACTCATCTAGCTTACCACCATGATGCTTCTGGAACACCATCGCTCGGTCATACTAGTCAATGCCGCCACCACGGCCATGCGGGCAAGAGACTGAGCCAAGACCGCCGTCGGTCGCGCCACCACGGTGCCACCGACACTCCACTGCAAAGAACGAAATCACGTCAGCCAGAGCTAGCAAGCCGCCACCCCCAAACTACCTCCAAAGCCGAGCTCCCACGATGTCGCACATCACACATAGAGCGTGCTCCACGCTGGACGTGGATGCAACCAGGACGCCCACGCCGTCGAGCCACACACGTTGAACTCAATCAAGGAATTTGTATGAGGCGGAATTGGGGAACCAGTGGCCGAATCAGTAGAAGAACAAGAGGGCAAAAGAGGAATAAGGGTTCAAGAAGAACAAGAGTAGAATCGTAGACTTCAGGGATCGAACGAATCTGATACCAAGTGTTAGCAGCCAGATACAAGTAGAATTGGAGACCAGATTCAGAGGAAGAACCGCTCAGGAAAGAGGAGAACAGAGGAACAGATACGGCAAAGGAAGGATACTTGTGATTCAAGTTGATTGTTACAGCATATACCCTCTTCATCTCTTTCTCTCGTGCTATATACTCCCTCCGTCCCTTAATAATAGTCGTAGAAGCTACGGAAGAAAGTCCCTTAATAATTGTTGTTGGCTAGGAGCGTTTAGGCAGCAGGTCTACACCATGTGTACTATGCCTCACATCACGATGTGACCATGCGTTTGTTTAATGTAAAAAACATGATGTTGTGTGAGGTGTAAGTGAGCATCGATGGCTCGTTCATTCAATTGTGTCAGGATCCATCATTCCTACTAGGGTTGTTAAAGTCTTTTCGCATTTGCCTTGGTTACTGGCTTGTTTCTCCGACGACTATCAATAAAGGAAGGAGGGAGTAGCTAGCAATTGATTACATGGGCTCAGCCCGATAATGCGCGCAGGCGATGGTTACTTGGCCCAATCGTTCCGACGACTCTAGAGTTGGGCTTGACGGTCCTTGTGCTTCTTCTAGACCCATTAGCACTGGTAACATAGTGATACTCTGTTCTGGCCTGCAAGCCTTCACTCTTGCATCTCTTCTCTTCTCCAACACCACATTCAATGTTGTTAATTTAAAGAGTCGATGCCATAGCTACAAAAGAGTTACCGGACTCAAGTTTGGGAAGTTCTCTCTGCCATCTTCTTCTCAGTTCTCACATCACTAGCTAGTGAACTGCTTAACAGTGACCCATGAACCACAGAAATTTGGAGAAAAACGAAATAGGTTACTACTGCCACAGAAATTTATTTGAAAGGGTTCCTCTAGAGTGGTTGAGAATGAGAGGTGACAGGAAATTGCAAAGAGTTGATTCATCACGTCCCTGGAAATCCGGATGAAGAACAGGAACCAACACTACCGTTGTGCCTGCATTGCCCATACACAAACGGGATTTGGGAGAAAATGGGTGAGTGGACACCAGGCCTGGTTGCTGTTCTGGCCGCAGACCTTGATGTGCCTGTTAGGTAAGTGGTGCTGTTATGAACTGGACTTGCTGCCGCAAAAGCTAAAAAGATTAAAAGCAGCCACCATGGTGTACACAGCCTAGAATATTCGGAAGGAGAGAAATAGAAGAATTTTCGAAGGAAGATCGGTGCCACTGCCACCATTACAAGTTGCGGTGCTCACCAAACAAGAAATGGAGGTCGGAAGATAGGCTTGCGATTGGCATTGGCATCTGCACCAGCGGCAAGAAGGAGCCAAGCCCATCCACGTCGCTCGTCGGAAGAAACACGTCGACGATCGGCGTAATGGTGCTCGTCCTCCTCCCTCGTCCTCACTCTGTCCTGCTATCTTGTGCTCATGTTTGATCTGTGTAACTCCTAGCAACTGCTAGCATTATCTGCACCCGTTCAAGAGTTGTTGTGTGGAGAGTTTTCATTAGTCATTACTGCTCGAGCCATCTTCTCTTCCCCCCATTTAATCCCACACCCTTTATAAGAAGAGTCTTTGGAGAAGAGGATGCCATCGTTCGCATAACATTAGCGGAATCCAAGTTGTAATGCTCTCTCACACCCGCCTCCTCCTACTCGCCACCAGCAAGCTGCTAATACATTTGGTTTCAGACCGCCATGATCCATCAACCACAAAAGAAAGTTAAGGAACTATTAGCTCAAATCGTCATGCTCACTAGTCAATAGCTCGGCATGGTAGATGTCAGGATATTTGAAGGTGGAGCAGACATGATGCCGCGAAAATCCATATGAAGAACAGGAACCGCGTGCTCGACTGTGGCTACTTTGTCCATAGGCAAACGAGGTTTGGGAGGGGGGAAAGCTTGTGCGCCAATTCTGAAGCCACAAAAGAAATACTCCTATATGTGCTGACCATAGTTTGGAAAGTGTTGAGTGAATCCCTCTATTATTCATTTTACACTTTTGATTGAAAATAGAATGTAGCAGGAAATTGGAAACCGCTAATTCCAATGGATGGAGATTGTCACGGAGCTGATGTTCTAATGGATCAGTTAGTTGTCGCTTCTCTTCACGTGCATAAGGTTGGGTGCTGAGGATGAGCTGAGTGTTGAATGGGAGCGGAGTGATCATCGATGATGCCCTACTATGGAAACTACTGGAGCAGAGCAGGCTGCTGAATCAAAGTCGTTTCTGCAGGAACTTCTGCAACAAGTCGTGGGTACAGATCACCTCCTACTTGCTCCTAATAGTGATAAAAGAAAATATGATCGATTAACACTATACAAGAATAAAAAAGATCATAACCACTGAAAAGTAACCACCCATACAAAAAATCAAATTTCAAATGAAAGAAGTATGATTAGTGTACACCGTTCAAGCTCTTTAAGAAAAGAGAAAGAAATACTATGCAGGGAAAGTTTCTTTGGATCAGCAACAATAAACATGCTAAGCAGGGGAAAGAAAACACTGTCCTTAGACCTATTGCATACAATGTTCTTTCTTTGGCTTCTGTTCATTCATCACAAACTAAAGCAGACAACCAAACCTTTGCTCCTGAGTGCAGGAAAGAATTCACAGGTATCAATATTGTGATTAGTAGGCTCTCAAGTGAAAATGCACCCTGGACCTCAAGAACCAAGAGTCCAAGACGCAATTACCCAATGGTGGGCCTAGTGCGGTACAGGGTCAATTTGATGATGGTGTTAGCAAAAACTCATTCATTCATATATTGCTACAAAATGTAAGACAATCGTGGTCGTACAGTCAAGAAACCTCATGAATATCTAATCTCTATCTGGTGTAGCCATGTGATCTGAACCCCTGCTTCCATCCGTCCTTGCTGGAGAAGCCATGTGCCTTGATATGTTTTGACAGAACCTACAAGTGGAATCAGACAAAGCATCTTAGACGATCTGAAATGAAACAAATAATTTTGTCAAAGAGCTCAGGCAAACTGTTAAGCGGCCTTAGGGAGGAAGGACACATACATATCCAGCTCTTGCTCCTGTCCCTTGATTTGATATGACCAAACTACAGGGTCAACATTCTTGGGCAAGGATTCTTGAAGTTGTGACACGTCTCTTAGCCACTGCTCAACTTTATTGCATTCGCTGTCAACCTGATAATAACAGACAAGCCATCATCAGAAACACAAGTTAGCCACAGCACAATAGTTCATACTCCCTCCGATTCGTTTTGTTTGACGTTTTAGACCGGTTCATTGAAATTAAGGATCACATGTAATTATCCCTTTACCCCTGTGAAACAACGGCATTTACTTGGTCCCGCTCCCACCTGCCGATCATGCGGAGCCGAGAGGAGTAAACAGCTGCCGCCAGGGGTAAAAATGGCAGTCCACTTTTCCTTTCAACTACGGCGTCAAATATTCCAATTCATTTTGTTTTGAACTATGGGCGACAAACAAAACGATATCGAGGGAGTAGTATACATGAAAGGTAGAAAGTATACAATAGCAACCTAGTGTTTTAAAAGCTCTGTGCTGTAATTCAGTAAAGAAGAATGAATTCCATATATTCAACATATTGTGAGGTCATAGATAATTTCCGCTGTACATCAACCATATTAAAGGGTTATCATTCAAAATAAAGTTTCATCCTCTGTGGTCTTACATATCATCACTTCGCCGAAATTAGAATAGAAAAGGTAGACCACACATAGAAAGCTATGTTAACCTAGATAAAGAGCTGAATCGTAAATAACTTACAGCATCTCTTTCAGGTGTAGATAGTGACTTGGCAGCCATCCTGTGATCAGCGATGCACTTCAAAAGCTCCCCCATGACTTCAGCTCTCACTTCATCATCTTTACAACGATTTTCAATAGGATCTACAAGCTTTAAATATAAACATAGACATAAGGAAAAGTTCCATGGAGAGGCGCAAGGGGGAAAAAGGCTCAGAAGCTCTACCAGGACTTGGTATTGAATAGAATTGGTATTTAAAGTAGTTCTGGACATGTTTGATTACTGATTACTAAAAAACACAACTGCAGTACCAAATACTCAAAGGTCAATTACTTTTGTGGAAGAAATGATCCCTTCTGCCCTCAACGTTTTACCATATAATGCAGTATAAACCTACTGCTTACTTTTCTTCTTTCATGCAAACTTGGGGGCATGAAATTTCACAATTGAGCTGCCAATTTCTCTAGGGCATGAATCAGTGCAAGAATAGCACAAGTGTATGCCCTTTCTTTTTTCTGTAATCTACTTTTTTCTGTAATCTACTAACATGATATACATAAAGAAAAAGAATAATTCATGGATGCGAGCAGATCAGACCATCTTATAGCAATGTATAGCATGGGAAATACCAATACAGGTCACAGAACAACACAGACTGTACAAAGATCCACAGCTGATGACATTCAAAACAGGACGTGACAGAGAAAACCGCATAAGACTACATAGGAAAGAACAAGAAAAATATATTCAAATACATTGAAAAGAGATAAATAGGCCCAATGGCCAATGCATCCAGATAGAAAGATCAATGAGGAATTTCATTTTACCTTTTTCAGTTCATCAAGTTTGCTACAGTAAACTGCTTCTGTCTCATCGTCACCTTCTTCGTAAAGCCAATCTTCAGTCTGTTGCAGATTAACTGATATTTCTTCCCTTTCTGAATCAGTAGCAAAGCTCCGGTACCTCTCAGAAAGCTAGAAAAACTTGTAAGCCAACAAACTTTAGGTATGAGGAAAAAATTAGAAGTTACAGATCACTACCTTATTACGGGTGTCGTATACATAAGATTCTAATGCATTCTTCCTGTCTTTTGTTCGTTCCATAAGTTTATCCTGATAAGCCAATTGCTGCTCATGCTCTTGAGCTTCCAGCAATTCCTGCTTGCTCATTGCACCATAAATGTACTCAGCGATTGGCAGATCCTGCCGTTGGATAGACCTTTCACTTCTTGAGTTATGACCCTGCATATAATGACAGTTGAGGAACCTCAATAACTGGGCATAATTTGAGGATGACATGTTAAAACTATAATTATGTTATGTATCATCACATCTAGATCCAAGCCTCGATAAAGGTGGAGGGGGCTCTTGTGCTGTTGAGCAGAAGGGAGAGTGTTGCAATAGGATTGGCAAGCCAACCCACACATACGACAATTTCCCCAAAGAGAATTGCGGGCAGAACTTTTCGTATTACTAATCATAAGATACCTTCTTCAAATGCAGATTTAATAAGGTTACAGCACATTTATCATCTTAAATAGTTAAAGTGGCATAGTAAACCCAATTGGTAGGGAAACTGCAAGCAAAATGTTATATACATGATACATGCTAGTTACTACACCACATTTAGTGATTATTGCAGGCAACGCTACAAGAAAGCCAGCTGCCGATGGTAGAGTCCACATAATAACAATATTGTTGTAATTTAGAGAAACATGCACAGATCTATGTTCAGTATGTGATAAACTAATCCATTACCATGTCATCACCACTGGAATCCACCTCCATATGGTCAGCTGCATTCCTTTCATAATCATTTATCAACTGAGGAAGTTTAAAAAGTTAGGAGTTGCATATATCTACTGCAAGTTATAAATAAAAGCTGGCTATGACTTAGAAAATTGACACTTACAGCAGCTGATTCAACTGAAATGAGACCATGTAGATTCAAACGAATTTTTACTTTGACTTTAGAAGCTTCAGTGTTTGCTTGGAATGGGCCAATCTACAACAACACAACTTAAATGAATTACAAATAATTTAGTAACAAATCAAGATTTAGATAATTCAAACAGTAAGACAGTGCAACATCATTGAATGAACCACTAGGGGGCTGTGGCCAGTCATACGACATAGATGATTAACCAAGACAAGAAGATGAGTTTTAAAGATGTCAAGAATCATGTGGAGTTAGCATAAGCAAAAAATGGCATGAGAACTCAGACCCAGAATTCAGAGGAAAGAGATTTTGATGAGTACAAATCTTTTTTTTAGAGCACATTGAAAAACGAAGACACACACACACACACACACACTTAACATAAAAGGCCCCACAAAGGGTAGGCGCTTCCGTGTGTACTCCTACAATTAGTGAACACCAACACGGTGAGCTGGTCAGTGGTCCTACATCCGCAGCACTAGTCATCTGGCAACAGGCCAGTTTCCACAACACTTATATTGAATACAATAATACATTATCACACTCATTCTTGCCGCATATCACAGCACTCCTGCTGCTAACACACACTGGCTCTTACAGAATGGAGTGGAAAGATTACCTTCCCAGACAACACATTCGCTAGAAACCCTACAGTTCCAATTGTCGTGTTTCTATACCAAAATGCTCAAATTACAATTGGTGATATGCACACCAACTTCAAGACATACATTTTTGAAGAGGCAAGAAATGCATTTATATCAACCCCAACATGGCCATTTGTAAATTGTGATCACAGTTGTTTGATCACTCTAGAAGTTAAATTTTTTATCTACCAAATGAAACTAAGTGGCCACAAGGGCCTCAAGACCTCAGAAGATCTATAAGCTATACAATAATATGAGAGCATCCATTTGATGGCTGGCCAGCAGAAAGAAGGTAGCTCAAACATTTATACGGAAACTTTGGTGATGAAATGAAGTATCTCTGTCTCGTGACAGTGTTGATACAGGGATAAAACAACATTGACCATGGAAGAATATAACAGAACAGACATTGGAGCAAATGAATTATAGTATGATCATCTTATAGATCAATGAGCTAACAGCATACCTGAAAACTACCGATGTTTGTTGCGGTACCAGGAGGCAATTCATTCTCATCCACATAATATGCGTCCAAATTAAAAGTGCTGTTCTTCTGTAGAGTAATGATCTTAACACTGGGAAAGGCAAGGCCTTTCCGGAACAATGCATGACTTGATAATGTTGAAATTGGGCCTTCACTCGTGCAACATCCTATAGAAGCAGGGATAACATCTTGCACCTAAAATACAATGAATGTGGCAATCTCACTATACAACACAGCCTCACCTGCTTGAAATACCAGGTATAGCTTACAAGAGACAGTGTAATCATACCTCGTATTCTCGAACCCGGAATGTAGGACTAAGCATTGCACACTGCAACGCACAACCCCTAGCCACACATTCACTAGCATTGAGTGTGCGACTAGTTTCCCTTCTGAAGAATCCCGCGAGCACCTTGGCAATGGAAGGTACCCGAGAACCTGACCCAACAAGTTCCACGGAATGCAACCTCTCCAATCCAATCCCTGAATCTGCAACCGCTCTCTTGCAAGGTTCCACAACCCTCTCCAGCAGTCCAGCACATAGCTTCTCGAATTCCTCCCTCCGGATCACCCCCCTGACATCCTTCTCCTCCATCAAGCACTCAATGTTCACCACAGCTTCCGCGTTCGCGCTGAGAACCTTCTTCGCCTTCTCGCACGCTGCCCTTAACCTCATACTAGCCTTCACATTCCCCACGACATCAATCTTATACTTGTCCCTGAACTCCTCTGCAAAATGCTCGAACAGCACCTCGTCGATGTCCCTGCCCCCCAGGTCCGCGTCAAATCCGTGTGACAGCACCTTCATCCCCGACGCGTCAAAGGCCACCACCGCAACCTGCGTGTCGCATTGCCCAACGTCCACGAACACGACGTGGCTGGGGCCCCCGGCGCCACCTAGGTCGGAGCGGTAGAGGCCGTAGCCTAGAGCGGTGGCGGCGAGGTCGTGCATGAGGCGGAGCGGCCTGAGCCCCGCGACGGCGGCGGCATCGAGGTAGGCGCGGCGCTGCGCCTGCGTGAAGTAGCAGGGCACGGAGATCACGCAATCGGCGACGGGCGCGCTGCCGAGGTCGGCCTCGGCGAGCTGCTTGAGGTAGGTGAGCAGCATGGAGAGGAGGTGGGTCGGGGAGAGCTCGATGCGGCGGCCGATGTGGTCGGCGTGGACGACCGCGCGGCCATCGGCGGCGGAGGAGGAGGAGGAGACGGGGAAGGGGAGGCGGGGGATGTCGCGGAGGATCGAGGCGGCCGGGTCCCGGCCGGTGGCGCCGAGGATGAGGCGCTTGACGCTGGAGAAGGGGGCGTGGGAGGCGGAGGCGGAGGCCGCGTGGGAGCCGATGAGGCGGGAGTTGTGGGAGAAGGCGACGGCGGCGGGGGACTCGCGCTTGGACTCGGCGTTGAGGAGCACGTCGATGCCCCGCTGCCGCGCGGCCGCCGCCACCAGGGTGTCGTTGCCGACGTCGAACCCGACCACGCTCATCGCCGCCGATCCGGGGATTCGATCGGAGGGAATGGGAGCGGGGCGGTCGGATTTGGGGGGCGCGATGCGATGGAGAGATGGAGGAGCGGTGCGCCGGAGGGTACGGTCTTCCGCGCACGCCGCGGTGGGCGAGGAGGAGGAGGTGGAGGACCGACCGGGCGGGGTTACTTGGCTGTCGCCGACAGGTGGGGCCGCCGCCTTTTGCTTGTGGGGGCGTGGCAGTGCAAAAGGTTACAGTCTCTTTCTTGCGCTCTTAATTTCGAGCTGCTAATCATAAATCATCATCAGCCACTCCTTTTTTTCGTGATACAAAAATCATTAACTAGAGTTAGTATGCCGTACCGTCTCCTCATCTCAATTGTGACTAAACAAATTCTGCTCAGAAAAAAATTGTGACTAAAAAAATCATCAACTGATGCTGTAAATGATGTTTTATGATATTGGCAAGGCAAAGTAGAGAGTGCCTTTTGGTTTTGGGTTAACGTATTGACACGTATGAAAAAGTTTAAGAATAAAGAAGTTAACTTGTCTCTAATCGGATAAATACTGTTAAAATTCAATTCGTAAAGTTTTTTATTCAAAAGGTGCAAATTCCGGAAATTTTGTCCACATGGAACTTTATGCACTAGCAAAAAAATAAAACAAAATAAAAAAATAAGTGAACCGACGGAAATTGACGGCCTCTCCCGTTCCGGCGGCCGACCGTGCACGACTGTTCCGTTGCCTCCTAGCCGCCTCGCGACCGTCTACCCGCTCCGCCTTCTCGAGTCTCGCCGTCACCGACCTCCCTACCAACACCCCCGATCCCAACCGGCTTCACGCGCCGCCGCCATCTTCGCCCGCGCCCACCTTGCTGCCGCGGCGCGCGGCTTCGTACGCTCCCGCGCCCGCCTCGGGGACCCGGCGGCTGCCCTCGATCTGAGTATCTGACCCCTCGGGGGCTGGATGGACAAGGGGAAATCTGTGGTCGCCGAGCTGACGGCGTCGCTCAGCGATGTACGCGTCACGCCGCGCCACAACCCCAAGCCCAAGAGCTTCCTACCATCGCCCTCCTTCTGTGAGCTCCTTATTCCTCCTGATTCGAGCTATCAAATCAAACGTCTTGTGCTGGGTAGCTAACATTTAAGAGTAGTCAGCTAGCAGTGTTGGTCACGCCTGCTTAGAGTTGATGTGGCTGATTTAACGGGGTATCTCCTGAAAAAACGAAAGATGTGAAGAACGAATTGAGATTCTTCTATAGGATGATAAAAAAGCAGTGGTGGTTATCAATGGAGCGTCTGGTTGGATTTAGTTTGCAGAATTGGTGTTGTGTGCCTCACTTTTATCATTCTGTTAATTGTGTCTCGTGAGACACTTAACTTTCTGTAAGTGGCATTTATTCCGGTTGTTAATGGATATTTGATCTGGTATACTGCCAAGAAGATTACACACGACAGTTAATTTGTATTGAATAGGGAATGAAGCCTCATTCAGTTCTCTGTGTTAGCAAAATCATAAAAGTTACTTGATCAAGTACTGTACAGATCAAAATAATTTAATGGTTCTTCTTATCGGTTTCCAATTGTTCCTGACTCCCTGTAAATGCATGTTTGCAGCTTTATCTCCAAATAATAATGTGCAATTCATGACTTTTTTTCAGATTCTTTCTCAAAGAAGGCTAAACCTAGGAAATTGGTGAGCCTGTGTCTTGGCACACTTGGTGAGCATCTTGAGGACATCATCCTTGATATTTCTGAATTTGCCGCCTTCTTTCCACCCCATATAAAGGTACCCATATTCATCCCTGGCTTTTGTTAGGTTTTCTGTTGATGCATCCTTGCCTTGTTGCCAGAATAAAATGTTAATTTTAAATCTTGAGCTAGAGCTATATAGAGTTCACCTTTTAGTTTGTGATTGTAACCCAATTTATTGACATGGTGTCGTTCATTGACTGACAAAAGGAAAATACATGTTCTTGTAGCTGATCTTATGGCTTGCAATGCTATTAATTTTATTTATGGGATGCTCTTTCTTCCAGTTGGCTTGTAAGTTGTAACTCTTGCTTCGAAGTTCAAATATATGGGTAATAACAACAGCAAGAAGTGAGAGTCTACATTATCTTTCTTCGCTTGCTGTTGGATAACTTGCATTTGAAACTTCATTATGTAAATAGCATGTAATAAAGTACACTATGCTCATTAACCTGATAAACACTTCCACAATCCAGAATATGATCAATAGTCAGGAAGAAACTGTTAGTACAGAAGGTTTTTTACCTAAGATATGCATATGTGTGCATTAGGGTTTTTGAAGTGTTCAGGTCCGGTAATTGTAAAACAATTTCTGTTGATTTAGTTCATGTGCTGACATGTGATATCTACTGGTACTTATGCTGTTATGCATGCTATATTGATTTTGAGTTTATTGTACGAAACAGTTGGCAGTTCTGTCTATTGCAAGGAGAAGAAGGCTCCTGAATGATGAGGTTTTGACGGCTCTTGCTGAAAGCTCCTGGGAAATCCTAGATGTTTCCGGATCTGATGTGACTGATGTTGGTTTGGCTACTGTAGCAAATGTTTGTAGTAATCTACGGGCAGTTGATATTAGGTAAGGGTTTGTGTCCTGTCAGCTGTTACTTCCTTCAAGAAACTATATCTTATTTATGACTTCTTTCTCATGCAGTCGCTGTGAAAAAATTACCACTGTTGGTGTTTCCGAGATTGTAAGCCACTGCCTATCCTTGGAGACATTGAGATGTGGGTATGACTTTCAACAAATTGCATGCATAACCTTAGGGTCAATCAATCTCAAGTGTGTGCTTTCATGAGTTTGCCTCCAATTTCTTTCTGAATAACTATATGAACATCGTGGTGTTATCTATGCCTGTTATTGACATGGTAGAGATTGAATTCACTTCGGTCCTGTAGCCTGCATGTGCTAGGTTAGTCACCTCTAAGAAATACTTGTCCAATATCAGCATTCTTGATTTTTCTATTATGGTAAGACCGCAATGATTGATGGTTACTGAAACTGAATATATGCATGCATGCCTGAGGCAGAAAATTAGGTGGCTTTCAAAGATAACAAACTTATCTTATGTGAGTCGTCAAATATTTATGGTTAAAATATTGTTTATATTTGATCATGTTGGCACAAGTCTATTTTGGTTTGTATTCCTGCTTATGCTAATGAATAGCTGGCAGATTTAATGACCATTGTTGACTATGCTTGGTTTGATTAGTGGGATATTAAAAAGAGCTTCAACCCCATGGTTGCAGAGGCTGTCCAAGAAGTGAATTCACTGCAAGGAGGTGTTTGAGTCTCTTGAAACCCAAACTGAATACTCTTGAAGAGGACTCGTGGGAGGAACTTGACACGTTAGATATTGGAGGCGGTGCTGAGTCTTTAAGATGGCTTGTTTGGGTATGCTTGCATAGTTCATGTTCACTTCTCTAGCAAACCGTCGTTGTGCCTTCATCATTCACTAATATGTATCTCATGATTAATCTTTTCCCCTTGCAGCCCAAGATAGATGATAACTCAAAGGAAACTCTAGCTGCTGAATGCCCTCGGGTTACGATAAACCCGCAGCCATCACTTTATAACCTAGCTGGATCCAAAGTCCCAGTTGAAGCATTGGCAAGCGTACCACTAGATCATTCCATAGTTGAGGATGTTGATCCCAAAACATGGGCAGTTTCTGCAGCCCCTCGAAGACCTGTTGTTCCGCCAAATCCTAATGCCCCACCTGAAATTCCGATAGCAGAGAGGTTCCGGCTCGCCTATGTGGAGAGGGAAGCAAGGCTGGCACCGAAGAGGGCCAAGCAAGAAAGGCGGCAGAGACGCCGTGCTGAAAGGGACTACATGATGAATGACATTGATGCCAGGTCGGTCGCACTGGCTGCTCAAGCAAGCAGAAACCTGCGCAAAAGCTGATACCAAACTTTGGTTTGCTTGCATGTTTTTGTTGTATGTAACAGTAGTTTTGTCGAACAGGGAAGAATGTTGTTCGGTCTTTCAAGTGTAAAGATAGGCACACATGAATAGAGTCTTGCATTATCAAGTAGCGGAGGCGTTTATACACTGCCTTGCTGTGATCCAAGATGTACGAAAATGTTGATGCACATCAAAATGCAGGGTACTAAAGCGCACCTGATGCAGTCATGAGTGAATTGCCGATCCAGATTTGTGATCCTGTTAATACGAATTTGTGAACCTGTTGAAATGAATTTTGTTGAATCCGAATGAAGTGATTCGTGTAAATCGCCTGTCTCAGTGTGTCGAATACGAATTACACGATTCAGTTTCATGTGATCCCTGTACTGCTAAGAACGAGACCAACGCTCAAATGAAAACTGCAAAGCTGTATTGTACACACATCATATCATATCATCAGATCTTAGATTATACGGAGTATTATACTTGGTCCAAACGAAAATTGCAAAGCTGTATAGTACACACCGGATCATCGGACCCTACTAGTAAGCTACAAACACAACCCGATCCATCTACAAGCCTACACAGGCAACGAACACACCTAGCAGCAGCAACCAGAGAGGCCTCAGTGCGCGGCGACGAGGTCCGCAGCCGGCGCCGCCGCCACGAACGCGTCCATGAAGGCCTCGGCGGCATCCGGCGGCGAAGGCAGGAACACCACGCCCCGCGCCGCGGCGAGCTTCTTCCGCAGCGGGTACCGCATCCCGCGCGCGGCGGCGCCGAGGAGGAAGCACGGCACGCCGTCCCCGGCCGAGGCGGGCGCAACGGGCGACCGGGGAGGCGAGGAGGAAGACGGCGGCGGGAGCGGCGCCCGCGCGGCGCAGCGGAGGGAGCGGGCCAGGACCTTGGAGTCGCGGAGCCGCGCGAGGGCGCCCGGGCGGAGGAACCGGTGCGGGCTGAGGCTGCCGCCGCGCTGGCGCTCGTCGGCGCGCGGGGCCGCGGGGCGGCGCGCCGGGGACCGGAGGCGGCGGTCCATAGGGTGATGAGCGGGCAGGTGGCGCGATGAGGTCGCGTGGAGGGATGAGTGGATCGGGACTGCAGACCGGAGAGCGGTGGTGGCGGGGGGGAAAGGGTGGGAGGGAGATTTGCTTGGAATTGAGCGGGGATTTGGTTGGGAGAGTGGGGAGAGGGAGAAGGGATTTTTATGGTGGCGAGCGGGAGGAGGTGTGGAGGGAAACGAAAACGAGGCCGGGCGGGCGGGAAGGGGGGTGACGAAACGGAGGGCGATTGGAAAATGGAAGGGAGGCGTAGGCGCCAAGCCGGCGGCGGCAACAAATCGAGGGAGGGCGAAAAGGATGAGTGGATGATGACTCAAAACTTTTGTGCGTGGCGGGCCGATCCGATCTTGCCTGAAATGCTAGTCTAGTTGGAGTATTTCTTCTAAAAAAATACTGACATGACTCATCGCAATCGAAAAAAGGGGCCTATTACACAGCTCTCCCGCGCATTTCCAAATTTGAAGAGTATAAAGGGATGAGAAGAAAACGTGTTGTAGGGAGAAATGCTCGAATCTAATATGTTTCTTTTAGGATTTTTTAGATGGGCAAATAACCACTATTCATATGTCATCGAGTTACATCTTCTCTCCCTATCCACACGACCCAATACATTAATTTTTCATAACTTTCCATTAAAAGGTACTATTCCAACAGTATTACGTGCAAATTGGAATTTCCAATCTAAACAGGTTCCTTTGTATGTCCATAGCCAGCCAGAACACCAAAAATAGGATGCAATTGAAATATCCAATGACATGTCAAAAGAATCGATCAGCTCTTATGAATGAATTTTTCTTTGCAAGTTAGCTCTTATGAATAACATGGAAACATTGTTCTGCAATATATATACTAGTAGCTCTTTCTTTATCAGGTTCATACAAAACTGGGCCGCCCAAACATGTCAAAAGAATCCATCAGCTCTACACCCCCTCGAAGTCCTCGATTGGCACCAGCAGACGCTGAGTAAAATGCCGGTCTGCTCCATCAGTGTTGCCCAATCGTAAACTTTGTCTAGCTAGTTACAGGCCTACCAACGAATCAGAGACATTTTGTGTACAATGTACAATGCGCTCGATCTAAGTACACGGCAGTGCACCTTCCACTCTTCCAGCCTTTGTCGATGATTCCCTTCAGATCTCACGTCAATCATATATAACTCAGCTAGTTACGATTAGAAAGAAGCGGTCAACAGAGCCTTTTCACCTTCTGAACACTTCTTATGAACCCCCCAGATGTTCTGCACGGAGTTGCAGATACCACTGCACTTCCAATCGAACGAGGCCGCGCAGGTGTTCCCTGCCTGAGCTTTCCATTCGCAATCTGTCATCGACAAGCAGTTCATTACGAAAAAGGACACGTGCAGGGATATTATAACTTGTCCTAGAAATTTCAGCCGTAGCTTTTGAGCGAGGTAAATCCTCAAATAAATGAGACAAGGATCTGAACCATTTCTGATAACAGAGTAACATAAACTCACCGGGTGGAGTGCCACAGCATAGTCTGCGGTCATCAATATGCTCAACATCTAATCCTATCAACCAAGCTCCCAAAGAAACATCCTCATTGATGTACTTGTGCAAAACATGCCTGCCATAATTGAATTAGCAGAGACGAGGTTAGTACCAACTGGCACGAAATAGGATAAAGTGATGTTATCTTTCCAGAAAAATAGCTTATGTAAGAGTAAAATACACCAATGGCCCATCAACTTGTATGGATGTGTCACTTAGGTCCACCAACTTCGAAAACGCATTTCTGGGTCCATAGACTTGTTAAGTCATTCACCGCAGGTCCATAACTGTCACATATGCTTCTACTGCTGACATGACATGATGACTTGGCTCGAAGAAGCATATCCTAACTGAGTTATTTCATCGAGTAGCTTATGAGTGACACATGCTTGACATTTTCAGAGCAGAACTGCAGCAGTCCCCTCCCGCGCGGTGTCTGTCATACACGGGAGGAGGCTACTGTCATTCAGCTCATGAAATGTCAAGTCTCTATCACCCATATGTAACCTACTTATCGAGATGCCTCAGCTAGGAGATGCTTCTTGAGCCAAATCATCATGTCATGTCACCAGTAAAAGCATATGTGGATAGTTATGGACCTACGATGAACGACTCAACATGTTTATGGACCCAGAAATGCATTTTCAGAGTTGATGGACCTAAGTGACACGCCCATACAAGTTGATGGACCTCCGGTGCATTTTACTCCTTATGTAATATCTCACTTGTTTATTGATATGTAGGTTGCCAAGTCTTTAGATATAGCATACAATTGACCAGTGGCGTGTCGGAAATATTTGTTACCCACTTCACCAAATTTCCAGTGCTCAGGTTCATAGTACCTCACATCCCTGGACAGCAGCAATCTCATGTAACCGTTTATAAAAAGCATGCAGGAAAGGTAACAAACTAATGATGATGTTTTGTTTTACTTACTTTTCAGATAGGACAGGGCCAGATTTCATACATCCAATATATACCCTGGGCTTTGTAATATGTTTGGATAAGATATTTCCAAGAGTAGCTGAAAACATAAAACTTTTTATGTTAGGAATAGAATGTTGCTGAACATAAAAAGGGCAATTGGTGTGAGCGTGAGCTTTCGATATGCTAACAGTCTAACACTAACACTTGACGAACTTTTATTTGCTCCTAGTAATTAACAGATTAGGCAACATCAAACTTATAGTTCAGATCAATATACAAGTACTTGGTACCTTACAAATACTTAGTATCCGATCAAAGGAAATACTTTCAAGAAGCAAAAGGACAAACACTAATGGCCTCTTGGGTTCAACTGATAATAACACGATTATGGTCACATTGCCCCAAACCTTAAGAATAGCAAAAGGCACTGGGACAAAGGTTAATACCTATATTAACATGGACATCATCATCAACCTTCACATAGAAGTTTGCATCCCATAAAGCAACAGCTGTCGCAAAGTATGTCCTTGTTTTGCCCGAAAGTTCAAGGTATCCTTCAACATGATCCTACAATTCAAGTGCAAATGACTAAAGTTAGATCAAAAGGACATACAGTAAGTAATAATGACTTCAAAACTACATGTGGATAAGGTGATGGAGGCAGCAGCGGCGGCTAGTAGCAGTAATTGAACCAGATAAACTGAAATCTTACAAGCCTCATGAAATCTCCATGTTTCTTATCCTCTGCTTGAATAGCTCTGTCGACGATTCCACCTGAAATGGCACTGAAAGAAAGTATACCCAATTATCACTTGCTCGTGCTGTCAGTAAGCTAAAAAGGAAAATATTTGTTTGAGTGAAATAAAGAAAAACAAAATTGTCCAAGATTTTAGGCTAAGAGCACAAAAGGTAAGAGCACTTCTTCCCCACTTAAGAATTAATTAGATCTTGCTGATAACATTTGCATACATTAATATGTTAGAAGTTTTATGAGATCAAATGCTAACAAAGCTAAGTCACTTGGAAAATAGGTAGAAAAAAGATCTTATGATTCAAATGAAGAGTTTATTTTGTAAGGTATGATGTGTGATAAAAACATATTTCTTCATACTATAGTGGTATATCTACAGTACATGATAGGGGGTCACCACTATCCATTATGGTGATGTGTGAGACAAATTTCATATGCCAAAGCAAAAAGCATGTGAAATGCATGCAAGTAACAGTCTATGCAAGTTAATGGAGCAAATTCAATGGAACCTATATGGAAAATGACAGATGGTGCACACCTGTGACCAATAACAAAACGAATTATGATCCCCTTCTCTTCCTCCAGCTTTTTCCTCATTTCCCCTAGTTTCAATAATAACTTCACAATCAATATTTTATACCATCAAATGCTTCAATAACAAATGAGGTGCACAGGGGTAATCATTTTGAAAAAACCTTGAGGCATCCAGGTGTTGCGGATAGAATCCCTTCTCTTGCGGCTGCTAAATGCAGTATTGATACCTATCACCATAAGGTACTTGCGCCTACCAGTAGATTCAGAAGCCTTGTACTCTTCAGACACTGGAGAGCCGTTGAGAAAAGAATCTTGTAGAGTTCTTGCAGCAGAAAGATCTGTCTCCAAGTTTGCTATTGTCTTATCTAAAGTCCTGCAAGAAGCCAGTTCAACTCGAATTAGAAACAGTTTCCTTAAAGCTCCCCTGAATCAAATCAAAGAAAAATAAGGCGTGTATGGTCATCACATACTGGCCATCATGGTGAGTATCTGAGATATGTAGAATGTCCCTGTAATCGTGCTTTCCTTGAACCTGGTAATGTAAGGGTATAAATTCACATCAAGATCAATCGGCCACGTCATAATGTTCAACACCACCAGGTTATATTTATTTAGATGCTGAAATTAACTAAATGAGTCATTCAGTTCAAAAAAAAAACTAAATGAGTCAAGAGAGTAAATTACTTTTTGTATACTACAGTCTCCAGCCATAAGCTCAGACTCTTTCCCTCTTCTTTCATTTGGTATAGCTACCTCACTTGCTTCAGGCAATGTCCACATCCTGGAGGGGGGAATCACAATCAAGTAGAGCATATGTTTGGTGACATCAATATTCAAAAAAGTTTAGCTCGTAGAAGAATTCACATGCTGCAGCCAGAGTGAAATCAGGCCGATTAATATGATCCGATTGAAGCAAAATCCCAAGTGTAAAACACAATTCACAGTACCTGAGAGCTTTTAAAGAAAAACATGGTAGCTAGCCTAACTGAAGTACTGAACCCTAACGCACGGTTGCATGCCTTAGCACGATTGCAAAATCCAAATGTACATCACCACTGACCACTCAACAAACGAGCCAAGGTAACAAGTTGACAAATTACGAATTCTTGAAGCCACTCGCACACCCAATTCAAAAATTACAACACTTTCGAGGAATTCAGGGGAATAAAGTCCTGCTCACTAGTTGAGGTAACTATAGTCTGGTTCAGTCAAGTCAACCTATACCCCCGCTCCCCCCAAAATGCAGAAGCGAGTTCACAAGAAGACTACGCAGAACGAGCCACCAATGTACTTGAATCTGAACATCCCGTGGAGCACCGGATTGATTGACTGGTTGATTGGTTACCTGTTGGTGAAGAGCAGGCCGAGGCAGAAGCTCCCGACGCAGAGCAGCAGCACCGACCTCCTGGCGACGCCATCCGCGCCGCCACCTCCCTTTCTCCAACTCATGGCCGCTGCTGCACTGCCACAAGCAGCGACGACCACTGCCTCCTCGTCGTCCTCCTCCACTCAGACTCAGCTCAGCCAGGGGAAGGAGGAGAAGGCGAGGCGGGGAAGCCATGTCCTGGATTCTTTAATCCCGGAGCGCGCCACAGTCCACCCTCCCCCCATGAGACCCATGTGCGCGGGCGGGAGGCGGACACCGACAGCTGCAGAGGGCACAGTACACCTCGCCTGCCCTGCCGCGATTCTTTAATGGAAGGCTCGCTCGCTCGCTTGCTGGTGGTGCTGTTGCACGGTCGGTGGAGGGCGCGTCGGATTCCAGAATTCGGACGGCGTAGCGGCAGGGCGCAGTACAGAATGCCAGGCCGTTCCGTATGATTCGTTCAATCCGGATCTGGCGGCCCGCGCGCCGCCGCTGCGCCCGTGCGGCCGTGCCAGCGCGGGCGCCGCCTTCCTCCCTCCGAGCTCCGCCGCGTGCCGTGTCGCACGGGGAGCAGAAGCGCGGGCCGGCCGGGACCCGCCGGACGGGGTCGGCAGAACGTGCCGCGTCCGACAAAAAGGCCCCCCCACACCCCGTGTCCGTGCGTCACCGTCTCCCACACCAACCGCTTCTACTGTTCGCGCGCAGCGGCGGTGGCCG
This sequence comes from Cenchrus fungigraminus, assembly GCA_036936925.1. NCBI lineage: Eukaryota > Viridiplantae > Streptophyta > Magnoliopsida > Poales > Poaceae > Cenchrus > Cenchrus fungigraminus. Next base: position 57,117,367 of record CM072776.1, on the reverse strand, counting down.
CGTGCCGGCGTGCGCTGGTTGGACGGGGTGCCAACTGCCAAGTCCGTGGGCTCGTCCCCGCGCTTGGGGAATTTTTTATATATATATTTAAATTTCTTCGATTTTACGAAAATAAATAGTCAGATTCAACATTTGCAGAAATAATCACGAACCGCCGTTTGAAGCGGCGGTTGGATCCCTGCCGCCATTTCAAACGGCGGTAGATACCTACCGCCGCCTCAAACGGCAGTAAGTACATACCGCCGTTTGAATTGGCGGTAGGATTACAACAATGGCGGCACGGCCGGTTTGGGTGGCGGCAGGCTGGCTGGCAGCTACCGCCAGTTGAAACGGCGGTTTCGTTAAGCCTATCGTCGGTTCAACTGGCGGTAGGTTTTGTTTTCGGTTTTTTTCTTTTTTTTTGTTTTTGGTTTTTTGGTTTTTGTTTTTTCTCAATACTATAAATGCGAAATAATATGCAACTGAATACGAAAATACATAAAATAATTAGAACAAACAAAGTATTGTACACGACAAGTGTCCAAATACAAATCTAAATACGACCGCGTTTCGTCGGTCGTGGCGGACCCTGGTGCACCTTCCTCCTCGCCGCTGCCCCCGCCCTCTGTGCAGCCCTCGTGTGGTGGGTCGGGTACGTGAGGGGGTCGCGTGGATGGCGATCGCGTCCTACGACCGCCGGCTCGGGGGGCGGTGTCGCTAAGGGAGCACCTGCGCCCGACGGGACGGCCCCCCCTCCGGTCGCTGCCTGTGGAGTCGCCGAGCCCGACGGGACGGCCCCCCTCCGGTCGCTGCCTGTGGAGTCGCCGAGCCCGACGGGATGGCCCCCCTCCGGTCGGTGCCTGTGGAGTCGCCGAGCCCGACGAGGCGGCCCCCCCTCCGGTCGCCCGCGCCTCCGCCTCCACCGACGCTACCGCCGCCAACGCCTCGCCTGCACGCCGTGCCGAGTCGTGGAAGTCCTCCATCATCGCGCGCTGCTGCTCCTGCTCCTGCGTCTGCTGCGTCGGCTGGGTCACGGGCAGGGCTCCTGTCAGCTGTGTACCACCGATCTCGTCGGCACTGCCGCCGAACAAGTCGGCCAACGGAAACTCCAGCGGTGGTGTGTCGCCATTGTAGTAGTCATCTGAAGCAGGTGTCTGAAACAGTGGCTGCTGCTGAACAGGTGGCTCAAACACTGGCTGCTGCTGCTGAACAGGTGGCTCAAACACTGGCTGCTGCAGAACCACTGAAGCTGATGTCCACGACGAAGGCCCCGGTCCCGTAGGTATTGGTGGTCTCTCTATAAAAATATTTGATCGTCATGGACCAAAATATGACGTGGTATCTCTAGATAATATAACTAGCAACAAGAAACATGTACCTGTGGCGTAGAAAGCACTCGGCTACGGTAGGTACGGAGCGGACGCAGTGGGCGCGATCGGTGGACGTGTCGAGGACGAGGGTGCCTGGTACGAAGCTGAGGTGGAGGCACAGCTGCTAGAGGAGGAGGGGTGGCGGGGAAGGAGGTAACCCTCGTCGCCGCGGAAGTTCACCGCCTGTATGATCCGCTGGCTCAGGCCCACCATCTTCTGCAGCTCTGTCTGTATCCGGTCCAACGACAACTGGTCCATCGTCGAGCCCACGTGCTGGGCCAGGTGGTACATCTCCCGAGCTGTGTCGTACTGTCAAGATCGGACGGATTGTTAGTACAACGAAACTTTAGCGAATGTGACTTAATTTGAATTAATGGAAAAGAACTTGCTAAGATGCTGTGGGACTGATCCTGTCGGTAGGGGTACGTCGACGCTGGCACGAGGTCGAGGCGAGGGTTCGGGGGGACGTACGTCACGCGCGTCCGGATCCGCGTCGTGTACCACTGCAGGTACGCTCTCCAAGCGTCGTCGTCGTGTAAGCGCGGCGGTCGCCCACGCGTCCAGGTACTGCTGCAGCTTCCCCAAAAAAGGGGCCGAAGTCCTCGGCCCCTTCCTCGTCCACCTACAACAAGAAACAACCAATTGGTTAGCAAACTAACTTTCTTCACTCGTCCAAAAAAACTATTTAAGTTTGCAATGAACTTACAGGTGCACGGACGGGTTGACGGTGTGTGCGACGGGCACGGGCGAAGCCTGGTAGAGGCCGAACTGCCTCAGCACGCGCTCGACGTGGTACTCCTCGACGTACATGTCGTGGACGAGCGGCGTCTTCGTCATCCAGAAGTCACGGTCCCGAAAGCACAGGGACGAGAGACCCTGCGGTGCACGCGCGGCGACCAAGGCGTCGGTGTACGGCTACCAGATAACCTCGCGGTCGGTGAGGGTGTCGATCTGGCCGACGAAGTCCAGGTACGACCTCCTGGTCTGCTCCGTCCAAGAGAGCTGCAAACAAGAGAATGAGTTAGCTCGACGAATTGCATTACTTTCAGATAGCTAACGAACGAAGTTAGCTCGAAGTACAAACCTGGCGCTGGCACCACATCGACCCCATGGTCGGCTTGTCTGCTGGGTCGAGCCCCTCCTCCAGCTCGCGGTACAGCGATCGGTCGACCGATGACCGACCGACGTGAAGCCGCTCGTAGCTCCACAGGTGCAGCAGAAGCGGGCATCCGAGGAGGACCGACTGGGTGCCCGTCTTGGTGCACCCGGTGCACAGGCCCCTGTACGTCGCGGCCAAAACCGCAGCGCCCCAGTTGATCTGGGGCATCTCCTCCACGGTGGCGTCGGCGATCCTCCGCGCGTGGGGGATCAGGAACCTCGACACCGCGTCCCCCTGGGACCCACAGAACATCACGTAGCCGAAGAGCCACAACAGGTACGCTTCCAAGTGCCTGTTGCTCGTCTGCTCGTCGGCATCGTCCCTCATGAACGAGGCCAGAAAAAATTAAAAATTCAGTGAGAGGCTGCAAACCGATACTATGAAAAAACGATAGGTAGAGGAACGTACGTTGTACTTGCGCAACCAAGCGCACAAGGGGCCGTGGGAGTTGGTGAAGTCAGGCACCTCTGACGCGCCGGGACGGCGCACCACTCCGCCGAACCTCGCGAGGAGGACGTCGCGCCATGGCTCGGGGGGGTCAGCAGCCCCCATGGGCTCCCCTGAGCACGATAGCCCGAAGAGGAGGGCCACGTCCTCCAAAGTCACCGCGATCTCCCCCCAGGGGAAGTGGAAGCTGTGCGTCTCGGGGCGCCACCGGTCCAGGAGCGCGCAGACTAGCTGGTAGTCGAAGCCAAAGCGCGACCCGCGCTCCGCCGGTCGCAAAGCGGCCCGCATGAGGTCTCCCTCAACCAAGCGTGCTAGGGGAAGAAGCCCTGTTGCGCGTAGCCTGCACCACAAAACGAAAATAAATATTAATTACGAATTTAAATGAGAAAATACAAAGATACGAAGGTGTCGTATTACATACTTTGGACACCAGCCGGGGTGAAGCGGCATGTAGTGCCCCGGGCCTCTAAAACGCACGGTTCCTAGCTCTGCCCCGCAGATCGCGGAGTGGTAGGACCGGTGCGCCCTGTCTTTCCGCTCGTCGAAGAGCTCGGGCAGCACGTACGGCAGGGGCTCCCGAGGAGGACGAACAGCACCAACAGGGGGCTGCGGACCCGCCGCCTGCTGCTGAACCATAGCTGCAAAAAAATAAAATATGAAGCCACACATAATTTCTAAGCATTTCCAAAGTATAATTTCTAAAGTATTTCTAGGAATTTCCAAAGTATTTCTACAATTTCTAAAGTATTTCTATAATTTCTAAAGTATTTCTAGGATTTTCCAAAGTATTTCTATAATTTTCAGAGTATTTCTAAGCAATTCCAAAGCATTTTCTACAATTTCTAAAGTATTTCTAGGAATTTTCAAAGCATTTCTACAATTTCTATAGTATTTCTAGGAATTTCCAAAGCATTTCTACAATTTCTATAGTATTTCAGGAATTTCTACAGTATTTTTAGGAATTTCCAAAGTATTTCTATAAATTCCAGAATATTTCTAAGCAATTCCAAAGCATTTCTACAATTTATAAAGTATTTCTAGGAATTTCCAAAGCATTTCTACAATTTCTAAAGTATTTCTAGAAATTTCCAAAGCATTTCTACAATTTCTATAGTATTTCTAGGAATTTCCAAAGTATTTCAACAATTTCTATAGTATTTCTACGAATTTCCAAAGTATTTCTACACTTTCTAAAGTATTTCTACGAATTTCCAAAGTATTTCTACACTTTCTAAAGTTTTTCTATGAATTTCCGAAGAATTTATAGAAATTTCTAAAGTATTTCTATAATTTATAAACTATTTCTAAAGTATTTCTATAATTTCTAAACTATTTCTAGATTTTTCTAAACTATTTCTAGATTTTTTAAACTATTTCTAGGATTTCTAAATTATTTCTATATTTTCTAAACTATTTCTAAATTTTCTAAACTATTTCTAAGATTTCTAAACTATTTCTATATTTTCTAAACTATTTCTAGATTTTTCTAAACTATTTCTAGGAATTCTAAACTATTTCAACCATATTTACTAAATATACGAGGAAAGTATTGGAAACATACCTGATGGACACCGAAGAAGGCCGCGAGGAAGACAAGAGGAGAGGGGGGAGGCGCAGCCGCCGGCGGCAGGGGCGTCGGCCCTTATATAGGCGCGGCCCAGCCGCCGGTTGGAACGGCGGTAGCACCTACCACCAGTTGACACGGCGGTAGGTGGCCAACGGTCGGTCAACCGCCGTTTCAAACGGCGGTGGGACTCCTGCCGCCATTGGCCGTGGCGGTAGGTTCCTGACCGCCGGGCCACGTGGCGGATGTCCCAACCGCCGTTTGAAGCGGCGGCTGGCATGGACTTACCGCCGTTTGAGGCGGCGGTAGGTACCTACCGCCTATTGAAACGGCGGCAGGTGTAACGGCGGTTCGTGATTATTTCTGCTAATATTGAATCCGACTATTTATTTTCGTAAAATCGAAGAAAATTAAATATAAAAAAAATTCGCGCTTGGGTCGTCGTCCTCGAGAGTCATTTAGGGCGTGATTGGTTTCTTGGTTCAGCCTGGCCTGGCTCGTAGCAGTGAACCAGGCGCTCGGCGGCCAGGCTCGTTGGGTGCACAGGATATTAATTGGTTCATTGTAAGTGTGTAACCAGCATATGGAAAGCACTTGATTGGTTGGCCTGATAACAAGTTTGTCTCGCACTGCTGCTCTCTAGCTCCGTGCAGATCATGCGCTCACTTCAGCCAGGCTCACCTGATACGCTCAATTCCTCCGTTCCTCCGGAGCCTGGCCGCGGAGGCTATTTTGCACGGAAGCAGCCTGGCTCCACGGGAGGACCAGACAACCAAACTACACAAGACTGCATCCGGCGGGCCTGGTTGAGCCGCACACAGGCAACCAATCACCCCCTTACCTACATGTCATTAAGAAAGTTGCCGGTTACGCACATGCCACAAAAAAAATTCTCAGATAACTGTGTGTCATGCACCCAAAGAGTTCGTTTATCTGTGTGCCATTCCGTCCATAGTCCTAGCTAATGTCAAACCGACTGGTGAAATGACCATTTTACCCCTGTGGGGCCCACCAATCTTCCTCCTCCCCTTCTCCTTCCTCCCGCCCATTCTCTCTCTTCCTCTCTTCCCCAACCGGCGCCAGCGCCCCTCCCTCCCGTTCTTGCTCGGTGGCGGTACGGCGGCGCACGCCTACGAGGCCCAGCGCGCCCGCAGCGGCACACGCCCGTGAGGCCCAGCCCGCCAGCGGCGGCACACGCCCGCGAGGCGAGGGAGAGGAGGGCGCTGTCTTGTGCCGGCTCCTGGTGGGCCTCCTCGCGAGCTTGCTGGCGTAGGGGGCGGCGGCGGCAGGAGGTCAGCGTGGAGCAGTTCCAGAGGTTGAAGAAGACCCGGGACGTAGGAAGGGGGCAAAATAGTCATTTACGTACGTGGTTCCCACATGCCAAATGGGTGGAACCGTTAAGTTCCAACAGAATCCATCCAAAATGGCACAGGTGTAAACGAACTTTGGGTGCATGGAACACAGGTATCTGGGAACTTTTTTGTGGCATGTGTGTAACCGGCAACTTTCTTAATGGCATGTAGGTAAATGACTCCGTCCTCGACGGCTCGACATCGTTTTTTTTAGCATGGACGGCTCGACATCGTTGCGCGTTTCGGTTCTGCTTGTACGTATAGATGGCCAAACGGCCTGCCCGGCCCTAGCCCGATTTGGCACGGCCCGACGCGGCACGGCACTACACGGGCACGGTGGACTTCCGTGCCGAAGTGTCAGCCCAAGCATGGCACTAATGCCCCTCGTGCCGTGTTGGACCGGCACAGAGCACGGCAGGCCACTGATGGGCTCGTGCCGGGCCAAGCACGAAAAAGAGGGATAGAAGAGAAAATTGATTCAAGAGGCACAGATCTGATAAATTCATCACACAAATCACTGAAATCAATCCATCACATAAGTATGCACGCATCGAATTTATCACACAAATTTCATGGTCGAACTCCTCGACGACAAGCGCGCGTCCTAGGCTCCTGGCACCACCAGCAGCTCCTTGCTGCGGCTGCCACCACCGGCCGCTCATTGCCACGACGGTGAGCGCGTGTCTGGGCTCCTAGCACCACCAGCCGGCAGTCGTTCCTTGCCGCGATGGCTGAGAGCGGCGGCGACCAGCGCGCTTACCCAACTTGGCGGCGGCCCCCGTGGTAGATCCCTCCCGCCCCACGCGGTGCCGGCGCTTAGTTGCGCCCCTCGTAGGAGTGGTGGGCGGCGCGCCTGGGCGCGGTGACCGGATGCCTGCAGGGGAGGGAGGGGTGGCAGTGGCCAGGGGAGAGGAATCGCGAGAGGGAGGGGAGGGGCAGGGGTGGAGGCGGCAACAGGGCAGGGAGGTGGCGGCTGCTGTGTTGGAGAAAATGGGAAGGGTGCTACGGTTTCAGTTTATTTATATGTGGATCGCTAATAGGCCGTCGGGCTGCATCGGGCTGGCCCAAAAATCATGTCGTGCCCGTGCCGGGCCACCGTGCTTTGGGTGCGGCCCAGGCACGGTCTGGCCATCGGGACGGGCTGGCCCGAGGCACTATGCCCTTCGTGTCGAGCCATTCTAGTGTCGTGCTTTTTGGGCCGTGCCCGTGCCAACCCATTGGGCCTGACCCATCTGGCCATCTATACTCGTCCGCCGGTTTTATGTCAGAGGTTGACTCCTTTCCAAGTGGGGGCTGGTGCTGTCGCTGATGAACGGTCGGGGGTTTTCGAACCAACAAGCATTACTCTTCGAAGATACTCCCTCCGTTCCCAAACGATACTGTGCAGAAAAAATATTGTTTCCCTCACCAGCACAGTTCCGGGAGGGACCATCAAATAGGGACGGAGGGAGTATGTTTTGTTTTGACTCACTTTGTTAGTTGCATGTGTGTTTGATTTCATGTATCACTTTGGAAACTGCATGAGCTCACCGGGGTTGCAAAATGGCAAATTTTTGAAAACTCCATGTAAAACATTGTTCCAACTATTTGTCTATGTATTTGACCCGTTTGTCTGATGGTGCCGACCCCGGTGGCGTGCTTGGCTAGCTCCGCACATGTTATTCACTCTAATTAATATGCATTAAGTGGGATGGTGCCATTTTGAATGAGTTGGTACAATTCAACCAACTAAACAAAAGGATCATCATTATTCTAAACTATTCCATACATGAATCATATGATACAACTAATCAAACACATGTATCGAAATCAAACCTTTGCATTACACACAACTCGCCAGTCCGTGCATTTTGAAGGTTGCGTCATGGTGGCGGAGCTTAGACGGGATTACATGTGGGGGGTCAAGGCCAAACTTAACATGATCACAGAACTGAGAGGGGGCAAATTGTTTTTTTTCTTCGTGGTTGAGTGGTAAAATCAAGTGGTCCTTCGATGATTTTCTCTAGACGAGGGGCCACGACCCTCTTCGGTCCGTGGTAGAAGTGAGATTTTGGAGTTTGTATTTAAAAAGAAATTGACTACAGTTATATATGTTTGGATACCAAGTGATACGTTCTGCATTAGTCAATCAAAATCTGAATGGCTCATTTTTAATGATTTGTCAGTCATGCATTATACAAAGACAATCTCTTTAGAAATCACAAATTTAGAAGCCAACTTGTTTTATCACCTCTCACTAACTTTAGACTCCATACTATGACTTCTCCTACTTTTGTTCACGCGTATTGATGTTTATGGGCGCTTTCATCCTATTCATCAGCAATTGAGGCCTACGTACTTCTTTGCATTATCCTTCCTGTTTAGATGGGTGAAAAGAGATGGAATGAATAGTGGATGAATAGTGGAAATTGGTGGAGGTGTTTAGATGAGTGAAAAGTGGTGGAGATGTGATATGATGAATAGTGAAAATTGGATGGAGGTGTTTGGATGAGTGAAAAATTGTGGGGATGTGATGGGAGAATAATGTTTTTGTGAGAGAAGATGTGAATATGTGATGGGTTGAATAGTGAAGGTGAGAGAAGGTGTGTGGATGTGATGGGTGAAATGATGGTGAATAGTGAAAATTGGATGGAAAATTAGATTGGTGAAAAGTGATTGGGATGTAATGGACTGAATAGTGAATTGGAGGGGAAATGAAGCGAAGAGAACAGACCAAGTATGATGGGAAATTTGTCTCCAGCACATCCTCTGATTTTATGGGTTTGGTATGAAACACACTCCATTTTCTGATTTTGTGGGTTGCGCAATGTAAAATTGTGTTTGTGTCTCCAACACACTACAATACATAAAAGGACTACTTTGCCCTCCTAAAGTTGTACCCACCCGTGATCTCCCACTCTCCTACCCCTTTCCTCTTCACTTCCGTGCCTGGCAGCTGGCACATGGAGCTTCCCGGGGCCCCGGGGTCAAGCTACCCGCACGGAGGGAGGCCAGTGCTGCGGGCACGCCGTCGCTACCCACGGGACCGAGTTCCTCGAGCGGAGGCCGGAGTCACGGGCCCGCCGGTGCCACCTCCCAGGGTCGAGCTCCTCTCACGCGGACGCCAAGTAGCAGAGCTGGGGCCATGGTCTCGTCGGCGGCACATCCAGGGTCGAGCACGAGCTCTTCCACGTGAAGGCCGAGCAACTGCCTCACGGCCTCGGCAGTATCGCTTCCCGGGGTCAAGGTCCCCCACGGGGAGGCTGGAGCCGTGGGCTCGTCGGCGCCACCTCCTAGGGTCGAGCTCCCCTGCGTAGACGTCGAGCAACGGAGCTAGGGTCGGGCATCGCCGACGGCGCCTTCCAGGGTCGAGCTCTCACACGCGGAGCCTGAGCGGTGAGCTCGCCGGCACCACCTCCTGGTTCGAGCCCCACGTGTGGAGGCCGAGGCCGCGAGCTCCCCCGCGGGATGAGCGTCGCCGCACAGATAGGTTTCCGGCCTCGGGCAGGTCCAGCTTTAGGAGACAAAGTAGTCCTTCTATGTGTTGTGATGTGTTGGGGACAAAGACACCAATTTAGAGTGTGCAGCTCACAAAATCAAAATATGGAGTGTGTCTCACACCAAACTATACTTCGAGGATGTGTTGGAGACAAATTTCCCCTGTATGATTGTATGCTCAATTCGGATGTTCCTATAGTCATATATTATTTTTTTAATACAATAGCTTCAGATCAACGCTCGAGTCCACCAGAAATAAAAGATTCAAGTTGGAGCCTTGGAGGGGGGGCATGTGTCCTTGGTCCCTCCACATCGTGTGCTTGGAGTGACGCCTCAAATGGAGAGAAGCTTTTAGCATCACTCGCAACATTGCAACACGTTATCTGGAGTGGTGCCAGTGCCGACAAAAATAAGAGCCAAGCACCTACAAGAGAAGATGCCCACCGTCGGGGTTCTTTACCGCTGGCTAGTAACATCGTGGATTGCGTGTCGGGCCTTAGATGGTTGTGCAAACAGGGACACAGAGATTTATACTGGTTCGGTCTCCGGAGAGTAATACCCTACGTCTAGTTCGTGTTGTTCATGTTATTTGCACTGATTTATAGTAGGGGGGATACAAACATGCGAGAGAGGGACGAGGTCCCAAGTCTTTGGGTGTGTGAGCCAAGTCTGACCAGAGGAAGATGAAACCGAGAGAAAGAGAGAGTGTTCCCCTAGGAGGAAGAAGAAGTGAATCCATCCCCCCGCGGGAGTCCCCTGCTTCCCTTTTATATACAAGGGGAGAAGGTTACATGAGTGGGAGTAATAAAAGAGAGACGAAAAAAATGAGAGAGAAAGAGAATATACGGTCAAAAAGAGTAAAAGAGTACAGAGAAAAGCTTTTGCCCATGTTGCGGGCCCCGCTGTCTTGTCTTTTTGTTGACAATTGTAGCCATGGTATGATGTCCTCACCTAAGGACAGCCCTCCCAAAAGTTTCACCAACTACCCGCCACATCAATTTCCGGACACTAATTAGGAATATTAAATGAGGATTAATGACAAAACCCCATTCCATAGCCCATACCTTAATTTTTTAGACGAATCTAACGAGCCTAATCATGTCATGATTAGACAACATCATGCTACAGTAATCAATCTCTAATGACGAATTAATTAGACTTAATGGAATCGTCTCGCAATTTCCGGTCGTCCATTCATGTAATTAGTTTTGTAACTAGTCTGTGTTCAATACTTCTAATAGACCTTGAAAGAGAAACCAAAAGTTTCACTTCACCAACTAACGGTGCGTTTGGCAGGGCTTCTACTGGCTCCGCTCCGCGCACGAAGCCAGGAGCCCTGCCAAACGGTCTCCAAAAATGGCTCCCCTCGAGAAGCACCTCGGGAACCCCGACTCTAGAGCACTTCGGTCGGGGGGGGGAGCTGCAAAAACCGGCTCCCCCGCAACTCCCGCGGCTCCTCCTGCCTTTTGCCAGCCCTGCCCCCGGTAGGGTCCATCGGGGCACGGCAGTTACAGGGGCGCGGGGAAGGTGGCCGGTGGTTGCAGGGGGCGCGGGAAGGCGGCCGGAGGAGATGGTCGTCGGCGGTCGCAGGCACGCCGCGTCGGAGAGGAGGGCAGCGGAGCGGAGGTGGCCGGCGCGGCGGAGCTTGACGGAGGCAGCCGGCGGCCCATCGAACCGAGAGGCCCGCCCGTCGCTGGCCATCGATCCGGGTAGAGTAGGGGTCACGGCCACTCGATCTGAGGATAGCAGAGGCGGAGGGAGCAGGGCCGAAGCGGCGTGGCCCGCGCGCGAGGCCCTCGAGGATGCGGACGCCGGCTCCTTGCTGCCGCCGGCCATGGGGGCGCCTCCTCCCTTGCGGCATATGCGGTCGCGGAGACAAAGTCGGCGGGCCTTCCTCCTCTCCTCCCTCTCCGCCCGGCGGCCTCCCTCCGCCGGCAGCGCGTGCGGCGGCGGCGCCAGTGCGGCGCCGACCGCCGGCACGAGCGCGGCGCGGGGGATGCGGTGGATGCAGGGTGACTGGGGATGGCCGAATGGATAAGGCCAGGGTGCGGTGGAGATAAGAGAGAAAAGGAGAAGGAAAAAATAAAAAGGAAAAAAGAAAATAAAAGAAAAAAATAGGAGGAAAAAGGGAAATAAAAAAGAAAAGGGAGGGGTAATATGGACTTTTCATCCTCTCATCCACATTATACAGCCAGGAGAAGCTGTTTTGCCAAACGTTTTCCTAAAACGGATTCAGCTCCCCCACAGAATCCGCTCCACCAGCACAGCCACAGCCGGAGCCCTGCCAAACGCACCCTAAATATTGATGAAGAAGAAAAGAAAATTAAGCACGAGAGTGAGTAATAATCGACTGATAAGCTCAAAGTCTAATCGAGACTGCCGTCCGTATAACGGTTCCTCAATTATCTAGCCATCTAGGGATCGTCTAAAGACTCTCGGCCATGCAATGCGCCATTGTATACTCATGGTCATGCATGCCGTCGTGGAAGTGATATATACTCCCTAGCTATCTAGAAGGTGCCTAAAGAGAGTGAGCGAGTACGTTAGCTACATAGCCGGACACGATTGCGGCCGGAAATGCAACTCCTCCGATCTCGACGATAATGCCATTGCCAATGCCAAGCAAGCGCCTAAACTTAGGAAACGAAGGCCATGCACGCAAATACCATGCACGCGCACGCGTCGGTAACCGGAAGCGCGCAGGAATAGCCGGCGAGCAAATAGGGTGGCGCGCACGCACGCGTGCGGCGGCGAGCATTTGGCGGGAGCGATCTGGGAGGTGCACCGCCCACCTCATCGCCACCTCTATCTGCGCCCGGGTCCCCTGCCGCCATTACCACGGCTTCCTCCTCCGCCTCTCCCCCCTTCGTCTTCCCTCACCCTCCGCGCCAGGCCGGGGCGGAAGGCCGTCGCCGACCACCGCCGCCCCGTTCCGGCAGCCCGCGCGCGCCGTTGCGCGTGGTTGCATTGCATGGCTGCTGCTGCCGCCTTCTTTGTTTCTCCGGTTCCCGCGCAATTGGGAGCCTGAGCTAGTCATTAGTCGTCGGTGTAGTTCGTTGCAGAAAAAAGAATTGCGTACGGGAGGAACTCTTGATCTCCCCGCCGGCTAGCCCACCTTTCGCCGGAGAAGCTGATCGCCGTCTTCTCGCTCTCTCTGCCCCTGCTCCCGGGGCTGAGAGGGGAGGAGAGAAGGCCACGTCTCACTACTCACACCGTGAAGCGGGGGATCGTGAGGCCGAGAGTTGAATAAGCTGGCGGACGGAACGATGGCGAGGAGCGGCGGCGGCGGCGGCGGGGTGGAAGGATGCGGCGGCGGCGGCGGCGGGCTGAAGAAGGGCCCGTGGACGCAGGCGGAGGACAAGCTGCTGATCGACCACGTGCGGCGGCACGGGGAGGGCAACTGGAACGCCGTGCGCCGGGAGACCGGGCTGCAGCGCTGCGGCAAGAGCTGCCGGCTCCGGTGGGCCAACCACCTCCGCCCAAACCTCCGCAAGGGACCCTTCTCACCCGAGGAGGAGCGCCAGATCCTCCGCCTCCACGGCCTCATCGGCAACAAGTGGGCCCGCATCTCGTCGTACGTAAGTCGCCACCGCCACAAACGTTCTCGCAAATTCCGATCTTTGTTCGTAATTGTTCGTGTTTGATTGATCGAGATCCGAGACACGAAAACTTCATGATCTTTATGTGGTTCCTCGCAGCTGCCCGGGAGGACGGACAACGAGATCAAGAACTATTGGAACACGCGCCTCAAGCGCCGGCAACGCGCGGGGCTGCCGATGTACCCGCCGGACGTCGAGCGGGAGATCGCGCTGCTGCGGGCGCAGAACATCAACCCGTTCGCCGACGCCGACGGCAACGCCAGCTCCGGCCTCCCGCCGTCGCTCCTCTACGACGCCAGCAACCCGTTCGCGCTGCCGCCCGCCGTGCTGTCGCCCTCGGGCTCCGCCACGACGGCGTCCCACTCGCCGCTGATCAACCAGAGCTACCCCCTCCTGAACCAGATGCAGGGGATGCCGGTGTTCCACCTCGCCAGCAGCCAGCAGTCGCCGCAGCCGGTGTTCCACTACCACCAGGATAGCGGCGCGGCGCTCGGCCCCGGCCACGGAGGCGGCTTCGTCTCTTCGGGCCTGCCACCGTTGCCCACCAGAGCGCACGAGCTCCCTTCGAACCAATTCGACACCTCGAGCAGCGGCAGCGGCGGCGACGGCGCCGGGCTGCTGGAGTCGCTGCTGCTCGGCGGCGACGAACACCTGCCGCGGCACACCCCGACCATGGTTAAGGTCAACTCCATGCCCGCGCTCACGTACCGCGAACCCGGCTCCGGGCTGCCCGTCCACGGTGCCGGCGCCGGGAGCGACAGCGACGATGCCTCGCACTGCTTGCCCGGAGAGGACATGCACCATGGCGCGAAATGGAACTTCACCTACGGTCAGTTCTCGCTCAGCCTTTTTCTTTCGTTCCCTTCCCCAAAAATGAAAAAACGATAGCGCAAATCAGGATCAACGAAGAAACTGACGCCGATCGTCTGGCATCAAATGTAGATTAGGACGAGCGCAGACGTGATCATCGTCTGACATGTTGTTGCATCGGGAAACTGATGCGTTTCAGAGGACTTCAAGCCGGCGAAGAGGAGGACGCCGAGCGAGGCGGGGATCTCCGACATGTGCGGCGTCGCCCCGAGCTCCACCCCGGGGGAGTGGTTCCGCGCCTGCGGCGGCTCGACGGCGCCATCGCCGGGGCCGTCGTCGGCCGTCACCGACGACGAGTTCGGCCTGGAGATGCAGCAGTTCATGTCATTGCTACCACTGTCCATTGACGAGCACAGCTGGAATGCATAATTTGGATGGAAAGAAAAAACCGGAAATGTAGAACGTGTATTTGCTTTTTGCGAGAACAGTGTACGCATTGTTTTTGTAATGAGCATATTCTTTGGTGTAATAGACTACTAAGTTTCAAAACAGACCCGGCCTATTTGTCACGGCTTTGGTGTGCCCGGGCTCTGCTACTGTAGCGCTACTAAGCATGGAGCCGTTGGAGGTTGGAGCCCCAAAACCGTGATGTTGAGTCTCTGATCGACCGCGCGCAGCGCTCCAAGAGGTCACGACTCACGCGCGTTTGTGCAACACGTGGGTGGGACCCACGGTAGCTAGACCTGAGCATTTCACGGGCCGGGCCGGGTTCGGGCCGGGCCGAAAAAAACCCGGGTTTTTCGGGCCGAGAAAATCCTGCCCATGACCGTCCCATGGGACTTGTCGGGCCTCAGTTTTCAGGTCGGGCTCGGGCGGGCTGCCCGCGCTTTTTATAGTGTAAAACAGCTAAGAACAGTGTTTCGGGCCGGGTTCGGGCCTAGATATTTTTTCGCGGGCTTCAAGATCTCTGCCCACGCCCGTCCAGTAAGGTCCATGGGCGGGCCTGGCGCGGGCCGGGCCCGGGCCGGGCCAGCGGGCTGGGTCGGGCCGGGCTCAAAATGCTCAGGTCTAACGGTAGCTGTTGCCTGTTGACCTTATCTCCCCTTCTTCTCCTTTTCTCCTTCTAGATCCAGCCGGCCGTCAGGCCCCCCGGCGAGATGCTCCCAACCAGCGCGGCGAGCTCTGCGGGTCCGGGGTCCCCGACGAGCTGCTCTCCACCAGCACGGCAAGCTCCGCCGGATTCCCGTGAGCTGCTCCCGACCGGCGCGCTGAGCTCGCGTCCTCGACGAGCTGCTCCCGGGCGGCCACAGCGACGTCCATGGAGGGAGAAGCTCCGGCCCCGGCGAGCTCCACGGAGGGTGCAGCGGCAGCCCCGGCGAGCTCCTGAAGCGGCGGCGGCAAGTAAGTCAGTGTGGGAAGGCGCCGCTCATCGGCATTTTTCTCCAAAGCTTTTTCCAGAAACTTTTCTCTCGATTTTTGTTTCCAAAGTTTTCTCCGAAATATAGTTTGATTCATTATATTTTCTCCCAGATCTTTTTTTCGAAATTTTCTCTTCCTCAAAATGTTTTTCTCTGTAACTTTTTTGCGTTAGATTTTTTGCTTCCAAAGTTTTTGCCTGAACTTTTTTTTATATATTTTTCTTTCTAAAATTTTTGTTTTTGAAACTTTTATTATTTTTGTTTCTGTTTTTTCGAGATTTTTAAAAAGTTTTTTTACAAAAAGTTTTACGAAACTTTTTCAAAAATATTTATTTAGAAATTTGTTTAAAAAGTTTGTTTTCGAATTTTTTTCTCTTTTTCCAGTTTTTCTATATAGCTTTTTTGTTTTTGATTTTTTGTCTAACAAAGTTTTTGTTTCTGTTTTTCGAACTTTTTAAAAACTTTTTTACAAAAAGTTTTACGAAACTTTTTCAAAAATATTTATTTAAACATTTTGTTAAAAGTTTTGGTTTCGATTTTTTCTCATCTTTTTGCTCCCTTGCTTCCCTCAAAGAAACGATCGAACGGATTTTGAGCACCAGTGACAGTGAGAGATAGGCAGCGGGATGTGAGTGAGAGAGACCACGCACTATAAAAAAAAAGAAAATGTACTGTCGGAAATCGACCGCACCGGAGGAAACTCCCGGGCGCCCGTAAATTTGACCCGCAAAACATGGCTTTACCGGCCACTCCTTGGCTCCCTGCTAGGCTGCTACAATAACAACCTAAGAGTAACTCCAGCAATAGCCCCTATTCGAAGTCGTTACTTTTCTGTGTAGTGTCTCCTTCTATTTTTTGAGGCTATACTTTTTGTCTTCAACTCCAACAACAGCCCCTATATTACAGCCCTTACTTACATTACACCATATATGGGTCCCACCTGTCAGTGTCTATATTTTTTTCTTTTCTTCTACCTTATCCCTTCCCCCGGCTCCCGTCCGCCTCCTCCTGGCCGCACAACCACCTCCTTGCTCGGCTGCTCTCCGCCGCCTGCCCACCTCCCCTCCCTTCCCTTCCCCTCCCATCTGCTGCCGTCCGCCGCCTTCCCTCACCCGATCCCTCTCTTTGCCGGTTGAATCTCACGACGTAGGAAGCTGTGACCCGCACGGCTGGATGCCTGGATCTCGCGGCGCTCGATGGGGGCAACGGCGGCGACGGAGCACAGGCTCGAGCGGGGGTTCTCGCCTTGTCGGCCTCCTCCGTCCTCGCGCGCAGCAGTTCGCTCGCCGGTGGCGCGAGCTCAGGACGAAGGAAGGGCTCAGCGGACGGCGTGCGACAGCCGGATCTCGCGGCGACAAGCCACGAGCTCCAGCCCCAGGTGCGGCACGGGGGAGCCTGCACGGTGGGGGCCTGGAGCCCGTGGCGGTGACGGCGGATCTTGCGACTCTGTCGAGGTCTCCTACCGTCCTCTGCATCCCCTCCCATCCGCCGCCTCCCCTGCTCGAGGGTCGGCCGAGCGCGGTGGGCGAGATTCGGTTGGGCGTGGCGCGGGCGAGCTCCGGCCGGGCGCGGCACGGGCGAGCTCCGACCAGGCGCACGCGGGGGGCAAACTGCCAACCACCAGATGAACAGTGGTAGGGGCCTCTCTACACACCCGCAGGAGAAGGGGCCGGATTGAGATTCAGTGACTTGCTGAAGGCAAGTCACTGAGACTGTAGCGGTGCCTTACCCCCTCTTCAGAACCGTCCATCCCAAGATCCACGGTCAGATAGACACGAACAGTACACGTGCTACAGTAAAAAACAGTACCGTTGTAACAGTGTTTTGCTACAGTACTGGTCATTTTGCTTTAACTTTTTGAATTATGGTAAATGAAGACCTGATGCTGCTCCTTTCCTATCAATTCTAATTTAGTGCAATAGTATGTTTTCATGATGCATCATAGCTAATTAAACTTTGTTTTATTATGTCTGCTAAGTTTGTACAGGAAGTTAAAGGATTGGCCTCCTGTGCCGAATCTCAGTTTATACTGAAATTTGGTACATTGGCTCCAGCTGTGCCAAAATTCATATAGATAAGGTGTTTTCTTGGATTTCTTTTGTTGTTCCTTTGATCGTATCTACAATAGTATAGCTTCACTGTGATGATACTGACCAGTACCTCCGTGACTATGGCATGGTGATGGCTGGTTCCCCTAGATGCTGCATGTAGGTAAGTCAGCTACTACCTGCTCTCAAATTCCACACACATGTTCGAGTTAATGCCTCACACAGGGATGAGTGGTCTCATGATTCAGGTGCTTAAGATAATAGGATTTGTGCCTATCATTTTTCTTTAGTGCATGTCTCAAGTATCTACTTGTAGATATGTACTGTTTTTCTATTCTTTTTCAGATATAAGAAGTACTAATTGTCTTTTAGATATGGGCAAAAAGATTAGAGCCTAGGCTTTGTGATTATATTCTGCTGTTGCATCTTACCAACACATAATGGACAATATTTGATTAATGAGTGCTCAGATGCCATTTGAACCATAAAATTAAAAATTGACCATTTTGGAATATATACTAAACTAATGACATTTTTTTATTAAGGTGACATTTCTTTTCGGGAACTTTCCTCGCCAAATGTTTATTGTGAGCTTGATTTTATATTTCCTACTAACTAAGGGGCTTGTGATTGTGTTTTATCCATGCAAATATATGTAGAGCCAATTTCGGTACTGGTATAGGATTATAGGAGAGCAGAATAATTTTCTATTGCAAATGTTATGGACAATTTCAATTAGTTGTACAGTTTCTTGCTTAAAGTTATATTGTACAGCCATGTACATAAGGAATAAGTGGTAACATTAGGTCATTCGATGCATTGAAGTGAGATACATTTGTTGAACTATTTCTTGCTTAAAGTTATCTTATTTAACATGGTATTTGATGCAGCTAGAAACTAGAATTGTATGTTAACTTGGGAGAGCATTGTTTTTCTTTTGAAAAAAAGTGCTGACTCAAGTTGCAGTACTTTATTGCATAACTAATTCTTTTGGTTAGAGATCTCATCCCACGGTGATGTAGGACTAAACTCATTTGACCAATATATGACTGTAGGTGACTGACTAAATCCATATGTTTTGCCGCTTGAGATGATCAAATATAAAGTGTGATGGGTTTTTGTCTCGTGAATTTTGCAGAATAGGAACAAATAGGGAGGATGAGGTAAGGCATTCTGCAGGTTTGGTTTCGCAAGTGAATTATAATCAGAGAGCATTTACAAAAAATGGTTGCTTAATATGTTTCCTGATTGATATACTTCATTGTGTGTTGGTCTTAGATTGGAGACTTATGTCCCTATAGACTTGTTCTTATCAATTTATCATCTCCTCTTGCCATTTGAATTTTAAATCAAAATTTGTAAATTGCAATGAGCTTTTAGGACAAATGAGACTAGACCTGAGCATTTCACGGGCCGGGCCGGGTTCGGGCCGGGCCGAAAAAAAACTCAGGTTTTTCGGGCCGAGAAAATTCTGCCCATGACCCTCCCATGGGACGTGTCGGGCCTCAGTTTTCGGGCCGGGCTCGGGCCGGGCCCGGGCTTGGGCGGGCCGCCCGCGCATTTTATAGTGTAAAGTAACTAAAAACAGCATTTCGGGCCGGGCTCGGGCCAAAAAAAATTTTCGCGGACTTCAAGATCTCTGCCCACGCCCGTCCAGTAAGGTCCGTGGGCGGGCCTGGCGCGGGCCGGGCCAGCGGGCCAGGTCGGGCCGGGCCAAAAATGCTCAGGTATAAATGAGACAGACACAAATTTAGGCGTTGAACTATGGCTTGCTGCCAGTAATTACTTAGGAAGATTTGTTTATTTCAACAACTATATTTTGAATTAAATAATACTTATTCTATTTGTATGCTTATTTTCAAATTATTATATCCTGTTGAATCCTATGTATTGCACTTTATATTTTTGTTGCCCGTAGCAGCACATGGACCATTGTCAAAGATATATGTATAGATTGTGTATATTCAAGATGATTCTTAAGATGGTGACAGACCCACCTTTATAGAAGTACAAGGTGGTTATTCTTGATGAGTCTAATGAGAGAATATTGAGAGAGGTCTGTTATTTGGGCATCTCAAGATCTTGAGAACAATCTCATAGGTGAGATGGAAGTTCCAGTTCCAGAGAAAGTCAGATGGAGTATGATTTAATTCTCTGATTTATTTGGTGTCTTTGTTTCATGGCTGCAGAATGATGGTCAGGGCATCTGGGCATACGAAACGCTAATGGTCCTAAATAATAGTGCATATGTATTTGCGGAGGTGGCTGATAGGAGACATGAATAGTGTTGGCCAAACTTGATGATACTGGCCTTAAGTGTTGGTCCCCTATCTTATTTTCATTTGATGCATGTAACCTGTCAACATTTTAACCTCAGATACAACTATTGTTGTGAAATGAACTATCACTGTTTATGTTGAGCTCCTGGATAAACTCATTGTTTCGTGTTGCATTTTGACTATATAATTAAAGATATACTCTCTCTATCTGGTCGTCAAAACACAAATTAGTTTTTGGTTGCTTGATTTGGATTGGTTCAAACCTTCAATTAGCCTACACACGTGGTACACGCCTCTATTCATGATGTAAGCCTCATGGCAATGCATCCTAAGTGTTTACAATTGAGTATCACTTGATGCCTTGTGTTGACAGAAGTAAATATTGTACACAATGATGTTTGATGCGTATAAGTGAAATCATGTTGCCTGTAGCAACGCACGGGCACGATCCTAGTAAGGTTAATAGGTCCGACAATTACTACAACTGTGCATGCATAATTATTTCTATTCAGTAACGCATCTGATTAAAAAGAGTATTAGGAGTTTTTTTTGGAAATCTAACATTGCAACTATCTTGTAAAATTTTTATAAGCGAACAGTCTTTGTGGGTTAGAGGGAGTATATTTTGTTGGTTTTCGGATTGTACTGGTATGCTTTCCATTTTTAATTAAATTGATGCTATAAGTTCAAATAATTTACCCAAAATCACTTCAAAAAGTAATTTACAAAAAAGTCAACTCTAAAAAAATAATTTAAATCCAAAAGAGATTTATCCCATCGCCATAAAAATTAGGGTGATTTTAGGAGGCCAACATTTGGAAATTGTAAAACATAACAAAACAAATAGAGTTTTGAAGCAAAATAATAACAAATATAGGTCCTATTTGTGAGCATATAAGCAAATGTGACTGCTATAGCTATCATGTTGGATGTTGAACAATGGCTCAAAATGGCAATAACAAGTTAGATACTGCAGTAACTATGCACGAGCAGAAAATTATATATAATTATATATGCATGTGAGAAAAGGCATTATTCCGCGGTGTAAGATGGGTACTACTATATTTTTATACTTACTATTATGTTTTCATGTCTTGTCTCATATAAGCCACATCCCAGCCTTCCAAGGTGATTTTTTTGTCATATCTTAGTTTGATAGTGTTTTGCTGGAGCTTCGTTTTCCTGGCAGTGGCTAAAAATAGTGACGACTCTTTTTTAAAAAATGTTCTTATTACTAGAAGGTATCAATTGGAAAGCTTGGCACACAACAAAAAAGAAGAAAATAGTCGAAAGTTTGAGATAAATACTAAAATATTTTTCCATCCTAGCATGTTATTGTTTTTATGCAACAAAAAAAATATTGTGTTCAATTAACGCAATTGTGCAGATGCCCCTCACGCCATGGTCCTCCCTCACGCTAACGCCCTACTAACAAAGCTTCTTCCACCTCTGTCCTCCCTCACACTAACGCCCTACTGACAAAGCTTCTCCCAGCTCTGTGTCACACGATGGTCCTCCCTCACACTAACACCATCACAAACTCCTTCTGGAATCTAAGCACTATCAAAGCCCCCCCCCCCCCCCCCAACCCCACTTCTAACGCAATCTTAATTGAATGAACATTAATTTCCTAGAATATGACCCGCCTTTTTTTCTGAAATCTAAGCACTATCGAAGTCTCGAATCTTAGTTGAAGACCAAAGAGGGCCTTTTTCCAGGGTAACATATACTTCTAATACTCATGATGTATAGCAACTGTGAATTAGTGGGGGCGTTGTGAAGTGCAAAAATGTAAATTAGTGGGGGCGTTGTGATGTGCAAAAACGTTATGGGGCTATACGTAAATATTTCCATATTTTAGAGTATCATGTTATCTTCGTGAATTTGCGGCGTTGTCTATAGTTCACAAACGTATAGTTATATATAAACATTTATATATTTTAGGCGTCCAGTCAAACTTTTAACTATGTACTTCCAATGCAATTCCATTCCAAATAATTAAGAAATATAAGGATGAGTTTCAACTTTTAACGGTTCAATCTTTTTTTTTCATTTTTCAGTTTTTTGTTATATTTGATTTTGAAAAACATGTAGTTCAAAATACCGAACTCTCTGTAGATCGAGTTCATGTAGTTGATTTCGCCTCATTTTGCCTTTCAAGAACGCAAAGAATACCCCTATTCCTTGTAATTTATAGCTAAAATAGGCATTCATTCAAGGCAGGTTTGTCAGAACTTAATCTTGGCTTGTAGAATCAAACCATTACCATGGGCATTCTGTTAAGTCAAAACATATTAGCTCAGTTTTCACGTCTTTCGTTTTTTTCCATGCAAATGTAATTGTTTTTTTTTCATTTGAATGTTGCATATTCTGCTTTTGTTCCCAAGTGAACTCTCGTAGTAGAGTAAATAAAATTTGAACATGCGCAATTGTTAGGCCAGAATTACTGTTACAATTACTGTTATCTGTACGCAGTTAAATTTAAATTTGATAACAGTTCAATATATTCATCAACTTTTTGTGTCATTTTTTGGGGTTTTATTACATTATTAATGGTTCCAGAAAACGTGTGTAGTAAAACAGTTCGAAAGGCCAAACTCATCTGTGTCAGCAGCGAATCTCGTGCTGTTATTTAACTCCCATCTCATAGAAATCATAGACGAAGCTGATGACAACACACGCTCTTCGAGTTTTTCAGCCTCCGCGCAACTCAGAAAAAACTTGCGCTAGGATAGTTAAACTCGGCACAGTATAAACAAGAACTGATATTTGGAAAGCTGCAACGATTAACCTAACAAACGCAGATAAAAACGCATCAGATGACCTCAGAATAGCCCGTTGTTGTCATTCGAGTGCAGCGGCTCCAAGTAGGTTCTTCCTGCTAGGCAGGAACTTGGAGCCGATTGCAGCCTCCAAACATTGGGCGATTTCATCAGCGGCCAATGAGATGCATTTTCGTTCATCCGTTCATAAATAAAGAAAATCAATGAATCTAACAAAAGAAAATGTGTCGAAACGAAGGCTCAGATTTTGAATCAGCTCTATCAATCACGAATTCTCAGAAGCAGAACTGGCGTTTAAGCTGAATGGTTGTATCATCACTGCCAAACAAATCACAGACTACAGAAGACACTGATGCCAAAAAAAAGAGAGAGATTGCGTCGAGTCATAGATGGCTCATATTAAGAAATTCAACCATTATTTTCCCTAGTGCTTCACGGTTTAGATCAGAAGCGCGGGTAATGTCAAATCACTGCCACCAATCAAACGCAATAGCAAAGCAAGAGGAGAAAAAAAAGAGGATGCTGAGATGTTGTGAAGCATCTGTATCCATTACTTTGACACAGACCAATCACAAGATTTGTCAGGGCCTGCAACACTGAATGGCATGGTGGATCTGGCACAGGCATTGGGGCTTCCTTCCTCAAGGGTTAGAAATCAGACAAGCCCGGGGTTAGCACCGTGCAGAAACCGATCTGTCAAACGGCGAGATCAATCAAACGGCGAAATAATCAAGGAGGAAACAGAGGGGGACGAAACTGTGGTCAAGCAACAATCATATTGCCTACTGGAGCCATAGCAACTGAAACGATTTCTTGACGCGTCGATCTATCCCCTCTTCGCGAGGGCGGCGCCGCACGGAGAGGTGTTCGTGCCCCCGCCCATCAATCAAACAAGAGAGAAAAAAAGAGACGTGCAGATAAAAAAATTACGAGAAAGAGAAGGAAGAAAATAGAAGCAATCAAGAACACTGCGTCGCAACGATGTGCGAGTGAGGCAGCGGCGGCGGCGGCGGCGGGTGAACCCTAGACGATGATAAGAGGGCGGGGCTGTGTGTTAATTTATAGTTCTTCCTGGCAGCGACGGGAGGGAAGAAACCTCGCGAACAAACGGAGAAAACCTAGAAACTGTGGGCCTTCGGGAATATAAGACTGGGCCAGAAGGTAGGGAAGGCTGGGCTAGGTCTGTCTCTATAAACCAGGACATATTGGGCTGGGTGGAATTCATGAACGAATTGGGTTTGATCTTGCAAGTGTGTGGATTTTTATTTTTATATTATTTTTTTACGAATTTACAAAAATATACATTCGTTCCCAAGTTTTACAAAACTATAACACCAGCACCGTTTCAAATGGCGGTTGACCCCTACCGCCATTTGAGACGTCGGTTGGGGGTGTGCCCCCACATGGCACTGTAGCACTCCCAACCGTCATTTCAAACAATCTTTGTTTAGACATTGATAGAGATAAACTTTATATAAAAAATTGTAGCTTTTGATAAGATCTACAGCTTTACATTTCAAACTTTTTCATTTGAAATCATTTTCGGCTCAAATATTCGACATAAATGTTTCTTCTCTTGTCGGCATTTAAAAAACATATTTCTTTCATATGAATTCAGATGGAGAAAAAATTTATATGAAAATTGTAACTTTCGTCTGGATCTACAATTTTGTAGTTCATATTTTTGTCACTTGAAAACATTTTGATGCTCAAATAATCAGACGTTATATTCAGATCTAAAATTTGCGATTTTTTCTCTCTTGACAACATATCTTTAAAAAATCATAATGTTTTCATATAAACTCAGACGGAGGTAAACTCTGTATCGAAATTGTATGTCTAGTTCAAACTATGTCTATTTGAATTCATTTTAGTGCTCAAATTACTGCTACAGTACCACCGGGGGGGCCCTCCAACCGCCGTTTCAAATGGCGGCGGCGGTATAGTTTTGTAAAACTTGAGAACAAATGTATATTTTTGTAAATTCATAAAAAAAGAATATGAAAAAATTGTGTGTGTGATGCTGCTGCAAACTCGTGAAGTTTATGGCCTAATTCAACAGTATTATAGGAGCATAAAGCCCTTAGACAAATAGATAATTCGCGGAGCTCTGAATGTGTGTGTGATGCGGGACATTTTTTTTTTGAAAGAACAAGATGATGGACTATAGGAGATGTTCACCTAAAAAATTCTTTTTTAGATTAAGAAAAAATCTGATCTCGGACATATGTCTACGGCCAAAAAGAAAATCCGACAACGAAACAGGTGGGAACCGGACCAGTTAGGCTGGTAACCGGTCTTACCGGTCCGGCCCGGTTCCTAAACCGACCGGTTTTCCGACCCTAACTGAACATACCAAACCGGTCCTCTCGGTTTACCACTCGGTTAGGCCGGTTTACCGCTCCGGTTTTTCTGATTTTGAAAACCGCTACTATTCCGGTTTTTTAACCCTGCTTGAGCCTCAAAAATGAGGAGCACAATAACATAAAAAAAAGTTATTTTAAAAAATAACATAAAAAGAAAAAGACTAAGGAAAAAAGTAGAAAGAGGGATGGATTTGTTTGTCAAATATCAACTGCCTGCCACAAACGCTACAGTGTGTCTGACATTCAGCCGCACTGTTCTTGCTGATGTCAGCCTGAACACTTGTGTGCTAGTGCTGGCGCTCATCTTCTATATACGAAAGTTGCACCAAAAGAAGGCCAGGGAGAGTGGCCACGTCGCGGCCCTCTCCCGGCCGTCGGATCGGCCCGATGAATGGTTGAGATCGGGCAAACATCAGGCATTTTGCAGCAAGACCTTCCGCTTGGCAAAAATCATGCCCGCCGTCCATAACTTTGTACAAAAAAGTCCCTAAACTTTTCACGAAATCTGCTTCCTGACAGCCATCTTGCGAAAAGACCCTTCAACTGAGTAAAAAAAGTGAATGTGGTCCGGAATTTAACTAAAACTCCCTAAACTTTTGAAAAATGCTATTTGGAACCATATTGCAAAAAAGGCCCTTCAACTAAATAAAAATTGTGAACACGAACCAACAATTCAACTAAAACTCCCTAAACATTTAAAAAATCTATTTGGCATCATTATTTCAAAAAAAATATTTCGCTTAAAAGTCCCTAAGCTTTTAAGAAATTCTGTTTGCCACCAACAATTACAAAAAAAACTTCCCAACCCATAGCACAAATTAATAAAAAAAAAGTAAACTCTGCACGAACCAAACCCAAGTCCACACATTTATACGAAAAAGACCACGAACTTTCCGAAAATTAGCACACAAAGCACAAAGTCTCGCGTTTCTTTAAAAAAAACCTCCTAATTAGCAAAAAATGATATCTCCCTCCACAGAAATCTACCCAATAGCCCCTAAACTATTGTAATCAGCTTAGCATCAACAATTTAATGAAAACCACCCCAAACTTCAGAAAAATCAAGCCAAAAGACCTCTAATTTCCTCACAAACCAACATATAGCCTAAACTTCCCGTTCATCTCTCGATCAACCGAACCACACACTGGCCATTAGCGGCAACGCCGCGACCATTTCTAGTTTCTACTAAACACGGACACCCAGGGGCCGCAAAGGCTGGCTGGGACTGGGAGAGCCATCAAAGGGCCGCACCAAACCACTTGAAACTCCTAACCGCGTCGGTCGCTCACTCGCTCGCTGCCGGCTGCCGCTGCAGTCAAAAACCAAACAGGAAGTCATCTCCTCCGGCGGGAAGAACAGGCGACTGCCCGCATGCTCCCGGACGGTCCTACCCCCCGACCGCAGAGTCCACGACGCATGCCCTCACGTACAAGCAAAGCGAGGCATCCAAACGCACGAGGCTACCGGTAGGACGTAGGAGCACGAGCCTTGGGTTCTCGCCATCCGCCGATGGCTGATCGAGCACACGACGCCACGAGCCCACGAGACGACGAAGATGCACGACGGCGGCAGCATCAGGCACGCGCTCCGCCCGACCTTGTGCTCGAGTTACGTGGCGGCTGGATGGAAGAGGAGAGCGCGCCGCTTGATCTATCTCCGGCTCCGCTTGCTTTGTCAGGCACCAGCAGCCACGCCGTGTCCACGCAGAGGGCATATGCGTGCGCGGGGAGCCGGGGAGCAGAGCACCGCGCGCCCACACACATGCGCGGGCGCGGCTGACGACGTCCGAAAGGTGTCACCAAATTTGTGTGATGCAAGTACATGGGGTGAGGGTTTTCGATCTCGTGGCCGTGGCCTCCTGGGTTGGATTCGCGGTGCTCCTGTCCCCGCACGACGGTTGTCGCCCTCGCGCTCTGCTGGGGGGCGGGCCGCGGTGGTTGGCCCCGGCGGCGACGACGTTTTCCAAGGCCTTCGTAAGCACGTCGCGTGGGGCAGGCAGACGCCGGCAGGTTGCAAGTTGCCAAATTGATGACACCAAGGGTATCCCGACCTGAAACTCTACTGGATTGGAATAGATTGGAAAATTCAATACCATATTTTCGAAAGGAAAGTTATGGTATTAGACCACGTGTATACAGAGAAGATAAAGAGGGACAGTGGATGACTGAATGTGTCAAATTAATGCCATCACATCAGCCCATGTATCCCTAGCCTGAAACTTTGAAAGTCTACTCGAGCCTTGTTTAGTTGGTTGAAAAATTTGCCTTTTTAACTTCTGGAACTCCTGTAGCATACTGTAGCACGTTTCGTTTGTTTGTGGTAAATATTATTCTACCATGGCCTAACTAGGCTCAAAAGATTCGTGTCGCAAAGGACATCCAAACTGTGTAATTAGTTATTTTTTTACCTATATTTAATACTCCGAACATATGTCTTTTGACGTATTTAATGTGATGTGATGGAGAGAGTGGAGAAAAGGTTAGAAATTTTAGCCAACTAAACAAGGCCTGGATTGAAAGAAATCGTTGATAATATACTTGTGGAATGGGTGGTTTGAAAACATCCCGATGCATGTGTTTTTTAAAATGCAAGACCAAATATTCACGAGGTGTTTCAGGGCATTAGCACAGAGAGTAGCTTTTGATGTGTGGCCGGTGCATGCAAGCTTCAGGAGCCTATGGGTGTGTTGGTTCTTTATACTACGGCCGGATCCTTCCTAACTCGTGTACACCTTTTTTCTACTTTAAATAAAATGACACGTAGTTCTCTTACATAGTTAGCAAAAAAATGACACGAGATGTTTTAGACATTGTTTGGCAGAGCTGTGAGGAGACAGATCTCGTTAAGTGATTCAGAATGAATTAAGGTTAAGTTCAACAAGAGAAGTCAAAAAAGAGAGGCATTCGGGAGTTTTGCCTCATGCACATTAACTCCGTTCGCAAAGCAAAATAGCCGGTCTCCAACAGCGCGGACGCAAACGCATTCAGCCCCTCCCGGTCCCACCCTCTCCTCCCGCCGCTGGCGCCGCCGGTGCCGAAGCCGACGAGCTCGCCCACGCGCGCCCCCTTCTCGATCCCCTTCGATGCGAAGCCGGAGGTGAGGGAGGAGGTGGAGGAGCTCATGCGGCGGCGACGGCGCGGGCTCCTCGGTGCGCTCGCCCACGCGCAGCTCCTCCTCGATCCCCTTCGATGCGCAGCCGGAGGTGAGGGAAGAGGTGGGCGGCGCGGAGGTGGCCGTCGCTCGCCTCCGTCGCAGGAGCTCCCCGCCGCCGGTGGCGAGATCCAGACGCTGCTGATCCCCTTCGACCCGCACTTCGTCGACCGCGCCGCGCCGCCGGCTCTTCCAGCCCGTCATGGAGCTGCTCCTCCCCTGCCCGGCGGCGGCGGTGCCTCCCGCTCCCGCACCAGCACCGCGCCCACCTTCCCCTCTGACCCGCACGCTGTCGACCGCGCCGCGCCGCCAGGTTCTTCGCATCCCCGTCACCGGCCTCCCCGTCCCCAACCCCGCTGCCGCGGGCCTGCTGTAGGGGTGGGGCCAAGCGCTGTTGAGGAGATGCATCGGAGGAGAGAGGGTATGCAATTTTGGCTCGTCTCTCTCCTCTGATGCAAAATGCATCCCCTTTTGCTTGCTGTTGGAGGCCGTTTCCTGAGGCGCAGTAGCTCGTCGAGAGGCAAAAATGGATTTGCCTCTCATTGTTGGACTTAGCCTAATGGGAGTAAGAGCAACTTCAGCAGCTTCCCTATCCCCTCCCCAATAGCAAAAAATAGTCATATAGGGGATGAAACATTCTCCAGCAGATTCCCTATAGCCTCCCTTTTTTTCTCCATTGACTAAAAACCCCCCTCCATCCCCTCTATAGAGGGAGTCTCTCCTCCACCCCCTATCTGTGGGGCCCACTCGAAAACACTGTAGATCGAGCCCTCTCGGGCGCTCCGTCGCGCCGTGGCGCCCGCCCCCACGCAGGATGGGCGGCTCTGGCCCCGCCACCCCCATCCTACTCCACGCCGCCGGCTCTGCTAGCAGGCCGCATCGCCTGCCCCCGTCCCACCCGCAGGTTGCACCGCCGCATCGACAGCTTCTTCACCGCCCCCTGCCCCGCGCCACTTCACCATGCCACCCGTCGCGTGGCGCCGTGCGGCCGCGGCGCTGGCTACTCCGCCCGCGCCTCCACCGTGCCCCGGTGCCTCCACCGCCGGCCACGCGCGCGGGTGCCGTCGGTGGCGCTCTCGTCCCTGTCGTCGCGCGCCGTCGCCAGTTCGCCACCGTCCTCGCCGTCGCCGCTGAGGTAGACGGTGGAGGACACGAAGCTCAACAGCGACACCTGCGCCATCTACGCCTACGGCACCGCCACCGGCGCCGTCGACCACGTGCGCCTGTTGGCTGGACGTCGGGGTCGACGAAGGCGGTGTCGTCGCCGCAGGCCTCCCCCTCCTCGAGCTCGGCGTCGTCGTCCATGCCGCCGCGGACGGACTGGGTGATGCACGAGTACCGGCTCGCGGGCGCCGGGCTCGCGCCGTGCCGCCGCGCGGCCGGCCAAACCCAAGCAGGTGGCGACGCCGAAGCGCCTGCGGTGTCGTCGCAGCCGGCCGAAGGCTGGGTGCTCTGCCGCGTGTCCCGGAAGAAGGGGTCGGCGTCCGCCAACGCGGCCGCGGTGAGCCCCGCCGAGCATGGGGTGAGCGACGGCGACGCCGAGGAGGAGCAGGGCGGCGGCTGCGTGAAGGCATCTAGGCCCCTAAAGTGTGTTTTGGTAATTAATGACAATCATAGTGGACTAACATTTTTATCGAGATAAAAGAATAGGTTAGTCCCCGTGGTGATGCGAGCTTCATAAGAATGGCTTGCTATACTTGTGAGTATGGTGAACCAAAAAGGAGCTCAAGGCAAAGGTATAAGATAGGTTTTTCTTTTACCGGTCAAGAGGTGATTAGAGGGTGCAAATTGACCGGATTAATAGGCTAGATAGCCGTACTATCAAGAGGGGTCATTTGCATTTGCTTGACGGTTCTATAGTGCCACTTTGCTCAAATACTTGCATTGCATGCATGAGGGTTAACAACGTTTGAGAAAGTGCAAAAGGAAGAAGAGAAAAATCTGTTTTGGGAAAAGCTGACTGTCGAACTGCGGACAGTCCGTGGCCTTTGGGGCGGACAGTCCGAGACAAGCGGACGGTCCGCGCTCAGGGTGGCGGACGGTCCGCAGGCTGATTGATCACGAGGAAAAACGACTAAGTCCCAGACGACAGCGCAGACCTTTTGCCGGCGGACTGTCCGCGGTTCAATTCTTGTGAGGCGGACCGTTCAGTGGACCGTTCTAACAGAACCGTGTTCTGGGGGTTAGAAAATACTTTTTGCCGGCAGACTGTCCGCGGTCAGTTTGACTGAGTTTTTAGCTTGTACGGCGGACGGTCCGCTCTCTGTTAGCGGACGGTCCGCTCCCTGTAACGGTCTTCTCTGACACGTTTTCGAGCCGTTGAAGTTGGGAGGCGGACTGTCTGCCAAGTTTGGGGCGGACTGTCCGCGGGCCCTGTTTTAAACCGTTTTCAGCACATAACGGCTAGCTGCGTGGGAAGGGGGTATTTATACCCTATGTCCTGGTTGGGAGAGCCTCTCTTGGCACTTTGAAAAGCTTTCTTGCATACCTTGAGCTCTCCCTTCCCTCTCTCTCACTCACTTTGCTTAGTGGTTGCATTCTTGTGAGATTGAGAGCATCCTAGTGCTTTGCATCAAGAGTTTGAGCTTTGTGGCACTAGGGAGTCTTCAAGCAAGCGTCATTGGCTTGTTACTCTTGGAGGTTGCCGCCTCCTAGACGGCTTGAAGGTTGTGGTTCCATTGAGCTCTTCAAAGAAGATTGTGAAGGAGCCTTTGGAAGATTGTTGTGAGGGGTGTTGTGCTCACCTCACCGGAGCGGTAAAGAGCAACTCTAGTGGAATCGAGGTGTGGAGTGGTTCTTTGGTTCTAACCGTCTCAAAGATCAAGCGGTGCCTTGATAGAGGAGAGGTTGAACATTGAATCCACCTCAACGTGGATTAGGGGTGACCGGCAAGTCACCGATACCACGGGATAAATTTCGTCTCTAGTGCTTGGTTACCTTCTTGCTCATTTTACCTTCAAGTATTTACTTTGAGCTTTTTACTTACTAGAGATTGAATTGTATCTTGTCATCCTAGGTTGCAAACCCTCAACATAGACCTAGGATAGTTAGAAATTTAATTCCCCTTGTTGTTCTAATTAAATTTGTCTAGTGTTGTGCTTTTAGAATTTAAACCGCCTATTCACCCCCCTCTAGTCGGTGTCCTAGATCCTACAAGTGGTATCAGAGCCGAGGACTCCATATTTGAAGGATTTAACCATCCCGGAGCAGGACAATGACTGATGAGAAGACAAAGTTTCATATGGGAAAACCTCCGATCTTTGATGGAACAAACTATGACTATTGGAAGACTAGAATGGAGGTTCATTTTCAAGCCTTGGAAGGAAATTTGTGGAGAATTGTGCAAGAGGGATATGTTGTATCGGATCCGGATAAACTAACTCAACAAGACACAGACAACATAAAGTACAACAATCAAGCATTGAGTGTGCTCTACAATGCTCTTACTCTTAGTGAATTCAACCGAGTCAAGGGTCTCAAGCAAGCAAATAAGATATGCGAGAAGCTTATGGAAATTTATGAAGGGACTTCCACCGTCAAGGAAGCTAAACTTTATTTGTATAAAGGAAAATTCAATGAGTTCACTATGAAGAAAGATGAAGACATTTCAACCATGTTCAACCGGTTGAATGATATCGTGAATGAACTCAAGTGCCTTGATTTTGATGTCCCGGATCAAGACTTCTCTCATAAGTTTCTTAGATGTCTTCCGGAGAAATATGAGACTATTGTGACTTTGCTTGTGAGATCAAATTTGAAGACAATCACTCCCACGGAGGTACTTGGTGAGGTGCTCACTCATGATATGTTCAAGCAATCACAAAAGGAAGTGCATGGTGAAGCTAAGGCTGAGGAGAAGAAAAGTATCGCTCTCAAGGCCAAAGCCTCTCAAGAAGAAGATGGTGATGAAAAACAAGAGAGTGACACGGATGAAGAATTGGCTCTTGTTGTTAGAGGGCTTAGAAGAATCATGAAGAGGAAGAAATTTGGGAAGAAAGGGCAATCATCAAAGAAGAATCCTTTTGAAGGAAAAGATTGTTTTTCTTGTGGTGAATTTGGACACATATCAATCAATTGTCCAAACAAGAAAGAAGATAAATATGGTAAGAAGAAGGGCAAGAAAAGTGAGTACAAGAAAAATGAGAATAAGAAGAAGAAGTACTACAAGAAGGAGAAAAATGGGCAAGCCTATTTTGTTGAATGGGATTCCGATGCAAGCTCCGATGAAGAAGATGATGATGACAAACCTTCAAGAGGTCTTGCCGGAATTGCTATTAAGGAAGCTCCTTCACTCTTCTCCAAGCCATTTTGTCTAATGGCAAAAGGTGAAACCAAGGTAATAGTTGAGGATGCTAATGATGATGATAGTGATGATGATGTTGATGATAATACTATTTCTTATGATGCTCTTGTGGAAATGCTTATTAAATCCGATGACAAATTGCGTTAGGAAAGGTCAAAGTTGAAGGATTTGGAGTTGAAGAATTCTTCACTTCAAAATTCCTATGAGGAGCTAAAGACTTCTCATGCCAACTTTAAGGACTCCCATGACAAACTAAACACTTCGTGGGGGATTCTTAAAGAAAAGCATGAGGAGCTTAAGGGAGCTCACAACTCTCTCCTTGCACAAGAAGTCAAAGGAAAAGTAAGCATGAGTGTTGAATGTGATATATTAAATGATTCTTCATGTGCAACTAACCCATCTTGTAGCACAAGCACTAGCTCTTGCATTAGTGAGAATAATTCTTGTGATTCATCTCTTATATTGGAAAATGAATCTTTGAAGAAGGAAGTTGAGTGCTTGTCCAAGGATCTTGCTAGGTATTTTGGAAGTCATGTCCGGTTTAATCATTGTTGGACAAATCAAAAATTTACCTTGAACAAGAATGGTATTGATTATGTTCCGAAGAAAGGGAAAATGACATTCATTCCCAAGAAGACTACTTTTGTTGCTTCCAAAATATTTCTTTAAGATGAAGGAAAATTCAAGATGTGTCATGTATGCAAGACAAAAGTTGATGTAAATCACAAATGCAAGAGCAAGAAGACCGTATCCTTTGATCCATCCTATGTACTTGAAAAAGATTCAAAGGGTATTGTTTGTGCTAGATTTGTTGGTCGTTCTATTGGATGTGATAGAAAGAAATCTATTTGGGTGCCCAAAATTTTGGTCACTAACATTGAAGGACCCAAGAGAAATTGGGTACCTAAGAGGAAGTGATTTCTTTTGTAGGTGGACTATAAAGCCGGAGGAAGACATTGGGTAATTGATAGTGGTTGCACTAATCATATGACCGGCGCAAGAAAAATCTTTTCTCATCTTGATGAAGACATCTCCGACTTTGACAAGATCACTTTTGGGGATGATAGCAAGGGAGGTGTAAAAGGCATTGGTGAAATTCCCATCTCTAAAGATTATAATCTCTCCAATGTCTTACTAGTTGATTCTCTTAATTCCAACTTGCTATCTATTGCTCAACTTTGTGATAATGGTTATAAGTGCACTTTCACTAGCAATGAATTTGAGGTCACTTCACTTGATGGAAAAGATACTATCTTTAATGGCTTTCGTCATGAAAGTTTATATCTTGTGGATTTCTCTTCTAAGAAGGCTAGTTTGACGACTTGCTTATTCTCAAAGGCCTCAATGGGTTGGTTGTGGCATAGAAGACTAGGTCATGTTGGTATGAAACAACTCAATCGCTTAGTGAAGCATGATCTAGTTCTTGGCTTGAAAGATGTGAAATTTGAGAAGGACAAATTGTGTAGTGCTTGTCAAGCCGGAAAACAAGTTGCCAACTCTCATCCTAACAAGAGTACCATGTCAACCACAAGACCATTGAAATTATTGCATATGGATTTATTTAGTCCTACTACTTATAGAAGTATTGGTGGAAATAGCTATTGTCTTGTGATTGTGGATGATTATTCAAGATACACATGTGTATTATTTCTACACGACAAATCTCATACTTGTGAAATTTTCAAGAGCTTTGTCAAGAGGGCCGAAAATGAATTTGAGCAAAAATTGAAGAAAGTAAGAAGTGACAATGGTAGTGAGTTTAAGAATACAAGTGTTGAAGATTTTTGTGATGAGAAGGGAATCAAGCATGAATTCTCAACTACTTACACTCCGGAGCAAAATGGTGTAGTTGAGAGGAAGAATAGAACCTTAATTGAGATGGCAAGATCTATGCTAGATGAATATAAGGTTTCGGATTCATTTTGGGCCGAAGCAATCAACACCGCTTGCCATGCATCAAATAGGCTATATTGTCATAGATTCTTCAACAAGACTCCATATGAACTTCTCATTGGAAGAAAGCCTAATATTTCTTATTTTCGGGTTTTTGGTTGCAAATGCTATATTCTAAGGAAAGGTTCTCGTCTATCCAAATTCCAAAGCAAGTGTGATGAGAGATTTCTTCTTGGTTATTCATCTAATTGCAAAGCTTATAGAGTGTACAACAAGTCCAAGGGGTTTGTTGAAGATGTTTATGACGTGCAATTTGATGAAACTATGGGCTCTCATAATGAAAAAAAAATTTGGATGATGTGAGAGGTGATGAATTGAGCAAGGCAATGAAGACTATGGCTATTGGTGATATAAGACCTAGAGAAGAAGAAGAAGATGATGAAGGGCCTTCTATATCCATTCAAGTGAATACATCTTCTTCATCAAATGATCAAAATCAACAAATTGATAATACAAGCAACAATAATACACCTCAAGTTGAAGATCAATTGGCCTCAACTATTCAACCTTCTACATCTTCACAAGAACCGGTTAATCAACCAAGAGTTCCAACTCAAGTTGCCAAAGATCACCCCATAGATCAAATTATGGGTGATATTAGTAAGGGTGTTCAAACTCGATCTCGTGTTGCTTCATTTTGTCAACATTATTCTTTTGTATCCTTTCTTGAGCCTAAACGTATAGATGAAGCGCTTGATGATCCGGATTGGGTGATTTCCATGCAAGAAGAATTGAATAACTTCACCCGGAACCAAGTTTGGGAATTGGTTGAGAGACCTAAGGGTCATAATGTCATTGGCACTAAATGGGTCTATCGGAACAAGGAAAATGAAGATGGTGTAGTTGTGAAGAACAAGTCAAGATTGGTGGCTCAAGGTTACACTCAAGTTGAAGGTTTGGATTTTGATGAAACCTTTGCTCCCGTAGCTAGACTTGAGGCTATTAGAATCTTGCTTGCTTATGCTTGTGCTCACAATATCAAGTTATATCAAATGGACGTCAAAAGTGCCTTCTTGAATGGGAAAATCAATGAATTGGTTTATGTTAAACAACCTCCCGGTTTTGAAGATCCTAAGAAACCCAATCATGTTTACAAGCTCTCTAAAGCTCTTTATGGTTTGAAGCAAGCACCTCGTGCTTGGTATGAAAGACTTAGGGACTTTCTAATTTCCAAAGGTTTCAAAATTGGAAAGGTTGATACAACCTTGTTCACCAAAAGAATTGGAAAGGATATCTTTATTTGTCAAATCTATGTTGATGATATTATCTTCGGCTCGACAAATGAAGGTTTTTGTGGGGAATTTGGTAAAATGATGTCCAAAGAATTTGAAATGTCTATGATTGGTGAATTGAGTTTCTTCCTTGGTCTTCAAATTAAACAATTGAAGGAAGGCACATTTATATGCCAATCTAAATATGTGAGGGATATCTTGAAGAAATTTGGTATGAAAGATGCAAAACCCATCAAGACTCCTATGGCTACCAATGGACATCTTGATCTTGATGAGGGAGGTAAACCGGTTGATCTTAAGCTTTATAGATCCATGATTGGTAGTTTGCTTTACCTTACCGCATCTAGACCCGATATCATGTTCAGTGTGTGCATGTGTGCTAGATTTCAAGCCGCACCTAAAGAATGTCATTTGACAGCCGTGAAAAGGATCATGAGATATTTGAAGTTTTCTCCCAACATTGGTCTTTGGTATCCAAAGGGTGCTCTATTTGAGTTAGTAGGCTTTTCCGACTCGGATTATGCTGGTTGCAAGGTTGATAGGAAAAGCACTTCCGGTGGTTGTCAATTGCTTGGACGTTCTCTTGTATCTTGGTCGTCTAAGAAGCAAAATTCAGTGGCTCTTTCTACCGGAGCGGAATATATCTCGGCGGGAAGTTGTTGTGCTCAATTGTTATAGATGAAGCAAACACTTCTTGACTATGGTGTGAAATTCAATGGAATTCCTCTCTTATGTGACAATGAAAGTGCTATCAAGATTGCCAACAATCCGGTTCAACATTCTAGAACCAAGCATATTGACATTCGGCATCATTTTCTTAGAGATCATGTGAGCAAAGGGGATATTAAAATTGATGGTGTTAGCACGGATGATCAATTGGCGGATATCTTTACAAAGCCATTGGATGAATCTCATTTTTGCAAGTTGAGAAATGAGCTCAATGTCATTGATATCTCAAATGTGGCTTGAAGTCTCACACATATGCCTTTGCATCCTTGTCTTTGCATACTAACCTTTCATTGCATTGTTTTTCGCGTTTTCTTAAGCATCATGTTCTTTGCATTACCATCCATGATTCTTGATTCAAAATGTGCGAAAATAATCAAGGATGAATCATATCAAAGTATCAAAGTCAGTGGATTTGATCGTGAGAAGAAATTACAAGTTGAAACTGAATCAAAAATTTCAAAGGTTTTGCTCGGGCTGTTTTTCTGGTCGTGGCGGACCGTCCGTGGAAAGAAGGGCGGACCGTCGCGCGGGTCGCGGACCGTCCGAGAAGGAATACCGGACCGTCCGCAGGTATCTGGACAGAAGCTGAAAAATTGACAGAATGAACGGCGGACAGTCCGCACCTACCAGGCGGACAGTCCGCGCGTGTCCGGCGCAAGTGGACCCGCCCGACCGGCCTTATCCGGATGGGGTCAGCCCCTTTTCCCCTCCCACGAAGACAGACCGCATCTCCTCCTCTTTTCTTCTCCCAACCGCAAGAAACAAAGGAGAAAGGGACCTCTCTCCTAGGGGGAGGATTTGGCGTTTCCCCGGACCGTCTGAGCACATCCCCGGACACTCCGTGCTCTCCTCCAACATGCTCTCTCGGTATTTCATTGATTCTCCCGTTGGTTTTCACGGATTTCACTCATGAGCAAAGTTAGGGTTTGATGTTGGGATTTGGATTTCGTCCATGGAAACTTGCAAATAAGTAGGGGAATGAGTTACTAAGGTCTAGAGGAATGTCTACTAGTGATTTGGTTCAGTTTCATTGGCTATATTTGGAGATCGATCGATGAGTTCATTGGACGGAACTGTTGTGTTCGTCGCCGAACAGTGCTGGCAGACCGTCCGCCCGAGTCTGGCGGACCGTCCGCCCTCCGCGGACAGTCCGCCGAGGCAGGCAGGGATAGTCCGCAGGTCACTGTTTGTGATGAATACAACTGCATCCTTTCTTGGTAATACTTGTGCACTTCTATGCTATCAATGCTTACTCTTACGACATGTTCTTGACAGTGGTTCAAGGGGTGGAGGCCGTGGTAGTCGCAAAGCCGCCGCGGGAAGGACCAAGCGCTCTCGCGTTGTTGAAGAGGTGGAAGAAGAAAGTGAAGATGAACTTGTTGATGTCACCATTACTGAGGCTCCTAGGCAATAGTCACTTAAAACCTATCAATGAGACCGTGCACCGCAACAATATGAGCGTGAAAGTGACACTAACGACCCTTTGTTTCACACTCAAGTTCAAAAAGATGCATTCTATGGTCACTTACTAGACAAGGTGGTGTTCAAACATCAATGGATCGACTTCATTCATATGGCCGACTACAATGTCATGTATGAATTGGTGCAAAGGTTTGAAGAATTGGGGCTTAAAGAGTTCATAGAGCATAAGTGTGATTGAAATGACACGGTTATTCGTCAATTTTATGCTACGGTTGAAATTGACTCGATAGAGGAGAAGCTCACATGGATGACCGGGAAGAATAGGTATGAGGCTACCTTTGAGGAGTTTGCTACCGTCAATAAGTTGAACTACGATGAGATCTCTAAAGGTGTTGACATCACGCATGAAAGCTATCTTACTCTTCATGAGATCACTCCATACTATGAGCCACCTAGAACGGGAATTCATAGAGTGTTTGAGAAATCAATTGGTCTTAGGCATCATCCGGCTATCATCCTAAAGATTGCTAGAGCGACCGTGCTTCCTAAGAGTGGCTTCAAGGATGGGTTTGTAGGGTGGCATAGAAACTTTGTGAAGCATGTCATGAACAACACCAAGATGGATGTGGTAGCTCTCATCATGGTTGAACTCCAAAGGAAGAAGACGGACTTTGAGTCCAACATTTACTATGCTCCCTATATCATGTCTCTCATTTTGGATAAGACCAAGTTCAAAGGCCCATGTGATGTGAAGCATACTCTCTACCGGCTCTACAAGAATGCTCCAGAATTTCTTAATCGGCCTTTGACTGAATATCTAGAGGCGGATCTTCACCCACAAGATGCACCAGGCCTTAATGATGAAGAAGAAGAAGCTGAGGATGATGATGAAGATGATGAGGATTATGAGGGAGAAGCACCTCAACAACCACCTCCAGTTCAGCCACAGTGGGAGCCCCCGGCAGGTTATTTTGACACATAATTTGCCTCTATGCAGCAGTCCATGACCACTCAGCTTGAGCAGATACAGACCGGGTTCACTAGCCATTTTGAGGCCTATGGACAGCAGGTCAACAACAATTTTCAGGCCATGCAACAAGGTTTTCAAACTGAACTTGACACACGCTTCACCAACTTTGGAAATGCCATGTACATCAACATGCATCAACCCATGATGAATAGCTTGCAAGGTGTTCAGCAGAGTCTCCATAATGATATTGAGACCTTAAGTGCCAGGCTTGCTGGGTTAGCTACTTCTGAGCAATATGAGCAACTTAGTACCCGTCAGACTCAACTTGAGAACAATTTCAACACCTTCAACACAACTTCCGCAGATTTCAGTGGTCATTTCTATAGCATCTATCCTCCATCGGCTCCACCTCCTCAGTATCCACCTTATGGGTCACATTGTCCTCCTCCGCCACCACCTCAGAATGACTAGTCCTTTTTGGGTTCTTGATGACAAAGGGGGAGAGAAAGGTGAAGAAAAGAAGTGATCGAGCTAGGGGGAGCTAAAATTTGGAAGAATCATGATCATGGATGGACCTTTGCATTTGCATATTTACTTTTATGGCATTGCATGAACTTTGGCTTGTAATAATCGTTGCACTATGTGGTTGTGTGTGGCTTGAGAACTAGAACTAAATTTGTGGCTTGTTTTTCTATGAACCTTGCTTGTAAGCTTAATGTTTTATCTATTTGGTTTGTGGTTTAATTCTTATATGAATTTGTGGCTAACTCCAGTTGCAAGTTGCTGTTATTTTGGATATATATATGCTCTTGTTGCCTCGATTTCCATTTTGTAGGGGATACTCCGCCAAAATTTATTATATCTATACATATGAAAAATTTCAAATGCGAATCTATATGCACATATGTAGGGGGAGTCATTCTCTATTTATTGAATCATGAAAGCTCATTTTATCTATCATTCCTTGATTACAATGAATTATGTGAGTATTCTCAAAACTCTTTTATCATAAATCATTCTTTTCAAAATGGTTGTCATCAATTACCAAAAAGGGGGAGATTGAAGGCATCTAGGCCCCTAAAGTGTGCTTTGGTAATTAATGACAATCATAGTGGACTAACATTTTTATCGAGATAAAAGAATAGGTTAGTCCCCGTGGTGATGCGAGCTTCATAAGAATGACTTGCTATACTTGTGAGTATGGTGAACCAAAAAGGAGCTCAAGGCAAAGGTATAAGATAGGTTTTTCTTTTACCGGTCAAGAGGTGATTAGAGGGTGCAAATTGACCGGATTAATATGCTAGATAGCCGTACTATCAAGAGGGGTCATTTGCATTTGCTTGACGGTTCTATAGTGCCACTTTGCTCAAATACTTGCATTGCATGCATGAGGGTTAACAACGTTTGAGAAAGTGCAAAAGGAAGAAGAGAAAAATCTGTTTTGGGAAAAGCTGACTGTCGAACTGCGGACAGTCCGTGGCCTTTGGGGCGGACAGTCCGAGACAAGCGGACGGTCCGCGCTCAGGGTGGCGGACGGTCCGCAGGCTGATTGATCACGAGGAAAAACGACTAAGTCCCAGACGACAGCGCCGACCTTTTGCCGGCGGACTGTCCGCGGTTCAATTCTTGTGAGGCGGACCGTTCAGCGGACCGTTCTAACAGAACCGTGTTCTGGGGGTTAGAAAATACTTTTTGCCGGCGGACTGTCCGCGGTCAGTTTGACTGAGTTTTTAGCTTGTACGGCGGACGGTCCGCTCTCTGTTAGCGGACGGTCCGCTCCCTGTAACGGTCTTCTCTGACACGTTTTCGAGCCGTTGAAGTTGGGAGGCGGACTGTCCGCCAAGTGTGGGGCGGACTGTCCGCGGGCCCTGTTTTAAACCGTTTTCAGCACATAACGGCTAGCTGCGTGGGAAGGGGGTATTTATACCCCATGTCCTGGTTGGGAGAGCCTCTCTTGGCACTTTGAAAAGCTTTCTTGCATACCTTGAGCTCTCCCTTCCCTCTCACTCACTCACTTTGCTTAGTGGTTGCATTCTTGTGAGATTGAGAGCATCCTAGTGCTTTGCATCAAGAGTTTGAGCTTTGTGGCACTAGGGAGTCTTCAAGCAAGCGTCATTGGCTTGTTACTCTTGGAGTTTGCCGCCTCCTAGACGGCTTGAAGGTTGTGGTTCCATTGAGCTCTTCAAAGAAGATTGTGAAGGAGCCTTTGGAAGATTGTTGTGAGGGGTGTTGTGCTCACCTCACCGGAGCGGTAAAGAGCAACTCTAGTGAAATCGAGGTGTGGAGTGGTTCTTTGGTTCTAACCGTCTCAAAGATCAAGCGGTGCCTTGATAGAGGAGATGTTTAACATTGAATCCACCTCAACATGGATTAGGGGTGACCGGCAAGTCACCGATACCACGGGATAAATTTCGTCTCTAGTGCGTGGTTACCTTCTTGCTCATTTTACCTTCAAGCATTTACTTTGAGCTTTTTACTTACTAGAGATTGAATTGTATCTTGTCATCCTAGGTTGCAAACCCTCAACACAGACCTAGGATAGTTAGAAATTTAATTCCCCTTGTTGTTCTAATTAAATTTGTCTAGTGTTGTGCTTTTAGAATTTAAACCGCCTATTCACCCCCCTCTAGTCGGTGTCCTAGATCCTACACTGCGGCGGCGGGCGGGCGTCGTTCATCAACTTCTTCGCGCGCGCGGAGGGGCGACAGCAACAGCATCATCAGCATCACCATCGGCGCGCGTCGTCGCCGGTGGTGTCGTCGAGCTGCCTGACGGACGCGTCGCACGAGCCGTAGCAGCACGGGACGACGGCGGCGCGGGAGCAGGAGACCACCAGCTGGGGCCGGGGCGGGGCGTTGCCGTGAAGGGGAAAACAAAGCAAAACAAAAGCAAGGCAAGAACCACAAGAAGCAAAGGCGAAAAGAGGGAAGAAGCTTTGCTGTAGTTGTACGGTTGCTCCCCGTCGTCGCCGCAGGCCTCCTCCTCGAGCTCGGGACGAGGTGGTGCAGGAGCTCAGCCGGTTCTCCGTCGCCGAGTACAACCGGCGCCGGCGCGTCGGTGGCAGCAGGCGGCTCGAGTTTGCCAGGGTGGTCGCGGCGCAGCGGCAGGTGGTGTCGGGGCTCAAGTACTACCTCCGCGTCGCCGCGGCGGAGGAAGGCGGCGCGGAGAACGGCGGCAACGGCGAGCGCGTGTTCGCCGCCGTCGTCGTCGTCAAGCCCTGGCTCGAGTCGCGCACCCTGCTCAGGTTCGCACCGGCAACAATCGAGAGACTGAGGCGCACGGACATCATCCACCCACCGGGCAGCTGGGATTGCGAGATTCGGAAGGGGGCGGCCGCCCGACGACTCGCGCGCCTCATGCCCGGCCAAAGATCCAACATTTGGGGGAGGGGAAGAAAGGATGAAGTGGCATGGTGGGACCCACGAGTTGGGAAGGAGAATAGGAAAACTACTGGAGCAAATTGTGTTTTAGGGATGAAAATATTTTTACTCCACCCCCAATAACTTGATATAGGGGATGAAATTTACTCCATCTGCTGGAGTTGCTCTAAAAAAGTAGTTTCTTCGATCGAATCATTTCATACTTTAGAATATTTTTCACACAAAAATCACTTCTATAAGAGAATCGTTTTTCTCAAGTTGAATTGAAATAGGAAAAGGCTCTACCAAACAGGTGCACAAAGGACATTGTTAGAAGGCACCCAATGCATAATCGTGTACATTAAATGAGATACGACACATGATTTTTTTTTGTGGTGGCATGACAATTTGAAAAGAAGAGAGAAGAAAGATTGTGGCACATGATTTTAAAAAAAAGTTAATATCATATACTATAATGTTCGTGCCCACACTGTGTAATTCAAAAAAAAAAGAAGTTCGTGCCCACATCGATTGATGCTACATATAGGAAGAAAGCGGTTTTCAAATATGAATTCAATTATATTATATTCACGTGGTACAATGTTAAGAACATTAAAAACATGAATATGGTATTGTCTGCACTAGAGATACGCTTTCATAATATATGTCTCTTCTTTGTTTAAAATAATACAATATATATATAGATATTTGTTGATATAAAGGTGACACATTGGATACCATGCAAGTCAATGTGCTTAAGTATATGATATCATTGGAGAGTGTTGTAAGATGCACATGATGGGAGCAGGTAAGGATCATCAATTAACTGAGCAATGTGATGAATATCGTTATCATTTTCCAAAAAAAAAAGATATCTTAGTTATTATGGCCATCAATTAATTGAACAAATTAAGAGAAGTTGCTGCATGCAGATATATCCTTAAGGTCATCAAATGATTGAAAGACTGAACTAAAGAAGGGGTGCGGAGATATCTTGCCCCATTTAGTTCGTGAGGTGAAAGTTTGAGTCCTCTTCCAAGGTCTATTATAAGTATTGAACGCACACTAGTTACAATAATAATAATAATAATTACATGAATGGATCGGAAATTGCGAGATGAATCCATTAAGTCTAATTAATCCGTCATTAGAGATTGTTTACTGTAGCACGACGTTATCTAATCATGTCATAATTAAACTCGTTAGATTTGTCTCGAAAATTAAGGTAAGGATTG
This sequence comes from Cenchrus fungigraminus, assembly GCA_036936925.1. Classification (NCBI taxonomy): domain Eukaryota; kingdom Viridiplantae; phylum Streptophyta; class Magnoliopsida; order Poales; family Poaceae; genus Cenchrus; species Cenchrus fungigraminus. The sequence goes on along the minus strand of CM072776.1, from coordinate 57,074,362 downwards.
TGAAATGGGTTTTGTTATTAATCTACATTTAATACTCCTAATTAGTGTCCGGAGATTGATGTGGCGGGTAGTTGGTGAAATTTTAGGTAACTAAACTGGACCTTAGCCATCTGGACCAAGAAGAAGCGACGATGGATGTCTTAAAGCCTACATAATCAGTTAATAATTATAAAAAAATTTCACTGAGGGAATCTTGTATGCATGAAGTACTAAGGGTCTGTTTAGTTGGCCAAAAATTTTGGCAAAAATTTTTGGACCCCCCTTCGAAGGTCTATTAGAGGTAAAAAAATGTAGACTAATTACAAAACTAATTATACGAATGGACCGGAAATCGCGAGACGAATCCATTAAGCCTAATTAATCCATCATTAGAGATTGTTTACTGTAGCACGACGTTGTCTAATCATGGCATAACTAGGCTCGTTAGATTCGTATCGAAAAATTAGGTAGGGGTTATGGAATGGGTTTTGTCATTAATCCATATTTAATACTCCTAATCAGTGTCGGAAGATTGATGTGACGGGTAGTTGGGAAAATTTTGGGGAACTAAACAGGCTCTAAATAAAGTCTATTTGCAAAAAATTTTCACATACAAGTGCAACTTCGTGCGGCGAATCTAGTGAGCCTAATCAATTCATGATTTGCTACAGTAATACTACAATATCAATCCTCTAATCATGGGGTCAAAGGTCTCATTAGATTCGTCTCGCAAATTAACCTAGTGGTTGTAGAGGTAGTTTTGTAAATTGCTTTTATTTAATACCTTATTAATCAGCGGTAAAAAATGTGCGCAAAATTTTTCACCTCTCTGACCAAACACTTAACGGAAAAAGTAGTGATGGATACTCTAAAGTGTTATAGATTTGCACCCCCAGAAGAGTAATCTAAATCTTGGTAGGGTTTACCGCGCATGTTGCTCGTCGTGTGGATGAAGCTTCAAACAGTTGAAATTCGGGGTCTACGGGACTACGGGCGCAGTAAACAAGTACCAAACCGCGCGTACGCGTAGGATTTCAAGCCTGGCGCCGGCGCTGCCGAAACATCCCGCGTCGTCGTCTCCCCCACGCGCCCGCGTACAGCTCATGCCACTACCCCACCCCGCCCGAGATCACGAGCGGTCGAGCGCCATGACATACGCTTCGAATCCATCACATACACACGCACGCGGCTACACTACCCATCAACTTCCCTCTCCCACCAATCACCGTCACTGCAGCGTCTCCGGCCAAGACCTGCACCTCATTTATAACTACCCCCTCTCCAGATCGACCCCCTTCCTCCCTCGTTCGTCGTTCCCTCCTCCCTCGCTGACACTGTTTGACCCCTGCCGCCGCTCGTGTCCTCCAGCTAATAAGTTTCAGAGCCGATAGAGAGTGAGCACTGAGCGCCACTGGGACTCTGCTAGTGTGCCACCGTACCACTAGCAGAGCCTGTCGCGCGCGAGATTGGGAGGACCGGAGGAGAATGGAGGCTCGCCCCTCCTCGCCCGCCCTCCTCGCCGCCGCCGCAGCCCTCCTTCTCGCCGCCTCGCTCCTCCTCCCGGCGCGCGCCGACGACCCCTACAGGTTCTACACCTGGAACATCACCTTCGGCGACATCTACCCGCTCGGCGTCAAGCAGGAGGTACGCGCCGTACGCCACGCCGGCCGGCCGGGCGCTCTTGGTTCTTGCTGCTCGACGTGCTCTGTTTCCGCGTGAATGGGGCCAGTGATTCAGCTGCATTTGCTGCTGCCTGAATGCAGGGGATACTGATCAACGGCCAGTTCCCGGGGCCGCAGATCGACGCCGTCACCAACGACAACATCATCGTCAATGTCTTCAACAACCTCCCCGTCCCCTTCCTCCTCTCATGGTAATCTACTACCTCCGGGAGTTTTTTCCTCTGTTACCGCTGCTGCCTGCTGCTCTGTTTTTCTTACTGTCTCGCCACCTAACTTGCCTGTTCAGGCTTGACATGTCTCTCCCTGAATGTGGCGTTCTTTAACCATGGTTTGGAACTGGTCGGCTCATTTTCCGAGCATGAGTTGGTTGATGCTCTAGATTTGTGGATGCGATGGCGTCATCCAGATCATGCTGCGAATCTTGATGTGTGTCCCTTTCCTGCTTGTTTCTCACTGACTGAACTGTTGGTTTCTCACTGACAGATCAAATGCCATTTTCTTTTCGAGTTCTCAATGCCATTTTCTTCACACATGCTACATTGGTGCTGTGAGTGGAATTGGCCGTCAAAACATTGGCACTTGAGAGAACAAGCGAGGACCTCGAAGCCCAAGCCGACAGTAAAAATTTCCTTCAGTAGAGTAGGCTCAGGCGCTCAGCTGGGAATCTTGATCTGGTTAGGTGCCTTGCAGAGCATGTTTTGTTGTTACTGTATGTCATCTCGTGGAGGGTGAGCTGTTTGAGGGTAAAATTTCACTGCCCCCCTTTTCCCTAGTAGATGGAGCCATAGAGGAATCTGATACGTGTTAATAATATCCAATCTATCTCTATCCTTTGTGTTAATTAGTATTTCCCCTCCTTTCCTGTACTCGTGCTTTCGCTTTCTTTCCAGATCCATGATGGAAAGAGCACATGTACTGATCTAATGCTTGCGCAGATCATTGGGGCCTAAAGTGGTTTGGCATTGAGCATGTGCAGATTAGCATGATCCACTGCTTCTTTTGCCTCAAGAGGGTGGCAAGAGTCACTTCGGTTTACCATATCGTGTCAGTTATTTGCGTAGCAAGAAACCTCTAGCACATTGTCCATAAGACCATAATACCTATGGAGGACTGACTATATTGAATGTTAAATGCACCAATCTCATGGCTACTTGATTGTGAACCGTCGTGCGACATCATTGATCAATGTTAATTTTGGTTGTGAAGATTTGGGCCATGGAAAAGAGTGACAACGTTTACATAAACTGTTCTTTTATGGTTTGTTTAATGTAGGCAAGGAATTCAGCAAAGGAGGAGCTCGTGGCAAGACGGCGTGTATGGTACCAACTGCCCGATCCCTCCGGGTGTCAATTTCACTTACAACATGCAATTCAAGGACCAAATTGGGAGCTACTACTACTTTCCTTCCCTTTTATTCCACAAGGCAGCCGGTGGTTATGGTGGCATCAGGGTTCTTAGCAGACCGAGGATCCCGGTTCCATTTGACCCCCCTGCCGGTGATTTCACCATATTGGCTGGTGACTGGTTTAAACTCAATCACACTGTATGTTTATATTCTGATGTACTATCTTGTATTGCATCCTACTCCTCACTTTGGTGCACCATTAAACTGAAACTGTCATTATTCATTCCTGCAGGACTTGAAAGGCATTTTAGACAGTGGAAATGACCTGCCATTCCCTGATGGTCTTCTTATTAATGGCCAAGGCTGGAATGGCAATAGATTTACAGTAGACCAAGGTAAACTCATTGAGTAAGTAAGAAAAAAATATCTGATAAGTTGTTCATCTTTATGTGGACAGAGTCATGCTAAACTTGCATGATGCAATCTTTGCCAGGGAAAACATATCGTTTTCGGGTATCGAATGTGGGCATTGCAACATCAGTGAATATTAGGATTCAGGGCCATTCCATGCTCCTGGTTGAGGTGGAGGGGTCTCACAGCATGCAGAGCACATTCACGTCAATTGATATCCATCTGGGCCAATCCTACTCCTTCCTTGTTACTGCTGATCAACCACCTGCAGACTACAACATAATTGTCTCAACACGTTTTACCAGCCCTGTGCTCACCACCAATGCCATCCTCCACTACAGCAATGCAAATGGTGCTGCCACAGTACCGCCTCCCCCAGGTCCTACAACTGAGATCGATTTTTCTCTCAACCAGGCTAGATCAATTCGGTAAGTGCATCATGATTCTCTCAAATATTATCTTAGCTTTGCCCGAACAACTTTATTTTGGATATTATACTCAACGACATTCCCAGAAAGAGTGAGACGTCACCATTTTGCTAACTCTTTGATGTCTTTTGTTCCCTACCTCTGAACAGGTGGAATCTGACGGCAAGTGGACCGAGGCCAAATCCTCAAGGTTCTTACCACTATGGTCTTGTCAACACCACAAGAACCATCAGACTTGCCAACTCGCGGGCAACCATCAACGGCAAGCTGAGATATGCAGTCAACAGTGTCTCCTTCATCCCGACTGACACTCCTCTCAAGGTTGCCGATTTCTACAACATTTCGGTGGTGTTCACGCTGGGCAGCATGCCCCAAAGCCCAACAGGTGGCGGTGCCTACCTCCAGACATCTGTCATGGCGGCTAACATGCGGGAATATGTTGAGGTCATCTTTGAGAACGCTGAGAACTTTGTACAGTCGTGGCACATTGACGGTTACGCGTTCTGGGTTGTCGGGTACGTCTCCTAATTCTGTTCTTGCAAATCTTGACATTGTGAATATCACCGGTGAATGACTGACTGAAGAAGGTGGTTCCTCCCCGCATGATCAGGATGGATGGAGGCCAGTGGACACCGGCTAGTCGTCAGGGTTACAACCTTAGAGATGCCATTGCTCGGTACACCTTGCAGGTACCATTAACACAGTCGCTCGCTGCAGTTCACCTTGATCTACTCATATTCCCTACAAATGCAATCACAATCAAAGTGTTGTTACCATGTCATTACAAGAAACACCTGTGCTTGCAAAGTTGTTCTGATGACTGAAGAGCATCATCAGTTCACTTCTCTTACGTTACATGGTCTACATTTTCAGGTGTACCCTCAGTCATGGACAGCCATCTACATGCCGCTGGACAATGTTGGGATGTGGAACGTGAGGTCGGAGAGCTGGGCTAGGCAGTACCTCGGCCAGCAGTTCTACCTCCGTGTCTACTCGCCGGCGAACTCGTGGCGGGACGAGAACCCCATCCCGAAGAACGCGCTGCTCTGCGGCCGGGCTTCTGGCCGCCGGACCAGGCCTCTCTGAATCTGAATTGAAGCTCTGAACCGAAGGAAGGCCCTGTGTTCCTGTCACGAAGGGGTGACTGAAACCTACGGGGATCAGTTGAGTTGAGGGTAGAGATATATTGGGATGCTCAGATTGCTGAGCAGATTGCCACTCTGTGGCGTTGTCCACTCATATTATTTTTAGCAATTGTAGCTAAAACATTTTGCGGTGAATTTACTGTACGGAGGAAGTGTTCTCGCTACCTCACTGATATTATTGATCGATAATATATTTATATCCATAGTTACCTAAAGATTTTTTGGACATTCATATTTCTCATCTTTTTGAAGAAGAAGATGGTGTCCTCACAGGGGGATGTCGGTCAGTGACTCAGGAAGAGTACGTGCCAACAATCTGAAGAGGAGCTGAAAAATGGACAACACGTACATAAAGAATACGCTTTCATAGCCGTGTAGCGTAGAAACTACGAAGGCACATACTCGCTGGAGAAGCGAACGGTTTCAAAATAGTTAACGGCCGGATTAGTTAGTTGGATCATTTTGCAAAGCGCCCCCTAAACTTCTTCCTCGCCCCCCCCCCCCCCCCCCCCGCAGATCGCACGCCACTTCCCACATTTCGCGCCGCGCTCTAAACGGCGAGCTCGACGCGCACGCACAGGGTTCCCATTCCTCCTCGCGAATCTCCCCTCCCCCGCGAGCGCGATCGATCGCGTTCCTCGGCGCTCCCTCCAATCTGAGGCCGCATTTCGGGCCCGATTCGGATCGCCTAGGTTATCTCATCGCGATCCGCGAGGCAGTGGTGGTGATGCCCTGCTAGTGTTGGGTCGGAGGCCATGAACATCGTGCGCGGCGTCGCCGATCTCCTCCGCAAGGCGCCCCCTCCCGCCGCGCCAGGTGGAGATGTTGCCTCGGCGCCCAATCCCGCCGCCGGCCTCGACGACGCGCCGACTCCCCGCATCGTCTTCAGGTATGCGTGTCCAACACTCTTCACACGCGTTCGCCACTCCCAAATGACTGAATGAGAACATGAGACGCGACTTATCTGTGTGGCGTGAGGTCGTGCGGCTCTTTAACGCTCGATCTGTAATCCCCAATGCTCGTCGTGCGCCCGTGCTTTCGTATTACGGACCCAATTGTTCGCTCTCTCCCCGTTGTCATCGCAAGTGCAGCTGTATGTTGTGATAAATACTTGTTTACTGTTGGTGAATGTTCTGTTTATGCACTTGTGTTTTGTGAAACTCACCGCTAGTGGTTCCAAACTTCCAATAGAGCAGTAGTGATCACTGATCACCGCCCACCGGGGCTTTGTTTCAAGTGGTTCTAATTTATATATGGGCTCTTACTGTCCAATCAGTTTCCGGTTTGGTTAACATGTTTTTGCTTTCCATTTACCTGGAAAACAGTGCACTGCTTCCATTCGTACAGAATGGTTATGCAAACTATTTATACTGCAACCATGGCTGTCTTGGAGAAGTATTGTTCTTCTTAGTGAATTATTAGCAGAAGGAAAGAAACAAAAGTGAAGTCCATGAACAACCGCCGTTGAGAAAAATGTGGAAAGTACAGCACCATTTCAGTTGACTGTGATGCCTAACCAGGTTGGTTACCTAATTTGTGGTAGCAAGGTCATTTTGTGGTATGGATTCCGAAAGCTTGTTGCCCTCTGCGGCAACCCATGTTCACTCTTCATCCTTGATGGTAGCAAAAACCTGTTTGTTATGATCAAATAGTCAATACTGATGTCAAGTCGTGATTCTATAAAATTAAACCAAGCCTAGCTTTCAAGGTACTCCCTCCGGTTTGGTAAATGAAGTCGTTTTGGACAAGATTTGAGTCAAATATTGGGAATATAAATCATGAATAACTTTAAAGTCGCTGAGTTTGGAAATGTGAAAACCATATCAATAGAATTGTCTTGAAAAATATTTTCATAAAAATATACATATATAACTTTCCAATAAATATTTTAATAGAAAAGAGAAGTCAAAGTTGTGCTTTGGTGACAGTATCGCTATCCAAAACGACTTCATTTACCAAACCGGAGGGAGTAAGCTACTAAGATGGCCCATGAGTCTACTTGCCAAATAACACAAAACACTGCATGGTTGTGTGGACCGCTTGTTTTCAACTCCTCTTCTTATCTGATGGCTAAGATGGGTATATGGAATGGCATCACATCGAAGGTCACATTAATCCTTGTCGATAAGCAAATTGTTCTGGTTAGCTAGGCACAAGTATACATCTGGGATTTGATCATGTTATTGGACTAAATGGATTGGATATATTCTTTTTGGTTTTATGATGATTTTGTTTCTATAATAAATCTGCCACTGGATCTTTTGACCTTTTTATTGGTGGTTGGTTTGATCGCGTGATGTTTCTCATTGTCTGCTATCTTGTTTCAGTGATAGTCCAGAGGAGGGAGTCCTAAATGTACTTTGGAAGAAGTATGAGAATGCATGTGATAAGGTACATTTCTGGATGGCCTGGTAGTTTCTTTCTGTTTACAATTAGGATATTGAATTAGTCACATATTTCCAGTCTAAAAATCTGCTAGATGTTTTCATTCTTTGAAGTAATGTAAGAGGATGAGAGGACTAGATATGTATCTTGCTGCTCCGTGCCGTGCGATCCTGTCTATGGTATGACTTAGTACTGTGCCATCCAAGCATGATTTAAAAGATGCCAGGCACGGAAATTCTAAATTGTATGAACAGACAATGACCAAGCACAACAAAGTTTGGTTATGCTTGGTAAAACTACTGTCAAGATGCCTTAAAGTCAATAATCCAGCGTATAAGTTTATATAGCTATGCTCCATTACAGCTTTTTCATGGCATATGTTGTATTACATCTTGTGTTCTTACAGGTTGAAAAGGAGAAATCCCTTCAGATTTTTATCTTACAATTTGTAGAGACATTCAGAGATTGGGGACCACGCCCGATCGAGCAATTGGTCGGTCAAGAATTAGGATCCAACGAAACAGCTGTAGGATGCTGTTGCGGTCATCCTTCTGAGGTCATTCTTATTTTGATTCAGGAGATTTCTCTAATTGCATCAACTATTGTTGAAAGTAAGTGGATTAATATATCTTGTGTAATATACCTTCAGTCATCTTTGTTATTTCAAATTCATAATTTTGATGTTTGTGAATTCGACTTTGCATGTGGTAACTTTCCTGCCTTCTATTCTATGTTCATGAAACACCTCCAATATTTTCTTGAGCATGGGTAGAATGTTGTTGGACTAATTTGGCTTTTCCTTTTTGAGGGAAATACAGATGGGGAATCTCATATTGTGATATTTTATTGTATATATATAAATAAATAAATGGGTAGCATTGCTGTGTCCAGGAGGGAAACCATGTTTTCAGGATGCCCCACCCCGCAGCAATCACCACAAAAGTTGAATGCCCCTAACCCAAAATTTCCTTCCTTTTCTGTCCAGCAGGCCTTAATAGACATAATCTGAAAGCTGAGAAACAAAACACAGAGGAACTTTGGATCTAACAATCAGTAGAGCTTTGCTTCATGGGAGAAGTAGAACTAAGTTTACCCTTTGTCAACGGTTTGATCCATGTGCTGTGCACCTTTGTTCTATCTTGTTCGGTCAATGCACCGGTGGTGGTAGTGTGTGTGTGTGTGTTTGGGGGGGGGGGTACTTTTTCAGCTGCTCATTAATAACTATCGTTGGATTTTGTTTTTGATAGCTCTTCTTGTAATTTAAATCATATTTGTTCTTGTTATTGCATTATTAGGTGCAAAGAGTCTGGAATGTCGTACGAACCATCATTCAGAGCAACCGATAAACCTGGGATTAAGCACACAAACGCTTAAAGTTCTGGAGTGCTTGGCAATTCTGACTCGCTCCTTGCACAACTGTAGAGTATTTAGCTACTATGGTGGTGTGCAGAAGATTACTTGTCTTCTAAAAGGTAGGAGTTCCATCAGGTGCTGATCACCCATTACAAGAACTCTATGGGTACTGGATTCTTGTTATTGTCCTTTTCATGAGGGTGTCAAACCTAAGAAGCAATTTCTGTTTTTGTTACTCCAACTTTCAGACTAATAGAAGATATAGGACTTAAATTTGATGATACCAAACATTTCTTTGTATTTAACTATTTTCTTAATCTTTAGTTTTCTTAGCCATCAATAGGATGTCTTTGTGTTTGATTTGAGCAGCCCAGCTCTACGGCATTTGCCACTGGATTCTGTCTCAGTGGTCATGATCCAGCACTATTTATTCACACATCTCCCATGGTAACTCAGCTTCTTCGCTATGTGAGATCATTTAGGAATGAGGGCTTGTTAGTTTCTTCTGGGGATTCAGGTTACCTTTAGAGTCGATGGTTTGCTCATTTTTCTCTCCCTCTCTCTCATCATATGTACATTCTCAATCCCACTACTTTGATGGGATGTACTGATGCTCATACTACTGCTACACTGATGTAGCTACATCTGCAACTTCGTTCCGCTGATGCCAATTCACTTGAGGATTTGTAAACTCAGCATAACCACTCCTAGTATTTGCTCATGTGCTCAGCCAGTTTTCTATGCTCCTACCTTAGTTCAGTATGCTCACTTTGGTAACTAAGGTTTATGAGAGGACTTTCATCTTGAGGCCTACTTTATGCTTGTTTCATTGTTTGAATCCCCACTTTAGCTTCAAGATTTGTCAGATGCCACCTGAGGGGTGGCCCTATTGATCATCGATCCTGGCCACTATATTTTGTTGACACTTTTCTCATTGGATCTAGGTTTAAGATATTGACTGCGCCAGAGCTACAGCTACAAGCGTTTACTAGTTGCTACTATCATTTCAAGGTCGGTCTGTCTTTGGTGGTTATTTGTTCATGTTGGTGCTATACAAATTGCCAATGACCCAGGGATGCATGAGCTTACCAGTCATATCGATTAGATGCATCATATATTTGCTATCACTTTGAGCAGTTGACTAAGCCTAAGCCCTGCCAAGTACACTCTTAGAGCATCAAGCTGGTTTTCTTCACCAATTTATACACTTGAGAGCAAACTTTGCCACGACCTCCTTGGAGGCCCAGACTCCATGTGTTTAATCCACCATGAGTTCGGTTTTCTTTTGTCTTATTTTTGTTGGAAGTTAAGCTGTAAGGCTCATGACATCATTGTCATAGTATATACCTAATTGAGGTTCAGTAAAGTGTACATCATTATAAATAGCTTCTCATCACTCTAACTAACATCTGTGAGTCTTTCTTTAATGGATTATATCTCATTAGCTTCCTTGTTTTTCATATTCAGCTGCAGTTGCTCAGCTCAGAAACTTGAACAGTTTGCTGGCTGCAGATGACCAATGTTTAGATGAAGAAGTGGGAAATACTACGCTGACGCTAAATATACTTGTATGCATAATCACAACAATTTCAAACTTCATGAAGTTGGAAATAACCGTTGCAAGGGTGCCCCGTGTTATCGAGACCACTAAGCATACCCCATCAGAAAGCCATTTGGCCGCAGTTACTTCTAGCTCTCCAGATAGCACCATTTCTGATACAGTTCGACATTGGCAGCAGAAGGCAATTGTTCTTGTGATGGAAGCCAGTGGTGTCAATTGTTTAGTAGGTAAATTTATCTTTTAGCATTCTTTTGGACACACACACACACACACACATGGTTATGAGTATTTGTTTTAAATCATTATTGGAACCCTCATTCTTGGGTATATTGTGTTGATGCTATAGTTGTTATATCATCATGTTTACTGAAAAAGATTTACTATGGGTCTAGTAAAATCAAGACTATTCTTTGTTCCTTTTTATTTAATCTCTATCCTAAATATCATTAAAAGTACTAATCAAGAGGTTGTGTAAAATTAAAATGATGCCACCATATTGCCCATTCTTTTTTGTTAAAATCATGTGTGCTATTATTGAATTCATACTTTTTATTATCTAATAAGTATCTGAATGGTACTGCAGAACTCTTACGTGTCATTCAAAGGCTGAATTTGAAAGAGCAGTGGAAAGGTTTCTCACTTCATTTTCTCACTTTGTGCACCCTGCAATCAACTGTTTCTGGCACTCGTGCTCAGAATCATCTCAGAAGCATTGGTGGGCTGGAAATTCTATTGGATGGACTAGGACTTCCTTCTAGTATATTTTCAGTTTTGAAGCACTCATCTATGTCAAGATATGAAAGGTGCAATGTTTATGTGTCATTGATTGCTTTTATTTATTACTTTTTAGTTTTACCCTCTTCTTTTTTCTCAAGAAATGGATGTTAATTATTTACTCTTGATATTCTATATTGGACAAAAAATTGTTTTTGATATATAATTTGAAGTTAAATCTAATAGTATGAAATTCAAAATTTATACCCAAATGTTGAAAGTCTGATAGTATTAAATTGGAATTTGGTACCCAAATTTGAGGTGTGGGTCATAACTTCATTTGAGTTTCAGTGAAACATTCCTATTTTGAAATTTCAGTTTCAACATTAGATTGATCTTTGAATTTATTTGCACAATTCTATCTAATATGGTGCAGAATGGCTGAAATTTTTGGCAATACGCTCTTGATACTGTTAGTGTATATGAGTGTGGCCCATATGGCCTGTGTATAAGGCCCATCTAGAGGGCCCATCTAGAGACAACCCGGTCATGAACAAAGTGTAAGTCAATCTCCACATGCTTCGTCCGATGATGCTGAACCGGGTTGGTGGAGATGTTGCCGCAGTAGACGAGCGTGCTCTTGGCGAGCGGGCTATGGAGCTCAGCCAAGAGCTGACGAAGTCAGGACGCCTCTGCCACGCCGTTAGCAACAACACGGTATTCTCCCTCGACACTGGAGCGGGAGACAACCGGCTGCCACTTGGACGACCAGGAGACAAGGTTGCCGCCTAGGAACACGGCATAGCCGGAGGTGGAGCGACGAGTGTCTGGACAGCCAGCCCAGTCAGCGTCGATGTAGACAACCAGCTCAGCAGGGGAGGTGCGGTGAAGAACCAGGCCGAGGTCAACTGTGCCACGGACGTAGCAGAGGAGGCGCTTCAGCGCAACAAGATGTGACTCCCGCGGATCATGCATATGAAGGCAGATCTGCTGAACGACATATGTGAGGTCCGGCTGGATGAAAGTGAGGTACCGCAAGGCTTCAGCAAGACTCCGGTAGGGAGTAGGATCAGCCACGGAATCACCCAGAGTAGCAGACAGCTTTGCCTAAGTGTCAACAGGAGTGGAACAAGGCTTGCAATCAATCATCCCAGCCCGCTCCAGGATATCAAGGGCATACTGTCGCTGGTGAAGAAGAAGGCTAGACTGGAGAGACTCAACAGGAACACCCAAGAAATGGTGAATCTTGCCAAGATCCTTCATAGCGAACTTCTGCTGCACGGAGGAGATAATGTGCTGAAGCAACTGCGGATAGGAGGCTATCAGAACAATGTCATCAACATAGAGCAGTAGGTAGGCAATCCCATCCTCATGGTGATAGATGAACAGAGAAGTGTCAGACTTGGCCTCGACGAACCCCAATGTCAGCAAGAACGTGGCAAACCGAGAGTACCAAGCATGAGGAGCCTGCTTCAGACCATAGAGAGACATGTTGAGCCACACATCTGCCACGCCGTTAGCAAAAGCACGGTATTCCGCCTCAGCACTGGAGCGGGAGACAACCGGCTGCCGGTTGGACGACCAGGAGACAAGGTTGCCGCTCAGGAACACGACATAGCCAGAGGTGGAGCGGCGAGTGTCTGGACAGCCAGCCCAGTCAGCATCGGTGTAGACAACTAGCTCAGCAGGGGCGGAGCGGTGAAGAACCAGGCCGAGGTCAACCGTGCCACAGACGTAGCGGAGGAGGCGCTTTAGCGCAGCACGATGCGACTCCTGCGGATCATGCATATGGAGGCAGATCTGCTGAACGACATATGTGAGGTCCGACCGGGTGAAAGTGAAGTACTGCAAGGCTCCAGCAAGACTCCGGTAGGCAGTAGGATCAGCCACGGGATCACCCAGAGTAGCAGACAGCTTCGCCTGAGTGTCAACAGGAGTGGAACAAGGCTTGCAATCAGTCATCCTAGCCTGCTCCCGGATATCAAGGGCATACTATTGCTGGTGAAGAAGGCCATACTGGCGAGGCTCAACAGTAACACCCAAGAAATGGTGAAGCTTGCCAGGATCCTTCATAGCGAACTTGTGCTGCAGAGAGGAGATAATGCGCTGAAGCAAGTGCAGACTGGAGGTTGTCAGAACAATGCCATCAACATAGAGCAGTAGGTAGGCAATCCCATCCTCATGGTGATAAATGAACAAAGAAGTGTTAGACTTGGCCTCGACGAACCCCATTGTTAGCAAGAACGTGGCAAACCGAGAGTACCAAGCCCGAGGAGCCTGCTTCAGACCATAGAGAGACTTGTTGAGCAGACACACCAGATCCGGACAACTGGAATGAAGGCACGAGTGCCTTTCCGCCGCCCGTGGCCTTCACGGTGCTGCGGGGACCGCCGTGACCACCGCTGCACCGCAACACTCTTGCCGGCCCTCTCCGCAGATGCCGCGCCCGCCCTGTGTCCGCCGCCCCCGTCCCTCTCCCGCGCGGACACCCGGGCTGCCGCCACCGACGCCAACCCCCGGGCAGTGCAGCTCCCCATTGACGCCGCCGCGGCTCCCGCCGCCACCGCCATCCTGCGTGCGGCCGTCTTGGCCGCGGGCGCGGGGGGCCCTCTGCTGCCGTCCTCTTCTGCTCTGTGCGGCCTGGCGTTGCCTCCTCTCTTCCCCGCGACGCCCTTCACCCTGCCGCAGCCACACATCTTCTTGCTCGCTACAGAGCTGGCCAGCCCTTCCTCCTCCTCAGCCGCCGCAGCCGCAACTGCTGCGGCCGCTCCTCCTCCCCCTGGCGCACATGTGCCTCTCGCCGTGGGGGGATTCCCCGGGCTGGGCATGCCTCCTGCGGACGTGTCACTCGCCTACGCCTCCCTCCACGCTGCGGGCAAGCACCCACTGCCCGCCGAGGTTGTGATGGCTGACGCCGCTTTCGCTGCGGTCCTCCTTACTGCCAAGTCTGAGGCTTCGACGGCCCAAGAGTGGGTCCGCGCGGCTGCCCTTGCTTGGCAGCGTGAGCACACCGCGATGGATACTTTTGCTCGCCAGGTCGCAGAGGCGGAGCGCATCTTCGCTACTTCCCACCGGGCGCCACCCTCAGCCCCTGCCTCTTCTCTACCTTGTTGCTCCTGCCTCTGCCCGTCGCCGGCGTGGGGGGGTGGAGGGGGTCGTCGGGGCAAGCCGACTATGGCTCTGATTCCTGTTTCTGCCCCTGGAGGTACGCTGTGGCCATCCTTCAGCAACTCGTGGTCAGGGTGCACCTCAATGTGGCCCTTTCAGGATCAGGGAGGGGGTCCTTAGCTCCAGTCGGCCGCCATGCTCACTGATTCTGCTCCCTTCGCGCCATCCTGGACTCCACCACTCAGCCCAGCCAGCTTCCGACCTGGCTTGGGGGATGGGATCAGGCCACTCTGTCACGGGCATTCAGCAACATGGGGGTGACACCGCCTGTCCGCACCGAGTGGATTGCTGACTCGGGTGCTTCTTTCCACACTATCCCTGATGCTAGCATCCTCTCTTCTGTTCGCTCCCCTCATCCTTCTTCGATCATGATTGGTGATGGGTCTTGCCTTCCTGTCACCTCCGTGGGTTCTGCCCCTGGTCCTTTTCGTCTTCCCGATGTTCTTGTCGCTCCTCAGATGATTCATAACCTTCTTTCCATTTGCCACTTTACAGCTGACAATTCTTGTTTTGTTGAATTCAACTCTTCTGGTCTTACTTTGAAGGATTCTGCTTTCGGGCGTCCACTCCTCCGATGTGACAGCTCGGGACCCCTTTACACTCTTCGCCTTCCTGCTTCAGCTATTCCACCTTCCACTTCTTCTTCGTCAGCTGCCCTTACCACTACTACTTCTTCGCGACGCTTTGGCTCAGCTCAGTCGTAGTGCACATCTTCCTTGCACTCGGGCTCCTGATGAGCATCTCTGCCATGCGTCCCAGTTGGGTCACCATGTTAGACTTCCTTTTTCTTCTTCACATGCGACACACGCCTTTGATCTTGTTCACTGTGATTTGTGGACTTCTCATGTTCCTAGTATGTCTGGCTACAAGTACTATCTGGTAGTGGTCGATGATTTCTCTCACTACTCTTGGACTTTCCCTGTGCGTGCCAAGTCTGAGACATTTCCCACCCTCCTCAACTTCTTTGCCCGGGTGTCTACTCAGTTCGGCCTCACCATTAAGGCCGTCTAGTGTGAAAACGGGCGTGAGTTCGACAACCACACCTCCTGTTCCTTCTTTCTCGCTCGGGGTGTCCAGTTGTGCATGTCTTGTCCATATACCTCTCCCCAGAACGGCAAGGCTGAGCGCATGATTCGGACCACGAACGATGTCATGCGCACCCTCCTGATCCAGGCCTCTCTGCCTCCTCGTTTCTGGGCGTAGAGTCTCGTAGAGTCTCCACACCGCCACCTGCTTGCTCAACCGTCTTTCTTCCACTGCTTCTCCTGCTCCGACTCCTCACCACGCTCTCTTCGTTACCCCTCCCAGCTACGATCACCTTCATGTCTTCGGTTGTGCATGTTACCCGAACATCGCCGCCACTGCTCCTCACAAGCTGGCGCTCTCGTGTGGAGCCTGCTGTGTACCACCCGCCGGTCATCCATTGGGATCCTCGTCACACTCATCCCATGGTGACTCGGCAGGCGGCTGGGGTTCTTCGGCTCGCGACTCTCTCCGCCACCGAGGGAGAGCCGCGGCTCTCTCCGATACCTTCTTCAGTCCGCGAAGCCCTGGCAGATCCTATCTGGTGTCGTGTGATGGAAGAGTACGAGGCTCTTCTTGCCAACCAGATGTGGGACCTCGTGCCGCGTCCGTCTGGTCGCAATGTGGTGACTGGCAAGTGGCTCTGAACGCATAAGCGTCGGACTGATGGTACTCTGGAGCGCTACAAGGCTCGTTGGGTTCTTCAGGGTTTCACCCAGCGACCTGGTGTGGACCATGATGAGACTTTCAGGCCAGTGGTGAAGCCGGCTACAGTGCGCACAGTCCTCTCATTTGCTCTCTCTCGCTCATGGTTTGTGCACCAGCTAGATGTGAAGAATGCATTCCTTCATGGCACTTTGTCGGAGACAGTCTACTGCAGTCAGCCAGCAGGATTTGTGGATTCCAGTCGTCCGGATATGGTCTGCCGGCTCAACAAGTCTCTCTATGGTCTGAAGCAGGCTCCTCGGGCTTGGTACTCTCGGTTTGCCATGTTCTTGCTGACATTGGGGTTCATCGAGGCCAAGTCTGACACTTCTCAGTTCATCTATCACCATGAGGATGTGATTGTCTACCTACTGCTCTATGTTGATGACATTGTTCTAACAGACTCCAGTCCGCAGTTGCTTCAGTGCATTATCTCCTCTCTGCAGCAGGAGTTCACTATTCTTGGCAAGCTTCACCATTTCTTGGGTGTTACTCCTTCGTCACTAGCGACAGTATGCCCTTGATATCCTAGAGCGGGCTGGGATGACTGATTGCAAGCCTTGTTCCACTCCTGTTGACACTCAGGCGAAGCTGTTTGCTACTCTGGGTGATCCCGTGGCTGATCCTACTGCCCACCGGAGTATTGCTGGAGCCTTAGGCCCTGTTTAGTTCGCCAAAGTTTCACCAACTACCCGTCACATCAATCTCCAAACACTAATTAAGAGTATTAAATGTAGATTAATGACAAAACCCATTCCACAACCTCTACCTTAATTTCGAGGCGAATCTAACGAGTTTATATATGACATGATTAGACGACGACGTGCTACAGTAACCAATCTCTAATGATGAATTAATTAGACTTAATGGATTCATCTCGCAATTTCCGGTCCATTCGTGTAATTATTTTTGTAACTAGTGTACGTTCAATACTCCTAATAGACCTTGAAAGAGGACCCAAAAGTTTGACCTCGCGAACTAAATGGGGCCTTACAGTACCTCACTTTCACCCTGTCGGACCTCACATATGTCGTTCAACAAATCTGCCTTCATATGCATGATCTGCAGGAGTCACATCGTGCTGTGCTGAAGCGCCTCCTCCGCTACGTCTATGGCACGGTTGACCTCGGCCTGGTTCTTCACCGCTCCTCCCCTGCTGAGCTGGTTGTCTACACCGTCGCTGACTGGGCTGGCTATCCAGACACTCGCCGCTCCACCTCCGGCTATGTCGTGTTCCTGGCCGGCAACCTTGTCTCCTGGTCGTCCAAGCGGCAGCCAATTGTCTCCCGCTCAAGTGCCGAGGCGGAATACCGTGTTGTTACTAACGACATGGCAGAGGCGTCATGGCTTTGACAACTCTTGGCTGAGCTCCATAGCCCGCTCGCCAAGAGCACGCTCGTCTACTGCGACAACATCTCCACCAACCCGGTTCAGCATCAGCGGACGAAGCATGTGGAGATTGACTTGCACTTTGTTCGTGACCGGGTTGCTATCGGTGATGTTCGAGTCCTCCATGTCCTGACCACCTCCTAGTTTGCCGACATCTTCACCAAGAGTCTGCCCTCCTCGACGTTCTCGGAGTTTCGCTCCAACCTCAACGTAGCTAGTGGCTAGTTGTGGCTGCGGGGGCCCTGTGTGTGTATTTCTTTGTTGTCTAGTATTGTACTCCGTTGTGGCGGTAGTCCAGACTGCGGGGCGAACTATGCAGTCTTTGCCATTGCTTCCTTTGAATTCTAGATCAATAAAGCTAATCATTCCCTTCTCATAACACCTATAGAAACGAAGCTGGGGGTCGGGGCCTTTTGTGGTTCGGTTAAGTGAGAGCTTCTTCTTCTTATTACAATATCGTGGGGCCGTTCTTTCCCCACTGCCCAAATCTGTTTACATTGATCTTACTGTTTAGGTTAGTATTTATTTATTTACAGAGGTGTTACCTAACTTTGGACATCTTTGCAAGCTAACTGTTGTGCAATGTGTTAATTTTATGATGATCATTTTACCTATTTTTTTCTAATAAAAAGGCCACAGTGATGTATGACAATCATAATCTTTATGGAGTTATTTTTTCAACTTTAATTAATGTGATAAGTTTACCTACTTGTTTGTATCGCCAATTTATTTTCTGTTCTCTTATAGGTGTGAAATACTTCTGCTCCAGATACAGTATTTGCAAATTCTAAGTGAGGCAGTGTATCCTTTGTTTTAAACTACTTTTATCTGGTACTTAGCATATGCTTTGCAACTTCCAGAATATCAACACTCTCTGCTAATATGTTGTTTAGGTAAAAGTCTTGCTAATAACTACTTCATATCATAGGAGGTATAATGGTCTAAGCTAATTAACTCTCGCTTACAATAAATTTCCCTTATTGGGTCCTTGACTTCCATTTAGATTTGCCAATGCCAACAATTTGCAATTTCTATGTGAAAATGGACGGGTACACAAATTCGCAAACTGCATTTGCTGGCCGGCATTTATGATTCAGAAGTTCCATCAGCAAAAGGATAACACCAAAGCTTCACATGCACAAGATTCTGTCTCTGGTTCAATTTGTTTTCTTGATATAACTGAATGGAATGACTACTCTGTAAAGTTGAGCAATGCCCTTTGTTCTTTTATTTGTCCTTCAAAGGATATTGAATACTGTTCCGATGAAATATCTGTGAGCCAAATTGCAGTATGTATCCCATCGGCATACCTGGAGCAATCTGTGAGATGGATCATTAGGATTCTTATGACCATCTTTCTATGTATCAAGGCCTGTACCAAATCTGAGCTACCGAACCACATAAAGTGAGTTTTAGTGTACTCATGAATCTCCCTTTTATCCAGAATAGTTAACTATCGTGCGATGCTTTGTTCGGTGCTATTGAGATGCTTTGTTTCACCAAAGAAAAGATATATATTTTTTGAATTTAATGCATTTTCCAGCACAACTCTTTGGTGAAATATTCAAAATGCAATGGTCAGTCTTTCAATCAATGACAAGTCCAACATATTAATTAGTTATATTTACCAGGTGACTATTAATCTTTTGAACTGCAACTGCTTTCTGTAGATTAGTAGATTACCAGTTAGCAGCTACTAGTGTACTTTTATGATCATTTCCTGAGTTCATTCTGCAGGATTTTTGCAAAGACCCTTCAATATTACATGATTCGCATGTTCAAAAGGGTTCTTATTTCAACACCAGCTCTACTCCCAGCTTTTCGAGAGGAAGGTGTATGGGACCTGATATTCTCAGGGAATTTTTTCTACTTTGGTTCAGCTGTAGAAGACACCCATTTTGATATTGTTACAGATGTTCAAAATGGTGATATTGACAGTAGTCGAATATCTATTGATTCCGAAAGTTTGTATTGTACTGATGTTAACATTCTTCAAGTGGAAGCTATTTCCTTCTTGGAATTTGCTGCAACACTCAATGAAAACACATCTAACACGGTAAAATCTTCTGTCTTGTATCATAGAATATTGTAGGCTTATGGTCTAATCACCAATCATTTGTCCTGAATCTCCTTATGAAATTCTTCTACTTTACTTTTTTTCTTTCCATTGTAGCCAGAATGCTCGGCACTGCTAGATGCCCTTGAATATTGCATTTCTGATCCTTCGACAGTCAGCGCTCTTCTCAAATGCTTCCGTGTTATTCTACAACTCGCGACCGAACAAACCTTAGCTTCATTTGAATCATTGGATGTGATTACAAGAGTCCTTAAGGCTGCTTGCCATCAGGCTCAGGAACTACGGAACTTTAGCAGTTTTCTTTGTTCCAGTGTCATGATCACTGAAGATAGTTCTCAGTTCAAAAGTATTGAAGACAGAGCTGAGAATGCTCTAGTATGTACAGAGTTAGCTTTGAGCCTCTTTACTGAATATGTCACTATATCGATAGATGGAAGAATACTTGTTTTACAGAATGCTGAATGTATTGAGTGTTTATTCGATTTGTTCCAAGAACAAAAACTTCGAAAGCATGTGCTGGAGCAAGTTCTTGCTTTATTTAAGGTAAGGTTACATTCTTCTGTTTTAAAAAAAGATTATGTTTACCTAAATTCTCCCTCAGTCTTGTTATTAATTTTGGGAGCTAAAGCATGGTTCCCTGTAACTAGCTGCCTTCATCGTCTACGCAAGATCATACAGCAAAGTTGCAGTTATGCTCCAAATATTTAGAAAACTTTGCACGAGCAAATGAAAAAGAAAAGGTTGACTCAGAGTTGTTAATTGATCTTCTGGTCAGCATGAGAGAGATCATAATGATGGATCACATGGTAGGTTTCCATATATGGCCTTGTATATAATAACGAGAATGACAATAGTTTTTTCCTCCAATTAGTAATGCATAATGTGTTAACAAATGTACTTCTACACTTCATTTTGCTCAGTACTATCAAAATCTGTTTCGTGATGGAGGGTGCTTTCTACATATTGTTTCTTTGTTGAATGGAAATTTCAGTGAGGTGACTGCTGAGCATCTTGTCCTTAATGTCCTTGAGACATTAACTTTATTACTTAAAGGAAATGATGCATCCAAGGTAATCATAGTGGCACATTTGGCTCATGCAATAACTCTGTCTGCGTGTTGATAAAAATCTTGGTTTGTTTTGTAGGGTGCCTTTAGATTGCTAGTTGGTGCAGGTTATCAAACCTTACAGAGCTTGATACTGGATTTCTACAAATGGTCACCAAGTGAGAGATTCTTGGATGCATTACTTAACATGCTGGTTGATTGCAAGTTTGAGTTAAATGAGAAAACAACTATAAAGGTTAGTAGTTATTAAATCTTAAACCTGTACTCGCAGGTTAGAAAAAGAAGGTAACACACCATTATGGATTATGGGTTCATTTGATTATGGCATGGTTCATTCTTTAATTTTTCTTGACTAATATAAATTTTCGCCAATTTATTTCTTCAGAATGAAGACGCTGTTGTATTGCTTCTGAATATTTTACAGAAGGTCCTCTCTTTCACACACAGATGATAGTACATCTCTGATATTTTCCATTTACATGTTTTTTTGTGACATCAACCAATTTCTAATTGGCAGAGCAGCACATCACTTCAGCACTATGGGCTTGTGATCTTGCAGCAGTTGCTCAAGCAATCCATTATAAATAGAAACTCTTGTTTCCGAGCCAGATTGCTAAGTTTTCTACTTGATTGGTTCTCAATAGAGGAAAAGGACGATACAGTTATTGAAATTGCAGAAATAATACAGATACTTGGTGCGCACAGTATATGTGGCAAGGACATTCGGAAAATCTTTGCCCTCTTGCGTTGTGAAAAGATTGGTGCAAAACAGAAGCACACTTCTTTGCTTTTGACAAGTCTGAGTCACATGCTGAAGGAAAAGGGTCCAGAAGCTTTCTTTGAGTTCAGTGGCCATGATTCTGTGCGTTTTGCCCTCTTTGTTTTGCAATTTTAAATTTCATCTATTCTGATTCATAGTTTAATTACCAATATTTTGGTACCTTAGAAGATTATTATGGTGTCTGCATAAACAAAATTGGAGCAATTCAGGACATGACACTCAGTTCAGCCATATTTCAGAATTTGTGACTTGGTCTCACTGACGTGTTGCCCCTGAACCCCACATCATTGAGCTACCAAGTTACAAATCCTGAATTGCACCGGATTGAGTGTGAAATACTGAATTATTCTGTCAAAATTGGGAAATTATTCAATGCTAATGGTTCTTTTATATTAATTAAAGTTGTTCTGGTGTTATTAGAGTCTGCCCCAAACTTGTAGGTCCATGTGTATATTCTCTTCTGAAAAAGTATTACCTTTTTTCTTTTATCTTATTTTCTTTTTGTTACTCTTTGCAAGTTCCTTGGTAGTAGGTATAATAGTATCGATTTCTTCTGTTGAAGGACCCCCTAAAGTTGTTATGGTTTTGAACTTGTTCTTTTCTTCTTTAATGAAATGATATGCAACTCTCCTGTGTATCCGAGAAAAACAATACGAACCTTTGATGGCTTTTGATACTGATGTTCTGCCAATAAATCCTTCTTTTTGTGTACTCCCTGGGCTCCTTTGATATCTTACACACTTCCATAATTCTGTGTATGTGATTTGTTGACTGACTGGCATTCTTTCCATTTTCCTGGACAGGGTATAGAAATAAAATCACCCTTTCTATGGCCTTACAATAGAGGTCTATCGTTTTCTTGCTGGCTAAGGGTTGAAAACTTCCCCGACAATGGTATGATGAGCCTTTTCTCCTTTTCCACAGAAGACGGAAAAGGGTGCTCAGCTGTGCTTAACAGAAGTGCTTTAGTATATGAGGTAATTGCGATTTTCTTCCCCATTTTGAATCAAATGAAGTTCTTGAAAATATTTACAAATAGTTTATTGGATCTGTACGTTTATTTTCTGCTACAAGGATTTTGTGCTGTTAATTAACTAGTGTATAGATAGTATTTTAGCTTCTTTGCCTATAAACTATCGGAAACCATCATACCTTACCTGACCCAGCAACTTGACCTAAACAAACTGAGCCCCCCTAGCCTGTGAGGCGTCACAGCTAACTATTGGATTTCTGTGATTAAACTGCTTTGAATCAGATGGGTTTTGACAGAAATTGGTGATTAAGCTTCTAACTCATAGCTGCTTGTATAATTCACAAGATCATGGGGTAACAGGGAGAATGCCATCTGAGCGTGGGAGCTTACATATTTGTTAGTGATTAGAAATCTATAAACCTTCAAATATGACTGTACTATTGCTTGTCTAGCCATTTTGTTTCATCTTTTCTGGGTGCTTGCAAAATGTGGGTACCTCACTGAGTACTAGTTTCAGCGAGTTTCCTGGCCAGCTAGAGTTCTCCCCTTCTAAGCAAAAAGCCAGGATGTCATCTTCTCATGAACTGTTTTTCTCTCTATATATTTAGCTATTTTGTTTCATCTTTTCTGGGTGCTTGCAAAATGTGGGTACCTCACTGACTACTAGTTTCAGCGAGTTTCCTGGCCAGCTAGAGTTCTCCCCTTCAAGAAAAAAGCTAGGGGATGTCATCTTCTCATGAACCGTTTTTCTCTACATATATTTATTTAACAGAAGGGCATACTTGGTGCAATGGTAGAGACTCTCCACTTGTGGCCTGGAGTTCTTAGGAATTTTGCAAGGGTAAGCCTGTCTAGGAATCCCCTTCCCCAGACCCTACCTTACGAGGGACCTTTCACACTGGGTACACCCTTTTCTTATATTTATTTAAAACTCATATCTCAACTAGGGACACACGGCTCCAACCTCTTTTCCTATTACCTGTTGTGGTCTTGTGGACACATTCTTTGGGAAGACTTTCGGCAGGAGGAAGAGTCCCAGCAGCCCAAAGTGGCTACTGGCTAGAGTTGGGCTGGCAGGATGATTAGCTTTAGTTTGGATTTGATATTTGGCTTGTGCCTCAAGTAGTAGATTTGTTTAGTAGGTTGTTAGGAGATTTGTTAGGGACCAGACTGTTAGTAGTAAGTCTAGTAGCTTAGTAGTTTTATTTCTATTTTACCCCTATGCTTAGCCACCAAGGTACCTCCTGGTTGGCAGCACCTATATATGTAACCCAAGACCTCTTTGGAAGGTGTGGTGAATGGAATAGATCTTTTGGGCTAACAAGTGGTATCAAGAGCCTATCCTTCCCACCCCCTCTTCTCTCCCGAGCTCCACCTACCCCTGCCCCAGCCGGTGGGTCCCACCCGGCCGGCGGCGCAGCTATCCCGGCCAGATCCGGCCGGCCGGCGGCCTTCTCCACCCTCCCCGCGATCGGATCCGGCGGCGGCGCCCGCGGATCGGGCGGAGAGGCGCGGGATCGAGAGGCGGCGGCGGCGGATTGGGCGCGGACGCGGCGGGCGAGCGCGCGAGCAGGCGGCTCGGCACGGGTGCGGAGGAGGTGCAGACTCCGGCGCGGGAGGAGAGGCGACGGCGGCTCGATTCGGAGCTCCTGCAGGCGGACGGCTCCCAGGCGTGCGGCCGGGCGGAGCGGGCGGCGTGCGCGCGGGCGGCTCCAGGCAGGGCATCGACCGGCGGCTCGATTCCGGCGGCGCAGGGCGTGGGCGCGGACGAGCTGCAGGCGGAAGGGCTCAGGCGGAGCTCCGGTGGCGCGGCTCCCTCACGATTGGCTGCTCCAGGCGCGCGGGCAGGGCAAGGCCCCCTGTGTGCGGGAGGAGCATCGACGCGTGCGGCGAGAAGCAGAGCTCCAGCAGCGCGCGCGTGCAGAGTGCGTGCGCGAGGAGGCAGACAGCGACGGCCGGGGGAGTTCCTGCGGCGCGCGCACGGGCGTGGGAAGCGGCTCCTCCCTCCAGGGAAGCGCAGGGCGTCGGCAAGGGGAAGTTCCTGTGCGCAGCAGGGCTGTGCAAGGGCGGCGGGTCAGGGACTCGACATCTTCTTCCCCAAGGCGACTTCTTCGACTCCATCTCCCGTGGCCGGCTCGAGGAGGACGAGGCGAGGCGTGGGAGGCGTGGACGGCTCCAGCCAGGCGGGTGCGCAGGGCGCAGGCGGCGTGGACGCACAGAGCGCGGGCGGCAGGGCCGCTGCGGCTCTGGTGGTTCGCGAGCCACCGCCGGCCGACGAGGAGCAGGGTCTCCTGGGCTCGTGGAGCTCCTCCTCCAGCGGCAGCTCGATTACTTCGAGTGTGCAGCGACGTGAGGCGGCAGCGGCGATGCGGCGTGATGCACAGCGCCTCAAGGAGGAGCTAGAGGCACTACAACGCATGCGGCGCCTCAGTGAACAGGCAGAGGAGCTCGAGCGTGCGGCGGCACGTGAGGAGGCTGTAGCAGCAGCAGAGGAGCGTGAGGCTCGGGCAGCGCGCCGAGACGAGCGACGGCGGGCGGCTGCAGCTCGGGCAGCACGTGCGGCGGCGCGTGCAGCCGAGGCAGCTCGGCGTACCAGGGCAACTGCTGTCCAGCAGGAGCAGGAGGCGGCACAGCTTCAGGAGGAGTTGGAGGCGACGCTCGAGGTGGTGCGGCGTGACCAGGAGGAGCTTGGTCTCGCTGCACAGGGTGCTGGGCACGACGCACCACCCGTCAACGCTGCAGCGCTAGGTGCTCGTCCCCCGCCGCAGGAGGTGCCTGCAGGGGACGCTGCACGGCAGCGGGCCGCGGAGGTGCACGGGTGGGTCCCAGACCCGCGTCGTCAGGACGTCGAGAGGCGCTCCGTCCACAGCTCCGTCCACGACTACGACTACGACCACGATGACTACAACCACGACGACGCGCCCCTGAGGGTGGTCAAGACCATCATCAGGGACTCCGGCAGCACACAGTGGCCGGTCTTGACGAAGACCAACTACGCCGAGTGGTCCTCGATGATGAAGGTGAAGCTTAAGGCGCGGCGGATGTGGGATGCGGTGCGTCTGGGCGGCGTGAGCCGTCAGGAGGACCGGCGGGTGCTGGAGGCGCTCTGTTCCGCGGTCCCGACGGAGATGGTGCCGGCCCTCTCCGGGAAGGCGACGGCCAAGGACGCTTGGGACGCCATCGCTGCGGCACGGGTCGGCAGCGACCGCGCCCGCAAGTCTGCACTTCAGAAGCTTCGGGAGGAGTGGGGCCGCTTGGCTTTCAAGCCGGGCGAGGAGGTCGACGACTTCGCTCTCCGTCTCTCCAGCCTGAGGCAGCGGCTGGAGCAGTACGGCGACTACGAGATCACGGAGGAGAGAGCTGTCGCAAAGTTCCTCCGCTGCTCTCCGAAGAAGTACTTACAGCTCAAGATCGCCATTCAGACGATGATCGACATCTCGACGTTGACGATCGAGGAGGTGACAGGGCGGTTCAAGACCGTCAATGATGAGGAGGAGATGGCTGGCGAGTCTTTCCCTGACGGTGGCAAGCTCTACTACGCCACTGAGCACTGCCAGTGCCACGTCTGCCGGAAGAAGGGGGAGCCTCCAGACGGACGGAAGCGTGGGAAGATGAAGCCACGCAGGGCGCTCAAGGCGCGTGGTGGCGCTGAGGGCGATGCACGAGGAGATGCCGAGGAGGCCACTTCTGAGGGGAGCGACGACGACGGTGGCGACAGGTGCTACAACTGTGACAGGACTGCCCACTTTGCTCGGGAGTGCAACCAGCCGAGGCGCGGCCGGGCTCGCGACGCACTGAGGCGTGGTCAGGCCCACGACGAGCCGAGGCGCGGCCAGGCCCTCGTCGCGCAGGTCGTGGAAGAAGACGAGGAGGTGGCTCTGTTCTAGGAACACCGCTCCGGTGTCGGGATCGAGAATAAATGTTTTTGTTGTTCTATGGGCGTGCCTAAGTGCACTTAAGCTCTATTGCTCTATGTAAAAGCTGCTAGACTTAGGGGGAGAATGTTAGTAGTAAGTCTAGTAGCTTAGTAGTTTTATTTCTATTTTACCCCTATGCTTAGCCACCAAGGTACCTCTTGGTTGACAGCACCTATATATGTAACCTCAAGACCTCTTTGGAAGGTGTGGTGAATGGAATAGATCTTTTGGGCTAACACAGACTCTATTTATAGAGGATGGCAGATTGTTTTGAGTTTTTAAGCAAGAAGTAAACGTGTTATCTCAGAGCCTCCACGGGAGGGTGAGAGCATATTTACCTCTTTGCTAATTGTGTCATTATCCAATAATCCAGCTGGGCAGCGCACAGGGGGAGGGCGCGCCCTAGATGGGCGGTGCAGGGAGGGGAGGGTGCCCTGGCCTGGAGGAGGCGACGGCCGCTGGTGGGTGGGTGTACGTGCAGGGATCACATGCGCGAGTTAGGGCAGCAGAGGGGAGGAGGTAGGCGCACGGCCGGCCCTAGAGGTTGGCCCGAACTCGTGATACCAAGTAGAGAATTACGGAAACACCACGCACCCAATGTGTGTGTGGGTGGGTGGGGGGGGGGGTTGGGGGGTGGCCTTTCATTATATAGGCCGTATAGGCGTGGGGTACAAGAAATACAATACAAGCACATATACAACACTATATGTCTGTAGGATAAATAATTCCAGTGTGTTCCTCCAAACTCTAGAAGGGTGTTCAATGTAGTAGCTGCACATAGGCCTCTAGATGGGCCACACACATGGGCCATATGGGCCACATATCTATACACACATATACACCAACTACCCTTGTGGTGTGCTTTCTTTGTTGTCCAGTCTTGAACTCCGTTGCGCCGGTAATTCAAACTGCGGGACCCCCCTCCCCCGCGGCCATAACTAGCCACCTGCTACGTTGAGGCTGAAGCGAAACTCCGAGAAGGTCGAGGAGGGCAGACCCTTGGTGAATATGTCAGCAAACTGGGAAGTGGTCGGGACATGGAGGACCCGAACATCGCCGATAGCAACCCGGTCACGAACAAAGTGCAAGTCAATCTCTACATACTTCGTCCGCTGATGAGAACCGGGTTGGTGGAGAGGTACACAGTGCTGATCTTTGGGACCTCTCCTCGAGTAGCACCGCTCGCTGCTCCTCCGCCTCGCGTCTCGCCGACGCCGCTGCACTACTGCCTCCTCCTCGACCATCATGCGCCGCTCATCTTCCTCGCGCGCCGCTGCACAGCCGCCGCCGCCTCCCGTTGTGCGCTGTCCACGGCTGCCGAAACTCCGCGTGAGCCGGCCATGGAAGGAGAAAGGAGACGCCTCGGGGAAGAGGAACCTCTGCTCCCAGGCTGCCCGTGCGCCCTGCGCCCACGCCTGGAGCTCGCCCGCTCCTACTGCTCGTCGCCGGGGAAGAGGCCGCGCGCGCCCCTGCTCCCCGGTCCTCTGCCTCCCGCGCGCAGAGGCCTTGCCTTGCCGCACCTGGAGGCCGCCGCCTGCAGCTCGAGCCACTGCGCGTCCGATTCGCGCGGAGAACGCCGCCATCATCGAGTCAACGCCTGGCCGCAGCGCTCAATCCGCCGCCGCCAGCCTGCACACGCTCGCTCGCGTGCGCCGCTAGAGCTCTCTGCCTCCCGCACCTGGAGACCGCCGAGTCGGGCCGCCGCTCAGCCCGGGGGGCGGAGGACCAAGCAGAGAGGAGGCAGGCGAGGCGGAGGAGGCTGGAGGTGTAGCCACGAGTGCGGTAGAGGAGGAGGAGGACGGCGACGAACTGGTCACAGGGCCCCTGGTGATCTCCTCCAGGACGAGGTCGTCTCGGACCTGCAGAAAGGTGGGGAAGGGCCTCTGGCGGGTGATCCATGTCCGCAGGTGGTCATAGGTGCTGTTGAGACCCCGCAAGACATTGAGCACCAACACCCGCACCGTGCACCCCAGGTCGTGAAGAGCATCGGCCTTGCGCTTCATCTTCCTGCAAAACTCGCCAACAGAGAGGTCCCCCTGCTCGAAGGTGCGGAAGTCGGTGTCGAGCTGGAGGCCCGGGCCTCTCTGTTGCCGAGGAACTGCTCCTCGAGCGCCAGCCAGGCCTGGCAGGCGGTGCCGTCGGGAATCCGGACGACATCCCGCAGATCGAGGGAGATGGTCCCAAAGATCCAGGACATGGCGATGCTGTCGAGGCGCAGCCACACCACGTCTCGCACCTCAACCAGCGTGTCGAGGAGGACGTGGTTGTCGAGGGCGTAGCGGTGGAGGGCGAGGAGGACCTGTAGGAGGTGGACGTAGGGTAGAGGACAACAGAGACTAGGTTCTTGATGTGCAGGACACCAACGGCCTGGAGGTGGAGGTAGGCGACCATAGGATCGATCGGGTCGGGCCGGGGTCTTGCACTCGGCGGGGCAGGGGTCGAGGGCGGCGCCTGGTGGGAAGAGGAGGCGGCGTGCTCGATGAAGAGGACGACGGGCTGCTGGCCGGAGGATGCGAGGATGAAGCGCTCCGCCTTGGCGACCTGCATCAGTCGCAGTGCACTCGCGCTCCCAAGCGAGGGCAGTCGCGCGGACCTGCTCCTGGGCCGCCGAAGCCTCGGTCTTGGTGGTGAGGAGGGCCGCGGCAAGGGCGGCATCGGCCGTCACACCCGCAGTGGAGAGGGGTTGCTGGCCTGTCACACCCCCGGCGGAGAGGGGCTGCTTGCCCGCATCGTGGAGAGAGAGTCGTAGGCGAGTGGCGCATCCGTGGGGGGCATGCCCAGTCTAGGGAACAGAGGAGGGCGGGCGCCGGCCAGTAGAGGGCCTCCTCCCCCACGTTGCGGAGCAGAGGAAGACAGGGCGCTGGACGGCCAGAGGTGGTGGTGCGCTCGCGCCCCCTACGGCCAGAGGCGGAGTAGCAGCCCCAGCAGCCAATCCGGCGGCGGAGGAGGCAGCCCCGGTCGGCGCGGCGGCGCCCGCAGCAGTGGATGCGGTGGAGGCGGAGCCCTCCGCGCCCACGGAGGCGGGCGCCAGGACGGGCGGCACGGCGAGGGCCGGAGGCACCCCGAGGCCTGCCGGGAGAGGGGCTCCCGTGGCCGGCGGCGGTGGCGCCTGGGCAGTGAATGCCTGGGCGTGCGCACGGCGACGACGCCAGCAGCCGCGGCGGCCACGAGGAGCCCGGCAACGACGTCGTAGGAGGGAAGGGAGGGAAAGTAGAGAGGGGCGGCGGCCGGTGGCCTGCCATGGCGGCGGCGGCGGCTGCTAGAAGAGAGAGGGGAGGAGAGGAAAACCTAAGGCAACTGATACCATGTAGGAGAAATAATTCCAGTGTGTTCCTCCAAACCCTAGAAGGGTGGGCAATATAGTAGCTGTACATAGGCGTCTAGATGGGCCACACACATGGGCCACATATCTATACAACATATACACCAACAATGTCTAACACCATTCATATCATTACCTGAGACCAGGTTCTGTCATATATATCAACTTCCAGCTTGCTTCACAAATACAGGAAAGTTGACATAATAAAGCTCAGTAGAAACATACTAGTTTGTAAGTAGTTTGAACAACCTTATTGAAAAAAAAATAGTTTGAAGAAATAGCTTTATTTCGATGGAATGATCTTTTGAAGACACAGCTAATCTCGGCAATATGGGTCCATTTGTACTGTTACATGATTTTTATGTGAGCGTAATAAGTATTTGACTCATGATGCAGTTATCCTGATTCGTTTTCAAAGAAATTTCAACTATATTTTATAGTTTTTTTTGAACTGAACATAGCGAGGGAGGCCCCCGCTGTAAAAATATATTAAAATCATAAGAAAAGAGAAGTACTTAACAAGCTAAGAGCTGAAAAGAGAGAGAGAGAAGAGCTGCACCAGTTATATGTTACGACTATTTAAAGACATTTCCAAACAATCCTCTAGCTATATTCTAATTTGTGGATGCGCAATACAGATGGGTTCAGAAACCTTTTTACTCCTGATCTGGATTGTCGACTCTCTAGAATACAATGTACTTCTTGTTTGTTTTTCCCATAGGAGCTGTCAATATCTTACTCTGTACAACTTGAATTTGCAACTTTCGCAGGAATAATGATCCCATGCTAAACTCTGGTCTTTCCCTGTTGGCAGTCTATCAATCAAAAACATGAGTGTGTGTTGTTACCACTCAAGCTCCCACCAAAAGAATGGAAATTCCTTTCTGTTACTCATACAATTGGGAGGGCTTTCTCCGGAGGAAGCCATCTGAGGTGTTATGTAGATGGGGAGCTAGTATCATCTGAGAAGTGCGGGTGAGAAAATTCTTCTGCATTTGCAATTCCAAAAATGTTTTAAAAAACTCGACCTGGTGATATGAGTATTAAGTGTTATACTATAATTACTATCTCCATGACCAAATGAGTCTTTTAACTTGTTTTATGGCATGTGCATGTGCATGTGCAATCGAACTTTTAGACCTTCAAGAGCAATTTGAATTGGCTACATGGAAGTAATGTCTGGTTCGTCATCAAAGCCGTTTGCATAACATTTTCACTTCTTTTTTTAGATGTCTCTCTGAGGTTTCTTTTCCTCCCTTTTTTGGGCACTTGTGCTTTTGGGAGATCTGTTTTGCACAGTTCTTTTCTTTCTGTATAACATATAATACCACAGTGGGGGGTCTCCCCCGCTGTACAGTTCAAAAAAAATATTGTCTTCAATAAATTTACTGATGCATTATTGTGCAAGTTAAGTGGGAATAAGGGTGATTGTCCATATTGGTGACAGCATTGACTTATTTAATAACAATACTTTTACTACCATTGTTAAAAAAGGAGAAAACGCACCGATCAACATTGGTATATAGGATACATCCTGAAGACTAGCAACTAAAGTACCAGGTTCTTGTTCTGTTGGGTTTCCTTGCATTTATGAAATTATCTGTGCTTCATGCATACTTTTCAGTTTTTGCTTAACACTATATGTAGCTTGTGATGCTGAAATTTGTCCTTGGTATTTTAAGGTATGCAAAATTCAATGAAGCAATGACGAACTGCACCATTGGTACAGAATTGAAGCCTGTTGGTGGAGAGCCTATATCAATTGGTTTCGAAAAAACTTTTGCCTTTACAGGTCAAATGGGGACAGTCTATGTGTTTTCTGATGCCCTTTCTTCGGAGCAAGTAAAGGGCATATATTTCCTCGGACCTAGTTACATGTACTCTTTCCATGGTGATGATTCACTCTACAGGGGAATTCTTGATGCAAGAGATGGCCTTTCATCAAAGATAATTTTTGGTTTCAGTGCACAGGTTCAAATTCTCTTCACTTATAACTTCATAGTTCTAACACTCTGACCATGTAAAGGTGACCCATCTCTGTAGTCCTTGTGATGGGGTTAGCTACCCATGAGTTTTTAAGTGTGTTTCCATATCATATAAACCTGTGTGTAGTCTGTCCATTTTAGAGGCTGGGTGCAAGCCTCATCAAATTTTGAGCCCTTGAGTGTTAATATGAAGAGCCAATGTCCTCGGATTTACTAATAAAATCCCCCTTCTCCATAGGCTAGTGATGGCCGGAGTTTGTTCAGTGTATCATCAGCACTCGATAATTCAGACAAAAGTACATTTGAAGCAGCAATTATGGGGGGAACAAAGTTATGCTCGCGGCACTTACCTCAGGACATCATTTACTGTGTTGGTGGTGTCTCTGTTTTTTTCCCACTCTTCACACAGTTTTTTGATGCTGCAATTGATGTTGTGCAACCTTGCCGTACATCTGTTGGCAATGACAAATTGGCAGCTGAGGTCATTGAGCTAGTCGCAACTGTTCTGGATGGAAACATATCGAATCAACAACAGATGTATCTTCTTTCTGGGTTATCTATTCTAGGCTTCTTGCTTCAATCAGCTACACCACAGCTCTTAACCACCAAAACTCTTTCTGCATTAAAGTATATGTTCGTCATTCTGAGGAAATGCGGTAATCTCCCTCCCTCCCCCTCCCCCTCTCCCTCGCCCTCTCCCCCTCTCATGCAATAAGATGTGCATTACTAATACTTTTTCTGCATATTCAGGCATGTCAAAAGTTCTCCTGAAAGATGCTAT
The DNA here is from genome assembly GCA_036936925.1 of Cenchrus fungigraminus. Classification (NCBI taxonomy): domain Eukaryota; kingdom Viridiplantae; phylum Streptophyta; class Magnoliopsida; order Poales; family Poaceae; genus Cenchrus; species Cenchrus fungigraminus. Next base: position 57,042,172 of record CM072776.1, on the reverse strand, counting down.
CTCACAAATTTATTTAAATCCACAAATATGGGTATATGCAAGCTATGAAGTGCAAAGAGATCTCTATATGTTTGTGATAACATATTTTGAAACAGACGGGAGGCTTTTACCACTTCTATGTCGACTTACTTGGATTATTGATATTGTGTGCCAATATTACTGGGAAAAGGCTGATTCTAGGCATGTTGCTGCTTCCAAGCCTTTGCTGCATCCAGTTACCAAAGAAGTTATCGGGGAGAGACCTAAGATGGTTGAAATTCGCAAGCTTCGTCTTCTCTTTTTAAGTTTAGCAGAAATGAGCTTAAAGTAAGCACTTTCGCCTCCTACCAAGTCTTTTCCATTCCGCAGATGATATATATTTCAAAGTAGTATCCTTTTGTTTTGATCTCTTCTATATATGATAGATATCAAATTGTAGTACTCTTTTTATCCACACATAATATACATCAATCTATATATATGAAGTTGTAGATATACGGAAGGGGAGGCACTGTTACACTCTGCGATCACTGTAGTACTGTAGCACCTAGTCATTTTTGCAACAAACCCTTCTACTTAGCGAAATTTGATCCCAGTCCATAGTTTTTTACGAAGAAGCCCTGAACTTTTGGGGAAATCCTCTGAAATACTGTTCATCAGTGGTAATTTAGGGGGAAAACCTTCTATTTAGCAAAAATTAACCTCCAGGTCCATAATTTTTAACAATAAAACCCCTAAACTTTTGGTGAAATATGTGCCATCCACAAATGTAAAGAAAAAAATATTGTTCATGTGCTCTCCTTAAAAAAATATAAATTAAAATGTTTATATTCCAAGCTCTTGAATATGATACATGATATGCATAAAATGTTTATATTCCACTTGAATATGATACATCATATGCATTGTAGCATCAAACATTATATATGAAATGCATTGCTCAATATGATACCCGCAGCGAAGCAAGGGGCAATGGCTAGTTTTCATAGAATTTCGTAGCAATCTATAAGAATTTTCTATTCATAACAGATGTGTTGGTTCACAGGCTAAAAATTTCTCCAGATGACATAAGAGCACTTGTAGCTTTTTTTGAGAGGAGTCAAGACATAGCATGTATAAGGGATATGCTGGACACAATCATCCCTGCTCTTTCACAGGGCTCAGTTTTATCATCCTTTGTGGATAATGTAAATTGCCTTGGTGGTTGTTGCGTTTTCATTAATCTTCTTAAGAGGTAATATATTCTTAATTCTCTCAACCAAGAGTCAATTTATACTATGCTGTTTGAAATGAAGTTGCTGGCTAGTGTAAATTGTGAGCTGCTCGACAACCCCCACAAGACAATGCATTAATTTCAACAAGTTCTTATTCTCTTTGACTCAACTATATGTTGAGTGTCCTTGTGTTTGTCCTTATCAAGCTAATGCAAAGGAAAAAATCCTGAAGGTTGTAATGACCTTAGGTCATTGGTTGAACAAGAGTCAGCAATAGGAGACAGGTCTCCAAAAAAAGGGAGAAATAACTAAGGGAGATGCCAAGATGATTTAGCATTGTGTACTTAATTAATCCACTGAATCGTGTTCCCATATTCCTCATGTGCTTTCTATTGTAAATTAGAGATTGATATATATGTTTAGGGCTGTCTTTTTGGCTTCATGTTTTATTGATTATGCCTCTAGATTCTGCATATTGTTATTTGAGTAAAACATGATTTGAGAACACACAACTTCTTCATGAATCATATTTATTTAATGTAGGCAGAAACTTTTTGCTATGTTTAACACTAGTTCATTCATCAGGGAATTTGAGCCAGTCCGTTTGTTGGGGCTTCAGCTCCTTGGAAAGCTCTTGGCTGGTATTCCTTCTGAGAAGAAAGGGGCGAAATTATTTCCATTACCCTTAGGGCAGTCTAGATCCATTTCTGAAAACCTCACAGATGAAATAACAACTGCACCTCAATTATTCTTCTATTTAATATCTGAAAGGTTATTCAAATTTCCGCTATCGGATAATTTATGTGCAACTCTTTTCAGTGTTCTTGGTGGAACCACTCCACAACAGGTTATTGTACCAACTTCATGTCATATTGTTATTTATCTTCGATGTTCTTTCACCGATCTTGTGAGTATTACTTGTAGATGTGATATGTTGTTTTCTCTGTATTGGTTCTCCAGGAAAATTCTCAGTCTGATCCATCAAGGGATAAAAATCGCAATCTTTCAAGCTTGGTGCCCTTTTCCCTTCCTCAGATTTTAGTCTGTATCTTTAGATATATGCATTCTTGTCAAGATTCATCAGCACGCAGAAGAATCTTAAATGACCTTCTTGGTTTGCTGGATTCAAACCCTTTAAACATTGAGGCCTTAATGGTACGCATTATTTTCTTGGGTCTGTACTGTTACTTACTAGGTGTTGATACCAGAGTGATTTTATCAGGAACACAGTTGGAACTCTTGGCTTGAATTATCCACTAAGCTTGATGTATGTAAGGACTACAAATCAGTTTCTAAAGGTGAGCTTGATGATGGGGATAGAGATGAAATAAGACTTGTGAGGAACTTGTATTCTTTGGTCCTTTCGTACTACCTGCGCTCTGTTAGAGGTGGCTGGCATCAGCTTGACGGCACTGCTAATTTTTTCCTTTTAAAACTTGACCAGGTTGGGTGTTTGTCTTATCCTTTCTTTATATAATTCATATGGCCAGCTTGGCAGCGTACACTATTTTGTATGAATGATGATATTGAGATTCATGACTATGCAGGGGGAGCTATCAAGTTTTGATTTGCTGAGGGACATACTTGATGATATCGCGGGGAGCCTTCTTCAGAAATCTGTGAAAGATAATATTTTCCTTTTTCAGCCTTGCTTTGATAATGTATTATATTTTTTGAACCTTATACAGGAGTTGCTTGTCAATCAAATGGGAATTAAGCTCTTGGTATGATTCCAAACATAGTTGTATTGAACATAAAAAGGCATATCAACACACATGAACAACATCCTCTGTTTTCTGCTGCAGTTTCCATCTTCCAATCTTTCAGAGGAATCTTCACATGATAACATGTGGAAAGAAGATATCAAGTCAATAATAAATGATATTTTAAATACTGAGAGCAATGGTCAATATACAAGGTAACAGTTGAAACATGCATTCCAACCTATTTCTAAATATATGTTCAAATATTTTGTAATAGCTACCTTGAAATGGATTCTAATCTATGTATATAGTGCTGGAGTGCACCTTTTCTGGTCAATACAGCACTGCAAAACCAACTACGTTGTCTACTAGTCTGTACAAAACGTTTGCCAGATGGTAGTAGTGGCTCGTGGTGTTTTATGGTACAAAACTTAAAACCACCGCCCTTGTTTATTTGGACAGCGGTATATATAAATGATACTACGGTGCCCATTCAGTTTGTCATTATGATCACAATCCATGAAAGGTGGTGAACTCATTTCAGATGAGGCCTTTCAACAACATTCATTGTCATTAGTCACAGCTTGCAAGATAAAACACTACGGTGACAGATTAATGATTATATCCTTGTATTCACTAGCCTCAGTATATAGCATAGCATTTGTTTGTTGTCGCCCTTGTAGGATCAGGACGTACAGTTTGTCTCTAAACGTATAAGATGTACATTTTAATCAACAGGCACAACTACAATGTACTGCATTGGCATAAATGCATATGGTTAGGGATGAAAACAATTGGAAACGTTACTCGGTCTGTCAGGAATTTCCATCACCGTTGTTGGTTGAACATTCAACATCAACACAGAAAATGAAGCTAACCCAATGTGTGAGTGCAATTTTGCTTTCCAGGATCTAGATGACCTATTCTTATTCAAATGAACATACATCTTTTCTGTATCCTTCCATTTGTTTGAATTTTGTGAAGTTCGCAAACTCAAAGTAAATTGGCACTGGCATTGGCCTTAATAAATGTGTTAATTCCCAGTTTGCTTTGGACGGCTTGCAGGTTTTCTGATAGAAAAAAAGTCAGTGATGATTGGTGGAGCTTCTTTGACAAGGTGTGGAGTATTATATGTAATTTGAGGAAAGGACCAAGCAAATTGCTGCAAAAAGATCCAAATGTTGATGTTGCATCTTTGGGGCTGATGGAGTCTGTGAATGTCCCTACTCCTGAAAAGGCTGCTGCTGTTGTATCTGGAGGTATCGGTACTGCATTAGGTGTAAAAACGAATAGATTCACTGAGAAAACTATAGTGTCAAAGGAGGAAATAATTCCAAGAGTTTTCTTCCACCTTGTGATTCTGTACCTCTGCAAAGCTGGATCAGAAAATGCATCCAAGTGTGTCCTGAACTTCATGTCGTTGCTTCCAATTCTTATTTCAGAAGATGACCAAAGCAAAAATAAGCTGCACTTTTTGATCTGGTATGTTTGATACTCTGGGTTGTTCCCCTGAATGTGTATAAAGCATTCTCCTTATTCTTTCTTTTATACAGGTCTTTATTAATCGTAAGATCTCAATATGGACAGCTTGATGATGGCGCACGTTTCCATGTTTGTTCACACTTGATTCTTGAAACTATCATATATGGAAAGTCCATGCTGGTTACTAATATCTTAGGTAGAGATGATTCTATGGACGTCAACAAGAACAAAGAAACTGGATTCATTCTTAGCTTTATACAGAAGGATCGCATTTTTACCGCGGTTTGTTTCTTTGCCTTCTTTTGCCTTTTTCTGGAATTATTTTGTTAGCATGTAAAGAATGAAAATTCATCACTTCGAGAGGACATGTTTCAAGTTTTATATATTTGCTCGATTCTGCTGACTCCTCCCCTCTAACAGATGGTCAGTTTAATTGCTTTTCAGGCTGCTAATGAGGTTAAGCACATGAAGTCTGTTCAGGCTGTTCGCTTAAAGAAGCTGCAGGAACTTCAGTTGAAGCTTAATGAAAGTTCCACAAAGGAGACACGGTTAGTGCAGGCCATTGAAGATAAGATGCATTTTACTATCGCTGCTGCCCTTTCAGCAGATGATGGTAGAAAAGCAGCTTCTCAACTTGCTTTCCATGAGGATCAGCAAATGATCACGGTAACTGAGTCTTTCTTAGATTCAACAAAGGCAAATGCTTGTTTAGGAGAAAATTTGTCATCCAGTAACTATTTGCTTTCCTTATCAGGATAAGTGGATACATATTTCCCGTGCTCTGATGGATGAGAGAGGACCATGGTCTGCTAACCCTTTTCCAAATGATGTTGTGACTCACTGGAAACTTGACAAGATAGAAGATAGATGGCGACGGCGATTTAAGCTCAAGCGTAATTACAAATTTGATGAACGTTTATGCCAACCTTCAGAGTCAAGGAGTGAAAGTACATGTCCTTCAGCTGACCAACCATACATTAGTGCCAAAATTGCTAAGAAAATGAAGAAATTCCTTCCTAAAGGAGTGCGTGGAATCACAGAGGACAGTGGCTATGAACCATCTGAAGACATTATTGATGCGAGTGAATCTTCACAGAGTAATTCTTTAGGGAGCGAAAACCAGAATAATGCAGCAGATTCCTCTGATCATCACACTACTGTACATGATAAGAAAGAGCCATCATCTACTAATGGAGATAATGATTATACAAAGGTAAAGAAAAACTTCGATATAGATTTCAGCTGAAGGTACAGAGCATTCATTGATTTTGTTAACTGTCCATTTTGCAGGTGCTATGTTCAGTTCGTTGTGTTCTTGTAACCCCAAAGCGAAAATTAGCAGGATACTTAGATATCACGCGAACTGTTATGCATTTTTCTTTTGAATTTTTGGTTGAAGGAACTGGAGGATCATCTGTTTTCAGCAAATTTAAAGATAAAAAAGATTCAGATTGCAAGAACGAGCTGGGAGGAGTGAACAGACTTGATGGATGCCGAGATGGTATGATTGAAACCAATGGTGTCTGGATGCAAAACCAATCTAACGAGATTAAACGCCACAAAAGGTGGAACATAACTAAGGTACCTCTCTCCTATATTCTTTCCACTCATTTGCTCACTACCTTGATGTCCTTCCATACGTGCTACAGATAAAAGGAGTTCATTGGACACGCTACCTACTACAATATACTGCAATGGAGATCTTCTTTGATGATTCAAGTGCACCTATATTTTTAAACTTTTCCTCCCAAAAGGATACTAAAAATGCTGGGACTCTGTTGGTTTCTCTCAGGAATGAAGCTTTGTTCCCTAAAGGAAATATCAAAGACAAAAATAGTATCATTTCATTTGTCGACCGGCGAGTTGCTCTTGAAATGGCTGAAAATGCCAGGGAAATATGGAAAAGGAGGGAGATCAGTAACTTTGAGTACCTTGTAATTTTAAACACCCTTGCTGGAAGATCTTACAACGACTTAACCCAGTATCCTATATTTCCATGGGTATTGGCTGATTACACATCAGAAAAGCTTGATTTCAACAAGTCGTCAACTTTTAGGGATCTTTCAAAACCAGTTGGTGCTTTGGATGAAAACCGCTTCAAGGTGTGTTGCTGTTGAGTACTTATTTGTATTTTAGGCTGTAATCATCCCCTTATCATAACTTCTTATTGGGCAGGTTTTTGAAGATAGATATCTTAGTTTTTGTGATCCTGATATACCAAGGTTGGAACAAAACGAGTTTAATTTCATACATTTTTCATTGTTTCCTTGTTGTTTGAGTTTATTATATTTGCACCAACAACCATGGTTTTGTTCCATGCAGTTTTTATTATGGATCTCACTACTCTAGCATGGGGATTGTTCTGCATTACATGCTTAGGCTCGAGCCATTTACAACTCTGCATCTAAGCTTTCAGGTTCCCACTTTGCTTATCATGGAATGTTTGTCATGCTTCCTTGAAATTTGAACGCATCTCCTGTTGTTATCAAAACGTTATTCATGAATCATGACTTGTTAATACATAACATTTCTTGTCGTGTTTCACCACAGTTCAAAATAAGCATAGTATTTTACCATTATGCCTGTCTGACACTTGTGCAGGGTGGCAAGTTTGACCATGCTGATCGTCTGTTCCACAGCATTGATAGCGCCTATAGAAATAGCTTATCAAGTACAAGTGATGTCAAAGAGCTTATTCCAGAATTCTTTTACATGCCCGAGTTTCTTGAAAATTCAAATTCATATCATCTTGGTGTTAAGCAGGATGGTGAACCTATAGGCAATGTTACTCTCCCTCCATGGGCGAAGGTAATAATTATATGAAAGTTCTTTATGTGTTCATTATATTTGTCATACTTTTCTTGAGGATGAATTCCTTGTGCAAACAGGATAGTTCTGTTGCTATTCTAATGAAAGTTAGTTTGGCTCTGCAAATCTATGGTGAAAAACCTGCATTGCTCTCAGTTATACGGAATTTTGGAATTAAACAGCCTAATATATCTAGCTTTTTGGTCAGCTGTTGCAGTTGCCTGTGGCATGGCTGTTTTTTAGTTTTTTTTTAACTGTCACGGCTGTTTTTTAGTTGAGGCGTGGATGTGTGTGGGTGTGGGGTTTCTGTACTCAAGTGTTGGCAACAATGGCTGCAGCAGCAGCACACACACGCACACACTTTAGTGGAGAGGAAGGAAGCAGCAGAGGAAGATGAAAATGAAATGGGGCTGCTTAACAATCCAGAGCTGGAGCTGCTCTTCTTATATAGACAATAGATGACTTAGAGACTAAGCTACTGTAGAGTACAACCCAATTTTCTACTGCTACCAAATTGAAATTTGATACTCCTATCTGCTGCTACCGACTACTGCCTTTGCTTAACAAGCAAGGCAAGGTCTAATGACAGGGAGCCATGTGCTCCAGCTGCCGACTACTGATAGAAGCAAGAGGGGGTGATTATCTGCCAATTCTTCCCCTAATTGCACTACTCTTGCTTGATCTCCCCAACTCCAACCTTGATCATCAACTCCTGGTGGCGAAGACGACCCAATGGCTTGGTGAGGATGTCCCCGAGTTGTCGAGCTGTCTCGATGTACTCGACCTTGACCAGTCCTTCTTCGACGCAATCACGGATGAAGTGGAACCTCACATCGATGTGCTTGCTGCGATCATGGATAATTGGGTTATTTGCTAAGGCAATGGCGGATTTGTTGTCCACCATCAAGGCTGGTGTGGAGAGCTTCTCCCCGGTCAGTTCTTCCACCAACCATCTCAACCAGAGTCCCTGACAACACGCTGTCGCCGCCGCAATGTACTCTGCCTCGCAGGTTGAGAGGGCGACAACTCTCTACTTCTGGGACTGCCATGTGATTGGGCACGAGTTCAGCATGAACAACACCCCTGTTGTGCTCTTCCGCCCATCCACATCTCTGGCCATATCGCTATCGCTGAACCCGGTCAGCTCCAGCGCCTTCTTCCTCCGCCTTGGGTAGATGATCCCATGATCAATCATCCCAGCCACATAGCGAAGGAGTCTCTTCATGGCGACGACGTGATCCTCCATGGGATCCGCCATGAATAGGCTCAAGTAACCGACTGCGAACTCGATGTCCGGACGTGTGTGCGTGAGGTAGCGCAGACCCCTGATGATGCTCCGGTACTCAGTTGCGTCCAGCTTCGCTGCCGTACTCTCTTTTGAGAGCTTCAACTTCTCCTCCATGGGCGTTTGACACGGCTTACAGCCGCTCAGACCTCCCCGCTCTACCAACTTCCGTGCGTAGGAGCTCTACTTCATGGTGATGGCGTACTCATGTTGCTGCACCTCCACACCCAGGTAGTAGGTTAGCAAGCCGAGGTCGCTCATCTTGAACTTCATCATCTCGCTCTTGAACTTCGTTGCATCGTCTTCGCTCCCCCTGGTGATGATAAAATCATCCACATATACTCCGACGATCAGAAGGCCCCACCTTGATCGCCGGGTGTACAAAGTGTGCTCGGTGTTGCACTTGGAGAAGCCGAGCAAGATTAGAGTGTAGTCGAGCTTCACGTTCCACGCCCTTGCTCCTGTCGAAGCCCATACAGCATCTCGCGGAGGCGGAAGCGGAGCACCTTGTGCTCCTGTCCGGCAACAACGAAGCCTGGCGGCTGACGACTGATGCATGAACACTTCCTCCGCCAGCTCCACGTTGAGGAATGCGGATTTCACATCAAGGTGATGGACACCAATGCGAGTAGTACTCACATTGAATCCATGCGCGCGACGGGAGCGAAGACCTCGTCAACGTCGATGCAGTCGCGCTGCACGTACCCCTTCGCGACTAGTCGCGCCTTGTACTGCACGACATTGCCCTTCTCGTCCCTCTTCACCTTGTACATCCACTTCAATCCGATTGGCCTGCAGCCAATCAGGGGATCCACCAGCTCCTAGGTGTTGTTTTCCACGATTGCCCCCATCTCTTCCAACATCGTCGTCCGCCATGAGTCTCCTCAGTCGTACCCAGATGAAGCTCTTGGTCGTTGAGTACTCGTTCCGAGTTCCCGGGCGGGCTCTCGTCCCCGACGAGATCCCGGATTGCCCAGAACCGAAGTGGCTCGCCGTCGTGTGCTGCGTCGATGTGCGGCGACAAGTTTGGTGGAGGCGAGATGAAGCGGATCGACGAATGAGTACTCGAGCCAACGCCAGTTGCTGAATTAGTACTCGAGGTCGCAGATGCTGGTGTTTCCTTCCCGGTAGGGGATCCGGTGGTGTTGCCGCCGGCGATAGTGGTGGTGTAGCCACCGGCGGAGTTGCTCCTCCTACTTCTGAAGCAGCGGAGGCTTCCCCGGAAGCAGAGGACCCGTCCTCGACTAGTTCTGGAGCATCGTCTGGAGCGACGTAGTACTCGGAGTACTCGACGCTGAAGCTGCTACTCACTCGGTTGTCTCCGTCTTCCCCGTCGCTAGACTCCTCCCACTTCTAGCTCACCTTCTCGTCAAAGACGATGTCCCTTGAGATCACCACGCGCCCTGCCTGTGGACCGAAGAGCTGGTACGTCTTGCTTCCAGCATCGTATCCCAGGAACACCACGGGCATGCTCCTGTCCTCCAGCTTCAACAAGTTGGGCTTCGTCACCTTGATGTGCCCAACATAGCCGAACATCCTCAAGAAAGAGACATCCGGCTTCTTCCCGTGCCAAGCTTCACAGGGCGTGATCCCTGTCACAGTTCTTGTCGACGACCGATTCATGATGTAGGCGGCTGTCGTGACCTCCTCACCCTAGAATGTCGCCGGCATTCCCTTTGCCTTCAGCATGCTCCTAGCCATCCCCATGATGGTCTGGTTACAGCGCTCGACTACATCGTTTTGTTGTGGCGAGTACGGTGTGGTGAGGTGGCGTCCAACGCCCTCGTCCGCTCAGTACTGGGCGAATTCCACCGAAGTGAACTCGACGCCTCGGTCCGTCCGCAACACCTTGAGCCAGTGGCAGACCCAGATTTTGGCGACGACTAGGGCCGGCTGCCGGAGGCTGGTGCCCGGTCGTGGCTGCCTTGCGCAGCCGCGCGTGCGACAACATTCAGCTACCAGGGGTCAGCCGGGCAGGGCCTGGAAGCGGCCGTTGACAAGCAGATTGGGCTGCTGGCGGAAGTGGCGGCGGCGATCGGCGAGTGGAGAACCAGGCTGTGCTAGTTGATGGTGAGGGTCACCGGTGAAGGGCTGGAGCCAGTGGGCGGCGGCTGACGGAATCCCTTTGCGGCCTCGCGCAGGAGAGGTCGACGGTCGAAAGAATTGATTGATGTTGCATTTTCCTACCTTCTTTGCATACTACACCTCAGGATTTTGTTTTTTGTCCAACAATTTAAGGAGAGTAATAGGCTTCACTAGGCCACGTCTAGGGCCTCAGCCTGGGCGTCCTGGGTCGCAAGTCCGCTACTGCCTTGAGCTTCTTTCCTGACTCGCCCTTGATGCGCGCCTCTTGATCGCCTTCACCTTGGACGCCACCAGCGTCAGCCACATGTACCGACTACTGTCATCCACCAGGAGGAGGAAGAAACGTCTCCCTCCGTGCGTTGCCGAAGTGATAGGCCCGCACAGATCACCATGCACCAGCTCTTGCAGCTCCTCTGCTCGGTAGCTAGCCTTCTTCGGGAATGAGGCGCGTCGTTGCTTGTCGGCGAGGCAATAAACGTCTCCCTCCGTGCGTTGCTGAAGTTATCGGCCCGCACAAATCACCATGCACCAGCTCCAGCAGCTCCTCTGCTTGGTAGCTGGCCTTCTTCAGGAATGAGGCGCGTCGCTGCTTGTCGGCGAGGCAGCTGTCGCACAGCTCGCCTACCCGCTCGATCAGTGGAAGCCCTCTCACCATGTCGTGGCGCGCCAGGCTTGTAAGTGCGTCGAAGCTTTGGTGGCTGAGCCGCTCTGTTAGCCCAGAAATTACTTTCTCAATTAACCCAGAAACATAGTTGGGGTACATATAGTAGCATACAGCTGCAGGGGTATTTAGGGAAAATATAAATAACTAGAGGAGCTACTAGACTTAACCATCATTCTCCCCCTAAGTCTAGCAGCTATTACATAACTAGATAGAGTCTATTACATAGATAGATAATGCCTTTATTCTAGTGATCTTCCCCTAGGTCTTGAGAGGAAGCTGCACCACCCCAATCCTCGAGCGAAGTTCCTGGAACTTGATCCGCCCAAGTGACTTGGTAAGGAAGTCAGCTAGCTGATCCTTGGTGCTGATGTAGTAGGCCTTGACGCTCCCTTCCTCGAGGCAGTCCCTGATGAAGTGATACTTCACTCGGATATGCTTGCTGCGCTCGTGGAAGACCGGGTTCTTCGCCAGAGCTAGAGCGGACTTGCTGTCCACCCTGAGATCAACTGCTTCAGCTTCTCTCCCAAGAAGGTCGCCGAGCAGCCAAGCAAGCCAAAGCGCCTGAGTAGAAGCGGAAGAGGCTGCGATGTACTCGGCCTCGCAGCTGGAAAGGGCCACCACCTGTTGCTTGACGGACTGCCAGCTGATGAGGCACTTGCCGAGGAAGAAGAGCATCCCACTTGTGCTCTTGCTGGTGTCGATGTCACCGGCGTGGTCGCTGTCGCTGTAGCCGATGAAGCGTGCCGCGCCGGGACTCCTCGGGTAGAACAAGCCGTAGTCGAGAGTCCCCGCGATATAGCAGAGGATCCTCTTGACAGCCTGCTCGTGCTCCTTCGTCGGTCGTTGCATGAACCGACTGACGTAGCCGACGGAGAACGCCAAGTCCGGCCGCGTGTGGGCGAGGTAGCGAAGGCTCCCCACAAGGCGCCGGTACTGTGTGGCGTCCACCTCCTCAGCCGTACTGTCACGGCTCAGCTTCAGCCTCTCCTCCATTGGAGTGAGAGCTGGGTTGTAGTTAGTGAGCCCTGCCAGCTCCAGGACGCGCTTGGCGTAGGCCGTCTGTCGAAGCGTGATCCCGGTGCTATCCTGGTGCACCTCGATCCCCAGGTAGAAGGAGAGAGGCCCCAAATCACTCATCTGGAAGGCGGCCTTCATCTCCTCCTTAAAAGCTTCCACATCCTCGTCCTTGGAGCCTGTGATGATCAAGTCGTCGACGTAGACGCCGACCAGCAGGACACTGCCACCCTGGCCCCGCCGGTAGACGGCCGCCTCGTGCGGGCTTTGCTCGAAGCCCTTTGCCTTCAGTGTACGGTCCAGCGTCTCGTTCCACACCCTCGGGGCCTGCCGCAGGCCGTAGAGAGCCTTGCGCAGGCGCAACACCTTGCCCTTCATGCCGGGGATCACGAATCCCGGCGGCTGGTGGACGTAGACCTCCTCCTTCAAGTCGCCGTTGAGGAACGCCGACTTTACGTCCATGTGATGGACGCGCCAGCCCTCCTGGGCTGCCAGTGCGAGGAGAAGACGCACGGACTCCATCCGTGCAACAGGAGCGAAGGCATCGTCGAAGTCGACCCCCTCCTGCTGCACGAACCCGCGTGCCACCAGTCGTGCCTTGTGCTTGACAAGAGCACCAGCTTCATCCTTCTTCACCTTGAACACCCACTTAAGGGTGATTGCACGGTGACCGGGAGGGAGATCAACCAGCTCCCAAGTCCCATTCTTCTCGACCGCGTCCATCTCTGCCTTCATCGCGGCGCGCCATGCCGCATGTTTCTCCGCCTCGGCGAAGGAGCGAGGCTCACCGTCGTCGTACGTGAGGTGGAGCTCCGCCTCCATGTCGTGCGGCACAGGTCCCGGCACCGGCTGGTCGCCAAGGATGTCCGCCACGGTACGGTACCGGAGGGGCTCGCCGTCGTGGTACGCGTCGACACGGTCCTCGTCGTGGGAGAGCGGAGTGACGAACTCCACCGGGCTGTACTCGTCGTGAGCAGGTGTCGCTGCAGCGCCCGGTGGACTGGCTGTTGACGCGGCAAAGTGTGGTGTGGCCGGCGGCGGCGGTGGTGGTGTAGAGCTCGCCGCAGCCGGTGTACTTGCCGGAGTCGGTGGAGTGGAGTGGAGCTCGCCGCAGCTGATGTCCCCACCGCGGTCGGTGAAGAGCTCGACGTAGTCGACGAAGAGCTCGCCGGAGACCCGGGTACTGGGTGAGGCACGCTCGGTGAGGAAGCAGAGCTGCCCACTCCCCCAGTCCCCTCGTAGTGGACGTAGTCGACGGTGAAGTCGTCGTACGTCGGAGTCGAGCCGTCATCCACCATCTTGCCCCACGTCTAGCCTCGCCCTTCGTCGAACACAATGTCGCGCGTCGTGCGCACATGCTGTGTCACAGGGTCGAGGACGCGGTAGCTCTTCACTCCTTCGGCGTAGCCGATGAACACTCTTGGAGTGCTCCAATCATCCAGCTTGCCGACGTGGTTCAGCTCCTTGACGTAGACGAGGCAGCCGAACACTCGCAAGTGGCCGACCGCCGGCTTGCGCCCATGCCAAGCCTCGTATGGAGTCATCCCGTCGAGCGCCTTGGTGGGTGAGCGGTTGAGAATGTACACGGTCGTCATCACCGCCTCACCCCAAAACCTGGCCGGCATCCCTCGCTGCTTGAGGAGAGCCCGGGCCATAGCTACCACCGTCTGGTTGCGCCGCTCGACGACGCCGTTCTGCTGCGGACTGTACGGCGCGGAGAAGTGTCGCTGGATCCCCTCGTCGGCGCAGTACGAGGCGAACTCAGCCGACGTGAACTCGCCGCCGTTGTCTGTGCGCAGCACCCGGAGCTTGCTCCCGCTCTCGTTCTCCGCGGCCGCCTGGATGTGCTTGATGGCTTCCGCCGCAGCTCCCTTGGTGTCGAGGATGACCGCCCACATGTACCGAGAGACGTCGTCGACAAGTAGTAGGAAGTAGCGTCGTCCTCCCGGCGTGGCTGGCATCACTGGTCCGCAGAGGTCGTCGTGCACGAGCTCGAGCCGCTCCTTGGCTCGGAAGCTCGCCTGGCGAGGGAAGGAGAGGCGCATCTGCTTCGTCATGACGCAGGTGTCGCAGAGCTGCTCGACGTGGTCCACGCGCGACATGCCCCACACCATCTCCTTGGTGCCGAGCTGCCGCAAAGCCTCGAAGTTGAGGTGCCCGAAGCGCTCGTGCCACCGCCAAGCCTCGTCGTCGTGACGAGCCGCAAGGCAGAGAGGCTGCGTCACCTCGGCGTGGAGGACGTAAACGTAGTCACTCCCCCTGGCCACCTTGGCCAGAAGGTGCTGCTGTCGATCCCAAATGCGAAGCACTCCGTCCTTGATCTCCACGCGCGAACCACTCGCATCCAGCCGCCCAAGGCTGATGATCGAGTTGCGTAGCGCGGGGATGTAGAAGACCTGGGTGAGGAGTCTGTGCTCGCCAGTCTTGGCGACGAGGACGACAGAGCCGATGCCCTTGATGTCGACGCCTGAAGAGTCGCCGAACTTGACGGAGCCTCGAACGTCGGTGTTCAGGTCGGAGAAGAACTCCCGCCGCCCGGTCATGTGGTGCGTCGCACCACTGTCCAGGAACCAGCCGTCAATCTTGTCGTCGCTCGAGCCGTCGCCGAGGAAGACGCACGCGCGAGGCTCGTCGAGGTGGAGTAGAGCAGTCGCGGCCGATGCCGCTGGAGCGCACTCGATGCTCCCGTGAGCCAGGAACAGAGCCGGCTCATCGTCCACCACAGCCTGCGCGACGTGGGCCTGGCCGCGCCTCGGCTGGCGGCACTCCCTGCCACAGTTGCGGCAGTTGTCGTCTCGTACCGGCCTCTGCTCGCCGGCGGCGGCACGCTCACCGCCTCCACGTGCACCGCCCCCGGCGCCGCGTCGCGCCGCACCCTCGGCGCCTCCTCGCGGTCCGCCCTCAGCGCCCCCTCGCGCCTTGGGCACTCTGCGCGGCCCGCGCTTGCGGCCGCCCGAAGAGGAAGAAGTCTCCCCCTTCTTCTGCTCCTTCTGGCAGACGTGGCAGTGGCAGTGCTCAGTGGCGTAGTGGAGCTTGCCGCCAACAGAGACCGCCTCGCCAGCCGCCAACGCCTCCTCATCATCGACGGCCTTGAACCGCCCTGTCACCTCCTCGATCGTCAAGGTCGAGATGTCAAGCATCGTCTGGATCGCGATCTTGAGCTGCAGATACTTCGGAGGAGAGCTGCGTAGGAACCTGGCGACAGCTCGCTCCTCAGTGATGTCGTAGTCGCCGTACTACTCCATCTGCTGCCTCAGAGTGGTGAGGCGGAGAGCGAAGTCGTCGATGTCCTCGCCCGGCTTGAAAGCCAAGCGATCCCACTCCAATCGAAGCTTCTGCAGCGTGGACTTGCGAACACGATCGCTGCCGATCCGTGCCGTAGCGATGGCGTCCCAAGCGTCCTTGGCCGTCGCCTTCCCGGAGAGGGTCGGCACCATCTCCGTCGGGACCGCGGAACAGAGCGCCTCCAGCGCCCGCCGGTCCTCGTGACGGCTCACGCCGCCCAGACGCACTGCAGTCCACATCCGGCGCGCTTCAAGCTTCACCTTCATCATCGAAGACCACTCGGCGTAGTTGGTCTTCGTCAAGACCGGCCATTGTGTGTTGCCGGAGTCCCTGATGATGGTCTTGACCACCCACGGGGGCGCGTCGTCGTGGTCGTAGTCGGAGTCGGAGTCGTGGACGAAGCTATGGACGGAGCGCCTCTCGACACGAGGACGCTCGACGTCCTGACGACGTGGGTCTGGGACCCACCCGTGCACCTCCGCAGCCCACTGCCGTGCACCGTCCCCTGCAGGCACCTCCTGCGGTGGGGGACGAGCACCTTGCGCTGCAGCATCGATGGGTGGTACGTCGTGCCCAGCACCCTGTGCAGCGTGACCAAGCTCCTCCAGGTCGCGCCGCACCACCTCAAGCGTCGCCTCCAACTCCTCCTGGAGCTGTGCCGCCTCCTGCTCCTGCTGGATGGCACCAGCCCTGGTCACGCGCCGCCGCGGTCCTCAAATCCGCCGCACGTGCTGCCCGAGCTGCAGCCGCGCGCCGCCGCTCGGTCTCCCGCTGCCGGTCCTCCTCTTCCTCGCGTGCAGTGGCTGCGCGCCGCTCCCGACGCCGCTCCGCTGCCGCCTCCTCCTCGGCCACCATGCGCCGCTCCTCCTCCTCACGCGCATTGCGTCGCTGCGCAGCCGCCGCCGCCTCCCGTCTGTCCGCCGCCGCATCAGCCTCCTCCAACTCCGCCCTCCTCCTCGCGCTGGATGTCACCGAGCCGAGCGAGGAGGCAAGGAGGAGACGTAGGTGCGGACAGAGACCGGAGGAGGCGCGCCAGCCGCTGGAGCTCCTGGAGCCAGCTCGCCTACGCCGTCCATGGCCGCGCCACCCGCGCCGTGCGCGCTGGCGCCGCCCGCAGTCCGAGCTCCGCGCGAGCCCGCCATGGAATCGAAGGAGGGAGGAGGTCGCGGTGGGGAAGAGGAAGCCGCCGGCCTGGAATCACTGCCGCGCCGTCTGCGCGTGCGCCGCCCGGCTCCTCCGCTAGCAGGTCAACGCCGCCCGCCGCGCGCTCGATCCATGGAGGACGGAGCCGCCGAAGCACCACCACCTCGTCTGCTTCCCGCGTCCGCGAGCTACCGCCGTCCGCGCGCGCTCGCCAGTGCACGCGCTGCCGAGCTGCTCCGTGTGCACGCTCCGCCGCCCGCCCGATTCGCCGCTCCTCCACCTGCCTCCCGCTGCCGCAAGTCAACGCTCTGTGCGCTGCTCGATCCGCACGCGCTGCCGCTCGATCCGCTCGGGAGAGGGGCTGCGCCGTCGGATCCGCACGGGGAATTGGTAGAGGAGGAAGTCCGCCGGCCGAATCGAGGCCAGGGAGATGCGCCGCCGCCGGAGTGGGGCCCGCGCGTGGCTAGGGTTGGGAGCACGGGGGAGATGGGGAAAAAGGTAGGCTCTAGATACCACTTGTTAGCCCAGAAATTACTTTTTCAATTAACCCAGAAACATAGTTGGGGTACATATAGTAGCATACAGCTGCAGGGGTATTTAGGGAAAATATAAATAACTAGAGGAGCTACTAGACTTAACCATCACGCTCGTGCCACCGCCACGCCTCGTCGTCCTTCCTTGTCGCCAGGCACACCGGCCTAGCGATGTGTAGCTCCAAGACATAGAGTCGGTTCTTGCTGCGCTCTACCTTGGCGAGTAGTTTCTGCTCGCGGTCGCGGATGCGGAGAATTCCGCTCTTGATCAACACATCACAGCCTCGCTTGTCCAACTGGCCTAGGCTGACGATGTTGCTGTGCAACTTAGGAATGTAGTAGACATTAGTGAGCGCGCGGTGTTTGCCTGACTTACAGGCAAAGAGGGTCGTCCCACGACCCTGGATGTTCACGGCGGAGTTGTCGCCGAACTTGACGGTGTGAGAGATGCTGGTGTCGAGCTCGGAGAACGCCTCATGATTCCCCGTCATGTGGTTGCTCGCTCTCGTGTCGAGGTATCACCACTCAGCATCCTTATTGTCGTCGCGCCTAAGGTTGACGACAGCTCGTGTTTCGTCAAGTACTTCTCGAGTACTTGGTGCCTCCTATACACCTTCGCTGAGCGCGCACACCTCCACCATCAGCAGCGCCGGCTCGTCGGCGTCTTCTTGCACCAGGTGCGCTCAACCTTGCCAGCGCGGCTCCTTGCAGTCGCTGGCCCAATGTCCGGCCTTGCCGTAGTTTAGGCAGATGTCCTTCGGGGTCGCCTTGCTGCCCTTCTTATTCAACTTGCCCTTCTGCTTGCCGCCGCCGCCACCGCCACCGCCACCTTGCGGTGGAGCAGATGACCCCACCCCTGATGCCATTTTCTTCGAGCGTGCATCCCACTCCTCCTGAGTGAGAAGCAGCTTGGTGTTGGTGCTTGTCGTAGTAGTCATGCACGCTGCCCTGCTGGCGAAGCGCTCCTCCACCGCATTCAATCGCCCAGTGACGTCCTCGATCATGAGCGCCTCCATCTCGAGGCATGTCTTGATCGACATCACAAGCTAGTCGAACTTCTTCGCCGTTGTGCACAGGAACTTGCTCATGACTGCCTCCACTGAGATAGGTTCACCCAGCGCGCCCAGCTGGGTGACTATGCCGGTGAGGCGGAGAGCGAAGTCCTCGACGGCCTCGCTATCATTGAACTCGAGTGCCTCGCACTCGCGGCGCATCTGTTGCGCCTTCGCCTTCCGCGTGCGCTCGTTGTTGAGACGCATGACCTTCAACGCGTCCCACGCGTCCTTCGCCATGTCCTTGGAGCCCAGCGCGGCACGGTACTTCGCCGGTACAGCCTTGAGGATGGCCTCCATGGCCAACTGATCATCTTCCTCATCCTTGGTGCTGATGCTCAGGGCCTTCCAAAGTCTGATGCCTTCAGCATCACCTTGACGACGACCTCCTATTCGATGTAGTTACTGCAGGTGAGGACGGGGAATTGGGCGCTTCCAACATCCCGGACGGTCTTCTTCACCACATATGTCGCCCCGCGACGTGGTGAGATGGACTCGCCCCGGCGACCAGTGGCGACGGCCTCTGTCGCACCCACGCTCGTTCCTCCCTCTTTCTTGCTCAGCCATTGCTGATGCACCAAATCACTCAACTGTGGCTCTGGTACCGATTGTTGGCAACAATGGCTGCAGCAGCAGCACACACACGCACACACTTTAGTGGAGAGGAAGCAGCAGAGGAAGATGAAAGTGAAATGGGGCTCCTTAACAATGCAAAGCTGCAGTTGCTCTTCTTATATAGGCAGTAGATGACTTAGAGACTCAGCTAGTGTAGAGTACAAATCCTATTTTGCTACTGTTACCAAATTGAAATTTGCTACTCCTATCTACTGCTACCGACTACTGCCTTTGCTTAACAACCAAGGCAAGCTCTACTGACAGTAGAAGCAAGAGGAGGTAATTATCTGTCATCGGGGAGGATCTTTCCAGACTCATGTACTTTTTTTCTACCTTAATGAAATGACACACAGCTCTCCTGCATAGTTTGAGAGAAAAAACAGCCTAATATATCTAGCTTTCTCACTACAAAATAGATTTCCTCATGCAAGACATCCGAGGCTAAGTTAAGATAATGCTTTATTTATATTTTGAATGACCATCTTCAGTTTGCAAATTCATAATGTTGCAAAGAACAAATTATGCATATAATTATGTCAGCCCACATTGTCAATTTTGGAAGTTGATGATGTGTTAGCTTTCACATACACAGTGCATTCCTTATACCATCTAATAATATGGTACTTCCTTCTATGATCAATCGGTACAAAATTATAGGGTTCACCTGATGAATTCATCCACATCAACAGAGAAGCCCTTGAAAGTGAATATGTGAGCTCTAATCTCCATCACTGGATTGACCTCATATTTGGTTACAAGCAGCGTGGACAGCCAGCTGTTGAGGTGAAACTGTGTTGCTATTTCCTGCATTCTTGAAACACAACAGAGTATTACCTAACTAATACATATATTTTGGATAGGCAGCAAACATATTTTACTATGTGACATATGAAGGTGCAGTTGATCTGGAAAATATGGATGACATGTTGCAGAAATCTGCTATTGAGGATCAGATAGCGAATTTTGGACAGACACCAATCCAGATCTTCCGAATGAAACATCCAAGAAGAGGACCTCCCATCCCAATTGCTCATCCACTGTATTTTGCACCACAGTCGATAACATTGACTTCGAGTGTTTCTTGGACAATCAGCCACATGTGTGCTGTACTATTCATAGGTTTGTTGGAGAATACAGTTGTGTTGATGAATGAGGGGCTCATATTGTCAGTAAAGCAGTGGTTGACAACACAGCTGCAGTCAGGTGGAAATTTCACTTATTCTGGACTACAGGTTCTTCCTGACTTAAGGCACTACTGCACGTTAAAAGCATCAGTATCTCTGTAACTTTTGTTTACTGCATTTGTTCTTTTTTTTTGTAGGAACATTTCTTTGGAATCAGCTCAGATGTTCTCTCTCCTCGTAGAATTGGCACTTTCCTTGCTGAAAACGTTGAGTTTGGAAGACATTGCTTAGCAACAATGCAAAATAATGGTGACAATTATTTGATTTTATGTGGAAACTGGGAGAACAGTTTCCAAATAATTTCTCTTAGTGATGGAAGAATTATGCAGAGCATCAGGCAACATAAGGATGTTGTTGGTTGTGTTGCAGGTACAGGAGACATTTAGTGTGTTTATGCTTATCCATTTTCTTCCAAAGTTTCCTGAATCTAGATTTTGGCAGTTAGCAAAAATTAACTATGTTCAAACAAAGATATTCCAAAGAATAGCATACAGAGACCTTATGCTTAAGCCCTCGAAAAGGATGCAAGGCAATCGTTGCATCTTTTCTTGTTGTGTTTGTAGCATACATGCATGCAGTAACATGATATAATTTCTAATACTGAATATAGTTTGTCGACCACTGCATATAACAATTTTAGGCTCAGTAACTTGGATAACAACATGGTGCAGCAAGGCCATTTGTATATTTCCCCTTTTTTAATTATATCTAATTAGATATTTCCTGGGTAAGGTAGCTAGGCTGCTCTCTTTCCATCTTCACTATTACTCCTGCATTTGAAATAATGTGAATGGTCCTACATATCCCATATTGCTTCATCCTATAAAAGTATCTGTCCTACTTTCCCTCTTTTGTCCATAACATAACACAAAACAAACTTTTATGCTTCAGTTTCATCTGATGGAAACGTGGTTGCAACTGGTGGTTATGACACAACTGTTATGATCTGGCATGTATTTCGCGGAAGACCAATTGATAAGAAACTGAGGACTGCCAATTTTGAACTTTCAGAAAAGGAACCTGTTATAGTGGAAAGGCCTGTTCATATCTTATGTGGTCATGATGACATCATTACATGCTTATTTGTGAGCACAGAACTGGATATTGTAATTAGTGGTTCAAAAGATGGGACTTGTATTTTTCATACACTGCGTGAAGGGAGATACGTTCGGTCAATTCAACATCCTTCTGGTGTTGGTGTGTCAAAATTGGTTGCATCACAGCATGGGAGAGTGGTATTGTATTCTGAGAATGACCTCTCCTTGCACATGTACTCCATCAATGGAAGACATATAGCTTCTTCAGCAACTAGTGGACGTCTCAATTGCATGGAACTTAGTTGTTGTGGTGAGTTCATTGCTTGCGCTGGCGAAAAGGGACACATAGTGCTACGTTCTATGCATTCTCTTGATACTGTTTGGAGGTATGATGGAGCTGGGAAGACAATAACTTCTCTAGCTGTGACCCCTGAGGAGTGCATCCTAGCAGGAACCAAGGATGGTAGCTTGCTAGTGTTCTCAATAGAAACTCCTCTCCTTCGAAGGGGGAGCATGCAACGAAATAGAATAAAGCCCTCCACAACTGGTTAATGCATCATGTACTTCTGGCAGCAAGTCCACCAAAACAAAAATCATAGCTTCATGCCTTCATGCTATAAGGTGCGTTGAGAGTTGCTTCTCTCTCTTTCATTTCCTTTTTTTTTAACCACAGAGGGCCCTTTTTTCATGCTTCTTTTTGACACTATATCTCTTACACTGTACTTATGTTCATTCAATTCACGTTCTATGCCTTTTAGTTGTATAACTAGTCGTGTGTTCATCTCGTACTTCAATGTAGGTCAGATCGCATTGGTTGTTTTTTTTTCTGGAACAAAATTAAGAGTTAAGGCTGTAGTAACCAAACGCTGCCTCCTTTGGCTGCCCAGTAGGATGTCCCCGAGTAGATGGAAAGCCACATTGATCTTACAGAATAGAGATAGGAAATGGAGACATTACGATTCCAAGACACAAAGTTACAAGTCAAGCTTCCGTGTAACTAAATTATTCAAGCTAGCTAAACGCGTAGCAATGACTCTGATATCTTGGCTTTAGCAAACTACTGTACCCTTCTTTTGTCTGACAATACTAAGTGCTGAATTTCCTTGGAACTCTGTGCAGGTCATTACCTTCTTATATAACTGTTCTCGCGACAATGTAAATAAAGCTCAGTTTTGTCTTTCAAGAACACTACATGAAGCTGGCATTTTCAGGGATAAGGATTGTCAAGATATTCAGGTGGTGAACTGGTGATGGGCCCTTGAACCTCAATCTGACTGCATCGAACTAATGCGCTGAACACTGACTGGACACTAGATCCATAGTTGACTTTAGGGTAGACGCAAAGCATCTTTACTTTTTTTTTTCCAGCTAGACCAGCCTACACGGTGTTACGCTGTTCCAGAGGGGTATCGCTCCACTTCCAAGTTGGCGGTGGAGAGGGTACACTCCCTGCAACAACCTATCTCTGTATGTAAGGGGATCTCTTGTATGTAGTAGTATGTACTGAGTATTATATTGTTCCAGTGTTTTTTGTCGCAATTTATCAAATGGCGGTGTAAAATTTCTGGTGTTTTTCTTTTCATAACTGAAGTGTTGCACCAACTGGAAATGCATCTAAATAGGTGAAAATCATAATCTAAACCTATTCATTATTGATTTTCGGCTCATTGGTGTAGTATGTTGTCAATAGGCTCACATTGGTTTTGCACATGCATGTCGTTTTTCTATATAAAAAAACTAAAATCCAGTAGCAGTCAATTGAAATTGAGAGAAGAGAAGGTATGCACACGCTGACATGCGCAGCGTTTTGCCTGACGGGCGATGAGGTTTGGCGCGGTCGGCACGGCACGGGAGTTTAAACCTTTATACTCTGCCATTGTACGTTTAAACCTTTATTACTCTGCCTGATGGGCGATGAGGTTTGGCCTCCGTTGCGCCGAAGCCGAATCAATCACATCCACGCACACGCACATGGAAAACAGGCCTACTACCCATGTGTTTGGTTGGAGTGCGGCGGGAGCCGCTCCGCTCCCGCGGCTGTTTGGATGGGGAGCGGCGGGAGCGGAGCGGCTTCAGGGGGAATATACCCTCAAGATGTGGGTTCGCTCCGTCCCTCAAAATTCGAGGGACGGAGCCGCTCCGCTCCCGTTTTGCTCGGCCGTCTCTCTCCCGTCTCCCTTCCGTCTCTCGCACCTTCATCTCAAGCTCGAGGCCGGCCAGGGCGAGCTCCCCCAGCGACGCACGGTGGTGGCTAGGGCGACCTCCGGTCGCGAGCTCATGGCGTGGGATTGGGCGGCGGAGACCCCCGGCGGCGCGCGGTGGTGGC
Organism: Cenchrus fungigraminus; assembly: GCA_036936925.1. Classification (NCBI taxonomy): domain Eukaryota; kingdom Viridiplantae; phylum Streptophyta; class Magnoliopsida; order Poales; family Poaceae; genus Cenchrus; species Cenchrus fungigraminus. The sequence continues at coordinate 57,018,763 of CM072776.1, read as the reverse complement.
CCAGGGCGGCGGATTCACGGCGGCGCGCGGTGGTGGCCCAGGGCGGCGGAGCTCGCGGGCCCGGGCGACCTCCCGTCGCGAGCTGGTTGCGTGGGATTGGGCGACGGTGACCCCCGGCGGCGTGCGGTGGTGGCCCAGGGTGGCGGATCCCGCGGCCGGCGGAACTCGCGGGCAGGCGGAGCTCGCGGGCGGGCGAGCGGGCTGAGCTCGCGGCCGGCGGAGTTTCGATGGAGCAGAGGCTGTTCGCGTGGGGATGAGGATGAACCGATGTAGAAGAAGATATGTATGACATGTGGGACCCACTAAACCCTAAACCCTATGACATGTGGGTCCCACTAACGGAGTGAAATCTGCCATCCATTCCACATCTCGTTCCTCCAACCAAACAAAAAAGAGGGTCAGAGCCACTCGGACCCAACATTTCCAACCAAACATGAGACGGGTTGGAGCCGTCCCCAAAACGAGGGTCGGCTCCGCTCCGCTCCCGCCGCTCTCCAACCAAACACACGGTACTTGTGCCGGAGGATTTCAGCACGAGTCGAGCGCAGCTGGTTGCGAATCAGCCCAGCGCCGCACCTGCCATTTCAGGTAGGGGACAAGCTGGCGGGGAAAAGTAAGTAAGTAACCATGCTTGGAACTTGCATTTCTTTTTTTTTTAAATTCGAACTTGCATTTCTCGGACGAGCCTCCAACCTGGACAAGAAAGAGAGCTAAAACGATCTGCATTTTGAAACGAAATACCAAACAAACTGAGTAAAACTGACCAGAAATCTAAGAGAGAGAGAGAGAGAGATGTGGTAAGCCGCATATCTGGTTTCTTTTGGCAAAAGGTATCTCTGTATATAAAAAAATGTTGGAAAATGAACTAGCCTTTAATTTCTAGCTAATAAGTATATTTTTAATATCTTACTAATATTAGTCTGCAGAAAAGGAAGATAATGCTAATATCATAAAACATGGTCGATGTTTACCCTATTCGACTAGCTAATAAAGCATATCTCCAGCATCTTGTTAAAATATGCCGTAGAGAAGCCGTGGCATCACTGCACGCAGCCTGAAAGAGTATCAAACGGCGTTCAAAATTTCAAATTATATCTCGCACAAACTTAAAGTCCATTTTAGCACGCACACACATGCTTTGCTACGATCGTGCTGCTCACGCCTCCAAATACATGACATTTGATCGATGCCTCGATCGATGCGATCGTCACTGAATCTAATCCGATTGATCCTTACGAAAAACACCAGCACTGATGGAGTGAGATTTACACGTCTTTCTCAGCACGGGCTCCTCATGTTTTTACTTGATACGGCTACTCTTTTCCGAGCACGACAAACATAACGCACGTGCCGCAAAAAAAAAAGGCCAGCATGAGCGCACGTGTGCGAGCCAGACGCACGTGCGCGCCAATGCCCAAGCAGGAGCCGGTGGGTTTAAAAGCGCGCTTCGCCTCCGTAGCCAATTCCCATTCCTTGCTTCTCCCTCTCTCACTTCGTTCTCTGAGATTCCGAATCGTGTCTTGGTGGAAGAACGAAGAAGAGAGCCCATCTATCGGAGGGAAGCTAGCGACTTAGCTAGAGATCAGCCGCCACTGAAGGTTCAATCGACCATGACGAGGCAGAGCATGGAGAGCGGCGCTGCGGCGGCCGCCAATGCCATTGTCAGCGCGCCGGTGACGGAGACGAAGGAGTCAATGGGCGTCCGTGGCGCCGAGGCCACTACCGAGGAGCAGGCGAGGGCGGTCATCTGCATGGCGAAGAGGGCGGTGGAGGAGGAGGCGGCCAAGGCCCGAGGGGACGGCGCCGCCGGGGAGCCGTCGTTGAAGAGGTCTCTCCAGTGGTTTCTGGAAGGCCGGAAGAACAAGGCGACGTCGTGTGCCGCGAGTCGGCGCCGCGTCGAGAGCTCCCCCGCCGCTTCCTCCTCGTCGTCTAACTGATAGATGGCCAGACTCCTGAGTAGCTGCAAATCAATGCGCTGTGCATTTGGCAGACCTTGATTATCTGTTCGTTAATTTCGTGTTTCTGTAACACAGTTGCAGTATTAAGGACCTTGATCATTTGGCTGACCTTGAGTATCGGTTTCATTTGTTGGATGACCTTGATTATCTGTTCATTCGCTGTGCATTGTGCAGGCCTAGTACGGGCTGGACGCTCATGTGGGTCGTGGCACGTGTCGAGATAGTGTGTAATATGGTATTTAGAAAAGGTCTAATTTTGCATAGGGTGAACATGCTTAGCTAAATCTAATCAGGTTGTGATGAGTCGACGGTCCAGAAAATTACTCGGTGGGCGTGTTACTGATCGAGTGGACGCTCATGTGGGTCGTGGCACGTGTCAAGAGAGTGATTGATGAGGCGTCTAGAACATATCTAATTTACACAAAATGAACATTATTCTTACCACCTGAATCGCCAAACCTAATCAGGTTGTGATGTGTCGATGGTCCAGAGAAATTACTCAATGAGCATATACTATATATATGGGTCATGAACTCATGACACACGTCATCAAAAGAGTGATTAATAAGTATATCTATAAAAGATCTATTTTTGCGTAGAGTGAACATGATTATCACCAGAATTGCTAAGCTTATTAATTAGGTTGTGACGAGTTGACATCAAGGTGGCAAACGACTTTGTCAATAAGAACTCTTGGCTGTGGGTGTGTGTATCATCAACGATGAGACTTGCAGAAAAGTTGTGACAAATCAGGGACCATTCTAATCGTTGTCTTGTTCATAGCTCCGACATTGTTGTTGAAGAGGAGAGTGGAATCTGTGTCGTTGTGCCTGGTGGGTTTGCTACAGTGATTTATAACTGTTACGCATGGACACACAAATTGACCACAAGTTACGTTAAGTCGTTAACCATTCTCTGTGCATTTGTGCACAACCTAGGAGAACCTGAGCTAAAAACAAAATTATCAAGATGATTATATGAAACATGCTGCTATTCATCAAAAGCAGATCGAAACCAAGTAAGTTGCTTTCAATTCACTGGTAGGGTGAGGGGCTTTAATCCCGGTTGGTAGAGGCCTTAGGTCTCTCGAGTCCAACCGGGACTAATGATGAGAGACAACCCCCCCCCCTCTAGTCCCGGGTTATTAACGAATCAAGACTAAAGGGGGGCACGCTAGCGCTGGCGCCCACCCCCTTTAGTCATGGTTGGTAATACCAACCGTGACTAAAGGGTTGCGTCTTTTTTATTAAAAAATCAATTTGAGTGTATATTCTAATTGTTGTCACACGTGTATATGTACATATACGTTTTTGCACTATCTTTGTATACGTGTCTAAATATACCATATACATACTTAGACGTATATATAAATAAATAAATAAATATATATCTACATATATAAATTTATAAATATGTATACACATAATAATTTATACACATCAAAATAAATAGTATTTTCTTAAACTAGTATATATACATCAAAACCCTAAACCTGATAGTATATATACATCAAAATATCATTCAATTCAAATTTCTAGTCTCAACTTTCATCGGAGGTGAGTCGGTCAATTGGATGGTGGTCATAAAAATGTTTTCCTTTTGGATCAACCACCTCGTTCATGAGGAATCCCATGAGAGCTTCTTCAATTGCCAAGAGACGATCCTTCTCAATGAGTGCGTCTCTTTTTATATCCTTCTGTAATTTGCAAATAGGTTAATATATTACACCAAATGATTGCGGTTAAAAATGATGTATTATTAATAGGTTTATTTTACTTACAGTATAATTTGTGGAGTTTGAAGCGAAAGTGTGTATGTGCTCACAGACGTAGTATCCACATAAATTATTTCCTTATTCCTGTCGCAAACACTAAAGTGGAGAGGGGAATAGATTACGAAATACTAGTGTTATACATTTTAAATATTCTCAATCTCTAGTTGTTATTTGGATTACGTACCGGAAAATTAGTGACCCGTCCAATTGATGGTTGAAATGGTCCTTGGTGGTTTGAAATGAACATATTCCAAGCTATGAGGAAAAATAATAAAAGATAAGCTAAATATATATATTGCGTTAAAGAAAATTCTTTGATAGAATTGTTACTCTTGAAATAGTTCTTGAAGGTCTTGGTATTGTGAGGGGTATTTTCTCAACGAATCCCACACCATGATGTTGCTTTTGTCGACATTGATTATCAGTAGAATCCAGTAGACACTGTATGCATGCTCATAAAGATTAGAATTAACTAAATAGAATTAACAAGGAAAATTAGATGACAATCGCACTTACTTGAAGTTGTAAGGCAGTAGTATATAATTCTTGTAATGAAACCAGATAAGGTCCTATAGATTGTCTCGATTGTAGTTTTTGGTTAATGAACATATGAAAATATGCCGCTTCCAGACACCAAGACATCATAAGATCAGTAGTATTCATGGCGTCCAGTTGGTAAACTTCATAAATATCTTTGAATTCGAGCCAGACCACCTTCTCACTTAGAATGGCAAAATCTTTAGGTCTCACGATCATACCAAACATCTCCAGGCCTCCAGATGACTTCTTCATGTACCAATCATGAAATCTGTGCATCTTAGTTGGGAGTTTGTTGACCAATTCTGGCTTCACTAAAGGTTGTCCTAGCTCAAAGCGCCATCTAGGTACGAATTTTTTATCCGCAAGTAAGTTTTGAAGGCCCAGAATAGCACCAACAGGCATCCTTGTTTATTCATAAAAAGTAATGACATGAGCCAGTTGTTCTACGGGCATGTTTTCAAGAGCTGCTTGTTCTTCTGCATTGAGGCCTGCGACAAAGTCAGTCAGATTGGTTGTTGATGCATCTATTTGCTTCTCCTTATTCTTGTTTGTGGCAGTCCCCGACGTCGACGCTGGTATTTACTCGATGTAACTATTCGGCGACCCTCGGCATCTCTTCTTTTGAAAAGACTTGTCCACCGAACAGTCATAGTCCGTTTTCAACTCTACCCTTCTCTTGTTTTCTTCCTTCTCGCGTACGAAAGCCTTGAATCTCTATGGACGACCTTTATTTTTTTCCTCCAGCCGTTCCTGTCGACATTCTTCTTTCACTTTTGCTAACAGTCCTTGACTTCTTGTTTTGAAATCGCGTATGTTTCTTCTTCTGTTTTCTCCCATGCTAGCTTCCTTGGCTCGTGCTTTTTCTTTGCAGGTCGTTTTTTCTTTGGTGGTTGCATTGACTTGCAAGATTGTGCTTGAGACCTCTGTGGTGCGTGCTCTACGGTTGGTTGTTGCTGAGGTGAATTGGGAGGATGTCATCATCATGATCGCTAGAATCATCGCGAAGAACGTATGCGAAAACCACTTCAAAAACCACTGAGAGGTGTAAATAGAACGATTTTGATAGGTTTCGATAGAACGACTTCAAAAACCAACTCTGCTCTAAATTTTTCCAGCCAAACACGCCCAGCTCCAGCAACTCCACCGCGGATCTGCTCAAAACTAAAGGTGGAGCAGGCCCCAACTCCATAATTTTCGTGGAGTACCTTAGGGGGTGCTCCATCAACTCCAAATTTCCTAGAGTTGGGAGAAATTACCCATCGTGGCAATGTAAAATGACCGGTTCGATTCTTTCTTTTCTTTCTCGGTCGCTCCTTTTCCCGTCACCCCTGTCACGGCTTCACCGAGCATGGACGTCGTGCGCCTGTTCGCCACCGGAGAGCCCGCGCCCGGCCGGTCGGCAGCGAGGACGCACCCACCCCTGCCACGACGAGTGCCTTGATGGAAGCTGCTGACAAGACCGGTCGGAGCAGCTGCACACACAAAGGCACAGGCATCGGTGGCTTGATTTCACAAATCTCTCTCCTTGATTTGACCATGGGAACCATGTGCTTGATTTGGTAAATTGACAGCTTGTGGATTCAATCGAGCACTTGATGAAAGTACATCTAGGCCCCTAAGTGGATTTTGGTGAATTGAATGACAAAGCGATTAAAGGACTAATGTATTTGTCTAAGATTGTGAGCAGGTTTTATTTATATATTCATGAGAAATTATTAGAGTATTTATTTGTGGATGAATATTATATGGCTCACATTGGAGAAGACAAATATATGGATGATCCTAATGCATAAGTGACAAATATCAAGCAATAAAGGAAGATAAATATTGGGACAATTTGAGAAGGTCAATTCATTGCCTCCCATACTAGACATGGCTTGATTAAAATTACAAGGATCATAAAAGAAAAGATAATAATTCTCTAAGTCAAGTGCAAGGCTTCATGTGTTTATTGAAAGAGGACACAAGGATGAGTGTACACATTATGGTTCTAATTTGGAAGCTTGCACATTCGTTGTCAATCAAGATCAAGCATTTGAAGTGGGTTTTCAAATGAAGGTTAATTATGTATGAAGCAAAGTGGAACTCAAAAGTGGATTGGATAAGTGATGAAGAGATCAACCGAGATGTTTAGGGTGAGGGACTAAGCAATCTTTGGGGACGTAGCTAAGCCGCCATTAGTGTTTTGCTAAGGTGAAGTTCTAGCATCCGTGGGGTCTCCAAGTATCATATCCAAACCTTAACCGAGTAAAGCAATGCAAGTCATCAACACGTTATGATTGGCAATATGGAGTGACTTATGGATCCAAGTGTACACTCCTATGCTAGATGGAAAGATCCTAAGTCATTAGCTCAAGTATGGACGTGCTCAAGTCAAAGGCTATGTTGAAAACCCTCAAGCGGATATTGCTCAAGTATGGCAAGATTGAAGACATTCAAGCTCAAGAGATCAACAAGGTGTTTTTATTTATTCTTGAGTATAGGTATGCCGTACTATCAAGAGGGATGCAACATTAGCGAGTTGACCAAGTCAAAGTGCTCATTACTTGACCTAAGTGAGATCTAGCCATGAGAGCCTTAGAGTGTGCTAACAAACCCTTATAACCTTACATGAGCCACTTCATCTCTTTGGTGAAGTGTTAGAATCCTAGAAAGGGTTTTGGGTGTGCCTCAGGCCTGACTGGTCTGACCGGTCAGGGGCACCGGTCTGACCGGTGCCACTAGCCAACGGCTAGTTTTTCGAACACCGGTCTGACCGGTGCCGCCCGAGAGCTAACAGCTAGTTTTCTCCTTTGAGAGCTATAAATACCCCAAGCCTTCTTCAGTTGAAGTTCGCTGTTTCTAGTGGTTGTGCTGAGGTCCTAAGCCAATTCTTGCAAGCCCTAAGCCTTAGTGGCTCTCCCCAACTATCTCTTTGTGAGAGTTGTGGATTCAAGCCACATTCTTTGTGTTGGGTTGAGAGAGTGAGCTCAAGAGCGACTTTGTGAACTAACAAGAGCATTCCCATAGCTTGAGCACTTCGGTTTCGCGTCTACAAGCTTTGAAGCATTTGTTACTCTTGGAGGTTTGCCTCCTAGACGGCTAGGCGTCGCCGGCTAGCTCCCAAGGTTGTGGTGAGCAGCGGGAAGTTTGTGAGGGCTGTGATCTTGCCTCTTCGTGAAAAAGATCGCCTTAGTGGAAAGGAGGAAAGTGGTTGAAAGAGACCCGACTTGTTGTGGGAATTGTCCCTTACAAACTCCTCAACGGAGACGTAGCCGTTCCTTAGTGGGCGGTAAACTTCAGGAAACAAATCCTTTCTTCTTTGTGTGGTTTGCCTCTCTAAGTTGTTTTTCTAGTGTTGACGGTGAATTTCCGTCAACCTAGCCATGAGTTTACCTTCGGTGTTGGCATGAATTTTATATCTTATCCATTGGTACTAACCCCTTGGTATAACAAGTTCGTTCGTGCATGTCGGTTTTAGAGTTTGATGTTTATGTAGGAATTTAGCGTTGAAAGCAAGACTTCCGGGTAAAGTTCATCAAGCACCTCGTGATAAGACCTTGAAGCCCGGCATAAGTCAAGCAATGAAGTGAACATGACTCCAAGAAGTCCAAGGACCAACCCGTGAAGACGGAAAACTCTGAGGACCTGAACAGAAAATACTGAATCTTGCGGGACAAGGAGCTTCATCTAAACCGCGGAGAAACTGACGTCAAGGGCCCACATGCAGAAGGGAGAATACTCTGGAAGACTCGGGAAGCATCACCAGCAAAGGAGGCCGCGAAATGGGCCCAGGCCGACCGGCCCAGCCCATTTCGGGGCCCATTCGTGCCCCCCTTTGACCTAGCCGCCTCTCGGACTATTTATATCCCCCTGGCCAAGAGCCACGCATCAACTCATTCGTCATTCGTAGCCGAGGAGCAGAGAAGAGAGGGACACCATTCCGGAGAGGAGAGGGTCGAGCTAGTTGTCTAGGGTTTCCCTAGCCGACGTGGGAACCTTAAAAGGAAGACCACGTCAGAGTTCCAAGAGCTAGAAGCAAGATCAAGGTAGGATCCCGGTGGTGATCTTGTTTATGTATCATGTACTATGTTAAATTATCAAGTTGCAATCCGATTTCTAGCGATCGAGTGTTTCTCTTACGACTTTGATTTCAATCGGCTTTTCTTACTTTAAGATCTATTCTCGAGATAGATCATAGAGGGTGTTCTTGTAGCCGTGGTGGCTAGAGGTGCATGCCTGACCTTCCGAGAGATTTCAACTTGTCCTTTGGACTCGCCCTAGGCTAACCCGCACGAATAGGAGTGCGTTGTGACAGAACGGTGGCTCCAAAAGGTGGGCGTCTTCGGAGTTGGACGGGAAACCGTGATTTAAAGATGCTTTTCATGAGATTCAACTTGGCTATTTCTTCTTTGCTCGGAACTTCAACAAAAGCTTGATCCGATCTCTCTAGATTGGTTTTACCTATCCCCCTCTACCTCTTGCTACCTCCGGCTTTTGTAGATTAGATTCGTTTTTATGATGTTCTTTAGATTAGATGCATAAGATTCCCCTTTGAAGATCTAAGTGTTCTCGGCTTTAATAGATAGGATTTTGCATCACGCATTTGTTCCACAGATTCGATACCTTGGGTTTATGCTTGAGGGAAGAAGGGTCCCTTGGCTACGACGGAGGACTTGTCCGCTTGCAAGTCCGAACGAAGTTTGATACGCATATACACCGTCAACAAACCCCTTTTTCTGGCGCCGTTGCCGGGGAACAAGTGATCAAGATTCGATCTTTTATTGCTTTTTGTGAATATTTTCAGTTTTCTTTTGGTTTTTCTGTTTGCATCTACTAACTTTTGATCATCCTCAAAATCAATCTAATCTAGTTTGTCTAACCCTAGTTTTCTTAGATTTGTTTTTATTTTTGTTTTGTATATACTTTGTTTATTGCTAACCCTAACAGGAGATGGACGGCTACCTCTCCAACAAACCCGAAAATTTTGTGGATGATCCAGAAAAACTTTACAGGCTAAGGAGACGTGAAGCACAAGCTAAAAAGCTGGAATTTGCAGATCCAACAGCGGAGGCCGAAGGATCGTCGGTGTCTCCAAAGGAATCACCACCTCCAAGCCCTAAGGAGAATCAACTTCCACCGCTACCGATGGGAGAACAACCGCAGCCGGAGCGCAAGATCGGGGAGCTATGCACCCCGGACATCGTCGACCTACCAATCTTGAACCTCGCGGAGATCGGAAGGCCGTTCGAGATCAAGACCTCAATAATTCGCATGGTGCAACATTCACCCTTCACCGGTAAAGAGGATCCGAACCTTCACCTCCAAGCGTTCGTTCAACTTTGTCAAACTTTCAACATGGATGGGGTGACTCAAGATCAAATGAGGGCACGACTCTTTCCGTTCTCATTAATCGGGAAGGCTTTGCAATGGTTCTAATCTCAACCGGCGGAGACGGTGCAAAAATGGGACATCTTGATGAGAGCCTTCATGAAGGAATACTACTCACCGGGTAAGACTCAAAGCTTACGCAATAAGATTGCTACCTTTGCTCAATATCTTACGGAGACTATATCGGAGGCATTCGAGCGCTTCAATGAGTACACTCGGGCGGTTCCACATCACAAGTTCCCGAAGGAGGATCTCGTTTAAAAGTTCTATCAAGGACTTACCATGGCGTCAAGGACAATCATCGATGCATCGGCAGGAGGATCCATCATCGAGCTTACGCCAACCCAAGCTTTCACTCTATTCAAGAAGGTCGCGGACAATGACACATGGGCGTCATTCGGACGCTTACTTCCGGTTCAACCCACGGGAAACGTCAAGGGAGTCTTGCAAGTGGAGAAAGAAGATCTACTCGAAGGCAAGATCGATTCGCTTATGCGGAGGTTGGAGAAGATGGAGTGACTTATGGATCCAAGTGTACACTCCTATGCTAGATGGAAAGATCCTAAGTCATTAGCTCAAGTATGGACGAGCTCAAGTCAAAGGCTATGTTGAAAACCCTCAAGCGGATATTGCTCAAGTATGGCAAGATTGAAGACATTCAAGCTCAAGAGATCAACAAGGTGTTTTTATTTATTCTTAAGTATAGGTATGCCGTACTATCAAGAGGGATGCAACATTAGCGAGTTGACCAAGTCAAAGTGCTCATTACTTGACCTAAGTGAGATCTAGCCATGAGAGCCTTAGAGTGTGCTAACAAACCCTCATAACCTAACTTGAGCCACTTCATCTCTTTGGTGAAGTGTTATAATCCTAGAAAGGGTTTTGGGTGTGCCTCGGGCCTGACCGGTCTGACCGGTCAGGGGCACCGGTCTGACCGGTGCCGCTAGCCAACGGCTAGTTTTTCGAACACCGGTCTGACCGGTGCCGCCCGAGGGCTAACGGCTAGTTTTCTCCTTTGAGAGGTATAAATACCCCAAGCCTTCTTCAGTTGAAGGTTGCTGTTTCTAGTGGTTGTGCTGAGGTTCTAAGCCAATTCTTGCAAGCCCTAAGCCTTAGTGGCTCTCCCCAACCATCTCTTTGTGAGAGTTGTGGATTCAAGCCACATTCTTTGTGTTGGGTTGAGAGAGTGAGCTCAAGAGCGACTTTGTGAACTAACAAGAGCATTCCCATAGCTTGAGCACTTCGGTTTCGCGTCTACAAGCTTTGAAGCATTTGTTACTCTTGGAGGTTTGCCTCCTAGACGGCTAGGTGTCGTCGGCTAGCTCCCAAGGTTGTGGTGAGCAGCGGGAAGTTTGTGAGTGCTGTGATCTTGCCTCTTCGTGAAAAAGATCGCCTTAGTGAAAAGGAGAAAAGTGGTTGAAAGAGACCCGGCTTGTTGTGGGAATTGTCCCTTACAAGCTCCTCAACGGAGACGTAACCATTCCTTAGTGGGCGGTGAACTTCGGGAAACAAATCATTGCTTCTTTGTGTGGTTTGCCTCTCTAAATTATTTTTCTAACATAATTGATTTGCTTCCGCTTCGATCTACTTGGGTGTGCTACTCGTGTGTGCAGGGCTCATTACCCTGCTTGTGATCATCTACAAAGGTCACTCACCAAGTTTGGTTCGTGCTAGAAGTCAAGAGGTGCTTGAAGTTGTTTTTGCAGGTGCTCTGTGCTACACCGGTCTGACCGGTAATACGCACCGGTCTGACCGGTGCCTCCTGTGTAGCCCAGTGCACGACCGGTCTGACCGGTCACCACCACCGGTCTGACCGGTGGGCGCTGACAGCTCAAGTTTTAGGGGAAGTAAAGTTTAAGTCGGTCGTCTCGACTATTCACCCCCCTCTAGGCGACATCAAGGTCCTTTCACTTGAGAGTTGAGATACGTGGTTGTGCGGGCTTTGACCTAGACAAGGAGGAATGGGGAAGCGCGGCTAGGCCTCGGTGCCTGGCCGGCCGGCGACCGAGCAGAGAAGGCACGCGCGACGGACCATCCCCTGCGCGCCATAGCCGTCGTTCTGCGCGTAGGAGGAAGAAGTAGAGTATTTTTTCTTTTCTATTCTTCTGACATGTGGGTCCTGGTCTCTAGATGTAACAGGGATGGTGGAAATTTGGAGCTGTACCAAACGCTTTTCCGGATCTCAGAACCACAGTGGAGATGCTCCACGGTGGAGCAGGCGCGGGCCCACGTGTATTCATGGGTATGTAGTTGAATACCCATTATTTTTGCAAGAATTATATATATATACACATATATACACACATATATATACATATATATAGTGTATCTTAAGTATACATGCTAAAAACAAAAAAAAAGCGAAAATACAGTCGAAACACAGAAAAAGCCCACCTGGAGCCCTTCCCTCTCCCTCCCACACGGCCACGCACCCCCTACCCACGCTGCCGGCCCAATAGCCAAATGGTCCAGTCGGCCAAACTCCCCACCTTCCTCCCTCCTGTCCATCCTCCTTGCCTCCTCTCCGAATCAGGGTCTCAACACTCACGCACACACAAAAAAACCGCACGCCACTAACCCTAGTGCAAGGCCGGCAGCGACGGTCGTCGGGGAAGACGCAAGCCTCCACGGCGAGTGGCGGCGGTCGGCGAGGGTGCAGGCGGAGGCGCGACGCTGCCCTTGGAGAACGGCGGACTGTGCACGCGTACAGCCGCAGCAGCATCGGTTGTTGGGCCGCCGTATGAACCGATGCCCTCACCGGTTCGATGCCCGGTCCGGTCTTAATAACTATGGTCTCAGGCAGGAGCGGAGCTGCGGCTAGGACCGGCCAGGCTGAGGCCCTAGTCGTGGCCCACAGAAGCCCACTACCCCCATTAGTTTTGGGGCTAAAAGTTACGTCGCGAGGCCCATCTCGAACTACCAGACACGTCCGCCCGCTCGGCCGGCCGAGCGGATCGACGCCTCGTCGCCTCCTCGCTCCTGCGCGAGCCGCGAGGGGATCCCTCGTTCCGCCGCCTCCAGGTTCCAGCCGGTGACCCCCGCCGGCCACCGCCCGCCGCCTCCATCCCGCGTCCCGCCGCCTCCAGCCCTCTGTCATGACCCCCACCACCCGCCTCCACTGCCCAGTGCTCCGCCAGGCCGCGAGTTCGCCTGCCGCCGGCCTCTTTCTGACGACTGTCCGGCTGCGAGCGACCCCCTAGTGCCCTACCGCGCGCGGCCGCTTGCAGACGGCTGCTCGTCGGAGGAAGATTCGAGGAAGCCAAGAAGGAAGGACAGCAGTGCAACCGTGCAGGTATTTAGAATTTCTCCCTAATCTCGCAGCCTCAGTTTCCCTTCAACAGTTCAATACATTAATTGAAATTTGGTACTGGAACTTCAGATTTGCAATTGCTAGTACACACAACCAACAGTTCAATACATTAATTGAAATTTGGTACTGAAATTTCAGATTTGCAATTGCTAGTACACACAACCTTTCCATTGGTTTATCGACTCATTGGTTGGCTTTGGAATAAGATGGAGGATGAGAGGTTGAATTATAGAATGATACTCCTTATGTTATATTGAGCGAGAAGTATTTTCAAGCACAAATTCATTTTTTCAATTTGAACTCTTCACTGCATATTGGTATTGAGCGAGAAGTATTTTCAAGCACAAATTCATTTTTTTCAATTTGAACTCTTCACTGCATATCATACCATATATATGCGGCACTTTTGTCAGTTGAATTGAGGCCCTAGTCGTAAACAAAAGCTGGCTCCGCCACTGGTCTCAGGCCCCCGCATCTCCCTCTGCCACCTCCCGCAGCTCCCTGCGGACGCCGCCTCCCGTTCCTTCCTCAGTCGGCGCCTCCAGGCAACTCCCTTCCTCCACGCCTGCCTCTGTCCCTGTCCTCCGCTACAGCAAAGGTAAAAATGCTGTCAGTAGCTATTGGTTGAATTGCTGTCAGTAGCTCTTGGTTTAACTGATGTCCCTGTCCTCTATTCAAATGGATAGATGCAGATTGGAACCTCTTGGTCGATTTCATTAGTGAACTACATTCATCAAATGGATAGTTGCACAGTAGTACTTGATTTATACTGCATTTCTTTTGATAATTGATACTGTTGTTTTTAGCATTTTGTTAAGGATTTAGAAGCAGATTGATGGATGGTCATTTGTCAAGAACTAAACATGTTGAAAAGAACACTGCTCAAATACTTCCCATGTTCAATAAATACTTGGCACTCCAACTCAACACATTGATTTGTACAAGTCAACTAAAGAAGCATAGGGCAGAGTTTTGTCCATTGAATATACTTAGTGGTCCAGAAAAATCTCAAGACCAATTGATGATTATTCGCCAAAAGAGGTCGTATGTTTTGTTTTGAGAGTTTCAACTCAGCCTATTAATCATACACTTCCTCCTAAATGGCAAAGCCCTCAGGCTCATCTTTGTCCTTTTGGTGCTAGGGAATCACACTCCTTTAATCAGTCGCAGTACAATCCATGATGATGCCCAATTCCTGCCCTGCAGCCCCTGCCACTGTACACCCTCCTGTCTTCTCTGCGGGCGCCGCAGGTACACCTTGATGCATTCTTGGTCTACGCCCTGAAACCTGTCCCTCTTTTTTGTGATTTGATCGACTTCCGGGCAGGTGGATCGCAAGGACTAAGCCAGCCGTATCAGGTGCGGCCACGGGTGGTGCTATTCGGCGATTCCATCACCGAGCAGTCCTTCCGCCCCGGTGGCTGGGGCGCTGCACTTGTAGACACGTACTCTCGAAAGGTATATTTAATATCTGACTGTATACACCATGTTGGTTTTCCTGCCATCGTGAGGGCTTTTACACACATTGCTTCTTCGGTGCATTTGTAAATCTTACTATATCCCAATGTTTGGATGCTTGGATAATTGTGATTTTCTTTGTACCAGGCTGATGTAGTTGTCAGAGGTTACAGTGGATACAACACAAGATGGGCGCTTTTCTTGATAGATCACATCTTTCCACTCGTAAGTCACTTCCCCCATCCTGATTATTGATTGTAACTGGTGTTCATGCACTGATCAAGTTAGCATTCCGGCCCACATATTGATATGCTGCAAATTGTTACAGGTTGATATCGCACCACCTCTTGCAACCACTATATTCTTTGGTGCAAATGACGCGGCCCTTTTAGGAAGAACTAGTGAGCGACAGCATGTTCCAGTTTCAGAGTATAAAGAGAATCTCAAAAAGATTGTTAATCATTTGAAGGTAATTTTTTTATTATCTTAAATGGTTAATGTTTTTGGTATGGGCAGTCGGCTGGGCCGACACCGGGCTTATTCGGGCTCTTTAGGTTTAGGATTGGAAATAGAATTAGAGATATCTTGTTTAGCGGTCAAGTAAGCCTCTTCATACAAAGAGAGATGTATCAAATAAATGAATCAAGTAAGATGTATCAGGAGAGATCCTCATCTACCTCCAGGTGTTGAGATTGGACACAGCTGTCACCAGCGTGCCTGATCTCAATTGTTCAGTTCAGCATCCGTTTATCCCTCGTAATCCCTAATCCCTACTCCCCGATCAAGGCTGTGACAATTGATATCAGCTTGCTGGTGATCCCATCCCATGACTTCTGCTATTGACGATGCATCTTATGTGCCAACATGCTGGCTGTCTGTGCAAGGATTCAAGCATTGCTTAGGAGCTAAAGGAGAGCTTGCAGCGTAAGGAGGCGGTGGTATGGCTACAGGTAGCGAGGCGTTAGGCACGAGCAGCATGAGCATCACCACTTCCTGCAACAACGG
The DNA here is from genome assembly GCA_036936925.1 of Cenchrus fungigraminus. NCBI lineage: Eukaryota > Viridiplantae > Streptophyta > Magnoliopsida > Poales > Poaceae > Cenchrus > Cenchrus fungigraminus. The sequence continues at coordinate 57,003,348 of CM072776.1, read as the reverse complement.
TAGTGGCGGTGGAACAGCAACCACAAAACAGCGTTTACGTGGATCAGCTTGAGTGCAATCCGACTGCAACGGCTGCTGGTTCAATCCCTGTGCAACTCCGTGGCCGCCTGAGCACCACGCTGCATCAGCTGCCGGTTTCTACTAACATGGTGTCTCCATTGACAGGTTTGCTTGCAATGAGTCCCCCATTGCTTCCACTATGGCCTCGGTGCAAGTTGTGCCATGTGCAGCGATGTTAGGAGATGGCTGTGGCAAGCTTCTCAACTCGGTGTTTGCTCTCGGGAGGTCATGGTGACAGTGCAGCCGGCCAGCAGCCAGTAGAGTGCGCCACGGGCGCACTAGTGCATGGCGCCGCACAGCACGCAGCAGCCGCTGCTCCCAGTTAGTGAATGAGTGAACAGTACATGAGCACAGGGAGTCGGAGCCTGCAGAAGTCTGGTCCCTATGTTCACTGTTCACCCCCGTGATCCCTAAAATTGCTGCGATTAACAGATGCATGTGTGACAGGCCTGGAGTTCATCTGTGCCTATCTCTTCAAGCTTCTGGATGGGTCCACATTCAACTAGAGACGTGGCATAGATAAATAGTTGGAATTTAATTAGTACTCCCTCTATTTTCCAAAATACAATTCACTTTTGCTTTTGTACATACATAGCTTTTGCTTATATCTGTTACTAACCTTCAGAATTTCAGAGTATACTCCATCCCACTAGGGGAGATGGTTATATAGAGACCTCATGGGTCATATGGGCCCTCAATATAGATGGGCCTGCCTTGATATACTAACACCCCCCGTCAAACTCAGGGTGGAAGTGGAGGAGCTGAAACATTGAGTTTGAGCAAGTGAAGCCGATGTTGTTCTCGAGTTTGTGCCTTAGTGAAGAAATCTGCCACTTGCAGCTCTGAGGGCACATATTGAAGAGCAATTGTTTTCTGATGACAATGATACCGGGTAAAGGATGCATCAACACCAATATGCTTTGTAAGCTCATGCTTCACAGGATCATTTGCAATTTGTATGGCGCCGGTGTTGTCATGGAGAAGAGGTGTGGGGACATCACAAGAAATACCAAAGTCTGTCAACAGCCAACGAAGCCACACAATCTCTACATTGGTGGTAGCAAGAGCTCGAAGTTCTGCCTCTGTACTGGACACACAAGAGGAGAAGAGCCAAATAGGATACAATAACCTGTGACAGAGCGACAGTCTGTTGGAACACTCGCCCAAGTGGAGTTTGAGTAAGCATGAAGCTGAAGCGGACTGTTACGACTTACGAGCATAGAATAAACACTGAGAAGATGTCCCTCTTAAGTACCTTAGCACACGAAGTAGGTGTCCAAAATGAACAGAAGTAGGAGCACACACAAATTGGCTCAGAATTTGGACTGCATGTGCAATATTAGGTCGCGTAACAGTGAGATAAAGAAGGCTGCCCACAATGTGTCGATAACGAGACGGATCCTCAAGAAGTATGCCATCTGTAGGACGAAGCTGCAAGTGAAGGTCCATAGGTGTTGCATCCGTTCTATGATTAGTAATTCCGGAGCGAGCAATCAGATCTTGTATGTATTTGGACTGAGAAATGTAATATCCCTTTGGAGAGTGCAATACCTCGAAGTCCTAAGAAATAACTAAGAGGACCCAAATCAAACATTTGAAACTGCTCACCAAGTTGTTATTTCACATGGGATATGTGTTCCATATCATCTCCTGTAATCAACATTATCAACATACAGGAGAAGCAAAGTACGTCCACATGGAGAGGTATGAATAAATAAAGCAGGATCATGCTCACTAGGTGAGAAACCAACAACTTTTATCACAGAGACAAAACGCTCGAACCAGGCACGAGGAGCTTGCTTAAGGCCATATAAAGCACGACGAAGACGACAAACATGTCCTAAAGGAACATCAACACCAAGAGGTGGCTGCATATAAACTTCCTCATGTAAATCACCATGAAGAAAAGCATTTTTGACATCCATCTGAGAAATGGTCCAAGAGTTTGTGGCAGCAACTGCAATTAAAGTACGAACAGTGGTCATGTGAGAAACCGGAGCAAATGTCTCATCATAATCTCGTCCCTGAGTTTGCTGAGAACCTCTAGCAAGAAGATGAGCTTTATATCTCTCAATTGAACCATCTGACTAAATTTAATTTTGAATACCCACTTGCAAGTAATAGGAACTACATGTGATGATAATGGAACAATATCCCAAGTGCATGTACGATCAAGTACTGCAAGTTCCTCAGACATAGCAAGCTGCCATTCCGGAAGACTAGATGCTTCCTGATATGTGGATGGCGCATCAACAACAACACTCACACGGGGAAAGCCATACTTGTTTGCAGTATGAATAGTACTACGATCACGTAGATTAAATCGTGAACCGGCCTGTAACTCATCAATATTATTATGAATTATCAAGAGTGGGTGCGTCAGGACTGGTCGAGGTTGGAGAACTAGAAGGAAATGCAGTGGGAGTTTTGGGACGGCGACTGAAATGTCATGTGATAGGTGGTATTGAAAAAGATTGTGGTGGAGGTGGTGGAAGTGGAGGTGGATGTGGAGGTGGCACAGGCAGGGTTAACAGAACCGGTCGGTCCGGCCCGGTACCTAAACCGGCCCGGTTTCCACCCCTAAACCGTGCCTACAAATTCCCAATCTCGGTGAACCGGCCGGTTCCACCGGTAAACCGGACCGGTTTTTTTCTTCACAGGAACCGGTCGGTTCACGGCTCTGGGCACAGGTGAAGATGGTGGAGGTGTTGATGGCTCATGGATAGGAGGCGTGATGAAAATATAAGGTGAAGATGGTGGAGGTGTTGATGGGCCTGCCTTGATATACTTAACAATATCTAGACATGGTATACATCTAGGTGCATATTAAAGCTATGTACCTAGAAAAGCCAAAACTAAAAGAAATTTGGGATGGAGTATTTTAGTTGATAATAGGCCATTGGTTCGTGTCGAGTCATCGTCGTTAGAGGACGAGCTTCTCAAAAAGGGAGGGATGATATAGGCTAGTTTATTGGACCTGGATACAAGGATTAGCATGAGATTAACCCCAACCCGCCCTCCCTATTAGGCTCTGAGTTTCTTTGGTTTAAATTTGCTTAACTCCACACACCTAGTAGTCCTCTAGATATAGGACAATGCCTAACAAACTCCCTACCTATTTGCCGGCTAACAAATCCGGCGGCTAACACTAACTAACATTCTTATTCTTATCTTTTCCCCTGCACACAAATTGTTTCCCAAAGAAACTATCCATAACACTTCTGCCACAGAAAACTCGTCCTCCAGCTTGAAATCTGGATAGGCTTCCTTGAACTGATGAAGATCTTCCCATTAGCATCAACAGCATCACGCCCCACCCATTGGACCAGCATCTCCCAAGAGGAGTCCTTGGTCGGCCGTGCGCGTACCACTTTCACCGGCATGGGCACGGCTCTGCCATGCACCACTGGTGGAACGGGAACCATCGTGGAAGGGGCATCTCCTTCAAACTTCTTCAGGTACGCAACGTGGAACACATCATGGATGCGTGCCTTTGGCTGGAAGACGGAGGCGATAGGCCAGGCTGCCCCCACGTTCTGTCACATGGAACGGGCCGTAGTATCTTGGCCACCCAGTCCCCCACCTTGAACTCAAGGTCACGGTGCCCGCGATCATAGGAGGCCTTCATGAAATCTTGTGCTTGCAGCAGCCGTTCCCTGATTTTCCGCCAAGAATTTATCCCTGTGTTGCAGTTGTTTGTCCAGTGCTACGATGCGCGCCGTCCCGGGCTGTTTGGATAGCAAGGTTGGAGGATCCCGGTCGAACACCACCTTGAACGGCGTCGTTTGTAGGGCTGTTTGATAGGACATGTTGAAGCAGAATTCCGCCCATGGCAACCACCGAAGCCAGCTGCGGGGGTGGTCCCCGGCGAGGTACCGGAGGTAGACACTCAGCACCCGGTTCGTCACCTCCGATCGACCATCCGTCTGAGGACGAACGTCGAGCTGAGGCGTAGCTTCACCCCGGAGAGTGCGAATAGCTCGGTCCACAATTGACTTGTGAAAACTGGGTCGCGGTCGCTAACGATGGAGCATGGAAGGCCGTGTAGCTTGACGATGTTGAAGAAGGCTTGAGCCGGGTGGCTGAGGGCGGTGAAGTGCACCATCTTGGAGAATCGATCGATGACTCTGAGGACCACCGACTTGCTGCCCACCTTTAGGAAGCCCTCCACAAAATCCATGGCAATGTCACTCCAGATTGAGGACGACACGTCCAGGGGCTGCATTAGGCCGGCAGGGTGGAGGTGCTCCGTCTTGTTGCGCTGGCAGACTGTGCAGCCTTAGACGAATTCCCGGACGAGCTTGGTCGCCGGCCAGCCATTGGCGGAGCTCGTATGCGCGGGCCAGCACCATGGCGTTGTCGTGGGAGGCTGGCTTCTGAAGATTGACATCGATCCCCATCTGTGGCGGCAGACCGGCGGAGAAGATCGCGATCTGCTGCTTCTCATTGACATCCTCGCAGCGCGCGAGCAATGTTAGGACCTTCTCCTGGTACTCGTCGATGGACCCCGAGCAGCGGAGGTGCGTGAGCTCGCCGAGGGGGTTGCTCCGGGCTGGCGGCCCGAAGTGCTTGTTGATGCCGTCGACAAAATCCGCCCAAGACGACTCGCCATGGTTCTTCTCCATGTGGTAGTACCATTGGCCGACGGCGCCCTCGAGGTAGAACGCACTCGTCCAGACTTGTTGCGTCGGCGGCGTTCCTCGGTTGCGGAAGAATTGCTCGCACTTATGCAACCATCCCAGGGGGTCGTCGAAGCCATCATACATGGGGAAGCGGAGCTTGTGAACGGGCGACGGCGGCGACCCGAACGAATCGCCACCGGCGGAGCCCGACAAAGATGATTTCTCGAAACGACCTTGCTTATCGAGGATCTGCGTCTGGACATTGTCGATCTTGGTGTTGGGGCGGCTGGTCCCCTAGCGGAACGAGCCGACGTCGATCTCCGCTTACCAAGTTAGGGTCGTGATCGTCTTGTTGACGTCGGTGAGGCCGGAGACCAAGCGATCAATGTCGCTCTGGAACTTGTCCTTGGAGACAAGCCCGTTGATCGCTTCCTGGAGGTCCTTTGTGACGAATTTGTCGCTCATGGCTGCGGAAAAGCGGTGGATTCAACGGCGGCGATGAGAAACAGGGGAGGCGGCGGTGTGGTGGAGCAGGGGCGTGGTGGCGGCGTGCGCGAGATTGAATCTGGCGCAGGAGGGAAGATGGATGCCGAGGAATGATCCCAGCTGATACCAAAGATGATATATGCCACTTTATTGGACTTGGATAGGATTAGCAGGAGATTAACCCCAAGTCGCCCTCCCTAGGAGGCTCTGAGTTTCATTGGTTTATCTCTGCTTAACTCCACACGCCTAGCAGTCCTCTAGATATGATTCTGCCAAACAAACTCCCTAACTATTTGCCGGCTAACAAATCCGACAGCTAACACTAACATGCTTATTCTTATCTTTTCCCCTGCGCACAAACTGTTTCCCAAAGAAACTATCCATAACAAGGGAGGAGTGCCATGGGTGGTCGGTTGGGCCGACACCAGGCTTATTGGGCCTCCATTATGGTTAAGGTTAGATATAGAGATATCTTGCTTAGTGGTCATGTAAGTCTCCATATAAAGAGAGATGTATCAATTAAAGGAATCAAGTAAGAATTATCAGGAGATATTCTCATCTACCTCTGGGCCTTGAGATTGGGTGCACTCGTCTCCGGCGTGCCTGATCTGAAGTATCCGGTTCAGCGTTCGTTTACCCTTCGCAATTCTTAATCCCTCCCATTCTGGACGGCCCCCGATCAAGATTGTGCCAGTTTATATCATGGCATTTATCATGGATACACTGGTACCATTTTTCTGTATTTATGGGACTCTAGTACATTTAACGGGATATGTGAAATATCTGACCTGATATTATTTATTATTTATCTACAATACAAGCAAAAAAAAAACTCATGAAGGACTATAGGTTGTTATTGTTAAACAAAATGTTGCTGTTGAATGGGCATAATATAAGTTGAATAAATGATGAATCACGATTGTCAATTTTTTTACCGAAAACGCAGGAGAACTGCGCTGTTATGGTGCTGCTAGGATTGCGAGGGGAAGGGGGAGCCCTGCTAGGGATGCACGGGAGACAGGAACGCCGGCCGCGAGGTTGCTACCCACGGCCGGGCAAGAGGAAGGATTTCCTTCTAATCTCCTGCTTGTCTAGAGTGATACACTTCCTCTCCTTATATAGAGAGGATTGACATCTAACACTAATGGGCTGCCCAGGCCCACTAGGCCCCTGACGTCCTCTAACACTACACCCCTCCTAGACATGCAGCTCGTCCTCGAGCTGCAACCTAACAAACTCATAACAAAGACTTCACTCGAGACAAAACCTAACACCTAAAAATAAGCCTTTTACATGTCGGCTCATTTAATTATTTGCAAACTAAAATGGACTTAAATTATTTAAAAGGACTCTTGAAAGTGGACATCCTTCTCACGCCGAACAACTGCATATGGGAAGCCGTCTGGATCCTATGTCACGTGCTGCAAACGGGCTTCACTTTGTTAGATACCTGCTGCTGCCTGAAAAGAATTCCAGCCCACTGGAGGCCCATACGCCAGTTCTTCAACCGTCAGAACGAAGGGAACGGACGCTGTCGTCCCAACTGCAGCCTCACACGGCACGCTCCGCCCAACCGACGCCTGGATCCAGGAGCGGTTCTCCGCGGCCAGCGCACCAACCGCCCGGGGTCGAAGGGAACGGCCGCCGGTCGTCGCACCGATAGCCATCGGCGGAGCCCTCGCGGAGGTCGGCGCTGGGGACCAGCAGCTCGCCGTTGACGAGGGCGTGTGCGGATGCCCGAGGCGGAGGTGGATGTGTCCCAGCGGAGGCGGCCCCATGGTGGCCGACCGTGCCGCGCGCGCCCCGGCGGCGGGCTGCGGCGGCCACCCTTCGGCGACCACCCGTGACAACAGCCCACGCGCGGTCGACGGATTGGCTGCTGGCGATGCGAAGTGCAGGCAGCCGCTGTGGGGCAGCTCGAGGCAGAAGGCTGTGGCGGCGCTAGCGTCCACGGTCGCCGACGAGCCCCCATGTCGCGGCCGATGCGGACGACTGGGGAGGCTGCTATCTTCCCCGACTTTTCCGGTGTGGTGTTCGCCGGCTCCCCGATCTGCTGCAAATTCTCGCGCTCGGCTTGGATCTGTCGGCCGGCGGTTATGGTTGCATCAATCTGCGGCAACTGCTCTCCTTCATCTTGGATTTGCTGGGTGTCGGCGAAGGCTGCAGTGGTGGCCACCGGCTCATCCTTCCGCACGCTGCACGGAAACACAGGCGGTGTGGTGGTGATGGCCGGCGCGCTGCAGGGGAGCACAGACGGCATGGTGGCCTCCAGAACCTCGAGACGCGCCCAAAGGGACGCCATCTGCTGGGAGACCTCGGCCACGAGTTGCGATGCGGCCAGGATCTTTGCAGTGTCGTCGTCGAAATCAAGGCCTGGCATCCCTGATACCAGATGTTATGGTGCTGCTAGGATTGCGAGGGGAAGGGGGAGCCCTGCTAGGGATGCACGGGAGACAGGAACGCCGGCCGCGAGGCTGCTACCCACGGCCGGGCAAGAGGAAGGATTTCCTTCTAATCTCCTGCTTGTCTAGAGTGATACACTTCCTCTCCTTATATAGAGAGGATTGACATCTAACACTAATGGGCTGCCCAGGCCCACTAGGCCCCTGACGTCCTCTAACATGCGCTTCATTGTATTAGAGAGAGAAGAAGTCCCCTTACAAAGCCATACTCTCATACGGGAAACTAGGTGTGAGAGTATGTTCCAACATCAAGGACTAGCTAAGAGTAAAAACAGCAAAGGACCTGACCCTGTATGATTGTCAATTTTAGTTATGAGAAGTTAAACTGCACATATTTCAAGCACCCTTTTTTTTTCTGAACACGACATCTTCGAGAACCTATGTCTAATATATTATCTTCTTTTCCTGATTTAGTCCTTTCTATTGAGATTTGAAACTTGAGGGAAAGGATTTTGGTTTTTCTGGCTTGGATCTCACCACTACTACTATGCCATAGTGACACAGCTTTAGAAGTCTAAATTTGTTTCGAATGTAATCGTTCAAAGATAAATATTTGATATTGGTACTTGTTCAGTAACAGATTCTTTGGATTGATATTCAGTGTTCATTCTTTAAAATATTGTCCAATCTAATATTTACTGTAACCTCAATGCAGGATTCTTCTAATTCCATGGTTATTATACTTATCACACCACCTCCCATTGATGAACAAGGAAGGCAAAGATTTGCACGGTTGGCGCAGTATTGCTTGAACTCTTTTTTCATATGTTTGTTCTTGTAGTTCTAGTTTGTTACTAATACAGAAATCAATTTTAGTTTTTGCTGATTATAAGAAAGAATTAACTAAAAGGAAATGCCTTGTGGTGATTTTAATTCTTTTCAGGACTGGAATGATACGAATTGTTTCTGTATAACTAATAGTTTGGCTATAGTTCTATTTGCTCATTGTACTTTTCTAGACTTGGATCCTTTGTGTTTCTTTTTCATAGCTTCTTAAATGGAACTGAAACTCTGTAATTTTGTTACTCGACTAATGACATTCGGGCAAAAGCCCATTGTGGAAAACTTTTCTAGACTTGGTTATAATTTATACTAATTTTTCAATCAGCTTCATTTATACTTTTTGGCTACATTTCTTGAGTCGTCGTTAGGCTTTCTTTTGTTAATATACCCAAATAATTGCACTTAGGCGAAGTGTGGCAGCAACAAAAAGCTTGGCTAATAAATTTGGAGCCCTACTTTTGTCAAACTTTTGCAAGAAAATGACTGATGTGTGGGGCTTAGAGCTAAGAAAATTTGGTGTGCTATAGTTGTGGCGGGAACCAAACACATGTCCAAGAAATTTTGGCACGCCGAACTTGCGGCATGGTGCGTTGTGGACGCGAACCAAGCATGCTATTAATCTACATGCCTAAACTAGGCTTTACATTCGCCACTAATATTACTACTGTCAAGTGTCTTTTTTATATTTTGTTCAAGTTCTGTCTTTTTTTTGTCGACTCTTGTCTGTTTCATCTCTAGTGTATCCCATCTTGCTTGGGACATAAAGTTGGTTGTTATTGTTAGGCTTTCCTTTTGTTTTGTCTTCACGTAGTAATCAATATGTTTCATTTTCCACAAGGTTTAATATGCATTAGATACCCATGCCCTACAACAATTCTGATGAGAGTCTCTCCAAAGGTCGCTTTATGGAGGGAATGCGAGGAAGCTACCTGAAAGGACAAATGAAATGGCTGGTGTATATGCTGGTCAATGCATTGATCTTGCCAGAGAAATGCATATACCCTGTGTTAATATTTGGTCAAAGATGCAGGAAACTGAAGGATGGCAGACACTTTTCCTAAGGTAATACTTCATTTTCCGAATCTCTTTGAATTTGTTGTGCATAGATTTGTAACCTGTGTTTATGTTACAAGTGCATACGTAGTGTAGTTGATGTCTTATCTAACAAGTCTTATTGTCAGAGCTTTTTTTTTTGTAAATTGGTAAAATTCTAAATATTATATGTTTTATTTAAATTATATTTTAATGTTGCACTTTTCCCCATCAACTGTAAATGTAAGCTATTTTTTTGAAGGAAATGTAAGCTATTTTTGTTAGGTGAAATCTAGATTCATGGCATGGTGTTTGTCCTTCATTGTTGATAGATTTTTGTTTCATTTTGTTTTCATAATTAGGTTTGACACTGTAGTTTATAGAATATTGGCTTCAGAGGGTGACATATAGGAGATAGTCATGGGGTTTAAGGCATTATGGTGCAGTGTCACGCCTATAATTGTCGGGACTCCAACTATGAGCACTGGCCAATAGATTTAAGGTGTCAATGACTTTGTTTGTTTAAATCCGCCAAACTAGTGTTTTTGTCGGCAGTATAGACAAGCTTGATTGTTGTCTTGGAAGCAGAATTGACACATGCCCTTCCACAACCTAATACATCTATAATCATTGTAAATGTTTCTATGCTGATCTCTCAGTGATGGCCTACATCTGACGCCGGAAGGAAATGCCGTTGTTCACAAGGAAGTTGTCAAAACATTGAGAGATGCTGGTCTGAAAGCAGAAGAGATGCCATTCGACTTCCCTCACCATTCAAAAATAGATGGCAGCTGTCCAGATAAGGCTTTCCAATGAAGTAATTTTAAGCTGTGTTATGTATCGCGGTTTGAACTGTCGGCTTCCTGCATTGAAAGTTAGGGTTTCCTCCTCCCAAAACAATGGAGCAAGGCTTCTGGATGAGCTGTGATTCATCTACACTTACATTTCTTGTTTTTTTGAGAAATTTAGCTTCCATTTCTGCTCCATAAGAAATGGCGAATTATTCCTCATTGTTATGAGTATTACATATGGGAAAACATGTACTTAAAGAAATATTTTCGTACGAAGTGAGTTAGACGTGACGCCGGGCCGCAAAACAACGCTTTAAAAAGGTGTATTAAAATATGCTCACACTCTTGCCTAAGTGATTCGGATACAGATGTTTCGCAATTGCACAAGTGTGGTTCAGCTCGCCACAAAGGTTAGCTTATGTCTACGTTGTTGAGGTAAGCCACAAGACACGTTGTTGAGGTAAGTCACAAGGGCTTTAGGATCTTTAGGGGGTGATTGGTAGGGTGCATAACCCCTATCCAGGCTTGTATAGTGCAACTTACTGGTGTTTGGTAGACTGCATAGGGTGTTAACCAGGTTTAGGTTGTGCAAAAAGGGAGGTCCAGGCTGCATAGTGGGAAACGCTCGCGGTGACCGTTTCCGCTTATGCAGGCTTGCATAAGCCGCTGCTGCGCTTCCCCTCACCTCCTTCGCCCACCAGACCACCACCACCGCGAGCAGCCGGGCTCCAGCCGGAGACGGCGGACCCGCGTTGAGGACGGCGGCCGGCGACTGCGGCCCCACGTAGAGGACGGCGGCTGCGACGGCGGCCCCGCGCGGCGGCGAGCAGAGCTCGCAGCTCCGCGCCCGGGCTCGCGGAGCTTGCGGCGAGGCGCGAAGCGAAGCTCGCAACTCCCGCGGCCGGGCTCGCGGAGCTCGCGCCGGGGCTCGTCCGCACGTCCGTGGACGGCGCATGGTCGGGGACGGAGCTGCCGGCCGTCGGGAAGAAGGAGGAGGCCGAGAGACCGCGCCGCTGGATCTCGGCGGAGAGAAGGCGGGAGAATGCGCAGGCGGCTGCTTCTTGAGCGGGAGAGGGAGGGAAGGAGTCGCACGCCATCAAGCCGTCGAGGTCGCACCGCCGCGCGGCCATGGGCGCAGTGGAGGGGGCGGCGGCGGCTGCCTCGATTCTGCTCTAGGTGGAGGCGAGGAAGATGAAGGGAGGAGAGAAGCTCGGGAAGGGTAACCTCACCTGGGCTATACAATGGGTTAGCCCACTCAACATATGCAGGCTGCCAATCACAAATTAACCGGGCCAAAAGTTGCTATGCAGGCAGCCAAACGCGGGTCAAATGGGTGGAGATAGCCTGGGTTAGGCTGGCCTGGGCTACCTTTCTAACCAGGCCAGGCCTATGCAAGCTGCCAATCACACCCTTATAGAGCCACTCCTCTCTCACACCTATCTGAAAGGATTCAAGCACGGCTGCCTATCTTGGCTTGCCGCGTGTGCGTGTTGATTATATAGGCCGAAGGCCTCAACAGATTACAAGATATTGTTTACAACTTGATTCCCAAGGCAGGACTCGGTTTAAGCTAGATTACAATCCTATCTACAACTAACTGAGTCCAGCTTGATCAAGCTAAGCTACACACACAGGTGTATAACAACCTCTACAAGACGTACTCCCTCCGCCCCGGAATGTAAGCATTCCGAGCGTTCAAAACTTTGCCCAAAATATTAGCACTTGAGCGTGGGCCCCACACATTAAAAATCTCATCCTGCCAGCCGCATGACACCCTCCCAGCCGCACGTCTGTTTCCCGCATGAAAAAAAATCTCCAATCCGTCTCCTTCCCCAGTAGGCCTCCCGCAGGCCGCCGCTCCTCCGCGCAGGATTCTCGGCGCGCTCAGGTGCAGCGGCTTCTGTGGCTGGGCCAGGAGGCGCGGCGACGGCGTCCGGATATCCCCGAGAGGGACCTATCCATGGCCGTGCATCGGGCTGCTGTCCTCGACGGCGGCGGCGACAGCGGTGAGGACCAGCCTACATCAAGTTGAGGACAAACGAAGGAAGATGAGGGGGCTCCTGCTCTGCGGCGACTCACCGGACTGGGGCCGCGCTGTCGCGCCAATGCGACGGCTCACCGGAGCGGTGCTGCGCTTGTCGTGTGCCCCGCGCCCCCGCGTCGGGCTGCTGGGAGTTGGAAGATGGCGAGCACGACGAGGAGAAGAAGCTTCGTTGGAGCGGCCGGAGAGAGAGGGGACCGGGAGAGAGACCGGCGGCGCGCGCCCGTGCTCGACGTCGCCGACGCACGTCGTCCCGCACCGCGCCCGCCTCGCAGCGTTGTCCGATTTGGCAGCGGCGGGGCACGATTCGGCGGCGGTGGGCTCGATTTCGACGGCGACCAAGCCCGATTGCTGTTGCGGCGGCGGCCAGGGTGAGGAGGGGGGTCGCGCATGGTTGCGGCTGGGAAGAGGAGGGGTCACGACAGGAAGAAGAGACACAGGGGCATTTATGTCATTTCGCTCCAGAGTTATGTTTGGCATTTGAACCCTTCAAATGCTTACATTGAGGGACGGAGGGAGTAGATACATAAGAGTCTATTAATTCTAACAGCCTCCCTCAATCTCAACCGGGCTCCTTGATTAGGTTTAGATTGTCTCGAAATTGCTCAAACAACCGTGTCCCCAATGCCTTGGTGAATCCATCAGCTATTTGAGCTTTGTAGAGACAAACCTGATCTCTAGTTGTCGCCTTGCAACCTTTTCCCTTACAAAGTGAAAATCTATCTCAATATGCTTTGCTCTTGCATGAAACACTGGATTGGCACTTAAGTAAGTAGCTCCAAGATTGTCACACCATAAACGTGTTGGATATCTAAGTTTTATTCGTAGCTCTTTTAACAAGGCTTCTACCCAGACCATCTCAGCTGTAGCATTTGCAAGAGACTTGTATTCAGCTTCAGTACTTGATCTTGAGACAGTAGCTTGCTTCCTAGCATTCCACGATATAAGATTAGGGCCATAGAAAATTGCAAAACCACCGGTTGATCTTCTATCATCTATATCTCCTGCCCAATCTGCATCTGAAAAACCACTCACAATCATGACCGGCGACTTTGTTATTTTTAGTCCAACACCACTTGTTCCTCTAACATACCGCAAAATCCTTTTTACAGCTGTCCAGTGAGTAGTGGTAGGAGAATGTAAGTATTGACATACTTTATTCACAGCAAATGCTAGATCTGGTCGGGTCAAGGTTAAATATTGCAAGGCTCCCACAATGCTTCTATATCTCGTAGCATCTTCTGGTGATAACAAACTTCCCTCTAGTCTTGATAACTTTTCTGTTGATGCTAACGGTGTAGACAACACTTTGCATTTTGTCATACCGACTCTTGCTAAGATATCTCCCGCATACTTTTCTTGCTTAAGAAGAATGCCTCCCTGAACCGGTGTCACTTCTATTCCTAGAAAATAGTTGAGCTCACCAAGGTCCTTGAGCGCAAATTCTGACCTCAGATCTTTTAATAGGGCGGCAACCGCTTCTTGAGAAGAACTAGTTACAATAATGTCGTCCACATATATAAGCATAAAGATGGTGACCCCATTCTTGGAATATATGAATAGAGAATTGTCTGATTTGGAGGCTTTGAACCCAAGATCACATAGCTTTGTACTCAACCTCGTATACCAGGCTCGAGGTGCTTGTTTTAACCCGTAAAGAGCTTTGTCCAATTTGCACACATAATTTGGTTTACTAGCATCCTCAAATCCTGGAGGTTGTCGCATGTAAACCTCTTCTTTAAGAACACCATGTAAGAACGCATTCTGTACATCAAGCTGCCTTAAACACCATCCTCTTGAGATAGCAACAGAGAGAACTAATCTTACTGTAGCTATCTTCACAACTGGACTAAAAGTATCCTCGTAATCGATCCCATAGAGCTGTTTGTAGCCTTTGGCCACTAATCTGCCCTTGTACCGTTCAATACTTCCATCTGCTTTTCTCTTAACCTTGAACACCCATCTGCAGTCAATAATATTTGCACCTTTTACTGCTGGAACAAGATGCCAAGTCTTATTCTTGTGAAGAGCTTTAATTTCTTCCTGCATTGCTATCTTCCAATTTGGGTCACTGAGAGCTTCATCTAAACTTGTTGGTTCACCTGTGGAGCTGAAATTTGCATATCGAATAGTACCATCAGTATAAACTTTAGGCTTGAACACCCCACTTTGTGACCTGGTCTTGGCACGTTGCATCTCTGGTTCAACTGTTGACGTAGGCGCATTTGATCCCGAGGCTCCCGCAGAAGATCTGCCTCCATCCGATCCTGACGAGGACGTAGCCGGCGCGCCCTGTCCGGTAGCGCCACGTGCACCAAACAAACGGGATCTCCCCGGACTGCTGCTGTCGGCGTTGCGTAGGGCTGCAGCCGTCGCTGTCTCTGTCGGATCGGCGTCCGATCCAAGGAGGATCGCATCCGCCTTGACTGCAGCGCCGACCGAATCCGCCTGGGCTTCAGTGCCGAGCGTGTCGCCTAGCGTCCGGACGCCTTGAGCCTCCTGTGCACCGCTGGGAGCTCTATTTTCAACCTGAATTTCTTCTGCAGCTTCATATTCGTCTCCTGCTGCTTCTTGTTCATCAACCACAGTACTAGTATGCTCATTAGGGTCAGTATTAGCATAATATCGATCAAAGCTACCTACACCCCCGGAATATGAGCTGAGGAGATGTTCAGGAAGGAGAGAAATTTCATGTCGCAACCTTGCACCTGCATTTTTATGAAGAGATGCAAAAGGAAATACATCCTCATCAAAGATGACATCACGGGAAATATAAACCCGTCCAGTGGAGATATCTAGACACTTAAATCCTTTGTGAAGGGAACTATATCCAAGGAAAGCACATTTCTTTGATCGAAACTCGAGCTTCCTAGAATTGAATGGCCTAAGATTGGGACGACATGCACATCCAAACACTCGAAGAGATGAGTAATCAGGAGTTTCATGGAAGAGAAGCTCTGTGGGTGTTTTATAATCAACCACTTTACTGGGAAGAAGATTGATCAGACGTGTGGCTGTAAGAAAGGCTTCATCCCAAAATTTTAAAGGCATAGATGCATTAGCTAGGAGGGCTAGACCTACTTCCACTATATGCCTATGTTTTCTCTCGGCTGCACCGTTTTGTTGATGTGCATGGGGACAGGATACGCGGTGAGCAATGCCAACACGTTGAAAGAAAGAATTTAGCCTTTCATACTCGCCTCCCCAATCAGTCTGCATGGACAAGATTTTCTTGTCAAACTTCCTTTCTACTAAGGCTTGAAAGTCACGAAAAACAGCAAATACATCTGATTTCTGGCGCAACAAGTATATCCATGTGTATTTAGTGTGATCATCAATGAAACTCACATAATAGGAAAATCTACCAACAGAGGTAGGCATTGGACCCCAAACATCAGAGTGTATCAAATCAAGAGGAGCAGCAGCAACTTTATTCGAAGAAAAATAAGGAAGTTGATGACTCTTTGCTCTTTGGCAAGAGTCGCACACAGACTCACTACTACCATCACTAACAAAAGGTAGTTTATTATCTCTAAGCACTCTTTCTACTATGGGAAAGGCTGGATGTCCCAAACGACTATGCCATCTAGATGTTGATGGCTTATTGACACCAAACACCTGCTTGCTCCGACCTAAACCTTCTTGACTCAGCCCTAAAGGGTAAAGGCCACCTTCACATCTTCCTTGATGAAGAGTTGTCTTCGTTGTCCAATCCTTAATGAGGAAAAAAATAGGATGAAACTCAAGGAAGACATTATTATCGGATGCAATGCGATGGACTGAAACAAGATTTTTATGAGCACTTGGAACATGAAGGACGTTTTTAAGAAGTAAATTTCGAATTGGGGAGTGTAAAGTAGCATGACCGATATTGCTAATTTGCATACCTGACCCGTTGGCAGTGTGCACCTGATCACGTCCACCATACTTCTCCCTCATTGTTAGCTTCTCGAGCTCACTTGTAATGTGGTCAGAAGCTCCACTGTCGGCATACCAGTTGGTGTCAACACCATAGGCCGCCGAGTAACCTGCACTTTTGTTGTTGTTGGGCTGGTAGTCCTCTTCGAACCTGTACCAACACTCAAGGGCGGTGTGGTTTGGCTTGTCGCAAATTTGGCACTTCAGCTTGGAAGTGCCTTGTCCTCCAGCACCGTTCCCGGTAGAGTTGTTGCCACGTCCGCCAGAGTTCCGGCCACCTCTTCCACGGCTGCGATTTCCACCACTGCGACCACGGTTGAAGCCACCTCGGCCTCTATTAGCCATGTTAGCTGACGACTGGTACTGCTGGCCGCCCGAGTGTTGATCTTGGAGCATCTGCAACCTCATCTCGTAGGAAGTGACTTGAGCATACAGATCGCTGAGGGATATTGGATCTGTACGACCAAGCACCGATGAAACAATTGGGTTTTAATCAAAATCTAGACCAGCAAGGATGAAAGATACCATCTCCTCGTCGTCGACTTTCTTGCCCGTAGCTGCAAGTTCATCAGCTATGGACTTCATCTTGTTGAAGTAGACAGCAGTCGTAAGATTCCCTTTCTTCTGGGTCGCCAGCTGCATACGTAGATTTGTCACGCGAGCACGTGACTGTGCGGAGAACATGTTCTCCAACGTCTCCCAAGCTTCTGCTGCAGTAGATGCGGTGGCCACCTGCCCCAACACATCTTTGGTGAGGGAGTTGAGCAGATGGCCGAGCACAAGCTGATCATGCGCCAGCCAGGTTGCATACAGCGCATTGGGGATCATCTCCTTAGTCTTGTCGTCCTTGACCACCTCCACGATCTTGGCCGGCGGCTTGATGGATCCATCTAGGAACCCTTCTAGCTAGCTGAGCGCCCTCCATAGCAGGTAGTTATCTCGAGTAAGTTTCTCCGAGATTTTGTCGCTAAGAGAAGGAAGGGTCGCAACAGAGGAGGAGGAAGACGAAGTAGAAAACATGGCAGCAGATGTGTTTGAACAAGAAGGCTTTGATTGCCATGAAAGGATTCAAGCACAACTGCCTATCTTGGCTTGTCGCGTGTGCGTGTTGATTATATAGGCCGAAGGCCTCAACAGATTACAAGATATTGTTTACAACTTGATTCCCAAGGCAGGACTCGGTTTAAGCTAGATTAAAATCCTATCTACAACTAACTGAGTCCAACTTGATCAAGCTAAGCTACACACGCAGGTGTATAACAACCTCTACAAGATGTAGATACATAAGAGTCTATTAATTCTAACAGCCTCCCTCAATCTCAACCGGGCTCCTTGATTAGGTTTAGATTGTCTCGAAATTGCTCAAACAACCGTGTCCCCAATGATCTTCCTCATAAACAACTTTTGTTAATAATTAACGACCTGCTCACATGCTTAACAAGAGTGTTAGTTCTTTAATCAAGTTGTCACTCAACTCACCAAAACCTACTTAGGGCTTGATTGCACTTACAATCTCCCCCTTTTTGTGATTGATGATAACCGTCGGGGTTCTCTACCGCCGAGCAGTAAATTTGTATCGGATCGTGTGTCTGACCCGGATGGTTAGCGCGAGAGACACCGAGGTTTAGACTAGTTCAGGCCTCCGAGGAGTAATACCCTACGTCCAGTATCGATCTACCGTGTTCTTGCGCTAGGGATGTTTGTAGTAGGGGTTACAAACTGGTCGGGAGAGGGTATCGAGCCCAAGTCCCTAGGGTGTGAGTGTTTGGTTCGTCAGCCCTTGTGACGGTTGCCCTCCTCTCCCCTTTATAGACGCAAGGGCGAGGGGCAAAAGAGGGAAAAGAAAAAGTTCTACAGTCCTACGCAAGTGGATGGTCTTCTCGCGCGTCACTGTCTGCCAGGGAGCATTGAAGGGGTGCTGAGTTGTGGTGGAGCCCGAGGCCGCCGCGTGTCCATGTAATACTGTTTATTTCCGAGTACCTGGCGATTCCTCCGAGTTCTTTCGCGGGTGGTTCTGCCCTCCTTAGTGTGTATTAGGCTTGACACGTCGGGGCCTGAATGTGGGTGGGCGCCGACCGTAGGGGGCACTTGAGTGCCTTTGGCGTGCCACAGAGTAGGATGGGACGACGCGTCGGGGGCCGCGTGGTGGAACAGTGCGGTGTTACAGCCCTTGTCAGAGCCGGCCGCCCGCGCGTGCCGCCAGCTGGTGCGCTTGCATGGCGTGGGGAACTGGTGCCTCACGTGTCGTCACGGGGGAGCCCGGGCGTCGGGATGGCGCCACGTTCGCGTGGGCTCCTGGATCCCACACCTCCGACCTCCATGTGTGGACCCCGCCCTAGTCGGAGGTGGAAACTCCTCGTGCGAATGAAGTTGTCGGGGGCAAGGCGGAGACTTGTCGTGCGAGGCGGAGACTTGTCGGAGAAGCCATCCACCGGTCGGAGACTTGTCGGAGAAGCCATTCACCGGTCAAAGACAAGGCGTCTTGCCAGTGAAGGTCTTGACAAGGATCTGCAGTCCTCCTTATGCTGGATCTTGGCCTTCACATTGTCAATGGTGTCAGATGACTCCACCTCGAGAGTGATTATCTCGCCGCTTAAGGGGCCCTAATCCAGGCCCTCGTGAGTAGCCCCCGAGCCTGGGTGGGAGTCAAGGACTCACCTACAGGCTCTGAGGAGAAGTGTAAAGGTGGTTTTTCCCTGGTTTTCCCGGTGGGTGCGCGCGAGCGCATCCGCCGGATGTAGCCCCCGAACCCACGAGTGAGTTGTAGACTCGCTTGTGGGGTTTTATTCTCCAGGGATGTTGTTATCGTCCCGGGATCTCTGGTCGAGACGGTCGTGATGGTCATGGGCGATGTGTCCGTCGTGTAGGTCATGGCCGACATGGCGGATGTGACGGTTTGAAGAGATAGTGCACAGTTGGTTCAGATTCCCGGGCCCACCGGGCGTCGAAACGTCGCGCAGACGGGTGTCAGTTACCCCGGGGCGCGTGCGCTCGTGCAGGCATCTTTCTGGTGTGGCGGGGCCAGCATTTAAGGCTAGCAGCCGCGCCCTCTCCTTATTAACCGTGCGCCGGCTTAAGATTCGAATCATTTGCTTCTCTGCCTTCACCATTGCCATCACCGCCCGCTTCCCTTTGTCCTTCACGCCTAAAGTGCCGCCGCCTCTTTCATCCGTGCCGCGTGCGAGAGCTTGCCGTCGCCATGTCGAACTGGTCGCGCTCCAACGTGTCCCGCTTGATGCTTCACCGCCTCGTCGCCATCGGGCAGCTCCCCGCGCTCACCGACGCCGAAGGGTGGAGGGTGCCCAAGGATGAATCTGTGCCACGCCTGTCGAAGGGATATGTCGTCTCGTTCGTGGCGTTCCACGAGCGCGGCATCTCCATCCCCGCGGGCGGTTCATCCGCGCCGTGCTCTTCGAGTACGGGTTGCAGCTCCAGCACCTCAATCCGAACAGCGTCCAGCAGATGGCGGCATTCGAGGTGTTGTGCGAGGGGTACTTAGGGGTTGGTGCCCACTGGCACCTCTTCAAGTACTTCTTCATGTTCGCCTGCTTGAAGGACGGCTCCCTTCTGGCGACCATCGGTTGCGCCAACCTCCGAATGAAGCAGGGCAGGGGTGACGCGTACATCCCCTTCTCGTTGACAAGCTCCAACAGCGGGTGGCACAAAGGTTGGTTCTACCTCAAGAACGACCCCGACCACGCGCTGCCGGAGTTCACCGGAGTCTCCATCGCCAAGGCGCCGAGAAGCTGGAGCGACGGGCCTCCGAAGGCGGAACAAGAGAAACTGCTCAAAGAGCACTGGGCGGTGCTGACTCGGCTCCGCAAGGCCAGGGTTGCCCTGGCGGCCGTCATCGGCCAGTACCATACACGGGGGATCGTCCCGCTCCGGAGACGGCCTCTTCGCATCTGCGAGATGACGGCCAGCAGGGCCCCTTCCGCGGGGACCGTGACAGCGCCCGAGCTGCCTTCACGGGACGAGGTCGAGCACCGTGTGGCGTTGGCCATTGGGAAGGCGTCGTATTCGTGGCCGCCGTCGTAGCTCTTGCCCATGCTCCCCAACGAGGGGACTGAAAAACTTGTGAGTGTTTTCTTCTTCCGGCAAGTTTTCCGACTAGTTCGAGGTCTCGTTTTGATTTGGATCTCTTCGGAGACTTTCGATTGTTGCTAATTTCCTTTGCTTCCTTTGTTTTTAGCTGAAGTGCTCCCACCTCGTCCCTGCGAAACCTCCTCTCCCGCAGGATGCGATCCTCAATCGCGCTAGGGCCGCCGGGGACTGAAAGGACCTAAGATGTCAACTAGAGGGGGGGTGAATAGTTGAACCTGAAAAATCACCACTTGGAACAAGTTTATCAGGAAGTTCCGGAGTTTCCGCAAGATTGTTCCGGATACTCCGTAACTTACGGAGTATCCGGAGAAATCTATAGAAACTCCGCAACTTTTCGCAAGGTAACTACAACCTCTTTCAGAAGTTGTCCAAAATCAAATCGCTGAAAATAGGTTATGCAACAAGCCTAAATAAGCACCTTTACCAAGAGGGAAGACCTTGAAACCTTCTAGAAAAGTAGATCGGCACCAAACCCTAGAGGAGGTCACTTTGCAACAATATGAACGAACCAAAGTACAACAAGCACAAGTGACACAAGGATTTGTTACCGGAGTTCAACCTCACACCTTGAGGTCTACGTCTCCGTTGAGGAACCCACAAAGGGTGGACCTTTACACCTAGGTCACTTTCCTCCCTCTAGCGACCACAAAGATCAAGCTAGAGTCACTTACTCAATCGATGGGGTAATACAAACCTCCCAAGGGCAGCCACAAGCTTGGATGCTCCTTGGGCGACACCTAGCTGGCTAGGAGCTCGAAACTCCAAGAGTAACAAACGTGGGAGCCCGGCTTGACGAAGAACGAAGTGCTCAAAGGATGGGAAATCGGCTCACAAGCAATCTCTCTTGCCCAACCCTTGAATCCCTTCTCCAAATCGTCACCAAATCTCACCAACCAAGGCTAGGAGGAGTGAAGGAGGGGGAGTAAAGGCTCTAGCAGTGTTCAGAACGAAGTTAGGTCAAGAGAGCTGTAAAGGAGGGGTAGAGGGGGTATTTATACCCCTTCACCCCGAAACTAGCCGTTGGCTAGTTAAGTTCCGGAGTTTCCGTAACAAAGTTCCGGAAACTCCACAACTTCCGGAGTCTCTGCACCTAAGTTACAGAATCTCCGAAAAAACCCTGGTCAGCACCCAAAGTTAGTATACCTGTGATGTGTAGGTGCAAGGTGTCTCTCATAGGTTTGTTAGAAGTTCTTTGAGCACCCATTCTTTGTCAAGACCAGAGATCACACGTCCCTCTTAATAGTGCGGCATTCCTAAACTCAATTTCAAAATTGAAACAATAATAATCTTCATGAGTTGCTGCCACAAAGTCCATTTCCTTTTTGAGGGTCATGATCATGTGCTAAACTTTTTAAACAATCCTTTGTACCACCTGCTCATACACTTGAAATTTTATTAGCTACTTAAGCATATGTCATTAAACACCAAAACCCACTTAGGGGGCCAAGATACTCTTCAATCTCCCCCTTTTTGGTGATTGATGACAACATGCTTAAGTCTTCATTAAAGAGAGCATAATCATAATTATTACAAGTGCAATATAGACATATGCAGCTCCCCCTTGCTATGTGCCGAGAGATTTTGAATTTCAAAATTGACTTCTCAAGTCAATGAGCACATAGCAATGAACTTCATACATTTATATTTGTGGGGTGTATAAGTGTGGTGCAACAGGTAAGTGTGATGCCTATGACAAGTTATACACACCAAGAAGTAAAAGCAAGAAAAGTGGTGACAGAATCTCCGGAGTCTCCACAACTTATGTCCGGACTCTCCACAAGTTGCAGAGTTTCCGCACATAAGTTCCAGAGTTTCCACAGATTTTGTACACTGAAAAATAACAGGCATCATAATGCATTTTTAACACAAGGCATAAATAAATAACAGAGTTTTAAACACCACACATCAACCAAAGAGGTTCCCATGCTCACATAAAGTCTTACAAGCCACAAATAAAACATAGTTCATCACAAAGATAAGCGAGAGATATGAAAAGTCCATCCCTCCACCCAACCATCACTCCCCCTTTGGCATCAAGCACCAAAAAGGAAGTGAAACCAGCAGCAGCCACTAGTCACTGTAGGGTGGGTCCTCAACATCGTCATCATCGGAGGAAGCATCTTCTTCCTCGACAGCAGCTCGGGTCGATCGAGTGGAGCGACGGGCACGAGTAGAGCGAGGAGCAGGAGCTTCAACATCTTCGTGATCAGCAGCAGCAGTGGCAGCTTGGGCGGCATCCATTGCATCCCATTCGGCAAAGGGATCATCGAAATCGGGCAGCTCACGATAGGAGTCGTTGGGCAGTCCCAAATGCCCCTTAATCTCAATGATATCCCTGCGGTTTTCATTGACTTCCCCAGCAATGTGTTTACACATAGAGAATAAGCTGCGAAGAACCCTCTTTACCATGGAACCATTGCCCTTACGGCGAGAAGGAGCACGAGTGGATGGTACATCATCATGTTGAGGAGCTTGACTAGAGGAGCCCTCGTAGAAATCAGCCTTCTTCTTCCTTGGTGGAGGCCTATGCTCATCACGGCGACGGAGACGAAGTGGCTCATGGATGACCTCCTTGGGAAAAGTGCATTTGGTGACCCTTTCAATCATATACATGAGATAAGGAGCATAGGGAGGACTCTAACTAGAATCATGCATGGCTCTCCTTAACTCGTTCCAAATGCTACAAAGTAGTGAAGACCGGTGTCATCTCCACCCTTGGGATCTATGGTGTTGCGGAAGAATTGGTTGCAGCAATAGTAGTATGGTTGGAGATTATCTGCCTTTCCCTCATGAGCTAGGATAGGATTGAAGAACATGAAGGTGACATCCTTGGGTTTGAGCTTCTCCTCAAAGTGAATAGCATCACGAGTTTTATCTTTAGAGCCAAGAGCCAAGAGTCTAGAGAAGGTCATATAGTCAATGCAATATTTTTGCCCTTGAGTGGTCCAAAAGATGGTGTTGGAGAACTCATTGAAGTAGAAGGATGCATGAAATTGAGCAAGGATCTCCTTGTTCCAATTGTACCTAAACCCTATGATGTCATATAGCCCATACTCTTTGCATTTTGCCACAACTTCTTTGAAAGGTGGGTATGAGGACTGCTCATAGTGTGGCCAATCTACATAGCACATATCCACAATGGGGGCCTTGTTTTTCACTTTGTTCTTTTCCCTTCTCACAACTGTCCAATAGAAATCCCTATGAAATTCATTCCAAAACCTTCCATCAATTCCAACCATTTTGTCATAAGTGTAGGGATCATCTTCATGTTCGGCCCTAAGAGCAACAGCATTTTTGAAATAGTCCCGAGTCTGGCTGGCAGTGTAGTGAGCTACGGGCTGTGGATCTCTCAAAATGATGGGTCCTTGGACGACTTTTTGTTGAGTAGGAAAGGTTACCACTAGCCTCTCTGGGGTTTTGGGGAAAATAGCATGAGCGAGTCCCGCAGAGTTCTTTGGAGGCCTGAAAGCACGAGCTGGGCGAGATTGAGACACATAAGGAGCTTGAGGTCTTGGCTTGGTCTTTCGGCGAGAGCCTTCTCCTTCAGTGACTATGCCCTTTCCCTTCCCCCTTTTTGACAACACAAAATCCTCAGCACCGGAATCACCCTCTTTCTCAATCTCCTGTTCCTCCTCATCAGTGTTAACTTCTCTGTATCGAGGAGCAGGACGGTCATGTCTTGCCTTGGTCCTTCTCTGCCCTTCTTGTGCACTGGTGTCCCTTTTGACACGCATCTGAGATAGAGAGACAACTTAGAATGAGATATAGATGAGGAAGGAATCAAAAGAATATATGTCAGTTAGGAGTTGATCTGTGATTTCCGGACTTTCTATAAGTTTGGTTCGGAAACTCCGCAAGTTACGGAGAATCCGCACCAAATTTTCCGGAGACTCCGGAAGTCCACACATCAAACCCTAACTTACACATATGATTTTAATCCAAGACAAGATTATAGATCCAAGACTTCTGGGTTCTAGGAACATGATTCGTACAAGAGATTTCATCTAGAGCATCCTACATTGGGAGATCGGGCAAGGTGACTGAAATACCTTGAGGGAGGAGAAAGGAGAGGGCTTCAATCTTAGATTCCAAGTGCAGCACGTGAATCTCCGTCCTCCAGAGCCTTGATTCCGTAGATTGTGTGGGATTTGCATGGTTGAAACCCTAAATCACCCGTGGGGGGCG
The DNA here is from genome assembly GCA_036936925.1 of Cenchrus fungigraminus. Lineage (NCBI taxonomy): Eukaryota > Viridiplantae > Streptophyta > Magnoliopsida > Poales > Poaceae > Cenchrus > Cenchrus fungigraminus. The sequence continues at coordinate 56,978,864 of CM072776.1, read as the reverse complement.
ACGGGGAGGAGAAGATGGTAAAAGGGGCGGCGGCACGGTAAAAGAATTGAGTGAAATGGTAACACGCGCGTGGTATATATAGGGAAACCCTAGAGTTCCGGAGTTTCCGGACAAGAGTTTCGGAGACTCCGTAGGTTCCGGAGTTTCTGGACAAAAAGTTCCGGAGTTTCCGCAACTTTCGGAGACTCCACACCAAAGTTGCAGAGACTCCGCTCCCCCTGGCTAGCAGCCACAGATTTGCAAGGAATTTGATGCGGGTGAGATATAGATAGGGCAAGTAATCCTTTAAGTGAGCATGAGATGTTCTAGCACCTTAGACCAGCCAACAATCAAGCAATGGGAGCAATGGTCTTAAGTATAGAACCAAATAAGATCCAAGATTTTCAAAACAAAACAATACCAATTTTCAAACATTTTGTTCTTTTCAAATTCCTAAACTAAAACACTCAAAGCATGTACATGATCTCAAGCCAAGTTACGAGAATCCAAGATATTTAGCTCACTCCTCAAAGCACAAAACCTTAGCTCATCAAGAGGCTTTGTGAAGATATCGGCTAGTTGCCTATCGGTGCTCACATGACTTAAGGCGATATCTCCTTTGGCTTCATGGTCTCTCAAGAAATTGTGTCTTATATCTATGTGCTTTGTTCTTGAGTAGTTTACGGGGTTGTTAGCTAGCTTGATGGCACTCTCATTGTCACACAAGAGTGGCACCTTGCTAAACTTACAACCAAAGTCTCTCAAAGTGAGCCTCATCCAAAGTAGTTGAGCACAACAAGCACCGGCTGCAACATACTCGGCCTCGACGGTGGATAAGGCAACGGAATTTTGTTTCTTGGAACTCCAAGACACCAAGGACCTTCCAAGGAATTGGCAAGTCTCGGATGTGCTCTTCCTATCTACTTTGCAACCGGCATAGTCCGAATCGGAATAGCCAAGTAGATCGAAAGTGGAGCCTTTAGGATACCATAAGCCAAGGTTAGGAGTGTGGACTAGATACCTAAAGATTCTCTTAACGGTCATAAGATGACACTCTTTAGGATTAGCTTGAAATCTTGCACACATGCACACACTAAGCATAATATTGGGCCTAGATGCACAAAGGTAAAGCAAAGATCCAATCATGGAGCGATATACCTTTTGATCAACGCTTTTTCCATCTTCATTCAAGTCAAGGTGTCCGTTTGATGGCATGGGGGTCTTGATGGGCTTGGCCTTGTCCATGTCAAACTTCTTGAGCATGTCATGAGTGTACTTGGTTTGACTTATGAACGTGTCATCCTTGAGTTGCTTAATTTGAAATCCAAGAAAGAACTTCAACTCTCCCATCATGGACATCTCGAATCTTTTTGTCATGATCCTACTAAATTCATCGGCCCAAACTTTGTTAGTAGAACCAAATATTATATCATCAACATATATTTGGCAAATAAATCATTGCCTTCTTTACGAGTAAAGAGTGTAGGATCGGCTTTGCCTATCTCAAAGCCTTTCCTTAAGAGAAATTCCTTAAGGCATTCATACCAAGCTCTTGGTGCTTGCTTAAGCCCATAGAGCGCCTTATGGAGCTTGTAGACGTGGTTGGGGAATTGTGGATCTTCAAAGCCCGGTGGTTGGTCAACATAAACTTCTTCGGAGATTGGTCCATTGAGGAAAGCACTCTTGACATCCATTTGGTAGAACTTGAAGTCATGGTGTGCAGCAAACGCCAACAATATACGGATTGCTTCAAGTCTTGCTACCGGTGCATAAGTTTCTCCAAAGTCCAATCCTTCAACTTGAGTATAGCCTATAGCAACCAACCTTGACTTGTTCTTTGTCACTACCCCATTCTCGTCTTGCTTGTTGCGGTACACCCATTTGGTTCCAATCACATTTTGCTTAGGGCGTTCCACTAAGGACCAGACTTCATTCCGAGTAAAGTTATTTAACTCTTCTTGCATGGCCATTATCCAGTCGGCATCTTGTAGTGCTTCTTCTACGGTGAGTGGCTCTATCATGGAGACAAACGAGTAGTGTCCACAAAAATTTGCTAATCTTGATCTTGTAGTCACTCCTCTCCTAATGGTTCCAAGAATGTTGTCAACTGGATGATCTCTTTGAACACTTTGACGAACTCTTGGATGTGGATTGGAAGCATCTTGTTGAATCAAATCCTCATGTCCTTGATGTTGAGCTTTATCTTCAGAGTTTTCGGAGTTTCCGAAGGTTTGGTCCGGACTCTCCGCAACTTGCGGAGTTTCCGCACTTTCTTTGGATTCTCCGGAGTTTGCAGCGGTGTCTTGGTTGAAAAGCTTGTCTTCATCATCGAAATCATCTTCTTTCTCTTGAGGTTTGATTTCTCCAGTGGCCATCTTCTTGATTGCTTTTGATGGAGATTCTTCTTGGCCTACACACATGTCAACAACTTGCTCCACTTGAGAGCCATTAGATTCATCAAACGTCACGTCACACGCAACATCAACACAACCGGTGGTTTTGTTGAGGACGCGATAGCCGTGAGCATTTGAAGCATAACCAAGAAAGATACCTTCATCAACTTTAGGTGCAAACTTAGAGCTTTTGGGCTTCTTGTTGAGAATGAAGCACTTACATCCAAAAACTCTAAAGTAAGACACGTTAGGCTTTTTACCGGTGAGTAGTTCGTAGGCGGTCTTGTGTTGAAGCTTGTGAAGATAAAGCCGGTTGATAGCATGACAAGCCGTGTTGACGGCCTCCGCCCAAAAACTATATGAAGTCTTGTACTCATCAAGCATTATTCTTGCGGCTTCATTTAGAGTCCTATTCTTTTTTCCACGATCCCATTTTGTTGAGGTGTGTATGGGACGGAGAACTCATGACCAATGCCTTCACCATCAAGATACTCTTCAATGTTGGTGTTCTTGAACTCAGAGCCATTGTCAGTTCTTACTCTCTTGATCTTTACATCAAACTCATTTTGAGCTCTTCTCACAAATTTCTTGAATATGCCTTAAACTTCACTCTTGTCCTTCAAGAAGAATACCCAAGTGTACCGAGAGTAGTCGTCAACAATGACAAATCTATACTTGTTCCCTCCAATGCTAATATAAGCCACCGGACCAAAGATATCCATGTGAAGCAACTCCAATGGCCTTGTAGTTGTGAGCACATTCTTGGTAGGGTGAGAAGCACCAACTTGTTTCCCGGCTTGACAAGCACTACAAATTCTATTTTTCTCAAAGGAAACATTTGTTAGTCCTAGGATGTGATCCCCTTTTAGAAGCTTATTGAGATTATTCATCCCAACGTGGGCTAGCAGGTGATGCCAAAGCCAACCCAAGCTAGACTTTGCCAATAAGAATGTATCAAGTTGGGCTTCTTTTGATGAAAAATCCACCAAATAAAGCCTTCCCTTGAGTTCACCCTTAAAGGCAATGGAGTCATCGCCCCTTCTAAAGACAGTCACACCCTCATCTGTGAACAAACAATTGTAACCCATCTCACAAAGTTGTGAAACGGATAACAAGTTGTAGTTCAAAGATTCAACCAAATAAACATCGGAAATTGAATGATTGGTTGAGATAGTAATTTTACCAAGACCAACAATGGTTCCACCACCATTTCTACCAAATGCAATTTTCTCGGTGGGATTGTCAACCATGTCGCAAGAAGTGAACACCTTCTTCTCTCCGGTCATATGATTTGTACATCCACTATCGATCACCCATTTGGTTCCACCGGAGGAGTATGCCTTAGAGCCCCTAGCCATGAGGCATGTGTGGGTGAAGTCATCTTCATCATCGGTGAGATCTCCAAAGAGTGGTGACTTGTTGATTGGTTGCCCAATGGATATAGTGGCAAGTCCCACTTCATCATCGGAGTCGGAGTTATCTTCATTTGAATCCCACTCATCACCCAAGTGTGCTTCACCAACTTCCTTCTTCTTGTTCTTGTCATTCTTGTTGGTGTCCCTTCTTCTCACCTTGATGTTGGGGCACTCGGCAATGAAGTGACCCTCCTTGCCACACCCAAAGCATGGCCTCTTGGAAGTCCTCTTGGTCTTGATCTTGTCCTTGTCTTTGTTCTTGTTGAAGAAACCACTCTTCTTTATGACTTTGTTGAATTTTCTAATGAAGAGTGCCATTTGTTCGGGAGTCATGTTCTCATCACTATCTTCATCACTATCTTCCTTGACTACGGCCTTGGAGGTTGATGAACTTGATTTCTTCTCCTTGTTAGATGCCTTGAGGGCTACCCCCTTGTTCTTCTCAAGTTGCTCATGCATCTTGGACATCTCTTGTGAAAGCTTGGACTCCTTGACGGTGATAAGATGTTCTTCAATTCTTCCAATCACATCCGTCGGAGTGAATTTCTTGAAGCCCCTCTTCTCTCTTATAAGTGTTGGGAGTTGCACATCCCTACCCATATACGCGGAGAGGATCTTATCAACCACTTCTTTTCTTCCCCATCTTGTGCTTCCAAGGGACTTGATCTTGTTGATGATTTTGTTCAAGCGGTTGTACATGTCTTGTGGTGATTCATCTTCCTTGATGACAAAGCGGTTGAGCTCACTTTCCAAGGCACGGATTCTACCTTCTCTTACTTGCTTTGTCCCTTCATGGTTGACGAACAAGGTGTCCCACACTTCCTTGGCGGACTTCAACCCATCAACCTTGTCATACTCTTCGGACGTGAGTGAACTCTTGATGATGTGAATTGCTTGATAGTTTCTTTGTATCTCATTCGCTTGATCTTGAGTTAGCGTCGCATCACCACTTGGAAAGGTAATACCCCTGTTCACAATAGTCCAAAGTGCGGGATTCACCGCCATCAAATACTCCTCCATCGAGTTCTTCCACTTGAAATAGCTGGTTCCATCAAATTGGGGTATCTTCCCAATGTGGCTAGAACCTGATGGATGGTTAAAAGATAAACGAGAGTAATAGAAAGGAGTGTTAGTGTAATCCCTTGATGATGACGGACGTCGAGCGGAACGGGTTGATCTTGCATCATCAAACTCATCATCCTCACTATCGGAGGTCTCCACACCATCTCCATGTGCTTGATGGCTAGTGCTTGCTCCACCAGCTCCACCTCCTTGAGTGACGGGAGCCACTCCTTGGGGCAGCACGGGAGGTGTACCTACAACGTTGTTGATGACGTCTCCCCCTTCAGGTGGAGGTGTAGCATTAGCATTTGTATTCGACATCTTCTTGACTCCAAGCGGTTAAGCTTCAAACACGGAGCACTTGGCTCTGATACCAATTGAAAGGACCTAAGATGTCAACTAGAGGGGGGTGAATAGTTGAACCTGAAAAATCACCACTTGGAACAAGTTTATCAGGAAGTTCCGGAGTTTCCGCAAGATTGTTCCGGATACTCCGTAACTTACGGAGTATCCGGAGAAATCTACAGAAACTCCGCAACTTTTCGCAAGGTAACTACAACCTCTTTCAGAAGTTGTCCAAAATCAAATCGCTAAAAATAGGTTATGCAACAAGCCTAAATAAGCACCTTTACCAAGAGGGAAGACCTTGAAACCTTCTAGAAAAGTAGATCGGCACCAAACCCTAGAGGAGGTCACTTTGCAACAATATGAACGAACCAAAGTATAACAAGCACAAGTGACACAAGGATTTGTTACCGGAGTTCAACCTCACACCTGAGGTCTACGTCTCTGTTGAGGAACCCACAAAGGGTGGACCTTTACACCTAGGTCACTTTCCTCCCTCTAGCGACCACAAAGATCAAGCTAGAGTCACTTACTCAATCGATGGGGTAATACAAACCTCCTAAGGGCAGCCACAAGCTTGGATGCTCCTTGGGTGACGCCTAGCCGGCTAGGAGCTCGAAACTCCAAGAGTAACAAACGTGGGAGCCCGGCTTGACGAAGAACGAAGTGCTCAAAGGATGGGAAATCAGCTCACAAGCAATCTCTCTTGCCCAACCCTTGAATCCCTTCTCCAAATCGTCACCAAATCTCACCAACCAAGGCTAGGAGGAGTGAAGGAGGGGGGTAAAGGCTCTAGCAGTGTTCAGAATGAAGTTAGGTCAAGAGAGCTGTAAAGGAGGGGTAGAGGGGGTATTTATACCCCTTCACCCCGAAACTAGCCGTTGGCCAGTTAAGTTCCGGAGTTTCCGTAACAAAGTTCCGGAAACTCCACAACTTCCGGAGTCTCTGCACCTAAGTTACAGAATCTCCGGAAAAACCCTGGTCAGCACCCAAAGTTAGTATACTCGTGATGTGTAGGTGCAAGGTGTCTCTCATAGGTTTGTTACACTACAAGAAAATCGTTGACTAGTGACGCAACCACATTTTAGCGTCATTGATTTATGACGTTCCTGGCTGATCTCGTCATAATATTTCACTCCCGAGCAAATTTAGTGACAAATTTTTTTTTCATCATTATAGTTGGTACTGTAGCCGGGCGTTCCCTGTTCCATGCTGTTTTGTGACGCCATAAGCTCTGAAAAAACGTCATAAACCAACATCGGTCCCACATGTAAGCATTATTTTAAAAACAGAGTGTTCCAAGTCGTCATAAAATTCAGTAGGGTCCCACATGTAAGCATTTTTTCGAAAATAGAGTGTTCCAAGTCGTCATAAAATTTTCCAGGGTCCCACATGTAAGCATTTTAGCCATGTCAGCGGCGTCATAAACCAACTTTGGTCCCACATGTAAGCATTATTTTAAAATAGAGAGTTCCAAGTCGTCATAAAATTCAGTTGGGTCCCACATGTAAGCATTTTTTCGAAAATAGAGTGTTCCAAGTCGTCATAAATAGTTCCAGGGTCCCACGTGTAAGCATAGGTCACGAAATGTTGCAAAAATAATATGCCATGGCATGGGTTCGAACCAGGGACCTGAAAGAACAAGGTTGTGCTGTTTACCACTGCACCACTTGTTGGTTGTGATAGGTATATGGGAAACTCTACTAATAGTTCATGCAAATTCTTTACTGTGACCAGGTCCCACATGCAAGTTTCAGTTGAGTCTATAATTACGTATCGAATGGCTAGCGAGACACTTCACTCAGACTTCGCAAAGACTTTTGACTTCCGCTACGCAGATCTGCAATAGTTCGTGGTAGGAATGGCGGATCCTAGCGGTGAGGGGAAGATGGTTGCGCTGCCACATCCCAGCAACAAGAGGATGAGACAGCAAGACGAGGTTGGTCCTCTGGTTTGAGCCGCTATATTTTCCCCTATCTTACTAGGGTTGGGGATATCTAGATTTGGGGATCTGGAGGATTGATGAGCATATTTGGTAGATTTAGATTTCATTATCGTACCTTTAGATTTGCACTTCGATAGGTGTTAGAAGTTGATAGGCTATAGACAATTCATGTTAGATTCAATTAGTTTTCAATTTGCATCGTCTTACAGTAGGTTTTGTATTTTAGTAGCTTCTAGATGTGCTTCAAGCCACTCGTTTTATGGATTTTTGTCGAGGTGCACAATTGATAGGATTGATAGGTCCATCGTTTTATGAATTGATAGATTGAAGATACTATTTCGGAGCTGCAGACCGTTGAAGGGACATCTGGATTCTGCCACGATTGTTACCGTTTGCACAATTCATAGATGTTAGATTCAGTTAGTTTCCATTTTGCATCGTTCGATGGATCGATAGGTTCATTTAGGACAACCATGCGCTTGCTGAGTTTATGTAGGTAGCAAACAACCAGGTTTTGTGGCGTGTGGTGGTTGTTTTACTGTACTCATACAATTGGGTTCAAGGGATTCAGGTTTTTTTATAGACTGAGATGAGTTTATTTTTCAGATCAAGATGATTTTTCTCCAAGGATAAGTTTAGTTCTACAAGAACATCTTAATGTTATTTTAGAAGATCTGGATGCCTCATCTCGGGGGAGAACTCTATTAGGATCTCCAAAGAGATCCAAAACATGATAGAACAACTAGCTGAAAAAGAGAAACAGCTTCAGTACACACCTAAGAACAAGAAAACTGAGGGCGGAGATTATTCTTCTTACCATAGACATTGGAATAAAAGCGTCAATAAATGGGTAGGACATTGAGTTTGTTTGGTCCGTCTTTTCTTTTAAATGTTTAAGAAGTTCGTTGTCAGTTGGACTGAAACGGGTACCCTTGCCTAGTAGTACCCGTTTCAGTCCAACAGACAACGAACTTCTTGAAAATTTAAAAGAAAAGACTGACCAAACAAACTCAATATCCTACCCATTCATTGACGCTTTTATTCCAATGTATATGGTAAGAAGAATGATCTCCGCCCTCAGTTGTCTTGTCCTTAGGTGTGTACTGAAGCTCTTTCTCCTTTTCTGCTAATTGATCTATGATGTTTTCGATCTCTTTCGAGAGCCTATAGAGTCCTCACCCTGAGATGAGACATCCAGATCTTCTGAAAGGACATTAAGAAATGCAAGAGAGTCCCGCAAGGCCACAAAATTCATGGTAGGAGGTGCAGAAGGTGAAGGAACAGCTGCAGGAGGCCAAACATGAGATGGAGTTATGATTATGAATGAGTAGTGATGATTATTGTGAAACTTGTATCATGATTGTGTTTTGGTGTTGGCTATCAGATCATCGTATGATGTTTGCTACTTGTTGGTGGACTGGTGGTGTGAACTTTGTGGTGATGAGTTGCTATGAGATGTCATCTTATTATACCGATTTGGTTTAATCTATTCCAAATTGTTTCGAGCATACTCACCATTCGGAATTCATACGCATTGCAATGGAGGTCATTGAGAATTGCAGTTAACGACTGGCACCGGGCGTTAACCGACGAACTTGTGTACACACCCCCTCTGAACGGACGTGTGGATCATTGTGAATCGTAATGCCTGGCCTTATTTACACTCGGTCGCCGACATGTACCAAGTCGAAAGGTTGAAGCTGCACTGTGCGTCGAAGATGTGGGACATGGCAAGCGAGGAAACTGTGACTTCATTTCTACGATGGGCAATTCAGGCTAACTGCACATAATTGCAGGACAAGTGCATGTCTCTCTTAGAGCGAATCATTCCTCACGGAATACTCACATATGATTGGGCGGTTGTATGCACTGATCATCCCGAATTTATGCACAATCTCCGTAGAAGATCCAAACTCATTCGTTTCGAGCATACTCACCATTCAGAATTCATACGCGTTGCAATGGAGGTAGAGAAAGAACAATGGAGGTATGGTGGTAATAGATAGAGAAGGGGGAAGTTTTGATTGAGGAAACTCCGGCCTGTTGATGTTTCGCAAGGAGGACCTTCCTAGTGGTAAAAAGGGAGGAAAAGCTAAGATGCTGTTTGTTTGGATTGATCCAGAATCGGATCGTCCGTCCTTTTGATGGTTTGCAGGAAGGACCTTCCTGAGAAACAATTGTGTAACTGCCCCAACAATGCATGGAGCGGTTCTGGTAAGTTGGCGGGAGAAAAGCGCGCGCGACAGCCAAAAAAAAGTTTTCCCGCAGACAAGTGTATATATCTCATTTCTCTCGATGACGCGGCATACACTACTGCAACTCTGCAAGAGACTCGCCAGCACCACGCTCCTTTTCCTTGTGGTAAAGACTAGAGCTAGCATCGGTGCTTAGATCTGCTGTTGCCCGTGGCAGGAATGGTGAATCGTAGCAACCCTAGCGGCGAATGGAGAAGCAGGACTCGCTCCGGTCAGGTCAGTCCTCTGTTTAGCCATGCTACTTTGATCTGTCATACTAGTTAAGGGGAATTCTGGATTTGGGGATCTGGGTTAACAGACTATATTCATGTATTTTAAAGGTGTTTGGAGTAGACTCCGAAAGCTCCAGATCGCCGATGCCTGGTCCTCGTGAAGTCATCGTTATAGATCCTAATGAAAACGAGTGCAAGGACGGGTTGCCTGTCCATCTGAAGTATGACTGGACAGGCGCCAACCCTGGGCGTCGATATGTATGCTGCTGCGAGGTAAACGATAACTTGTATCACTTCTAATAAATGTTGCTTCTGCGTTTGATGTTAGTGTGGTCAATCGCTAATTATATGAACGAAATCGGTGACTGCAGACTGATGGCATGAAGTGCGCGTCGTTTAGGTGGATAGATCCTGAATGGGATATTAGGACTCTAAAAGTTCTAGAGAAACTGATGGAAATGAAGGGAAAAGCAGAAGAGGAAGCAAGGTCGTGGAAAGAAGCATGTGCAGCTGCTAAGGAGGAGGCCAATGTCAAAGCAGTTGAGCTGCAGACGATAACGCGATACTACAGGGAGGTAACCCATAACCTGTTTGAGACGAGAAAGAAAATGAGAAACGATGCTCTGTTGTCTCCTACAGAAAAGGGTGAAGCCAACAGGTACCTAAAAGCTGAAAGGGAGGCAAGGATGTGGAAGGAAGAATGTGCAAAGGCTAAGAGGGAGATTCAAGAGACTGCCGCTGAGCTGCAGACGGTCAAGCAGCTCCTGGATTCTGCAACACTTGTGGTGAAGAAGGTGAGGGAATTGCTGAGACAGGCCTCATATAAGAGGTCGCTCAGCAAGGACAACAATGAGGAATAATGTGAATCGTGGTGTTATTGCTAGGTAGACGGTTTAGAGGTGCTAATCATGCTTGTATTTTGGTGTTTGCTACTTGTTGGTGGTGTGAACTTTGTGGTGATGAGTAGCTGTGAGATGCCATCTTATGATGTTTGATACTTGTCCGCTCTGTTGATGTTTTGCGGGAAGGACCTTCCTGATTATCGAATGTTAACTGCTTGTTCCCTACAGTGATTGTGGTAGAAACTCATACATATGCGCGGAATAATTGACGAAGGATGATAATATAGATATTTGTACATTGAATTGCGTTACAGGTGGTACACAATCGAAGTTCCTCATTACGGATAGCTAGGCAACAGCCATGTTCCTCTCGACCAAATCCAGTCCCCACGAACCTGCTTAATGCGGATCGCCGGAGTAGTGTTGACGCCTGGAACAATACCTATTCCCTGCTGGTAGATCCAGTACTCATTCTTTTCATCGTGATGATAAATTCGTAGGAAGTAAATGTGATTTGCCCTCAGGTCAGCCAAACCAGAAATGACATGCTCTTCTGTAATAATGCACTTGCCAGGACCAAACAAGATGATCTTATTCCGGAACTCAGGAGCTCTCTCCCAGGGAATAGGCTGCCAAATGTCCCCCACGAATGAATGCAAAGTTAATTCTACCACCTCAGCTTCTTTCTCCTCCAGAACAACAAAGAACAATCGATCTTCACCTTCGAGTAGAAAAGAGTTGCCCATGCCAATAACCCATGACAACCGAAGTCCAACGGGATGGGGAGGTGCCGGAAGATCCTGCCCCAAGTAGATCCGCATGTGTTCAGAAAAACTGCACCAAAAATCTTTCGAAGGAAGTGTAGTCCAGTCGGATTGGCTACCCAAATGCCACATGGAAACGGGCAATGACTCAAGCGCTGCAAAAGATTTCTCTGGCCAAAAGAAAGTAATCACGACAAATGACTCTGCACCAGTGGCTGTTTCAAGGCACAAGATACAAGCTTGGAGAGTAGCCATTTGGCTCCATTTCGGAAGTCGAGGAAGGCGAATGTGCTTCCGAGGAGACAAAGGATTCAGCATGAGCGCGTTGCACCAATCTCTGCAATCTAAGGCGACTAGGCTTCCAGATCTGCCGCAACCAATCAATCTGGTCCTTTTCCCAGCCAATGCAGGAAAGGAGACCTCAAAAAGCCGCATATCAGCGACGGATGCGAATGTCACTGCTCCAGATTCACCGATAAATTCAGATTTCAGAATCCAAGGGTCAAACTGGCGTGCCTCACCTGAACGAGCGCAGTTCCAACCCTTGCAGACAGCTTTGAACATGATGAAATCTCTTGCATCACTGATCTTATTGGCGACGCTCACAACAATGTCAGGAATAAGATTTGCCCAGGGACGAGGCATCATTGACAGGATAGCCAAAGAACAAGGTTGTGGGAGAACAATGGAGGAGTTACAACTCCAACAAAGACAAATGAGTGGAAAAGGTAGTCCAGAAGGTCCGATATACTGATGTCTTGCTAAAAGGACCTTCTGGACTACAATTATTTCTTCCGGTCCGTTAACATTCCGCTGAACGGTCTTTCCCCCTTCCTCAGAATGTCCTCCCTCCATCCACAAAAGAATGCAATTCTCACTTCCTGATAAGTTTATATGAAGATATAAGTGTAAATTTGGTCAAAATTGAATTAGTTTGAACTGAACGGATCCCACAACTACTCTAATCTTTTCGGGGGTAGTTTTTTCAATAATGGCTGAATGGGTTCCTCTGGCCATAAATATCCCCCTTCCTCCCAGCGCCCTCTTCTCCTCTCCCCACTCTTGCAACCAACAAAAAACCCCATTCTCGCACAGCGCCCTCTTCCTCTCCCAACTCTTGCAACCAACAAAAAACCCCATCCTCGCGCAGCGCTCCCTTCCTCTCCCAACTCTTGCAACCAACAAAAAACCCCATCCTCGCACAGCGCTCCCTTCCTCTCCCCATGGAGCCATTGTCTCCTAGAGGTGCGGCGCAAGCCACATCCTCCTCCTCTTCTGATGAAAGGGAGGATCTCAAGTGGTCTGATGAAGAGGAGGTTGAGCGGAGGCCCATTTGGGGTGGTGGTTGACACATCCTCTGATGATTCGGAGTTTGTGGAACAAAATGAAATCCAAGATCATGTGCCTCTGAAACATCGCACCCCTCGCAAGTCAGCAAGAGGTGCCAGGGGTGAGGGGCGCGGAAGCACTGCCACTCGCTGGGGAACTGTCGTCTCCAAGTGCCGTCATCCTCTCTCATCCTCATCGGTCGGCGGCAGTCGATCTCTGCCATCCTCGTCGAGCAGAGGCCATCATCGACCGGCCGTCATCATCCGCCATGGAGCGGTGCCAAGGCCGTGCTCGACCGGCCGCCATGGAGCGGCGACATCATCCTCTGGCGGCGACATTGGAGGGATGGCCTCATCCGCGGGCGGCGCCCTGGGAGGTCCGCCACCATCTTCCACAGGCGGCGGCAACAGAGCGACATCCTCGTCTGTGAGCAGCTGCAACAAGGCGTCGGGTGCACCATCGACAAAGAAGCGGCGCCTTGATTAGTGGATTAGTGGTAACTGCTACTAGTAGAAGTAGGAGTAGAAGAAGCAGAACGAAGATTCACCTTTTGTTCATCTGGTCTTATTGAATACTACTACTACTATTTTTTTCTTGTAAGATGTTGGTTTTCTCATTGCGTAGCAGTGACAGTTTAATCCGGTCCAACTAAAAACTACAAACTGGACTCTCATCAGTGTTCTTCCGGTATTTAAGAAATCAACGGAACGGACTTTCCGTATACAATGAATTTATACCGAGGGAGTACACACACAATACCATTTTTATTAGAAACAACACAATCCAAATACAAACGACACAAATGCATGCATACGCATTGATTACACATGAGGATGGATCGATCCACCATAGTTCGAACTACAGCGACATACTCTGAACGACATACTACTAGCATCTACCATCACGGCTCATACTACTACCATCACCACATACTACTAGCATCTACCATCACGGCCAATATTATACTACCATCACCACATACTACTAGCATCTACCATCACGGCTCATACTACTACCATCACCACATACTACTAGCATCTACCATCACGGCTCATACTACTACCATCACGGGCTCATGGAAATCCAGCCACTGCACGGAGTGCAGCAAAATGTGTCTCCTGGATCAGATACTCCTCCAAAGCGTGATGCCTCGCCCTTGTATCCCAAATCCAGGCAGGCGAAACGGTGATGTTATGCGCGTGTAACAGCAGGTCACGAATGGTCCATTGCCTGTGACCCCTGTTGCAAAAAGGGCACACCCACATTCCTTCGTGATAAACACGGGCGGGCCCGCCCTGCTGAAGCCAAAGCAACACAGACCATTTCAGGTCATGCGATTCATCTTGTTCAATGAGCACTGGCCGCGGGGGTGGCATTTCAACGGGCAACAGCAGAGGTGGCGGCCTGGGCCGTGGGCGAAAAGGTGGTGCCATGAGGTTCAGCTGATCCTGAGCTGCCGTTGCCAGCGGCTGAACTGGAGGTGGCATCACCCCCGGGTGTTGCTGAGGTGCCGATGCCAGCGGAAGTGGAGGTGCCATTGGGGCCGGGTGCTGCTGAGGTGCCGATACCAGCGGAAGTGGAGGTGCCATCGGGGTCGGGTGCTCCTGCGGTGCTGATGGCAGCGGCTGAACCGGGTGGCGGTGAGGTGCTATTTCGCCCGACAGCTCTCCCTTCCCCGACTCCTCCAAGTTCCATGCTCCATCCCTTCCTTGCCCGGCCATTCCCACGTACTGCATACACAAACGAAGAACAAACCCTACATAAGCTAACAATGTGACCGTCTCGATACCATGCATACATAAAGTAAACAAGATTAGCCAACAAAATGATCTCACCCTTGTATCCCACTGAAGTAGAGAAATGCAAGACGGGGAACCGATGAGTGTTGGCCTTGCCTTTCAAGAACGCTCTCTGCTGCACTCGCCTATTTATCGAGGACTACAGCGGTCATGTGAGCTCGGTGTAGCATTGCTAAAGTTATTATGGAAAACGTGAGATGCTCGGAATATAGTCAGGCCTACGCGTGATAGGAATCTATCTAGGTCAGAATCTTCAGCGGCGTGCATCGATTACATGTGTGGACGATGGGTATCACGGGATGAGCCCGACGTGTCTAGGTAGTATGTGTTTACTTCCGGACTTTCCTCTCTAGTGCACGAGAAAGTCCTGCGGACAAATCACGCCGCATCAGCTGCATCTAATGGCCGTCTCACTGCATCAGCTCATGCCGCATCAACAACGAGACAACTCTCTACCGTTTATTTATGTAATGGTTTAGGTGTCAATTGCATCTGGAGAATAAGATTGGGTGTTGTAATCAGATGGACCGGATGGTCCTTGCGTTGCAACACGCAGGGTGCGGGGTGACTTGACAAGTCCTCCTCGATCAGGTACGCTGCGTTAGTTGTGACTATAGAGGTCTACGAATGGTCTCGATTCGCACTTGATGATTCCCGCAGGCCTTGGAGACTGAGAAACGTGATGAACTTATTGACGTGACAAGACCAAAACGGAAGAAGTTGGAATTGGAATAGCTATATATGTTTTTTTTTATTTTTGTTTGTTTATTTGTGTGTGTGTGTGTGTAATATTAACATGCATATAAGCACAGAAGGGCATCTCGAATGGGCGTTTGGGAACAACACGCTCTCAGAAGTTGATCCACGTGTCGATCATTGAGAATTGCAGTTAAGCACTGGCACCGGGCGTTAACCAACGAACTTGTGTGCACACGCAGCACACCCCCTCTGAACGGACGTGTCGATCATTGTGAATCGCACTTAAGGACTAGAACCAGGAAGTTCATGACCCGAACGTGGCCACACTCGCTCTGAAGGGACGCGTCCATTCCGAGTGGTAACTGATGTCCACGAATGGACGTTTCAGAATGACACATTCACTCCCGGCCCACTATAATAAGAGACACTTTAAGCACGAGACGATCAATGTAGGCCATTTGTGTTAATGGCTTTAGACGTTAAAATGATTCCTTCCATGCAAGTCGACTTCTCAGTCTCAAGCCAGGAAGCGAAAGCCGAAGGAACCGCGGGCAACTTCAAGGAATCCGGTACGTTCATGGTGGGAGGCCGTCAATGGAAACTACGTTGCTATCCTACAGGTATGAATGATCATCAGTGGATGGATGTTCCAGACGGCTTTGCCGTCGTCCTCATTCCTCTGCACAAATCCCAAATGGTACGTGTCTCGTTGCTGCTATGAAGACACACACTCACACATGGCGATACGGTCGCATTATGTTATTGTTTGTCAAACCTGTGACTGCTTCCACGTAGGTGCGAGTATTGTTGCGTGCGATGGTTGGAGACCCAAACGATGAAGATGATACGTTTCGAGTTCAAGCTACAAAAGAAGTTTGGTTCATGAATCGGGATCTAGAAGCAAGAGGATTTGAATGTCTGGTGGAGCATCATGACATTGAGCGCGTGACATCCAGTGAAGATCGCATACACATATCATGTGTTGTTTCAGTACTGGAGGACGACTGCATTGAAGTTCCTCCTCCATCAGTGGAAAGAAGCATATGCCACACCGTTGCAGCCCAAGCCCCTGTGGAAGTTGTGTTCCACGTAGGTGCGGAATGCCGGGTGATACGAGCGATACGTGCCGATGTGGTGAAAGTATCTTGTATGATGGAGGCAATGCTCTACGGCCCAGGAGTGGAGTCTAGCTCTGAAACTGTTACAATTAATGACACACACCCTGATGGCTTCTCGGTCCTGATCAAATATGCTAGTGAAGGATCACTCCCAGAGGAGGCTGATTTATGGGACGCTCCTGCCAATGCCTGGCCTTATTTACTCTCGGTCGCCGACATGTACCAAGTCGAAAGGTTGAAGCTGCACTGTGCGTCAAAGATGTGGGACATTGCCAGCGAGGAAACTGTGACTTCATTTCTACGATGGGCAATTCAGGCTAACTGCACACAATTGCAGGACAAGTGCATGTCTCTCTTAGAGCGAATCTTTCCTCACGGAATACTCACATATGATTGGGCGGTTGTATGCACTGATCATCCCGAATTTATGCACAATCTCCGTAGAAGATTACCTGAAGGGTTGTACCAGGGTCCCCTGTAGTTTTAATGTTTTATTTAAGTGTTTGTAGTCATGTAATAAACAGTTGAAACAGTACGTTATTTTGTTGCAGTGAGTACATTTGTAATGCAAATATCGGATCATCCGTCTTACGTGAATATGAAGTAGAGTATAGTCCTGTGTGTGTTTGTCCATTCCATGATTAGACCTGAGCATTTTGAGCCCGGCCCGCGCCAGGCCCACCCACGGACCTT
Source organism: Cenchrus fungigraminus (assembly GCA_036936925.1). NCBI lineage: Eukaryota > Viridiplantae > Streptophyta > Magnoliopsida > Poales > Poaceae > Cenchrus > Cenchrus fungigraminus. The sequence goes on along the minus strand of CM072776.1, from coordinate 56,962,014 downwards.
ACTGGACGGGCGTGGGCAGAGATCTTGAAGCCCGCGAAAAAAATCTAGGCCCGAACCCGGCCCGAAATACTGTTTTTAGTTGTTTTACACTATAAAAAGCGCGGGCAGCCCGCCCAAGCCCGGGCCCGCCCCGAGCCCGGCCCGAAAACTTAGGCCCGACAAGTCCCATGGGACGGTCACGGGCAGGATTTTCTCGGCCCGAAAAACCCAGGTTTTTTTTCGGCCCGGCCCGGCCCGTGAAATGCTCAGGTCTATCCATGATCCAAGGTGGCACGAACAACCCAGTCAGCAACTTGCCTCTCTGCGTAAGGTCACTGACGTTTGGGTCCGACACCCAAGCGGTCTTTCATTTGGGTCACTGACGTTTGGGTCCATGATCCAAAGTCTTTCGTTTCCCGCTCTGGACCACAAAGGCGGGACTTGAAAATTTGAATTCCCCGCTCCTCCTTCTGGTCCTCCTTGTTTATATATAAAACAAAGAGGGAAACCAGATCTCCCAATTCCCTCCTGGTAATTTTCCAAAATCAGGGGATCTTCTCCTCGACCGCCGAAGAGACCTAGATCTGCGGCGGAAGCAGCAACGGAGGCCTAGCTACCGACGACGGCTTCCTCTGCTACGAGCGGCGGCCTTCCTCTTCTACGAGTGGCGACCTTCCTCGGCAACGTCCTTGAAGCTGCAACATGGTTCAAACTCGTTGCTCCGTCGGCTCCCCCGAGGCTCACCCTGGCAGCCGCAGATCTGCAACAGTTGCGCAGAACATCGTGCTGAAGGCGCAAGGTCGGGCTGCTAAATCGAGACGGCATTCGGCACCTTCTTCCCGTCGTATTAGTCAGGTCTGCGGTCTCCTCCCTGTATTGATCGATTGAATTAGATTGCTTCCCCATGCTCTTTGGCTTTCTATAATATTCTTTCATTTTTGGGTGATTGTGGATCTACTGTACCCTATCGCAAGAGTTTGTTAGAAGTCATTTTATTTGAGGTTTGTAGAAATTTGTAGATGAAATTGTTGGACTGCTTCCCCATGCTCTTTGCCTTTGAATATTGTTGTTGCATGCTTGGGTGATTGTGTATCTACTGTACCCTATCGCAAGAATTTGTTCGAAGTCATTTTATTTGAGGTTTGTAGAAATTTGTAGATGAAATTATTGGACTGCTTCCTCATGCTCTTTGCCTTTGAATATTGTTGTTGCATGCTTGGGTGATTGTGGATCTTCTGTTCCCTATTGCAAGAGATTGTTCCAAGTCAACTTACTTGAGGTTTGTAGAAATTAAAGGATGAAATTATTATATTGCTTAGCCATGTTCTTTGGCTTTCCATATTTTTGTTGCATGCTTGGGTGATGATGGATTGGGTGTGATCGTTCATGTACCGCATTGAACTTAATAAATGAAATTGCTTCTGATTGCTAATGATCTCAACCCTTATCTCTTGTTCTTGTACTTGTTTCAGCGGGCCAAAGGGTCAACATCTGTAGTCTCTCCTGTTCAGACCTGCTCCAAGGTAACAAACTCAACACCTTCTTTGTTTCCGATTGCGAATGATCTCAACCCTAACCTCTTGTTCATGTACTTGTTTCAGCGGGCAAAAGGGTCAACGTCTGAAGTCGCTCCTGTTCAGACCGGCTCCAAGGTAACAAACTTAACACCTTTGTTTCCGATTGCGAATGATCTCAACCCTTACCTCTTGTTCTTGTACTTGTTTCAGCGGGCCAAAGGGTCAACATCTGAAGTCGCTCCTGTTCAGATCTGCTCCAAGGTAACAAACTTAACACCTTTGTTTCCTTAATTCGAATCAATTACAAGGTCCTAATCTGACTTGGGATCCACTGTTGCTAGATGGAAGCTACCAAGTCAATGATGCTTCTTCCGGAACAAATTAAAACAGAGGCAGCCGAGTACTCAAGAATGGGTACCAAATCCTTATGTAGTAGTGTTGATGAAGAGCGAGTTGACGCTCCCAATCAGGATGGGGTACAACTTCAACAACGGTTTGTTGCTCACCAGAAAGAGTTATGTTGCTTGAAGAAGAAGACCGAAGAATCAGAATCAACTCTGAAAATGCAGTCTGCTGAGATTAAGAGGTTGCAGAAGCTAACCGAAGATAGTGAGTACCTCCTTCGTCTACTGCTTAGCAGTAAAAGATGAAGAGGTTAAGATCATTAGATCAAATCTCCACTTTCTCTTGTGATTATGAACTGGATTTAGCTTTGTTAATCAATGTTCCTTGTGATACTATTATCTTGTAATAGTTTGTGATATGTGATGAACAATATGGTCGTGCTTGATAATAAACAATAGTTTGCTTTATTGTATAAAGAAATATGTGCTGATTACTATTTTGCAAACCAGGTCGGAATTATTCAAAAAAAGTATCAGAATTGAAATTAAATCCATTAATACTGATGCATGATTAGTTAATTTTATATTGTCCTTCAGTGGGCTTAGCCCACTTTTAATTGGGCCAAAAGTCATTTTTTGTCAAATTAACATGACACAGAAGGCCGCAACAATGTGCACACTTGTTGGACTCGACCCAACCAAAACGGGCCCACCCTAATCAAATTTCATCTGAAAAAGCTACAATTGGGCCCAACAAAATCTTTTTTGGGCTATATGAACAACGCTGGCCTACAGGAACAGTTTTGGGCTCAACCCAGCTACAAACGGGTCAAATTCATTTTATGACGCAAACGATTTGTCACAGTTGGCCTGCCACATCGGATGCCACATCAGATTCTGTCCAGCGTGGCAAAGCTGCAGGAACGAAGTTATGACGCATTGTATAGACGAATTTCCACGCGTCATTAAACTCATGACGCCAGGAAATAAGGTCTCGTCATTAATCGTGGTTTGTGACGCTTGATTAATGACGGCGTGTTTTCGTAACAACCGGCATCATTAATGGCGGTTTATGACGAGAAACGGCCTTTTTTTGCCTCACTAGTCGGCATTTTTCTTGTAGTGTTAGAAGTTCTTTGAGCACCCATTCTTTGTCAAGACCAGAGATCACACGTCCCTCTTAATAGTGCGGCATTCCTAAACTCAATTTCAAAATTGAAACAATAATAATCTTCATGAGTTGCTGCCACAAAGCCCATTTCCTTTTTAGGGGTCATGATCATGTGCTAAACTTTTTAAGCAATCCTTTGTACCACCTGCTCATACACTTGAAATTTTATTAGCTACTTAAGCATATGTCATTAAACACCAAAACCCACTTAGTGGGCCAAGATACTCTTCAGGGACAGGCGGAGGGCTGAGCGCAAAGCCCGGCACAAAGACGCGGAGATCGCGAAGCGCGAGTGGAACGACCACCGCGCCAAGCACCGCAAAATGAATGAGGTCGGCGTCTCCTTGGACGAGAACCCTTCATCGTCACCTCAATGGAGCGGCGACGATCCGAGTGCGGACGTCGATTGGAGCGGCTTGTCCGAGTCTCCCATGTCTTCACCGCGCCAGGCCGCGGAAGTCAGCTCGAAGCGGCGGTTGGAGCCGGCCGCTCGCGAGAAGGGTGCAAGTTCTGGCTCGCATCCGGGGGTCCACCCCGCCCGAGAAGACCAGAGGGTGACCCGCTCTCAGGCGGCCCATGGCGGTCCTCATGCCTCCGAGGGGCGAAGGGATCCTGCGCGACAGGACGATCCGCCCAGGCGATCGGCAGGCCGCGATTCTTCCTCCCGCCATTCCTCTGACGACGCCCCGCGACAGGACCCAGACTCCTCGAAGGGGCGGTCGTCACCCACGACGAGGTCGACCCCGCCGTCGTCCACACCGAGCGCGCCGCAGGGGGGAAGTACGAGTACTCCCTCGCGGCGTCTTCAATCTTTGGTTATCCGGGGCGGCGGAGCCCCGGCCGTGCAGATCTCCCACTCCGCGGGCGGAAGCCGGGGCCGACCTCCGGTGCGGCGGAGGACAAGAAGGCAGCCCCCGAGTCATTGGGGGATCGGAGCGCTGCCCTCAAGCCGTCTAGGGCGAGAAGCAAAGTCCCGAGCCGGCGGAGTGTTGGGAACCGGTTTCCGAGCTGGCGGGGGCCAAAAGGCCAGCCCATGAGTCGGGCCCGTCAGACAGGCCTGTCAAGCGGGCCCGCATCAGGTCTACCATGTAAGCGTTTGCGCGCTATTCTTTATCGTTTTGCTGTTCTTCGTCTTCGCTCACTTCTTATTTCTATTCTGTTCTCATCTCAGCCGTGCCGACACCGGCGTGCTCAGCCTTGTGCCGCAGAAACGCGCAGCGCTGAGTGCACGTGACCCTCAGCCCGGACCCCGCCCGGTATCTCCCCCTGCCCCACCGTTGGCGGCGCAGGCCGGGAGCAGGTCCACCGTGGTGGCCGAAGTCGTCCAGACAGCGGCGCCTCCGCTGGTGTCGGAAGCCAGCGGCTCGGCCGGGGGGCAAACAGCCTCCGAGGGGAATGTGTCCCCGGTGGTGATCGAGCCCCCAGTTGCTGCCACTGTCGAAAGCGGCGACGCCCCGTTGGCGGCCTCCGAGAAGAACACGCCCCCGGCGCCGTCGGTCGGCGGGAATGAGACCGAGATGCCGACGACGGTTGAAGCAGCCGTAACCATGCCCAAGGCGCCGCAGGTGGATGGAGGCACGATGGAGGCACCTGCAGCTGCCGATGTGTCTGCCTGGTCTCAGGGGATCATCGACCTTGATGGCCCCAACTTCTCGAGCGGCGATCCGGCCGTCTTTGAGGCCGAGCTGGAGCGGTTCCTGGCGGACCCGGCAGAGTCTGGGGCCGAGGCGTCCGGAACAGCCACGCTCGAGGCCGCGGCCGTGGTCGGAGCGGCCGAGCCCGATGACAAGGAGCTTGTGCTTGAGGCGGCCGAGGCAGAGCGGCCGGAGCCGATCCCAGTTGGAGTAGCCGGGGCCCTCGAAACCTCAGCCACGGTTGAGGCAACCGAGGTCAACCTCGAGGAATCTGCGACCGGTGCGGCCGAGGCGGAGCTGGCCGCTGCCGCATCCTCGTCCCCTGCCGCGGTCGTGGAGACGTCCGTAGCGAGCGCGCCGGAGTTGCCGTCGCCTCGGCTCGCCGTCCCAGTCGTCGAAGCAGCGCCCACCGCAAGCCCACCCCACCCAGACCCGCAAGAACATGTTGTCCCCATGGGCACAACAGGCAGTTCCTCCCCGGAGATCCAAGAGGTCGAGGAAAGCTCGGGGGGCCGCCTCTTCTCGGGCGCAGGGTTGTTGTCGGAGCCGGCGGAGGGAGATGCGCGGATCACTGATCTCGTGCACTCCACGTGGGCCGCAGCCCGCGAGGCGGATGCGCTCGATGACGAAGATGAGGAGGTCGCGGCCCACCACCGCCTCGAGCGAGGCCTCAGGTGGGCGCAGCGAGCGTTCGACGAGCTCATCCTCCCCGCGACGATGGTGAGTCCCTTTGAATCCAGATCTCGACCGTGTTTTCCCCGTTCTCGTAAGTATTGCAATTTATGACTTCACACCTGGAACAGACGCTCGTAGAGTGCGGCGCAAAGAAAGCGCGCACCATCGAGGAGCTCCGGGCGGAGCAATTCCAGCTGGAGATGCAGCTGGCAGTTGCTCGTCTGGCTGTCGCCGGGGCGGTGGCGAACGAGGTGTCGTCGAGGGCCACACTCGAGGCCGTCATGAAGTCCGCGGAGGACCACGCCACGACCGCACAGGCAGCCGCGGCTGTTGCTGCGACGGAGCGGGAGTCTCGAGGCAAAGCTGGCCCAAGCGGAGGCGACGGCCGCGGAGCTGCAAGCTGCCGTGACGACTGCCAACGAGGCCGCCGAGAAAGCCACAACTGCCGCCGCTGCCACTGAGGCCGCCGCCCAGACCGCCACCCAGGCCGCCGCCGAAGAGAAGACAGCACTCAAGTCGAAGGTGGCTGAGCTGGAGCAAGACTTGGTGGCCGCCGGTGTGGACCTTAGGACGGCCAACAAGCAGTTCTCCGACCTGACCACCAAGCTCCAGGACGCCACCGATGAGGTGACCCAGCTCCGGGATGCCAACACCAAGTTGGAGCAGGATGTCGACGGTGAGTGGACTTTGAACACCTCTGGTTGCTGCAGGCTTCTTTCTATTCATCGGTTTTCGTCGGTATTGACGCGTCTTTTCGCGGGCGCAGGGCTGCGTATGGCTCGCGGCGCGATGACCGTAAAGCTCACGGAGAAGGCGAAGGAGGTGAATGATGCTGAGCTCAGGATCATTGACAAGGACGGGTCGATCAAGCGGTTGTCGGAGCAGCTTGAGAGTAAATCCCCCTAACCCTGCCTTGCTTTTCTTCTTGCTTGGCTGCGCTGTATCCGCCTATTACAAATTGTCGTCCTTCTTCAAAGGTCAAGACCGAGCTCGAGGAGTCGCGAAAAGCTCAAGAACAGGTCAGGGCCGAGCTCGAGGGGGCCAAGAACGCTCGGCGTGAGTCAAAGACATCACGCCAGCAGAACATCTTGGACCATGCCAAGTTCGGACGACTTGTCGGCCAGATCTTGTCGGAGCTTGGCGTTCCCCTTCGACCGATGCTTCCTGGGACGCTCACGAAACAAGTCGGGCGCCTCCCAGAAGTGGTCAAGGAGCGAGAACTGTCAACCGCTCGAAAGGTGGTGCACCGAGTACTCGCCATTTTTGATTCGCACTACCAGGGGCTGGACCGCATAGCATTGAGTGGCGGCTAGGCTCCCGGCTGCTCCGACGATCACTGCGACAAGCTCGAGGAAGACTGCGCCGCCTTCACCCGTGCCATGGCCGACGTGGTGATGAAGGACCTGGACCTGATACCACAAGATACACCAGAAGTCCAAGATGACTCCAGGCCTTCAAATTAGATGTATCATGTTGTTTTATAGGCAATTAAGAACAGCTCATGTGTACAATGCCTCGAACAGTTTTATTTCGTCGAAAACTTGTCCAGATGTGTTTCTTCCCAAACATTCTCGAGTACTAGGGGACGACTGCGGAACCGAGTCGTAGAACTTAGGAACTCAAGCTGACCGAGCTTCACTCTGGAGCCGCGGGGGCGTAGGAGTCGGAAAAACTCGGCCAACCCAAGCCACTAAACGATACGACGTGTTCGCAGCCCCCGAGCACTTGGGAAAATTTGAGAAGTAACTTGCATGTTTTTCGTCAAAATTGTTTCAGGCCGGAGCCTGAGCGGTTACCCTAGCGCTTTTGAAAGAGGTCGGATGGAAGCCAGTGGACCTGGACTGTGCTCGCAAGTCTTCGCACCGTAGCCACGGAGGCGTAGGTGCTAGGAGCTTTGAACAAGCAGCAGCGCCAAGCCCCGCGCGGATCGCCATCTTTGCCCTTCTCAAGCCTGAGCGTTCCGCCAAAAAACTTCTCACGCGTGCGATCAGTTACAACATAGTTGTCGATGGGTTTTGTTTTAAAAATAGAAAAACGAAAGGAGGGCATCGTGCCCCGAGTAGCCCTCGAGTGGTGAGCGTTTCTACACAGGTGTAGGGACACTCACCGCTCAGCCTTTGAAAAACGTTGCAGCACATAAAAAACATGGCAACATAGAAACTCATGAACTCATAAGTGTATGAACAAAAGCATGCGGCATTTATTCATTTGATTCATAAGATATAAATGGGAAACATTACTCAAGGGTAAAACGGCCGCAGGTGTTCTATGTTCCATGCGTTGGAGACGACCCTGCCGTCCTCGTATGGGATCTTGAATGTTCCCGGTCGGAGCACTTGATCGATGATGAATGGCCCCTCCCACAGGGGCACGAGCTTGTGTCGATCTTTGCTGCCTTGGACTCGTCGGAGCACCAGGTCACCGACCTGGAACTCGCGGCTACGCACGTTGCGCTCGTGGTAGCGCCGCAAGGCTTGCTGGTATCTCGCTGAGTGTAGCAGCGCTACGTCACGCGCCTCGTCGAGCTGGTCAATGGCGTCCTCAAGCGCGACTTGGTTGCCTTCCTCGGTGTATGCTCGTACCCTGGGACTGCCGTAGTCGATGTCCGTAGGAAGGACAGCTTCCGACCCATGCACCATGAAGAACGGCATGAAACTAGTAGCTCAACTTGGCATGGCGCGCAGGCTCCAAAGAACAGATGGCAGCTCGGCCACCCATCTTGCTCGGAACTTCTCGAGGCGTTTGAAGATGTGAGGCTTCAATCCCTGTAGGAGCATGCCGTTGGCCCTCTCGACTTGCCCGTTCGTCTTTGGGTGCGCCACAGCAGACCAGTCCACACGAATATTGATGTCGTCGCAGAAGTTGAGGAATTTCTTCCCCGTGAACTGGGTGCCATTGTCGGTGATGATTGTATTTGGTATACCGAAGCGATAGACGATGTCGGTGAAGAACGCTACGGCCTCCTCAGAGCGGACCTTCACGATGAGTCGAGCCTCGATCCACTCGGAGAACTTGTCGACGGCCACGAGCACATATGTGAAGCCCCCGGGTGCTAGTCGAAGCGGTCCCACCATGTCGAGGTTCCACACGGCAAATGGCCATGTGATGGGGATGGTCTGAAGCGCCTGCGCTGGGAGGTGAGTTTGTCGAGCATAGAACTGGCGGCCCTCGCAGCGCCGCACGATATCCTTGGAGTCCGCTACCGCTGTGGGCCAGTAAAACCCTTGTCAGAAAGCCTTTCCGACAAGAGTTCTCGGACCGGCGTGATGTCCGCATGTTCCGGCGTGGATTTCTTGAAGTAGCTCCTTGCCTTGATCTCTCAAAATGCAGCGTGTGAGTATGCCTACTGCACCCCGCTTGTAGAGCTCGCCCTCGATGAAGACGAATGCCTTGGCTCGTCGTGCGATACGACGCGTCTCCGTCTGATCGGGTGGAAGCTTCCCTTCGACAAGCCATTCGAGGATAGGGAAACGGCAATCTAGATCTTCAAGGTTGGGCTCGGGTGGCTGGTCGATCTCCATGACTTCCGGCCCCTCGTGATCTTGTAGGGGCTCCCCTTCAACCCGGACGGACAGCGTGTGCTGGTCGCTCACAAACACGCTGTGTGGTACTAGCTTGCAGCTAGACGCCGCTTTGGCGAGGACGTCCGCAGCCTTATTGTAGTCGCGCAGCACATGATGAAGCTCAATACCGTGGAACTTGTCTTCCAACTGGCGTACGGCCCGACAATATGCCGCCATCTTCGGATCCACACAATTTTTCTCTTTCATGACTTGATCCACGACAAGCTCTGAGTCTCCTCTGATCTCGAGATGGCGGATTTCGATCTCGATCGCGATTCGAAGGCCGTTGATGAGTGCCTCGTACTCGGCGACGTTGTTGGAGGCGGGGAAGTGTAGTCGGACCATGTACTCCATACGCACGCCCATGGGCGAGATGAAAACAAGGCCTACCCCCGCTCCTTCTTTCATGACTGAGCCGTCGAAGTACATTATCCATGTCTCGTGCTCGATGGGCGCCGGTGGAGTTTGGATCTCCGTCCACTCAGCGACAAAGTCTGCCAACGCCTATGACTTGATGGCGCTTCGTGGCGCGTATGAGATGTTGTGCCCCATCAGCTCGAGCGCCCACTTGGCAATCCTCCCCTCGGCCTCGGGGTTCTGGATCACTTCTCCGAGCGGGTACTTCGATACGACCGTGATAGGATGCACATCGAAGTAGTGGCGAAACTTGCGCTTGGTGATCAAGATAGCATATACGAGCTTTAGCATTTGCGAATAGCGGGTTTTTGAATCAGAAAGTACCTCGCTCACAAAATAGACTGGCCGCAGCACCTTGAGTGACCTTCCGGGCTCTTCTCGCTCCACCACCAACGCAGCACTAACCACCTGGGTTGTCGCGGTAATGTACAGAAGCATTGGCTCTTCCGGCATCAGGGCGGTGAGTATCGGTGGGCTTTACAGGAGATTCTTGAGGGAATCGAGCGCTTCCCGAGCCTCGGGTGTCCATGCGAAGTGGTCGGACTTCTTCATTAACCGATATAGCGGTAGGCCACGCTCTCCGAGTCGAGCTATGAAACGGCTAAGAGCCGCGAGACAGCCCGTGATGCGTTGTACGCCCTTTAGATTTTTGAATCGGTCCCATATTCGTGATGGACGAGATCTTCTCGGGATTAGCTTCGATGCGCGTTCCGACACAACAAAGCCGAGAAGCATACCCCTCGGGACCCCAAAACGCATTTCTCAGGATTAAGCTTCACCTCGTGTTCTCTCAGCTTCGCGAACACCTCCGTGAGGTCTGAGACCAGATCGCCGGTCTTCTTCGACTTGACCACGATATCATCGACGTACGCCACGATGATTCGTCCTATGAGATCTCCAAAGACGCGTCGCATGCATCTCTGGAACGTGGCGCCCGTGTTTTTGAGCCCGAAGGGCATCGTCTTGTAGCAATAGGCGCCGAACGGAGTGATGAATGAGGTCGCGAGTTGGTCCGCTATGCACATCGCTATCTGGTGGTACCCGGAGTACGCATCGAGAAAACAGAGGGTTTCACACCCAGCTGTCGAATCGACTACCTGATCTATGCGAGGCAAAGGAAACGGGTCCTTGGGACATGCCTTGTTAAGGCCCGTATAGTCAACACACATCCTCCATTTCTTATTTTTCTTCTTTACAAGTACAGGGTTAGCAAGACACTTGGGGTGGAATACTTCTCGGATGAACCCTGAACTAAGGAGCTTCTTGATCTCCTCTCCGATCGCCTTGCACGTCTCGTCGTTGAAGCGACGGAGGCATTGTTTCACCAGTTTCGATCCCGGCTTGATGTTTAGTTTGTGCTCGGCAACCTCTCTTGGGATCCCCTTCATGGCGGAGGGTTTCCATGCGAACACGTCGAGGTTCGCTTTGAGGAAGTCGACGAGCGCGCTTTCCTATTTAGGATCGAGCGCCGTCCCGATACGGAGCGTGCGGCCATCATCAGAGACGGCCGCATCCTTGACGTCCTTGGCGGGCTCGAAAGAGCAGGCCGCTCGCTTGGATGACTCGGGGATGTCTTGGTCCTCGGACGGAGGCTGGGCGTGAAGCCTCTCGGACCGGAGGAGCGCTTCAGCGAACTGAAAGCACTCAGCATCGCATTCGAACGCGTGCTGGAACGTAGTCCCCACCATGATGACCCCTTCGAAGCGGGAATCTTCAGCTTGAGGTACGTATAATTGGGCACGGCCATAAACTTCGCGTAGGTCGGCCTCCCGAGGATGGCGTGGTACGTCCCCAGGAACCCCACCACTTCGAAGGTGAGGGTTTCCGTGCGGAAGTTCTGCAACATCCCAAACGTGACGGGCAGTTCGATCTGCCCGATTGGGAGTGCCTCCATTCCAGGAACGACCCCATGGAATGGTGTTGTCGATGGCTGCAGCTGGGACCGCAGGATGCCCATGTCGTCGAGCGTCGACGCGTAGAGCACGTTGATGCCGCTCCCTCCATCCATCAAGACCTTGTGGATCCGCTTGGTCCTGAACAAGGGAGCTACCACTAGTGGGTAGCATCCCGGCTACGGAACGCGGTCGAGGTGGTCCTTGCGGTCGAAGGTGATCGGAACTTCCGACCACTTGAGGTATGACGGCGTCGCGGACTCGGCGTTGTAGACCCCACGCCGTATGAGCTTTTCTTGGCGCCTTGAGGGTCGCACCGGGGACCCACCGAAGATCATGTGGACCGCCCCGTCCTCGCCCGGGTACTGAGCTCCTGCGTCGTCGTCGTCGTTGTCGGGGAGGGGTGTAGCCTTCTTCTATGGATCTGCCACCTTTGGCTTGAGCGTGTCGTTGACGTAGTTCTTCATCAAACGGCAGTCCTTGAGCGCGTGCTTGACAGGCACCTCGTGGTGGGTACACGGCGCCTCCAAGAGCTTCTCGAAGTGGTCCTTCGGGGGACCGGCCTTTGGTGGGTTGCTGTTGGGTCGCGTGGCCTTGCGCTCGACCGCCGCGACAAGGTTATCATCACGGCGACGCTTGTCGCTCTTCTTCTTCTTTTTGAAGCATGAGGACGGCCCCTCACCGTGGTCCACGACCTGCTTCCCCTTGCCCTGAGGGGTGTTAAGAGTCACTGCGACCGCCTCCTCGCCATCCGCGTGGTTGGTCACGATGTCGAGGAGTTCCCGAGTAGTTCGGGGAGTCCGGCGTCCTAGTCGATGGATGAAGGTGGTGCAGATCGTGCCATTCTGGAACGCCGAGATGACGTCGTTGTCCGTCGCACCGGGGAGCTCGGTGCAGCACTTGGAGAAGCACCGGATGTAGTCGCGCGGACTTTCCCCCGGCTGCTGCTTGCAATTACGCAGCTCCCACTGCTTGCCAGGGCGGGCGTATGTGCCCTGGAAGTTGCCGACGAAAGTTCGGCGCAACTCCGTCCAGTCGTTGATCCTGCCACGAGGCAGGTGCTCGAGCCAGGTTCGCGCGGAGTCGCCGATGTAGAGCAACAGGTTCTTGATAATGAACAGGTCGTCCGTCGCTCCACCCACGTGACACGCGAGCCGATAGTCCTCCAACCACACGCTTGGGTTGGTCTCCCCATCGTATCTAGGGATGTTTGTCGGAGCTCGGAAGCGCGAGGGGAACTTCACGTCTCGCACCTTCTGTCCGAAGGCGCGTGGGCCCCTCTGGTCCGACGACCAGCTGCGGTCGCGATCGTCGTCGCTATCGTAGCGCCCTCCACGCCTCTGGTCATCCTGTCGGCGCGGGCGGCGCTCGTCACGGTGATCGCGGTCGTCACCGTAGCCGTAGTTGTCGACGCTGGCGGCTCGGCGGCGAGCCTCGATGGTGTCACGGGCGTTGCGATTGGGTCCAAGGCGTTGCTTGACTGCCGAGCCGCCGGCTTCCTCTCCGCGGCTCCGATGCCGCGAGGGGGGTGGGTTCTGGTGGTGCGCGGAGGGTGTTGTTTTCCCGTCGCGTGCCGACCACTGGCGTGATGCGGAACTTTCCGCCTGCTGCGCCGCTGCCGTCTCGAGGAGGGCTTTGAGCTGCTGCCACACCCTCCTCTCTTCGGGGGTGGCCGCCTCAGGGCAGTCGCGCAGCAGCATGGCAGCAGCGGCCAAGTTCTGCGACGCTCGCCTGAAGAGTGGCGGGCCGTCGCCGTCGATATTGGCATCCTCGTTGACGCATCGGTTGTTGTCGCGTGCGTGTCCACGAGCCGGCGGTGTCGAGGCGCGGGCCCTGGACTGCTCGGCGGCCGGGCGGTGCTCCTGCCGCTCGCCGTCTCCCTCACGGCGCTGGTCCCGCACCGGGACTTGCTGCGGGGCTGGTGGCGGGTTGCGTAGCCCGCGCTCCTCCCCGAGCTCTTGGTGGAGATTGGCCAACTCCTCATCGAGCTGGCGCCTGGCCTCGGCGAGTTCGTCGAGGCGCGCCCGGCATTGGGCGTTCGTGGCGCGGCGGCGTGGTGCTGGTTCCACGTCCGTGGAGCTGGTTGAGCTCGACGCCACGCAGACGAAGCACTCGCGTGTGAAATCGTGCGCGGGCGCTGGTGGTGCCCGTCGGGCAGTCGCGGAGCCCGGGGCGGTGTAGGACGCCCGCAGCGCGTCCACGTAGGCCGTCACCGGGTCGTCCGGGAGGCCCGGCTGTCCACGGGGGTAGATGGCGGTGTACCGCTCCATGAACTCGCCCCAGGTCAGCGGCTCGACCCCGCTGGCCTGCACTAGTAGAAATATGCTTATCCATGACCTTTTGCTTGTGACGATGGATACTTTCGTCACAAAAGACTATCTTTCTATGAACAAATTTTCATATTCGTCATAAGTTACAAGTGACGAAGTTTTGCCTTGATCATTAATGACGAAAATAAAGATATCATCACAGAACACTAAAAGGAAATCGTCATAGATTATGTTTTCGTATTGTGATGAAACATAATCGTCATCGATTAGATTTGACATCATCATAGTTTATTTGCCTCGTTAGGCACACCTAATGACGAAGCAAATTGGTCACAGATCAATTTTAGTACTCATCATAGATAATGTGTCTAGTTTCCGCCACGTGTACCACTTGACGGCGTGCCATGTAAGGGCAAATTGTTCACAGATCAGTTTTAGTAATCGTCATAGATAACGTGTACCAATTGACGGCGTGCATAGTGGGCCACAGCTCTGGCTCGACAGTAGGTTGGGACTTGGCCAGGCGGCCCGCTCCACCTTTTTTTTCACAAGGTTGGGCCTTGCCCAGCCGGCCCGCTCCACCTTTATTTTGCACAATGGGCCACAGCTCCGGCTCGAAAGCAGCTTGGGCCTTGGCCAGGCGGCCCGCTCCAATGTTTTTTGCAAAGAGGGACACGGGTCGACATGGCGATTTTGAGGCCCACCTAAGGGTCCCCCCGACGACGTCCGGGTCCCGCATACGGTCCCACCATGCATTCCCACGTGGCTACGTGGGCTCCACGGCCGCATGGTCCCACTAGATCGAATCGGTGGGCCACCACAAGTGGGCCCGATCGTACGGCCACTTAGATCATCGCGATCAATAATTAAAAAACTTTGGAAAAAATAGAGCGATGTATGAAAAAACAGAAAAAATAAAAGAGGTCAAGGTTCGAACTGTGCATACAAATTTGTGTTTTTCCTTTGCATTCAATATTTTTGTACTCACGTTTTCCACTAACCAATTGTGGCCGCGCTTAGCCGAGCCCTAGCCGGCTGTGCCACGCAGCGGCCGAGCCACGGCCGCCCCGGCCGACTGCAGCCTCCCACGCCATGCAGCGGCCAAGCCCCGGCCGGCTGCGGCTGGCTGCTCCATGGCCGCGGCCGGCTACGCCCTTGCCGTGCCACAGCCCCGGCCGGCTGCGCCACACAGCGGCCGAGCCACGGCCGCCCCGGCCGGCTGCAGCCTCCCATGCCATGCAGCGGCCAAGCACCGGCCGGCTGCGCCTTGGCCTACGTCCGCAGCAAAAAAAATTTAAAAAAAGTTGTGAAACCTGGGTTCGAACCTGGGTTGTTGGCATTCCAACTAACTACACCAAACCACTGTGCCACCAATAGTTATGTGTATTTGCTTTTAAGTTTATTATATTAGCCTCTTTCTAACACATCGGCCCACAATAGCAGCGGCGGGGCTCGGCCCAGTAGCAGCCAATCGGCCCACAGTAGCGCGGTAAAAAAAAGGGCAAAGGGGATTCGAACACTGGTCTTCTTGGTGAGAAGGGAGGGACGTACCACTGAGCTATAACATGGTTTGCGTCCTTTTAGTGTATGTGGTTCCTTTTATATCTTAATTGAAACTTTTTAAAATTTTCGAGATTCAAAATTACTTTAAATTTTACATGAAAACTTTGAAAACTCAAAATACCAATATTGTCCATCATGAAAAGATCCACAATATTGCTTTTGTAACCAACATCAAATTCTTTTTATATTTTGAATTGAAACAGGGGTAAAATTCAACACATCTATCTCACAGCAATGGATGAACTAGGATGAACAAGAGCGGTTTCTCTTTTTAATCTTTGACTCAAACTTGTAACTAGTTTTTCTCCCTCATACTAACTCCAAATCGGATGATTTTTTTTCCTAAAATTTTCTAAAATCATGCTCTATCAAGATAATGTGTTGATTTGGTCTTTTTCATGTGATCAAGTTGGAGAATTCAAATATTGAATTGATTTTTAAAGTGACAATTTTAGACCAATTTTTGAAACCCGAAAAGATTTCATCTGAAGAAGTAATGAATACTAAAGTTTCATAACTCATCAAGCTCTACAAACTTTATTTAGGTCATTTTTCGATTTGAGAAAGTGATAGTGTACATCACTCATTGATCCTATGTTCACTCACATAGTTTAAGAAACTATGTGAGGGGTTTGTCCAATTTGAACTAAGTATTGTAACCACTTTCTCAAATGATAAAGTGGTCTAAATAAAGTTTGTAGATCTTGATGAGTTATAAAACATTGGTATTCAGCACTTTTTGATTTGACATCATTTAGTGTTCGAAAAACTTGCATCCAGTTGTCATTTTTGTGAAATTCGAAATATGGTTTGTTCAAATAGAGTCGGATGGGGAAATGACCAAAATAATAGTTGTAGATCTCGATAAGTTTTATAACTTTTGTATTGACAACTTTTTCATTGAAATCATTTTTGATATCTTAAACTTTAATATAATTCTATCATCAAAAGAAAATAACTGTTAAATTTGCTTAAAAGGGCCCAAAGATATATTTTTTGGACTGTTTTTGGACTCAGTTTACATAGAAAATAACTGTGAAATTTTTATGATAACTTTATAGACCCAAAATATGTTGCCACATCGATTTGTCAAATTTCGTGATTAAGTTTAAATATTATTACAATTATTTTCATGTAATTGTGAGATCCAAAGTTGAATTATTATACCTACCAAACAAATGAATTTTTCATGTATCTTTAGGATATAGGTTATAAAGGAGCATTTGAGTTTAAATACGTATTTTATGTATTTTTTTAAAATATTATTTGAGGCACATGTAGTTAAATTTGTAATTACTTTCGCTAAGCACATAGAAATTCATTTAATATATAGAAAATAGGAAATTACCTCCAAATTTTTTTAAACTTCTACAAAACAGTATATATGTAGTCTATTACATATAAAAAATGAGTTGGTGTGTATAATATAATTATTTCTATGTGTTAGTTCGCAATGATGCAATAAAATGGAAAAAGAAAAAGAAAAACATTAAGCAATAAAAAGGATTAGAATTTAGTTAAACAGGCATAAATAGTTGGGCCTGAAACGTTCTCTGATGGGGCCCAATGTATCCTATCCATCCGTAGGTGATCCAACAGTTCAAATTGGCCCCGAGATGTGTTGAAACCCTAGATCTCTCCACCACCCGATGCCTCCCTTCACTTCTCCCTCCCCCCTCAGATCCAACCGCCACCTCGACCCCCTCCGGAATCCACCCCTTCTTCTCCTCCGCCTCCGCCGCCTCTCCCCGACCTCCTCCTCCTCATTTGTCGACCCGCCCTCCTACGCCGACGGCACTAGCGCCGGCACCAGCTCCACCTTCCCGCGCTCTGCCTCCTCACCATCCTCTGCGTCGCCCTCCTCCCCTCCCACTTCGTGGCCGGCCGACGTTTACCCAGATCCGGCAGCTCGGGTGCACGGCCTCCGCCTCCACCTTTGGCTGCAGCCTCCTCCTCGCCTCCAACAGCCCCTCCAAAGTGGCGAGAAGCCACGACCGAGGTGCCGACGGGTGTGATAGGTCAGGATCTCGTTCCGGCCGGAGGAGGAAGTGGAGGCAGCGGATGACGAGGAGGAGTCGTGGGCGGCGGAGGTTTGGGCGCGCGGGGGGCCACCACCTCGACGTCCACTTGCGTCAGGGTCCACGCTGACGAGCCCCTAAGCCGCCGAACATCGACTGCTCGGCGGCGCCGCGAGGGTGCCACCGCTTGCTCAGCTGGTAAGCTTACTGAGGTCAACACCAGATTTGCTACATGGTGAGATATTTACAGGTCCGAGAGTGTGGAAAATAAGAACATTTATCTAGCGAATTACATATGAAAAGATATTTATTTCTTAGGAACTTTCAATCTGTTTGGATGGTTGAGCCGTCTTTTAAGAGGCACGAGTGTTCTTTTTGTAAGGAAATTTGGAAAAAAACTACATACCTGTCCAAATAGCTACTTTCCCTTTTTATGCACATGTTTCATGGCAGCCCTGAGCCAATTTTCTATGCTCTATCTAACTGTTAATTATTTATTGAATTAATCTTTCATTATTCTTTCTAGAATTGTTCTGAAATATTTAAACCTCTCACTGATGAGGAGGAAAATGAAGTTCATGACTCTTTCCATGCTGGAGGTCCCAGGTAGTTTTGACTGCCCTGCTTCCCTGTCATTTAGATTTCTCTACACCATATATAATAAGCTAAACTGAGCCCCTTGTTTTCTCATATTAGTAGCAAGGTCCTAGTGCTGCATGAACCATTGAACATTGAAGTTAGCAAAGAGAAATTCCAGTGCTTGAGACCCAGTTGCTGGTTAAATGATGAGGTAATAGTCTTGCTGAATATACTAAACAGACTTTCACTGATTCTGTCTTTTACAAGGGTGAGTGACTGCATATTTCTTTACATCATGATGATAAATTTCTCTTGCTTGTTTCCAGGTTGTTAACCTATACATTGAATTGTTGAAGGAGAGGGCAAAAAGAGAGCCAAAAACGTTTCTGAAATGCCATTTCTTTAATACTTTCTTTTATAAGAAGGTTAGATTATATGCTTCTTTATCCTTCAACTATATATTAATCTGCAGGACATCATATCTCTTTTCTGTACTAAAGTTGGTATGCTTTTTTTTGCATATATTAAAGATTCTCCCCGAAGCAGTTCTTTTGTTTTGTTTCTTCAGTATCTAGTCAATGTTGATTTAAAATTTCTGCATTGGATCTTGTAATAAATTTATATACGATAACGAAAGTTTGAGTGATAGTTTAGTTTCATATTAGTTTATGTACATGTTGATGTATCACGTCGAGCATTTTGTCAATATATGTGAATGAATATTGTAGCACTGCTAATTATACATCATTCTATATCAGTTAATGCATACTATATATAGCAGTACTTGTTACCCTGTTCTGATTTGGAATTTCTTCTTTGACATATATTTGTTATACTGTACATGGTCTTACTGCTCATCCATGGTAGGGTTGGTTGGGAAATTTGAATTATTAGTTGGGACAGTTTTGAGTTTAATAGGCTCAGACTGGGATTAGTGATTACATCTTTGTTCCTTATCATGATAATAAAAATAAATCAATGACTTTATTGCTTTATTTTCTGCAGGAATAAAGATCCGCATTTGCCCTTTGGTGGTCAGTGGTCACAGAGTCACTTTATTACAATTGTCAAGCAGTACCATGATACAAGTTGCTATCGTGAGCCCACAATTCTTAGTGTCTGTATATAGGCTATAATTATACATAGGGTTGTAATATATGTTTCTGTCTTTGGACGAGTGAAATTTTTTGGAGCACTGGATACTTGATCTTTTTATATGTGGAATTGTTTGATCATTTCAATATTATTTGCAAATAGTAATGAAACCATGTGCATATTTGTGATGACATTGATGAGTCTTCAGTGACCAATATATAATTATTTCTATGATGAATTGGTAATAACATCTGTGACGAAAATCCTAACCAATCATATCACTCCATGTGGCCTAATGAAAAGAGGACACGTGGTGGAACCTAATTGGCCACGTGTCATTTAAAAATGCAACGTCAGTAGCCACGTCATCTGTCATGTCAGCTGCCACATCATTAAGCACATCATCTGCCAGCGTGGCATACGTCCGGTAATGACGAAAAATAGGACTATCAATGACATAATCGGATCGTCATAGAAAACAAACACCGTTAACGGCGCCGTCAGGACGCCTGACAGACGGGAGATTATGACGAAAACGGTGTATCATCCATGACCAAAAGCGATCGTCACAGATTGAATCCAATTCCATGATGACGTCTAATTCGTCACAGATTGGAGACACATCTGTGACGAAAATTACCATTTCGTCACCGATGACCAAATGTGACGCGACCATAGTGACAAAATCCAAATCGTCACAAACTCGTCACAAATGAACATCAGTGACGTTAGGTGAACGTCATCGATGACAACATCCCTACTAGTGCTGGAAGGCAAGGTCAGTGAGGTAGTAGGCGGCGAGCCTAAAACGCTCCTGTGTTGGATTCGGCCCCAACATGGCCATGATCGTCTCGCCCGAGAAGCCTCGGATGAACGCTGCGCGCCCCGCCGCCGTCGTCAAGGCATTGGGATGAGCAGGTCGGGCGAAGGTGCGCCCGACAACGGACTCCGCCGGCCCGGTGTAGACGAAGCCGAGGAAGCCGAAAAGCATGGTGGCCCCGGGAGTTAGCGAAACCCCGCAGCCCTCCATCCGGATCGTTGGTGAAGTTCGGCGAGACACACGATGTGCCCCTACCTGGCGCGCCAACTGTCGGGATTCTCTACCACCGAGCAGTAAATTTGTATCGGATCGTGTGTCTGACCCGGATGGTTAGCGCGAGAGACACCGAGGTTTAGACTGGTTTGGGCCTCCGAGGAGTAATACCCTACGTCCAGTATCGATCTACCGTGTTCTTGCGCTAGGGATGTTTATAGTAGGGGTTACAAACTGGTCGGGAGAGGGTATCGAGCCCAAGTCCCTGGGGTGTGAGTGTTCGGTTCGTCAGCCCTTGTGACGGTTGCCCTCCTCTCCCCTTTATAGACGCAAGGGTGAGGGGCAAAAGAGGGAAAAGAAAAAGTGCTACAGTCCTACGCAAGTGGATGGTCTTCTCACGCGTCACTGTCTGTCAGGTAGCATTGAAGGGGTGCTGAGTTGTGGTGGAGCCTAAGGCCGCCACGTGTCCAGGTAATACTGTTTATTTCTGAGTACCTGGCGCTTCCTCCGAGTTCTTTCGCGGGTGGCTCTGCCCTCCTTAGTGTGTATTAGGCTTGACACGTCGGGGCCTAAATGTGGGTGGGCGCCGACCGTAGGGGGCACTTGAGTGCCTTTGGCGTGACACAGAGTAGGATGGGACAGCGCGTCGGGGGCCGCGTGGTGGAACAGTGCGGCGTTACAGCCCTTGTCAGAGCCGGCCGCCCGCGCGTGCCGCCGCCAGCTGGTGCGCTTGCATGGTGTGGGGAACTGGTGCCTCACGTGTCGTCACGGGGGAGCCCGGGTGTCGGGATGGCGCCACGTTCGCGTGGGCTCCTGGATCCCACGCCTCCGACCTCCATGTGTGGACCCCGCCCTAGTCGGAGGCGGAAACTCCTCGTGCGAATGAAGTTGTCGGGGGCGAGGCGGAAACTTGTCGTGCGAGGCGGAGACTCGTCGTGCGAGGCGGAGACTTGTCGTGCGAGGCGGAGACTTGTCGGAGAAGCCATCCACCGGTCGGAGACTTGTCGGAGAAGCCATCCACCGGTCAGAGACAAGGCGTCTTGCCAGTGAAGGTCTTGACAAGGATCTACAGTCCTCCTTATGCTGGATCTTGGCCTTCACATTGTCAATGGTGTCAGATGACTCCACCTCGAGAGTGATTATCTCGCCGCTTAAGGGGCCCTAATCCAGTCCCTCGTCAATAACCTTGATTAAAGCTTACAGAAGATATATCAAAAATACTTAAAGGTGTTGATATTTAGATGAGGCTCCCCTCAATGTGTGCAATGAATAGAATTCATCAATTTTAGCCTAAAATGTCAATTTGCACATTTTCGAAAAGACATGGAGCTCCCTCTAAATCTCAGCAAAAGTGGGGTGCAATAAGTGTGTGTGACAAGATAAAACAGCACCGTGATGCATATGACAGGAATTCTCACAACAAGAGAAACACAAAAAAAAATTGTGTGATGCCTGGGCCAAAACCGGTAAGACCGATTTCGGAAGCCGGTCAGACCGGTTTCACCCAGTCAGTACACAACAACATGTTAAAGCTCAAAAGAAACACAATCATCATACAAACATGCATCACAATCTAACATTAAGTCACTTAGAACATTAAGAGTGCAATGCACACACAAAGTAGCACACATTACAATTGTTCTCAAGTCCAACACACAGATAAGATTCTTAACACAGAATTATTACAGATCCAAGTTCTCTAAACAAATTCTCTTGACAAAGATAACTGAACTAAATAGAAGCTGGAGGTGCTAAGCGCAAACCGGTCAGACCGGTTTCACCAGCACAGCACAACTAAGCTTTAATCCTTCTTCTCCCCCTTTGTCATCTATCACTAAAAACTTGAAGAAGATGTGCTGCTGAGCTTGGTCACCATCACTGGCCACCACCATACTCCGGAGGAGCACCGAGCGGAATAGAGAAATCTATGAAATAAGCTTCGAAGATTAGAGAGGAGAACTTCAGTAACAAGGTAGATGTTTAGATATAGAATTTTAGAAATTCATCATACCAAGATTTCCAAAGAGTGATTTGTAGGCTTGAGAGACAAGATTCTCCCCACTAGTCAAAGGACTGATAGGAGGAGGTGGAGGAGGACCGGAGGAGGTACTTGATATCCAGCACTCCAGCCCGGCCAGATTTTTGTTATTCCCACAGACTGATTCATTGCCGGTTTTGGCGCGTGGGCCCAACCGGGGTGACAGCGACGTGACTTTCCGAAACTAGCAAGTGCGATGACGTCTCGTGCGAGGACGAGAAGAGCACACCAAGGGCCTGTTTAGATGGCGGAAATTTAGCAAAAAGTACTGTTTGAACTCCTGTAGCACTCCTGTAGTACTTTCGTTTGTTTGTGGTAAATATTGTCCAATCATGGACTAACTAGGCTCAAAAGATTCGTCTCGTGATGTACAACAGAACTGTGTAATTAGTTAATTTTTTTACCTACATTTACTACTCCGAACATATGTCTTTTGGTGTATTTAATGTGATGTGATAGAGAGAGAGTTGAAAAAGTAGCAAAAAAATGGTAAATTTTCAGCCAACTAAACAGGGCCCAAACCAAACATAGGACGCACGTGCCTAAAAACGAGAGCTGTGAAAGCGCACGTGCTGATGACAGCCCAACCCAAAGCTTCCAACTTCCAACCAGGAGCTAGCGGTATAAATGCACGGCCGCTCTCTCCTTTTCTCTCCACCCCATTCCAACCATCATCGTTCTTGCTTCTATCTTCTTCCACTCTGAGGTGAGATTCTTGTGAGGGACAAGACGCGAGATCGAAGTCAGAGAGTTGAGTGAGTGAGGCCCCGACCGACGACGACCATGACGACGCCGGGCATTCAGAGTGACGCTGCGGCGGCTGCAACGACCGTGGGCACGCCGACGGCGCCGGGGAAGACCATCACCACCACCGAGGAGCAAGCGAAGGCGATCATCTGCGCCGCGCAGAGGGCGATGGAGGAGGCCAAGAGTGGCGGCGGCGGTGGCGGCTCCGGGGCGCTGTCGCTCAAGAAGTCGCTCGAGTGGTTCCTGGAAGAACGCTGCAGGAACAAGTCATCGGCCGCCGGCGACGCCGGGATCCAGCGCCACCTCGACGATTCCTCATCGTCGTCTGGTAACTAGAGATGACCGACGTGTTATGTATAGAGCACAATTTGTGAGATGACTGACTTGCGTTGCTGATGTGCTACATAATCGTCATCGGCCTGCTTATTAATTGTCCTTTTTCCTGTCTTCAATTCTGCAACAACCGTTCCTGTTTGTAATGTGCAAGATGAATTAGAAGATCGACTTGTCAGTATTTACCGAAGCGAAAATATGGACACACGACGATTACAAATTGGGATACGATGTATGTTCGATGACTCTTCCACGCCACGTATGCTATATATGCATGGTGGAATGAATCTCTTGGTAGTTTTAGACTTTTAGGATAGGATGTCCCCCTTGAGCGTTTGATTTATGAGATAGATATGATAGTTATTTTTTGTTGTTTGGTTGGAGGGATTGGGTAGATGAAATGGACAGGGTTTTCATCCATCCCATCAGTTGTAAAGAACACGACGGGTCCTTTATGGTGATAATGGAAATAGTGGCCCGTCGTCGTGCTCTCCGTTGAGCTCGCATGCATCCGCCATGATACCTCCTTCTCCTTGTGCAACTTGCCGCTCGCCTCACGCTCAGCCGTCATGTTAATTTTGCTCTGCCAACCCGGACAGACTTTCTATTCCCACGGACTAATTGCCAGATTTAGAAGGTGGGTGAGCGCACAGTTATGTGACCTTTTGAAACTTTCAAGGTGGCACACTGTGGCAAGTGTAGTTGTCAGTTGCCACAATTGGACTGAGGACGAAATGAGATCAACATGAAACATAGGATGCACGTGCCGTGAAACTACGCTGATCCGGTTTAAGAGCGTGCCGACTCTCTTCGAACAAATTAATCGCTTGAGTGATTCCTGGATGGTTGGAATGCCGCAAGAAGAAGCTGCTTGCACTTTCGCTTTGCATTTGCATTACTCAATTATGTGGATCAACTCTTCCCATTTGTCTCATGCATGTTAACCAATTCTTAGAGAAAGTACATTGGTATATGTCAGCGGTCACATAGGTTCTCCCATGCAATAACACGTAAGATTTTTGATGATGTGGATGAGAGAGAGAGCGAGAAGAGAGAAAGATGCCGTTGCTTCGCGAAACAACCACCACATAAGCGAAACAACCACCTTATGAGACAACTTCACAATCATTGTATGAGTTGTTGTTGTCATGCAACTCATAATATTCCTTTTTTACATACACAAATTAAGGAATTTTATTGCTCTACCAGACGACTCATGAGACAACTCATTGTACAAGTATTCTGTTGAGTCGACCTAATATTACATGTCAATGCATGGGACGACCTATCAGACGACACCAATGTATTTGCCCTTAGAGCATCTCCAAGAGACTCTTTAAAATGTATTGACTAGTTAAAATTAACAAAATTGTGATAAAAATGAGATCCAACAGTCTCTACAAATTCCTCAGCAAGCTATCCCATTTTGTATCCAGGCTCCTTGGCTAGCAATCTTTGGCTAGTGGGCTTCGCTCGCTAACCGCGCACGCGGTCCCACGTGCCCTCCCGCGCAACTGCCACCGGAGGTCTCGCTCGCGCCGAAAATGGGTGGGATGGTCGCTGCAGCTCGTGGAGAAAGGAGAGAGGGTCGCCGGCGCGGCGGAGTGAGCTCCCCAGCTCGTGGTGGCAGAGTGGGAGGCGCCAGGATCTTGCCGCCGGGGAGGAGGAGCACTGGTAGGCCGTAGGCGGGAGTTCTTAACAGCCGGTGTCCCCGGCGGTGAGGAGCAGTAGCGCCCGACGGCGGCATCCACGACCATGGCCGAGAGCTCGCGTAGCATGTTGACCCCGCACTGCAGCCGCTTGAGCTCCGCGACACCGAGCCCGCACTGGCGACGCCCTGCTAGCCCCGCCCGTCTGTTGCTATGGGAGTTCCGGCGCAGGCGCGGGCGCGCCACTGTGGTCGCGGCGACAGCAGCCCCGAGCTCAGGCGAGACCGCGGCCGCGTCACCCACCACCGTTCGGGCCGAAGCCAACAGTGTTGTCCCTGTTGCACCTCGCCGTCCCCAGCAGCCTTCGCACCGGGAGCAGAGGCAGGGGCGGGCGACAGCGGTGGCGGGATCAGGGGTAGGGCTCCCCGCGCCGCAGCCTGAGCCCGAGCACAACAAGCGCCCACCGCTGACGCCCGCGCGCGCAGGGAGGTGCACCGATGGCCGCCCCGCACGCGCAAGAAGGTGAAGGAGGAGCGGTGGGTGGTGGGGAAGCGAGGTGAGGAGACGTGGTAGGAAGTGGAGGAGGCGTCGGGGAGGTCGAGAAGGCCCGGCGGCCTCGACGGGGAAGCAAAGGTGAGGACAAGAGGTGGGGGAGAAGAAAATAAGGTGAGTATGACAGATGGGGTCCACATACATTGTAATATATGGAGGGTCCAATTTTGAGAGACGGTTGGTTTACATCTTAGATTATGCAGTTTTTTATTTTTTAACTAGTCTTTTAATATTTAAATTTAGATAGATTATTGCTAGTCTTTTGGAGATGCTCTTAAGTCGCTGCATAGTAAAACGGGCTCCTATATATATAACTTGGGGAAGATGGTTTGGTAGTGAAACTTTAAAGCCCAGCGCCAGCTATTGATTCCGTTTTGTTCCGTTGCTTGTTTCTGTAGGCAAGCTACGCATCACTGTTTTGGGCATTTTTTACTTTTTTTCGATTTTTTCCCACATGACGTCTTTGATTTTTTTTTTTTTTTGGTTTTTCCAATGGGACAACAAATCTTTGACTTTTTTATACTTTTATTTGTCCCACACTTAGCCCTGCTAATCAGTTTGGGTTTAATGGTTTTATCGGTTCGGTTTTTACTTTGGACTCATTTGGATTGGTCTCCACTGGGCTGACTTGTCTGTTGGATTGGATCGATTTGGATTGTGAGGGAAACAGGCTGGGGAATAAGTGGCCCAGTGGGTTCGTAACGAAGTTGAACCCACGGGTTACAATCCACTGAAATCTTACGGGCTCTCCTCTCCAGCTCCCAGGCTGCGCCGCCGCCGCAGCGCTGGCCTCCCCACGGCGCCTTGCCCGGCGCACGGGGTGAAGCGCGCCGGCTCCCCTCTCCGCCTACCTCTCCACAGCCTGCGTCGCCTCCCTCTCTTCTTCCGCGAAGCCCGCAGCCCGCCGCTAGGGCCCCCTGTCCCTCCGACGGCGCAGAGGGGTGAATCGCGGGCGGCTGGCGGCCGTCTTCGCCGCTGTGTCCACCCCCCCTCCTCCTCCTCCGTGAAGGAAGCAGTAGCAGGTCGCGGTGGCCGGCAGATCCAGGTACCACCGGTCCTCTATTTCTCTCTTGATGCCGTCTGCTTTCCATTCTCTTGGTGAAGCCGGTGCTTGCTGATTCTTGACCCCGCCGCTGTCTGCTGCAGGCCACTCCCCTCTTCCTTTAGTAGAGCAGGCCGGGCGGACGGTTCTTCTTCTGAAAGAACTGCTTCTGATCTACACCCGTGCCGGCCGGATCTGCAGCCCAGGTACCTCAAACTTTCCCCCACTCTGCCATGATTGTTATCAGTTGTGTGGTAAATTGTTATGGTCTTCTGGGAGTTTAAATATACAGCAACAAGAATACTAGATCCCCACTGGTACACTATTACTGAATTTTGACTTCTGCCACCACAAAGACTAGATGCTTGCGTGCAAGTAGTGCCACTGAATTTTTGAGCTGCCTCTATATGTGTCTAATAAATAGGTCTGGTTAGAGCAGGGGCAATAAAAACTTGATGTTTTAGTCCAAAGATGTTTATGCTTCAAAGTGTAGTCTGAAGCAACCTAAGTCGACCAAACACATTTGAACTGCCAACACTTATGCTTGAAGTTGGACTATGTTCAGTGCCCAGATATATTGATACCGTGGGGCTTGTAATTGTATTAAACGTACGTATTGATTTCACTTACGTTCTAGCAATTTGGTAGGGATTTGAACTATATTTATCCATCGTAAAAGGAACTTTCATGAGAACTATATAGCAATCTGTGAGTTCTTGCACTCTCCACATCTGTGATTTTCCTGTATGTTTGGGCTCTGATGTTGATCCTTGTATAAGCTAGTAATGGTTGCTGCATATTCCCCTTCTGTCTAGATCTATTTGTTAGCCA
Organism: Cenchrus fungigraminus; assembly: GCA_036936925.1. Classification (NCBI taxonomy): domain Eukaryota; kingdom Viridiplantae; phylum Streptophyta; class Magnoliopsida; order Poales; family Poaceae; genus Cenchrus; species Cenchrus fungigraminus. Next base: position 56,935,072 of record CM072776.1, on the reverse strand, counting down.
TGGAAAATCTTATAGATTAGTAGCTGCCCATTTCATTGTTTTTCATTGTACTGATTCAGTTATATATGATGCTTACTCTGTGCTATTCCTCTCAGATACAATATGAGATCTGAAAAATGTTAACTTTTCATTGTTAGCTGTATGCCTTCCTACTATTTAATCTGAATGTTCGTTTGCCTTTCTTACATGTAGTTCAGGAATTCTCTTGTCTAGTCTGTTGCCTCAACATGTCTGCTAACACATCGGATAGCTCTGATGACTCTCATTCAACTCAAACACGTGTTAAAAGGTCTAAGGTGTGGGAACATTATGAGCAGAATCTTGTGCAAACTGATACAGGTCTTAAAGCTATTTGCAAATATTGTCAAATGCAGTTATGTACCACGTCTGGCACCAGCAGCCTTAGAACTCACATTTCTAAATACTGTCATGGAATTAGTGATGATGAAAGGAATGCATTCATAGCAACTTTACATAAGTCCATAGAGAACTTTGTGTTTGACCCTGAATTTAGTCGTGAGCGTATGATAGACTTTGTCATACATGCTGAAATCCCATTTAACAAGTTTGAAGATCCCTACTTCGAACCATGGCTGCAGTCAATGCAACCAACTCTGACAGCTCTAAAGCGACAAACTGTCCGCAATGATTGTCTTAAGAGGTACCAAAGAATGAAGCAAGATATTCGAAAAGAACTTAAAAGCCTAGACTCCCGTGTGTGCTTGACGTCAGATCTATGGACGTCAATACAAAACTTAGGCTACATAGTTGTAACAGCTCACTACATCACTCCTGACTTCAAGTTAAAGAAGAAGATAATAAGCTTCAATGAGGTCAAGTATCCACATACTGGGTTTGCTATTGAAGAAGCACTTGTGAGATGTCTTACCGAATGGGGCATACAAAACAAGGTGTTTACTCTAACAGTGGATAATGCTAGTAACAATAATTATGCATGTGAGGAGTTGGTGTTCAACCACAGGCGTCAGTTAATGTTTGAGGGAACACACTTACATGTTAGATGTTGTGCACATATCTTAAATATTTTGGTTCAAGATGGTATGAAGATTATTCATGAGGGCATAAAGAAGATTCGAGAGCTCTTGAAGCACATCGACTCTTCACCCTCACGAATTCAAGCATTTAACGAAGACCTACTTCCCACATGTTCTTGCCTGTGATTATTTCGATTAAGGATGTCTTGGATAGCCCTTCTTGGCAAACGAGTCCGACACTACAAAGCCTTGCTGCAACTATGAAAATCAAGTTTGCAAAGTGTTGGGGTTCAGATTTTGACGAGTTTAACCAGCCTATTCCACGCAAAAATAAAAAGGACTATGATGTCAATCTTGGAATTGTTATTGCCTCGATGCTAGACCCGAGAGGGAAAGCAGAATATTTGGAGTACTTCTATTCCAAGATTTGTGTGAATGCAGATCAGACTTCTTCAAATGTCAATGTTGCAATAGGATGGATGAAGAAATACTTTGTGGAGTATGAGCGACGTGTGAGGAGAGGTGGTGCAAACTCCATTACATATTCAAGTGAGGGCAGCAGTACCACGGGCTCACCCGTGCTTACAAAAAGGCAACTGGGTCAAGATTTTGCAAATTTCAAGTCCAGTAGGAGAAAGACTCGTGCACCAAAATCTGAATTTGACACTTACTTTGAAGAAGATTGTGTGGAGGATATTGAAAACTTTGACATTTTGGCATGGTGGAAAGCACACGCTGAGAAGTTCCCGGTCTTGTCAACCATGGCACGCGATTTCCTTGCCATTCCTTTGAGTACCGTCCCCTCAGAGTCTGCCTTTAGTCTTGGAGGTAGGATTCTTGGTGAGTCAAGAAGTTCTCTAACTCCAGAGATGTTAGAAGCCCTTGTGTGCGGCAAGGATTGGCTATTCATTGAAAAGGAAAAAGATGCAGAGGATAATGAAGGTATACTTTAGTTCTGTTTTTTGACATATGTGTGCATATTTCCATGGTCACACATCATATACTCATTAATCATATACTCATTATGTTGCAGGTGAAGAAATTAGTGAAATTAGTGAAGAGCAGCCTAGGGATATGGTCACCTTTCTCAGTCAAGGTCCAGATGCATTTCTATAAAGTGTTGCAAGGTATGTTTTTACAGTCAATGCAAGTTGCTGCTGCATCCTCTTGCATACATTTGCAAGTCTAGCATTATTTACTTGCCTGATGAACCTGTAAGGTGTTATCTGAAATGGTAATTGTAATGTTGCAATACCTCACTATTGATTGTCTGGACAGTAGCATCATGGTTTAGGAAGATGTTTTGATCCTTTATCTGTTTTGTTTGGTAGCAGTAGCCACCCATGAATGTTAAAAGATGTTTTATCTGTAGTTCAGTTCTTTGGAGTTACATGAGACTCCAAGGCTACAGGCTCTTTTTGTTTGGTTTGTGTCCATCCTGTTCCCAGATGCTCCTGTGTTCTTGGACATGACCTGCTGTACATTTCTGTCGCATGCATGCGACATATATGAGCTCAGCTAGCTTGATTTCTACTTTCTTGTGGCCATGGCCAGAGATCGGTTTTGGTCTGGCCGGTTGGTTGTTCAGTCCAGCACAGCAATGGGGACACCTGACTGCTCCTGCTATTCAAGTTCAGTAGTTCAAGTTCTCTGAACCAAAACATGGCTCAAGTTCGGTGAAGAACAGCGACGGATGGTAGAGCTTTGAGATGAATTTTCTTATCTGTCTTGGTACCTCTGATCCTAGCATGATATTATGAGAAAGATACTAATGAATGCCATGTCTGATAATTTGTTCAAGTTTACTTTTCAGTGAATTGATCTGACAAATCAACAAATCATGGATTAATAACCATTAACCAATTAATAGTTGCTGATAGTTCATTTTTCTTTACAGCCCGCGAGAGCACATGCTTGGATTAGTTGATGGTGTACTTCTGATTCACCGGAATTTCCCATATGTGGGTGTGGTTTTTACAAGACTGCTATCTCGTGTTCCACTTCCAGATGCATAGAGGATTGAAGATTTGAAGGACCAATTTATCATGTTGACAAATGCAGGGACGGATTGATGGATCAATTTATTTGTTTGTTGTTATCATCCATGCTATGTAAAATTCGTTGCATGGAGTAGTGTCTAGCATCAGAGTACGAAATATTGAGTGTAATTTATTGAGCTAGCTCTTTTTTTTGGATTTTTCCTTTTTTTTTTTTTGATGAGGTACTTCGTCAGTAGCACTCTAGCAGCAGACCTGCAGTGCGCCAGTGCAGACTTGGATTGAAGCTGTGGTGTAAACGGTTTCTTAATGGATTCTTAATGGATTGAAACTCTAGTTTGAGCAATGGTTTGTTATATTAATGGCTCCGCAAGAATGATTGGGTTGGTGGGGTTTGGTTTCAGCGGGAGGAAAGCTGGAGTGGGGTGGGTTGTCTTTTCTTGAACGCTAGAATAAACTCTAGTTCTTAACTACCTTTATTTGACTTTTTTTTGGCATGTGGTTTAAGGTGGGATATTAACCGGTGGGCACTTTAAAATTAGAGTTTCAAGTCTGAAGTTTGATATATAATTTTTAGATGTAACTAGCAAGATACGTCCAACCATAAAAAAAATAATTCAAAAATAAATTTGAAAACATCACACATCCTAGTCTGGAATGTTTGAACCCCCAATTTACACGTCGAACACCATGCAAAATGAATCACTCACTAGACAATTTGGCGCGCGTTGCGCGCCCTATCAATATTTCATTTATTAGTTTATTTACTAATAAATTATTTGTTATTCATCATAATTGACATATGAATGTGCATGTATGAATTTGTATCACCATGCTCGTCCCCAAGCTTGTCATTTCATCTTCTCAGTTCAAACACATAAGCATAGAAATCACTACCATTTTGATAGAAGACGCATATTCATTGAGATTTCCTGCAAATTGAAATGCAGTCAAATATGTGCTACAGCTCTATTTGAAACTCATGGGCTTTCTTGATCAAGAACAATAGTTTATTTCTAAACTCTGAACAATAGAGTTAACACAAGGAGGATTGCAGGGAAGCGCATCCAGAACAGAAAACCAACCACTTATGGATAAATGAAAAGAACAGGTTACTGTAGAAACATATTCCAGCTACATATATTGTATCACGATGTAAAGAGAAAGTCGTGTCAGCACGGCAAACCTCTTTCTTGTGACTCTAAGAAAGGAATGTAAATATATTGATAAACATGCAAGGGAGGTTGTGCAATTTCAATTTTCCTCTAATATGTTTAAGCAGGCCATCTAATATGAAATTCCTCTACGATGAGTTGTCCAAGAAACATATGGATCTCATTACTAATTCAGCAAGGAAAGGTCTTCATAAAAAGTTCACATGCTACACCATCACAGCTGGGCCTTAAAAGATCTGTCAGTAGTTCTTCTCAAAGCAAAAACTGACCAGATCCTAAAGCGCCTATGCATGGTAAAGAATTTGGTCAGAAAGATCCTAAAGCACAACCATTCCCATCTTGGTTTGGTTGGATTTGCTAAATTCCACCAAATTTTCCCAAGTCAACAGACAAGTAACCAGGGGAAGCAAAGCATGTTGAGCAGCAGCATTGACCTGAAGAATTGGCCATCAAGGCGGCACCCTCAACGCCTGCATGACGAGCGCGAAGCCCGGCGCGGCGGCCTCCTCGAGCCAGAGCCTGCTCTCGAGCGCGCTCCTGGTGCGCAGCATCACGACGGCGCACCCGGGCGGGTCCCGGAACCACCAGCCGTGGAGGTCCCAGAGGACGTCGACTGGCGCGCCGTCGACGAACACCGTCTGGTTGCCCCGGAAGTTCCAGCACAGCCTGCGCGCGTGCACGGCGCGCTTGCCGTCGACGCTGACCCAGAGCTCCTCGGCGCCGGGGGTGGTGGCGCAGCATCCGACGGTGACCTCGTGCTCCGGCGCGCCCTCGGCGAAGCGGACCCGCGCGACGTGCACCGCGTTGGGCGCAGCCATGACGCGGTCGGCGTGCGCGACGGGGAGGAACTGCGCCTTGGGGATCTGGCCCTCGAACTTGGCCTTGACGAACTCGGCGGCGAGGTCGCCGACCGCGAGCACGACCTCGGCATTGGCGACGGCGACGAAGTAGAACCCGGAGACCGGCTCTGGGGACGAGCTGGCGGCGCACTTGGCGGCGGTGAGGTCCCAGAAGAGGGCGAGCGGGGGGTGGTGCAGGTCGTCGTCAGAGGAGGAGGGGAGGGAGCGGGTGCCCTTGCAGCGGAGGAGGAGGACGGCGGGGGAGGAAGCGGTGGGGCCGGCGAAGGAGAGCGTCGGGGGGCCGACGGTGGAATGAGCCCAGGTGAGGCGGAGGAGGAGCGGCGGGGAGGTGCATGCGTGGTAGGTGGCGGTGACGGAGAGCGTGGCCGGGGAGGAGGCGCCGGCGGCGCGGGCGGAGGCGGTGACGAGCGTGGAGGCTGGGGTGGTGCAGGCGACGCGGACGGCGCCGTCTGAGACGCAGGAGGCGAGGTCCCGCATGGCGGAGGGGAGCAGCGCGGGGTGTGAGAGAGAGGATAGGGTAGGGTTTGACCGAGGGTGGAGGGTGGTTTTGCAATTTTCGGTTTTTCAGGGGTTTTTTTGCAAAAGCAACAGCGGGGGGCGCGGGCTGCACGACACGCGTCCAGGCGCCGCGGTGGAGCGCTCCCGTGCGAGCAAACGGGGGCATCTTTTAAGAACTTTGATGAACAACCGGAGCACTTGTTAATAACTAGCAAAATGTGCGTGCGCCACGCACGTATCAAAAAATCACAATAACAAAAAAAAAACTATCTTTATAGTGTCACACGTATCTAAAAAACAAAGGCTGCAATGACAGTGTGGGGGTGAGGAGAAATCAGCTGCTGCCTCTCGCGTTTGGGAAAAACGGTGTCACAGAATCGCTGACCGACCTGGTTGGAAGCGCAATGGACGCCCCTGTCGATAGCAGCGCCTTGGCTCGACGTCGGGCGCTCATAAAAAACGCAAATGAGAAAGGCCCGTCCTCAATAGGAAATGTGGTGCATACATGGATTGTGTGACGTACGGGAGCAACGTGATTGACGGATATGATAAACGTGATTCAGGGCAACATGTGTTTTTCTTTCACGGCAACATGCATTGACGCATGATGGAAAGAAATGGAACGTAGTGATGCGTGATTAGTGCAAATCCATATTGTTATGTGATTCGTAGATTATAGTCATCCATATTGACACGTGATAATGCGATTGGTAATGTCGTAAACGCAACTGCGTCACCGAGGCCACCGACCTCAATCGCTAAGCCTTTCAAAAAAACAACGTGATTTGGTTACCAATTAGTTCCCGAAACCCTTCAAAAAAAACACAAAACACAACCTGATTTGGTTACCGATTATTCCCCAAATCCCTTTAAAAAACATAATGTGATTTGGCTTACCGATTATTCAAAAGGTTGACAAAAGGGCGGTTGACGAAAGGGGGGTCAACGTGATTTGGTTACCATTTATTCCCCAAAACCCCCTTCAAAAAAACACAATATGTTTTGGCTTACCAATTATTCAAACGGTTGACGAAAGAGTAGTTGACGAAAGGAGGGGTTAGACCCATCAAAAGAACCTGTTCTTTATAGTATAGATAAATATATAATTGTAGTGAGCTTTAAAAATGTTGAGATATGAAAAAAACTGTTAGAAATGCATGAGCATGACAAAACTGTAGGTTAAAATGGGGATCAAGATTAATGTAGAGTGCACGCGGAAAAAGTTGGTTATTATTGAAAACAATGTTGAAAGATTTTAAAAACGTTGAGCAAACAATGAACACAATGTTATATCCTAAAATGTTTAAGTTCGTCAAAACTATTGGGGAATCATCACTAAATTTTCTAAAACAAAAACATTGAACAAATATTTAATGTTGATTAAATTTCAAAAACACCTTCCAGAATTAATGTTGAATTGTTTAAATAAATCATTTGTTAGTGTGGGAAAATGTTCTGCGAAAAAAGTTCACTTACATCAAAAGAATGTTGACCAATACATAGAATTGTTAGTTGACTTACATAAAAAGAATGTTGACCAATACATAGAACTGTTAGTTGACTTACATAAAAAGAATGTTGGCTAATACCTTAGTGCCTATCAAGAATTGCCTATTCTTTCTAAAAGAAAATATTAGTAATAAAATGTTGGTTATTGTGGAGAAATGTTATCGAAACATCATTAAATGTTGATCTATCATGAAAGAAATGTTGGTAAATAGCAACAAATCTTGATTTCATAAATTGGTGCAAAATAAAAAGGAAAATGTTGGACTATTAAAAAAATGTTTCCATTTCTCAATAAATATTGGTCAAGAAGACACGTTTATTGAATATGTTAGTTTACATAAAAATGTTTGTAATGTAGAAAACAAAGTTGATCCATCCTAACAAATCTTTGTAAATGTTGCAGTATGTAAAAAGTGTCGAGCAACATTTTTTCAAAAATATTCTACCAACATTTTTCAAGAATGTTGTCAACAGTTTTCAAAAATGTTGTCAATGTCAACATTTTCAAAAAAAAAGTTAAGAAAGATTAATGCAAAGTTTTAAAAATATGAACCAAATTTTTTCATGAAAATTCTGTTGTATAAGTGGAATCCAACATTTTCAAAAGTTGCACCAACATTTTTCAAAACAAATGTAGACAACACCTTTGTCTTTTAACTGCACATTGGTCTAACGAAATGTTGAATGATGTAATATTGTTTTTAATAAATGTTGATTTTGGAAAAAAATGTTGAAAGATATAAATTAAATGTGGGATGTGTTTAAAAAAGTTGAAAATATTTTAAAATGTTGAATAATGATAAATGTTCGCGTACAACAATAAATGTTGAATTATTTAAATAAAAAACTGTATTATATTAATGTTGTGGTCTATGAAAATTTTGATAATATTTAAAATTAAACTCAACAAAACTCTAATTATGAAGAATTATGGATAATGATAAAAAAATTGTAGATTGTGTAAAATGTTGGAGAATCATAAGTAAATGTTATAGATTGTATAAAATGTTGGTAAGAGTTTAGAAATAGTTTTAGAAAATATTGTTGCATACTAAAAAATATTGGTGGGACCATAAATAAATGTTAAATGTTCTAAAGGAAATGTTGATGCATTTTAATCAAATGACTAAGTCTTAGGGATATTTTCATTCAATTTGATTCTGTAAGTAAACTAAAAATAGCGGGTAACTCCAAAATTACAAAAGAACATACTGATGGAAGAACATAGATAACAGTAGTAAAGGAGAAATATGATTCTCACTGTAGATGAAAATCAATTAAGATATATAAAACAATTAACCATTTTGTAGCACAATGGAAGACAAAAACAAAGGACAAACCTTAATCTTCTGGGCCGCTTCAAATACAACCAACTAGCAGGAGATGGTTGCTTAGAAGCAGACCTCAATGAACTATGTTGAGCTAAAGTTTTTGTATGGGAAGGAATTTCCAAAGTGACCTGAAAAACAATGGTGGAAAATGAAAAATGAAGCAACTTCATATTGATATAGCACAATATAATGTCGACTATACAATATGACAAAACTAATGATCATGTTTACTAATAATGTTTCACAACAAAGAAAAGAGTAAATACCTACTGCAAGGTGCAAGAAATAGGTGTTTTTGTGAAAATGCATGAGAAATATGCAAAGTAAAATCACAGGAACTAAAAAAAGATATGACATTATAAATAAGCAGCTACTCTGGACCGTTGCCATGCAGGGCCAGACAAGAACTTTCCTATTAAGCACTAGTAATTGTTTTTTATTTGGATGTTGATAATTGTTGTGCATTAGATTCTATTGTCTAAACCATCTCCATCAGAAGATCTAACGACACATGATCCTAGACAAACAACAAAGCAATCACTGAGCCCGCCATCTACTACACTATCTCACCCTCTTTTCCTAATGTTCCACCAGCAGGTGCATGCAATATAATGTTTTATATGTTGTTTAACTAATAGAAATGGATATATTTATGCTCAAATTAAATAAAATAGTATGGGGATTCAGTTGTAAAGATGTCTAGAACAGAAAACAATTTTAGATAATATGCTTTTGTACATAGAGTACATTAACAATTAATTGAATCTTAGGCTTAGTTGAGAACTTGAGATGCCAACCAAACACACAACAATTAGAAAGGGAAAAATGCATCAAAGTTTCAGGCTATCCTTAGGCAACACTTTTTCCAGTCATAATGTTTAGGCCTACAACCAAGCTGAGCAAAACCTTTATGTATTATCATGGAATAGAACAAACCAAAAACAATCGATGCATGCTAGAATCTGCAACAAGTTGATTACTTCTACAAATTCCACAACCAAGCACAAGGGCATTGTACGCTGTAACTGAACATGACTGGGTTAGTTAATCTCCGAGATAAATAAGAAAGAGCTATCGGATGTTTGGGGATTAGAAATAAGACTAGCGCACCTATGGTGGTCAACAAGAGGATAATGAAATATCTACTCTAAGAGAGCATAGGGATATTTATATAGACCTTGTGGGCACAAAATGAGTAAAATTATCTTGGTGTGATGATCCATAAAATTTCAGGGTGATACTATTAAAAATTACGATCAATTTTGGAGGATGTCAATTCAATTTGAGTATACAACCAGGTAGCACAGGATTAAGCCATCCACCACAATTCAAACAGCAACAATCTTTGCACAAGTGGAGCATTGGTGATATGTCATATCCAAGAGTTATTGTAACAACTAAAAAGAACCAATTTCCTAGAATGACAAACAAGAGTCCACAATCATGAAGAAAAATTGTTCAATCATGAACACCCTCTTTGCAAAGCAATACTGAAGGGATCCACAATCTAGCCCGAATACATTAACACTGCTGGAGATCAGCCAAAATTGAAGAACCACACTAAGATGTGTCTCACAAGTACTACAGATCAATATCCCTGAGGTTGGGCTCAATTGAGCCGAGAATGAAACCAAGCGCAAGAAGGGAAGCCAATAAAACAACCCAAACATCTCCACCGATCGTGGTGAATGTGCCCTGAATCCTGCGAAAACATTTTAGCTAAAAATCAAAATTAGCGGGCACAATACACATGCGTGTAAATGGGTTAGATCTGAGTACTAGCTTGTGTGCTTGGTCTAGCACAACGGGATAGTAAGGATGCTCGTCGTCGGTGAAGAGTTCAACGAAGACGTAACAAAGGGCGTCAGCTCGCTCAACCATAAGCAACCACGAAAGAAGGCACGCCCCTCGCGGTCACCGACGAAAAACCCCGCAGTCACCTCCTCATCGACCGAGAGGAGCGAGCAAGTCGACGGCGAAGGGACTCCGTGTGGTCGCCTCTTCGACGCCCACACAAATGGTGAGGACAAATCGGAGAGAGTCCTTGGGGATCAACCCCCATGGCCGCCGGTGAAGAACCCCCGTGGGTGTTGGCGAAGAACCCTCGACCGTCGTTAGCGTCGTCGTCGACGCGAGAGGAGCAAGTTGCCAGGGAACTAGGGAAGCCTGGTCCTCAACACCCCAAGCGGAAGAAACCGATGACCCGCGCCGCGACCCGCGAGGAACCGAAAGGAACGGTGGAAATGTCTAATCAACTGGACCTGGAGGATCAGACGGTTGACAAATACTGCACATATATGAAACAGTGGTAGTTTCCACCTCCTCGTGACTTCCGGAAGATATATAGGACTTCCGTAGTAAAAACATATAGCATGGCTAAAGGACATGTGAAAGAAAGGTGCGGCCCACCAACTAGGGCCTGTCATGACCAGGGCCTGCCACTGAAGCGACATTTACACATTCCATCGCGCCAGCCCAATGCAATTCCATTTTGGTCTTTCTTGCCTTTCGGCCATTAACGCCCGACTGCTGCGAATGGTGTGTGCAGGTGGGGGTGCTAGCTGGCATGTGCTGACTGTGCAGTCTTTCTTTATTTTCTCATTTCATTTTTCGTGAATACGTTCCATCTTAATGAATTTTTATTCCACATATTTGTTTTAGTTTTCACTTAGCGTTTTCATTGTCTTAGTGAATTTCATATTTATTTTAGTTTTCACTTAGCGTTTTCATTGTCTAGTGAATTTCATATTTATTTTAGTTTTCACTTAGAATTTCTATTTGTCTTAGTGAATTTTTGTTTCACGTATTTGTTTTAGTTTTCACTTAGCGTTTTCATATGTCTTAGTGAAATTTTGTTCCACATATTTGTTTTAGTGAATTTTTGTTCCACACATTTGTCTTAGTGAATATTTCCTTAGTGAGGAATTCACGGTTCAAGAGTCATTTTCCTTTACATATTTGTTGTCCTCTTTAAATATTTATTTCTCTTCCCCTATATAAAGATTTGTGTCTCCTATATTCCGCTAGTTCATATAATTTGTTCTGTATGTACAAATATTTTGTTTCTTGAGTTTGTAGAATTTGTTCCACAAGTATACATATTTGTTCCGTTGGTAGATATAATTTGTTCGTACGTACAAATTTTTTATTCATGTAATTTATAAAATGTGTTCCGCAGGTATACATATTTGTTCCATCAATTCATATAATTTGTTCGAACATACAATTTTTTTGTTCTGATAGTTTATAGATTTTGTTCCACAGGTATACGTATTGTTCCGTCAGTTCATATAATTTGTTCATATGTTCAAATTTTTTGTTCTTGTACTTTGTTAGATTTGTTCTTTGGTTATATATTGCACAGAATATATAATTTTAATTAAAAATATGAATATAAAAAGTTCACCAAAATATAGTCAAGTGGGACCTTGTTTCGAAGTTTTATGGTGTAATCAGAATTTAATTTTGATACTCAGTTTATGATTTACAATTTTTTTTAGTTTCAATTCATATTACACGTGGCTGATGTCACCACCCCACTGACTCACTTCCCACGTCTGACACCCCCTCGCACGTGGAGTCTGTCGTCATGGGTTGCTAATTTATCACTGAAGTGACACATAGCCGCACCCTAGCACAGCTCGGCTATGTTTTTGGTTCATGGTCTGTATGTAGTACTCAACATCACAAAATTCATCTCCACTCCAACATTCTTGAGCCAAACGACCACATAATCAAATCCAAAAATGATAGTGGGGATAAAGAAAAAATATATGTCATTTTTAGTAATAATATAAAATAAAGAAACATGTGTCGAAGTCGGTGCTCTTACTATATCATAATCCACATTTCATTAGAGCAAGTCATAAGAGCTTACATTTATATAGCAGCCGGGTTACAACATATTTGGTGAATACATCCAACGGTAAGTTTAGAATACTAAAGTGGTACTAAGTACTAACCATGAAATAATTACTCATATTAATGGTTCGTTAATTTAATTGATAATTCAAAATACACTTCACATATTACAAACATAAGCTAATAAATTTTAAGACGAATGTAACATTGTAACCAAAGAACGGTTAAGTCCTTACTAAATAGGGGAAACTCATAACTACCTAAAGCAAACAAATAACATTTGTGAATTAAAGCTAAGTCTCCAAATCTTGAATAACAATATATGGTTGGAAAATACTATCATATGACTTATGTAATAATTCATTTCTACATCTGTCAGATTTTTACGATACCAGATTCTACGACACAATTGCACATATTTTCATACTTGAGTTATCTATTTTATATATGGACTATATACAGTTTGTAAGGTGTATAGATTAAGTAATAATAGTCTTAGTTCATGGCTATGCAATATTAAATGAGCTTATTAAAATTTGCATTTCAGTTAGTGATCAAGACAAGAAATGGATTGGCAGGATCTGACCCTGATCCACAGTCCACACAACTAACGTTAATGCATGACAGAGAGACGCAACACACAGAGGCGATAAGTGGCGCGTGCAATGGCTGACAAACACATCGAGAAGCAAATCATGTGGCGCCGGACGAACGTCTTGAGGACTAAAGGAGCTTTTGCAGGCCTAATCTAGCTGCGAGTGTAACTTAATAGAGTACAACACAAATTGTGAAATTTAGAATAGTGGCAATGAAGGGAAGTGAAAAAATTTAATGACATTGAGGGAATTCACACCATCTCTTTATGATATCATTAATGCATCAGGTGAATTCATACACATCGATTTTTATCTGTGACTGGGCAACACCGTATCACCTTACCGCCTTAAAATATATTAACAGTTATATAGACTAATAATTGCTTATTACTTAAACTTTCTAATAATGTTTTTTATTAATTAGATGTGATTTGAGGACCGAGATCAGGTGCAGTCGCTATAGCGACTGGAACTTTGCCAGTCGCACCATCCTGAGCGTCTGGAAGGAATCGGACGGCACGGTGCGAGTTACCGCTGTTGGAGGAAAAAGGGCACGAGTTAGTGTTGTCTGGAGGGAAAATGCCACGGCTTGGCTCCATTTTTTGTCGAGAGCGTGAGAGTGAAGGGCAGCGGAGAAAGGCCGGCGAGCTGCCATGCGATGGAGTCTCCTCTTGTGACCGGAGCAGCCATCCTCCCGCGTCCTCCGCCCACTGCTCATGGAGAAGTCGTGCTACCCGCGGCACTAGCGAGCGAGACGCGCGCGGCGACAGAGGCCGACCCTGCGCAGCTTCCCCACGCCCGCCCCTTGGTGCAGAGCGTGCTAGCAAGTGTTGGAGCAGCTGCATGCGATGGTGTTGTGGATGATGCCCCTCTCGTGCTTGAGGAAATTCCTACTAGGTTTGTGCTCTAAAAACTAAAAAGCTCTTTTGACTGTAAATAATTGTAGAGTTGAATATGTGCTAAAAAATTAAATTTGATTGTATTATTCATAATTACAGAACTGAAATTACTTTTTGGATTCCACAACTTGGCATGTCATATTAAATCTGACCTTCAAAGTGCATAATTTATTTGTTGAGCACAACCACATTTTTCAAGCTGCACAACCACATTCACTTTATTAGCTTCAGGAGCTGTTGATTTTGAAGATTGCTACTTGATTGTCGAAGAGGTACTTCATAGCTTGAGTAAGCAGGCTGAAGAGAAAATCAAAGGAACTCTTAACACTGAAGCTGAAAAGACTATTATCGAAAAAACATTCAACTTGCTTGAATAATATGCACATGTTGATGGTCTAAAGAATAAAGAAAAACATAAGGGTGGGGCAAGATGGTGAAAGAAAACTTGATCGACAAACTTACCAAGAAAAAGAAGAAAAAATCAAAAAAGAAGAAAAAAAGACAAACATGTGCAATATGAAGAGTGTGCAAGTCCACAACCAGAATCGCAAGAATATGAATCAATTCATAGTTTTACCTAAATTGTAATGTTATGTCTATACAACTTATCTCTTTTACATAAAAATAGTATTCCAATATTTAATTTGACTATACAACTTTCTCTTTTCAGAGTTGAAATGTTGCAACAATCTTTACTCCTTAGAAGGGATAGATGGTGACATTTTTAGAGAAAGGATGTGTTATGCTAGTTGATGATCCAAACTTTTGTATATGAAATAGGGAAAGAGAGTCTTCTTATATGCAAAAGGATACCAGTTTGGCATATGCTCTTTTGTGTTAATTAAGCATATGCTCTTTTGTAAATGAAAGTCTGCTACTGGGAGATGAAAGCTTTTGTATATGAATGACAATAAAGAACATTGGTTTAAACTTAAGGATCTCAATTTAGCATATGCTTTTTAGTCAATGTAAATTTAGAGAGCATTAAACTCTCGATTTCTAGTAAATTTGTGTCTTCCTTTCTCTATCAAGTAGCAATAACATTTTTTTTCTTTAGATGAAAGATGCAAAAAGAATGGATGGAATTTGAACCACTCATGGTCAGTGGCGGAGCTGGCCCAGCCTAGCGACTAAGGCCCAGCCAGCAACAGGGTAGAAAATAGGCCTAATTCTTACTACAATAATTGCTACAGTAGGTGCTACAGTACACAAAACATGGGCCGGCGACTAGGGCCCAGGCCTGGGCGGCCTGGGCCACAGCTCCGCCACTGCTCATGGTCCTTTGAATGATTAACATACAAGAACTGCTTATGTTTCGGTAGCGGTAACAACTGCACTGGATCCAGGCCCGTGATTTGAATGATGTTTACTTAAAATTGTAAAGGTTTAATGGTTGTGTTCATATTATGTTAAGATGAAACAATACCAAACTCATTTTTCTTTTGAGATTCACATAATATATTATTCATGATACATTAAAATGTAGATAGGTATTATATATCACACAATATATTTCTAGTGTGATTATTATTGGTCTTGTTTGGTATATACGGAGTCACTCACAATCAACATGACTACATGCATGAGGGCACACGACACAACCACCGCGGCAAGGCTTCTCCATTTTTATTCAACTTTGTCTTGGCCTCTTTAAATCTAATCCCTAGCTCCATTACTAATGTTTTGCCACTTGCGCAATGCCTCGATCCTATCGGTTGATTTATAGTAACTAGTAGCTAGAGTATGATAACACATAGTATATCATTGGAGTTGTTTTTACAATACACGACCACAAAGATATTTATTAGTTGAACAATATACGAACAACTTCATGCACTTCGTATAACGTCTAAATTATTGCAAAGGACGTATCATGACTTTATTATATATTTGTGGGGTTAAGGATATGCATGTACTCCCACGCCACACAATCGAGGACTCGCCTCTCAACAGGACAAAATCATATCAACGCCGCCGCCGGCCGCGGGAGCGGCGAAGCGGAAGGCTTTAGGAACCGAAGCAGATGATGACGAGGAGGAAGGCCCGCCCTGCTGGAAGTACCCGCTGCCACCGGCGGCATCGTGCGCCGCCATGCTGCTGACGACGCTGGAGCTGTCCTCCTCAACGATGGTGTCCAGCAGCTTGGCCGGCCGCGGAGGCTGGAACCCGCCGCCGCCGCCGCCGTAGACGGGGTACCGCCACGGCGCGACGGCGTTGAAGGCGCCTGCTTCCTCGCGCTTGCGCGAGCGCGACCGTGACGAGTTCCGGACGACCTGGAGCAAGAACGACGCCCTCTGGACGCTCGCCATATCCTGCTTCACTGACGAGTGATGACTGACACTCCAGTAGTCCGGTCAGCTAGGTGCTCGTAGCGATTGATGAACTGTACAGGCTACAGCTATGGGACACAAACCAGAAGCAGTACATGCTAGGGAGTAGATTAGCCTGGCTGCCATGCCAACAATGGAGCAACCTGGCGGGCATTTTATAGCCGCGCGCCGCTCCCGAGAACGCCCCCGGCTTCCCCGCAGGAGCCCGGCGTCGCCAAGGGCATTTTCGGGAGACGATTAATACGTGGCGGTGGTTTGCGCTTGGCTGTCGAGGTCGCCGCCGTCGCATCAAGCGCGGCCGTTTCCCCTGCAAGGCATATACGATTGCAGCAGTCGGATCTATCAGAGTTATACGGTGACAGCGCTCTGCTGGCCAGTAAGGGTCGAGATAAATATACTAGTGGTTTGCTTGCTGACGAGCAAGGTCGCCGGAGTCGGTCGTGGAAGGGCCGGCGCGTACGGCCAGCCGGCGAGTCCTTCTCGCCGTCGCCGGTGCCGCGTCGACCAGGGCACCGCTCGCCGAGCTACACGTGTCAGACTGTCAGGTGCCAGCGCGCTGCCGCCGTGCCGTGCGCATCTGTCTCTGCTCATGGTGAACGTACGCGAATCAATGCGTGGTTTTCCGCCGTCCGTGCTCGATCGGCGTCGAGACCCTGACGGTCGACGATGGCTTGGTCGCAGTTACAACAGTGCGATGGCTGGCGGAGGTCGGCGTCGGCACGTCGTCTTGCATCGCGCGTGCCCTGCCGCGCACGGCGTCCGATCCGCGCCGGGCACGTCGTGGTCAGGCGAAG
The DNA here is from genome assembly GCA_036936925.1 of Cenchrus fungigraminus. Classification (NCBI taxonomy): domain Eukaryota; kingdom Viridiplantae; phylum Streptophyta; class Magnoliopsida; order Poales; family Poaceae; genus Cenchrus; species Cenchrus fungigraminus. The sequence goes on along the minus strand of CM072776.1, from coordinate 56,918,227 downwards.
CGGATGAGAAGGTGAGTGCGAGCCGTGCAGGCGGTGCAGCTGTGTGGACTCCGGCCGTCGGACTCGGCGGAGGCAGCGACCGTGGACGATTTTTTTTTTCATTTTAAGGCTTTGTTTAGATGGCTAAAAACTAGTAAAAGTAACTGTTCCAACTCCTGTGGCACTCCTGTAGCACGTTTCGTTTGTTTGTGGTAAATATTATCCTACCATGGGGTAATTAGGCTCAAAAGATTCCTCTCGTGATGTACAACAAAACTGTGTGATTAGTAATTTTTTTACCTACATTTACTGCTCTGAACATATGTCTTTTGGTGTATTTAATGTGATGTGATGGAGAGAGTTGAAAAAGTAGCAAGGCCTAAATTTCATTCTTTTACAATTTTGCAAGCTGTTCATAGAAAAATTACAGAAATAGCACTGAACCGTCAAATGGAACGGCGAATATTTTTTTTCAATACGCGCGAAGCGTATCATTGTATTAAGCAGAAGAAGAATTGGTACAACATTCGGTTACAACCCAAATGGAACGGACTCCAGATGGACACAAACTGGCAAACCAGCTAAACACAACCCGAAACAAAAGATCTAACATGAACTACTCACATCTCACGCAACTGCAACCTAAACGACAGGCAGGGCCGTCCCGACGAAATCGGGGGCCTTGTACGGAACTAAAAAAATGAGGCCAACTATCTCGAAAAAAAAACAGGACAAAAATTAAGATGTACAATATAATATATTACATTGCAATAAGCTACGTCAATAATGATACCTATGTTTCGTAATTTTTACATTAATATCATCATTCTTTTAGTGTTCCTTGAAATGAAATCTTTAATGGCATGCTCATACATCAATCTTCTGCAATATTTCGCTCTCAAGTACTATAGCCAAATTATTAAGTCTTTCTTGTGTCATTCTAGAATGCAAATAGATCCTTTATGAGATTGGACTGATTTCTCTATTATTTGTTTTTTCTTACGCTTTTCCCAACCCAATTCAAATTTTCTAGACCAATTTGTAGAAGACATGGCTTCAATCATTGAACACTATTCCCGTAAGCGTCTAGATGAAAATATTGAAAAAAACAAAATTTAGTGATGGATCCACTACAACGCTGTGTGATTATTGTGAGTGTGAATTGTAAAAAAGAATGATTAATAATACCCTCAGGGCTTGAGCACCTCGCATGTGTTTAGGTACCTCGCTGCTGTTCGTCAGTTGTCCAGCGGTGACTGACTGTCGTGAGTGCTAATGGGCCAAAGCTGATGTTGCGTATGTACTACGTACTATATTTGGAGTCCTATAGAATTTGGAGGCCGTGTGCCGTCGCTCATGTCGCACATGCTCAGGGACGGCACTGCAACAGGCTCTAAGTCTAGACCGCAGTCGAGGCTCCATCCCACACGGGAGAGATCTTGGTCTTGTTCTTCAACATCGGGAATAAGCCTTGCAGTGCTTCCATGTGGCGCGGCGGAGGCCCTTCACGAAAGTTGTCCACCGCTTCCTCCGCCGCAGCCACCGAAGCCGGAGGCGCGCCAAACTCACCGAGCCGCCGCGCCAGAAGCACCGTCCCTCGCTTAGCCGGCAAATGGAACGGCGAATGGAGTTAAACCAAATGAGAAAATCGCCAAAATGAAAAACGCCAAATGAAAAACCGTCAAATTTGAAAAAAAAATGCCAAATGAAAAACTGTCAAATTTGAATTTGAAATCTGAAACTTACTTCAATTATTTGAGCATGAAATGATTTCAAATGAAAAATGTTTGAACCACAAAGTTGTAGATCTCATCGAGGTCAAAAACTTTCGTATTATCTCCATCCGAGATCATTTGAAAATAATTATGATTTTTTAAAAAATTGTGTTGTGGGTTTATTATTTTTTTTAGATTTTTACTTTTATTTCATTTGGCGGGTTTTTTTTTTTGGAAAAAACGTCTCGTTGCCGCCGTTCCTTTTGGCTGTTGAGTGCCTACTTTTACAAATTTTCGATATGGACAACTACTTTTGTAAATCGTTAAAAAATAAAATTATAAATAAAAAAATCACCGTGGACCGACCAGGCCTTGGGATGGAGGCCCAATGGACTTAGTGGGTCTATAATTTTGAACAAGAATTGGCCCGCTTCCGGTGATCATTTGGCCCACATCTAGCTTGATAGGCTCCCCGATAACTTAATACTGTATGGGCGGGCGGGCAGGCCAGCCATATTTTGATTATCTGGCTTTCAAGTTCTGCACTATGATTTATTCACATACCATTTGTAAAATGATGTTAAACATAAAAGGTTTATAAGTTTGTTTTTTTACAAAAAATAAAAATATGCCCATGCTTCTAAATAGAAGGGATCATTTATCTCAAAGGTTTACACCTAGAATTAGCATGTTTGAGAAAAAAAAAGTTGGGAAGTTTAAGGTGCCCAAATAAAAATATACTCCCTCCATTTATAAATAAAATATACGATGTTTAGGATAAGAAAATTAGTTCATTTTTTCACTAACTAGCTCTCCACACCCAACAAAGCCAATCTCAAATCAAAATAGCTAAATACGGTAACTAAACATAGCATCGACGAATCTGAGCCGTCTGAAACTAAACACCCCCCATCCATCGGCCAATGCGCGTGCGTTCCACCAGACAGACCGACTAGAACGGGCGCATCCACGCTACCAGTACCACCGCCCTCCGCGCCGGTCGCTGCACGTGGGCAGTGCCGTCAACTGCAGCGCCTTCCTTGTATCACGTGCAAGATCACGTGCAGCCCATATTCCGCTGCTGCCTTTGCTATCCGTCTGTGACTTCTCCCTTGTGATCACGGGAGAGAGCGAGCGAGAGAACAGAGGGTCTTGCCGATTCCTCGAATCCTCGTTGTCGTTGGTCACAAGGAGAGCCGGCCGCTGGCCGCCTGCTGCCGCTGGCAGTTGGCCAAATAAGCCATGACCGGCGCGGACGGCGTGGCTGCCACATTGGGCGCCGCCGCCAATGCGGGGCAAGAAGCGCCGGCAGCAGGGACGGATGCAGAGGCTCAGGCCACGGCGCCGGCGGCCATAAGGGCGGTGGCTGCCGATGCCGCAGTAGGCGCGGAGGAGACCACGCCGACGCCGGTGGTTCAGTCAATGTCTACCACTACAGCAAATTCAGCAGCACCAAAGGTTCGTATGAATTCAGACTAGGCAATATCGATGGATTCCTTGGCCTTTTCGAGTAGTTGTCAATTTATCATTGTGTTGCCTGGGAATGAATGAAAAGTTCATTCAGATGGCATTTGTGTTTCCAGGAATAAACAATAAATAAGTAGTTTTATCCTGTTATCATGTATCATAATCACTCGTGTCTTTTTTTGTGTTGTACTTGGGAAAGCTACTACCGCACCTACTGCTGGAACATCTGGAAAGCGAGGAATTCCTGGGTCTTCAACAAGATCCTCCTCTCCACTGTCCACTCCCAAAGTTATGCTGAGTGTTGTCACTGATCTTCGTCTCTGGCTACACATCAGGTCCCCTGACGACACTGATTGCTTACGAACGTGGCTGCAACGGTTCCATGTAGATTAAGCCCTGTGTATTCATTTAACTCCTTTCACCCTACTCTCACAATTTATGTATACAACAACTTGGTATATCAATGAAATGTTCAGACCGGTTTCTTGCTGGCCGTGGTTTGACTCAAAAAAATTACCACAAATCATAATGTACTTTTTATTTCTTGATTGTAATATAGTCTAAGAGTCTAAACTTGCATTGCTCATGTTCTCAGGAACACAGAGATCCATTTGAATTAGTTGCCGATGATCTATCACTTGTTGCAGATAGGTTACGAGCCATGGCGATTGCTGAGGTCAGTAACAAATTGGTCCTCCTCATAGAAACTTATATTTGTATCTCTCCGAGTTTGTAATAGCAGAATGATTTGATGCTCATTGATCTAGTGATAGATCATCCCAAACTTGCTTAAGAGTAAGCACTAATTTTTCATCTGCAGGTCCCCAAACTGGCATCAGCAACTGAATACTTTTTCAAGGTGGGAGCTGAAGGGAAAAAATTTCGACCTACGGTAACATCTTAATTTCTGTATTTCTTGAACCATGGCTACAACTACAATATAATTTCATTGACCGCCGTTAATTTTAATGCTGCATCTGTATTGGCAGGTCTTGTTGCTGATGCAATCAGCTCTCAAATTCCCCCTATCAGAATCAACAGAAGGCAGAGTTATCAGTATGCTAACAGATAAACTCCGCACACCCCATCTGAAAATTGCAGAGATAACAGAGATGATTCATGTTAGTATTGTATTATTGCTGTCCTTCAGAGCAGAAACATCTGCTTTTTTTATTTCTCAATTTGTTACCTAACACAGGTCGCAAGCCTTATACATGATGATGTTCTAGATGATGCTGATACTAGGCGTGGTGTCAGTTCGTTGAATCTTGTTGTGGGGAACAAGGTATTGTAATTTGTTCTTCTTAGTAATCACATATGTAGTATATTTAGTGAATCTCAAGCTTATCTCTTCACTGAGAACTACAAGTCACTTAAATAGTTCATAGTTCAGAGTGCAAACCTATGTAAGCTTAACCCTGCCAGTGCTCAAGGTGCAGGCAAAGAAAGGATCTTCATATGATTTCAGAGTAATATGAATCACGTTGGACATTTGAGGAACAAAAAGTGTTAAAGTAGCTGGTGTTGTTGTGACCTAACTAAAAACTAGGCCCGGTGGGGTAAGACCGCCCCACGGGTTTTCATTAAGAAGAAGGATCCTTCTTCGGGCCTAGAAAACCCCTGAACCCCGATTTCACCGGCGAGGGGATTTTTTTTAAAACCAGCTCCATAATTCGCTCCAATGAAGAATCGGACCTAGGTATCCTGGTTACGACCATACCTCAGCTCCTCTAACCAAGTAGACTAAAGGAGCTTTGGTGGTGTTGTTGTGACCTCAAGTAGCTGGTACCACAAACACTGTTCTGATGTTACAGCATTACAGGGTAGCAAAATTGATATTTGTTCTCAGACTGTTACTCTACTTCTAAATTGTAGAACCTTCAAATTTGAAGTATACGGCGACGCCTTTGTGGAGTAATAGCTATTATTTAGGATCTGATTGTTAGTGACCGGCAAAATATAAGCCAGGCAGATCTTCTTGTTAGTCAAGCAAGGATTAGCAGATTGATTCAGAGCCTCTACGGAGGGGGAATCTGGCTAATCTCTTGCCATTTGTTTACCCCTTTGATCAATAAAGCTAAACAATTCCCCTTCCCTATCAACATCAGTATTCCTCACTTGGTTTGCCTGCAGGTTTCTGTACTGGCAGGCGACTTCCTTCTGTCTAGAGCATGTGGGGCACTTGCAGCACTTGGGAATTATGAGGTAAATACATGGTTCATTCATTTGGTTTTAGCAATCTCAAGATAGGTGTTATGCAAAATTCATGTGGACTCATTGTACCAGTTGCTGCTTACTACTATGGATGTTTAGTCGTTTGACCAATTCATTTGCTGAATATAAATCTCATTATTGCTGATCTTAAGTTGCAATTCTTTGCCCCCTTTGGTATCCACAGCAGCATTACCGTGCTTAGCTTTTATTCTAGATTACAACCTTTCTGACTGCAGTGGTCAGTTCATTCTTTTCTTGCATGCTATCTATAGTACCAAATACCAACCGTTCTAACTTTGTGCAGGTGGCATCCCTAATGACAACTGCTTTAGAAGATATCGTTACTGGTGAAATTATGCAGAACTTTCCAACCAGAGAGCAACAACGAAGGTTTAATATTTTTCCCTCTACTAAGCACTTAGTTGCTCTTGTCAGATGTAATATGTACTGTATTCAAACAGTTGTGTTGTGAAATTATTGCGATGCTCAATTGCTTATTTACTTTACATTCTCTGTTCGATCTTTTGATCTTTGCTAATTGTTTGTGGTATGGATTCCAAAATATTTGCAGCATGGAATACTACTTGCAGAAGAATTACTACAAAACAGCATCACTGATATCAAATAGTTGCAAGTCTGTTGCTATTCTTGCGGGGCACACTGCTGAGGTCTCGAAGCTTGCGTACGAATATGGCCGAAACTTGGTTTGTAACATTTTACATTCCCTTCTTTTTTTTTCCTGAAATAGTTTCCTTCTAAGCTAATTCTGAAAATATCAGCAGCTTAGATAATTTGAAATCCATGCAGGGTTTAGCTTTCCAGTTGACTGACGATGTTCTCGATTTCACTGGCACCTCTGCATCCCTTGGCAAGGGTTCATTATCTGATATTCGCAATGTAATAATAACTGCTTCCAGTTCTTGTTATATTTGGTTTCCTTGCAATGATAATGTTCCTCCTTTCTATCTTCTGAAATAGAATTATTCATTTATCTTTTACATAGTCATATAATGTGTCATGGTATTTGGGAAATTTACATAAGCTTTTGACGTCTGGTGTTGTTTTTTTAAGGTATGTCTAGTGTTTTTTTTTTTTTTGGCGGGTATGTCTAGTGTTATTGTTAATAATGCTTTATTAGTGGATATATGTAGCTGCAGTCTACCCTACATGATCAACCATTTTGAAACCTTTTATTCTGCTATCTTTGGACATGCCACACATGATAGACCTCTAGCAAGAAATACCAGAATTTTGATGTCAACAGGATTGTTGCTTTTGGTAGGGCAAGAATATTTGGTGACTCTATTTTCTTAGACATGTCAATTTCACATTCAGAACGGGGCAGAGATAATTATTTTTATGCTGCATAAGAAAGATATGGTGAGCCTTGAATAATGCTGTATGTCTTCGTGGTAAAGCTACTGAAATTACATGTAATGGTAAAGCAAGAGTTGTTTTATCAACACTAAGTTAGAACTGTGATATTTAACATGGACTACGCGCATAGTGATTCTCTCATTCATTATCATGATTATGTTGTCTATCATGTGGTGGTATTCATGATGCAGGGAATCATTACGGCCCCAATTCTATATGCAATGGAGGAATTCCCTCAACTGCATGAAGTTGTTGACAGCGGCTTCGAGGATCCTGCAAATGTAGAACTTGTGAGTAACTGTATTTGATTGAGAATAGGTGTTCATACCAACTTGACTAGTTTAGGAGGATACTGAGGACCATATAGCCCCTTACAGACTTTAAGACCCATAGTTAGCCTTCTCCAGTTGTTATTGATAATCACAGTTACATCTGAGCAATGGATTCTTGCATTTTACATCACATCCTTGCATAGTTGCACACTTAAAACTGCTGTACTCTGTAATCGTAATGGTCTACTGTACTATGCAAATTGCAGGCCCTTGACTATCTCCAGAAGAGCCGTGGAATCGAAAGGGCGAAAGAGCTTGCACGGGAACACGCTAACCGTGCAATCAAAGCTATAGAAGCCCTCCCTGATAGTGACGATGAGGATGTGCTGATTTCGAGGCGTGCTCTTATTGACATGACAGAGAGAGTCATCACGAGGACAAAATAGCAAAGGTGTTTTACTGTTTTGGCATTCACAAGGTGAGCACTGAGCAGAAAGCTGAACCTGGCCACAGGGCCTAGTATTCGACTTGGAAGATTTTGTACCCCGGCTCATTGCATTCTTTTCACAGGCTGACAGCCCAAGTTCTGTGTAACTAACACTGCTGAAGTTTTGTGTAACTGGCTGGCAGCATCATATAACACTGATTGCAATGATCACCAGATATTATGTAGACACATAAGGGGGGCAAACCCAATAAACGAGAACTCGAGAATAATGGATGGAAACCCACTCGCTAGGATCGACCGGAGCTACGGAATTTTTGGTTTGTTTTCGCTTCGTTTTTTTAAAACCAGATCTTTAGCATGTTCAGACATGGTTTATGCTTTATGGCTGTTTAAATTGCTTCCACACTGTGACATCTTATGTTTGTGTTTGATGGACAACTTCCATCCCAAATTATAAATCATTTTGACTTTTCTAGATTCATTCACCGTTATTTTGGTTTTTTTCTAGGTTCAACGTTATTTGTATGCATCTAATGTATACATGTAGTGTTTGCTCCCATACCTAGCCTTGCCACAAGTAGGGGTGGTAACGAGTCTTCCAATTTGACCTAGCAAATTTAAGAATCAGGCTATATAAGGGTTGTGTCATAATTCTTTACAATTTTGAACTAAAAAGTAGTAACGTTTAGTTGGATTGTGAAGCATACATTAGGGTCATGACTCATTATCATCCCTAGCCAAGGCACCAACCTGCTTCACACCGTGCCGTGCGAAAGGGAGGGCTTTTGGAACCGAGGTTGTTGGTGATGACGAAGAGGAAACCCCGCCCTGCAGGAAGTACCCCTGCCGCCGCCGGCGTCGTCGTGCGCAGCCATGCTGTTGACGACGCTGGAGCTGTCATGGCCCAAAAGGAAAAAAACGTGACGAACTTTCTCATTGGATTTCTCTTCTCGTTTCATCTTCTGGAACTGGAAATATGCAATGCTAGATATGTTTTCATCTCAATTTTATTACATAAGCAACAAACAGAAACGCCATATTCAGGGATCAAGTAGTGGTGATCCCCTCCATCTCCACTTCAGTTCTGTGAGCGGGGCGCACGCACCTAACTGTTAAAAAAAATTGTAAATGACCCAAGTCAGTAGTATAGTAATTAATAAGGCCAACAGAAATCCTTCAATTTTCGTTAATTCGTCGAAGAGGACTGTATGGCAGGAATATAATCTTTCCCCATGTACTGTATGCAGTCAAAAGGCAAGGAAAATATACGCTCACCTGGAAACCGCTTGACCTCGGCCACCCGTCCCCTTCTTCCTCCAGTCGACGGGAGTACGGGGGTCCTTGAAGGGGACCGACCCGCACCCGGGGTAGATTGACATGAGCTCCTGTTCGGTGAGGTCACCGAAGCCGTTGAGCCCCGCGGATTCGACGGAGGTTTTGACGCCGGCGCGGCGGCGGCGGAGGTTTTTCTTGTACACCGCGTACCGGTGCTCCTCCTCGCCGGTGGTGCCGTAGGTCTTGTTGAACTTGGCCATCCAGTCCCTGAACGACCGGCGTGCTGGGTCGCAGAAAGCCTCGGGACTGGCGACTGGCCAAGGCGCGCGGCGGCGATTCCAGGCAAGAGGAACCAGCTGATGATTGGGTTGGGCTCCGGGCCACGCGCGGTTGGGTCAATGGCCTGTGGCCTGTGGGCCTGAACCCACACAGCAGTGACTGGGGGAGTGCGTCAGGGCAGTCCCTGCATGGCCGCGTGTCCAAACGGCCGCACACGTCAGCTGCTGGTGGTGTACTGGTAGGGATGGCAGCGGGTCGGGTTTGTGTGGGTACAGCGTTTGCCTGCCCGACAGCGTGCCCGCGTCCCAAGCCTGTGCCCGCCCGCCAGCGTGCCCGCGGGCAGAAATCCCTGCCCGTGCCCGTGCCCGTGCCCGACGGGCATCCGCGGGTATCAGGCAACCCGCCACCCGCGAAGAGCCGCCTTCTCAATCCACCGCCGACAGCTGCTGGCCGCCGCGGTGTTTGACGTAGGTGGAGATCGAGGCGGCACCCGGCAGAGGAGTGGACCGCGGAGAGCCGAAGAGGATGGAGGAGCGCGCGAGTGGAAGTCAGCTTCAGTGCCGTCCTCCCGCATCGCTGACGCGCCGTCCTCTCGCGCACAGATGCGCCGCCACCGGTCGCCTGCTTGAGTGATGGGTGGAAAGACAAGAAAGAATGAGAGCGGGACTGCGGGAGTGGGACTGTGGGAGGGAGACGAAGAGGACGAGATAGTGGCGGTACAAGAAGGCGAGGCCGAAGGAGGAGGCGGCGGAGGAGGGGAGCTCCGGGCAAAACGCATTGACGCCGAAGCTTCGTGTGGTTCCGAGGAATGAACGTCTCGAGGTGGGGGCGGCGCATCAGCAGCCACACGGATGGATAAGGCTGGGAGCCTGGTATGCGGATGTGGTGATGATTTTTGTGGGCTTGGGCCTAATGGCCGATGTTGGACCTTAGGTCCTGTTCTTTTGGTCACAAATGAACAGTGAAAAGCACTATTCATCGATCAAATTCATCACATCTTCTCTCACAAGAAACACTATTTCAGTACTATTTATTTGCAACTTCACTATTCATTTTCACACAAAAGAACAGGCTCTTAGCTTTTTGGTGGGCCTTTATGATTTTACGGGTAACGGGCAGTACCTGCGGGCGACATTTTGTACCCGCGGTATGCCCGCGGGCGAGATTGGCTGCCCGCGCCCGCGCCCATCGGGTAGGGTACCCGCGGATATCCGTACCCGCGGCCAGAATTGCCATCCTTATGTACTGGTGGCACCTGGCCGGCCCGCGGTCCGCCAACCTTCCGCGGCGCTGCTGGCAACAAGCTGTCCTGACTCTGCGCTGTGCTGCAGCTGATGCTTCGCGTGGACGATCACGATGGATTGGGGCCCAGAGGACAGGGGGTTGACATTCTTTCGGTGATCATTTGGCCCACACCCCCATCCGCACGTTCCAAATTATTGTTGGGCTTTTTTCCAATATAGAGAATTATTGTTGGGTTTTTCGCGGCCTTGTTGCGCCCGATAATTTAATTTGATTATCAGGCTTTTATGCTAGAAAGTAGATATTGAGCCCACCATTCACATTTTGATGCACCCACGTCGTTGTGTTGTGTGAAACTGTGAATTGTGTGATTGTCTGATTGATCTTTTTTTTTCTCCGTTGGGGCAAAGTGACTATTTCTATTCGAGTGGCTCAGGAGCTGACAACAAGACCCACCCCTCCAAGGCTCCAAGGATCTCTGCCTAGACCTGGTCCACCGGGTGCAACCAAGTTCCAAAGGGTTTTGCATTGCATTCCCTGAGATTTCAATCCGAACTCATGTGGCAAATCCAATTCCCACGAACCATTCCTTTCAATTACATTCTTTCCCCACTAGTTCATACTATGTGCGTTTTCTGTCATGTATATTCGAGATTTTAATTCCTTCAACTATTTGTAAAATGATGTTAAACATAAAAGCTTTATGTTTGAATTTTCTAGCAAAAGAAAAATATACCCATGTTTTTGTTAGTCAATCTAATAATGTAGAAGGGCTCAATTATCTCAACATACTCCCTCCGTTTCAAAATGTATGTCATTTTTTCATAGATATTATTATTATACACTTAGACATACACTATATTTAGATGCATAATAATATTTATGAATCTAGAAAAATCAAAACGGCCTACAATTTAGAACAGAGGGGGTATATTATAAGGGCTCAATGTTTTGCACCTAAAATTAGAACTAAGACGGTGGGTTTAAGTCTTAAGAGCGCCCCACGATTTTTATTAAGAGAAGGGAACCTAATCCCGGCTTCGAAAATCTCCAAACCCTACCGGTGCGACCAATCCCGTAAATTCGCTCCAACGAGAAATCGAACTCGGGTCTCCTGGTTGCGACTATACCTCATCCCTCTCTAACCAACCATGCTACAAGATCTTTGATTTGCACCTAAAATTAGCATGTTTGAGAAAAAAGAAGTTGGAAAGTTTAAGATGCCCAAATACAAATGTACTGCCATAACAGCTCTCCACGCGCAATGAAGTCAATCTCAAATCAAAACAGCCAAAAAACTAAGAGGTTTTTACCTAGGAACCATTATAAAAGTTGTGACTTACATGTGAACCCTTGAAACTTTGAAAAGCTCCTGAGTACCATCGGATGAAATTTCTTTGCCCTACAAACCACTGCCGTCCACTTCCGTTAAATGTTGCCGTTTGCCCGACCATCCCACGCCTCGGCTCCTGCTTCGCCCGGCAGCAACGGAAGGGACGACGCCGGGAGCGAAACCGGCCACCGCTGCTGGAGGAGGCTGCCTAGGGCAGGGAGCTCCGCGGTCGGGGGGTAGGGAGCGGGGTCGGGAGCCGAAGCACGCCGGCCGGGGAGCAGAGGCGATCAGCGACGGACGCGACGGCGAGCAGCAGCACGCGCCCATGCGGCCGCCGCTTCTTCTCCTGTGCAGGGCCCACCCCCTCCCGGTCGGCGTCCGCGCGCTCCGCCGCCGCCGCCGTAGGGGTGCGCGCGCTCAGCGGCCGCCCAGAGTCGCGAAGGAGGCAGTGTCGTCCTCGTCAGCGCCGGCCGCCGCATGGGCGCGATGCTCCGCCGCCGGGAGGGCGGGATGCCAACAGCCCTCAACGTCACGGTCACCACGCCGATCACCTCAACGCCCGCGGCGTCCACCGAGCAGCTGGGCGGACGTCTTGACCTCGGTCTCCCTATGCGCGCGCCGACGCCGACGCAGCCACCGCAGCGCCGTCCCGACGCCGTGCGCCTGCACGCGCGTCCTACCTCGCCGCGAGCAGCGCAGCGCCGAACGTGCCGTACGCACCCGCGAGCGCAAGCAGGTCGTTGAGGACCCGGTCGTCGGCGTCGCTGACGCCGATCCTGGCTCGCCGGGGAGGACCGCAGCTGGTTGGAGCCCAGCTTGCTACTACGCGGCTACGCCCCCCTGAGGAAAGGTAGAAAGAAAAATCTGGTTCAAACCTGGAGAAAAAATAGAATGGGAAGTACTATGAAAATCAAAGGAAAATGAAGAAGGAATCAGCGACCAAAGAAGTTGCAGGACCAGCCGAAGCTCACCTCCTAGTCGCACACGAAGAACGGGGCATCGGGCCAAGAATCCCCCACGCGGTCTTCAGCTCGGTGGCGTCGCCGTGCTGCGACTGCTGCTCCGCTCGCGCGGACGGCGACGCGTGCGCCTGGATGCCGGTAGGCCAGAGTCGTACAGGGTAAGGCACGCCACCGGGAGCACGCGGTCGAGCTCACGAGCTTGTGCAGCTCGCGGAGCGCCGCGCCGCGCCCGCTCCTCTGCCCGGTCGCGTCCGCCCGCGCCGCGCCGCCGCACCTCCGTCTACGCAAGAGGAGAATTAGATTAGATAGAGAAAAAAAAAGATAATGACAGAGGAAGGAAGAGTTTGACTGGAAAGGAAAAGAGAAAAAGAGGGGGCACCGACGGGGTGGGTGGGGGAAGGGGCTCCAGCGCGGGTGGGTCTGCCGACCAGGGCGGCGCTCGAGCAGGCCAGGCCAGCGGCCGTCCCGGGGCCCGACCACCGGCGGGGCGAGGTGGAGGCGTGCAGGGACTCTGCTGACTAGGGGCGGCGCGCGGGTAGGCCAGGCCAGCGGCCATGCCGCACGGCCGTCTCGGGGTGCGCTCCGCGCCGCGGCCACCTCGTCGGGGCGCATCGCGGGACGCGCGTGAGGCTCCGACAGCCGCCAGTGCTGCGAGGGGAGCGAGGGAGAAGGTCGCGGCAGCGGCCGCCGCGTCACCGCTCCGCCTGGCAGCGTGGAGTAGAGAGGTACCGGCCCCACTTGTCAGGACGAGTAAACGGCAGTGAGCAACGGAAGTGGACGGCAGTGATTTGTAGGGAAAAAAAAACTTCATCCGATGGTACTCAGGAGTTTTCTTAAGTTTCGATGGTTCACAGGTAAAACCCAACTTTTATAATGGTTTTTAGGTAAAAACCTCAAAAACTAAGCATAGCATCGACGAATCTGAGCCGTCAAAAACCAAACACCTCCCATCCCTCGGCCCATGCGTGTCCGTTCCACAGCCAGACGTGGCAGAACGGGCGCATCCACGTGACCACCCTCCGCGCCACGGGTGGTGCGGTGCCTCCGCCGTTCTCCAACCCCCCAAACGAACCAGAGCCCGCCGCCGCCGCCTTCCCCTGTGCTTTCCGTCTCTGACTTTTTCTCCAAGCTCGTCTCCCTCCATCCCCTCGATCTCGGGAGACCGAGCGAGAGAACAGAGGGGGAAGCATGTCCTGGCGGTGGGCTCTCGCGCGCCGGGCGGCCGCGCTGGCCGCCGGGGGCGGGACCGGGGCCGGCGGCGCGGCCCAGGCGCAGAGGCTCCTGACGACCTCGTCCGGCGCGGGCGCGGGAGCGGGCGCCGCCCTCCTCGGGCGGCAGCACCTGCCCCTCGCCTCCCAGATTCGGAGCAAGGTCCACTCCCCCTCCCTCCCAATCCTTATTTACCCGGTTGTGTCGGTGCGGGGGTGCCTGGTGGCGGCCGAGTTGCCACTGCCCGCGACGTGTTTGTGTTTATGCCGATCCGTGCGGCGCCCCCACGAGAAGCTCGGGAGCGCTTGTGATCGCATTCGAACCAACTCGCACTGACCAGTTTTTGCTAAGCTGATTAGTTTCTGTTCATCAGCACGGATACTAGTACTGCTAGCTGGTCGTCCGGTCTGTTTTCTAGCCTAGTACTAGTGTAACAGTACAACCGGTTGATTAGGCACAGTATGTTGCTGTAGCTTTCAATGGATTTGCCATTTGTACCATATACTGACAAGCTTTGTGCCTTTGGTATGGTTTAGTAGGTGGTGGGTTGCAGAGGAGCTGCTTTCGTGAGCTCCAGATGGCTGCATGAGGCGCAGTACCAGGTTCGCCAGGATGGAGATTCTAGGGCTCAGGTACTTTTCCCTCCAAATATGTGTTACTTTTGTGTGCCTTGTTGAGTTTGAATGATCCGTGGATACCTTTGTTCTCTGTCAAGTCAAGGTGATACGATACTGTTAGGTTAAGTATGAAGTAATGATTGACTTCAGAAAAATGCATGGACACACATACTGGGCTTCCTGGGCCACCATGAAACATATTTCTAATTCCACATGATATCCTGCTGTGCCAAATTTGCCGTGTTTTGTTATCCTTACAGCTTGAAGTTGCCATTCTGGTCATTTTTACTTAACAGTGTCTTGTTTGGAGAAGTCTTCTCATAGTTTCTGAGCAAGACTACATACCACATATCATTTATATTTATTAAAGATATGCCACTTTCCCATCTCCAAATCAACAAGGTACGAAAGGTCTTTCAGTTTTTACTACATCAAAACCTTGTTGTGCAGATAGGCAAGAAACCGTTTTTATTATGAGGGAAACCCTAAAGACAACAGCGCATACTCCATAGAGCATTGCAAACTTGAACTAGAGAAGCTATTTTCTTCTTCTTTTTTTGTTTTATTAATCATGGGAACTGTATTTAGTGTTATGAGTCCCTGGCTTATTCAAGTAGTTGGCAATTTATCATTGTGTTGCCTGGGAGTGAATGAAAATTTCACTCAGATGACATTTGTGTTTACAGGATACCAAATAAAAAAAATCTGTCATGTCATCATCACTCAGTCTAAGCTATTACCGCAAAACATAATATATTATTTCTTGATTGTAATATAGTCTGAAGAGTCTAAACTTGCTTGTGCTCTCAGGAACACAGAGATCCATTTGAATTAGTCGCCGATGATCTATCACTTGTTGCAGATAGGTTACGATCCATGGTGGCTGCTGAGGTCAGTAACAAATTGGTCCTGCTCATAGAAACTTATTTTTGTATGTCTCCACATTTGTAATAGCACGATGATTTGATGCTTCATTGATCTAGTGATCACCAAAATTGTCATTTTCTGTCATCCAAAGTTACTTAAGAGTGAGCACTAATTTTTCATTTGCAGGTTCCCAAACTGGCATCAGCAGCTGAATACTTTTTCAAGGTGGGAGCTGAAGGGAAAAAATTCCGACCTACGGTAACATCTTAATTTCTGCATTTCTTGAAGCAGTGGCTACAATGTCATTTCATTGATCTTTGTTGTTTTTAATGCTGTATCTGTATTGGCAGGTTTTGTTGCTGATGGCATCAGCTCTCAGATTCCCCCTATCAGAATCAACAGAAGGTGGAGTTCTCAGTATGTTAGCAGTTAAACTCCGCACACCCCATCTGAACATTGCAGAGATAACAGAGATGATTCATGTTAGTATAGTACTATAGCTGTCCATCAGAGCAGAGACATTTGCTATATTTTTCTTTTATTTCTCAAACTGTTACCTATCACAGGTTGCAAGCCTTCTGCATGATGATGTTCTAGATGATGCTGATACTAGGCGTGGTGTCAGTTCGTTGAATCTTGTTATGGGGAATAAGGTATTATAATTTGTTCTTTGTAGTAATCACATATGTAGATATTTAGTGAATCTCAAGCTTATCTCTGCACTGAGCACTACGAGTCACTTGAATAGTTCATAGTTCAGAGTGTAACCTATGTAAGCTTAACCTGCCGGTGCTCCAGGATCCAGGCAAAGAAAGACTTCTTCATTGGATTTCAGATTTATATGAATTATGTTGGACATTTGAGGAACAAAAACTTTTAAAGTAGCTGGTTTTGGGTCCTCAAGTAGCTGTTACCACAAGCACTGTTCTGATGTTACAGCCTTACAGGGTAGCAAAATTGATATTTGTTCTCAGGCCTGCTTCCTTTGTGTTACTCTACTTCTAAAATGTTGAATCTTCAGCATTTGAGATATTTGACATCAGTATTCCTCACTTGTTTTGCCTGCAGCTTTCTGTACTGGCAGGTGACTTCCTCCTGTCTAGAGCATGTGTGGCACTTGCAGCACTTGGGAATACAGAGGTACATACATGGTTTCATTCATTTGATTTTAGCTATCTCGAGATAGGTATTATGCAAAGTTTATGTGACTCATTGTACCAGTTGCTGCTTGCTACCATGAATGTTTAGTCATTTGACCCATTCATCCGCATGTCTATAACTCTCATTATTGCTGATCTTAAATTGTAATTCCCTGCCCTCTTTGGTATCCATAGCAGCATTACCGTGCTTTAATGCTCTTATTCTAGATAAACCTTGTGACTGCAGTGGCCACTTTGCTCTTTTCTTGCATGCTGTATTGCTGTCCATAGTACCAACCGGTCTATCAACTTTGTGCAGGTGGTATCCCTAATGGCAACTGCTGTAGAGCATCTAGTTACTGGTGAAACTATGCAGATCTCAACAAGCAGAGAGCAACGACGAAGGTTTAATATTTTCTCTCTACCATGCACTTAGTTGCTCATCAGATGATATATATTGTATTCAAACAGTTTTGGAGTGAAATTCTTGCAATGTTCAATTGTTTATTTATTTTACATTCTCTGTTTGATCGCTAATTAGTTTTGGCATGGATTCCAAAATATTTGCAGCATGGACTACTACTTGCAGAAGACGTACTACAAAACAGCATCACTGATATCAAATAGTTGCAAGGCTGTTGCTGTTCTTGCAGGGCACACTGCTGAGGTCTCGATGCTTGCGTACGAATATGGCCGAAACTTGGTTTGTAACATTTTACATTTCCCTTCATTTTTTCTTGAAATAATTTCCTTCTAAGCTAATTCTGAAAATATTAGCAGCTTAGCTAATTTGAAATCCATGCAGGGTTTAGCGTTCCAGTTGATTGATGATGTTCTTGATTTCACTGGCACCTCTGCATCCCTTGGGAAGGGGTCATTATCTGATATTCGCCATGTAATAACAACTGCTCCCAGTTCTTGTTATATTTGGTTTCCTCTGCAATGATAATGTTCCCCTTTTCTATCTTGCGAAATAGGATTATTCATTTATCTTATACGTAGTCATATTATGTGTCGTAATACTTTGGACAAGGGAAATCTGTAGAAGTTTTTGCTGTCTGGTGTTATTGTTAATAATGCTTTATTAGTGGATTTTTGTATACGCTGCATTCTACCCTACACGATCCATTTTACTGAAACTTTTTATGGTGCTATCTTTGAACATGTCACACATGGTAGACCTCTAGCAAGAAATACCAGAATTTGGATGTCAGCAGGATTATTGCTTTTGGTAGGGCAAGCATATTTGGTGACTGTGTTTTCTTAGACATGTCGGTTTCATATTCAGAGCCGTGTAGAGAAAATTATTGTTATATTGCATAAGAAGGATATGGCGAGCCTTGAATAATGGGGTATTCTTTGTGGGGAAGCTACTGAAATTACATGTAATGGTTAGGCAAGAGTTGTTTTTATCAACACTAAGTTACAACTGTGATATTTAACATGGACATGGACTACACACATAATGATTCTCTCATTCATTATCATGATTACGTTGTCTATCATGTGATGGTATTCATGATGCAGGGAATCATTACGGCCCCAATTCTATATGCAATGGAGGAATTCCCTCAACTGCATGAAGTTGTTGACAGTGGCTTCGAGGATCCTGCAAATGTTGAACTTGTGAGTAATTGCATTTGTTACAGAACAAGCAGCTCTGTCATTCTTCATTTACCTATAAGGGTGCATACAGACATTAGTGTTGGAGTATAAGTGAATTGCCCACCTTTCCCCATCAGCTTAAGCTTTTGGGTTGAACTGGTTGGTGCATGCAACTCAATATGGTATCAGAGCCAGAGGTCTCGAGTTCGAGTCCTGGCGGGCGCGTTAATTAAAATAATTACAGCCCACTCCAATATCCACGTATGCGGCCTGGGGGAGCCTGCACGTGAGGGGGAGTGTTGGAGTATAAGTGAATTGCCCACCTTTCCCCATCAGTTTAATCTTTTGGGTTGAACTGGTTGGTGCATGCAACTCAATAATTAGGGTGCAATATTCAGTGCACATGTAACAGTACATTTCTTATGATAATATTTGCATGCAGACCAAGTTAAGATAATATGCTAATGAAGAATACTCACTTGCACAAGTTAAAATAATAAAGATAAAACTATTTCATGAAATGGCATGCCGCTCTCCTGCAGCATTTGAGAAATAGAACTGTGTTACTATGGTTTACAATTTAGGTGTGCCATGCAATCTTGTTTCGTAGTGGGTAACAGGTGCTCTTACCAACTAGAATAATTTAGGAGGATACTGATAGCTCATTCGTTAAATACTTTGTGAACATAGGGGCAGCTGCCCGCCCACAATCAGCCATCGGATGTTATTGATAATCAGTCACATCTGACCAATTGATTCTTGCATTTTACATCACATCCCGTCACACTTACAGCGGCAGCGCATGTGCTCTGTAATCTGACAGTAAAAAGGATGGAGAAGTTGTAAACTTAATGGTCTACATTTGTGCAAATTGCAGGCCCTTGACTACCTCCAGAAGAGCCGTGGAATCGAAAGGACGAAAGAGCTTGCACGGGAACATGCTAACCGTGCAATCAAAGCTATAGAAGCCCTCCCAGACAGTGACGACGAGGATGTTCTGACTTCGAGGCGCGCTCTCATTGATATAACAGAGAGAGTCATCACGAGAACAAAATAGCAAAGGTGTTTTCGCACTCACAAGGTGAACAGAAAGCTGAACCTGGCCACAGACCTAGTATTCCACTTGGAAGATTTTGTATACTTTGGTTCATTGCGTTCTTTTCACAGCCCAAGTTTTGTGTAACATTGCTGAAAGTTTAGGACCTGCCTAGTGGTTTTTGCTGCAAGTGGCAGCAAAATATGTATATCACTGATTGCAACGGTCGCCAGATATTATGTAGACACATATAATTGGGAGCACTGAACCCAATATACGAGAAGAATGGAATGTTGACTCCTGTCAGGACTCACGCAGTACAACATTAGGATCTGTTAACCATTCCCTCAGCAAATTTTGTCTGCTAATCCACTCGATAGGAGCCATCGTAGGTACGAAATTGTTTTGTTTTCGCTTCGTTTGTTGAAATGAATGCTCAAGCCATGTTCTGACATGTTGTAAGTTTATGTTTTAGGGCCTGTTTATTAGATCGCTTCACATTCTGGAATATTATGTTTTTGTTCGATATAGTGCGCAAACCGAATGAATGTATTCAACTTTCCATAATGAATGGAGCATTACAAAATATTTTCGATCATGGTCACTAATCGCCTAGAATATGGCATGATTTTTACATTGGCACACCATGGCATGGATTGACGGGCCATCAACGAATTGGACGTTATTGAGATCTGATCATCTTGAGGACCCGATCCTGACCGTCCAATTACCTTGCTTGGCTCCAGAACCTCTCTTTGGCCCATGCGATCGCCTCGTCCACCGCGGCGGCGCCGACGCTGTCGATGTCGTCGCCGTCGTCCATCAGCAGCGGCGCCCGCTCCCTCACCTCCATCACCACCTCCTCCAGCCGCCGCGGCGTCCTCGCCAGCGGGTTGCTGAAGAGAGACGACGACGTGGCCGACGGCGGCGAGTAGTAGTACCCGTAGTCGGCGCCGGAGTAGTCGGTGATGGTGGTCTCGGCCGCCGGCGACCGCGCGCCGCGCGTCTGCCGGAAGCTGGGCGCGTTGCTGCTGGTCTCTGGGTTCGACGTGAAGCAGCAGAAGTTGCTGCTCCCGCGCTGGTGCCGCCGGCGGTGCGCCGCCGCCGAGCCATCGCCGGCTCTGCTGTGGTTCGACGATCTGCCGGCGGCCTTGGCGTCGCCGCCGTAGTAGTACCGAGCCGCCGGGTACGCGACGGTCGAACACGTGAAGCTGCTCTGGTACTCCCCTATCGTCGACGTCGAGGACGGCGGCGACGAGTCGTACCGCCGCGAAGGGATCGTCACCGGCCTGTCAAAAACGACAAGATCGATCATGTTAGCGCCAGTGATCACAAATTCACAATGCATAAGCATATGGCGCATTTTTCACGTGCTTCTCTAGGTAGGCACGACTGTCAGTCGATGAGCTCCTACCTGAGCCTAGAAGTGAACGAGGAGAGCGTGGCGTCGGCGCGGTTGCCGGTGGCCACCGGCCGGCAGAAGCCGGCGGGGAACTCGTCGGAGCTGACCGCCGACGATGACTTCGATATGGACCTCGACCTCGACCTCGTGTGACGACGGGCGCCGAAGATGTCGTCAAAGAAGCCCTGCTCCGTGGGCACGGCCGCGGCGCGCCCGTCGGCGTACGGCCGGCGGCAGAAGGCCTCGGTGCCGCCGTAGTTCATGTACTG
Organism: Cenchrus fungigraminus; assembly: GCA_036936925.1. NCBI lineage: Eukaryota > Viridiplantae > Streptophyta > Magnoliopsida > Poales > Poaceae > Cenchrus > Cenchrus fungigraminus. The sequence continues at coordinate 56,897,520 of CM072776.1, read as the reverse complement.
GTGGTGCCCCGTCGGGGAGTGGTAATCGGCCGCCTCGCCGCCGAAGCTGCGTAGGAGCACGGTGCGCGGCGGCCCGCCGTAGACATCCCGGAAGTCGTCCGGCGCCAGGCTCTGGCCGCCGCCGGCGGCGGCGTGCTGCTGCTCCGACGACCGCTGTCGCGGCAGCACCGAGCCCATCGTGCACCTCCACGACTCGTCCATCCTTTCTCTCAGTGATGCCTCTGCTGGCTTATGCGTGAGAGCTTTGTGCGTCTTGGTGTGAGAAGAGAGATGGTGATCTTTATACAAAGGCGATCGAGCCCAAGCAGGCAGGGAAAGCTTGATGCTTTTGGCTCGTCGGATGCATGTGTATATATACTAGCTCATTCAGACTCGCACCACTGCTTGCAGGTACAGAAACAGTACGAACAAGTACTGTTGGCATCAATCAAATTGCAGATGTTGATCGATGTCCAACTAATTTTGCTATTTAGAATCAAGTTAAACTGATTCTGAAACTAGTATTTTTAACTTCGCCTCTGGTGGAGTATCAGTATTTCCCAATGGTTTATACATGTGTAAACATGGCCAAATGTTGCCGGTCAAACTTTTGCAATCCTGCATGATTAAGCACTCAACTCATAACATCTTGCTAATCCTAGCACATGTATAAGCTGGTGATTCAATATATACTATCACCACCGTGCATACAGGCTTTAGAGTTGTTAGAAGTTAGAACAGTGTGTGGCTATCAGGTAAATGAATTGACAGGTTTAGTTTTCTGTTGCTTAGTTTTGATGTGGTATGGGATAAGATAGTTAGATGAATGATGTATGCAACAGGGGGAGTAACCAATGGATTGATTGGTAATACCTTTTTGGAGGGGAGAGGAGGCATGTGACATGGGATGATTGTGTTGTGCCACCCTCTTTGCAGACACAGCATCATGGTGGTTGATCCATAGATTCATTCTTCCAATCTCCTCACTCTTCTCGTATTATGAAAAAAATAATAATCACTCCCTTTTCCACTTCACACTACTAACCCTTTTGTTTCCTTTTTGTTTTTTATTGTTTTTTTAATTTTGGTGCTTTGCATTGTTGCACTCAACTATCTATGTGATTATTAGGATTAGAATTTTAAGTGTGGTATCAAATAATTACCCATTAGAAAGCTCGACTGTCCAGGACCAATCCAGTGTTGATGGAAAAGCTACCAGGCAGGGACAGATCGAAGTGGCTAAGTAGCATCAAGAAATACTTTTTTTAGACCAAACATCAACCTCACAATGTATGCCTCGAGTTTAAACAACATTAGCAACTTGAGGCACTACAACTCAGGAGCAGCTCATGAGTAGGCTGCAAATCATGTGGAGTGTGCTTAAAGCTGTAAGCTAGGGTACTAAAGTGAAGTGCAAGTTGTGACTGCAGATGCCACTATACATCTTTCATGTTTAACAACTCCAAGAAAATCTTGGCCACAATCACATGGATGCTTAGTTTACTGCCCAGAGAAGCATTCCAAGATCCACATCCAACTGTGCCCATCTGTGTGATCTACGGAGATCATAAAATGCTGCAGCTCAGCATCTATCTAACAGCTATCTGCATCAGAAATATGCAAAGTAGGCATGCGAGTGTATCATCTTGTTTCTGGCATAAAACTGAGCTCCTTCCATATCAAAAGGACATTTTTTTTTGCTGCTGGACCCCTTATGTTCTTCCTATGATCAGTCAGTCAGTCACAAATGCAGAGCATGCAGATCAGGTATGTCTCTCCATTCATTGGCCATCATGAATCCAGGTCAAATGTCGAGCTTGACTGCATACGCATGGCGCACCTTTCAGAGTGAAAAAAAATTGATGTTCCCGCCTGTCCTAATGCCACCTCCAATTTGGCTTTGAGAATTGAGATGAGTTCTCGTGCTCTGTTAGATGAGCTTTGCCATATATGTAAGTCTCTCATAATCTAAAAATGCATTATAACGTTGTAAAATGAATTAAAATACTGATCAGGTAGGAATTCTTGATTCTTTCCGATTCAGGTAGGTATCTGCTGTCTAGTCAAGGTTGCAACAGCAACAATGGCGGCCGGCGGCATAGCTCCATCTGCCAGGCAACTTCTTGCAGGGCGTGAGCTCGAGATCGATTCGAGGCAGCAGACAGGCGGAAGGATCCGAATGATTCAGTGTCCCACAAGGCGCGGGCAGGCCATGCAAAGACGCAGCACGGAGCGATCGGGGCGGGAGCCGCGGTGATGCGCATGATTCGCCGCTGTCCCCCGCGCCGGCGGCAAAAGCTCGAGGCGCCAACATTTCTGCGAGCAAAGGAGGAGCAGCGCCGCGGCCGCTGGGGCTTTATTGTCCGCCCCGGGCAACTTCTGAAGACGCAAAAGCCAATCCTGAAAAGAAGCGTAAAGATCATGAGCAGGAGAGCAATCTACGCAAAGCGCCATGATCACCGATAAGCTCTGCAATTTATTTGTGGGGACGTCATGGAGCTAATGGAGGATTAAAATAACTAAAAAGATGTTTTTTTAATCTGAAATTTCAGGTACATCGATCTCCATTCTCCAGGTGAGACACTGAATATGCCTGCCAATCGAATTGGGATTAAGCTTTTGTAGTGGTAGGTTATCAGTGAACATGTCGAACAAATCGTCATGCGGATTATATATGCAGCTTTGAGAGACAAGCTCATAATGATGCACCACGAATTAGGAGCATACAGTAGTGGCAGAGGAATGGAACACCATGGCTTTTGAGCTTCTGATACCACCATTGCAAGCATACATGTGGACCACGCTGTCCAGCGGCAATGTTCAGAGCAGAGCTAGGGGTGAACATACAGACCAGACTATGACCAAACAATGCCTGCAAATTGCAAAGCTTTCCAGGCTTTAAAAGAGGCAAGAGCTCAGCTTTACACACATGTACATGAGACCAAATTACACCTTTCTCCCTTTATTTCTCTCTTTCTACACACACACTCATCAGAAAAGAATAGGCGGCTCTGACAGAACAAAATGGGAGAGGCTCATCATACAGTTGGAGTTGGCAGTTACTGAAGAATTCATGCAAGACAATGCAAGGAGCCAAGGATATAAAACTTTGTAATCTTAAGTTTTTTTTAAAAAAAACTTTGTGATGGTTTCATATTAACTTCACCTTTCCTCCAATATTGGTCATGCCTGTGTGTTCTGATCTAACGCAATCTTTTTTTTTAGAAAAATAATAATAATCTGACCTTTGCAATTGCAACAGCAGTACAGCACACAGCCAATCTGGTGAGGTTAGTGTTGCTATTTTGTTCAAGATGGAAGTGGTAAGAAAGCGGGTAGGTCGTCCAAATGACTGAAGGAAGTGAAAGATCCAAACGGCAGCTTTTGCCTTTTAAGGCTTTTTTGGGCAAGATGCCTTCGTGAAGTTTGTAGCTTTATCTTCTTTAGTGGTGTATGTGTAAAGGTGAACGAGAGTTGTAAGGCCTGGGTCATGTGAACTTTGTACAATTCATACGTTGGCAAAGGCCAAGAGTATACAAATCATCTATGTGTGTATAAATTTGAGAACACAAAGTTGTGAAAAGAAAAATAAAAGGAGAAATTAACAAATAAATAGTTCTTAGGTTTGTGGATCAGACACGAACAATTGCACTTATTTTTTTGTTTTTTGTTTTATACTTAAACTTTGGATTCACATAGATAATTTTTTTTAGATTATTCACATAGGTAAATAGATAATTGAATGCTTAATTTTGTACCCACGTGAAGAATGGGCCATGCCAGGTTCACTGGGTCGTAATCCATCCTTTGGAACAGATTTGGATTCGTCTATTGGGCTGATTTATTATGTTATGAAAAAAGTCTAGTTAAGACCCCTCAACTATCGACGTTGTCTGATTTTTCAGCCATGAGTAAAAAAGGGGATATGCAACACCCACCAATTGTTAATCTCAAAAAAAAAACACCCACCAATTGTTGAAACCATCCGATTTACACCCCCTCGGTGGTTTCGGTAGAGGTTTTAGGCTTTTAGCCCACGTGATGCAACATCAACCCTCCTATGTGTCGTCTGTCATCTGTGAGGGTTGTAAACCATACCACATTGATTCCTTGAGGGGGTGAGGTAGACTTTATAAAAATAAAGTAAAATTATTTTTCTTAGAAAAGATATGCAATTAAAAGGTCTTGAAAATCTATTATAGCTCAGAAAAATATGAAGCCAATCTTGTATTTTTTTCCTCTAAAATCATGCTCTACCTTGCAATGCCTAGTTAAGTGTTATTTAATGTTTTACGATCCTCTTTTGGTGTTTATTTGCTAGTAGTTAGTTTGGTTATCTATTATAATTAGTTGATATTGATGACTCAAACTACGTAAAAGTGACTTTGACTTGTGACACCACATCAGATTTTATCCTATTTAGAAATGTGACCCAGAAAATATGTATGAAAAAGGTTTCACTTTTTCCAACCTTATGAATTTCTCTTGATAATCTAAAACTAAATTAGATTTTAGGATCTATTCTTAAAAAATTATATATACATAATTTTTGACAAAGTCTACCCCTCGACCTATCAACATGGTTCATGTTGGGGCAGTTCAAAAATCGGAAGGGATCCCCGAACACGAGTGGAAAGTAATTCACGAACTAACACACGAAAGGATTCAAGAATGAGGAGACAGAGAATCTCCGAAAGCCTGACTTTACCTCAAAAGTTGTGAACCCTGACCCCCCTTTTATAGGGAGACGAAGGGACTTTTACATTCCGAGACTACCCTCGGATCTAAAGAATATTCCAAACGTGAACATGTACACAATCGTCCTTTACATCCCGTAATTTGCGGAGCCTGACTTCGGATAATCACAAGCTCGCCATCCTTTCACACCTCAAACCCGGACTTTTGGTGTCATGCCTTTGACTCAGTTCACTTCCGACGTAGCTTCCATTCATGAAACTTCCCATGGGCTTGAACTTCAGCTTCGGACACCCGAAATCATCTTCGAAGATTAGTTTCCTGAATCATGATCCTTCTCCGAAGTTTCACCTTCCCCTGAAATGTCATGAAAACACCGAAAGTCGACTGCCCTTCAGAGCACATTACTTCCGAAGATCATTAGAGTGTCAGAAAATCGATAACCTTGTGTCTTGCGGACTTGAGTTTGTAGAAATCATTACAGCGCCTTCGGAATTCATGAAACAGCGAGCATCTCCCCTCCCATACCGCGGGTTCTTGAGAGCAAAGATACCTCCGAAGTTCCGAGGGTGATGATTTTAATCCCATTCCCCAACACTAGCCCCTCGAGGAAGCGGGTTGACTCCGACGATCCGATTCCACGAAAAACCTTTAGAATTGTGGTAAAAACGTCACCCTCGGAACGTCGGAGGATACACGCGTCGGCTTCCTAGACTTGTAAGGGCTATATCGAGACACTTTCTTGGAAGTGCCCCACCCCCTCCCTATAAATAGAGGCTTCGGGCGGTAACATTATTTTACCGTTCTCTGTTCTACCAACCTATCGAACTTTCGGAAGTTTTCATACTTTTAAGATTTGTTCTTTGAAGCTCTTGTTCTTCTTTGGTGCTAGATCTTCGAAGGTAATTTATTCTTTCTTTTTTGCTTCCTTTCTCATTCCGTTTGTTTTTTCTGAAGTTTGGTCCTCCGTGACTGAAGTTTTTGAGCATCTTTTTTCTCAGGAAAGTGGCTCGCACAAAGAGCACTGCTCGCCCCATGACCTCTAAAGAACTGGCAACGGCAGGTGTTCCGCCCGAAGCTGAAGGGACATCAGCGATGGCCACTGATTCTGCAACTGAGGCTACTAAGGCTACAGAGACGCATGAAGAGGGCCAAATTGAGTCGGGGGAAGGTGAAGATATTTCAAATGTTGACGCCAGCGTTGACAAACTCGTTGCTCCTAAAGATTTCTACCCTCCTACTCTGGTTTTTGGTAAATCTTTGGTTACTCAAGAATCCATCAAGGAATTCGAAGCTGCTAGTTTCTTTCCTTCGAGAGATGGTCGCGCCCCTACTGACGAAGAGATCCCTGCTCCTGAACCAGACGAAATTGTTGTTTTCAAGGATTTCTTCACTGCTGGACTGAGATTTCCCTGCGACAACCATCTTCCTTCTCTTCTTGATAGGTTTTCTGTGAAGATGCACCAACTTACTCCGAACTCTTTCATCGAGCTTTCGAAGTTTTTCTGGATCATGAGAACTTTTAACTGCGTGATCTCGGCTGACGTTTTCGCTCGGCTTTTCGAGCTTCACATTCAGAGGAAGGCTATTAAACTAGACGATGGCAAGTTGTACGAAGCTCACTACGGATGTTGTACTTTCAACACTCGTCGCAAGAATGCGAGTCAGAAGATTGAGCGCATTCAGCTTGCCCCTTGCAGCAGCAATAAGTGGCATGATGATTGGCTTCAACACTGGTTTTATGTGAAAGTTGACATGGCAGAAGTCCTGGGTCGAACAGGCGCTTTCTACCCGTTCTACTGCCCGATGGGTCCGATGAACGCCATTTGCACTGCGACGTTCGACCGCAAGACCCCCGGCTTCATGATCGCTGAAAACATATTCGGTTTCGCTTGTCGCATTCTTGGAGGTCGAGACGTTCTTGAAGAGTTCGTCACTGCTCGGATATGGCCTATTGCTCATGGTTGGGGGCCAAAAGAAATTGTTGAACTTTCCGTAGACTGGGCTCACAGCAAGGTTCATTTTCCAAGATTTGGTCTTCGTCTTCGTGAAGATCAGACTTTGGAAGATTTCATTGCTGAGGTCGAGGCTAAAGTTTGCGAGCTTGTTGGGGAATTCACTCTTAACAAGTACAAGGCCTACAAGCATATCGTTAAACATAAGAAGAGAGTGAATCGAGTTTTCTCTGAACTTGGTGCTGATCTGGCTCTTCGCTCGAGGCCGCCTGGCCCTGATAAGAAAATGCAACCTCCTGGGGCAACTGGTTCCGTTGCTATCGGCGCTCCTTCTAAGTCTCGAAAGAGGAAATCTTCGAAGAAAGGAAAATCTAAGAAACCCTCCGAGGTTGCCCCTGCAATCCAGCCGTCGAAGACAAAGGCTTTGGAGTCTAGCAAGAAAAAGCGGAAAGCTTCGGAAGGTGTTTCCGATGTTGAGCTTGCAGCCGCTGCTAGTTTAGCTGACATGGGCAAGAAAAAAGCTAGGAGAGCTGTGAAGAAGATCTCCGTGATTCAACGTGTAGCTCCTGCTTTTTCTGATGACGAAGCCGAAGATGAACCTCGTCGCTCAGGTTATTTTCCTTGTTTTTGCTACATGTTGAGGTTGGGGCTTCATTCTGTTTGCTCTCCTGGCTCGGAAAATGAATTCGTGGATATTGAAACCTTTTCTGATGCATTACCCGAAGCTCGTATCATTTCTGAGGATCCTGCTACAGTTGCTTCTTCCGAAGCTGAGGCTGCCAAAACTCTCACTACCACTAGCGAAGCATCGCAGAAATTTGTTGAAGAGTTGGAGCACACTGTGGACCGGAGTGGCGGATCTCTTGAAGATCCTTCCCTAATTGGGAATCGCGAGGATATCCCCGAAGAACAGGATCCTGCCCTTGATGTTGCCGCGTACAACGCAAGTTTTGGTATGTCTTTCAGGGGTGAACTTTTGAGTGTTGCGTGTCCGGTGATTGATAAGAATGGTGGTGTTCGTAGCTTTTCTGTGTTATGGCGATCTCCTAAGTTTGTAACCGAACAAACGAGTGAAACGGGAAGGGACGCTCTGAAGGAGATGCCTCTTCTTACTGATAAGGCGATTGTTGTTCCTGATGGGCGCGCTTCTTCTTCCTGTCAGAAATCCACAGGATTTGCTGAAATTGCTGGCGAAAAGTCTTTAGATATTTTTGATTCGGAAGGTTTGACCTTTGTCTTGAACTTTCTTTTTATTTCTTTCTGTGTAAACTTGTTTTAACTTCGCCTTCTTTTTCAGCTTTCGAATCAACTGTCCAGAATCTTTCTGCTTCCGAACTCTCCAAGCTCAACGATGTGCTTGGTTTAAACAACTGTTGCTGGCAAACTGCTATCTGAGAAGTTTAAAGAAAACGAGCAAGTTGTTTCTGGCCTCGGCAGAGAAGTTCATGATTTGAAGCAAGACTTGGAGAAAGCTCAATCTTCGACTCGAGATCTGGCGGCTCAAGTTAAAGAACTAACCGACGCTTTGAAGTCCTCCCAAAATGAGAAGAAGCTTGTGGATGCTGCTCACCACAATTTGAAGAAAGAGCATGACAAGCTTAAAGAAGCTCGGAGCAATGATGTCCAGATCCTCGAAGAGCTCCGTAAATCGGTTCATGAAGGGACCAGTGCTATTACACAGCTTCGTGGGACGAACGCGAACCTCCTCAAGCAAAACTCCGATCTTGTTGGCCAGGTCAGTGCCAGGGACACGAGGATCCTTGAACTTGAAAAAATGGTTGATGAGAGGGATGATGCATTGAACAGAGGAGCTAAGGGAATAAAAAGACGTTTTCGGCTCTTGTTCGAAAAATATGGCGAAGCTCTGGGTTAGTTTGGTGCTCGTGCACAGCCCTTTCCCGAATCTTACGGTGCAGAGGAAGTGATGGGATGGATGTTATCGGAATTCAAAGCCCTTCCTGAAGTTATATCCAACGCCAGCGACTTCACCTCTTCCTTTAGCGTGGAGAGTTTGCTGAAGATTTTAGAGAACTACGATTGTATAGATTTTGAAAAGTTTAAAAATGCTCTACAGAAGTTTCCCGATGCTGGTAGTACTTTTCTTATTCGGAGCCACCAAGATGTTCGGGCTCTGAAGATAAAATTCATGAAAGAGTTCTGGGTTGCCAGCGGCAAGGAGTTCGCGAAGAAGGTCGCTCGTGAAAAACTTGAAGAAGTAAGCATTTCTTTGGACTCTAAACTGTTTTCACTTTTTTGCTATATGCCGACTTCGCATACTGAGTTCTCTTTCTAATTGCTTTTCGCCATTCATCTTTTTCAGTTAATAAGGAAAGAAACAAGTGCAGAGATTCGTGATGCTCTCGAGACAAGTTCTGAATCCGATGGTCGACCCGGTGAAAGTGAAGAAGCTGAAGATGATTCAAGAAGTGGCAGCAGCAGCAGCAGCGACGGAGACAATGATGAAGAAGATGGAAGCTCCGAACAGCGCACTAGTTCTCCGAAGGTCGATGTTGTTGGCTGAGACAGAACTTGTCCAAACTATTGCTTTTGATTTTCATAAGCTGTGAACTTGTATATTCGTGGGTTGCTACTCTTTCTGAACTTTTGTCTTGTAAATCTTAACCTGCGCAGGTCCTGCAAGGTGGGCCTGTGCAGGACATCATACCTTTCCGTATTCATCGCCAGGACCAGATAGTTAGCGGTGAAGCTTGGCGCATGTATAAAGAAGCTCATCCTGGATGCAAATTCTCCAATTTCTGGCTTTATTTCTGTCAATATTTCTCGATGTGTAGCTTTCAGTTGAGTTGCTTTTTTCTTTACTGCGACAGTTATGCTCTTGCGACTGAAGCTTCAAGCTCACGCCCCTATGTGAAGACGGAGCCCCCTAGCCCCATAAGTGGCGATTGCAGTTTTGCTTATGCTAGTGATATTGCAGAAAACCGTGGCCGGAGTCCAGGGCGCATTGTCGAACTTCCTTTTTGAATTTTCAGCTCTTCGAAGCTGTGTAACTGTATTCTTATGAAATTTTATGTGAAAATAAGGCAATAAACTCGTTTTATAAGAAAAAACATTACCCTTCCCACCTTGCTGTTTTTATGCGAAATTTCATGCATGTCTCCCTTCGCGAACTTTGACCTTCTCTTAACTCGTTAAGCTTGAACTTCGGAGTGTAAGTCGACAAAACTTGCTTTGTGAGTTTTGTGGACTTATGACTAAGCGACAGACTTGCCCAGGTTGATATCGCAACTTTCAGTTGCTTCAACCAGTTTGTGCACCTATCATTCTTATGAGGGCAGTTGAGTCTCTTGACTTACAAAATAGCATTTTCAGTTAGAAAACTTTCCTGAGTAGACATCACTTCATAAATTTGTTCACGGATGTTTACCACTATGTTAATTCATTCTTACAACTGAAAAATTTTGGATCAAGTATTACTTCATAAACTTTTTCATGAAAATCTTATGCCAAGACGTTGAAACTTTCCGGGCCACAACCTTATGTTGTCTCTGCCCTTTTGGTAGGATATCCCTTTACTCTGGGATCTAGGTCACAACTTGTTGTTGTCTCAGGCCTTTCGGTAGGATGTCTCTTTACTCTGGGATCTAGGCCATAACTTGTTGTTGTCTCAGGCCCTTCGGTAGGATGTCCCTTTACTCTGGGATCTTGGCTTTCACGGAGCCCTCGGCTATCAAGGAGCCTTTTCACAAAACTTCTCCTTCACTTTTAGAACTTCGGCTATCAGGAAGCCCTTTCGCCAAAATTTTTCTTTCATACGATGGAATTTCGGCTATCATGGAGCCATTCATGAACTTTTCTTTCACACGATGGAATTTCGGCTATCACGGAGCCATTCATGAACTTTTCTTTCACACGACGGAATTTCTCGGCTATCACGAAGCCTTTCATGAACTTTTCTTTCACACGACGGAATTTCCCGGCTATCACGAAGCCTTTCATGAACTTTTCTTTCACACGATGGAATTTCTCGGCTATCACGAAGCCATTCACAAAACTTTTCTTTCACACAACGGAATTTCTCGGCTATCACGAAGCCATTCGCAAAACTTTTCTTTCACGCGACGGAATTTCTCGGCTATCACGATTTGGGGGAAAGCTCTTTTCATATATATCACAAAGAGTATTTACATAGGATCCGCCTCGTTAAAAACCTTGCCTCTTGATTTAGGGCCCCCTTTGCAAGGAAAAGAGTACGGTCCTTTTATTCTAAGGTAAATGCGTAAAGTAAATATTTTTGTTCCCGAAGCCACTTATAGTTCTGTAGCTCAGGCTTTTACAATTTTCTTATGGAATATAAATCTAAGAAAGGAAATGCTGAAAACTGAATCTAACTACTTTCATGGCTTTCAAGGGTAATACCTTTTTAGGTTGTCTGCATTCCACGAATGCGGCAATTCTTCGCCACTCTGATCTGCTAAACGAAAAGCCCCTGGCATATTAGTCTCTTTTGCTATGTATGGCCCTTCCCAAGATTCCTGAAGTTTCCCAAGATTCTCCCAATTTTTCTTTCTTTTTAGCACTAAGTCACCCGTCTTGATGTCTTTCCTGACTATCTTCTTATCTTTCCATGCTTTGGTCTCTCTTTGGTATTTTTCAATGTTCTGTGAGGCTTCAAGAATTGTGAGTTCAATCATATCCTTTTCTATTTTCATCTCAACTTCTTGAATTTCGTTGGCCTTCTGAACTCTCAAACTTTCATTCTTGATTTCTTCCGGTGTCATTGCCTCAGTTCCAAATAGCAAGCGAAAAGTTGTGAAGCCTGTTGCCCTTGATACTGTTGTGTTGTGAGACCAGATTACCCTTGATAGTTCATCTATCCACTTGCCCTTTTTTTGATCGTACAAGCATTTCTTGATTCTCGAAAAGATCAAGTCGTTCGCTCTTTCTACAGCCCCATTAGATTACGAATGAGAAACAGAGGAGAACTTCACATGAGTGCCCAGAGTCTTGCAATATTCCTTGAAAGAGTAACAGTCGAACTGTTTTCCGTTGTTCACAGCTAACTCTCTTGGGACTCCGAATCTGCAATTGTTGGCGCAGTGATATTCGCCAATGCCTTCGCTTCCACCCACTTGGTGAAATAGTCAACTGCAACTACGGCGAACTTGCAGTTCCCTTGAGCTGTTGGCAACGGCCCAACCAAATCCATCCCCCACCTTTGCAGAGGGCATGATGGTGGAATTAGATGAACTGGCATGGATGGTAAGTTCTGCTGATTCGATGTTTTTTGGCAGGCTTCACATTCCAGAACCAGCTTCTTTGCATCAAGGTTTATGGAAGGCCAAAAGAATCCTTGCTTTATTGCCTTTCCCGCTAGTGCTCTTGTGCCTATGTGCGCACCACAAAATCCGCTATGGATTTATTTGAGAAGTTCTATACCTTTTTCGGATGTTATGCACCTTAGCCACGGTTCGGTTACTCCAGACTTGTATAGCTCTCCATCCACTACGGCGTAGCCCCTTGCCCTTTGCCTTAGCCGTTTTTCCTCCAATTCATCCTGTGGTTCATAGTGACCCCTCAAGTAGGCCATGATTTCAGCCCTCCAGTCGTGACTTTCTATGTTATTCACAGTTTTTGGCTTCGAGTCTTTGATGGATGGTTCTCTGATGATTTTGAAGAACACATCCGGAGGTATCGCTTGCTTTTGTGCTGCTGCTTTCGCTAACTTGTCTGCCTCACTGTTGTCATTTCTTGAGATGTGCTGGACCGTGTAGCTCTTGAAGTGCTTCTCCATTTCTCCAACTTTCTCAAGATACTTCACCAGTATCGGATTTCTTGCTTTGCTTTCTTTCTCGGTGTGTTCTTGTATCACTTTCGAGTCTGTTTTGATGATGAAAGTTTGCTGACCCAAAGCCTTCATTTTTCTCAAGGATAGCAATAGAGCTTCATATTCTGTTGTATTATTCGTGGAAGGGACATCATCCGCGAAATCAAGCCGAGCAGCATATCTTATCACGACTCCTGCTGGAGATGTCACAATCGCTGCTATTCCAACCCCTCTATCACACCAAGCTCCATCACAGTGCACCACCCATGGCGTGGTTATATCTTCACCGGAGTCTTGGGATGGCGATGTCCAGTCTACGACAAAGTCTGCTAAGAACTGTGATTTGATCGCGTTTCTTCTTTCGAAGTCCACAGTGTATTCTGATAGCTCTGCTGCCCATTTGACGATTTTGGTTGATGCTTCCTTGTTCGTGAACAGGTCATTCAGTGGTTGATTCGTGATTACTCTTATTCTATGTCCTTCGAAATAGTGTCTTAGTTTTCTTGCTGCCATGATAACTGCGTATGCTATCTTCTCTAGCTCAGAATAGAAAAGTTTGGATCCTGAAAGAGCTTCCGAAGCGAAGTACACTGGGATTTGTTTCAATTTTCCCTCTTCTTCTTTCTCTTGCACTAGTACAGCGCTGACGACTGAATTGGAAGCAGACAAGTACAGCAGAAGTGGCGATCTTGGCTCTGGAGGACATAGCTTCATCATGTTTGACAAGTAATCTTTGAGTTCTTGAAAGGCTTGTTTCTGAGATTCGGACCACTGAAAATTCTTGGAACTTCGGAGAACTTGGAAGAAAGGCAAACTTCTCTCTGCAGCTTTGGGTATGAACCTGTTAAGGGCGGCCACTCTCCCTGTCAGTTTTTGTACGTCTTTCACCGAAACGGGCTCTTGCATCTCAACTAGAGCCTTGATTTTGTCAGGGTTTGCTTCAATACCCTTTGTCGAGACCAAGTAGCCCAAGACTTTTCCTTTGTGAATGCCGAAAACGCACTTGTCGGGATTCAGCTTGAGATTTTCTGCTCTGAGATTCGCGAAAGTTTCTGCCAAATCGCTGATGTGGTCTCTTCTTTGAGTACTTTTGACGATTATGTCATCGACATATGCGAGAATGTTTCTCCGAAGTTGAGGGTGTAGTACTATTGCTATCATTCTCGAGAAGGTGCAGCCTGCGTTCTTTAGCCCTTCTGGCATTCTTACGAAATAATACGTTTCAAATGGTGTGATGAAACTTGTCTTTTCTTCATCTTCTTTCCGCACCCTGATTTGGTGGTATCATGAGAACATGTCCACAAGTGAAAGCATTTCACTGTTTGCGGCATCATCAACAACCTTGTCCACTCTTTCCAGAGGAAAATCATCCTTTTTGCAAGCTTTGTTCAGATCTGTAAAGTCCACTCACATTCTCCACTTCCCATTTTTCTTCTTTACTGGCACGGTGTTTGCTAGCCATATAGGGTACATGACTTCCCTGATCACTTTGGCATCCTGAAGCCTTTGCACCTCAGCTTCTACTGCTTTGGCCTTTTCTTCGGACATTTTCCTAAGTTTCTGCTTCTTCGGAGTTACTCTTTCATCCGTGTCAAGGGCATGTTCGATGATATCTCTGTCCACACCTTGTAAGTCATTCGCTGACCAAGCGAAAACATCTTTGTTTTTGTTTAAGAACTCGATAAGCTCTTTCTCTTCTTCGGGACTGAGATGAGCTCTTATCACCACTGCTCTACCTGGCATGTCATCCAGGTATACTTTCTTTGTTTCGCCATCAGCACTTATTTCTATTTTCTCTTTGTCTCTTTTGGCTTCGACGTACGGTTCTTTGTTTTCTTCAGTAGAGTTCAAATGGTGCACATTGCTCTGGCATGGTGTGTGACCCTTTTCTATGTTTCTAGCTTCTTGTTGGTCAGCAAACACTGTGATGACTCCCTTGGGTGCTGGGATTTTCATGCACAGGAACTGCTGTCTTATCACAGCATCGAACTTATTGATGAAGCCTCTGCCAAAAATTGCGAAGTATGGGTGATACATGTCAACTACATCAAACGTGAGAGTCTCTGTTCTAGCATTATCAAGATCTCCGAATGATACTGGAAGAGCTATCTTTCCTGCTGGCTTGATTGGCTTTCCTCCGAAGCCCAGTAGTGGATATTCTGGTGGCTGTAGCATGTGAGGACTCAAGCTCATTTTCTCAAATGTTTTCATGAATAGAATATCGGCTGAACTTCCGTTGTCCACCAGGATTTTTCCAATCACCCATCCGGCGATGTTCACCTCGATGACCATGGCGTCATTATGATCAATGGATTTCAACTTGAAGTCTTGTTTTGTGAATGTTATCGGCACCTTTGCCCATTTTGGTCGCGCTGCTGGTCCATCATTGATGACCGTGTTCACAGATCTGAAGTAGTTGTTCCTCTGCCTCTTTGTTTCGAACTCCATGGCTGAGCCTCCAGTGATAGGCATGATAGTTCCGAAGGAAGGCAATACTTTCGGATTATGGCCCCTCGAACTTGACTCTGGCTTTACTGAATTGTCTGGTGGTGGCTGCAACATTTTTTGAATTGGTTGCGGCTGCTGAATGGCTTGAATTGCCTGAGACTGAGGAAAAAACTATTGCGAAGGCTGCCATTGTGATCGTGCCTGTTGAAATTGCTGAATTGAGATTGGGCTTGGCTGAGGACCCATAAGCTGTGGTTGCCAGAAGTTCTGACGGAACTGGTTCGACATTGTGGAGGCAATGGACATCATGGTTTTCTCTTGCTGGATTCTTGCTACATTCTTTTTGATTTCTGGGCAAGCTTCGGTGCTATGACCCCTCCCGTGATATCTGCAATAAAAGTATGGATCTCTTGTATCATGATTTTGGATTTTCGGAGGTCCTCTTCCTCTTCCTCTTGACAAAAAACCCCCTCTTGTGCTTGGCCTATTGTCTTGGTTGAACTGTGGTGAGGGATTTTCCACGTTATTGACGTTTCGTGGGGTTTGGAATTAAGGCCTCCATCCTGTTCCTCTATTACCTTGTCTTGCCTGGTTTCGTTCAGCTACTCTTCTGCGATGATCTTCATCAGACTTGATGTACTGTTCCAGTTCGTCAAAAAGTTCTCCAATGCTTTGGGGTTCTTTTCTGATCAAGTGTGAAGCCGTTGATCCTGGGGTCAGACCTTTGACTAGTGCTTGGATTGTTGTTTTGTCATCTGTTCCCGGAATTTGAGATTTTTGTTGCATGAATCTTCTTACGAAGCTCTGCAGTGGCTCCCTGTCTCTTTGCTTGCAACTAAAGAGATATGATGGCTTTGCAGATGTTTCATGAAACACTTGAAATGCTTGAATGAACTTTATCTTGAGATCAATCCAGTTGCAGATTGAGTGTGGAGGTAGCAGGGAATACCAGTTGAGAACTGGGCCTTCGCAAGCAATGATAAAAGATTTGGCCAGTGCAACATCATCTCCTCCTGCTGAATTTACAGCTGCTTCATAGCTCATAAGGAACTGTCTAGAGTTTCCATACCCATTATACTTCGGGAGAGAGACTGGTTTGTACTTCGGGGGCCATGGTGCTGTTTGCAACCCAAGTGAAAGTGGCGATTCTGGATCTGCGAACTGCGAGATTCCGTTGCCCGTAAAGAAGTTTTCTCTTGGGGTTCTTTTGTGCTGACCAGAGCTCTGATATGGCGAATCGCGCCAGAGCGAACTATTTTCTTGTTCTTTCATTTCATCGATTTCCTTTTGCATTTTTTCCAGTTGTTCTTTTGCTTGGTTAAGTTTCTCCAGTTTCTCCGAAACCTTTCTTTTTGCCTCCAGCTGGATCACGAAGTTTTCCTTCTCCTTCTGAAGCATTAGCACTTTTCTGTTCACCTCTTCCAATTGCTTGTCCTGTGAGTCATCATCGTCATCTTCATCTTCGGCGTGTGTTTGCTGGAGGTGTGCAGTTTTTTCTGCTCGTGCTTTCTTGAGAGATTCGAGTTTCGCTTGCCTTTCATGATCTGTGACCTGTGCTGGTTCCGTAGCAAGAGAGTTTTCATTGTCTTCTTCCACGTGATGATCTTCCTTGTCTGCATCAGTGGGTGTGTTCTTCTTGGATTTCTTCTGTGGAGGCATCGTGGGTTCTTTGTCGGCTTAGACCACGGTGGGCGCCAATGTTGGGGGAGTCCAAAAATCGGAAGGGATCCCCGAACACGAGTGGAAAGTAACTCACGAACTAACACACGAAAGGATTCAAGAATGAGGATACATAGAATCTCCGAAACCTGACTTTACATCAAAAGTTGTGAACCCCTTTACACGTGTCCTCGGCCCCCTTTTTATAGGGAGACGAAGGGACTTTTACATTCCGAGACTACCCTCGGATCTAAAGAATATTCCAAACGTGAACATGTACACAATCGTCCTTTACATCCCGTAATTTGCGGAGCCTGACTTCGGATAATCACAAGCTTGCCATCCTTTCACACCTCAAACCCGGACTTTTGGTGTCATGCCTTTGACTCAGTTCACTTCCGACGTAGCTTCCATTCATGAAACTTCCCAAGGGCTTGAACTTCAGCTTCGGACACCGAAATCATATTCGAAGATTAGTTTCCTGAATCATGATCCTTCTCTGAAGTTTCACCTTCCCCTAAAATGTCACGAAAACACCGAAAGTCGACTGCCCTTCAGAGCACATTACTTTCGAAGATCATTAGAGTGTCAGAAAATCGATAAACCTTGTGTCTTGCGGACTTGAGTTTGTAGAAATCATTACAGCGCCTTCGGAATTCATGAAACAGCGAGCATCTCCCCTCCCATACCGCGGGTTCTTGAGAGCAAAGATACCTCTGAAGTTCCGAGGGTGATGATTTGAATCCCATTCCCCAACAGTTCAGTTTAACAACCCCCCCCTCCGGCTGACATGGCGTCACGTCAGCTAAAAACACCGAAAAAACTACTTAGAGCAACTCCAACAGCCTCTCCAAAACAGATTGACTATGTAAAATTAACAAAATTGAGGGAAAAAACAGATCTAACAGTCTGTTGGGCTGATATTTCCTCGACACCACCGACCGTCTTGATAGTACAAACCGATAATAGCGGGCTTCAAAATTGTCGTGTTGTGATTGGGCCAAATATCCAAAAAGCCCGCGTTTATTTTGGGCCTGAGATTCATGAAATCTTTGAAGCGGGCCTCGATTGGTGAAAGCCCAAGGGGGTCGTACGTCGATCTCGATTCTGTCAGTACCACTGTACCAGCGGATTTAGCCATTGTCGACGCAAATCACCAGTGTTGTGGTCGATCCAGCCGCCAGCTAGATCAAGCCGTAAAATTTTTTGACCGATACCGGCATGCACAAATTTGTGCCTACCCCCCTACAGCAAGCAAATTCCCGAGCCAAAAGATGCCATGGCCCTGGAAACAGCATGGCTAAAGCATAAGCTGGCGCCATGCCTGCCATGGATGGAGATGGAGTAGCTGGGACTGGGAGGGATCTCTTCGTGCCTGCATTGCAGCTTTGACCGGCCGGCCGATCCAGGACTACTCGTACAGATAACCCACTCACCTGGCGAATCTGAAGGGAATCTTTGGCTGAACCTCGCGAGCAGGTAGCTGATCGATGACACAACTGCTGCCCTCCATCTCTCTCTCCTCGATCGACCATTTCAGAGGTTGAGGAGCTCGACACGGCAGCGGCCGGCCCAGAGCTCGAGCTCCAGAGGGCCATGGCTCGATGTGCCTGCCCCGCACACGCTTCCTGCCGCGTCCATGCATGCCTGCCTGCCTGCCTCCCCCGGCGAACCCAAGTGCTTTATGGAGACAACAGTCTCAGCTGCACACTGTTGCTGCACATGTGTCCGTCCATGGCGCTGCAGTGGAGCATCCAGCTGATGGCAGTGATCAGACCTCTCTACGGAGCGCCCAGAGCATCGCGATCGAGCTGAAGATGAACAGTGATGAGAGCAGGAATCAGGATCGTCTCCCCGGGTCCATCCTCCCTGCTGCCTCTCCAGCAGTTTCAAGCACTGCTGCTGCGGCAGTGGCAACAACAAGATGCGTCCATGCATGCCATGGCCATTGTGTATTCATGGCATGGGCCACACGTACGCAATCACCACACAGCACATATATGATAAATATATAATTATATGATATGAATAATACTAATGATCAGCCAGCCGGTAGGGCAGAGCAGAAAACACACAGGAAAACGAAAAGGAGCTAGGAGATGCATGGGGGAAAATAAAGATGTCCTGATCAGAGCCTGGTTCTTGGGCAGAATGAATGAGAAAAGAAAGCCCTGTCTGTGCAAGTGCAGCTCTGCTCCATGCATGCATGGTTGCAAGCTGACACTGCTGCTGATGAGGTGTCGAGCAATGGACAGCGGGGCCCTGCCCGGGATCCGGGCATGTGTCCGGATTTCCTCGAGCATTCCCTCTCCACTCGCTTTTGGGTTTCAAGTGGTTTTCTTTTTCGTTTAATTTTTCTCAAGCGCTTGCGTGGCATCCTGTCTGCCAGTCTTGCTGATGAATGGTGATCTTTCTTCCTCGTGTGTGTTAGGTACGGTGGTGGTCAAGCTGCCGGTGCTGCGTCGTCGGCCATTGCTGCCGGCCGGCCGCCGGGCTCGAGTGCTTGGCTGCTTGCTATATTTGTTCCCATGCTCGTGTTAGGGCATGAACCGCTACCAGCACGAGCTGAGGTGAGGATCTTGGCGAATCCATCTTTTCCCCCTCACCTTTCGTTTCAGAGATGCATGCAGAGGGCGGCGTTGCTGGAACATGCATGATCCACGAGGATATGTGAACGCAGCGATGTGCGTGTGCGTGTGCGTGCAGGGACCATGCCACATGCAGACATGCTGCATGCTTCACACGGGCGGGGAGTCAGAGGCCAAGGACATGCGAGCCAGGCTGAAGCCGACATGCGCCTGGGCCATGCTGCTTGCTCTCGCACGCCGGCGGCTGCCTGCCGGCCTGTACGGTGGCGCCGCCGCTAGCCGCGCGCACGGCGACACGACGCCGACACATGCAGGTCTACAAGAGAAGAAGCCGGCTGATTTGTTATGAGAAGAAAATACTATGTACTAATTAAGTCGGCTGATTTGCTGTGAGAGAAGGGTAGCGTAGAAGAAGTCGAAATAAGTCAGCCGAACGCTGCCTTGGTGAGAAACAGAGGACGGACGGGCGGAGGACCCGCCGTGGAATTGCCGGCGAGAAAAACGTATACGTTGGCCACATGCATAGCCGTGTGCCCGTGTGAGCCGTCCTCTCATGTCGTCGTGTGTCGCTCGATCAGGTATGCAGGTGATGTTCGGCAAGAAAGATTATTCTCGCGACGAGACGGGAAAAGGTGATTAGCCATTCAGCCGTCGTCGCCGGCCGCCATCTTTTCAACGCCCTTTTGACTCCTCGAGCGCTCGATCGCCGCCGATCGACGACGGGTAGTCGTGTGTAATGCGCTTGATCGCGCGCGTGCTTGTCCATCAGCGGATACGGCCTTGGATCTCAGCAGATGCGCAGCCGACAAATCCACTGTCAGGTCATCAGACGTACGATCCGATTTCGCCTCTCTCTGAATCTCTTACCACCTCCAATTCAAACCCTGCATCATTATCGCTTCAATTCATTCTAATCACATGTCCAACTCGCTGGTGGTGGCGATCGATCGGGTTATGTTAGTGCTTGCTAGGTCATGAACTCACGATAGACACTACTCCTGCATGCCAAAGGATAAGAACGCCAACAACACCTGCATCTCTGATCTCCCTGCTGTGAGTTGTTGTCTTCCTGTATCTCTGTCAGAAACATCATCTGGTTTTAATCACTGTTAGCTCTCTCCATTAAACAATCGATGAAACCATTGCCACGGCACTGCACTGATCGGAGCCGAGCGTGCAGGATATATGAAATAAAGAATAAGCTGCTTGGCTTTGGACAGGCTGCGTGTTTGCCTCCTGGAGTGGCATCAGGAAGCAGGCCACGGCAGGCAGGCAGGCCGGCAGACAGTGGCATGGGGCGATTGCCTCGCGCGCGTCTGCATGCCCATGCCAATGCCATGCAGGGTTAGCTTGCTAGCCTTTAATTTGCTAGCTCTTTTATCGGCATGGGGGACACTGATTCCCTCCTAATCATCATCACTGTCTCAAGACCACTCCAAAACAGGGGCAGCAGCAGGAGTTTTTTTTAATAGTTTCCTAAGCATTCCTGCAGCTTGTATGATGCACCTGCGCCCTGGTGTTTATCACCACCAAAGCTATGGGGCCCAGGCCTACCTGGTGTGTGTGGTATTAGGGCACTGTCCCTGTCAATGCAAATGCTGGCTAATCCATATAAGCTTTTCCATTTGCTGCTTTTTTATATTTTTTTATTTTGGTTGTTGTCATCAGCTTAATTAATTCCATTCCTGAGACAGAGTGGTCCAAATCAAGGTCAGCCTTTTTGTGATATGTAATATATAATAGAAATAAGCTGTGGTGTCACCTCAGATTACACCATGATTAGTTGGGAGCTAGACCCCTCACTGCTCATGCCTGAGAATTAGGGTTCCAATTGCAAGGGTGTGGAGCAGTGCTGCACACATCAAGCTTTTGTTTCGGAATGTCCTGCACAGCTGCACTGCAATATATAGTATACATATATTTAGTCCACTCGTTTGACCCACTTTTGTTGCTTTCAGAGGATTAGGTATCTCATTAAGTGGCAATGGATGCAAGCACTGTGGCTGATTAGCCACATAAGGATATAACAAGTGGTTATTGTTGAGCCTAACCTGGAACTTAACAGGGACTGGGATCACTGTTCAGGGACAGAAACATGCACATGAATGTGAGTGAGTTTATTTGCTGCTGGATCCATTATAGGCTAAAGCGTTTATTGGCCAATGGCCCATGCACACACATGTTTGTTTTGTAGCTTGCAATGATGGAGCATGATGGAGCTTGGAGCCAGCTCTTTCAGAGAGGGAATTTGAGGTGGTGGCTAGCTGCTGGGCTATTGTTTTGTTGACCAGATCTGAACTTCTCTATTATTCAGAGACAAGTGAAGTGAAGTGAAGTGAAGCTTCCCGTTCTGCAAGTGTGCAAGCATGTGGCTGTATATTCCTCCAGAGCTTTTCCACAATCAGGTGGAATGAATCTTGGTAACGATCTTAGTGCATCATCACATTTTTTTCTGAATGTTTATTAGCATTACATGTGGTCATGTCACTCTCCGATGTTTGTGTCGATCTCACACAGTTGCTTTGCTCCGATCCAAATGCTTGCGTCTGGAGAGAAAAGCAGTGTTGGCACTTCACCATATTTGTTTCAGGGAGTGAGGAAAAACAAAGGAATTGAAACTTGATGGATGCTGCTTTTGTGTTAAGGTCCTGTTTAGTTCCAAAAATTTTCCCAACTACCCGTCACATCAATCTTCGGACACTGATTAGGAGTATTAAATGTGAATTAATGACAAAACCCATTCCATAACCCCTACCTAATTTTTCAATACGAATCTAACGAACCTAATTATGCCATGATTAGACAACGTCGTGCTACAGTAAACAATCTCTAATGATGGATTAATTAGGCTTAATGGATTCGTCTCACGATTTCCCGTCCATTAGTGTAATTAGTTTTGTAATTAGTCTACATTTTTTACCTCTAATAAACCTTCGAAGGGGTCGCCAAAAATTTTTGGCAACTAAACAGGCTCTAAGAGCAAAAAAAAGCATTGACATAAAGTGGTTGCATCTCATGCTGAATTTGGTAATGATGGATGCAAGTGCCATCGAGACCACCTAGTAGGCCTAATTAAACAAATATCTGCTAGTAGAGTAGCTATTTCAGGCTACTGCCCCCAAGCTTCTCCCAAATCATGATACCTAATCTCACAATGTTATCTTTGTTTATTTTGTTCAGTCACATTGGGGGAAAAAGGTTATCCTTCTGCTATTAATTGATGGGGGAGAAATATATATAGCAAGGCCATCTTGGGATCATTGGATGCCTTTCTTGACTCCTTTTTGAACACTACTGTTCCTCCCTCTCTTTTTTCAGCTCATTTTCCCATCACTGAAAAATGGTCATGTCATGCTTTTTTCCACCACCACATGCATGAATGCATGATGCACTCCTCCCCCTAGCTGCTCTCACATCTAGGATTTGATTGCCGCTAAGGACAGCATTGGTGGGCCCGTCCCTTTGCTACGGGGGCCCACCCCCATGGATCAGGAGGAGGACTGGTGCTGGTGAGGGGTTCCATTCATGAACACTGTTTTTGTTGCCACTGCGCGCGTGTGTGTGTGGTGTGTATGCATGCATCGACATCGTCCCCTGCTACAACGTTAATTTCTTGAGCGCCCAAACTATTCCATCTTTGACAAGATCGGTCGAAAGAGGAGTCTTTGGATGCTGTTGAGTTTGATCACGGGATCATGTGCCGAATCTTTTTGCTGAAACTATCTGATGTTACGTGTTGTGTGTGCGTACTTGATTCGATTCAGTTGCTTTCTAAATTTACAGACTGTATATATATGACTAATTTAATTTCTCCTGTTTAATTAGTTCTGAATATTGTTCTTTTGCTATCACAGAAGATAAAAAAAAACATTGTTTGCCATGGTGTTTAGATCATCTTTGGAACGCAACATCTTTAAAATTAACCTCAGGATTGAAAAAAGCAGGATTGTAGATCTTGCAATCCTACAAGAAAAGCAGAGAGAAAAAAAAAGGGCCCCCAATGGAGACTTTGCATACAGCAAAGGAAAACACACAAAAGTTTAAAGAGAGATATAGTAGGCACAAAGAAAAGTTTCGTAAGTCCCAACCTTCGTGTCATTTTTTCTCTAAAATCTCATGGATCCCATAGGAACAAAGAATATCGCCTTATATAGGATTCAAATGAAATCGTTTAATTTGGTTTCAAAGTGGTGTATAGAAAACTTTCCTAGCAAGAAATTAACGTTGTAACAGAAATGGGGGTAGTTAAAAGCCATGTTTTGAACCAAGACATCACACACGAATTTTGCAGGAATGGGACATCAGTAACTCTCCTGTTGTCCATATAGTCGGTTGAGAGAGAGAAAGCTGGACGTGTCCAGTTGGCATACGCTGGGCCTCTGCATCCAGCAATTGATATTTGATGCTGACGGTGGTCAGGTCGAAGAATACGGAGTACGGATCAGCTGTAACAAACGATCCAAAGCCGGAGTAGTAAATCCTGAAAGAGTACTCCTACTGATCGCTGATGAAGAACACTGATGAAGAAGCATCACTCTCTCTTGCAGTCACTGCAGTCTGTTTTACTGCAACCCGGCCGGGGGCCTGTGCATTGGTGAGGGCAGCACAGTTGCAAATATAAAAAAGCTACAGGAGCTACCAGTACCAGGAGGACATTGGCACATTGCTTGCTTGCACATCATTTCGGGAGATTCCTAGGAGGATCAAAAAGAAGCCTCATGCTGCAGCAGCAGTGCCCAATCATCGAGCTGCATGCAATAGAGCTACTAGAGCATCCTTTTTCTTTTCCCTTTATTTTTTTTCCTTTGGAGGTGCTCGTACTGTCAATGAGTTCTTTTAGTACACTTGATTTCGCTTATGCAGGGTGTTATTGAGACCTTGGGGCACCTGTTTGGTTTCGAAACAACAAATTTCTGCTCGAATTTGTCTGTTGATGGAAGGTTATATGTGAACAGTGCCACCTTTGGGGGATTGGTTGGTGTGCCCATTTATTGTTTTTTTGCTCAGATCCAATTAGTAGGTGACAATTGTACAGCCTCTAGGGTCACCGGTCACATCAGGGCACAATCATACTGTTTCTTTGACGCGACTGGGGAGAAGAGACTGAGGACAGAGAGAAAGGGGGAGGAGGAGGGAGGAGCCACCATCACACACACAGTTCCATGGAGTGATGTGAGTTAAAGCTGAGAAAGGTACAACTGGACAAACCCTCGGAGAAGAAAGCCCTAGGATCGATCTAGCGTTGCAAAAAGCCATGCATGCCATTGCCAAAGCTTAAACTACTCCACTGGCCACTGCTTCCATTTCGGCCGCCTTGCGTTCCCTTCCATGTGATGTATATATACTGATGTGTTCAAGGAAGGATAAGGGATAGTAATGCAAATTTCGTGTCATGGGTACAAACCAAAACTTGGTTAGATGTCAAGAGAAGAAAAGTGGGAGAAAAATGATCTAAGGTACTCCTAGTATATATTGACCTAAAACTATCTGCTTGCATCCTTGCTAAGCAACAATCCCCTGGCAATATAGTGTCATGTGGATAAAAAGCCTCACGAGTCATGGAGTAGGTGGAAGCTTTCATGTAAGGCATACACACATATCTATTAGAGAATAAACATGGTAATTATATTTATCCAAAATAAATACATATATTTACATGTATGGGAACCGGGCAAGATCACTGCGTGGTTCTCCTCGGTGTTTCCTCGACGTTCATCGTTTGGAGCTTGAATTGATTAGGCCTTTGGTGCCCTCATTATTCTAATTTTTGAATTCGGTATGTTGATTTTATGCTGCGGTTTGTAATCACTTGTAGTTCCTTTTTTTCTCTATCAAACTATGTATCATGATCGCCATCCTTGGTAACAAGGATGTATATCTGATCTTGTAATATAATCTCACTTTGAAGAAATGAAAATGTTCAGTTGAATTTTCTTATCCCCCGTTGACTTAAAAAAGCATATCATCGCTATTGATGCACTAGTACTACCAGTTAAAAAGAGTTCAATCATTTAAAAAAAAATCTCTATAGGTAATATATTGGCCGGCTTCACTGGTAAGGAAGAAATCTGGAGATATGAAGCTTGAAGATAAGCAAGAATCGAGAAGGAAGGAGCTTTTTTTTTTGCCCTGTGATGGAGTTGACAGCCATCACTACCACCACTATGGCTCTAGCGACCAGAGAAAGAACACTAGCGGTTGCAAATACTAGCACTATCATTCCCTTTTTCTCCCAATGGTGTACGTACGTGGGCCAGACGAATTCCTTTTTATTTATTTTTTTCCTTCGAACCATCATACCCTGGCGAATTGAAAACTTGGAATCCTTGCATCGCCATGGATGCGCAGAGCCGCCGGCTAGCCCTTCGTTTAATTTTATTTCCATCCCCCGGCTCCAAAAAAGGTAGACACGCAAAAGGAAACCAGGCTTGCAAATTGGAGATTGTGATATAAGAAAGAAAAAACATGAAAAAGAAAGAAAAAAAAGGAAAGGGCGAAAGCTTCAAACTTCAAAGAGATAAGTCGCCCTGTTCGTCTGGCTTATGAGCCACCAGCTAGCAGTACTTTTCTCTCAGAAAAAACCAGCCACCAGCAACCAGCTAATAATACTTTTCTCTCAGAACAAACCAGCACCAGCCACCAGCAACCAGCCAAGCGAACAGGCCGAGTAGCTGCTTGGGAACAAGGGATGATGCAAAGTTTTAAAATTCAGATAGTACAAATAAACAAGCGGTCTGCTTTGGTACTTGATATGCGTTCTTTTGGGGTTTCCAGGGCCTTGTTTGCACCGCTTTCTCGCCTCTTCTCTGATCTAAATATATTATATATATATACTTTTATATAATATATTTATATATATACTATATATAACAACAATGCCTTTGTTTTTGTGCTGTTGATCAGAGAATTGTTGCAAGCGGCGAGCGAGCCCCACACACACACACGGACTCGGCGGACCCCTTCTCTGTTTTTGGGGTCCTCGCGGCACATGCTATGGCTTAGAATAATGCCAAAAGCAGCTTTAGAGCTCGGCGATCGCCGGTGGTTCATCTTTTCTTTTTCGTTCCCGTCGCGGCTGGATTATTGTTTTCGGACCGGCCGGCATTGTGGATGCGGATGGGGTTGCATCCATGCGAGACGAGGATGGAATGGAATCAGGGTGATGGGGCATCATGCAAATGCATCCTCAGTTCCATTTCGTGGTTCATCATGCATGAACATTTCTGTCAAGCAAATAAAAGTCTCTGAAAACTTCTGTTTGTGAAATGTCAATGGGAATCTGACAGTGACAGTAGTAGAGGAGTACTCCCTCCGTCTCAAAATAAGTGCACATCTCGCACTTCGAGGAGTCAAGCACTTTAAAATTTGACTAAATATATATTAAAAAATATTAATAATTATGATACTAAATAAATATAATTAGATTAATCATGTTACATATTTTCACAACAAACTTGTTTAGAGACACAAATGTTAATATTATTTTCTATATATCCAGTCAAATTTACAACTTGTTGACTCCTCAAAATGTGAGATGAGCACCTATTTTAGGACGGAGGGAGTAGCAAGAACTTGCCCAGGACGGTGTGAATCGTCACCGGCTGGCTGCGAGGAGGGCATGGAGATCAGGGGTGCCCGCAAAAGAAGCTCGCAGTTCCGTTGGTTGGGGTTGGCCATGGCCGCACTCCAACTCCAATTTCCACTACTGGTAGCAGCAGGCAGCAGTACCTGTCCCACTAGTTGCGCAGTAGTGACCCTAATCCCAAGGCCGTCTGGTCAGGAAGCAACCGCCCATCCCTCTGCTCTTCTTTCACCATTGCCGACGCGGGTGAGGGGAAAAGACTAAAGAGGCGACGCGTTTGACCCTAGGGCTCGCACTAAAGCCGCCGTCCTTTCCCCGGCGTGTGGTACACACCGGGGAGAGGGAGAGAGAGGGGGAGGGAGGTGGTGGACCATCCATGGGCGAGGGGTCCCAGAGCGCGGGCGGGGATGATGAGGACGACGGAGGGGCCATGGCGGCCCCATGGTCCTCCTGCGCCCTCTGCTCCTATCTCTGCGCCGGAGCTCCGATCCGTGTGGGGGCGGACGGCGGCGAGCCGATCAGGGCAACGCTCGCGCGCGCCGCGTCATGGCGCGCGAGCCCTTTCTTGAGGCGGTGATGAGGCCAGAGCCAGAACGCCCCCCTCCTCCATCATGAGACGGCGCGCGAGCTATCTATCCGTCAGGGCAGAGGCATGAAATGGATCCAGGCGCTTGCGATATTTAGGAAAGCGTATGTATAGGCGCTGGCGGGTAGGGCCAGTGCTAGCAGGGGATTTAATGGCGCTCCATTGTTTGGTGCCATGGAGGAACCAAGGTGGTCGGAGGTGAACGCATCTTTCAAACTCGGCAACGCCACACGACCGACAGCGCTCTCGTGCAGGAGCTAGCCCTGATATGTAAAAAAAATGAATTATCTACTACAATATGTTCATCAAGATGTTCTAGAAAATTCTCAAGTTAATTAAAAAAAAAGAATATTCATCGTTGGATTTTATGCAGATCTAACGGTTTACAATATCTTAAAGAGTCTATATCCAATACAAGCAATCAATATATAAAAATTATATTAAAAAATCATTTAAAACCTTTTGGCTGTAGTCCATATACAAGCAATCAATATAAAATTATATTAAAAATCATTTAAAACCTTTTGGCTGTAGTCCATATCAGTTGCGACTGCAATCATCTAATTGCATTGGATACGGACTTTAGTGCTCACATATTTAATTTAATCCTTAAGCTAGCCATGCATAATATTTTTATATCACATTGAATACACGCTATGTAACCTGAAAAACATAGTCATATATCATCAAATTTAAGGATGTGTCTTTTGTGACAACGTATGATAGCAAACAATACTCAGGGCGTCTTTAGGAGGGCTCCAGCTCCGGCTCCACGAGCGGCTTCAGGCGGAGCCCTCCCAAACGGGTGTTTCAACACCGGCTCCGGAGCCACAAAACAGGGACGCGAACGGAGCCACAAAACAGTAGCTCCGCCCGGCTCCGCCAACCGTGCCCCGGGTGGGGCCAGTCGGGAGCGCAGCAGGGCCAGAGGAGGGAGTCCGCGGGGAGAGGAGGGCTGGATCGGAGGCGACCAGCGGCGCGGCGGGGCCGGAGGGAGGCATAGCGGGGCGGAGGCGGGCCGACCACCAAGCAGGGAAGAGGAGGGAGGCGCGGCTCGGCTGGGCCGCCGGAGGCGGCGGGGGGGGAGGGGCGTGAGCCCGTGAAGGGAGGAAGCGGTGTATGGATAAGGAGTGAGGGTGAATGGATAAGGAGATGAGGGGAAAAGGGAGAGGAAAAGAAAAGATCAGGAAAAAAGAAAGTAAAGAAAAGGAAAAATAAAAAAATAGGAAAGGGGATATGAGTAAACGGCTTCGAGGGAGGAGCCCTTGAAATGCCGATGGAAGGAGCCATTTGAGGTAGTGGAAGCCCAAAAAATTGGCTCCCCGCGTCCCAATCTTTTGCCACTCTTGTCCTCTATAGGTACCGCAAATGGAGCGAGGTGGCCGCCAACAGGAGGTAGAGGTGATAGCAACGCTACCGTGGTGCA
The DNA here is from genome assembly GCA_036936925.1 of Cenchrus fungigraminus. Classification (NCBI taxonomy): domain Eukaryota; kingdom Viridiplantae; phylum Streptophyta; class Magnoliopsida; order Poales; family Poaceae; genus Cenchrus; species Cenchrus fungigraminus. The sequence goes on along the minus strand of CM072776.1, from coordinate 56,868,817 downwards.
CAACAGAGGTAAAGGTGACAGGACGAGCGAGGCTCGAAGGTGGCGGCGTAGGTCACTGATAATGGAGGCGCGGGGAGGTGGGGGAGTCAGTGCTGATGGTGGAGAGGTGGCTGGCGAGGTGGAAGACGATGTCGGTGTGAGCTGGGGCGTGCGGGGGTGGGGAGGGCAACTGAAAGAACAAAAGAGAGGAAAGAGGGAGAGATAAATAAAAAGAAAGAGAAATAATGTGAAGGTAAAAATTTTTAGAGTATTATGGTCATTTTATGTTTCTATGCATTTTAAACAATTCGAAAAAGCCGTTTGGCCAAACATTTTTTCAACCGGATAAGTCAAAGCTAAAAAAAAATTGCTCCACCACAAAAACCAAAGTCGAAACAGTTGCAGTCACATCCACAACCCTACCAAATGAACTCTAAATCTTTATGTTGCTTTGGTAAATATCCAAAAATAGGTATTGCATTTTATCTTTATCCTTGTAAGCTTTATTACATTTTATCTTTAATTCCTATTGAAACAGATATATAACAAAGTATGGTAAGCTAATATACTGATATGTTACCATGACATGATTAAATATAATGATTTATGTTTATTTATTTTGAAATATCCAAGGAATAGTATAGAAAAACTAGCTACCCGCGCTATTTGCGCGGGCCATCTGGCTAGTTTTATGGATTTCACGGGTTAAGCTTCATGTTTACCATTATCAAGTCCGTTCGGCAGATCTTCTGCTGATTTGACAAAATATTTGTTGTGAGAGAAAAATACTGTGTGTTGATTGGTATGATAGATTTGCTGTGAAAGAAAAAATAATGCTGAAAAAGCCAAAATAAGGCAAGCTGAACGATTTTTTCCAAACAAGCTTAGAGAACGAAGCTGCTGGAAACCTCCTTTTCCAGCTTCACCAATTTTACATTTTTTTTACCTCATTTTGCGTTTTGACTCCTCACTACAATGCAACACGATGTGTATTACTCTATCGCGAAGCTAAAGCCGTCCGAGGCAAAATCCACCATAAGAGTCCGTTTGGAAGGGCTTTCGCATCAGCTCCGCGAGTGGCTTCGGGTGAAGCCCTCCCAAACAGTGAACATAATCTTTGGGTCAGAAGCTCCTCAAAACCCACTCTCTAGAGCCATTCAACGATGAAGGCGGCGGTGCAGTGGAAGAGAAGGTGCGGGGATAGAGACGCGGCGGGAAGGAAGGAGGTGGTGGATAGTGGATAAAGAAGATAAGATTGAGAAGCAAAAGTTTGGAAAGGAAAAAAATAAATAGAAAGAAAATATAAAGGTGTTACGAACATTTCATCATTTATATTTACTGAAAACACATGAAGAAGCTATTTTGTCGAATATTTTCCAACTAGACAACAAGTCACCAAAAAAAAAGTAATAGCACAGTCGTAGCTGAAATTGTTTCAGTCACCATCACAAACCTCGCCAAACGCACGCAGAGATTTTTTTTCTCCAGCACTTTAATCAAACTGTGTGGTAAACCTTCAGCTGAACTTCAAAAGAAGTCGGAGCCAAAGCAGCTCTAAAGGGACCCTCACTGGTACAGTTGTACACTGCTCTTTAAGCGCGCCATGAGGTGACGTAAGAGGTGTTTTTAAAACGGACGAGTGATGTCACGTACACACGGTACCATGTTTCACGGACGCTGCTGCACTGATGACAAAAGAAATGAAAAACAAAGCATCCAACGTCCATGAAAACAACCGAAAAAAACGCTTGTCCGACGACGCGCACCCTCCTCGCCTTGAAGTCCCCCAGCTCAAACCAGCTCGACCAAGACGACCGGCCGAGAGAGCCGGATGGATCATCCAGTCAAACGCACACGTCAGCCAAGCCCCCCGTCCGTCAACGTACGACCCCGACCGCCACCAACCTCCCGCCCGTCCGCCCCGACGCCGACGCTCCCTCACGGCACGCCGGTCGCCGTGCCATCCGGCGACGGATCGATCAGGCTCGCGGAAAGAGCGAGCGAGCGTTCCCCACGGTCGCCATTGCCAGTCACCACATGTTGCTTGGACGGGCCTGATCGACCTGGGCGCGTCCCTGCCCGCGTACCGTGCGCCAGCAGGCAGGCAGGCAGGCTGGTCCCCGTCGCCACGGCCGGCCCGCTGTTGTGTGGTGGGCGCCCCGGCCGCGCCGCCGCCGGATGGGACCGGCCGGCCGGGGGGCGCAGCGAGACGACCGTACCCCTGACCTGCTCACTGGCATCTGGCATGGCGAAATCCCACCACCACCCCTCCGTCGTCGGCGCGACGGCCGTACGCAGGTGTTCGACTCGCGGCAGCGATCCGGCACCGGAGATCGTCGGCGGCGGAGCCATGATCTCCGGTGCTGATCGAGATGAGAGATTCCCCGGTCAATCCCCACCCCCGAAACGGCAACCTGCGTGGGCGACTGTTTCAGGCAAGCGGGAAGCGTGCCGCCGTCACCGCCGGCGCGGGACGCGTGAGCCGCGGCCGTTGCTTCCTCTGGCTTCACAAACCGCCCCCGCGCGCGCACGGGCACGGGCACGCCCCACGCGCGGATGCGCCCGCCCGCCGCCCGTGCGCGTCGGCCGAGCGAGCGAGGGAGCCCCAGGCCGCGCCGCGCGCCGACGCTGCCACGGCTCTGGCAAGTGGCAGTTTTCTTTTCTCTCGCGTCTGCCGACGGCCCGGCGCGGCGCAGCTGGGTCGCCGTCGTCGGCTGGAAACTTTCACCGAGACGGCGACGTGTGAAAAACAATGCTGGACGCCCGGACGTACTGTACACGTACACATACTATATTTTTTGTCTGAAATAAAAAAAAGTCGTTCAAAGCGTTTCATGGAAAATTTAAAAGAGTGAGAAAAAACGTGGTCAAGTCAACGATTCCTGACACATGCTAGAAATAGCATTACACAAGGAAGCACAAGAGCCCATGTGGCATCGTATCTCCATCCACACGGGTTGCATATTTCATACGAATATTTGTTTTTTTAATAATCTCAAAACATTATTTCGATCGATCACACACACATATAAAATGGAATAAAATGGGCTCAGCTAGATTCGATTTCCCAGCTCGATCTATCTCCATCACGCTCGCGCGGCGGTGGATGCCTGCCGCCGGACAAGGAGAGGCGGAGGAGCGAGCAGAGCGCCGCCGACGGACGCCCCCGGGCGCCTGTCTGTCCTCCTCGTACCGTACGTATCTGGCGCAACGCAACCGCCTACGGCCGGGGGAGGGGTCGACGTCCTCGCGTACGCGTACGCGACGGCGACGGCCGCCGATCGGTCTCGTCGGCCGCCAGGTGGTGGTGGTGGTGTGCCGGCCGTTCCGTTCCGTCCGTTCCATCCTCAGCTGTTGGTCGACAGTAACAGTTCCGCTCCAGTCCAGTCTCCATCGATCCCCGTCGTCGTCCATCTCGCGCACGCCATGGATGGGCACATGTACCTTGGCCACTCTTATTTCTCTTGGGGATCGTACACATGTCGCCGGATTTGTCTCCGTAACCATGGCCGTGCTTTGTTGGTTCAAGACTTGTTGAGACAGGGGTCCCGGATCCTTTTTTTTCTTCTTCGTTCGTCAGTGTGGAACCTGCATGCTGCTGCTGTTTTTTACTTTTCGTTACTGGCTTACTGCCGCAGCAAACAGTAACCACTCCAATCAACAATTCGCTTTTCTGGATCCTGATGAATTCCTGAATTCACGAGAGCTCGCTCCGTATTCAAGTCAAAAAGCGCCGCAGCACAGCAGAGATGCCAAGTCAAGTCCGTCCGGTACTACTACCACGAGCAGTAATAAGGCCTTGTTTAGTTTGCTAAAATTTCAAACGTTTTCTCCACTCTCTCCATCACATCACATTAAATACGCTAAAAGACATATGGTCGGAGTATTAAATATAGGTAAAAAAATAATTAATTACACAATTTTGATGTACTTCGCGACACGAATCTTTTGAGTCTAGTTAGGCTATGGTAGGATAATATTTACCACAAATAAACGAAACGTGCTACAGTATACTACAGGAGTTCCAAACGTTGAAAAGACAAATTTTTCACCGAAGGCCTAACTCCCCTGCTTCGACGAGCATGACATGGGGCGGTACTCGCTAGGAGTAGGAGCTGTGGCCGGCCGGCCGGAGTTTTTACCGTCGCTGTCATCAACTCCAGCAGCTACTCACACAGTACCTGTCCACAGCGTCACGTAGCAGTCCCCAACTGTCGCCGCAGCACAGGGCGCATCGTCACTGTGCTAATCGCCGTTTCCGTACGACCGAGTGATTAGTGAGGCTGCTAATCTGCGGTTGCCGTGGCCGAAGGCCCAAAGGACGACAGGAGGACCGACGAGGACGTGCGTGAGGTCAGGGGAGAGGAAGGCGGCACGCGGGGGGCACTGTACATGTGCGCGATTGCACGTCTCGCGCAGGAGCAGCGCCAGTGGGGAGAGGACACAGAGAATTGACAAAAATCACGCATGGGACGGGGAGAGGAGAGGGGTCGGGAAGAAAGCTGAAAAAGAGGAGCACCACTCGTGGGGTTAAAACCCCGAGAACAAACTTGGGAAGAGTAGCGAGCAGAGCAGCCGAGCCGCGGAGGGAGGAGGAAGCAGCGAGAGCGAAGCAAGCAAGCAAGCAAGCTGTGAGCGTCGAAAGCATACCGGAGCAGGAAGCGGGAGCACGCACGCACGCACGCACGCGCTTCTCCTCCCTGCTGCCGCAACCCCCTGTTTCAGCTCCCTCCTCTCCCAGCCGCACGGGCGCGCGAGAAGGAAACGAGGAGAGGAGGCGAGCGAGCATGCTCCCCGGCGGCGGCGGGCGGATCTGCCGGAGAGCGGCGCGGGGAGCTCGACGCTAGCGGGTCTCCATCTCGCGGCCCCGGGATCTGACGCCGCGGCGGCTCCTCTCGGATCGAGCCAGCGGCGGCGGCGGCGGAGGAGGCCTCCGGTTCTCGGCTCCGGGGACACCGAGGTAACTTGCTCTGCGCATTCCTTCACGCAGCTGCGCCTCCGGCCGACCAAAGATCGCAGCTTTTCGCCTCTTGCTGCCCTTCCAAGTGACAAGCAAATTCACTTCCTCTCTCTCTCTCTCTCTCTCTCGTAGATACAAGGAAGGGAAAGATTGCGGTTGCGCTTGACTTGACTTCGTCGGCGGCGGCCATCTTCGGTAGCCGCAATCGCGGCGCGCGGTGAAAGAAAAAAAACAAAGGAAAAGAAAAGTTGCTCGCGGTGAAACTGGGAAAGTGATGGTTTCCTTCGGGAAGGCGCTGTGATTTGGCCTGAAAAGGAGGAATCTTTCCTTCGCCTCCCCCTTCCCTTTGCCCCTCGCTCTTATACCGCCCTCAGATCGCGGGGCGGAGCAGTCTGATTGGTCCCTCCGCAACGGGGAAGCAAAATGAGGCTCTCGTCGTCGTCAGGCAGCGTCCTCCCGGCTCAGGCGGGCTCGCCGGAAGGTACTCATCTGCCATGCCGCCTCCTCTGTGCTTTCGTGGCTTGCTTATTAAATGCTCTTCCCGTTCATTTCTGTTCTTCTCCCGTGGTGTAATTTGGAGTTTGTACGACTGGTGTTTGGTTTTTATCTTTATTCGTGCGCCTTGCTTGAAAGCTGCTATATGTGGCCGTGTGATCCTGCAGCGACCCAATGCGGCGAGTTTAATTATGAAGTGCCGTCTCGATTTATTTTGATGATTTCTTTCGGAGTCGGCGGTGTTGTCGTGAACGTGGAAGCGATTTTTCTTTCGATTTTGGACTGATTTTGTTTGGTCCAGTTCATGCTGTACGTCTGATTTCGTGAGATTGTTCTTTCCCCGGGAATGGATTCTTTGGTATTTCCACCCTAATAGTTTGTTGTTTTCAAGTAAGATGCAAAAATTGCTCCCTTTTTTTTTGTTTCAGTTTAATCGTACTTTGCACTTTGGCAGTTAATAACCCTTATTGATTCTCAGTTTAATTCACCTCTAAATTTTTTTCTACCATATCCACTTTCTGAGACAATCTTCAGTTCGTTCTCCTTTGGGCTATCCTTCAATTAAAACTTGCAGCATGGAGTCGTCTGCTTACACACTTTTGCCATTACAGCTGTGGAGGAGCACAAGTGTCTGAACTCGGAGTTGTGGCATGCCTGCGCTGGACCGCTTGTTTCCTTGCCGGCGGTGGGTAGCCGGGTGGTGTACTTCCCTCAGGGTCACAGCGAGCAGGTTAGGGAAATTTCAATCCAGCACAAAATTCGCACGGCCCTGGCTGTTTCATTGCGAAACTCAAATCTTACTTTGTTCTTTCAGAACTCGAAAAATTCCCCCTTTTTTACACAAGTCCTTGGTGAATTTCCGCTGCAGGTAGCAGCATCGACAAACAAGGAAATGGAGTCTCAGATCCCCAATTATCCTAATCTGCCTCCACAACTTATTTGCCAACTGCATAATGTGACGATGCATGTAAGTGTGTAACACCCTTTTTCCCTTGCACTAGTAATCTAAACTTCTGAAGTGTTAATTTTGTGTTGAACCATCTGTGCTATTTTCTTCCTTCAGGCTGATGCAGAGACAGATGAGGTCTATGCGCAGATGACACTACAGCCACTCAACCCGGTAAACCATGGTGTTTCTAACTATTTGTATCATATGTGCAGATTTATCTTGGTATCCATTATTAACGTTTTTGTTGCTTGTTTTGTGCAGCAAGAGCTGAAGGACCCGTATTTACCTGCTGAATTGGGTTCTGCAAATAAGCAGCCAACAAACTATTTTTGCAAAACATTAACAGCAAGCGACACAAGTACTCATGGTGGATTCTCTGTTCCCCGACGAGCAGCTGAGAAAGTGTTTCCTCCACTGGTCTGTGCAGCTTCTATCAAAAGTTGTAGCTCATTGTTTGAACTGATTATGTACATCAAGTGAACTTACTAATTATTTTGATTTCCCAATGACTATGTAGGATTTCACTCAGCAACCTCCCTGCCAGGAGTTGATTGCAAAAGATCTTCATGGCAATGACTGGAAATTTCGTCACATATTTCGCGGTGAGTAATTTTACACTTGAACTCTGTCTGCTTTGCATCCCAAGGACTGTTTGTAACCTTTTAAATATCATCCTTAATGCAGGTCAGCCAAAGCGACATCTTTTAACTACTGGCTGGAGTGTCTTTGTTAGTGCAAAGAGACTCGTCGCCGGAGACTCTGTCCTTTTTATCTGGTGTGTTCATACTTCCAGTATTTCAAAATAGTTATGCTCATGTTTGTATTCCCTTCCCTTTAGGTTGTTTCTTCTTGTTTGTGTTTATATATCCTATTGCCTTGTCAGGAATGACAATAACCAGCTTCTTCTGGGAATTCGCCGGGCAAGTCGACCACAAACCGTAATGCCATCTTCAGTCTTATCTAGTGACAGCATGCATATTGGTCTTCTTGCTGCAGCTGCTCATGCTGCATCAACAAATAGCCGGTTTACTATTTTCTATAACCCAAGGTAGAATGCCTATACTCATTTGTTTTTCGTCCATTTGTCAGGTCAAATTTATAAACATTTGCTTTTGCAGGGCAAGCCCTTCAGAATTTGTCATACCGCTCGCAAAATATGTGAAGGCTGTGTATCATACGCGTATTTCTGTGGGCATGCGTTTCAGGATGCTTTTTGAGACAGAAGAGTCTAGCGTTAGGAGGTAAGTCAAAATTTGTTGACAACTTGACCTTTTATGTTTTAGCTCTGTGTGAACTTAGCTGCTGCATGAGCTTCTTATAGTCTCCTTTTGTCATCATTTTTATTGGATGAATTTTTTTCTCATTGTTTTTGCCTACTTTTGTTGGTTAGTGCATTTCTTGACATGATCTTTGGATTTTTGCCATGTGTATATACCTCTTGCCTTTCACTTGATAATAAACTAGCACATCATCAGTCTGACCAGATGAAATATTTTTAATACCAGATACATGGGGACGATCACCGGAATTAGTGATCTTGATTCTGTTCGGTGGCCAAATTCACACTGGCGTTCCGTTAAGGTATATTTTGGACTTGTGTACTTCTCTTGTTGTCAATACTTACTACAAGCTCATGAGGTGTTGTTCAAGCATATCTATTGCAAGCTTGCTTCATGGTTTAACATGATCACAAATACCGTCTTTGCATAATTTAGGTTGGCTGGGACGAATCAACTGCTGGAGAGAGGCAGCCAAGGGTGTCACTATGGGAGATTGAGCCCCTGACAACTTTCCCAATGTATCCATCTCCATTTCCACTCAGGCTGAAGCGTCCCTGGCCGACAGGCTTGCCTTCTCTGCATGGTATGAGGTGGAGTGGATGAAAGCGGCTTTTGTAGATACAATTTCATAAATAATTTTGAAGTATGCATTCTACCTCCGATAACATTTTGTATGATGCTTATATGTAGGTGGTAAGGATGATGACCTGACTAACTCTCTCATGTGGCTTCGAGATACTGCGAACCCTGGTTTTCAGTCGTTAAATTTTGGCGGACTTGGCGTGAATCCTTGGATGCAGTCAAGGCTGGATGCTTCCTTACTTGGTCTGCAACCTGACATGTATCAGGCGATGGCCACGGCTGCTTTCCAGGACCCAACGAAGCAAGTGTCACCTACGATACTGCAGTTCCAGCAGCCACAGAACATACCTGGTCGAGCAACGCCACTTCTGTCGAGCCAGATTTTGCAGCAAGTGCAGCCTCAGTTTCAGCAGCAGCCATACCTTCAAAACATCTCTGAGAGCACGCTCCATGGCCAGGGTCAGGCTGAGCTCCTCAAGCAGCAGATCCAACGAAGCCATTCATTTAATGAGCAGAAGCCCCAGCTGCAATCCCAGCAGCAGCAAGAATCACAGCAGCAATCACATTGCCTGCAAGTCCCTCAACATCAGCAAATGCAACAACAGAACAACATGACCAACTACCAATCAGTGTCTAATGCATTGTCAGCATTTTCTCAATTGTCGTCAGCCCCTCAGTCTTCACCTGTGGCGCTGCAAACAATACTACCATTTTCACAGGTGCAGAGCTATGCAGAAACAAATATGAGTTCATTGTCTCCATCTAACGCCACCACCATGCAAAATACGCTGAGGCCATTCTCATCAGAAGCCGCTTCTCACCTGACCATGCCAAGGCCCACTGCGGTACCTGTCGCCGACCCATGGTCATCGAAGCGAGTTGCAGTGGAATCTTTGCTTCCTTCTCGGCCCCAGGTTACATCGCAGATGGAACAATTGGATTCTACACCACCTAGTATACCTCATAGTTCTGCATTGGCACCACTTCCTGGAAGAGCCTGCTTGGATCAAGATGTGAACTCTGATCCTCAAAATCATCTCTTGTTTGGTGTTAGTATAGATTCACAGTCATTACTAATGCAAGGTGGCATCCCAGGCCTTCAGAATGGGAATGATTCAACGGCTATACCCTATTCTACCTCCAATTTCCTGAGCCCTTCCCAGAATGATTTCCCATTGGATCACACACTAAATTCTTCGGGCTGCTTAGATGATGCGGGGTACGTGCAGTGTTCAGATAACTCTGATCAAGTGAATCGACCACCTGCTACCTTCGTGAAGGTGAGTGAATACTTCTATATAATAGGAATTCAAGATTGTTGACAACTGTGTGTTGCCTTGCTTTTAACTGCTATGTTATTATGATAATAATTGTCAATTATGTTTTCAAATATTTAGGGGGCAATATTTGGTTATCTGTAAGCACAGCACTTAAAATAATTGTTAAAATCCTTCTCAAACATTTGTAGCAATATAGGGGTCAATATAAGCACTTGACTTAAGAAATCCATTCTCTGAAAAGCCCTGTTATTTTGTAATTTGTTGCCAACAGTAGTATTAACCTGCAAATTTTCTTCCATTTGAATGACAGGTTTACAAATCTGGAACCTACGGAAGGTCGCTTGATATCACTAGGTTTAGTAGCTATCATGAGCTCCGTAGAGAACTAGGGCGCCTATTTGGCCTTGAGGGCCAGTTGGAAGACCCTATGAGATCAGGCTGGCAGCTTGTATTCGTCGACCGAGAGGAGGATGTCCTTCTCGTTGGCGACGACCCTTGGCAGTATGTTCTCAAGACCCTCTTGATGATACCTTCTGCACAATCTATGTTTGCTGTCTTACACATTCCCTTACATCGGTGCACATTGCAACCTGCAGGGAATTCGTGAGTACGGTGTCCTGCATAAAGATCCTCTCGCCGCAAGAGGTGCAGCAGATGGGCACGCAGGGGCTCGAGCTTCTGAGCTCAGCGGCCCCCGCGAGGAGGCTCGGTAGCAGCTGCGACGACTACGTTAGCAGGCAGGAGTCGAGAAGCCTAAGCACCGGGATCGCGTCGGTCGGGTCGGTTGAGTTCTGAAGAAGAGGGCGCAGCAAGTTAAGCGCCCTCCACGAGCTTAATGCCGGTCCGCGACGCATGCTTCGTTTTCGTACTCCCCGGTTTTTAGACCTGGGGTGGAACTGGAAAGCATCACCAGACCAAAATCCTAGTCCCAAGTTATGTACCATCTAATAATTCTGTCATGATATCAACTTCTAAGTAGAAACTACCATCTGCACCGCCGTTGGTACACATGCCGCGGAAACCTTGTTCTTTTCCATTTCAATACTAATCCTGTGAATGTAGGCTCTCTGATGATCACCTAGCCAGCTTCTGTTTACCTGCCGTTGTACGAACATGCCTGATATCATCTTGCTCATATTCCTACACAATGATGCCATACTGCTGTGGTTCCACACTTCCACTTGTAGCAGCATCTAGGCACCAGGAGGTGTGGTCCTGGGCACCATCACTACTGTACTGCAGCCATGGTGGCGTGAGAAAAACGTGGGCTTCATTCCTAGGAGGGCATCCATAACAAAATCTGGTGCCCAACTGTTGCTGCCGGAATTGGTACTGGCAGTGGCAGTACAAACTGGGAGAGCATTCGCTTTGCAAAGGATTCCCGACGTTTCCTGGCTCCCAGATCATGGTGCCCAAAGTCACTGTTCCTTTTATTGGCGTGTCCAGTTGGCCGGGGGCCCCTACTGCCAGGGTCAGTAAAAAGAGTAGCTTCAGTTCGTCCTCCATGGATAAGCTCCAACCCTTTTCCTCCTTCAAGTTGGATGGGAACTGGAGAGGCATCATTTCATTGGGACAGTGACTTGGCTGCCGATGGGGTTGGGGTGCCAGCAGCAGCATCCATCCCCATGTGAGGTTTGGGTCCCCATCCGAAGCCGATCCCCACGCGCAGGCAGGCACAGCACTGATAAAAATCAGTGAAAAGGAAAAGAAAATGAAATTGGATTTGGATTTGGCTGAGCCTGACCTCCTCCCTTTTCCTCTCTGATGAAGATGATGGTGAGTCAGTGGGCGAGCGAGTGCTGCGGTGCAGGAACTGTGTGGACGTTGAACTCGATGCTGATGCCCCTCTCTGTCTCTCCATCCAATCCATCTCCTGTGGAAAACGCTGGGAGCGGAGCAGCTAGAGAGAGCCAGCGGTGTGGGGGAGTGGAGGGCAATAACACACGCCACCCACCCGTTGGACGATCTCCATGGCCATGATTCCTCCGTCCCGGTCAGATCTCCGGCCGGCCCCGCGCCCGGTCGCCGTCCCCCGCCGCTCCACCCTTGCTTTCACTGACCCCCTCCCCTGACCACCTGGAGAGAGCGAGGTTGGGGAGCCAAGCACGCGACGCTCCTCGACAAGTGGATGGAGGAGAGCGAGGCGTCAGGCACGGATCCAGCCAGCCAGCACAGCGGCCAGGTGAAAACGTGATCACGCGCGGCCGGCGGGGCGGTTGGTGCGGTGTCGTCGACGCCGAGAAATCTCCTCGTCGGCAGGCCGTCGACAACTGTTTGGACATGCTTTAACCTGCGACGGACGACATCACGGTCCAGGCACTCTTATCCAACCTTTTTTCCCGCGGGAATCACGGTCCAGAGGGCAACAGCACTCCTACATGAATAATTTCGTGTAAAAATTTTTGAACACAGTGACTAGTGACCGTAATAACTTTAATTGCTCTGCTTGTTTTTTTAATTCTGAATAAATACAGTACATTAGAACCATGAAAAAAAACCAACTGATCATTTCGTTGGCTCTATGCACTTTTTTCTGTTAGGATGAGTGTTACTTTGATCACATTAGTTCAACTACAAGCTAAATAAACACTCTTTGTGGAATAAAATTTAAAAGCTAAAATAACACTCTTTGTCTGACGGAGGGAGTATGTGTATAGAACATCCTCATGAAGCTGCCGTGTACATTACAATGATATATAAAGCACAGAATACAAAAGATAAATACGGCAGATAATCTAAGCCGTCGTCATTGTACAATTTTTCTAACTGACAGAACAATCTCAACCTGCCAAAATAAGCTTAGGTCTTTTGCCGCCAGAGCAAAAAAGAGCACTACAGCACAGCATGCAGTTGTACACAATCAGCATTCTTTCACTATTTCAGTTCTAAATCTCAGCAGGGACAAAAGCTAGAGAATATCTATTTTAGATTTAGACCTTTCTCGACTCTTGTTACACAGGTATCCCGCTCTATAATCATCAGGCAGCAGCATGGAGCTTCAGGCGCGCAGCACAGCATTTTTCTATCGTTTCCTTGACCGCCTGGGAGCCGCTTCCTCTTCGCTCTCGCTGTCATCGTCCCGTAGGGCGCTTCTGCCGTACCTGTCGCCGGACTGCGATCTGGCTCCATCAGCTCCAGAGTTCTCGTGGCCCCTGCTGCCCTGTTCTGACGCCGTCTCGAACCTGTCGCCGCCTGGCCTTCTTTGCTCCCGCTTCGCAGCACGGTTGTTTGGAGTCGGTGGTGGCAAGAAGGGCGCCATACCCATGGGGCGGTTAGGCCGTCCAGGGCCGCCCATTCCCATGCCTCCCATCATGGGGCCGCGGCCAGGGCCCATCATCATGTCGAGGCCCAGAGGGAAAGGCTGCGGAGGCCTGCCCGGGAAGGCCATACCGGGCATAGGGCCTCTAGGAAAGTCACCAGGGAACCTTGGGCCACCGAAGGGCGGGAAACCACACGGCATGCCGAATGGATCGGGCATGCCGAAGCCACCGCCGAAACCAAAGCCATCGCCAATCATGTTGGGAGGGAAACGCCCTCCCATCATTGGCCCGCGCATCATTGGCATTTGAGGGGGCCACATCATCCCCCTTCCTCTTCCCCTCCCTTGAGACTCTTGGCCATTGCCTTCTTCTTCTTCCTCACTTTCTTCCTCCTCCTCCTCTTCGTTGTCATCAAAAAGCACGATATCTTGATTATCAGCTGCCTCATCAGCACTGACTCCCTTTGCCTTTTCCTCCTCTCTCTTAGCCTCTGCTGCAATCAGCATAGCCTGTCCACATTAAAAACGACATCAGCCCCACGATATCGACAGCACATCACTTAACAAATTCAAGAAGAAAATGGAGATAAATACAGTTGCTGCATAAAAAAAAAAATTGACCAAGTAAGCACAAGTGGATCAGGCCTTTAAAACAAGGGATAATCATGATTCGCCTGTATGTAACACAATATTTCTCTTTAAGCAAAATAGCAAACACTGAAAATATAAACCTGTGGAGTTGTTCATTATTGCTTGCAGCAAGAGGGTACATGCATTGTTAACCTTTGTTCCATAGAGAATATGTAATGTGTCATTACCAAACTGTAATCAATCTAAAAGAAGGCACAATTGTCTTCATTAATAAAAATCCTCAGTTAAAGAAAGATTGTAAATTTTGTTGACATCTTCCACCTCATTCTAAAGCAAGCCTGCTATATAAACCTTGTATGCACATAAATTCACCCGCAATCATGATTCCACTATGAAACTAATTTCAAAACAGAGAGTTAAGAACCACAGCAGAAGTGCTCATATGTGACAAGACAAAGTTGTCCTATATTGTAACATTAGATGTACTTTGCAATCGACTAGGGTGATATGCCCGCTAGTAAGAAAAAGAAAACGCTAATGGGAATGTCACATGATAAATGATAAATTCAAGGAATGCATGACATACCGTAAGTTCGCTGTCTGGCTCCAGATAAAGCAGCGAAGCCAACTGTTCGCCAATGAAAGGTTCTAGTTCCTGGCAATCTCTGCTGATCTGCACTAAAAGTGAAATGAGCAGTTAAATCTTGAAACTTTGAGAAAGTAGATAAACAAAAATGTAAGGAATGTGCCCCGAGAATCCAGTCAATCATCACTGTGAGCATACCATTAGAATTTTTGTTACTTATTATTTCTGGCCTAGACAAGATTAATTTTCTAGACAGTGCTTAATCATTATTTAATCATGACAAATATTAGAAGTTTGAACTTCAACTAAAAGTCAATCAGCCAAGCATGGCACAAATAAAGTTTGGTGAAATATAAATATAGTGAATAGTGCTAAAGAGGTGTCTGATTTATAATGAAATAAGGAACCCAGGCCACTAAAAGCTAAAGCAAAGTCAGGTCCATATTTCCAGGTAGTTTTGACAATTTATTCGATATTGTGATAAAGAACAATCAAGGTGAAAATATATCAGGATCACAAAAGAAGATAGGCCATACAATCACAGGCTATTTAAATGTTTACACTTCCTTTACATTCACAATTTTAATCAAACATAAGGCTGATATATCAAGGAGCCAAGGTCAGCAAACACGTGAGACGAGGTGATCCACGTACCTTAACAGGGAGATTATCATTGTATGGGTTGCGGAGATGGTGAGTTTTCTGAAATGACAATTCACAAAGCTGCAGTGCAAAAGCTGTGTAAGTATAGACATTCTTAACGCTTTCATGCATAAACAAATGGCAGGAAATGTTCAATGAGAAGTCTTGTTAACCACAGTTGCAATAAGTAATTAATGATTTGGTTGACAATTTAACCATGCTAGAAAAAATTCAAATCAACGTCATGCTGTTCATAAAAAAACAAAGAGTCCATAAATTCAACCCTATAATTCCAGTTCATCAAAAACCGTTTGGCCATATGCGCTTGCAATAACTAAAGTTAAGTTAGCTATTCACCTGTACGATGAGTAAAAATGGCAGATCAAAATTTTGATGCACAGGAGAACAGCACCGTTGGGCTGACACGAAGGCCCACAAATACCTATAGGCCTAAAGCACACCTTAGCCATAAACACAAGCACCGTATCAATACATGATAGGTTGTGTGATTTTAGGTATCACCCCATCCAGAATGGAATGGTCCATCATGGGGTTATCCCACGAATTCGTGGGATGAACCCACTCCTAACTATTAAGCTAACCATGTGCTTGTGAGGAATGAGGTAGTGATGGATCAACACTTTCCATTCCTCAAAACAAAACAAAAATTTAAGTGAGGTCACCCCATCCCTCAAAACAAACAGCCCCACAAGTTTCTCACTCTCCCAATGTCTGCATGTTTGTAAACCAGCATGGCTATTTTAGATGGATTTCCCAGACAAGAATTAAATCCAGACGCACTTGTAACAGGGTGGGAGTAGTACAGATGAATACATGTACAGAAAAAGACAGTGTTGCTGTCATTAACTGAATCAAAGTACAACATACAAGTATTTCAGCTCCAAAAACCATAATTTCCATCATCTGGAAATGACCAAGCAACAATTGAAGTGGTGATAAACATACAGAAGTAGAGGATCAGCAAGAAAAGTGCACCTTAAGCCACTGCATAGAGAAGTTTCGACCATAATGTGCTGTTCCATGAGCAGATTTCCAATTTCCACCACCAATGTAGCCACCAATCCTAGAAGTCATCTTTGCACACCCCTTGAAAGCATAGCATGATTTGATATAATAAGTGGGTGTGATTTAATAAATTCAAAAGAATTTTCAAGGATGAGACCAAAGATAAACAAATACTGCATGCAGCATTAGTAGCAAAGATGAAACCTCCATGTTACCTGGAAATTGCGAGTTCTATTAATTGAGAATATTAAAATAACATTCTCAGTGGATTCAAAAGCTTCATTAAGTTTAGCCTCGTTACTCCTCTGGGTAGCCCAAATTCCCTGCTGAACTGATATTTCCAGATTCTCCCGATTGCAACTTTTAACAATAAAGTACCTGATGTTTTACATTTACCAACCCAAGACTCAATTAGAGAACCAATTAAGCTGATACCATGAAAGTATTAAATGTAACTTCTAACAGTAGATGCATTATGTTTTAGGTGATGTTGTTACTATGGGCATAAGATTTTTATTTCTTAGTAACCTAAATTATATAATAAAATACTGAAATCACTCAGCCAGAAGGATAGGTAGAAAGAAGTGACAGTTGTCAAGTAACCAAACAACCAGACAGCAGGTAAACAGACAGCACTGTTATTCATAAAACTAACTCCCTAAATTCCAGATCCATTTCATACCTAAACACCCTCCCCCCCAAAAAAAAAAGTCTGGAAAATGTTGGTTTTCCAAGTATTTGTAGCACATGAACTAGAGATCCATACAATTCATAATGCACTAGAAATATGTGAAAACATGACAATACAGGGTTGAATTTTTATAACTAGGAAACTATAATTTCTCCATGGAATTACATTGAAATTTAAAAAGCTAAACAAATACAAACAGTGTAGACTGCATATGCCAATAATTCTGTGTATTGCTCAATAGCATGAGTACAATGTGGCTTGGATCAGACTATGACTGAAAAATTAACCATTCATGTGATTCTCACCATCTCATGTAGTCGTGTGCTACTTTGAACTTCCCACCACGAAATCCATTTATAAACAGTATTAACTTAGCAATTACAAAAGCGTCTTCTGCTGAAGAGCTAAATATTGTGGAACCAACCAACACACCTTGTAACCCAGAAAAGCAAGAACAGTGCTAGCTACCTTATGTAATTAAGGGAAACAAAAATGATCACCAACTTTTTTCTTTCAACAAACACAGGAGAAATAAGTTTGAAATTAGTACATTGTATTTACGAGTGTCTAAATAGATAACATGGTATAGAAGTTTAATGAGATATACTATTGCAACCAAAACTATGTACGTAATTTTCAGTTCTAAAAGCTTTACAAGATTGACTAGAAACTCCACACACACCTAGATGGCCCTTGCGGAAGGGGTGTTGCGATTCTAGTAGTTTGATGGCCATTTGAAGCACCTTGGACCTGGTCATTTGCATTTGGCTTCTGCTGCTGCTGCTGCGGTGGCTGTTGATTCGTAATTTGAGCTTGTTGTCCACCGGTTGGTGGAGCCGTAGCAGTAGCAATTTCTGCTGAGTTTTGGTTAGGCAACTCAGAACCCTGTGGATGTTGAGGTCTATGACCCTGCTGATTATAATTATTGTTTCTATTCTGACCGTATCTGTTGAAAGAGCGCATCTGCAAAATCTTCTGTAGAACTTCCTCGACAGGAGGTGGTGGCCCAGGTAGCTTGACATGCTTGTACCGGCAATTAGGGCCATTGGGACAAAACCCCATCTTGTACCTATAAAGAAGCACAAAATAACACATATTAAGATGTGATGAAAGATGCTAAACAATCATTCTTCACTTTCAATGTTTTACGATCGTCTGATCGTCTAGTCGTCCAATGGGACTGATAAGGTGATTAGTCAGGATTAGTCGTGATTAGTCATGATTGGTCGGTCTAGTAGGATCTAGTCGTCCATATAATCGTCCATATATACAAGGACATATACATCATATATACCTGTAAAAGAAAAGAAAAACAGAGTACTAGTGGACTTAAAGATGGAAAGGAGGTCCAACAAATCAGCCCCACCCAAAACGGCCTAACTCCTCCACCTTTAACCCTAGTTTCCCAGACTCCCCCGACCTTATCCACTCCTCCCGTCATCCCCTCGAGCCGCCGCCTCTCTGCTTCCTCCACCGACTCCACTCCTGCCTCCTCCGCCGCTCACCTCTGCTTCCTCCACCGCTCGTGTGAGCACGATGATAGCTGGTGCGTGCGGGATCTGACGGGGAAGACCGCCAGCAGGTGAGGGATCCAGCGGCCGCGGCTCGTGCTCTTCCTCTCCTCTCCCCGACAGTCGAGGCTCATGCTCTCCCTCTCCTCCACCTGCCCCTGCCTCCTCTTGCTGTTGTTCCGCCCGCCCCTGCTCCTCCTCCGCCATCCTCCTCTTCCTCCGCGGCTCCGCCCCTGCCACTGGCAGTAGCTCGACAGCCAAAACTTCCATCAGACCTGATCGCCCCCCTGCTAATCAGCCGATTAGTCACGATTATTGGACGATTAGTCCGACGATCAGGTTTCTGATCGCTATTCCCTGATCGGTCTTCCGATCAGTCCTCCTGGAGCGATAAGGCCGATTAATCGTGATTAATCACGATTTATCGGACGATTGTAAAACATTGTTCACTTTTAACAACGACAGCACTAAATTAATTCTTGGTGTCACATATACTGAATTCTACCAGCTTTACAGGCAACAGGTTATATGGCCATTTTTGTAGCAAAAAAAGCTGCCAAATACATTGTATTTCGAATTCTTTAACTCTCATTGAATTGAACCAAACTACATGTACTAAAGGAAGACTAGGAGTGACCCAGGGATCAAGTGGTGGCAATCTCAAGCCCGAACCCCCACTCAATCAGCACGGATTTGGCATTTTAGTTCGAAATTTTTCCAACAAGTTAACAAATTTCATTGACCACACCCAGCACCAAGCCCTTAAAAGCCACCACTTTCCCACCCAAAGGCCAAAATCAACACGGGGATTCCGAACAGAGTCGGTAGGGATCAGATATCTCACATATTGCACTCCTTGACGTCGTCGTACGAGTGCTTGTAGGAGCAGTCGGGCTCGCGGCACTCGCCGAAGTCGCGGAAGAAGCGGCAGACGGGCATGCGGGCCTTGTCAAACTGGTGCAGGAACCCGCACGCGTCGCCCTTCATGCAGAGGCCGCGCAGCCAGTGCCGGCACACGGTCTGGCGGTAGCTCCCGCGGCCACGGCCGCGCCCGTGCATGCCCGGCCCGTCGCCGCCTCCACCGCCGCCCGCGCCAGGGTCGGTGGAGGACGGCACGGGCCCCCCGGCCCCGCCCGGCGGAGCGGAGTCGAGGCCGCCCTCGAAGTCGAAGCTCAGGCCGCCGTCGCCGTCGTCCATGGAGATGTTAGGGTTTGGGATCTTTCTCCGATACCAGGAAAGGGAAACAGAGGACGACTGTGTAGTAGGAAGAGTATTTGTTTTGGGATTTTTTCAGCACAAAGAGAAAAGGGTCGGTTGGCAGTTGGCACGGCTCTGACGGTTTTGACTTCATCACTGTACTGTAAGTATTAATCAAAGAAAAATAAAATTTTAAATTTTAAAACTTGTAATCTTTTAGCGAGTGTAACACATTGATCAGTCACATATACTATCATTTTGACAAAAAAATAATTTTGGTGACGAAAAAAAATCGCTTTTTATCTCTACTATAAAGAAACGAAAGAATTGAGACGAAAGCGGCCCCACCCGCATACTCATAGAGTGGCCCACTTTTCAAGTCACGACGACGAATGAAGAGGGGGCGGGGGAGGGGATTGATTTGGTCGTCGTCGACCGCCCTCTCACGCACTCCCGCACCCTCTTTCCAATCCCGCCCATCAATCCCGCCGTCAAACCTCCTACCTTTCCTTTCAATTTCAATTACTTTTCTTAATCAATCACGCGTAAATTGTTCATTTTTTCCTTTCCTTCTGCGTTTGAATTTCCTTAATCAATCACGTGTATCAATCATGCCTGAATTGTTCCTTATTTTTCTTTCCTTTTGCGTTCGAATAATTTCCTTAATCAATCATGCGTAAATTGTTCTTTGGTTTTTTCCTTTCCTTCTATGTTTGAATTTCCTTAAACAATCACATGTATCAATCACGCGTAAATTGTTTCTTGTTTTTTCTTTCCTTGTGTGTTTGAATTTCCTTATTCAATCATGCGTCAATTATTCGTTGTTTTTCCTTTCCTTCTTAACACTTTCCTTTTGCCTCCACCTGTTTGGTATAAAACCATAGCTAGGCTTTCACTTCTCCTTTTGCCTTTGCGTATTGTGTATTCGTGGAGATCGAGATGTTGCTGACGGCGGTGCGGCCTTAGACGGCGGCGGCGGCCCACCTGCACGAGGTGCCCCCATCCTCCACGCCGCGTTGGAGGAAGGAGGCTGCGCTGGCGGATCTGTGTAGGCCGCCATTGCCGGGAGGCCGCGCTGGTGGATCCGTGGAGGTCGCCATTGCCGGGGAGGCCTCACGCTCGAGCTCGATGCGGAGGTGAGGGAGGTCGGAGAGGGTTGGCGGGGAGGGGAGATGGAGGAGGCGGGGAAGGAGGAGCTGCCGGCCAGCACAATGCCGACGGGCTAGCGGACGACGACGGCTTACAAAAGGTTTGGTCCCCACCGCCGTCGTAGAGGACCAACGCCCCAGAGCTTGTGAGTTTTTGGTTCTTGCCCTCTGTTCATTTGTACTGAATTTCTAAAGTTTCTGCTTGTCGCTGATGAAAAACAACCTTTTTTTAATTTGCTGTCAAGTGATCCAAAAATTATCCATCGCAGCATCAAGGCGGCGAACATCCTTGTGGATTACAACTATGAGGCAAAGGTAATTATAAGTTGTGAGTGTTCTTGGTGCCTTTTCGGATCATAGTGTTAAAAATAACACAGAATGACATTATTATGCTTTCCTGCTCATTTCATGTTGTGGGGTGAATTGCTTCTATACAGGTTGCGGATTTTGGGGGTGGCCCTACCAAGCACGCATGTAATGAAAACATTTAGGTAAATTTCTTAGTGTCTTTGTCACACCACACCCAATAGTTTGCCCCGTGCATTTTAAACTGCTGATGCATGAACCAGTGCATGTGGTGATGCAGACTGAATGTGTGCTGCCATTTCCTTTTGTTTTCAGATATGTGGTGCCAGACTACACTACCACAGGCAAAATTAGCGACCGATCTGACATCTTCTCCTTTGGCGTGATGCTTGTTGAACTGATCACCAAGAGGAAGGTTGTCCAATGCATCTTCAGATTATCAGCATGAGACACTTATTTCTCCTGGGTGAGTATCCTCTTTTGGTCTTGGACCCAATGTTGCCATTCCATGTCGTTGCAACACTCAATGCTTCGTATGAGATGATAAAAAATTTTCTCATGATTTTTTGTTATGTTTAGATGAAAATAACACTTGATATAATGCTTCAAGCAAGAGATCGATGCAGTCAGGAGGTATACATACATGCTTATTGATTGTTTGCTGCTTAGATATTATGTGTCTCCATCAGCCCAATAAAAATACATGTCGAAGCATGAATTATCACAAACTGATGTTTGCATACTTTAAGGTTACTATAACAAATATGCAACTTTACTTTATCACTCAGATTGATGTTATTTTGCATGAAAACAAAATTAAGTCCATTCAGAAGGTAATGGAAATTTATTTTGGCTGATGCAAATCAGTTTGTTGAAAGATTATTTACTCTCAGATGGCTCGGGAAATAAAACTGCAAGAAAAAACCATATAGATAATTTTAGCAGCCAATAATGAAACTCTTTCAAGTGAACATTTTTCTTCATATTCGATTTGTACTTGTAGTTGTGCTGGTCAATATCATTGATATTTTTAAATTTTCTTCTCTCTGTGATGTTAGCATGCTCTTAATGTTAAATAAAGAGAACATTTTTGAGTAGCATGTCCAACAAAAAGGTTAGGATAGGAGCTGACAGAAAAAGAATTTAGTTTCTATGCCAAGGTGGCATCTGTATCTTTTTTATTCTCAAACATATGTAGATTTTTAGGGTTAGAATTTAGTTTCTATGCCAAGGTGGCATCTGTATCTTTTTTATTCTCAAACATATGTAGATTTTTAGGGTTAATGGGTGTTGCACCCTGCTGGTTTCTAATAGTAAGTCGACTAGAGATGGGCTTTTTTACCAAATTATTACATGTCAATCTCCTAATAGTCAGTAAATACGTAACAAAGTGACTTCCTAAACTAAATACCTTATTTCTTGAACCTGACATATCCAAATTGATACTTCTTCAATTTGAACATCTTTTTTCCAACACTGCCTACAATATTAGCTCTTATGCATTAGGTTGTCAAGTGGAGGGAGAAGGCAACAATGGAGACATGTGCAGGAAGCCACAAGAAAAAAGTAGTATGACCAGCAGCTCCTTCAATGTGAGAATTCTACTGGAATTCATCTGGTGGGCAGTGGCTGCTATTCTTTTTTGGTTTCTTAGAATCATATTTGATGTTGATGCTCAGTTTCATGATTTGTTTTTTTATCTAAGGATAATGATGAGCTCTTTGCTGCTGTGAGTAGACTGCCTCACGGATATTGAGGTGAAGGCTCAAGAAGGTTGTATATAGAATTGTAAGCAATGCTTAATATAATTGAACATCCTTCTAGATTGTTCTCCATTGATAAATTTTGTCTCGTGGCACCCTGGGACGGACAACCGTGTCTCGCGCATCCTCCCCTTGCGATGAATTTTTTCATTGATGAATTTTTTTATCCACCGAAGTCTGGTGCTGCTGCGCTGAGGAGCAAGCCCAGTGGTAGCGGGCGGCGGCATCCTCCCCTTGCGATGGGAGGCACAACATAGTGATGGAGTGAGGATGTGGATGTCAAAAGCACGTGGGTTCAAAGAAATATTTTTTTTGAGGTTGGATCTTGATTTAACAATTGAAAATGTAGAGCTTTTCAGTGTGTTCTTGGTAATGGTAGCCTCTATTCGTAAAGAGTGCTAATTCATGATAGTTTACGGGGATGAGAATAAGTTAGTTGACATTGTCTTTTATGAAGCCATCTTGTTGATTAATCAATTTATCTTTTTAAGGTTATTTATTTTACTTCACAACAATTTCAAATTATAAATTTTATTAGAGCTTCACACCCTTAATTTTTAACATCACTTTTGCTCCATCTTATAATATTGGACTATTGTTTCTAAGGTGTGCTTTGGTCGTGTAGGGTTTTTGCATGTAGGATGATGAGACTTATTGATATTTTATAATTAGGTTATTTTAATATTTTTTTATATCATGTGCGTGTCGCACGTGCACTTCCACTAGTTATATTAAAAAGATTAAGTTGATTCTAGGTAGGCAACCTAGTTGTTAACCCTGTTTTTTTAAACAAAGAAAATATAGGAAAGTTTGTCACCTTTGTCAAATTGAGATTGTATGGGTGTTCTATTAACCAGTCATGTTGGACGTTGATTTTGGGATCCTTCAGCTAAAGTTTAGTGGTTGTCACATCGAATATTCAGCATCGAAGTGTACTGGTCTCTACCTCTCTCTATGCATGTGGTCCAATACGGAAGTTGGTAGCAAATAGTCACTATTCACCCATTACAACGAAGCAAATAAATGCTTGTTTATAATATTATCATCTATATTTTTATTGTAATTTTCATGTGAAAAGTGGTGGTTTTTATCCCTTTTTGAATAGGAAGTAGGAGTACTACTCTCCAGGGCTCTAGGCCCCGCAGGCCGCCTCTCGTTACCGTCTCCTCTCCGCAGACCGCAACAACAGCCGCGCCGCCTTCCCCGTCCGAGCTCCTCTTCCTCTTCCCCGCCGATTCGTGCTCGTCCAGCTCTGGTAGACGGCCGGCGACGAGGTGGGTCCTCCTCCCCCTCTCTCGGATTTAGGCATGGTGGCGGCTAGGTTGCGCTTAGGGTTTCGGGTTCGAGATTGTCTGGGAGAGCTCTATGGCCGGCGGGCTTAGCGTCAAGCGGCGGTGGAGGATCTAGAGTGGCGAGGCGATGTGGCGGATTACAACCGGCGGGAAGGGCCGACGGCGGGGGCGAGCGGCTTCCTCAGTTAGCGAGGTGGAGCCGTGGAGGCCTGGAGGGCGGTTTGTGGGCGGCGCCATTGCCGGCGCCGGCGTCGCCGGCGGTGGCAGGGGCACGGGCAGTCCTTGTTTATCGAACTAGTGCATGCCGTCACCCCAGATCTTGCTTGTGCAGGCGTTTGTAAATCTATTCTGTTACTGCCACTGATAAATGGAATGCTTCTTTAGCAGAGGGGGGAAACCTTGCCACAATGGAAGGACCATCGGTGCCATCTCAAGCGATCCCATTTTCTGAAGATGCTTATTGCAACAGCACACCTGCTCCACTGGATGCTGCTGGCAGCAGCTCTCCATCCGTCGCCAAACTTCGGAAGCTGCTGTTCCGGAGGATGCTGATCGGCGTGAACGATGGCCGCTACTTCCTCGGGCTGTTCCACTGCATCGACAAGCAAGGGAACATAATCCTCCAGGATGCAGTGGAGTACCGCAGTGCCCGCCACTCATCACCCCCGACAGAGCAGCGCTGCCTGGGACTCATCCTGATCCCGGCCGCTTGCCGCTCGTCGTGCCAGGTTGATTGTTCAATTGATGAGAAGATGTCACTCTTATGTTTGGAGTGACTGGTGCTTCTCAAGATGTGGTTTCCAAGCCTTTCTGAGACTTAATTTGCAACCAATTCTGTAATCAGAGAGGTCTTGCATCATTGCATGTTTTTGCTGTATTAGCTGATGTTTTTGAAGAAAATTGGTGTCCTTGCTTTCTCAAGAATTGTTTACTTGATTGAAACTTTTAATTAGTCATTTGGGAGTTCTTGGTATTGTGTGATCAGATGCAGCTGGGAAGTACTTCATACATGAACATCTCCATTCTCCACTATGTCAGCAGAGTTAATTTTCACAAAATCTTTAGTTTCAGAGTTACAACTATCATTCAAGAAAACAGGAGTTAGCAAGAGAGCATGCCAACAGAACTTACAAATTGATGTACTAGTGAAGTCTGGACCTGCAAGGGTAGAAGCAAAGAGCCTCTGCCAGGGAATTTAACTTGATATTTTCTTGATAAAGAAAAGAGAAGGGAAGAAAATCTTCAGTACATCAATTGCATTCAAACTACCGAAACCTAATTACAACATCATTAATGGATATAAGCCTTGGTCGGGGCACAACCTCACTGATACAATATGTAAATAAAAGTGTACCATGGCATGTATGATCTATGACAGTTAATTGCTGAAAAATCATGGTAACTCTGTAACATCATGTTCGTGTCTCAGATTTGCTTAAATAAATATAGCAGTACATATGAAGCAAATCAATGGTTGCTAGCAAAATTTAGTTTACAACTGAACTTTGGCACTATCCAGTATGCGCACAATCAAGCGAAAGCCATCAATTAATTGACACATTCTCCATTGAGCCATTTTAGAGAAGGAATAAGCGTCATGACAAAAGTTCTGAAGTTCTCCTTGCTAGCAACTGCATTTCCTTTGATATCAAGCTGTGCCAACTTCAGAGATTTGAAGAACAGTATGGCATCCCAGTATTCCTCCACGTTGATATTTTTCTCCTGGCACTCTTCAAAGGCTTCACATGCTTCGATCTTGTGTGAGAAAGGAGATGAGCAGATATACCGTGTTGTGTCGATTGAGTGAGCTCCAATCTCGTTGAAAGATAAATCCAGTACTTTCAAAAACATTATCTTCGTAAGGGGTTCAAGTGCTGTGAAACTAGTGATGTGGTTGTTGCTGATGTTCAAGGACACAAGCTGCTGCAAAGCCTCCAAACCTTAAAAGAACAAAAAAGTTAGCATCTTTAAGCCATTGTTCCGCAAGTATTACCAAGATCAGCCAATGACTAGGCAATTTATCTCAGCAAAGTAGTTTAATATAGTTATCAGTTCTGCAAATAGAATTCGAGAAACTAATTTGCACGCTTTGTCACACTGATAAATATCATAATGCTTCTCGTTTTCTTTTGAAGTAGACATAAGAGTTAGGTTGGTTAAATGCTAACCTTCAACTGATCTAAGACTGTTGTGGCTTAGGTCCAACACTTGAACCCACATCAGGCGTTCCGCAAATCCAACACGTGTTAAAGCCAGTTTGCAAAGTTGCACATGATTCAGCGGAATCGAATTTGGTTGAACCTGAACTGAACAGTGCTTCACGAAAGTCTCCATGTCACATGTTAACTGCATGCAAAAGTTACGTTAGACAACAGACATTATCCCATAAAAAAATTTCTTCAAACATTCTTTATGCTACCTTGTCCATTAAGACTAAGCTCCGTTCATCCTCATAGTAATGTTTATGAGATGGATCCAGGCGAATCAAGTCACTGAAGTGCCCTAGTGCCTCTTCACAGTATCTCTTCCTCTCAATGGGAGATCTCCCACGGGACTTTATAGCAGCACAAGCAATTAATAGCCGAGCTAATGTCAACTTCACAAACTTGCTGGAAAAGAGTCTTATGAGAATCGAGGTTAAATTAATTAAAAAAAAGCTTCAGAATGAATTTAGAGCCTAACCAATTATCATCAGGTAATTCTTTGAAAAGGTCTATTTCCTCAGATAGTCTTTCAAAATGCCAATTTGAATCCTCCTCGACCAAGACACTAGTGACCTTTAGTGGATCAAAAGGGAGATCTTTGCAATTTCCATGAGACTGTAATGATTCTGAACAATTCCAGGCAACTGGCTTATCAAACAGATCTATATCCTGGGCATCATCGCTGATCAATTCAATAGTAAATGTAAAATTCACAGGACAATTGTAGTTAGAGCCACTTCTAGACACAATGCCATCTGAGGAGGGTATGCTCACTTCAACGGAATCTTGCTGTGAACTGCTACATTCATTTGCAATCTGAAGATATGTGGTCCAACAGTTAGAATACCCAGAATCTGTTATTGAAAGGGCCCTCCAGTGAATATCCTTACCAAACTCCAAATCAGATTTTAACTTCACACTTGATTGATTTAATCCTTTGACAGGCTCATTAAAATAGAGAACAATGGGTACAGTTCTTTCCTTCAGTGAGTGACACCAAATGGATGACAGTGTGTTCTGCGCAACATTTTCCTTGACAAAAGAGGAACTGAGCTTTGCACCACCACAAGGCCATGAAGCAATCAGCTGTGGGTTATCTGGAGAAGATGTTTGAGCTAAAAGCCAGAGGTGATAGAACCATCCGCTTTGGTCACTTGGATCCGTGAAAAGAGCTTGAGTGACAAGTTCAAACTCCTCGGAAAAAATCTTCTGCTTTGATTCAAAACCTTTGCTCTGTTGGATTAGTAGGCTGGACAGAAGTATACTGGAAAAAAGGTCAATGAGAACGAGTGAGAACGACATTGCAACAAACATATAATTAGATAACTACGAAAACAGTTTTTTAAAAAACAGATAACTACAGAAGCCGGCAAGTAAACATAAAACTTCATAATTGAATAAATAGGACCAAAGTAGCGCAAAACAATCAGATGTCACAGG
Source organism: Cenchrus fungigraminus (assembly GCA_036936925.1). Taxonomy (NCBI): domain Eukaryota; kingdom Viridiplantae; phylum Streptophyta; class Magnoliopsida; order Poales; family Poaceae; genus Cenchrus; species Cenchrus fungigraminus. Next base: position 56,841,636 of record CM072776.1, on the reverse strand, counting down.
GAAGGGTTATCAATTTCATTAAGAATTATAAGAGTAAGTGTTGGCAATGGCAGCTGCCCAGCAGCCACACCAGGTGAGTTCTCAACTCCCTATCACTCACACCACTAGCTGCTAGAGGTAGAAGATGAAGAGGAGGAAGAAAGAACACAGCACACACACTCACGCCAACTCCTTGCACTGGAAAGGCTGAATGCTGCTGAACTACAGAGCTTGCAGCTGCTCTTCTACTTTATAGAATGCAAAGTCGATCCTAGGTACAAACTATCATGAGTACAAATACCAACTACAAGTATTACTAGTACTAATATGTACAAGACACTACCAAGAGCATGCTTGCTCTTCTACTGAGTGCACTGCAGCCCTATACGGCTAGGCAGTAGGCACTTGAGGATTCTAGCAACTCCATTAAATTTGCTTAAGAGGATTTCAGGGAGGAGCTTAGCAATTACTTAACATTAAGCTCATCACATTTCCATTTACTGTTTCACATGATATGCACTCAGATTGCTATATAGTGTTGGCTCAGTTGCTCAGTAACTTGTGCTCAGTCCACTACAGCCAAAAGAAGCCTAACCTGGAGATGCTTACATTTTTCACCAATTAGATGTTATTAGTTAAATTTGTTTGATAACCCCCATATACTGACATGAAATATACGTCTAGAACAAATTTCTAGCATCACCACATGGACAAGTTAAAAGTCTGAGAAACCATTCCAAAAGATTATCCATAAAAAACAATTGTATAGCTAACATTTACAAAGAGCGGACATAAATAGCAAATGCATACCTACGATTATGCCATGCTGAGTAATTACTGAAGTTGTCACTGATCTTATCCATCGTATACTTAAGCTCTTTCTCATCTGGCACCCCCATGAATCTTGCAAGGAACCTGCTCAAGGGGGTGAATGAGTCCAAGCAGATGATGTCGACTTTACTCTCCAATAACAGAGACCTACCTCCGGTAATTCCATCCATGAAAATTTCTGGCATCTACCTTTAATAGTTTATCCAAGAGGCCAAAGTCACGCTTGGAATCCACTGGGGCTAGCTTTTGGTTCAGCAACCACTTCCGGTGATACCAAGCCCCATAGGACTTTGGGTTCTGCCTCAGAGCAACCTCGACCTTCAAAATTCCACATTTGAGTATCATTCAAGCAGTCAGCTACATAGGCACTTGAACTTGAAACGACTATAGCATAAAAAAACACAAGAGGTGTGTTTGAATTTACTGAAGAGTGTTGATAGATCAGGGAACTCACCACCCTGAGCTCATCGTCAACAGCAGACCTGATGGCCTCTGGGTCAGAAAGCTCCTTGATGTTGTGCTGGAACGCAAGCTTCCGGTAGTTCCATGCAGTGTAGGCCTCTGGATTTATCTCGAGCAGCTTGAAGCTCAAACCAATCGCCTCCTTGGTGTACCTACAGGCCCCAGCCATTGTTGAAGTAAGTCCAGCATGTTATTAAGCACTACTTTGGAAGACTAAATTTGTGATATTTTTGCTACTTTGGAAGCCCAATGTTGATAAGGTAACAAAAGGTGAAATTGGAACAGAGACAATGCAATCCGATCTGTTTCTTTCTTTTGGGCTGATCAATCAACCGATAATTTGCTACCGTATGAATCATGACAGGAAATGTGAACACCCCAACCAAACAATCAAGCAACCCTGGGTTCATCGCAGGTTCAATGAAGAAGCAGGCACTACGACACGAACGAAAAAGTAAAATTCGCATCTTTCCTCCACACAAGAACAATCGTCAAGCCAAGCAACCTAAACAGAAGCTCTATCCCAAGAGTCCAGAGGGGAGGGGGGAGGCCGGGAGGGGGAGTAGCGCGGTCGGCGGCTTACGTGCGAGAGTGGTGGTTCTGCAGGACCTGGACCTGGAGGTCCCGGAGTTTGGCGGCTTTCGCTGACGCCGCCTCCTCGTCCTCCGGCTTCGTCGGGCGCCGCGGCCGGCCGTGCATCGCCTCCTCCCCTCCTCTGTCGCCGGCGTCGCGGGTGCCCTCTTGGATCTCGGGGACAGGACGGCGGCGGGTCTTTCGCACTTCCAAGTGGGCCCCTGCCCTTTTCTCCTGGGAGGCTGGGACTCGTAGTCGTCGTGACTTGGGTTACTTGGCTAGCTGGGCTTGCCAGCTACCAGCCCACCAGAGTCCCCACTCCCCAGTACGCAGGCAGCAGGGTACTCCTCCCGGCCGCAGCCGCCGGCCCGGCGCCGTGGTTCTTCGGCGTCTGATCACACAATGCTCCTCAATGTATCTCGATTCCGTTGGCCAGGCCAGGACAGAAACTCCTGTATTCAGATCCGCCGTCGGAGGGTAGGAGAGGGAGGGCGGCGCCCACCGGCGGAGGGAGGGAAAGGGGGAGCGGCGCCCTCCGGCGGAGGGAAGGAGAGGGAGGGCGACGTGGGCCGTCGGCGGAGGGAAGGAGAGGGAGGACGGCGGCGGTCAGCGGGCCCTCCAGTGGAGAGAAGGAGGTGGAGCCGTGGAGGATGGCGCGCGGCCCGCCGACTGGGGAAGGAGGTGGTAGTGCGGGGACGAGACGTCGAATGCCTGCCGCGCAATGCGCAGGGGTTCGGCTCCGATTTGCTCATTTGCTCGTGCGTGCAGGCAAGGGAAACCAATGCCGCGCGGCATTCACTCAAGTTTCCAATTGCCTTCCCAATTTCAGTGACATCCAAACGACGGCATTGGTGTCAGGGAATTCCAATTCCAAATTTCAGGATCCAATGTCAACATCAAAACGGGGTGTGACAGTTATTGGGTCATGATTTAAGATGTCCCAGAACAGTCTATTGCCGATTGCCAAGAAGCAAACCAACAACAGTTTCTGACAACTTTATTTGTTTTACAAAGGTGATCATTCCACCATGTCTCAGTACAACACTACAAATTTTACACAGGAACGATTCTGACAACTTTATTTGTTTTATTCGTTTGATGAACATGCGACACAATTGCTAGAGCAGCTACGAGATCACTCTTCATCCTTGCCAGCATAGTAATGGCGGAAAGCGCATGAGAAATCCTTGAGTTCGCAGCCATCCTCGCAAAGCTTTCGGTAACTGCAGAGAGCATCGGGTTAGTTGTGCAGAAAATAAAGGGGGGAAACATCTGGTATGAGGTGAGTTGGATAGCAAAGCAGTGGAAAGAAGTATATTACATTTCAAATGCCTCAGAGCCCATGCGGCATTTGAAGCCGACTCCAGATGCAGAGGCCATGGCCAAATCCAAATCTTTAGCCTGCAGAAGGATGCAATCCATGAACCCAGGGGCTTAATCTGATAAGCTTTTTTATTCTTATTTTTTTGGGTAAGGGAAACTTCTTTTTATCTTGAAAGTGTTTCTGAGGGCTGAGGGAAACCTTTGAAGCAGCAATTTGTCAGAGAAAGACAATATGAATTGGTAGTAGGCAAGCAATTGACATATCACTATATCAGGCACACTAGCTTGTCTTTAGGTGAACCAACTATTAAATGTACACTTATATTCTACAAAAAGGTTTCGATCAAGCAGGGACTTTATTGTCACAATGTACCATTAATTTGGAGGTGAAACCACCGTCATAGTTCCTTGATGATGGCACACCCTCCATAACCCCGGGAACTGGGTTATATGTGTCACTGTCGAAGTCAACAGAAAAAAAAATGCCACATAAAGTTCAAAAGATGCAACATATCTGAAATTTTAAGAAACTAGCTTTTATACATCATTACACCAAATAAAACAATGCCACACTTCCAATGCTTGACGAAGTAAATTTCATAAACGTTGCGACTAAGATTGAAAGTAGATAAGAGAAGAAACAATACCTACTCCAGCAGCGAGCACTTGAGCAATTGAAAATGTCGGTAAGAGTACTTGCTTTGATCCCAAGATTCTGACCAAGAGGAAAGGCCTCTGATACGCCGAGCATGCTGATCGCCATTGCCATGTTGTTACAGATCTTTGCAGCCTTAAATATTCAATATCAAGAGTGAGTTGGAACCATCCGCACATTGAGAATTATCAGTGAAGAATCGGAGTTAACAAAACTTGCCGAGCCATTTCCAGCACCACCACAGTAGATTGCCCTTTTCCCCATTGAGAGCAGAAGGGGCTTGGCTGCTAAATATGCTTCCTCTAGACCACCTACCTGTACATCATTGCTTGAAACATAAAATAAATATCAATTCCTTCTATCTTATCATAATAGTTTTCTGGTATGATCAAACAGCTACAAGTTATGATGAAAAGCAATAAATAATACCATGAAAGTTAGCTTCCCAGCTTCTGCAGCAGGAACACCTCCAGACACCGGAGCATCCAGAATCATAGGGTTTTCAGCGTAGCCTGAACAGTGAGAAAAAGCAATGGTGCGTAACTCAAATTATGATGTTTAGGTAGATTTCTAGTACTAATTGCAGAAGTCAACAGAAATAATTGAATTATTGGTAATATCTTTCATACATTTGAGCTGGAATATTGAAGTGTTTGACTGACAAAGTGTCAATCAGTAGACTATGACTAAATATTATTATGGTGGAACTGAAACCTTTATTTTCTTTTAAATGGCATCTTGAGATGGCTGCCGATATCTTTCTTGATGTTTGCGGATCAACTGTAGATGAATCTATGTATAACCACGGTCCAAGGCGGCTACCAGCACCAAGCAAGCCATTTGGTCCATTGTATACCTCTAGAACCTGAAGAACATCTGTGAACACTGTAAAATTGACAGTTCCAGAAACAAAATAAGCTGTATTTGTAGAGATTGTTGGATGTTGGACACGTTGCACAAAAGGATAACTACTGAGAGCAGGGTACAAGGAGTTTCAAGAATGGGAGTTACATATTCAATCAACTTACATGGGAAGAGGAGGGAAGCATGGTAATCACAACATCACTCGACTCTGAAACTTCAAGTGGAGACTGCTTTGTGGGGATTCCATCGTCTGCGAATTTCTTCATCGAATTTTCATTTCTGATACAGTATATCAGTGTTTATTGGATGAGAATTTTCCATTAAATGCAAGAAGACTTTTTTCATAGTTATTACTCCGTACTTGCTAAGCAAACAAATCCTGAACAAGAAGACAATCAATGAACTCTGACCAGGAATATGTAAGAATACAAGCAGGGACTTACATATCATGAACAGTCACTTTATATCCAGCTGTAATAAGGTTCCTTGCCATATGGGATCCCATATTCCCGAGTCCTATAAACCCGACATTCTGAAAAGCACCAGCAACTCATGAAAACCAACATCGTTGTCGCAGCAGACCAGGTGAACCGAGGAAAAAATGTCAAAGAATCTTCCCTTAAGTTCTGCTAGACGTTCAATTCAAGTTGATAATTATTTGTGCTACCACACGAAACCAACTGGAATATGTATCACGGATGCTGGTAAAACGATGTGAGGATAGAGATAGTTGAGCACCTCTAGCTGAGACGGAATTGCAGCAGAAGAGAAGCCCCGGAGCCGGAGGTAGCTCCGACCCCATCTCTGCACCTTGGAACCGACTCTACATCCGAACCCCGCCATGCCTCCCGCAAGACCCAGGAGAAGAATCCGCAATTAACTGACAGAGATAAAAGGAGGGAGAAATCGATTGCTCGCTCCAAGAACAAATCTTGTTGGATCTTAACCAATCCATCCAAAAGAGGGTTCCTTACCAGGAAAAGGACTCGCTCAATCCCACGTCTGGCTGAATTTTCCACCTCGACGGTAATCGAATCCAACACCGGTAGAATGGGGCCGGAGGAGAAGGACTACAACGACGAATGGAGACTGCGACTGCGAGGGGTCCGCCGCCGTGGTACGGTGGAAAGAAGCTAAAGCGGGAGGTTCGGCGATGAGTGTGACTGGTGCTTGGAGTTCATCATATCTCTCGTCTTTATCCGCTCTTAACCAGAATTTGAAATCTTTAGCACTTAGCAGCATGCGTAGCACACTACACCACGCAACTAGGAAGTTCTACGAAATCTAGTTTTAATTTCTCGCTCTGTTTTTTTGTGACTGTTTGCTTGCTTACTATTCTAAGGTTTGTCTGATCTCTAGAAAATTCATCCAAAAAACAGTTTGGACAATTCGATCCTGGCAAAACTGAAATTTGGATATAGCATATCAAACGAGATATTAGTTTTAGTTTACATGCATCTTTTTTCTCAGCTGTTTACTCTTCCATTCCCTCCATTCCTAATTGTAGGTCGTTTTGACTTTTCTAGGTCTGTAGTTTTTGCTACGCATTTAGATAGAATGTATGTCTGAATGCATTATAATATCTATGAATCTAAAAAAACCCAAAACAACCTACAATTCGGAACAGAGGGAGTACTCTGCTAAACGAAGTGTTGTGTATAGTCTCTTTTATAGTAGCATCATTGCTAAAAAAATATGCCTCCTTATGACTACAAAATTCATGCATGTAACCAGTAAATGCCTTTGCTTTCAGAACCTCCATCACCATCATCTATTATCAAACATGAGAAGAACATACAGAACAAGCATCATGCCATCATCAGTCATCTTACTGCGAAACCAGCATCACCTCAGTATTTCATTCAATCTCTAGCACTGAATACAATTATGTGGTTCTCAGCTAAGACAAATGTATCACAATTCACAATCTGAATGTTTCTCACGCGCTGACTAGGCGCCCTTAAAACGGGGGAACTATAATGCATTTACGTATATCTATACAGTTAAATTCACAACTGTAAGCTGGACTCACTTCAGTGATGTATTTCGTAGTACCCGATCTACTAAACTTACATTGAAGAAACCAAATCTGATCTCAAACTACTAGACCAATAGTATGAACATTGCATACTTGGTTCATCTCTGCGTGTTGTGTAAAGATAGACCACTCTGAACTCTCCATGTGGCCATATAGCCTCCCTCGAAGTCCACTTGAAGATATGTTTTTCCAGGTTTCTGTTCTTGCAACTGCGGTACCCAAGTCCAATGAGCTATAACTACTGTACATGTTTTTAATACATAAAAAAACAGCTGCACACCCATAACACCTCATAATCTGCAGAAGATGACAGAAAGAGAAGAGTTGAGCATATTAGCATAAAAATATACACAGATCAGAAGAAGTTTGCCACCATTTGAGGGAGATAGGAGGAGACAGATACCACTACTTAAATTTTCTGTTGACAAACCTGAATCATCATACAGCATTATTCCCAGAATTTGGATCATGTCCTTGTTGCCTATCACCATTATTATCATTTGCACCATTACTCCCAGACTCTGGATGTTGCGCAACATTGACAGCCTGCTGAGCTAAACGCTGATTCCTCCTAGCCCTCCACCTCATATACTCTACTAGCAGAGAGTTTGTACTAATAGCAATCCCAAACCCAGTGAATGAGGAGAGTAGGACTGCAAGAACTGGATTCACTCTCAACTGCAAATGATTATAAGATCATGATCAGCAAGGCACAATCATCTATCTGCATCAAATGTCATCAGAAGAATTTCGTACCACGTTGTAGAAGATATGAGCAAACAGGATGACAATAGCAAATTGGAATGAAGCATAGGCCCATAGATAGCTCTTTGACACTGTAGGAACAAGCAAAAGATATATTTTAATGGTGTTGAGAAGAAAACATTACCATATAACAAAAAGGTACCCCTAAGAAAATAGGAAGAATTTACGGTTTGTTTTGCGGATATACCGAAATTAAGTAATTTTACACTGTTTCCTCTGCATCAGCGCTACATATCTGGGTGGGCCATAGTGAAGTACAACGCTTTAGTTCTCCTACCTTTGACTGAAAGGACTGTTACATTTCTCTATAAAGTAGTCTTGTGACGTGGTAAGTATTTATTGTAACAGTATGGATGGAAGAAAGATGAGAGTACAATTAATTACCCATAGTGGATGCTATCATGGAAGAAAGGAGGCCCAACACACATGAGAAAGGCAAAGAAATTGCCAGTGCATGTGACTGCAAATCAGTAACCTGTTCCAATGAAAACCAAAGTTAAAAATTGAGACCAAATGAGAAGTGCAGTTGAACATTCAAAATGCACCAGTAAATGAAAAAAAGGAAGGGATACAAACCAGAAGTTGTTCCAAGAAACAGAAGTACGCAAGCATGCTAACCATCACCAGAATGGGAATGTCCTGCCAAAATCTGTTAGAAAGTGAGGTCAGATAATAAATGTGGTAGAAATAAACAAATGTGAATACATCGCAGGCCCATCACCGTAGCATGATAGAATGAATCTATTATTTATCGCTCTCATCAATCTTTGCATGTATTCTTTTTGGACAAAACCATTTACCTGTATTGTTGAGCTGCTCTCTGCTGAGCAGCATTTGCTATCCGTCTGTTTGCAGTTTGACTTGGTATCCTCAATAAAGTCACAGGTAGATTCTGAACTTCTTGTTTGCAGACATCACATATCTTGTTTCCCTTGATGCTAAACCATTTGACAGCACAATCTTGGTGTGCAAGGGCAAGTTCTCCTTTACAGCTGCACTCCATTTTAAGTGTTTCCCCTCCTTCATTGAGTTCAACAAAACAAATTCTGCAGACAGCCTCTTCTTCAGGGATATCTTCACCTCCATCTTCAGGGACTGTCAGGAGCTCAACAATGCACTTCAATGAGAATAAGGTGCTTCGTAAAACAAGAATCAGTGTATGAAAGTAACAGAGTAGAGGATTTGAAGAGCACATACCATCAATTGTTTCTTCAATGACATCGTTTGATGTAGTTGCATCAACTGGAACAGGTCGTGGGGTTGTTGGAATCACACGGATGACACCTAATGAATCTGCCCTTCTCAAACTTCTGTTTTTGCGATTTCCTGGTACTGAAAGCGAACGCTTGATTTTTGCTTCAACTTCTCGGTTCTGCAAGTAGGATAAAACGTATATTTTAAGAAAAAAAAATCTTGATTTACAGCATTTTAAACTGGTTCAATGTACAAGAGTTTTATCCAGAATTTATGCTTTTGCAGGAAAACATATATACTTACAGATGTCGCTGGAAGACTTTCTAAGTGATTTGATGGAGATGGAACCTTATCAGTAGTCCCTACAGGAGTGACTGGCAGAGAATGGGTCCGTTTTGCCGATAAGGAGTTGATAACCTTTCTAAAAGAAAATGATCTTGCTGTAGTTGAGTTATCCAGCTGCCCTTCAGATGATGCCCCAGGATTCAGAAGGATCACCCGATCTCCGTCCTGGGCTAAACTTCTTGCCCTGAAACTATTCTGAGGCAGGATGTGCTTGATAGATGATTTCGTTCTTGTTGAATTAGGTCTTGGTGGCAAACCAGCTCTCGTTGAACTGGGACTGGAGGAAATATTAATTCTTGTTGAAGTAGGTATACCAGTATCCATTGTCCTAGCTGGTATTTGCAAAGAAAGGTTTGGCCTTCGCGAATTATGGCCGGGTGTCGTTTGGGCAGTGCCATCCTGATCCGGTGCCTACAGTCACATTAAGCAACCATGGTCAAATAAGTCAGATCAAGCTTGGTAAGAGAATGAACTGAAAAGAAGAAAGACCCCCCCACATTTCCTTCTGTAGAAGTGGAAGGAGCATATACGATTCATTCAAGAGACTCATCCCAATCTGATATACGAACACATGGAGGAGTGACAATATCGGACTGCTCCCCACCTCCACGGCTCCACCCCAATCTAAACATAGACGAATAACAGAAATTCGAAGGGACATAACTATAAGACATTATCATGCTTATCTCAATTGGCTTTCCTGATCCTATTTTTCTGACTGCAGCACAGTCACATGGACAGATCACAGCATTTAAAACGGCAGTTTCTTTAAGACCACCCACACCGGCGAACGGGAAAACCAACTGGAGGAAGGTTTTCCAGGAAGGTGTGCTGCAGCGGGTTCCTGCAGGAACACGGCAAAACCAAGGAATGGTCCCTTCTCCTTTGTATCCAGCGCACGTAGCGACCTCCTTTATCCCTGGCGTGGCGCGGGACCCACCCTGCTCCTCCGCTCGCGCCCGAACTCGGAACGGCCCGCCGCGGTCACCTCGTCGCCGTCACCAAGGAGAGCAGTGGCTGGGGGGCAGGCCCGCCGTCGGGGGAGAAGCAGGCCCGCCGCCGCCGGGGAGAGAGAGAGAGAACGGGGCGCCGTCGGGGGAGAAGCAAGCCCGCCGCCGGATCCATCGTCCCCGCCACGCCTCCAATCGAGCTATGCCGCAGCCGTCGGGGAGAAGGGAGGGTCGCCGGTCCCCTACCTTCGGTCGCCTCTGCTCCGCGCTCCGTCGAATGGAGCTCTGCGGGAAGGGGAGGGAAGGCACGCTCCACCGCCGGCCATGGAGACGCGCGCGAGCAGGGGAGGGCGGCCCCCCAAGCTCCACCGCCGGAGATGCCTCGCGCCGGCCCTGCTCCTCCACCGCGCCGGATCCCGCTCGCACCGAGCCAGCCGACGCGCGCGCGAGCAGGGGAGGAAGGAGGTGCGCGCCGACGGCTGGCGGAGGGAGTGCCGCCGGCGCCCCTGCCTCGACTCGACGCCGGCGCGGGCCGCGGAGCGGGCGCGGGCCGCGGAGCGGGCGCGGGAGGAAGGAGGCCGGGGAGGAGCCGGCCGGGCAGAGCTGGCTGCCGCCACCGCTCGCCACCGGCCGTCGGCGCGGTCGGCGCGGCTGGATCTCCAGGTGACGAGCTCGAGGAGTCGTGTCCGCCACGAGCTCGCCGGCCTCCTCCTGCGACGAGCTCGAGGGGCCGCCTCGCCCCGCCGCCGGCGCGCGTACGCCGCGAGCTCGGCCTCGCTCCACCGCTCGGGCGCCGGCTCGATGGCCGTCGATGGCACGAGCGGCGGCGGGACCTGGAAGGGGCACCGGGACCGCCAGGATGAGGGCGGGAGCCCGAGGCGCGCCGCGCGCGGGAGGAAGACGGAGGCGCGCGCGGGGGAGCTCCGCCGCCGGCTTGTGCTCGCGGGGCAGGGGAATCGGTGGGTAGGTGGGGGAGGGGAGGAGAGAGAGGGGAAGGGGAAAGAAAAGGTGGGCCCAGTTGTTAGGATGAAGGAGAAATACGAAGGAAGATGGATGCAGGAGAAGTGGATATGAAGGAGAGAATTTGGATGAGGTGGACGGAATATTCTGTTTTGAAGGAGGTTTTGAAGGAAGACGAGTGTGGATGGTCTAAGGTGTAGAGTAATGTAGATAATTCATGTGGATGAGACGCTGAATCTGGTATTCCTTTCATCGGAAGATGTGTTCAACTAATTATGCACGCAATTCAATTCCGCAACCACTCATGTAACGGCATAGTCACAGAGTTTCCCGGAAATATAGCGAAATGATTCGCTACAACAGTTTCGTCAGAAAGGGGAGCACACCTAAAACTAGAAGCAAGCCCAATTTTAGCTCATGTGGCACAGTGCATGGAAACAAAGTTAGGCAGATCAGAGCAATCAATGACAACCGAGGAAAACTGTCTGATAAGGCAAAGCAGGAAAAGATTCGACCTTCCGGTCCTAATCTAGTTTGCCAAAAGGAAAGAAAACGTGAAATAGGAGAGCAAACACCACAACAAAGATTCGCCCAGCTCGCCACAATTCACCTCCAAAGCTCGCATCTTTTGAGCGCCAACAGCAAAATTAAGCTCCGATACGACAAGAACTAGATAGTAGTCGGCACCGCACAATCGCCTCGCCAGAAGCAAGCAGGAACCCCGTTCAAAAAAAAGTATAGCAGGAACCAAAACTACGATGGAAATTGAGAGAGAAGAAGATTCACAGGGAAGGAGAGTGCGGCAGGGGAATCTCCTCACCGCGCGATCGGCGAGCTCCGGGGCCGGTCCCTGGGCGTTCTCCATGTAGGATTCGATGAGCTCGAGGGAGAGAGCCGGCAGAATTCAGCGAGAGGGGGAGGTGGAGGTGGAGGAAGAGGGTGGGCAAGTGGTGTGGGGTCTGGTGGGGAGTTCTTGTTGGGCGGCTCCGGAGCAGCGGCCAAGCAGGAGGCTAGGGAGTAGGGAGGGCGCTTGCGCTAATGCCTTTCTTGCATTTTGCTCCCCAAGGTTTACTACTTATCGCATGTCGCGTACCTATCCGTTCTTAGATGTGGACAAATGCTTACAGGACACACATACGCTTTTGAAAATCTCGACCATCTATACATACATGGACAAACATGTAATTTTATGTAGTAATGTGTGTTGGTTTCTTGCTATTGCAGTACACACCAAACTTGAAGGTTTTTTGGGAAAAACTTGATAGTGTACCATTCTTTTCCTAAAAATCTACTACTCCGTTTCAAAATACTTGTCATTCTGACTTTTCTTTATATATTCTCTTTACTATGTATGTGGACATAATATTTATCTAGGTGCATAATAAAAGAATTGTATCTAAAAAAGTCAGAATGACAAGAATTTTGAAACAGAGAGAGTACAATCACACAAGATACACACGCCTCGTGCCGTTACTCTTTAAGACATGTGGTCACTATACTCAATTTTGTTTTGTCGGCTGTGCATAAGAATTTTCTTGGATGAATGGTACTTTGTTATGCATTTTGTTAGATTTATGAACTTTATTACGCACTTAGATATCAACAAATCAGCACCAAATTAAACCACCAAGCACCAGCCAAGCCACCACCCACCATCTTATATACATACATCTAGAAGAAGCTACTCCCTCCGTTCCACTTTATAAGCATTTGGAGCATTCAAATTTTTTGCCACAATATAAGCATCCGTGGAGTCTGCAGAGCCACGCGTCGCACCCTTCTCCTTCTCCTTGCGACCGCACATGGTGGGGCCCGCGTTCCAACCTTATCTGCAGCCCACCACAACCATTCTTGCCTCTCCGTTCTCCAGCCCCAGCTCGCCTCTCCAGCAGTCCAACTCTTCCTTGCTCCCGGTAGACGACGGCGCGTGATCTGGTAAATTCCCGCTGGAAGCGGCGGCGACGGCGACGCTCTCCTGGGAGGCAGTTCGCCGCGGCGTAGAGGAAGCCGGTGTGGCGAGCGGTGAGCTCGAGGAGACCGCGTGCCGCGTCGCGTGTGGAGGAGGAGCGAAGGCCCAACCCCGCTGCGAGCTTCGAGAGACCGCGGCCGCCGCTCGCCGTGCGGCGCCTCGACCGCGGCGGCCGTCCCCCGCCTCCGGGCGAGAGAGGCCACCGGCGAGGTCCGGCGACGGCGGCGGCATCGGGCTGAGGAGGCGGGCCACCACTGCGAGGGCCACCGGGCGCACGCGCTTGACCCGCGGAAGATCTCGGGTGGCGGCGCTGCTTGCCTCAGCGCAAAGGAGCGGGAGGAGGCAGGGAGGACCGGAGGAGGAAGAGAAGGTGGAGAGAGAAAGAAAGGGGCACATGCGTCATTTTAGGTCCCTCTTGTGTTTTGCATTTGAATGCTTGAAGTGCTTACATAATGGAAGGGAGGGAGTGAAACGAATCAGAGGAAGTACTACGGATGCCCTGTGGCGCAGTGAGTACGCAATGATTATTATGTGGCGGCGTGCATCTCCGATCCGGTCGGGGAACAAGAATCCACTATGTAAAAGTATCATCTACAAATCAAATGATATACTTCGTGTGTTTCCGGTTAAAGTTGAAGCAACTAGCAGTTGGTGAGCACAAAGCATTATGGTGAGGTGCACGTCAAAAGCTAGCTCGATCAATGCATGTATTCTCGTAGCAGCTAGCGACGTGCACAACCACAAATCTTTTTTTCTCGTAACTAAAAAGTGTTGGAATTTCGTGCGCCCGACAATGACGCCCGCACCGAGCGAGCGCCGTGGGTGTAAAGTGGCGGGTGCGATTTGCGAAAAAAAGAAGCTGGCTAGATATACACACCCCCCTCTCAAAAAAAAAAACATGTCATTCTACAAATTTTGGAACACAAAGTTAATGAGGTAAAATGATCTTAATTGTCCATATATCATAACCATATTGAGTGTTAATCGATTGTTTCATGTTCACGTGTGCAGGCACACATATCAAATTAAGTAAATAATATGTTTTTAGATAAATTTTAAACCTTAAAACGATATATTTTTGTAGACGCAGAGAGCAGTCTTGTTACGATCCTCTGTGCTCTGGACCACAGCTAGTCCACCACTGACCACACTGCCACAAACTAGTCAACACACGAGGGGCGCATCCCGTGCAAAAGGCAGGCAGGGATGAGCTACGACTACTTTTACGCCGGTTACAATAAAGTATTTTCCTTTCCTATTAATTGATCTACCATTTTAGGGAAAAAATCTGATGTTACGGTCTTATTATTAATGAAAAAAGTGAAGAAAATTTGAAAAAATCATTTTCTTCTAGAGAAATCAGATCTTCGCGTCAATTGATGCACCAAGAAATGACAAAATCGTCATTAGGAAGAGACCAACAGCTTCTACCTGATGGGGTCCGTCGAACTGTTCTGTCCTCGGTACCGCGTTAATGGGAGATTAAAAAACTATGATATTTATTACGCGAAGACTCTAACTTTGTGTGAAGTAATTTCTAGAGATGATTTTTGCTGAAGCGTTCTTTTTGAACATCACGTATAATTTTTACTTGAGAAGTGCCAAATAGCCGAGACGACGAGAACTGCTCGTGGATATAGAATTCCAAACGGGCCGCCCGGCCCTAGCCCGACCCTAGCCCTAAATGGCCCGGCACTAAGCGGCCCAACACTATGCAGCCCGATAGATTCTTCGTGCCGGGCCGTGTCGGGCGTCATGCCTAACTAGCGGCCCAGGCACGACCCTATGGCCTATTTTTCAGGCCGGGCCGGCACGGCGCCAAGAACGGCCCGATGGGCCGCGGCCTGACCCGACACTATCGGCGGCCTCCCTCCGACCTCGGTGCGTGGAGGCAGAGGCGCGTGGAGCCGTGGAGGCCGAGCTCCGGTGCCCCGCGGCACAGGCCGGCGCGGCCAGAGATCCGGTGCCCCATGGCGCAGGCCGGCGCGGTGGAGCACCGGCCTCGGCGACGCGCCAAAGACGGCGGAGCTCTGGCCCCGCGGCGGCGCAATGGGATGGGGAGAGGAGCAAGGGGCGGCGGCGGGGGCAAGAGAGAAGAAGATTCACAGGGAAGGAGAGTGCGGCAGGGGAATCTCCTCGCCACGCGATCGGCGAGCTCCGGGGTCGGTCCCTGGGCGTTCTCCATGTTGGATTCGATGAGCTCGAGGGAGAGAGCCGGCAGAATTCAGCGAGAGGGCAGGGGGAGGAGGAAGAGGGGTGGGTAAGTGGTGTGTGGGTCTGGTGGGGAGTTCTTGTTGGGCGGCTCCGGAGCAGCGACCAAGCAGTAGGACCCTATTCTCTTCGTTGAAGAGAGGGCGAAAAAAGACTATTTACCCATCACATTCATCACATCTTCTCTCATAAGAAATACTATTTCAACACTATTCATTTGCAACAAAGAGAACATACCTTCTACTTATGCCTTTCTTGCATTTTGCTCCCCAGATTTACTAGTTATCACAATTTTTTGTCGCGTACCTATCCATTCCTGGATGCGGACAAATGTTTGCAGGACACATGTACGCTTTTGAAAATCTCGACCATACATACATAGTGGTTTCTTGCTATTTTGTAGCATACTACACACATCAAACTTGAGGTTGTAGCTAGTGTACCATTCTTTTCTTAATTAACAAAGGATGGCGGTGGGTTGGGTTTGGAGCGGATATCTGCGGATTTTGGGTCCGTGAGTTGTGGGTTTGGTTCAGATTTTCGCCCACAGGTTCGCGGATTCGGATATCTGCAACGCTGCGGGTTTGAGGCGGATTATAGATTTCGCCCGCGGATGTCCATTGGAGCTCCGCAAATTTGAGCCCAATAAACCCACCTAAGAAACCCTAACTTTTGTTGGTGGTTTGATGAATTGTCTTGATGAAAAAGATGAAGAAATGGTATTGTTGTTATTTCTTTCTATACTCAACTAAATTTACAATCCTCTAAACATTTAAGTAATTTGCAACTCTTTTTATTTCACAGGGTAAAGATGATTCCACCATAATTGATGAATGATAAATTTTCCACAGTTATTCGTTTGGAGGACTATATATGGATGTTGATTTGTGTTTTCCACTTTCATTGAACTTGTAGTGTGTGCTGAATTATATTGTTGCATACTTTTTAAATAATTTGGACAGTGTGTGATGTACTGATGTATTTTGTGCTCTTGTTTTTATGAAGTTTTTTCTGGATATTGGATTATCCGTTGGGTTTTGGATATGTGGGTTTGGATCTAATTTTCACCTGAACTAGTTTGTGGGTTGGATTTGGGTTTTAGGTTTGGATCATGGGTTTGGGTGCCCTGACACTAAATCCGATCCAAATCGAATCTGTTACCATCTTTATAATTAACGAGCTTTTACATCACACAAGATACACTTATTCTTTCATAGATGCAGACTCTGTTTGGTTGTCATAACTCTGTGAATTATTAAGTTATTTGTATATAAGTTGGTTGTATTTGGTTACAGTGACTTATATAAGTCAGTGTGTTCTGGTGAGTCCCCCTCGGAGTGGGAGAGGAAAAGTGACTTATGTCACTTCAAGTAGAAGTGGAGCAACTTATGACTTAACAAGTCAGGAGGGTTTAAGTTAGAATTATTTGGCTCCCACAAGTGATTTATTTACACTTTTGCACTTTAAGTCAGGTAATTTATGGGAACCAAACAGGACCGTAGTCACTTATACTCAAGCAGGTGAGCTTCTTTAAGGGATTTTTTGTCGGTGTACATAAAAATGTATTTAGTGCAGTTGTTAACAGTTTTTAATGCACGGGTAGAATTTAGTGACATGGTAAGTGGTTGCATTGGTAATAAGATATACAAGTATACAAAGGGTTTCTCCGGTGGCACACATAAAGGAAGGGGCTTGCTAGCGCCCGGACGTCCGGCAGGAGTTGTTTCCGTCGGACGCATGCATCACCATCTAATACGATCTGACGGCTACTGTACATAATAAATATCTACCCACACGCAAACCACACTCCCGCGTCCGAATTCCACGTTGACACATCCATCGCTTTCCCACGCGCATTGACATGGGCCCACCTTCTCTCCAGCATCGTCCCACTGCAACATGAACAACAAGTTTTTTCAACATGCAAATAAACACTGCATCTGAAACAAGTGCAACATACGAAAAACACTTGAAAAACATCAGTAAAATCTTCAAAAATTCGTTTGCAAACATATGCAACATCCACATGAAACACTCGCAACATGCTAAGAACAAAGATGCAACATTCAAGAACAAAGATGCAACATTCGAAGACAAGGATTGCAACATCTGAAAACAACGATTGCAACATACTAAAAAAACAAATCAAGGCCACAACATTAGAACATCATATAATGAAACATGCAAACAACGCTGATGTAACATTAGGAGATAATTATTGCAACATATGTAGATAATTATTGCAACACCGGTAGACAACGATTGCAACATAAAAAAAATCTCAAATCAACACCGCAACATTAGAACCTAACGTACTGCAACATGAGAACAACACTGATGCAACATTGCCAGAAAGTTAGTCCAACAAAATGCAAGAAATGGAGCAGGTTGGGGGAAGCAGCCCTCGCGGCCACGAGGAACCTTGGCCAGCGGAAGGAGGAGAAATGAGGAGGGCGCATGCGACCATGGATGTGCCGCCCTCAGGAGCTTGCCCACCTTCCGGCCGTGGGGGAGCCCGCCCTCGAGCTTGCAGGAGTGGCGGTGTCCGCGGCGTGCTTGCCCGCCCTCCGGCCGCGGGGAGCGGCGACGCGTCCGGTGCGGCTGGCCTGCCTTCATGTGGCGGGGAGTGGCGGCGCGCCCTCCCACCGCTCGCCGTCGGAGTTCCTGCGCGGGTGGTGAGAGAGTGGGGTGGTGGGTGAGATGGAGATGAATGAGTGGTAGGTAAGGGTGCGTCCGCGCGTCGGCGAGGGGGGGGGCTGGATACGGCTGAGGTGGGGCCCACGTCTGATTTTTTCCCTCTAGATGTGGACCGGGTTGCGCCACGTTCACCGTCCAGAAAAAGGACGCGTGTCCGGACGTCCTGGAGGGAGCATTCATTGTTGGCATACTTGTGGCTCAGTCATCATGTATCGGTTCATCTCCTAGAGATATAGAGTTTAAGAGAATCATTTCATAAGTTCAAAAACATTAATTCATGACAGTTAAAAAAGTCCATGATTATGGTCGTACTCCCTCCGGTTTGGTAAGAAAAGTTATTTAGGATAGCGACACGGTCTCCAAAACACAACTTTGACTTCTCTTTTCTATAAATATATTTATTGAAAAGTTATATATATACATTTTTTATTAAATGATTTTCAAAACAAATATCTTGATATGATTTTCACATTTCTAAACTCAAAAGTTATTCATCATTTATATTACTAATATTTGACCTAAAACTTGTCCAAAACGTTTTAAAATGTTTTCTTTTCCCAAACCGGAGGGAGTACGTGCGCATGCATCTCCGGTCGGGGAATAAAAAGAATCCACTCACTATCTAAACAAATGATATGCTACTGGTAATAAGTCGTACAAGTAAAATCATGGTGACTAAGGTGCACGTCAAAACTAATTAAAGCTAGTAGCTCAATCGATGCATATGTATATTCTCGTGTAGCAGCAGCTAGAGACGTGCCAGGCCGCCGTGGCCACAACTAACTTTGGGTTGTTAACTAAAAAAAGGTGTTGGAATTTCATGCGTTGAAGAAAACGACGCCCGCGCCTACCTTTGGTCGATCGTTGAGCGCCGTGGGTGGAAGGTGCCGATCGATGATCGATCGATCGGAATACTAGTCTTCTTGTTCCTCTGGTCTCGATCTGGAACCACGAGGCGCATTGCCATTTGCCACAAGGTAGCTAGTCACAAGTGCTCAGCAGCTCGCGTTAGTTGGACGGGGCCGGCTGGACCGGAGATATTTGCAAAGGACAGGACTACACGGAGAGGTCTCTCCTTTTAGTGATTTTAGTGTTAGATGGAGAGTCCCCATATTTGGCATATATTCCATTTATAGTAAGAACTCCATGTGCATGCGGAGCCAAGGAGCAGGGTTCCAGCCAGCTGCCCGCAAAAATACAGGTGACCAAGAGGGCCGCACCAAAACTGGTGTGGGAAAAACCGGAGCCAAAAAAATACATGAAGAAAAAAAAAGAACATGGACCATCACAAAAAAGTAACAAAAACTCAGACAAAAGATAAAATTGCTCAGATAACTAGCAAAACTCCGGATGTGCCCCTGCATTTAGTGCAGCTCTGAAGCAGCAGGCATAGTTCCAATCTGCTGCTGTTGTTCGAGCGACAGAAACAAATGCAAGATCACCCAGCCATGAATTAGCAAAAGAAACAAGGACCAAATCAGCTGAAAAATTAACACACGGAACACATCGAAGGGAGCACATGTCTAGTTTTACATTCTTCTCATCCCAACACAAACACAATTTCAGAAATGTAAACATCCAATAGCTGATCTTCCAGATTGGTACGAAAAAAATAGTTACATTCATAAGATTTACGAGTGGTCCGTAATCATGCATCCTGCAACATGAATCTTGTTTGACTGTCCACACACAAAAATCTTGTTTTCTGTTGCTTAAACATGAAGTCCTTGCATCCTCTGACTCCTTGTACTTTAGATTTAAATCTCTATCCCTGAATGGAAAAAAATTCATATAAGGGGAAGAAAAGATAACATTGAAGTTATTAGTTAATAAAATTAAGAAAAATTCATAGTTAAATAGCATATTATTCATCTATACACGCTAACAATTGTAAAAAGGAGGGAGAAAGCGTAGATTTTTTAGTCATCTAGATAGTTCTCCTAGCTATTTGTTCTTCTTTAGATTTCTTTAGCACTAGAAGCTAGCATGGAGATTAATTGAGTGTACATATATCATGTATGAAAAAAACTAATTATGAGCTACTTCATTCAGAGTTACTTCCTCCTTATGAGTTACATCTTCTTTTTGAGTTACTTCCGTCGAGTTACATCCTCCTCATATCTTACTTCCTCCCGAGGTTCTTCCTGAGCAACACAGTACAATACTGCAAACTGTTCGCATAGGGAGATCCTATCTAGTGAAGAAATATTAGAGGTGAAAATGAGATTCATTCTTAGTCGCAAGAAGTAATCTTCACTGGCTGATCAATCTGATGGTTTGAGTCATGGCAGAAAGCTAAAAGTTGTTACAACAAGTAAAGCACATAGCAGTCACTTAAGACAATCAAGTATGTTGACATGTGCAGTGAGTTTGCAAAGGTTGCAAAAGAAGCAAGCACGAATGAGAATGCAATAGGACATGTGAGGAAGCACATGGATGAGATGGAAGCTAAGATTAGGGCATTCATGGCACAACTGATATTAGGAACCACAAGAATTCTAAGAAGTAGAAGACTAATGCAGCTCAAGGCACAACTAAACATACTTTAGGAAGGAATGACCCTCCAATATCTAAACCAAAGGGGCAACCCCATTTTAACGGGAACAAAGCCATACTTTCGATAAGATTCAAATCCATGCCTAGTTACTTGCTATAACATTGAACTGAAATCAAGTTACTTCCAATATGATTCGGTTTCACACCTAGTTATGTCCTGAATATTCAGATTAGCACCTTAGTTACTTTCTACATCATTCAAACTAAAATCAACTTACTTCAATAAGATTCAGGTGCATGCCTATAGTTACTTTATGAATGCTCAGATTAGAACCTTAGTTACTTTCTAGAATATTCAAACTAAAATCAAGTTACTTCCGATAATTCAAATGCATGCCTAATAACTTTCTGAAAGTTCAAATCAGGAGCAGCATCTGACATGGACTAAATAATAATGCAAATCTGAATAGGCTGTAGGTCCGTTCGCTTAACAAGCCACATATCAGAGTACTGAATATATGCACACAACAATATTTCAGTAGAGCATGAGATCTTTGCCGGGGTACTCTACATCTCCTGTGAATCAAATTTCACTTGCTTGGGTTCTATGCTTGGTTGGCTGTGTATTGGCTGCCTACAAGCAAATGGTACCTACAGGCTACGTCATGCACTCTGCTTTTGATTATACTATGGAGTTAAAAACCGTAGGAAATAAAATGTCATAGATACAATCACCAGGCTAATTGTGTTAATTTTGATGTTTAAAATTAGGAGGTTACTTCATACATCAGTTATTGAATGATAGGTTACATCTAAAATCAACTATAGGCATAGTGCAAAGTTAGATAGAGCTATATGGTACAGGGAGGCTATTCTGATTTAAGAATTTTTAATTTGAAGGTATTCACATGCACACTTGTATGAGAATCGCTTGGATTCATGGCTTGTTCCATTGATCTAGATCAAGATCCACAACAAAACAGATAGAATTATTACAAAACAAGACAAAATCGAATCGAATCGAATTAGCACACTCAACACAACTGAATCACATGGGGGTGTTCATGTACCTCGATTGGTGACCAGTGTCGCCCTTGCTGGGATCTGCAGCACATTGTCGAAGCGGATCCCTCCAATGTCAGGGGTAGTAGAAGGCAGAAGCTCCTCGCGTGTACCGTGTTGTGTTGCCTCCGCTCTGCTTGTCGGCATCTAATCTACTAGTCCTCCACCCGCTGTGATTCGCTGCACCCATCGTGTCTCCGACCACCACGCGTTGCCTTCCCTTCATGCCCGTGGCTCCGTAGGCCACACACGACCTCCCCTCCGTCGCCAAGACCTTCTCCCCGCCGGCTGGCCTCCCCTCCATTGCCGGCCGTTGACTCCCACCTCTGCGTGGCCGCTGGAGGAAGGGAAATGAGGAGCCTCAACCCACTCATTAGACTGGCTGGTGAACCACACATGGAATTTGATGTGGGAAGGGTGCGCCTGTTGGATCGCAGATGGACGCAGATCGGGAGGGGTCTCGAGATAGAGTTAAAAGGAGAGCCCTCTCGGTATAGATTATGTGTTGTGTATAATAGCACTTGCAAATATTTTTTTATCGGAACTGCTAGCGCCTGGAAGTCCGTTCCGGGCACTTGCATCGGGCGTCTGCGCAGCCGTCCGATTCGAAGCAGCTCAGCCGTCAGCCGTCAGATCGATGTCCAGACGACCCATGTTGCGACCCATGTTCCGACCCATGTTGCGTGTAAAACATCCAACATCGTATGTCTGAAACATCGAAACTCAACATCCGCAACATCGAAAGTATGTTAAAAAAATGTTGATAATCATCCATAAAAAATGCGATGAAAATCCACCGCAACATATGTTTCATGTTGATCGAAAATTCAAATCTCTCGATGCAAAATGCAACATTTAGATAACATATTTGCAACATCGCAATAACACACTTGCAACATCACACATGAAAACTTGGCACATTGTTCTTGAACATCTGAAACATTTGAAATGCACATTCGCAACATGCATCACCATGACAGGAGGAACATTCGACATACAAGAAAATCAGTGGAGCACAGGAGGAGGACGGCTCGCCGCCAGCCTCGTGCGCCAAGGAGCTCGCGGAGCAGCTCCTCGACCTGCTGCCACCGCACGTGGCTCACCGTCGGTCTCATGCGGTGCCGCCCCGGAGCTCCCGCTGTTGTCTTCACGGACCGCTGCCTACGAGGGCTTGCCGCTGCCTCGGAGCTCCCACGGTCGTCGAGGAGCCGGCGCGGCTCGCCCTTGGCTGCGGAGAGAGCGGCGACCCACTACCCAACGCTCGCGGAGGAGCTACTCTGACGACCAGTGCCGACGTTGACCAGCGCGCCGGCTCGATCCTCGGTCACCACGCTCCGATCCGTGCGCTCCGCCGCCAGGATCCACGTCGTGGGAGGGCGGAGGACCCGGTTCGGGCCGGCGGCGCGTCCGGCGACTCCACAGCGGAGCGGCTCGGGTAGCAGCGAGGAGCCGAGGAGATGTGCGGTTGTGCGTGGATATGGAGGAATAATCCGTGGCTAGAATGAATGGATGGTGCGGTGGAAGTTAATGTGGATTGGTGGTGGGACCCGCGTCCAATTTAATCCCAGGCCCGGATGTCCTCAGACTAGCATTACTGTTTTTTATAGTGGCCTAGATGCTGTGTGCTCTGGGATATCTGAATGACCAACAGGTCAGGATTCAGAGTTCAGTCCCCTCAAGAACATGTTGCTCTTTAAGGTTCAGAACCAAGGCTGGGCACGTCTCTGTTTTTACTTCTATGTTTGTCTTCTTTCTCCTGAAGCGTACAAGGCATACAACCTGTCAAGGATCAACCTGAGAGAACTTGTGGTTTGAGATGTGGTTTTAAATGAGTTGAACCCATATGATGATCCATGATTTGGTTTTGCTATGTGGTGGAGTGGGTTGGGTGGGCTTAATAAATGTGCTTGCTAGATTTGGATGGGGTTGGGTACGATTCGGTTTTCAATCCATTTGCAGAGCTACGTGGGACGATGGTCGGCGAAGGCTTCACAACGTTTTGATCTCCTCTTTGAACTTTTGAACTTTTTAGTAGTAGAGATTTTGATGTCATCTCATAAGTGGTGTTTTAATTTGAGTTTGCTGCTCAAATCAATATTTTAAATAATAAGTTATGCCCTTTAGTGGTTTGGTTTTTTGACGCTAAAAAGGATTCTGCACATACCAGACAAGGAACATTTCAACATACGAAAAACATGTTAATAGTTTCATACTTAATTGCATCGTTAGTAAAAACACAAAGTCCAGTAGACTACAAATACCTCCGTTACATGGTCAATCAACAGTTCAGTTGTTCAACACACGTAGTTTAGTGAAGTGCAGACTTGATCATTTATCACATTCGGTTCGGGTCAGTTCCTTTCAAGTTTTGAGCTAAAACATGCTGGCCCGCATCCAACCACGTCACATTCTTGGGTCGGGTCGGATTGATCAGCATTTTTTGATGTTTGGATCGGGTTTTTCTGAATTCCGATAAAAAAATTTGACCCACACCTGACCTCTTACATGATTGGGTCGGGTTGGATCGAACTTTTTTTTTTGGGTTGGGTCCAATTTGGTAGGTTGGGTTGGATTTTTTAATGGATTTGATCTGGTTTATCGGGTCGGGTAGTCCAAGATCATTTTAGTGTAGTGATTCAAGTCATGTTGCAGGCGCTAAACGAGGGATCATTTAGCTTTTATACCTGCTGCAACACATCTCGCTCAACGAGTTTCTCCATCAAACCAGTGTGCATAGAATTCACATTGCATTTTACTGATCCGAAAAACCGACCAGGGAAGTCACCACGTGTCTATGTAAGGTCGATATGCAATGAGCCTAGTAGATGAAAAAATATCTGAAAGGATAAGAATTCGAAGGGATTTCGACTCTGGCAAAGATGTGCAGACACGGGCATACTGATACTATTGGAGGGATCTAATTTGGGACAACTAATTTACCTCAACACGCCTTAAATAAAGGGGAGTTTGTGTTTGTACCAGAAGCTCCAAAAGCCAAAACAAATTCGCTCAACATGGTGAGCTACTTCAAAAATCAAATGCTCCAAAAGTTGAGTTTACACTAGAATCAGAGAAGCAAGAACGGAGTAACTTCCCAAGCTTTTGCCCATATGCCTTCACATCGCCCCTTTTCCTCCCTTTCGTGCCTCATGACCATCCATTCCCTCCCGCGATACCTGGTGCCAACCCTTCCCTCCACCTTGGTCGGCGCCACCCTTCTCCTCTGCGCCAGTCGCCGCCACCTATCTCATCCTCCCCACGTCGACCGACGCTGCCCTCCTCTCCCCTACATGCTGGCACTCCCTTGAGATCCACCTCCACCGCTTTAGCCGGCATATCCATGGCGGAACCCTCCTCAACAACTTGCAATGTCCGAGCTTCCCGCCTGTCGTCGCTGCCACAATATCATCGTCCTCGATGTATTCACTAGTTCCTTCTTCCACCGTCCCACATAAATTGATAGCCTACAAACTGAATGCCAGATTGACCTTTTCAGCTTCACTGCAAAAGCAACATTCTAGGTCAGCGGACGGAGCTTCTCAAAAGAAAAGCTTTTGAAAAAGATACCCCTCCCCCAAACAGGACCAAAAAGTCAGTCGACTTATACACCTTTCAACTCCGGGCTAACAAAGGCGGCCCTGTCGGTCTAAGAGGCCCATACTCACCAAAAGAGATTTCCTTTGAAAAAAAAGAGTGGATGTAAGCATGAACTACCGTCAGACAACATAATTGCGTCGATTATTTGAGCATGAAGATGATTTAATTGAAAAAATTTTTGAACTACAAAGTTGTAGATCTCATTGAGATCTATAGTTTTGTATAGATATCACCTCTATTCGAGTTCATATGAAGAAGTTATATTTTTTTTGAAAATGTGTTGTCCAATAAGGTAAAATTTCTCCAATTCATTATATGTAAACATTGTGTCGATTATTTAAGTACGAAGATGATTCCAAATGAAAAATATTTATACTACAAAATTGTAGAACTCGTCAAGATCTACAATTTTGTATAAAGCTTATCTCCATCTCATTTCATATGAAATAACTAGGAAAGTGCCTGTGCGTTGCTACGGGCACCCATTTATCTGCAATACAAAATCACTAAATAAGAGAATAACAACTCGAAAATAAGCATAAAAATTAAAAATATTTAATAAAAATAGTAAATGAATCAACAAAGTTTAACATCGTAATGTATTCTTGTAGGGATAAAAACTTTTAGCTCATGACTTATTGTACAACAACAGATAGAGACAATGCTTAACATAATCCAAATAGAATACTCATGAATACAACAAATAATACTTAAATATTAGCAAGTTACAACAACAAACATTTGCTCACAGTTGCAGTTGTCGATCCGGTCAGTGGATTTAAGTCAGACCAACAAACTGTTTCGAACACAAAGTATCACATTTCATGGACTTTCCATTGCATTTTCTATTTACAAACTAAAGCTAACTTCTCTCCCTGGAACTTCTACAAGCAGGCATATTCTAACTCTAGTAAGAAACAATTTGAATACCCCAAATTTCTGGATAGAGTTCACAAACCTTTTGCAAGCTGCAATGTAGATACAATAATTGACTTGAAAGAAATAAAAATCACACATGTACAGAAGTGATGAATACGGGTGCTCCTCTTTTGTAAGAGCAGAACAAACATTTCTCGGTAATGTGAAAAACTGAAAATTGAACAAAAATAAACATTTTTACTTCCACCTGCAGTGTTCAGCTCTCCAATGACATATACAAGCTTCTTTTAAGAAGTTAAACGGGAAGCTTAATGATGGATCAATACAAGAGATTGATAGAGTGATAAATAGCAGAACAGCTCACCCACATGCTATTTTCATCAAAAGTTAATGGACCAGCTGATGCAAAAAATCAGCATCCTCCTTTCTCAACAAACAGAACTGCTTCTGTAATGTCACTCACTTGTCCAGGTGACTGCCATCTGCAATAATAACAACAATAATTACATGAGTGATGTTATGGTGCTTGGAATTTCCTCCCATTTCCTCCACCAAAAGTATTTTCCTCCCGCAAAGGGTAATTTGGTCATTTCGCGTTTGTAGGTCGTCCCCCCAACCCGCGCCCCCCGCGGCCCGACCCACGTCCGCCCCCTCAGACGACGCGCACGCATCACGCGAACCGAGAGGCGAACCAGAGGCGAACGCCATAGACTGCGGCGACGGCTCCTCCGGCGAGGATCCCGAACGGCGGCCCTCCCTCACGCCTCCCTGCTCCGTAGCCAACACAGCCCTCATCTCTCGCTCCCTCCAGCTGCCGCCGGCGCCCTCGCAAGGCGTCGCACCGGTGGCCCTGCCGCGCCACCGCCTCAGGACGCCGGCGGCTTCTCCCTACCTCACCGGACGACGAGCCCCGGCAGCAAGGCAGGTCGTCACGGCGACGCCGACATAGTCTTCTTGCCTCAAGCGCCCATACCCATCGGACCCTGTTCTTCTCGCCGGTGAGTCAAGCAACCACGCCTTTCTCCTCATCTCTCCCGTGCTTTTTAGGGTTTCTTGATTCATGATGAAGAACCTTGCAGATGTAGTATTTCTTGATTCATTTACAAGTTATTGATCTAGTGTAGGCACCCCTTGTAGATAGATGCAGTAGTTCTTGATTCGTTTACTAGATCTTGTAGATGTAGGTGCCAAATTAGTTGTTGAAGTCATACTCCAAATTACTAGATCTTGCAGGCAGCAACACTTGCTCTGAATTCTTTTCTTTTCAGGCTGAAATGTCCAATGATGATTCTTTGCTGGAGTACAATGAAATAGTTATGAAGATGTTTAACAGTGAGGATGAAGGATTTCAGTTTTATAACGACTACGCTTATGAGAAAGGATTTAGTGTGAGGAAGGATTACTACGAGTGGGACAGGGACCTGAATGAGAGGAACCTTCTCAAGTTTGTTTGCAATAGTGAAGGTTTCCGCGCAGAGAAGCACCTTAGGAGGGAGATCAAGTTGCGGAGGTCATGGAATATCACTCGCTTTGGTTGCCGTGCTAAATTTGTGATTGCACTGGATTATGACACAGAGCAGTGGTATGTGAAGGATTTCATCAACGAACACAACCATCCGATGATCCCACCAGACCTATCTTGTTTCATGCGTTCTCACAGAAAAATTACTGATGAGCAGAAAGCAGAGATTGTGCATATGCAGGTTTCTGGAATCCGCAAACACCAGATAATGGACAGTATGCTAAAGCGGCACGGTGGTTATGATAAGGTTGGATTTACAGTAAGGGACCTTTACAATTTCTGCCATCGCAATAAGTTGCAGATGCTCTCCGCCGGTGATGCCCAAACAATCATGAATTACTTGATAGCTCAGAAACGTAGAGATCCAGATTTCTATTTCGACCACAAGAGAGATGGGGGAGGGTATATGACGGGAGTGCTTTGGTGCGACTTCCAATCTCAGATGGATTATAGAGCATTTGGTGATGTCATCGTATTTGATGGCACTTACAAAACCAATAAATACAACCTACCTCTTGTTCCTTTTGTTAGGGTGAATCATCATAAAAGCACAGTTCTTTTTGCTTGTGGAATTATTGCTCATGAGGATACTCAGTCCTATGTGTGGCTGCTTAGGGCATTCACTAAAGCCATGTCTCAGAAACATCCAGTATCTGTGATCACCGATGGAGACCTTGCTATGCAAAATGCAATCAGTATTGTGTGGCCGAATGCATCGCATAGGCTATGCGGATGGCATATTGAGAATAACATTGTGAGTAATATTAAGGACGATGATGTGAAGGAAGGGATTATGTGCTTTCTTTATGATCGTTGCTCTATAGAAGAGATTGAGTTGAAATGGATGGTTTTCTTGAAGAAGCATGAGGTCACAGATGAGAACTCGTGGCTATATCAGATGTATGAGAGGAGGGAATCCTGGTGCGCTGCGTATCATGCTAGTAAGCGCTATTTAGGATTGAGGAGCAACCAGCGTAGCGAGAGCTTACACTCTAGGATCCAGTTTAATCTAGATCGGAAAATGACACTGCTAGAGCTGTTTCAACACTTTGACACCTGTCTTGTAAAGCTGCGCACTAGAGAAGCGACTCTGGATTTTGTATCCAATTACAAGCCATGCTTGGAACCTGATGCTTCATTTTTTGTGCATGAGGCTGTAAAAAGGTTCACAACAAGTGTTTTTTATGATGATGTGCTGTACAGTCTGAAAGCAGCCGAGAAGTGTTATTTGATTGAGGAAATGGATAGCTATGACATTGTTGTCTATAAAGTTGCAAGGGTTGATAAAGGAGAAAAATGATACTCTGTGAGATGTGACTATGTGTTGACGAGGATAAGGTCAAGGAAATTTCATGTTCTTGTCTAAAGTTACAGTCCCTTGGAACCCCATGCTCACACATCTTCTTTGTGTTGGGCTTTCGCGAAGAAAGTAAGCTTCCAGACTGCTGTGTTTTGGAAAGGTGGACGATGGGTGCCAAGCGTGGATTTCCTCCTACAAGGAAGAGCACAATGTATGACTATTCTGATAGCGTACAGAGGTACAATGACCTACACAATATCGGTCGAACGGCAGCCTTCGCAGCAGCTCAATCACAAGAAGCATTTGAACGGCTCAAACGCGTTCTTGAAGAGGAAGCTGCTATGATTCCTGAAAATAGAGGAGAGGGTGCACGCAAGACGTTTGGTCCTGTGCTCCCACAAGCCCTGGGTGCTGCAATGTATTAGATCCCATACGCGTGCCTGGCAGAGGGGCCCTGAAGAAAAAGTTGAAGTCAAGTTCAGATAAATCTGACAAACATTGTACCCTATGTAAAGATCGGGGTCACAATCGGCGAACATGCTACTTGAGAGATGAGGTAAGCTAAGAGTAATTGTGATCAAAGTTTAAAATTGATTGTCTGTGAGCCATGTGTACTTTTTGCTAATGCCCCTCTTCATTTGTAGGATAAAATGCTCCCTGAGGATGTGTTGGATAAATGATTCGGCAAAGGTATACATTCCAACAAAATTCTAGATTCCTGTATATGACTTCTCTTTCTCCAGTACCTGTGGGTTCTTGTTTGGCTTCATGAAATCAAGCTGAGTTTGTGGGGGTGAGTTATGTTCTTGGCAAATTTCATTCTCTTAATAATTGTCATTGTTTGGGTCATTAACCTGGTCAGAGCAGTTCTGAAGCATTCGGATGGATCATGGTACTCAATAAAAGCACTCGGATGAATGTAAAAGCACTCGGAGGAAGGTAAAAGCACTCGAACGTAGCTAAAAGCACTCGGACGTAGGTAAAAGCACTCGGATGATGCTAAAATTGTAACCAGACAGTGCACTCCCGCCCACAAGAAATTTTTGGTGCAGCCATATGTTAGTAATGTCTGCTAGGTGTTACAAGTAGTTGTGTGGGCATCGTTGGTCCAGAACGTTTTGTTTGTGGCTTTCTAAATCAGAGTTTTTCAAGAGTCTTGTAACCTTTGCAATGCAGAATTTATCATTTGACATGTGGATCATGTTTTCATTTCGGTCGCTGCATTTCTTGTTGATTGAGAGTGCAAAAGGAACGTTAACATGCCGTCGTTACGTTAACATGTAATGTATGGATCGGGAAGTTACCATGACATGGAAAACAACACATTGTCGGCAAGTTAACATGCCATAACATATCATTGTATAAGCTAACGTAACATAAGATGCCATAACATAACATAACATAACATAACATGTCACAGATAGGCACCACATTGTAGTTAGCGTGCCGCCAAGTTAACATAGCATGTCAAGTTTGTAGCGAACATGGCCTCATAAGCCATTAGTTTGAGTTTGATTTTGGTGATTCATGACAACATGATCATTGGGACTAACCTTATTGTTTAAGCATGTCTTTGTAGACACTTCTAGGTCCCAAGGATGCAAGAAAACCATATGCCAAATTGAGAAGATAGTGTATTTTTCAAGGGTCAAAACCGAGCAAGAAAAGGAAAAGAAAAGACACCGTCGGATGAACCGACGGTCCCTCAAATACAAGCGTCGGTGCAATCGTCGGACGAGTTGGTGCACAGGGTCAAACCCTAGGTACCGTCGGATGAACCGACGGTCCATTATTTAGTAGCGTCGGACGAGTTGCAGAGGAAGAGCAAGGAAGACAGTAGCACCGGATGATCCGACGGTCTGAGTGGGGACCCCGTCGGTCTATCCGACGCTCAGTTTGAATTCATACAGAGACGCGCCAAGACGAAGCCTTCAGCACCGGATGATCCGACGCCTTGGACAAGGAGAAGCGTCGGTCTATACGACGGTCGATTGGAAGCTAACAGAGGCGACTTGAGCGCGGAGTCTTCAGCACCGGATGATCTGACGCACCGTCGGTGCATAGCGTCGGAGCAGTTGTGTCAGAGAACCTCAACGGCTAAGTGACGTGGGAGGGGCACCGGATGAACCGACGCCCTGGAAAATATAGCGTCGGATCATCCGACGGTACCTTTTTCAGTGGACGTTAGCCAACGGCTAGTTTGATGCCTTGGGCTATTTATACCCCCTCCACTCACCCATTTGAGTGAGCTGGATTGTGTGGAAGTGCAGGAGAGTTCAAGACACCTAGAAGATCATATCCAATCCATCCAAGTGCTTAATTGCTCATCCATAGACTTGCATATGCTTAGTGTATGTGCTTAGTGCTAGGCTTAGCTTAGAGCTGAGTGAGTGCAAGGTTGTGCCAACCTTGTGAGGTGATTCTTGAGTGAATCCAGTTGTACAAGGTTCGCCGGAAGCCTTGGGGCCTAAGTGGCTCACCGGCAATCGTCATCGACCCTCCGGCTTGGAGTGGAGCGGCGAGGACACTTTGTGCGGGGGACGTGGAGACCCCCTTCCTTGGTGGAGAAGCTCCTTAGTGGAGGCGGCATCAAGGTGACCAAGGGAGCTTGACAAGTGCCTAAGTGGCTAGCCTTTGTGGCAAGTCAAGTTGGTGCTCTTGGGAGAGACTTGGTGACCGAGAAGCAATACTCTTGTGTGAGTGCTTCAACAACGTGGACTAGGGGTGGCTTAGTGCCTATCGATACCACGGGATAAATCGCGTGTCAAGAGTTTGCTTCCTCTCATCCCCTTTACGTTTCCGCATTTACTCTATTGCAATCTTTGCTTGCCTTTACTTTCCTAGAGTAGTATCTTGCTAGGAATGGCTATAGGTTGCAAACCTTGTTTTGGGATGGGAGTTTCACACTAGAACAACCGTAGTTGCACATATAGATAGTATGTTCTAGTTTACTTTTGTGTAAAATTTAGTGAGCCATAGGTTAAGGTTTTAAGTTGCCTAATTCACCCCCTCCCCCTCTTAGGCTAACGGGCATCCGATTCCCTACAAGTGGTATCAGAGCCGGGACTCACTTCCTTCACAAGGAAACACCAATTCAATTGGTAAATTGTGAAAACCGGCTCATTGGAACGGTTAGGCTTCACCGCCTAGTGAGTTGCTCTTTAGAGGAATGAAAGGGGTGGATACCTTAGGTTTGGCTCCACATTTCGATGGCACGGGCTATCCTCGGTGGAAGGTTCTCATGGAGGCCTATCTCCAAGCAAGGGACCTTGATGTTTGGAGAGTCACCGATGAGGGCATGAAAAATGGTACTAGAAAAGAAAAGCAATTTGATGTGATTGCTAAGAGTATCATTTTGTCCTCACTAGATGTAGGCGTTTTCAATAGAGTTTTTACTTGTGAAAATGCTCATGAGCTATGGAAAACCATCAAGGAGCAAAATGAGGGTTCAAAAGAAGTTGCTAATGAACGCTATGGTTGTCTCCTTGAGGAATTCAATAGCTTCAAGCAACTTGCAAATGAAAATGCCGAATCTATGTACTCACGCCTAAATGTGCTTGTCAATAGAATCAATGCTTTAGGTGTGAAGAACATCACGGACTTGAACATCAACCGCAAGATCCTTCAAAGTCTCCGGAAGCCCGACTATGACTTGGTGAAGGCTATCATCTATGAGAGAAAGCTCGAAGAATTGAAGCCATCTCAAATCTTGAGCAAGATCATGGCACATGAGCTTCAAATCATGCCCGAGTCCAAGAAGGCGTCCCAAGAAAAGCCTCAAGAACCATCTTCTCCAAGCACAAGCCATGCCCTCTCAAGCCAACAAGAGAAGGTGTTGAGTAGGATGACTACTCATGGAAGCTCAAGTGAAGATGATGGTGATGATGGTGACGATGAAGATTCCTCAAGTGATGAAGAGGTTGAATCCATGGTGGCCAAGTACGTGGAGAAGATCTTCAAGTATGTGAAGAAAGTCAACATGTACGGCTACAACGTCCACTTGAGAGAAGGGCGTTATCATCAACACATCAAGTTCACCAAGATCGAGCACAAGCCCAAGAAGAAGGTGGTCAAGGAGAGGAGGCCAAAGCAAGAAGCAACTATCGCCGTCCGTGAGTGGACAAGTGGTGGAGAATCAAGTTCTTCTAGCTCAAGTGATGAATCAAGAAAGAACTTCACCACCCGCTTCATGCATGGCTCTTCATCATCACCACACATGTGCCTTATGGCCCGAGGTATGGAGAACAATGTAAGTGATGATGAATCCGACACCACCTCTCTTAATGATCTTGTTGAGCTAGTCCATGAGCAAAAAGGAATGCTTGAAAAACAAGCTAATGAAATTAAAGAACTCAATGCTCTCAATGATCTTAGTGACACCCTTGCTACAAATTATGAACATTTGTTGTGCAAATTCAAATTGCTTAGCAAGGAGTGTGATGAGCTAAAATCTAAGCTTGAGAGCAATGAGACTAAAACAAGTAATTCCTTTGAGCTTGATGAAACATCTATTCCTTGCGCAATTCCTATCTCCAAGGTAGATGCTTCAACTTCTTGCATTGATTTAATCGATGAATCTTGCTCACCATCTTGCCATGAGAATGTTGTTGTAGAAACATGCGATTATCTCATAGGCAAGGAAAATGATGAGCTCAAGCAAGAAGTGAAATGGCTCCGAGAGAGGTTGGCAAACTTGATGGGCAAGGGCAAGAATGATGAAGAACAAGTGGACATCTCTCAAGACATGAAGAGTAAAGTCCAACCTTCTCAAGATAACCGTGATCCCATGGTGAAGAAGCTTGAGAAGGGTGCAACCGTGACTTGCTACAAGTGTCATGGAGAAGGGCACAAGTTCTACAAATGCCCCCAATTTGTCAAGAAGATGGACAAGGGCGCAAAGAAGAAATTGAAGCCCACCATCAAGAGCTCCCTCATCTACACCAAGCCCAACCGCAAAAACAAGACCAAGAGCAACACCTATGTCATCAAGAAGAAGGCTAACGGCAAGGTAGTTGCACACAAGGTTGGGAAGATGAAGGAAGAGCGGGGTAGGAACCAACCCATTTGGGTGCCCAAGGAACTCATCACCAACATGAAGGGGCCTCAAATGGTTTGGGTTCCAAAGGCCACTTGAAGGCCTTAAGTGCGGGGACTTGGGAGGCTTGGTACAATCAAGATGAGAAGATTCAAGCATAAAAGCCAAGCTTGCAAGTTGGACATGTGTTGCCCAAGTTCCCCGGTTGAGGTAATGGAAACTAGTACCTATCTCTTGCATCATTGTAGCTCCATTGCCTTGTTTAGGTTGCATTTGTTGCAATGTTTACATATGGTAGGTTGCTTGTGTCATGTGCTAACCCATGAGCAATCTACATGGTTTGATTAGTGTGTAGGAAAGCTACACTTGTTCTTTCATGGTGCATGTATTCATATATATCTCTTTGCATCATGAGCAAGCTATAGGGTAAGCTTCCCGTTGTTGTCATAAACAATGTGCATACATTTGGTTGGTGATTCAAACACTAAATGCACACTTTTAGGGGGAGCTCATCCTATGGTTTGGTTATGGGACTAACTTTGTTTCAAGCTTATCTTATGTAGTCCCTTAGCGACGCGTTCCGGTGCGGTGTTTCATTCTAAGAGAATGCTATTTCACTCTCAATGTGATCTAACATCTCTAATAGAGTGAATATAGCAATATGAGCTTTATGCTATTGAGTCATGTCCTTGCGAGCTTATGTCTCTATATAAGTTCAAAGGCAATGTACTCATACATTCCTAATCCTTGTGGTACCCCAAGTGTCTTCCATGCAAGCTTCTTTCAAGTGGTGTCACCTAGTGATATCATTTCCAAGTGGCTCATCTCAATGTGGTGCCAACAAGGTAGAGAGGATCATCCCCTGGAGGTATGCAATGATCAAAAGACTACAAGTGATATCTACAAGTGGTAATGTAACAAGAACCCATTTGTCTTATCTCTTGTCCTTTAAGCTACCTCTTTGCATGATATGCTCTAAGCTTCCTTGTTTTACAAGTTTGTAGTTGTGCACTTGTCTCTCACTACCCTTGTCTTGCAAGTGGTATTCTTTTTATGCACACACTTAGGGGGAGCTTAGTTTGTATCATGCTAGTCTCATGAGCATGTGATCCACCTTAGTTATTCTCACATGTGGTATCTTCATCGATATCATACATATGGATCATGGTTCATGCGGCTTTCTCCCTTGCATTTAACATCTCTCCTTTGAGCTATGGTTGCTAGATCTTGCTAGTTTCCTTGGACCTATTTGCTTTGGACTTTTTGGAGATTTTATTCCAAAGGGGGAGAATGTGAGACCAAAGCAAGCTTGTGGCTTAAGCTTACAAGTGGGTTCAAGGATGCTTACAAGTGGTTTCAAGGATATGAGACCAAAGGGGGAGAATGTGAACATGTAGATCAAAAAGGGGGAAGTTTGATCTAGGAGGAGTTTGGATGATGGTAAGCATCCAAGCAAGTGTAAGTGGTTCTAATTCTGTCAATTCTTGCAAATTTATGCTTGTTTTGGTTGTGTTGTCATAAATCACCAAAAAGGGGGAGATTGTAGCGAACATGGCCTCATAAGCCATTAGTTCGAGTTTGATTTTGGTGATTCATGACAACATGATCATTGGGACTAACCTTATTGTTTAAGCATGTCTTTGTAGACACTTCTAGGTCCCAAGGATGCAAGAAAACCATATGCCAAATTGAGAAGATAGTGTATTTTTCAAGGGTCAAAACCGAGCAAGAAAAGGAAAAGAAAAGACACCGTCGGATGAACCGACGGTCCCTCAAATACAAGCGTCGGTGCAATCGTCGGACGAGTTGGTGCACAGGGTCAAACCCTAGGTACCGTCGGATGAACCGACGGTCCATTATTTAGTAGCGTCGGACGAGTTGCAGAGGAAGAGCAAGGAAGACAGTAGCACCGGATGATCCGACGGTCTGAGTGGGGACCCCGTCGGTCTATCCGACGCTCAGTTTGAATTCATACAGAGACGCGCCAAGACGAAGCCTTCAGCACCGGATGATCCGACGCCTTGGACAAGGAGAAGCGTCGGTCTATCCGACGGTCGATTGGAAGCTAACAGAGGCGACTTGAGCGCGGAGTCTTCAGCACCGGATGATCCGACGCACCGTCAGTGCATAGCGTCGGAGCAGTTGTGTCAGAGAACCTCAACGGCTAAGTGACGTGGGAGGGGCACCGGATGAACCGACGCCCTGGAAAATATAGCGTCGGATCATCCGACGGTACCTTTTTCAGTGGACGTTAGCCAACGGCTAGTTTGATGCCTTGGGCTATTTATACCCCCTCCACTCACCCATTTGAGGAGGCTGGATTGTGTGGAAGTGCAGAGGAGTTCAAGACACATTGAAGATCATATCCAATCCATCCAAGTGCTTAATTGCTCATCCTTAGACTTGCATATGCTTTGTGTATGTGCTTAGTACTAGGCTTAGCTTAGAGCTGAGTGAGTGCAAGGTTGTGCCAACCTTGTGAGGTGATTCTTGAGTGAATCCAGTTGTACAAGGTTCGCCGGAAGCCTTGGGGCCTAAGTGGCTCACCGGCAATCGTCATCGACCCTCCGGCTTGGTGTGGAGCGGCGAGGACACTTTGTGCGGGGGACGTGGAGACCCCCTTCCTTGGTGGAGAAGCTCCTTAGTGGAGGCGGCATCAAGGTGACCAAGGGAGCTTGACAAGTGCCTAAGTGGCTAGCCTTTGTGGCAAGTCAAGTTGGTGCTCTTGGGAGAGACTTGGTGACCGAGAAGCAATACTCTTGTGTGAGTGCTTCAACAACGTGGACTAGGGGTGGCTTAGTGCCTACCGATACCACGGGATAAATCGCGTGTCAAGAGTTTGCTTCCTCTCATCCCCTTTACGTTTCCGCATTTACTCTATTGCAATCTTTGCTTGCCTTTACTTTCCTAGAGTATATCTTGCTAGGAATGGCTATAGGTTGCAAACCTTGTTTTGGGATGGGAGTTTCACACTAGAACAACCGTAGTTGCACATATAGATAGTATGTTCTAGTTTACTTTTGTGTAAAATTTAGTGAGCCATAGGTTAAGGTTTTAAGTTGCCTAATTCACCCCCTCCCCCTCTTAGGCTAACGGGCATCCGATTCCCTACACAGAGACTCGGCGCATTTTAGTTACCGTGCCGTCAAGTTAACATACCACGTCAAGTTAACATACCGCGTCAAGTTAACATACCATGTTAGCATGTCCCTTCTTCTACTATACCCAAGTAGCCTATCCATGGTTTTTAAAAAAAAACATTTCATGACAATGTTAGTGGTCACAAGCTGACTCTTCATTCATAACTAACAGCATGAAGCTGTTAAAACCATTACAATGTTAAAGGTTACAAGCTGGAGTGCACACAAAAGAGGGCACCCATGAGAATGTCTCAGATTACTGAATAATGTGGAAAGACACTTGTAGCAACTGAGTCTGCCATCTGGTTTTGAGCTCTGGGTATGTTGTGGACCCTGGAGGAACCTGTCAAAAAGGCAACAATAGACTGGGAAAAGGGTTTGGTGCTCCAATCCGGTGCATCAGAGGATTAGCTGCATTGATACAGTTTGCAAACTGATTATCAGTGAAGAATTGGGTGTATTGGAGACCCATGATAACGTTCAAATCCATTCCAATGTTGGACCATAAAACCTCACTATTTACTATTTTTTTAGTTGAACTGGAGCTTATACTTGTATCTGGTTGAACTTTTTGTTTTAGTTACTTGTACAGTGTATAGAATCCCTGACAGATCAGCAGGAGATGCAAGAAATGGGAGAGAAATTCAATGAATACCCCTGGGAATGGATGGGGCTTACAAAGAGAAACATATAGGCTGGCCCGGGAAGAGCAGTACAAAAACTAAACATACCTAATTCTGGGGAAATAGCAATGAAGGTACACCCTATAATCCAACTTACTTTACATAGGAAAAAGTACCCATCACATTGTGTGTTATTCTGGTGTTAAAGCAGGCATGCAAATATACTGAGATGGGGGAACATATTACGAATTCAGACAAAATACTAGATGAGTGAAATCTACTATCTCACACTTTCAGCAGAAGCACCCAGAAAGCTTATTTTAAGGATTTTCTCATACTCAGATCAGTACCATGGCTAATATGCAAAGAACAATCAAGCTTTTCATTGACATGCATGATTTAATTGTGATCACCCATACAAAGCATATGCATAAAGCGATTAAGTGTGACAAAGTTCAACACATGGTCCCAATATTACATTAGTGGATTGGTGATGAGGATCACCATATATACAGACTAGTCCATACTGCTGATTACTTGCTTAATTTGTACACAACTGGCAAAGACCTCCTGATTGGCCTTGAGA
The DNA here is from genome assembly GCA_036936925.1 of Cenchrus fungigraminus. NCBI lineage: Eukaryota > Viridiplantae > Streptophyta > Magnoliopsida > Poales > Poaceae > Cenchrus > Cenchrus fungigraminus. Next base: position 56,803,580 of record CM072776.1, on the reverse strand, counting down.
TGGAACATAGCATACCTGAGATTTCCTAAATAGTAACAGGCAGGGAAGATGCTTCAGTGTCGAACTTGTGCCGCCTGAGCCTCGGCAGTTCCAGTCGAGGTGTGTCTTGGCGCCTCGACAGTTCCAGCCTGAGCCTGACCCTGACCCGAACCTGGTCCATCAATCATGTCCCACAACAGGGACCCCAGCACCATGCAGGTCTTGATGAAGAATACCACCTGGACTCTGATCACCAAGATCGGCTTGGGGGAAAGGGTGAAGAGGGAGTACAGCAAGATCCAAAAAAAACCGGTCGAGGTTCCGCTGAGCAGCAACACCATCAGGAACTGGCGCAACCACCAGTTGAGCAGTGACTGTGCTGGCCGGGAAGTAGAGATGGGCAGCAGGGGACCATGTTGTGCCGGACCCATCACCGACGAATGGGCGCCAAATGCCTCTCCCATTTAATCGCCAGGATAGAGGCGAGTGCAATGGCAAAGGCTGTCTGGAGAGGACTCCTGACAAAATCGTGTACCTCAATGGTGCAGCCCAGCGTAACCCACTATCCCAGAAAGGGAGCAGATATCTCGACCGCTTGAGCTGTGCTCCATCCCCCAGAGAGAATACCGAAAGTGACCTCTGTGATGCGGGGCAGGGGATCTACCTCTGGCGGCGGCGGAGACTGCTGAGTCGACGGCGGCGGCGGAGGAGATTGGTCAAGCAGCAGGGGTGTCCAGGCGATCCTCCTCGCGCTTGTGCCGGCGTCGGTGCCCCTAGATGCGGGGGCTGACATCGATGCGACTGCCATCGTCTCCTCCTCCTCGTTGACCTGGTGGCCGGTCAACGTCGTTGGCGCGGATCTGAGGAGGGGGGATCTCGGGGGGAGCTGAGGGCGCAGATCTGCCGTGAGATGGTGGTCAACCCGTGGAGGAGTGCGCAGGAGATGGTGGTTCGGAAGGCCGAGGTGGGGGAGCTCAGGGTGTAGGGGCACGGGGGTGACCTGATGCGGGTGGATCTGCGGGAGCACTGCCTCCAGGTGGGATTCCGCCATGGATAGGAGGATGTAGTGGAGGAGGATTGAGACGAGGAGATGAAGGAGGACGGGGAGGAGGTGGAGTCGCAGGCCGCGGAGGAGGAAGGGGATTGAGAGGGGTGAGCTGCGATGGTGCGGAAGGAGGAAGTGGAGAGGGATGAGTGAGAGTTGGCGTAGGAAGAAATCCCGGCGGCGAGGAGAGGTGATGGATATTTGGGAGCCTTCTGAGAGTTTCGCCATTGGAATGGTGCTTGCGCTGCATCCTCGCTCAACTGCAACATATTGGGAGCCTTCTGAGAGTTTCGCCATTGGAATGGTGCTTGCGCTGCATCCTCGCTCAACTGCAACATAGGAGTATTCGTGGGCCCATTATACGAGAAAGAGGATGATACATATCTGGGTCTAGGGCATGCACGGGCGCATCTGAGGGTCCCTCTTCAATTACCTTTTTGCCCTTATCATCCTGACAGGGCGCACGCGGCGGAGATGGGACCTGCTGTGAATGGGAGTAAGGCCGAGGTGGCCTGGCACTGGCACGGTCAGGCCCAGCCCTTCTCTGACAACTTTTTAACACCAAATCTTTGTTCTAACACCCGCATAATCACATTTACGATATAAATTAAATAAGAAAGGACTCCCTATCAAATTCGCCGCACCTCCATAATTACTATCACTTGCACACATTGCTTGATTACCCAAACATATAAGGATGAATGATTGGTATAGAACACAAAATCTTTGTTCTAACACATGCATCTTAAATAAATATAAGATAATCAAACTTCAACCGAACTTAATGGAAAAGCATAACACACTTTGTCCAATTTCGAACAAAAAGATAATGCAACCTAACAAGTTTGTAACCCACGCCTAGTTGAACAAGGAAAGCCTGCTTAGATGCCGTCACCACTATCCCCACTTCTCCGTCATCTTAGTACTCCATGTACGTCATGTCCTGCATTAAGTTGTTGACATGTTATTGGTTGTATTAAGGGGAATATTTGTGAATAGAAACCAATACTCACTTCTTCAGGTCCCACTATGTAGAGATGACAAATCTTGGTACTCTTATCATCATGAGCGAGCACCATTTCATTCACCTCTTCTTGTCCTTCAATCTTTATTAACCCATACCCAATTGATAGGTTACTCCCTCCTGCAGCGGGATTCATGTAGTACAACTCCGCGCCTCTATTGTATCCAAAAGGCCTCAAAGCCTCTGACATCACGAAGAACTCAATAGTATTGGCTGGATGTACAATGGTAAACATGCCAATTTTACCTTCTTCCCTATTGTCATAGTACTTGTTCAGATCCGGATAAAGTTCCTTCACTGTGTGCACCTTAAATCGCATTACAACATCCTAGATGTATATAGATTACACGAATAAATATCATTTGGCTGATAGGAGTTTGTAAACATTAAGAAAGAAACAAATTTACACATACCGAACGACATTCGTTGTCCATTAACATACGCAGGTTCCATTTCGATATGCAGATCTCATCTTCTTCCTGAAAGGGCAAATGTTGAGGTGGCTATCTATACAATACATAATATTAATATTATAAAATAAAATACTCTGGTGGGTACCTCGACTGCCTTATCGCCAGGGACCTCCTGTTGTTCAATCAAGGGGATCAAGTTCTGAATCATACCCTTCAACATTGAGACGTCATTCTCCAACTCTTGGAAATGTATCATTGCCTGCTTGGTGAAGGTATTAATACTTTGTTCGTGTTTTTGTATGATCTCATCTTTTTCTGTACGGGTCTTCTGCAAGACATTATGTGCAATAGCACGTTCATGTTCTTTCAATCCGTCAAAGAGAGCACGGTGTTCCTGTAGCGCTTTCTTCAACTGGGCAGCATGTTCTTTTTCAATTCTTCTGGCTACTTCAGAAAGCTCTTTCTCTTGTTCTTTTTCCAACTGGTCACGCACATCACTCATGTCTTTCTCAGTTTTTTCTTCTTCCTTCATCTTCTGGATGTAAGATCTGGTAAGTTCAAGCATGACCTTCGAATACTCATCGTCAAATTCCTTCTTGCGTATGGTTGCCTTCTCCTCGATCTCTTGGAGGGACCTCTTAACTTGATCCATGACACCTAGCAATTTACAACATAGAATAAGTTATATGGAAAAAATAAAATTAAAAAGCAACAACAAAAAACCGTGCAGAGGCATCCAGATCCATCGTTCTAAGTACAAGCCTAGCAACGCACATCCAGTGCCTAGTGCCATAATCTAAAACAAGTCAGTATGACCGTGTTTTCTAAATAAACATTAAGAAAATTGTACTTGAAAACAAGTATGTACTTATTTAATAATGTACTTGATCCAAGCAGTATGGTGATCTAACGTTGCTCTACTACGCACGGTAATCAATCATTGGAAAGGCCACTGGTAACCCCACTGAATACAAAATTTTCAGGATAAAAAATTAACCCAAGCATTGTATTTGCATTGTTTAAACGTCGCAGGTAACATTACTATTTTTCCTTTTGTAGATTCGAACTTGAAGACTTTGAAAAGAATTAGATCCCAGATGTAAACTATACGGAAGATTGCTCACCTCGCAATGTATGACGTGGAATGGGTCTCGTGGCCGGCAACGCCGTCAAAGCGGAGATCAGAGGCGGAGGCGGCGGCGGTGGCGGGGGGTCGACCTCCAAGTGCGTCGGCTAGGGTGGTGCACGGGCTAGGTCTAGGGCTACTGGCGGCGACCTTTATAATGTTCGGCTAAAAGAAGGAAGGCCGGGCCAAATGGAGAATGATAGGTGGGAGAGACAGAGGCGGTGAGTCTACCTAAAAAAATAGACAGAGGCGGCGAGTTGTGGGGTGCATTCGGCAACCGTCTTGGTTAGGAGTGCGGGAAAGGGGCGCGGAAAACGCGCGTGAGAAACTACACCGAGATAATGGGGGGTGAGGGGTGCAGTTAATCTCGGAAACAAATCAGGGGGGCAACACGGCTGAACATTTTTGGAATGTTTGCAAACGGGCGCGGAAACCGCGCGTGAGAAACTTAGCACTATCCGCAATTAATCATAAGATGCAAAATGCAAAGTAGCAAGAAGAGTTGAAACAAATTCATCTCCAAAGCGGATTAACACGAAAGTACTCGGACCTACTGGCCCTTAAGTGCATACAAATACTAATTGTTTTTCCACCACTTTTACATGGTCAAAGCACCAGTCGCAGGGGCGCCATCATCATCGTCGTCGTCGTCGTCTGGAGACACCACGTCGTCGGCCAGCTTCTTCGCCACATCCTTCACCTCCACGTGCAGTTCGCTGATGCGCGTACTGGTGGTGCCACGCGCGTAGCCGCCCATTATCCTGTTCAGATCCATGGCCGGGTAGAGGGACTTGAAGATGGCCAGCACATGGGTGGTGCTCGCGAAGCTGATCGTCCCGATGTACTCACGAAGCCGGTCCGGGAGCTGCTGCAGCCGCTCCAGCATGCTGACTTGGTGCGGTCTGGGATCTCCAAACTGGCGAGGCTCCGAGGGCTCCGCCACCGGCACCAGCTCGTCGACCAGTGGCCGAATAGCGTCCTCAAGCGCATCAGCTCGGGCGCGCTCGGATTGCACGTGCGCCTCAAGATCTGCAAATTGGGCAAGGATTTTGTGCCGATATGCTGTTTTCAGGTCAGCAGTACATACAATCAGGCAATTAAAGACCCATGGCGATGCACTCACCAGCGAACATCTTCTTCACCGTGGAAGCCTCGGCGGAGTACTCCTCGACCTTGGCCGCGAGCGCCTTGGCCTTGTCCACCAGAGCCTTTGCCTCCTCAGCAGCCTTGGCACGCTCCTCCTTTCGAGCTGCGGTCTCCGCCTCTTGTGCTAAAATGCATGACAAGTCAACCACAGGAACCACTCGGGATGGTTGAGAACACTCGGCTGATCAGGTACTCACCTTTCCGGAGGGCTTCCGCCTCTTCGCGTGACGCGGCAGCAGCAAGCCTGGCCGTAGCGGCGTCGCGGCGCAGTTGCTCGAGCTCCTTGCTGGACACTGCCCGCTTCTCGCTCGCCTGCTCCTCCAGACGTCGCACCCGAGCCCGCAGAGTTTTGTTCTCCTCATAGCTGGAGGCCATCTTATCCAGCACATCGCTCTTTCGAGCGGAACGGGTAACCACGCTCTGCGACATACGACATGCTAAGACACTTTCTGTCAACAAAAATGACCCAAAAATCAAGCTTCGGTACTCACCTTGGCGATACGAGTGGCCTCCGACAATGCCTCCACCAGTTTTTGGCTCTCGGTGGTGTCGTTCTCTGCGTCATCAAGGAACTCCTCCGCCACATCATTATAGATGTAGGCTATGCGCATCTGTCGCGGCGGAGATTGCTCCTGCTGCCTCGGCGCCCGATGGATCTCCTCTATCTGTGCCGTCCCCGAGTGCTCCAAAGCACTCGGCTGAGGCATGGCCGGGGAGATGGATGGCGCGGCCACATCCCCCTCAGGAATAGGATCGTCAGATGCTTCCCTGCGCAAAAAGATACGCACACAGCACAACATTTCATCACACAATATATACACAAGAAGAACAAGGCAGCTGGATCGCGCAGTGTTACTTACTGGGTTGACACGCGGATCTTGGTGCTCTGCCGGAACAAGCCAGCAAGCGGCGCCCGCCGCTTTCTGCTGCCTGCGCCACTCCCCGCGCTCTCCGCGTCCGCCGCCGTTTTCACAGGACTCGGCGCAGATCGCCCCAGCAGCGGCGGCGTCTGGGTGGTCACCCCAGCAGCAGCGACGTCTCCCCCAGGAGGCGTCTGAGATTGAAGAGAAGGTCGAGGAGAAGGAAGAAGAGGCTCACCCAGCTCCTCCTCGGGCGCCGCCTGCTCCCTGAGCGGCGAGTGCACCGCGGTCTCCTGCCACAGCGGATCTGCGCGCGGCAGGTCCTCCCAGTCCTCCTCCTCCGAGTCGTCCGGGATCACCAGCTTACGCTATTTCACCGGCCTCAGCTTCAGCGAGCCAGGTGGCGCCCGTCGCACCTCCGGCCTCTTGGTGACCTTGGGCCCCGTCCCCTTCGCCGCGGTCTTGCTGCCGCCTCCTGCATCACCACTCTGCGGCTCGGTCGCCTTTGCGCGCTCCATCTCCTCGACCTCCCGCAGCCTCCCGGTCTTGGTGTCCTTCCCCTAGATGGTGTGCGGCAACAGAGCCTCTGAGGTGAACGCTTGATGGGCCTTTCAAACAAGAGACATTTTATCAAACATCTGGCAGGCATAATGTCCAATGCCCTTATGGGCGAATCCAGGAAGCCTGAAAGGAAACTCATCTCTGGCTGCGGCCGTGCAAGGTTGAATGGCGGCGGCACCCCGCGGGAGGTAATGTGTGTCCTGGTCGCGAAGCACAAGCGGATCCGCTCCAGTAGCTCCTCGACCGGAGCCGGCTCCGGCACCTCACGCGTCGTGTCGGCTCCGGCACCTCACGCGTCGTGTCGTAGTCCGGACCGGCGTAGTCGTACGCGAAGTGCGCGCGGTCCTTCAATGGCTGCAGGCGACGGCTGGCGTAGTTGATCATCACCGTCACGCCGGTCGGGCCTCTCACCCGCAGATCGCGGATGAGTAGCAACAGTTCCCGCACCTGCACCATCGCCACCTCGCCGGGTTCGTCATCCCAGTGCTTGCCCCAAAGGGGGCGGCAGTCGACGTCGCATGGGACCCACGGCTCGTGGTTGTCTATGTAGAACCACTCGTGATGCCATCCCTTGTTGGAGGACTTAAGGGGCACGGAAATGTACTCCGCAGAATGTTTCTGCTTGAGCTGAAATCCGGCCCCACCGACCACCTTCGGGGTCTTGTCGCTCGGGTGACCCTTGAGGTAGAAGAAGTAGCGGAAGAGTTCGAAATGGGGAGCGATGCCGAGGTACGGCTCACAGAGATTCATGAAGATGGTGATGTGAGGAATGGAGTTAGGGTTGAGATTGCACAGCTGTAACCCAAAGTAGTAGAGGATGCCGCGGACGAAGGGATGAGTCGGGAGGCCGAGCCCCCGCAGGAAAGCCCACTCGAAGACGACCGCCTGTGTCGTCTCCGACGTCGGGAACTCCTCCCCGGCCGCAGGATGCCATGCGCCAGTCGCCTTGTCCGGGAGGACTCCCTCCCAGACGAGCCGGTTGAGGCGCTCCTCGGTGCAGATCGAGGGCACCCACTCCTCGTCGCGGACGGGCGGCGACGGCGGCTGCGGAGGCGGCGGCGTGGGCGACGGCGACCTCGCCGGCTTAGATCCGCGCCTCAACTTCTTCCGTTGCCCCTGCTTCGGACTCATCACCGTCGTGGGCTATGCGCCGACGCAGCGACTCACTCCCTAGCTACGCGGCGGCGGAGGCGGCGACGGAGGTGGCAGCGGATCTGGATCTAGGGTTTCCCCTGGCCGGAACTCAAGAATCGGCGGCGGAGCGAGATTGAAGAGCACAGGCGGAGCTAGCAAGAGCGGCAATGGAGGTGCGTGCGCGGTTTCCTATGGAATGCGAAGCGGTTCGCGTCGCTGGCCTGCTCACGCCTTAAATGCGAATGACGGAAAGGGGAAAGTGGCGGGCCCTGCCCGTCCAATCACCCCGCCACGTTCGCGGACGGTGCGGTTCGGTTTCTCAAGAGATGGACGTGCGCGTTGACTGGCCTCCACGCGCTTTCAAGCCTCGGGGATGACTGTACACACTCCGCTTTCTACGAGAGTGTGTGAACCAAATCCTCTGCAGTTGGTCCCTCTGCCATTGGGTCCCTGTCACGTGGGCCTGGCCCCACACGTCAGTGTCCCAATGGCAGACACCCAACGGCAGGCGAGCCTCGTCGGTGTAAATCACGGGTCTAATCAAGGGGGGATCTCTCGACCTCCCAGCAACCGCGAGACAAGGACCAAACCACTCGGCTGCGCTGCAAAACCAGATAGATGAAGGAATGGGTCATTAACCTGGTCAGAACAGTTCTAAAGCATTCGGATGGAGCATGGTACTCCATAAAAGCACTCGGACGAAGCTAAAAGCACTCGGATCACTCTCAACAAAATAACATGCTCGTCGTGTGAACGAGCGTTGTGATTGGTTGCCAGAAGTTCAACACACAAAAATCATGCAGTCATGACGCCACTAAGTGTGTGCAAATTATGAACCTACATAGGCTGATAAGGGCTTTTTAGGAGTTTTCCTTTTGCACCCATCCGTTTGCTAACGCGAGCAGAGATAGCTTCCAGAGTGAAATCTTCCCTCACAGTACGAGGAGCATTGGCAACTGTTCTCCTCAAGGGTTTTGCTCTTTTTCTAGATGCAGCTCCTGCACCATTTGAAGTTCCTTGAGCAACTCCTGTAACTGTTGCGGCTCCATCATCAACCATAGTCTTTCGCGGCCGTCCTCGTGGTCTTTTCGTCTTAGATTTTTCTGAGGCTGCATTTGCTTCTTCTTTGCTTCGAGTTCCCGTTACCACAGGATCGTCTACATCACTATCCTCTCGATGCCCCACTCCTTCTTCCTGGTATTCCAACAAGTAGGCTTCCTTCTATGTAATCATGAACACAACATGTTAAACAAGATTATTTGATGACGCAAGGAACAAGCTGCGTAAACATTTTTTTTACAAATGTAGTAAATGCACATACCGTGATAGGTTTTTCGTATGATTCCAAACGACGTCTATTGCGATCAGAATGTAGCAGCTTCGTGCATATCCTGTAGCAAAAACTTTCCATTTGCAGCTGTACATGAGATATGTAGTGCACATAGTCACATAACACCTTTCATTGCATTTTTGTATAAATTTTTGAATTGAAAAAAAACTCTAAGACTCACACTTGTGAATTCATGAGCCAGTTTCTCTCCATCCCATGCCAGAATATATTGTATTACGAACGCCGCACATGTAAAACTGCAATGTTGTACCATAACATGAGTAACTGAATTACATTGTTAATATACAAAATGAAAAGAGTACCTATTGGCTTGTCTCAGGATTTGTAGATATGGTAGTATTCGCCAGTCGCGAATGTCAAATGGAATCTCAAATTTAACCCAACCTTTCTTGGACGAATAGTCAACGCAAGACTGTATGCTTTCCACCTACAGCGAATGGGTACATACATGTGAAGTTTGATCATGTGCTCGTAGATGAGTACATAAAAGTTGCTACATATACTTACCAATGTCTTCTCTTTTTCTTCATCTCGCATGCCTAAAGATTCAAGAATCTGTACCTGTTCCTTTTCAAAGTTTAGGACCAGGAGACCCCAGTGGTTGCCATTAATGTTCATTGGAGCGAAGACCTGTTGAAAGATGTATGAATGCATGGCTTCAAACCAAAAAGGAAATCATGAGATACTAACACAGATAAATACACAAAACAAAATCAATATTGCATACCAAATGTTTTCCCACACATTTTTCCGCTATACGCTTCATAAACTTTTCGCTTATCCCCCGTACTGGTTCCGTCAACTTTTGAACATCAAACGTATGTATGAATGACGTTGAGTCATTCTCAACGTTGCTGAAATGGACATATGTATTTATTACCTGCAAAATGTGGATTAAGTAAATATTAGGTGTGCGCATGTGTTTACTGACGACATGGATATGAAAGAATATTACCTCTCCAAATATAAACCGCTCAGAGACATTTTGGAGGAATTCTCCCGCTTTAAGCGAGTGGTCGTCTATGTATACAACCACAACGTCCTCATAACTCTGAACTAAGAACTTGGCAGCTTCTCTGTCAACTGGTCCTATATTGAAATCATTGTCGATAATTGGCTCTCTTCATTTGAGTCCCATTTTAGGGGGGTCACCGTGCTGCTTCATGGTCGTATCATTTTTGGAAATGTCTGGTTCAGCGTATATTTTATCCTTTGCCACTTGGAAATGTGTGCGTGCGTTTCCTACAATTGGTGATGTTTTTTCGATTGCAAAGTATCATTTCTATCGTGAAACACGAACAATGATAAAACAAGTGAACATACAATACCTCAACATATGTAGATGAAGGCATATGTTGTCGAGCATGGGCAGTTTGAGGTGTCGTTTGCTCTATAAGTTTGCCCAATAGGGCACGGAGTTCCTGTTAGTTGAGACATTGTTGAAGGTTAAAGCATTATAGTACGTTAAATTGAATAATATCACGCTGGTTACCTGCAACTCCGTTCGTGTTTGTTCCTGATCTGCATGTACCTTAGCTTCTAGCCTATTGAACCTATCTTCCAGGATGTTGTCATTTCTAAACAAAGCAAATTCCTTCTTCTGTTCCAGAATCTTCTTATCCTGTTTGTGTTCCAATTCAAGAAGCTTCTGTTCCACATCTAGTTTAAGCTCAAATTTCGTTGCTTTCTTCCAATGTTCAAGGCTTTGCGCCTGCAAATTTACTAAATTGTGAATTAACCACACAAATGAAATACGACACTTAAACATATGTCATACTTACTTCTAGGTTGCTGCTTGGACCCTCGTGTGCGTAATTTGCTTTTTCGCTTCTGACACAGTTGCTTCTCGTTTTTCTTTGGTTTGTGAAGCGACAGCCAAATTAAGCTATAAACAATTGAACTAGTTAAAGATGTGCGTAACAACAGAGCCGCCTATATATGTGCTATGTTTGCAAACTTACCGTTCCGTTCTTCAACCCTCCATTCTCCCAGGCAATTTGTCGACGCTTGGCATTTTCTTCATCCCAGAAGACCATAACTGGTGGTTGGGTTCTCTTTTCATCATCATAGTTGATGTGATAACAGTCGTCCACTCTAACTCGCTCATAGCACCAAAACTATTTAAAAAATAAGCACATAAGTATGTCAAAAAATAAACATTATTTAAAGGGTTTGATGTACAGTAAAGAACTCACCTGTAGAAGAACCAAATTACCCTTCAGGGTTCTTCCCCCATTCTTGAAAGTAGCGATTGCTTCCAATAGATAATTCAGAGTAAATTGGCCCCAGTTGAAATGTCGAATTTGTCGTACATCTCTAACAACTTCTATATAGCTCGAACTGATGGAGGTCCCTGTGGGTGATGCTATGATGACACCAATCGTGAACAAGACGAAGGCTCTCAGAAAGTCTTCGTCCGCAGGTCGATCTTTGTGAAGCATGTTTTCCAGCCCTGCTAGCTCGAGCTTGTGGTTATCACTGCTTGCAAACCTATTGAAAAGTTCACTGCCCACAGTTTCATTTTCACTCTTCGATTTTCTGTTTATATGTTGTGTTACATCATTGCCTCCAGTCTCGAGTCCCATTATATGGTGCACATCATCCAAAGCAACCCTAACCACTTGACCTAATATCATGAAACCTTGGTCGCTGGTGTCGTATGCATCTACAATGTCCTGTATCATTTGTTTCCTCAAAGCGACATTAGGCATTTGAAGCAGTCCACCAAAGCCAATAGACTCAATAGCGTCTACGTGCGGTTTAGAATCCTTGAAATTTGCCACGGCTTTATAAAATCTCGTAGGAGAGTGCGTCAAACGCATCTTACTGTGCTGCAGCAACCAGTTGGCGATGCTAAGTTGGTATAAAAAAATAGGCAACGTAAAGGAAAATAAAACTTCATACCGTGCTGATGGACCCATCGTGGTCGTTGTTAGTGCGATACTTGCTACCATTCGCACCTGCATAAATGTTGCAAACGAGAAATCTTCAATTTGGCATCACGGGAGAACCCAAAATCACACCATTTTATTGTACCATGCAAAGAAAATAGTACCCACCCCGCTCCAAACTTCATCATGTACAACCCGATCCCCACAAATGCAATCATGCTTTCCTAGCATAAACCTCAGATTCAACCCATTGAAAACCCATTACGGAGCCTAAACCTGTTTGCTGCACCTAAACCCTCCACACAAGCAGACGAGCTCCACGCGATGGCCGTGCTGCTCTCCGCCCTCGCTGTGCTCCTCGTGGCCGCAGCGCTGCGAGGGATTTGCCGATGAGGCCGCCAACTCGTCGCCGCCGCCGTTCGCCGGATCCTACCAACTAAAACCACTAACACCAATCCAACGTACCTCTCCCATTATTGTTGATCGGCGTAGCGGGCGTCCGCTCTCCAGCTCCTGATGTGTCCATGGTTCCTGGGCCGTGTACCAGATCGCAGAGCAACGGAGAGAGAAACGACGAACACCAGGCGGCTTCTGTAGTAAGGAAAAGAGAAATTTAGATCCTATAATTACGGGTCATGCGACGTAAGATACGCCGCCAAATCCCGCGCACGGTTTCTCCCTCGACACACCTCCCACGTCGCGCCCAAATGGGCTTTTGCTTCGAAGGAAGTCCTATTTACCTCCCTGAATGGTGCGCCGAGGACTTGTTTCGTCCCTCGACTCCAAAATCATCTGTTATCTCTCCTCGAACATCCTACAGTAAGATAAGTAAAAAAATGTAAAAACTTGCATGGACACACCATTTTGGTTTGTAGTCACGATAAAATATTCAATTGATTCTGACAAAGTGGTGGTGCACACCCTCACAACTGCATACATATCCCACTACGACCAACGTTACTATGTCAGATATGTCGCCACATGTGATATGTGTACGACAACTATCTCCAAATCTTTTGTAAATTTACTAGGATGTACATGGAGACAAACTAAGATGTCGTGTGCACATTACACACGTAAATAAGTCGAATTTTTATCAAACACAAGCAAACTTATTGATGAACACGGATGATACTTTGATAAACAGAACATCAAAGTTACTTGTCATGTGGCCACTTAGGGCACTAGTACCTAAAGTATTACCGAGTTTCAACAAGCCACATTGCACTGACCATATATAATTACAAGCAAAAGCAACCAAGCATAACAAAAGGCATCCTTCTCAATCCTTGCTCTCATTCTTCTTCAGTTCCTTCACTGCCTTCTTCAGTTTAAGAATGGCCTTGTCATACCCCTTACCCATCTCCTCCAGCATGCGGATCTTGATACTATTCTTGGTGTTCCTTTCCTCCAGTTCCTCCACCTTGTCCATAAACTCTTTATTCAGTATTTTGAGCTCATTGTCGGCGTAGTTGCAACAGAAGCAATCCTGACATGTCATAAACAGGAACATGAATTAGTACACATCGTCATTCCTTTTTAGGCACATGAAATGCTGAATTTTATTGTTAGAGTAATTGAACAATATGAACTGAAAAAGCCTTAGATTGAACCTTGTGGACGGCCGACGAGGATGAGGAACCGGCGGCGCCCTTGGGAGTGACCGTCTCGAAGCCCGGTGGGACATCATGTCCGATGTCGACGGCGCCGGCGGCGCCCTTGGGATTGACCATCTCGAAGCCCGGTGGGACATCAGGTACCATGTTCTCAACGCCGGCGGCGGCCTCCCCCGGCGGAACCCCTTCAACGCTGGCAGCGGTGCCGGAGGCGGCGGAGGCCCTGGTGAACCTACCGGACGACGGGTCGCGCCTCTGGTTCCTCGCACGGCCGGACCGAGCCTTGTTCTTCTTCCCCTCCTTTGTCATCTTCCCGGCGCCGGCGACTGCGAGGTCGCAAGGGTCCCGAGGTGGTGGCCGACGCGCCGGCGCAAGCGGATGACTCGAGGTGATGGTGGACGCGGCGGCGGAAGCGGAGTAGACGAGGAGGTGGTTATTAGATGAAATGATGCGGCGGGATGGTAAAATTAGGGGGTCATTGTCACGAATTAGGGATATGCCTGTAACCATCGCACGGTTTTTCTCCCTTGACACATCCCACGTCGCGCACAACTGGCCTGTGGCCCAACTCGACGGCCCATCACATTCTCCTGGCCTTTTGCTTTGAAACAAGTCCTACCTACCTCCCTCGACTCCAAAACCAGCTGTTCTAGCTCCTCGAACCTCCTACCATAAATTTTAAAACACCCAAACCTAAGTACAAAAATCTAAAAGTTTCTTTGATAACTTATTTTGGTGTATGATCATGACATAAAAATGTCAGATGATTTTGAGAATGTTTTACTAAAGCATAAATTTTAAAATACCCTAAGCTAAGTAGAAAAATCTAAAACTTTCATGGACAAACCATTTTGGTGTATATACATGAAACAAAAGTTTCAATTAATTCTAACAAAGTGGTGGTACACATCCTCATGACTGCATACATGTCTCACTACGACCAATGTGACTATGTGAGAGATGCCGTACAACTATCTCCAAATCCTTCACAACCAAGAACATGCCTCACATAGATTCATGTGACTTCAGTGAGAGTCGTTCATGGGTGTGATGGATGCGTAGTGTAACTTTGACATAATCACAAAACTTCATGTGGTTTGCTCATGGAGACAAACTAAGATGATGTGTGCATATGTGCAATTTTGCAGAACAATTTTTCCTTTTTATTTTGTAAATTTTAGTTGATTTACTAAAGCATAAATTTTAAAATTCCCTAAGCTAAGTAGAAAAATCTAAAACTTCCATGGACAAACCATTTTGGTGTATATACATGAAACAAAAGTTTCAATTGATTCTGACAAAGTGGTGCTACACATCCTCACGACTGCATACATGTCTCACTACGACCAATGTGACTATGTGAGAGATGTCATATATATGTGTACCACAACTATCTCCAAATCATCTGAAACTTGGTTAGGATGTTCATGGATCCAAAATGAGGTGTCTATGCAAAAAAAATGTTATAGGACATAGAGAAAAAATAAAAATAAATAATTAATACAAACAATGTTCAAAAGATACCCCCCCCTAGGTTTCGAACCTGGGGGTCGCGGGTTTAGAGTCAGTGGGTCCTACCATTGGACTATGTAAGTATGTTGGGTAATGACATAGATATATTATATTTAAACATAAGCTCTTTTAAAAAATGAATAAGACCTATGGAGGCCACCTGTCAGCACCGTATTATTATATTCTCCTCCTCCACCGAGCGCTCGCGGGAGCCAAAACCGCAGTACCGTTCCAGTAGGGCCCTCTCTTGGGAGTGAAACCGTGCCCGTGATTATCGTTATCCTTCACTGCCACGAAGTTTTCAGCCACGATTACAGGGCGCCTTCCCACGCTCCTTGCCCCTCCGCCCCCGCTTCTCCCGCTATTATTATAGGATCAGAAGCAACTTACATGGAATCGGCGGCGGCCATATCGTAATTTTAGGATCCTTCCTATTTTGTTGAGCCCGGCGTCACCCTACCACGATATAAGGTGCGAAGCCACGTCAGTTGCGCCCCTTCCCCTACGCACTCCCATCTCTCTCCTGCATCCCCAAACCCCACGCACCTCCCATCTCTCATGCCCACAGATCGATATGGCAGATGCCCGCAAACAACAGAGCACAATCTTTCAGGGGCTACGCCCTCCCCCATGCAGTCAGTGCATAAGCCGATGCCAGCATTACTTATGCCCTAACTGTGCAATATATCTCTCTCCATGCAAATCTCCAATCGGTGGCCTCGGAAACCCGAACGCGATGTGCTGCAACTGCTGGTGCGCAGAGGTACGCAGATGCGTCATGGGTTGTAATCTCTCGGATTCGAGTTCCGACGACGACGTCTCAGATTATGAGGTAATCTTCTGGCAAAGCAACATTGACTTTTGTACTACACAATCCACATGCCACATTACTGCTTCTAATTTGTTGCATAGGCATTAGGTTTTTCACGTTAAGTTTCCTCTTCTCAGTCACGGAAATTGCAGATGCTTAAAAGGAAGGCCCGGGCTACAAAAAAGAAGCTTGCTGCTATGAAAAATGAACAAATCTACCACGCAAGGCAGATTTACAAAATGTCCCAGACTATCGCTGATCTCAAAAAGACTATCGCTGATCTCAGAAGGATGGTTGAAGCCAGGCCTGCCCACATTTAGAAGCAATGGCAAGTTAGTGTCTCACATTGAATTACTTCTGTACCACTTTGTGGCTTGTTTGTTTCCTTTGCTCAAACGATGTTGATCTTCAGAATCATGATACTTGGTTTGCAGGTTGTCGACTGATGCATGGAGCTCTCGCCCACCAACCCGTTGCAGTCAGTAGGGAAGTCTTCTTCAATGTCGTCAGCCTATCTCGGCGTTGCTGCTGACGCTGCGCGTTGGCCTCTGGACGCTGTCTCTTCCTCTACATGTAGCAGTAGTAGTTCCTCTAGATGCCTTGGCTGTTGAGTGATATGTCATAAATTTCCTTGGTCTTGTGAGACAGAAGCATGACAATTTATAAAATATTTTTTTGAACTATTCAGTTTCAGTTCTGGAAACTTGTGCTGCAGGCATATGGTACCTTAAAGCTGCTGCAACTTGAGAATGTTTACATGTATACATGCCTTGGATGATAATATCTATTCAACTCTAACTGAACCAAGATAAAATTTAACAAGTACTGGGTCATTAACCTGGTCATACCAGTTCTGAAGCATTCGGATGGATCATTGTACTCAATAAAAGCACTCGGACGAAGCTAAAAGCACTCGGGTGTAAAAGCACTCGGACAAAGCGTTGCACAAGTTAGACAAACGATGTGGGACTAAACTCCCGCCCACAAGAAATTTTTGGTGTAACCATATGTTTTCTGATATGGTACCTTTCAGATGGTGCAACTTGAGAATTTTTACATGTATACATGCCTTGCTATTGAGTTTCTTGTATCGATGATAATATCTGTCACATGAAACATTTTCTGGCGAACAAAAAATGAAATGACAACAAATAACAAAAAAGGATGACAAACATAAAAAAAGGGGCAATAGGGTCAGGTGCCACATGTTTGGGATCAACCTAACGAGGAAAACAGAATCACTTGACTACTAAAGGAAATGTGTTGGTAATTTCAATCCAGTGCGCAAGCCTTTCTATATAAGTTAGGTAGCATCCACCTGGGAAGGCGAGGTGGTACTATCTGTGGTACTATCTCCCGCGCCAGGAAGGTTTCTTGTCATTCGGGCCGCATTGGGCTGATTTCATGAACAATTTCGACCCAGACTAACAGTGGGCCCAATCGGGAGGCGGGAGCGCGCCGCATCAGTCTCCGACATGTGGGGCCCACGTGTCGGCGCCCATCCTAACGTTATGTTCTTCGCTGAGTTCATGTAATTCCACTCTTTTTGTTTTGATTCGTATTTAAAATTTCAAACTTGTTTTTCTTCGTCTTCCGAACTCCAAATGAGTTGATTTTTTTTCCTACAAACTTTTAAAAGCACTCTCTACCAACTAAACGCATTCCATTTAGCTTTCAAAGTTACATTATACATTAATAATGAAAACCATTTAGTGGTGACTTTTTTATTTTCTCAATTTTTTTCTAAAGTCGCAATCGAAACGAAATTTGTCCTAATTTTTTTTGTAATGACTTACCTTGTTCATAGACACAAGCACAATTTTTTGTAACTAATTTGCAAATGTTTACATTTGATTTGATTCATCTCATTGCATGCTTGTGTTCAAGTTTCATATCACATGTAGCTCGGTGTCCCTTTAGAATACATTTTTTTTCTCAAAATAAAAAAAATATCTAAAAATATAAGCATGTTAGGGATGGTTTGAAACCTCTACACAACAATTTTGAGTTCAAAATTCATTATATTTTATGAAATAAAAATAGTCAAATTAATTCAAAAAAGCATTTTAAATTTATTATTTTTGAATCTCCCAAAATAGTTTTGATTTGAATGCGAATTTAGGTATACAGATCTGTTACATTCATGAGGAACTGCACCAATTTTGGTTCTTTTTTTCAAATGTTAATCGATGTACAAGGTTTAAAAATTCATGGAATGATTTTGAATTGAGTCACTGGTATGTAGGGCCGTCAATTGATTTACGTCTTCTTGACACGGAAACGTACTTTGGTACTCTCAAAGATAGGTGGGACCTCCTCGGCTCCTCTCGTCCCATCCATGCCCACAAGTTCCAGCCGAGTTCCCCCCTTCTCCTCTCCGTTCCAGTTAGGGTTTCGCCGCCGCCAGTTAGGGTTTCGCCGCCGCCTCTTCCGCCTCCATCTCGAAGATGGGCAAGGTTGGGAAGAACCATGGCCAGTCAGCACGCGCCTCTCGAAAAAAGCGGGACGCATCCGGTAAGTTCACCCGGGGATCCGGCGTCGAGGTGGCGCCTGAGGCCAGCGCGGGCCGGGAGATCCCCTCCGCCGCCGAGCGCGCGCCTGAGGCCAGCGCGGGCCGGGAGATCCCCTCCGCCTTCGAGCACGCGCTGAGAGCCATCGCGCGGCGGGAGATGCGCTCCGGCTCCGGCGTCGTGGCCAAGAAGACCATGGCCGGCGCCACCGCGTCCTCGTCCTTGTCGCCGGAGCACAATGTGAGTACGATTTTTCTCCACCACTTTCCCTCTCTAATCCGCGTCCCACTATCATCTCCGGCTAGGTTAGGGTTCCGGATTAGTGTTCCGGCACTTCATAGTTGTTTTGTAGAGCACTGATCTGTGCATAACTCACTGCAAATATTGTGTCTGATTAATTTTATGAGCACTGGAACTAATTAGTTGTCTCATTCAACTTACGAAGATTGCTATATGGTGTTCCGTCTTTTATTTCCCAATTATTGTGTCATGTTCCTATATTTGGGTCATACTGTTTCTTCAAGTGATATGAGAGGCATGATTGCACAAGTATCCGCTAAACTTACCAGGAGTGCCTGGAGGGGTGGATCCCCCTAGGCTCCTCTAATTACAAATTGAAACTCTTCATTTTGGGGGTGGTTTTGTGGGTTCTATGGAATACAAGAAATAAATTTGTTATTGAGGGGTTGTGTCCTCATTCTCCATCTGATGTAATATATAAAATGCTTTTTTGCATGCAGCTAAGAGCAGAAGAGCAAAGCAAGTTGGACGCCGGGGTGGCGCGAGTCACAGAATGGCTGATGCAATTTCAGGAGAGTCCGAAGGAAAAACCACCGGTCGAGGACATCTTCTGAAAGGAGTGTAGGGGATTTAGCTTGTGCTGTTTGTATGATCCGTTTTAGGCTTTCCTGTTTTTGTAAGCTTTGGCTGGTATTAGCCCTGGTTTTCTCTCTGGTATGTGCTAGAATCTGTAAGCTGGCAACCCCAGTGTGTGTGAACTCGTGGTGAAACCTGTACTCTCTTATATGCTAAGCAGTGCTTTTGTAACAGATGGTCGATGCTTGTGGTTGTTGCTGCAGTCGAGAAGGCAACAAACAACAAGTAGTGCTTTTGTGTTGACTGTGTCTGTAAATAGGGATGAAATTCCAGTAGTTATGTGAACTACTTCTTCTGAATCCAGTACTGATGTTCAGTATGTTAAATACTTGTGGTTTCAGCTGGTGAATGGAATTGTCTATGTCTGACATTTTACAGTTTTGATCTTTTGATGTGAAATGCCTACGATATTTGGTTCAGCTTGTACATATGAAAATTTTTACATGTATACATGCCTTGGCTGTTGAGTTTCTTGTATGGATGATAATATCTGTCACATGGAACATTTTCTGGCGAAATAAATCGTTTGTACATTTTTCATTGTTCCTGCCTTCATTGTGCCTATTTTGTTTCTGGCTTTTTTCATGGAGTGCTTGCTGTATCGAGTGCTCAAATCTGACTGAACCAAGGTAAAATTTAACAAGGACTGGGTCATTAACCTGGTCAGACAAGTTCTGAAGCATTCGGATGGATCATGGTACTCAATAAAAGCACTCGGACGAAGCTAAAAGCACTCGTCTGAGTGCTAAAAGCACTCGGACGAAGCTAAAAACATGCATGTACAAATGCCCGAAATTAGATGATATTTGTCGTTGAGATTGTACAAATGGTTGTGTCAGGCAATTGGTGCCTGATGAATCTCAAAAGGATATCATTCTGTCTGTTTGTTACTAGATAGATCAGCAGTCGTCGATCTGATGCCTTTCCCTGTACCAGTCCACAAAGCCACAAATTTAGGTTTCTTTACTAATGTATAAACACTACCATTTCAGCACCAGCTACAAACAATTATGTTTCCACAACGTCACAGGTGAGATCGATCATCAGAGATAAACGCAAGAACGCAGATCTACCAACATCACCTAACAAAAGCTCATCACATGGTACCTCACTTCATACTGCAATCTATCACATAATTTGCAGTGTTAATTCAGCTGCAAAAACTGAATTCATGACCCAGGGATCACTTCACATCCAATCAGCATAATTCATGGCATCAACATACTTCAATGCCTGTCACACTGAATGCAATTACTATTCAAATGATATGTATTGTTTTGCAGAGTAATTCAGTTAACCAGAACAAGAACAGACACAAAATTCATTAACCATGTCATTCCTTTACATGATCTATGCAGCATAATAGACAGTATTTGCCATCCAGTTATGGTTTTCTACAGTCACAATGACTGAATCACCGGGTCTGTACACCTCCTTATGTCTCTGCAGCTTCAATGTTGGGGATAATTGCTGCTTGGCAGCTGAAGGGACCTTCTAATCTTCTAACCATCCAGCACTTTTCATGAAACAAAGCCCTTGCGGGAGTTGAAGTTTCAGTAGCTCTAATATGACAGATTTTTCCACCACTCCATGAGAACAGGATAATACAGGTCAAGCCATCAGTGAAGCCATCCTGAGCCCCTGAAATTTCAATGTGCCATGCAAGTTGAGCTTACAAGTTATGTGAAAATGGGAGCAAAGATTGAACAACTTTTCATCATGCAATGCTAATTGTAAACCTGTACTAAACGACCATCTGCTCTTGAAAACATCTAAGCAACTGTCTGCATCTTCTATCAAAGCATTCATGAGACATTATCAAGTTGCAATTCAGGGAGTTGGTTGTGAGGAGGGGCAGTAGTGGTAACCTCTGGATCCGCCGGCATAGAGCCGCTCGAGCAGGGGTGCCGGATGGGAGCAAGGCGGTCGCCGGGGGGGACTTTGCTGCTTGGAGGAAGGAAACGGCCTGGATCTGCAGGGCTGGCGGGGAATGGAGCCGCGCCGGCCCTCGGCCTTGCCCCGCCGCGACGGAGAGGCACCCGCCGCCGCCGTCTCCGCTCGACCGTGTGCAAGAGGAAGAAGGGGAGGGAGAGGTCGCTTGTGCTCCACTTAGGTGGAGGCTGGCCGGAGCTGCGGACTGCGGCCATCCCCACGTGCGGCGCCCTCCGTCTGCCGGCGGCGGCGAAGACCTGTCGCCCTCCGTTTGCCGGCGGCGGCGAACTGAAGCGCTACAAACCCTAACCATCTAAAAAAGAAAAAACTTTAGTAAACGAATTATACATCTCAACTATATTACTAAAAACATTATTTTCACATTTATGAAGTGACCATTATACCCTTGTTCAAAAATAAGAACCACAAAACTGCAATTAATGTCATCTCCTAATCCCCACATTTGTGGAGGAAATGGGAGGAAAATTTTTCCTCCTAGGCCCACTCGTCATAGAGATAGGAGGAGGAAAATTTTTCCTCCATCTCATTTCCTCCTAGCCTCATAGCCCTCCGATCGACTGCTCTCGGACGACGTGAGCCAATCATTTTTTCCCCAAGGATAATAAAATTTTTCTAATTACATTGCCATTCTTATGTACAGCACCCCAGGGTCTAAGTTTAACTGTGAAGTTAGAGCAGAGCTGAGAGCCAAACGTTACACTAATTTGTTGTAAAAGCGCACACATCGCAAACAATCGTTCTTAAAAATAATTATAGCAGTTATGCGATGACAGGAAAGCTTACTTCATTCAAGACTGCCCTTGCAGAGACTGCTACCGAAACCTGCCAGAACAGAGGAGCATAGCTCCCATAATACATTAATAATTTGTGTCAATGCACCAGACATGTCAGGAGCACCAAATGTTTAACCTAATGTTCATGCAAATTAGATCATCAAAGGCATTGATGCAAATGATATGCCTATAAATATGTAATGGCTGCCACTGCATGCCTTGTGATGAGGAAAATACACTACCACAGGCTACCGACACATCAGGGCAGGCACATGACAGAACTTGCTATGTGTAGCTATCAAGCAGGCTCACAGCCTCCAGCTCTAGACAAAGTAGCTAGGACCTCTTCCGTTTGTACTCTAAATATATACTCAATTAGCATGACAAGGGGAAAGAAAAGGTGCGCGTCGATGGTTACCCCTTGAGCTCAGTGGTTGCAACAATCTCACTCTCCTGCTAACTTATTTCTTCTCCATTCCAAATAAATTTTTACAGAAAGAAATATAAGCAAAAGAAATGGCCCCAAAAGTACTACTTCTCATCCCAGTTAGGGAGTAGCTCAGGAAAAAAATGTGATGTACTCCGGCATATATTCTTGTGTAGGCATAGCACCAAGCTTATACCAAGCATTCCTGGCATATTGGGATCATAAATACACATGTCAAACTAAATTGACTTTTCAAGATTAGTAAGAACATGCAGAAACTAAAGCAAAACAATAGCATGATTTATAAGAGTAAATATATCAGTTCCAGTTCTTGCTGTTAACACAAAGCACCGAAGGGACATCTTTCACACTGAAAAAATAAACACTGCAGAAGAGCTATGCATTGTGATGGACCGGATATGCTATAGATGCAGAGCAAAGACACTGAATGACAGTAAATTCATGCACTGGTGATAAAATTTCATCTTCCGGAACATGAATCGTTGATTACATTGATGCAGGCCGCGCATTGCTTGTAGTAGGAGGAGCTCGAGACCGTGCTCGGGGTACCTAGTAGCAGTATTCGAGTAAGGTTTGGAAACACTGAATAAAAGATTAATTAGATATCCATAATTTTACGATTGATGCAGGCCGACCTTTCATTACTCGATCGCAGTTCAAAGAGCAATGGCTGCCATGAGCTTCCCCCAGCAGCTCCCTCAGCTCGCACGATGCGAGGCACGAGCACCATGGCTACTTCCTGCACCCGAGGCCAAGCAGGCACAGGGCCGCTGGTGGAGATCGGAGCAGGGTTAACAAAACCGCTACCGGTCCGGTTTACTGCGCCCGAAAAACCGGACCGGTTAACCGGTGAACCGGACCGGTTAGCTGGTTGGGCCTTTTTTTTAGTTTCGGTTAGGGGTGGTTAACCGGGTCTTTTTGCTACCGGATCGGACCGGTAAGACCGGTTACCGCGGTTTTCCGGCCGGTAGCAAATGGTTTTTTTAACCCTGGATCGAAGTAGCTTGTTGGCATATTGCAGGGTATGGTGTACGAGCTCGTGGACTACACACTCACGCTGGATTGACGCTGGCGGCGGCGCTCGGGATTGAAGTTGATGGTGGCGGTGTTGACGATCAAATTTGGTACACCTAGCTATAAGTTTACCGTTAACATTGACACTGATTTGATATTCAAACTAATGGTACTAACCCCCTTGATATAACAAGTTCGCACTTGCATGTGGTTTTTGGAGTATGTTATTTACGTATGATTTAAGCGCTTAAAGGAACATTTTTGGGTAAAGTTCATTAAGCACTTTATGTGAAGATAATGAAGCCCGATACAAGTCAAGACTCGAAGTGAATATGACTCCAAATGCCCCAAGGACCGAAGCATGAAGCCGTAAATCTCTGGGGACTTAAGCAGAAGATGTTGGAGCTTGGACGACAAGTACCCTTATCTAATTCGTAGAGAATAATTACGTCAAGAGCCCACATACAGAAGGGTGCAAATCAATAATTGGACGAGAAGTGTCTGGGAGCAAGCCGGGGCCGAACTGGGCCAAAATGGGGTCAGGTCGGTCGGCCCAGGCCGGTCGGCCCAAGCCGTCCGGCCCACCCTGTTCCGAGCCCGGTTCGACCTCCCCTTTGACCTAGACCCTCCTCGGTCTATTTAAAGCTCCTATCCCAAAGGGCTGCTGCATCCATCCACCAGAGAGCTGCCAGAAGAAGGAGATACAACGAAGGAAGCTGACGGCCGTCAAGTCTTCGAAGGTACTTAGGAGATGACTTAGGCCACCCCTAGCCACCAAGGCCTCCCTACGCGGTTGTGCCTTGGTGGAGTTCGGGAGTCACCCCCAACATTCATCGGGGTATGTACACACACAATGGTGATATCAATCTACTTTTTATTCTAGTTGTCTCGACTTTGGTCTACTTCAATGCATGTTTTCTTCCTCATATGTGATGAATCCATATGTTCATAGTAAGATTAGATCTATTCGTGGTTATAACACCCTAAAACTCTATCACCAAATTAATGTAAGCAACATGGTGCTTTAGATTTAATTTTCCAAGGAATGAATAAATTAGCAAATAAATTTGGGTCTTTAAATATTTAAACAACATTTGAATAATTTTAGAAGCAACAAGTGCTTGTGCATCATATTTTGGTTGTATGGTTTTTGTTTGGATGTGTGACGTTTTCAAAAAACGTAAAAGTCTTAAAACCACCCCTAAACCCTCTCTCTTTCTTTCTCTCTTTTCAAGCCCAGTCGGCTTCTCTCTTTCTCTTCCGGTATGCGATGCAGAATCAGGCCGTTGTCCTGTTTTCCTCGCTCGGCCCGTTTTCTCCTCGTGCGACCCAGTTCGGCCCAACATCACTGCCAAGCTCAACCTCCCTCTCTCCCAGTCGCTGACAGCCCGGGTCCGCTTGTCAGTGCCATCCCCCACCTCCAGCCCCTCCCTTGCTTGCAACCGCCACGTGCGCCCGGCCGTCTCCCCGCGCTCCCCGCCATCAATCGACGCAATCAAGAGCAACTGAAGCACCGGCCGCCAATCTCCCCTTCAATCTCCTTCAGTTTCCTTTCCGTTTCTCCTCAATCAAGCCTTGAAATCAAGCCGACGACTCTCATGGCCATTGAAGGTCATTGCTCCCAACTGCCGTCGTTTTCCCTCCCTCCTTTGCTCTATATAAAAGTCGAGCTTCAGCCCTGTGCTCCCCCCCCCCCCACACGCGCTCGCGCCGTCGCTTGGAGCTTCTGCCGCCGGGCTGTTGACCGGCCGCCCCAAAGCTCGCCGCCGACGGTGAACGCCTCCTCGAGTTCCCCTCGTCGCACGCGCCACACGCTCGAGGATCCCGTGCCTCGGAGCCATATTCTTCCTCCCTGGACCGAGCCGCACCCAGAGCGCCGCCTGAAGACCGACGCAAGCCGCCGCCCGAGCTTGAAACCGTCGCCGTCGATCCCCGTCTCTGCTTCCTCTTCGTCAAAGTTATCCTCGCCCGCAGCTTTGCACCAAGGTGAGGAAGGTCGCCTCCTTTTATTCTGCGCTTTCCGTACCGTCCCCTGCCACTCCGTGCTTGCCAGAGTTCCCCGGAGCCGCCACCGTCCGCCTCGCCGGACGTGATGCCCCGACCATCGCCTAAATCACCCCACGATGTCTTACGTAGTGTAGACCTCAAACATTAGAACAATACTCCCTCCGTTTCGTAATACTTGTCGTTTTGGGTTTTGTTCGTAATACTTGTCGTTTTAACTTTTCTCATTCCTTTTTGTTATGTATCTAGACATAAGTATATATATAGTTGCATAGTAAAGGGAATGTATCTAGAAAACCAAAACAACAAGTATTATGAAACGGATGGAGTAAAAGTTTCACGCTAGCTACTACTCTTGAGATTTTATCTTCCCGGAAGTTCTAGCTACTGTAAATAAGGTTGAGCTTTTCGCATTCAGAGGCAGCGCGCCGCACCCCGTCCATCTCGACGCGGCAGGTGAAGAACCCGTCGTATTGAATCCACAAATCAACATCCAGCTGGTGCGCCACTCCAGACCGGCGCTCCTCGGCCATGAGCTCCAGCAGATCCTCGGGTATCCCCACCCCGCCGCTCGTCGCGTCCACCGCCACCGCAGCCGCCTTCTTCGTCTCCACGTACCATGCGGGGGCGCGCCCGCGCGCGAGGGGGACTCCCGCGTAGGAGACCACGACGTCGCCGCCGGCGTCCCTCTGCATATCGTAGGTGTGGCCATTGTCGACGTGCACGAGGAGGTTGAAGACCGGCGACTCCCCCGCTCCATCTGGATCCAGCGCCTGACGGCTGATGCCCGTGGCTCCGACCAGCTCCACGGAATACCTGGCTGGCCCTTCTTGCATGTACCTGGTAGCTTGCACGGCTAAGTCGGCCCAAAGGACGACGAAGAGCGGGATCGTGAGCAGCATGAGCACAACTTCCATCTTATCCTTCCAAGATAAGGGACCCGGCTGGGCCGCCGGCTGCTCCTCTTGCATCGCCGCCATAGCCGCCGCCGGTGGAGTAAAAATCTGCCGTCGTGTGCTTTTTATCCGCGCCAAGAAGACCAAGAGCCCAATATTGACGCCGTATCGATCGAATCCTAATATGAATCGCCGCCAAGTAGTTGTTCCTTGTTTTGAGGTGGGATTCCGTTTTTCTGTCATGCACGTCAGCTTCTGCTTAGAGTCCGGGTTCTCGTTACTCCAGGAGACCAGGACTCTTAATCGCCACTACTACGGCCGTTAATTAATTTAGATCAGATAGAAACGCCGGCCGCCAAAACCAAGGAACCTCCGTGCACGCACTGCAGCATGGCGGCGATTGCAGATGAGCACGTCCCTCTGAAGCATCCATGGCGCAGCAAAGAGCACCCATGGTGGCCATGGGTGCGGAGATGCTGCAGGATCGCGTTGAACATTTTGTTGGCGGCGGCGTTGGCGTCGTACCTGATCTGGGCCGTCCGGTTTGTCATCGACGACAGGAAGGTGGCGAGGATCTCGGTCGACCTCGCCGGCTTCGAGGGGCTGAACGCCACCGTCGGCCGCACGGTCTCCCCCGGGTTCAACCTCAGGGCGAAGGTCGAGAACCCGCGCGCCCTGTTTCGCTGGTGCTCCGTCGGCGGGCGGGAGGTGGTCTCGTACGGCGGCGTCAGCCTCGCGTGGGCCCCCGTCCCGGGCTTCTGCGCGCCGAAGAAGGGGGCGGCGGAGCTGACGGTCGCCGCCAAGGCGAGCGGCGTCGGCCTGTCGGACGACCTGCGCCGGCGCTTCGTGGCAGACTGGAACACCGGCACGGCCCGGGTGGTGGTCGAGATGAGGCTCTTCTACGATGGCAATGGCAAGTCGGGCACGAGGGCGTACCAGGGGGTGTCTCTCGATCGCCGAGAACTTGCCCTACTCGGGCGAGGGGCGCACTGATTGTTCGTCTCGATCAGCGATATCACAGATTGACTTCCTGGTTGAAGGCTTAGGAATTCCAAGAAATTTTTTAATTTTGACATACAAGTCGTGTCGAGGGATCCAATTTGTGATAAAAATTTCGACACTTTCTGCAGCGTTCAGGTTGAGGGAGAGTCGACGGGGTTTTGCTGTTTCTGGAAGGTGATCTTAACGTATTAGAGCATCTCTAAGAGACTAACAATAATTTTAGCTAAATTTAGAGATTTAGAAGCTAGTTAAAAAATAGAAAACTTCATAAACTTAAAGTTAAACCAACAGACTTCTAAACTTGAAGTTTTCATATGCTGACAGTACAAATGACCCCACGTGTCATCCCTTCCGCCGGTCCTCTTTCACCGTCATCGTGTTCAGAATCGTCTCACTCCCGTCTCCTGGCCTTCCTCGGTGAGCCCATCCGTGGGAGCGGCGGCGTAGACACGGCTCCCTAGTGAGGCCGCTCGCGACCTTTCTCGGCGCGGCTGCCCGTGAGGACGGGCAGACGCGGCTTCGTGGCGAGGCCGCCCGCGGCCTACCCGGTGTGGCTGCCCGCGGCGACGGGCGGATGCGGCTCTCTCAGCTATACAACGTGGTGGGCAAGAAGTTGGTGCTAGTCCTTCGTCGTAGTGTGAGCTTCTCGATTCGTAGGAGAGTAGGAGACGATTGCTAGTTTGCTACCGATTTTTTTAGTTCTTCGGTTTTCTGTCCTGGCTTCATTTGGTTGCTTGCCCAGCCGGAGATGAGAGCGCGTACGCCGCCCCCTACGGTCAGGCTCCAGCGGCGCATCCAGCCGGGGACCGGCAGAAGCAGCCACCGACGGCGCGCGGCGACAACGGCAAGGGCGGTCAGGCCAGCGACCTGCGGCTGCCGCCAATTCGACTCTGCCGCCGCCTCCAGCGACGCGTGGGGGGCGAGCTGCGCATGTGGGAGGAGACTGGCGCGTGGGAGGATGAGCTGGACGGGGGAGGAGGACGAAACGCGCAGAACCCATGGGATAGCGAGCAGAGGCGGCTCACGAAAGATGACGAACGGAGGGGTTTGGATAGCTAAGAAGATAGCGTGAACATAATTGACTGTTGGATCTCATGTTTACTTCAGTTTTGTTAATTTTAGCTAATCAACTTGATTTACAAAGGCTTTTGGAGATGCTCTTACACCGGTCTGTTTACCAACAGGACCCGAAGAAAAGGAAAATTACAAAGAAGTTCAAAACTCCTGTTCATCTTTCTCGAAACCTTCAGCGATCCGTTTGTCGCCGTCGTCGAAGCCGCTTCCCAATCGTCGCCGGGCACCAGAGCCAAACTCCACAAAGTGGAGGCCGCATAGGAGGGCTTACTGCTAGGCGAATCAGCCAAGAATGCTACCTCCCAGGCGCATCGGCCAACTCGAGTACCCACGACGCATCTTTCATTTCCACCGCCGGCAACCCGAGCAATACTCAGATTTCTTCCAAAGATAATCTTCCTTGAGATTAATAGGGTCAACAACATCATCACCTGAAAAAGATGGCAATGTGCTGGCCCTCGACTGCTAGACAGGTCTCCCCAGCCTCTACGTTGACGTCGGAGTAGATCGTCATCGGAGAACGGAAGAAGCTGGGAGAAATTATTCCTCTGCAACGCCGTTACTTCCGCATCACTGACGCCACCAGGAAAACCAAGTCGCAGAGAAGCCACGCTCCTCCGGCAAAACCTAACTCCACCGCCGAGCATCAGCGGCGAGCAAACCGTAGACCTAGACGAACTCGATTATGACTCGATCTACTAAAAAGATGGACCCCCGCTCCCTTTGCCACCGGTTAGGAGGCCGGAGACAAGGAGGAACAGGGGTTAGAATTGGCGGCGGCGGTGGCGGCGGCCACTTGGGCGGGAGTTCCGCCTGTGTCGCCTGGGGGCGACACGAGGGACGGGTCTTGTATAATTTTTGCTTTGCTTTTGTTTCTATGCCTGAATGTGACGGGGTTTTGCTGTTATGCAGCTCTCTCATGCCTTGGGAATTGTATACCCTAGTGAAATCGTCTTATTTTTTGAAAGGAATAGGAGGGGCCGAGGCCCCTACTGATTAATATATATTAAAATAGAGAAACAGAAGTTAAAAATGGGAAGAAGGAAGGGAAAACAAAGTAAGAAAGAAGAAAAACAGAATTACATATAGTGAATTCAGCCATAACTCCATAGCCCGGAAGGAACTAGATTTCACTCTTAGTCTCAAGAGAGAAAATTCAGATATGAACTTCCCTTTGCACCTTTCAACCGATGGATTAATGTTGCTAAAAATCCAATCATTTCTTGTCATTCAGATACTCCATGCCATAGGGATAACAATTTCCATGAAGAAAGGGCTGATGCGATTGAAAATTTGTGGCATATAAGTTGTCATAGCCACAGTGATACCGATAGAGGCCCAACAAGCTTCGGCAAAGTCGCAGCGAAGGAGGAGGCGTGCACATGTTTCTAGTCTTTGTAGAATACACATATCACAGGTATAGGAATCCAGATGCATGTTATTATGCTATAGAATATCCCTTGTGTTGATCCCGTCCTTAAGCAGAAGCCAGAAGAAGACCTTATGTTTCATTTGACATTTGGATTTCCAAATCCATTTGAAGGCCGGGTGCACACATTTGTGGCCAATTAAGGCTTTGTAGGCTTTGGCTGCAGAAAAACCCATGTTACCCCAGACATACGTCCATTGATCAGGGCCCGATGATAATTGAAGATCGCTGATCTAGGATTGAAGAACTAAGAATTGAAGATGGGCTTCATTGCAGAAAAACCCATGTTACCCCAGACATACGTCCATTGATCAGGGCCTGACAGTTGAGGAGAGTTGAGAATCACTTTGACGGTAGCATTGGGGTTTCGGGCAAAACAGAAGAGCTCAGGGAATTCCTGCTGAAGGCGGTGTCCATTCCACTTATCTTGCCATATCAAAATTGTGAAGCCATCATGAACAACAGCAGAGGGAAGACTCTTGAAGGGTGTGACAAGTTTGACAAAGTCCCTCCACCAGAATGATCCTTTGTTATGCTGTCCTGGAAGGCGTCCATTGGCATAGTAATTATCCCAGACAAGGTGCACCTAAGGAATATCAGCTCTTGAGTAGAATTTGTGAAGGAATTTCATCAGGAGAAAGTCATTATGTGTGGACAGGTTGATGACTCCAAGACTACCCTCCTTTTTAGGCAGGCAAACACTTGGCCAGGTTGCTTTGGGGGGTTGCTTGGCATTGAGATCAGATCCCCTCCAGAAATAGTGCTTCCTATATTTGTCTATCTGATCGATGACCGCCTTGTGTAGTTTGAGGGTACAACAATGGTAAACTACAATTGAGGAAAGCACTAAGTTTACCATTTCCAATTTTCCTGCCTGAGATAAGAAAGTAGATGTAGATACCAATCTTCTCAACTCTTTGGACCAGAGGGAGGAAATCCTCAATTTTGGGCTTTGTAGTTCCAAGGGGAAGTCCTAAATAAGTGAAGGGCATGCTTCCTTGCTGACATTCAAAGGTGTTGGATAGGAGTTGCAGTTTTTCTTGGGAAATATTGATTGGCAGCATTACAAATTTGTTGTAGATCACTTTTAAACCAGTGGTTGTTGCAAATGAAGCAAGGAGATCTTTCAGTACTAACAACTGTCTGGGGCAAGCTTCCATGATTAGTAGGGTGTCGTCAACATACTATACAATAGGAAAATCATTCCCTACTCTGACTGGGATAAGAAGGTTGAGAGATCCTTGGTTTTTGGCTTGGTTGACCATGGATTGAAGTAGATCATCTGTTAGAATAAAGAGGAGTGGGGAGAGAGGGTCTCCCTGTCTAACACCTCTTTTGTAGTGAAATACCTTGCCAGGTACTCCATTCAAGAGGACATAAAATGTGCCTGATCCCAAGATGTCCCTAATCCAGCCAATCCATCTTTCACCAAAGCCCTTGTTCTGAAGAATCTGCAGGATGGCATGGTGCTCTATCTTGACAAAGGCCTTCTCAAAATCAAGTTTCAAATTCAGTGCTTCTTTCTTGGATGATTTGCACAGATGAATGTATTTAAAAGCCCAGGCAAGACAGTCTTGAATGGTCCTAGTTTTGATGAATCCATATTGATTGCCATGGACCAGAGAGATTATGACCTGCTGAAGCCTTTCAGCCAGAAGCTTGGTTAAGAATTTAACAGAGGAGTTTAAGAGAAAGATGGGTATAAAATTTTCAATGTTGATAGGACAATCTTTTTTGGGGATGAGTGTAATATAGGAAGAGTTGATACTTCTTAGGTAGACTTACCCCTTCAAAGAAATCATTGCAGAGCTCATAAAAATCATTGGCCAATAAGGGCCAGTATTTCTTTAGAAATTCACCATTAAATCCATCAGATCTTGGAGATTTGATGTTAGGAAGTTCTATAATAATTTTATCTATTTCTTCTTTTAGGAATTCTCCTTCCAGCTAGTCAAGATTTTCCACAGGGTGAATGAGTGAGGCCAAGTCGAACTCTCTCTCATTGAACTCTGAGATTCCCAGTCTTTCCTTGAAGGAGAGCCAAATAAGTTGAGCTTTATCTTCATGATCTAGCAGTTCTCTTCTCGTGTAATCTCTAAGCATGGTAATGGAATTCCTATTATGTGAAGGACCGAACTGGCGACCAGAGAGGGGGGAGTCAATGGGAGCCGATAAAAATTCTTCTCGAAGGAGATGACTTCTCCAACAAGATGAACTCGGTCGGATACCCAAAATCACACGCTCCGCACACAACCTTCCGCTTGCCAAAACCACGTAGCCACAGGAGTGCTACTGGTCCTAGGAACAAACACTACCTGCAGGCACAACTTCTACACACACACAATAGCGAAAATAACTCGGAAACTCTCTGACTGGGAGGGGCGGTTTAACCGGGGTATGGGGGCGGTTAGACCGCCTGCTCCTAGCCACAAAGAAATCCTCCAAAACACCTCTTCTGAGCTCCAAAACTCTCCACGGTTTCACCCACTAGATCCTCTGGTCAAGGCCAAGCTAGCTACCAGAGAATCTCGATAAACAACAACTTCACCGAAAAGGCCTAGGGCGGTTAAACCTCCTACCAGGGGCGGTTTAACCTCCTGTACCCAGCAAGAAACACCTCCAAGGAAAACCTTGCAAACCGGCTCAAAACTAACCAAGAAATCACCAGAACGCTCCTCTGATCAAGGCGAACAAACTCATAGAGGATCTTGGTGAAAATCCAAACTTTCTTCGGAAAGACCTGGGGTGGTAGACTGCCCTCCCCTAGGCACAAAGATCTGAGTGAAAACCAAAGCAAATGGACTCGAAACGCTCCAAGATTTCAACCATAGAATCCCCTGGTCAAGGCCAACATGCTACCAGAAGATCTCGGCCAAAATCAAAACTTTCTCCGAATGAGCCCAGGGCGGTTAGACCGCCCTCCCCACGCGGTTAGACCGCCCTCCCCAGACAGAACGGGAAAAACAAGAACCGCGGGTCAACCCTCAACTTTGCATCACCCGATCTCCCGATTCACCCAACGGATTGCAGCGAAACTTTGGGGATGCCTGGGTCACCTCATGGACGACCTCTCCCTCAAAAGAATTGAACCGAAACGCTCTCAATCATGGGGAATCGCAAATCTCGTGGCTCAACCTCAAGAACTCGGGCTCCACCAAAAACCACCGAATCAGAGAACTTTCCACGGATTTGAGGGGCAAGGTCACCAAGAAAAGAGGCACAAGGTCCTTATGTGTGACTCCCACAACAAATCTCGCAAAGAAACGCCTCCAAAACTCCGCCACGAAAATCCCAAGAAAAGGCTCCGAAAATCACCAAAAAGGGAAAATGAGAGAGACAACAAAAGCCTTGAGGAACCACGCCGAATCTTCTATACATACCAAGAAAGGTTCATACAAGGTCTAGCTTGCCTCCCAATCATCCAACCCTCTCTCAAGATCTCACCATGAAGCTCTCAAGATAGTCCTCTAAAATTCTAAGGAAAAACAGGAGGGAAAATAGCAAAGGGAAATGAGCTAGGGTTCCAAGAGTTGGCTGCCATCCCACAACTCAAGTGTTTATATGGGGGCAACCAAAAGACTAAACTACCCTTACTAGCAACTAGGGATACAAGCCCCTCAAGGGCAATTTTGGAAGTCTTTAGTTTAGCACCATCGGACGGATGCGCATCCACCGCAAGCCTGCGTAGCACCAACGCAACTCTTGCGATCATGTCGCGTGTCCCCCGCTTCGAAACTTCTCGGCGGCTGCGACCCGGGCGGTCAGACCGCCCCCCCGGGCGGTCTTACCGGCCCCAGGCGGTCTGACCGGCCCTCCTGGGCGGTTGAACCGGCCTGCCGGCCACACTCTTCCGTCGAGTCTTCGGCCTCGGTTTTGTGGCTCAACCGAGTAACCCAGTTGTTTTGTGGTGAACCACTGCAAACCCCGCAGACTTGGTGTAGCCTCCGCTAATCTCCACTCATGACTCGGCTCCCACCATGTCCCGGCTCGACCTTGGTTTTGAGGCTCAACCAAGAAACTGTCCACGACTTCATCTTGCTGTTCTTGCCACCATGCGACCCGCACTTGACCCCGCTAGCCACCGGGTCCCTCGAACCAAGCCTACTTGTCTACTCCACACCTGGAGGCCTCACCGGCATCGACCTTTCGCGCTTGTTCTTCACCTGCACCAGCACCAATCAAGCCGCAGCCTGCACCTGCAATACTTAGCCAAGAGTCAGTCCACACAACATTGTCAATCACTCATCACACCAGGAAGCGACCATCCACCGGTCCTCGAACCACACAGGCTCTCATTATGCTTGATAGAGGCATTGGCATGGAAAAATTCAGTGCATTCATCCCCAAATTTAACCCATTTGATATAGCCCCTTTATTTCTAATAAATCTTTTGCTGCTTGAGCAAGGAATGGAGATGCTGGGAAACAATGCCTCTGAAATTCCATTCCTCCAAGGTTAGGTCTCTATGTTCTTCCAAGATATCAAGGAACAAAATGACATCCTTGCAGTTTTGAATTGTTTTAGCAAGGTTGTGTAGCTGGTTCCTCCAAGCCTTTAAAACTCTTCTGAGGTTTTTATATTTTGCACTGATCACTTTTGCTTTGTCAATCTGCAATGTTGGAAGGTTCCAACCATGAAGAAGAATGTGTGTGAATTGATCATGTTCGAGCCAGTAATTTTCAAATTTGAAGATATGAGGCTTTGGGACATTTGTGGCAGCTGAGATGAGACAGGGGGTATGATCTTAGGTGTCTCTTGAAAAGAAGTTGCCCAAGTGTTGGGAAGAACATAAATCCAAGAATTAGAGGAAAAGAACCAATCAAGTCTCTCCATGAGTGGGTCTTGTTGTTTGTTGGTCCAAGTAAATTTGCAACCTTTAAGGGGTATCTAACCTAAACCAAGCTTGCTGATAGCCTCATTGAAGGCAAACATTTCTGAGATATTCCCTCCTGTCTTATTTCTATTCTCTGGGGATCTTATCAAATTGAAGTCCACGACAATCAACCACTTAGATTCATCTGGCATTTCAATATCTCTGAACTAGTTAATAAAAGCCAATTTCCCATCGGGAGTGCAAGGGGCATAGATATAAGTTAGGATCTAGTGATCCCCAATTAGTTTGCACACTAATTTCACTGATTGCCCGAAATCATTTTGAAAAGCCAGAGAACCAATAAACTTTGAACCCTTCCAAATAATGATGCTTCCTCCTGCAGCCCCAACAGAAGGAATGAATTCCAAGTTGTCAAACCATAGAGGGCGGAAGTTCTTAATATATTGCAAGTCAAAAAATTCTCTTTTGGTTTCCTGCAGACAGATTATATCACAGCCAGATTCTGAAATTTTACTCCTTATGGCATCCCATTTACCCTCTGAATTAATTCCCCTAATATTCCAGTACAGGACTCTCCAAGCCCTCTTATGATTAGGATTATTCATTGATTAACAAAGCTGGAAGAAATAAGAGCCCTTTGGGTGCACAACATCCAAATCCAACAGATAAATTAAAGACACCAGAAGCATCATCCATAAGGTTTTTAAGATAGCCAAACCAGAGGCAGCCATACACGAGCAGTTTAACAAGAAAGAAAGCATCCACAGAGTTCCAACAATAAAAGGAGGACAAAGAAAAAAAGGCTGCAAAAATCATCAACCAACTTTCTTGGCCGGAGGAGGCAAGATAATCAGGGGCAAGCTTAGTTTTGTTGATCTTCTTCATCATCATTCTTGTTGTGCTTCTTCTTCATCATCTTCTTGCCCTTCTTTATCTTGTTAGTTGCCTTCTTGTCATCGATTATCTTGAAGGTCTTGGGCTTGTTCTTCAGAGCTTTTTTAGCAAGCTTATCAGAGGAATCTTACACACATTTTCACCAATGTCTTTGAGGGTGTTGAGGGAAACAGCTGGTGGGTGAGAGGAGCAAGCAAGGAGTTGGCATAACATCATCTCCAAAGTTTTACATTTAGCAATGGTGTCAGAAATGACTGGTTGATGGTTTTTGTGAAATCACCACTAGGGTGATGTTTTATTATGAAAACATGTTGAGTGGGCACTCTTAATATTACTACTGGGTACAAGACCTGATAATATTATCAAGAGACGAGCCTTATTCATGGGGTGAGGATGTATCCGCAAGTGTACATGTACATATTTATTAAAACCAGTTGTAGCATTTCACCCATGAGTATTCCCAAGGGTATCATTATTTATATTTTACCAGGAGATGGATTTATGAAAATGTGTGTGTGTGTGTGTGTGTGTGTTCATGTCGTATGAATATATCGGGTACATATCAAGGACAATATGAATAAGTAAAGCGGACCAAAGCATGATGCAGGGGTAAGTAATGAATAAGATATATGACATATATATGATATGATTAGGGGTAAGTGACACACACACGACCATCATCTTAGATAAAGAATAAAGATAAACTAAAGGTTAGTAGGAGGAGGCACTAGAGTCGTCCTTAGATCCGTATATACTAGCAAAGCATACATCATATGGTTAGTCTAGATCTATCCTATTGCACTGAGGAGAATACACTCCCCTAATCTGCCAGGGTAGCATATCTTTCAGAACTTCAACACCATAGACTCACGTGGGGGAATACAAGGGATGTACAGGGCTGTCACCACCCGTACACCTACCCCTCAGGCCATGGAATATGATCATCTGTTGTGGATCCTACGACACCTGAACATCACGCCCACGGCTGTGATCACTACTACTAGCCTCACGGAACCCGAGCCATGATGACCCACAGGCATAGAGCTAGAGCAAGCCCGAACGCACACCCCACCGATACAATAAGGTAAACCTATACTAAACATACTAGTATAGCACATGAAGGTATATAATAAGCTATAACATACTATAAGAGTAGAAATACCAAGTTTGGTATAAATACGAAGGATACGAGTTGAGTACAAAGCCATACCGAAGGACGGAGGTTGAAGCCAACTGACTCGAGGTGATTGCTCCGCACTACTAGCGAGAAAGCTCTAAGCCTAAGCTCCACTACCTAGACTAAAGATTACAAATGAGGGAGAGAGAGAGAGAGAGGATCTTGTGTGTTGTGTGTTGTGAAGGGGGGTGGAGGCCTCCTTATTTAGGGGTGGTAGAGGCGGTTCCTGGGGCTTCTTGGTGCCAACTCCACCGCCAACCGCCTTTGCCAAGCCTTGGCGCCAAAATTGGGCGGCAAAGGAGCTGGGGCTGTTCGGCCGAACCAGACCTTGCCCATTGTTGGGTATTTTAGCGACACACGAATAAATCCGCAAGCGCACGGATACAGTTGTAGCTTTCACCTTAGAGTATTCCAAGGGTATCGAATCCAAGGGAACGTGTGTGCACTAACTTCGTATAGTCGGTCCAAGGACACACCCAGTTAAGAGGCAAGGATAGAGAGGATTCCTAAATATAGCACTATAGATGAGATTAAAGGTCGATCTCTAGATAGAACTTGGCTTAGGGTACCGATAGCCCTGACTTAACAGGCGACTCCGGTACGCGGATCTATGTGGAAGGAGCTCTGACTATATCCAGCTGCGGAGGACCAACGAGGGCCAAAAGGGCTGTCACCACCTCCTAGACTGCCTCTACCTAACCTTGGGATAAGCCGAATGGATGATAACCGGTAGCGTGTCACAACATCCACGTTGTGGTTACTGCTGTAGCCAACAGACTACGACACCCTGTACTAATAAAACTACGACCACGGAAGAGAACTGATCTCACTCATTATAGGTACTACTAGCTTATACTAAAGGCATACGAGAGAGCACTCGGTCCCGTACTATGCTTGCAACATATATGAATGACTTGCAGTAGACGAACGCATAAACCCAGGATCTACGCACTAGGAGAGGAAAAATGCTACTCATGCAACCTAGCATAAACTATTAGAAAGGAATCACGAACACACTTTATTCTAATCAGAGCATGCAAGCATCCACTTTATTCTAATAGACTAGTCATACAAACGGGATACAAACTTATGCACCTAATCAACTAGATCGAGGAGGCGTGTTCGTGAAGAACACGTGCCATTAAATGATGAATAGGCGAAGAACACAAGAACATAACACTTGCACTTTAGTCTAAATAGAAAATGCAGAAATACTCACTTTACTCTAATTGAAGAACGAGCATCCATAGAGGTACATACCTCTCACTCTCTCCCTAGCTTTGATCTAATCAACTACTCCACACTTACACTCTAGAAGGAGGAGAGGAGAGCCTCTCCTCTCAAGAGAGAAAATCAGAGAGGAGGAGAGGAGTTGTGTGTCCTATTCTCTACCCCCTCCACTTCTATTTATAGGCCAAGGAGAGTAGGAGGAGCCCCCTTGGCTGCCATGGGCGCCCCCTATAGGGTGGTGACACGTGGCGCTGAGGAGTGGGGGCCAAGTTGTTGTATCTTGCGTGAGAAGGAGCTTGAGGCGGCTTCCTTCCTGCGTAAGCTACTGAATCTTGCGGTGTAAGCTTCTGGGAAGCTACCCATTGCAGCCACACTTGTCCATGCGCCCCATGCTGCTGATGTGGTGTGGACCCGCGCCAGGTGTGGGCCCCGCTGGTGGGTCCCGCGTGACGAGGTGTCGGCCCCAGGTGACGTCATCTATCATTTGTTTGTTTATTTCATATCTCGTGCATACGAACTCCGATGTAGGCAAATAATATATCCATTTCGATCGTCTCGACGAGCTCGTCGCAATGGTGTAGTCTAAATTGGCATTTGAGGTTGTTTATGATGATGTCATATATAAGCCATTAGATCAGTTGCTCTCAACTGTACCATTTAGCACGTATTTCGGTGTGCCCTGCAACAAAAGATAGAAACACCAACACTTGTGTAGATTGTCAGTATAAAGCCCTACCCTAGTGTTGATGCTCACTTTTTATTTATTTTATGCAGGAGTTGATGGCATAAAAGTGGTACTTAACAGCCGTCAACACCCATTTCGCCACCCCCTTTGGTTGGTGGGACCCTGGGATCCTAGAGTCGCCTTGTCTTGTGGGCCCACTTGAATTGAGTTGTTTTTCTTATGGTTTGGGCCCATTCTTGACCATGCAGGATCACCATATTTCAGTCTTTGTGTAAGTCTTGTAGTTCTGTGTGGTTTTCCCCTGTTTTTAGCTTCTCATCCCTAAAATGCTTATTGATAGAAACTAGATAACATGTTAGTAAGAGATGCTAGTTTCCTCTTATTCCGAGTAATGTTTACGGCTTAATATTTGCTCTAAGGACCGTCAACACAAGGCAATTTTTGTTGGGACAAATAGGCTGTCTAAAGCCTCCATTTCGGCCTTTGATTCTAGGACTCCTCCTGAAAGCAGTCTCAACCAAGGGAGAAGAGATCTTGAGAGGGATGTCAGCTTGAATGAGTGACTCTTGATCAGTCGACACTAAGGGAAGGTCAGGATCATCACAAATAACCATTTCACTCTCTAGGCATGTTGAGGGCAAGGCAAAGGGCAGACTCTCCTCAGAAGTGCAACATTCTATCATCACTTTCCAAGATTGTGAAGCAAGGAAAGACTTAGCCCAATCAAAGTTATTGGGGGATAACAACATTGTTAGGAAAAAGGTGCCCATTCTTTAGGAATTGTTGGCGGTCAAATATGACACCCCTAGAGCACTTGTTACACATTGGTTTCAACTTTGATTTGGAACTAACCCGCCACTAGGCATACTAATGATGTAACAAGTTCACTTGTGCATGTGCTTTTGGAAGTGTTATGTTTACATAGAAAATTACGAGCTTAATGGATAAGTTCGCATTGAGTTCAGAGGATGCTATGCAAGAGGATCAAGTAGCTCCGTTCATATGCAAATACAAGATGAACTTACTTCCAAAGATGGCAAGGACCAAGATGCAATGACAAGATATTCCCGAGGACCAAGATAAAATACCAGAGTTCATGCGACAAGACCCCTTATCTTGATCACGGGGACAATAACGTCCAAAGCCCACATGCAAAGGAGCAGAAGATCTAATCGACGAAAGAAGCGTGCACGAGGAAGATGGGCTAGAAAAGGCCCAGGCCGGCCGGCCCACCCCTTTTTTCGTCGGTTCGGCCTCCCCTTCGGACTAGGGTTTCATCTGTTAATACATAGTGCACAGCCCCGACGGCCGCCACATGATTCACTACAAGTCTATGCAAAGAGGGAGACACACTAAAGGGAGCCGATGGCCGCCACAAGTCCTCAAGTTGCCTAGGAGATGGCTTAGGCCATGCCCTAGCCGCCATGGTTGGCCCTGCGTGGTGAAGCCATGGCGGAATTCTAGAGCCATGCCTTGAATTCATCAAGGCATTTGTACATTCGACATTCGATGGTGATATAAATCATTCATTGTCCTTACTTTGATCTACTACGAGTCATGCTTATTCATATGTGTAGCTACCATATGCCCATAGTAGGAATAGATCTGATCATGGTGATTAGTCTATGTCTTGCGGATTCATCGTAGTAGTGCATGGGAAGTCGGTGGTTGATTACCCTCATGTGGTGATAGCATGCGGGAGGGAAAAGGTCGAACGAACGTGTAATGTTGAGTTCAACCTATGATGAGTATCATGAGTGTCACTAGGTAAAGCTTTGGGAAACCTTAGGCGTGTCGCTGACGCGCACCTTGCAATGGCATTCACAGGAAAGTACTAGGTTACCTCTTTATCAAGGTACAAGATTAGATTGATCTTCATCTTGGCCATAATTGCAATTAGAAGATGGTAGGCTTGGGTTACCTTTGGTCGTGTTACTTTGTGACGTCCGAATGCGATCATTCATCCATACACACTCATGTTCACCCTCATATGCAATCTATACCTAATGTTGGATTAGATCCGTTAGCTAGATAGAAAACCTTAGGTAGTTCAATGTCAATCCACAGATTGATAAACCTTGGGGGGATACTCTAAGGGAAGAGCTTCAATGATCCGTGCGCTTGCGGTTCGAACTTGACGCGCTTATGAGTCGTCAACAGGAATCTGAACCACTAAATCTGGATTACCAGCTGGAGAGAAATTCTTGGCCTAGAGCCTGTACAAATCAACACAGTTTGATGGGTTGGGCTTTGAAGTTGAATGAGGCAAGTGCCCAGGATGAGGAACAAAATTTTCAATCACCCTCACAAGGCCCACATTCAGGTTCAAATTCAAAGCATTGGTGGGAAGGTGATGAACATGCATATCTTGAGGTGCAGGCACTTCCATGGCCTGAGTGGCAATTTCTTCATCATTTAGTACCTCATTTATCTGAATTTCAGGAGCCAGGAGGTCTTGTTAATGAAGCTAAGGACACACTAAAGCAGCTGGAAGCAGTTTGTCAGGGAATTGAAAGCTATCATCCTCATGAGGGGGTTCCAAGTTTAGGTCTGGCAAGGATGGTTTAGAGATTTCTAAGGAAGAGAAAATAGAAGAGCCAATCTGAGCTGAAACACTAATCTGATCATTACCCCCTGGTCATTGTAATTCACAAATTGCACTTCCTCCATAACTGGGTTCTGAACTTCTGGCTGAGCCTCCGACATAACCTGATCTTCAATATGGTCAGCATTGAATTCCTCTTGAGCTTGCAGGTTGTCATTAACAACAATATCATCATGAGCAGCTTCTAAATTTAGATATTGGGGTTTCGACCAAAGACCCCAGTGTATATGCTGCTCATTATGTTGCCCAAGACCTAGAATCACAAAATCCCCATCAAAGCCCCCTGGGGGGATATCCTCATCTTGTGGCATGCCCCCCAGCAAGTCTTGCTAATAATTTCACATTGAGCTGTGAGAGAAACACCTTCAAAGAAGTCTCCTTCAGAGATGATGATGTAGTGGGGAACATCAGCTAGATCAGTCACCCTAGCTTTAATGATGATGCAAGCCAAGACATTATCACGCTGCCAGAACACAAGTCTACCAAA
Source organism: Cenchrus fungigraminus (assembly GCA_036936925.1). Taxonomy (NCBI): domain Eukaryota; kingdom Viridiplantae; phylum Streptophyta; class Magnoliopsida; order Poales; family Poaceae; genus Cenchrus; species Cenchrus fungigraminus. The sequence continues at coordinate 56,762,220 of CM072776.1, read as the reverse complement.
TGACTTAATTGTATCTGCATATTTCTTCATTGGAACGGTAATCGGGGGGGTAACCAATCAACATTAGCCAGAATTCCCTATTGAAATTAACTCTTCTAGCATTATCCCCTCTAATGTGCTTGAAAGAGGCCAAGTTAAAATCATTCAAACGATGAGCGCTATAGGCTATCAAACCATCTCCATCTGACACCCTAGCAAGACGAACAGAAGTCTGACCACGTCCAAAAGGGCATATCTGAACATCCCTCACTTGCAGACCATAATACTCCACTAGAAGACCCAGATGACATCTCAGATTTCACCGAAAGGTACCTCTTCCGCAGGAACGGGGGAGACCGTGACGATGGCCAGATCCTCATTCCTTGGCACTGCTCTTGGGGTCACCATGCGGATGAACGGCTCCCTTCCTTGCACCACGACCCTCGAGAAGCCCGGGAGCATCATGGGGTCGGGGTTGATGTTGAGGAAGGCCATGGTTGAGGTCGCCGCACTTCTTGCACCAGCATCAGGTACTTTTGGAGGAGTGGAGTGAAGTGGCATGTGGTGATCTGTGCTCTCCCTGGTGGGGTTTTCTTCGGGTGGTAGAATACTTGAGAAAGGCGAAGAGGTTGAGCACTCGTTAATGCCCAAAGCTGGAGCCGCAACCTCTTGGGAATTGGCAAGAATCGGCGACCCATCTTGAGAAGGCCCACTAGTCATAGTGTTGGGCTGCTTAAACAACTTGTCAACCTCTATATTTTGCCAAATAGTTGTGGTAGGGTAGGAAGAAAGCAGCTGTTGACACCATTTTTTGGAAAACCAGGTCAAAGAGGATAAGAAGGAGCAGCCAATGAGGTAACAGTATAATCGGCCGATTAAAGAAAGAGAAGGTGGTCAACAGAAGCTTGTCGATGGTCAAAGTAATCCAACCAGGGCCGTATGGGTCAAATCGATCGGCTGATGGTCAACCAAGGAATCGGCCGATAGAGAGAGAAGGCGGTGATCGAGAATACGCCAAAGACAAGACATGGTGGAGGCGGGTCAATCCACGATTGGCAATAGGTCAGAGTCGGTTTTTAGGTGAGTTTGACTCTTGCATGAGTCTTTTTTTTTGTAGTATTCGTTTTCTTTAGATGCAAGTAAACAGTGCCATAATCGGCTAGGAGTCGGGTTGTCCTTAGGACATAAATAGCGGGCCTACGTGGTCGGAAAATCTGTACACACCAATATCAAACAAACCGCCTCCGGGCAAACCCTTTACAGTTTACAGCATCTACTTTACAGCATCTACTTTTCGGCGACTTCGCCATTGCGTTTTTCTTTTCTTCAACGTCGTTCTTCAAGTTCGTCGGGCTGCATCGATCGATCTCCGGCAAGCTTGTGAGTACCGTTTTACCGAATAATCCTAGGCTTTAACCTCTGGGTGCATCGCTGAAGTTTTGTCTAGTTCTTTATTCACCCCTTACCGATATTAGCTAGATCTACAAGTTTTCGTACCAATTCTTGTAGTTTTTAGCTTTTAACACCAATTTATCCAGCTCGATCTAGATCTTGTCGGCTTTCACCATCACAGCCGATCTGACTCGTTCGAGTGCTGACGTCACGATCGGCCAATCCAGCCGATCTCTTTGCCTGCGCACCAGCGCTTCGGTCGCTCTCGAGCCGGCGGATCCCGCTTCTCTATATCGGCCGATTGGCAGATACACGTACTATTGAAGATCCATCGGTTCTCTAGCCGATCTTTAATATTTTCCATTATCAATCAACAGGTCAGATTGGCTGGCACGCCTCGCTACAGACCGGGGAGTCACGTGTGTCGCGCGCGGAGGTGACGTCCTATTTTCGTGTCAACACACTTTTGGCACGCCCAGTGGGACACGAAAAGGTCAACAATGTCCAAGAACATGAAAAATACTGAAGTTGACCCGAGCAACGTTCAACCAGTCACTAGAGATTAGCTGAAGGATGCAGATAAAGCCGAGTTCGAAGCTCACATGAAGCAATATGAAGAATTATGCTTGGCTTCATACGGTCAGACTAAGAGTGGGATCTACAAGAAGAATCCTCTTCCAGCACCTTAGCATATCACCTTTTCAGCTGATCCTCAAGGACTTCAAGACATGATGAATAAAGCTATGCATCAAACCATGATCGATCAGTCAAAAGTCCTCGCCAATACTATTCAAAACTGTCTGACTGAGACGCTCAAGAAGGGAACAGAAGAGGGATACGTGGGACCTGCATACTTTCAACCAAGGCGATCTCCTCCAGTGTTCCCAAAAGGTCAATCGGCTTCCCAACCGATTGATGATCCAACGGTGGGGATTACACCATCTCCACAGATTAATGCAACTGCCCCTGATTCCTCATCGGATGCTCAGCCGATTCAGAATCAGAATATTGGAGATGTGCCTAAGGATCCTTCTATTACGGTGCCGATAGTTCAAACCTATTCAGCACAGCCCAACGTCCAGGATCAAACGTTCTTGATCCAGAATCATCCTCAGAAGTACCCTGCAATGAGGGATCAGAATGGAAGACTTTCAAGATGGGGCTTGCCTCATGATCACTTTGAGACTGATATCTCAATTCTTCGAACCTCAGCCTAAAGAAATTCCAGAAGTGAAGTACCCGGAATCTTATCAAGCTATGTTTGGAGGTACTCTAGGGACTGGGCATTTAACCAGGGAAGGAGTGGAGTTTGTCTACTTTAATCATGGGAGCAAAGCTTTTGAAAGAGTCAAGATAGGACCAGCTCATGCGCATGTGGTTATACCAATGGAAAGGAAAGCTCCTGTTCCACCTCAGAGACCGGCTCCTCAGCCGATCTTAGGAATGCCCGTACAGACCACTCCATTGCAGCAGTCAACATCAGCGCAGCCTGTCTTAACCCTAGCTAATACGGTTGCTCATACAAGATCATCGCCTCAGCAGCCGATCAATCAGGGGATGACAAGTCAGCCAGTAGCGCAACCACAGCAGGTGGATCCTGTGCAAATGATGCAAATGCTCCTAAACCAATTGGCCGGCTCAGGCTAGTCGATCCTGCATCAACCGACTCCATCGGCTGGACAGCCGATTGGACAAATTCCACCTGTAACAAGTCAATCAAATACGCAAGGTTCTTCCGGAGCAAAGGTATCGGCAGTACCAAATCCACAGCCAAGAACTTTGGAAGAACAACCTCTAGAGATTCCATCAACTAAGATGCAAGCGATAGAACTGATATCTGCTGAGTTGAAGTCTCATCTAAAGGAGGAATTGATTGACCATCTTTCAGAGACGCTGTAGAAACAATTTGGGATAAAACCTAAGCAGCAAATTTACATGTATAGAACACCGTATCCGTCTGTCTACGATCAAATACCTTTCCCTCCAAGATTCAAGGTGCCAGATTTCACAAAATTCTCTGGGCAGGATGATACATCCACAATGGAGCACATCACTCGATTCATCATACAGTGTGGAGAAGCAGGGAATGTTGATGCACTCAGGATACGGTTGTTCTCTTGGTCTCTCTCAGGGCCAGCATTTTCATGGTTTACTTCACTTCCGGCCAACTCTATCATCAAGTGGTCTGATCTGGAGCAACAGTTCCACAATTATTTCTTCTCTGGCATTCATGAGATGAAGATTACTGATCTAACCAGACTCAAACAAAGGAACGATGAAACGGTTGCTGGATTCGTTCAGAGGTTCAGGGAGGTCAGAAACAAATGCTATAGTCTGAATCTAGGAGACAAGCAACTGGCTGAATTGGCATTCCAAGGGCTCTTGCCAACCTTGAGAGAGAAATATGCATCATATGTATTCAAGAGTCTTAGCCAATTAGTCAGTCGGATGAGTCAGGAAACTACGAAATCCTATGAGCCTAGGAGGAACTTCCAAAAGAAGGTGTGTTATGTGGATTGCTCTGACTCTAAAGATGAGCAAAATATGATAGGGCTCGTAGAGTGGGTCAAGGGCAAGAGGACTGTGTCATGTCCTTTTGGTAAAAAGGAACCAGAAAGATTCGGCTTTGATATCACTAAGGCCGATAAGATATTTGACCTCTTGCTTCAGTAGGGGCAAATTAAGCTCTCTCTCAGTTCCATACCATACCATCTGCAGAAGAGATCAAAAGGATGAAGTATTGCAAGTGGCACAATGCAACATCGCACGACACCAATGATTGCAAGATCTTCAGACAACAGATTCAATTAGCTATTGAGCAAGGGAAGCTTAAATTTGAAACCCCTACCAAAGCTGAAAAGCTGATGAAGATTGATCAGCACCCCTTCCCAACTAATACAGTTGAGGTGTCTAGCAAAGACACATCACGTGTTAAGCTGCTGATGTCAGAATCGGCTCAAAATAAAGGAGCTGTTGATCCCAAGGTACAAACAACCGCTGCCGATGTTAAAGGAAAAGGGTTGCTGCTTGAAGAAGAAGACATGAAGCCACGCCGGCCTGTCACGTCTCAAATGCTGATTAATAAGTTTCAACGGCGACAAGAGAATGCAAAGGGGAGAGAAGAGTGGGTACGGCGCAATGAAGGACATTGGAGATGTCCGTTCTTCAAGTACTGCTGGGAGGAAGGAATCAAGCTGCCGATGGCAGAAAATTGTCCAGAGTGCAATGGAGCATACAACAATGGCAGCTCATCCAAAAGGGTTTGCTTCAATGACAGAAGGCCTGCGACTGGGGATCACCGGGAGTTAAATAATCAACGGGTCCCACTTCATCAACGGCTGGGGGCAAAGCCAGCGTCTACAATCAGCTGGGGGGCAAGGCCAGTGTTCATGATCGGCTGGGAGGCCGAGTCAATGAAAGGTCAAACAATCGGCTGGAAGAGATGGTCGATTCCTTGGTTCCTGATGAAGATATCATGTGCCGAGCTCCTGAACATCGACGCACCCTGCAACTAGACGATGAAAGGTCAAGCCAGTCACACAAGAAGCCTAATCCACAATGGTGTCCAGATGGCTTGACCAAGTCTCAGAAAAGAAGAGACCAGTGTCTACGACAACTAGAACAGCAAGAAGAAGAAGAAAGACGTGTGCTGGACAAGAAGAAGTTTCGGTCTCAAGTATGGCGCCCTAAGCCTAAGGTTGATGATGCGAAGGATGGTGAACCAAAAGCTGATATAAACATAGTTGTCCTTCTGCCAAAAGAGTTCATGGCTCCAGTTGATTCGGATGCATCCAATGAAGAACTTGGGATGGCTCAATTGACATTGGAACCTACACAAGCTATCTTTGAGAAACCAGAAGATGAGAAAAGACAACATTTGAAGGCATTGTTCCTCAGAGGTTTTGTCAATGGGAAGTCAGTCACCAGGATGCTAGTAGATGGAGGAGCAGTGGTCAATCTCATGCCATATACCCTGATGCGCAAGATTGGGAAATTTGATGAAGATCTAACCCAGACCGACAAGATGCTGGTGGACTTTGAAGGCAATGTCTCTCCGGCTCAAGGTGCAATTTGCATGCAGCTCACCATCGGCATTGCAGCGACAGAAGCACATGGACCTATGATCGAGTGAGCTGCATATCTAAAAAAGCATGGGATACCAAGTATGTTAAGGTGTCTGATTTCGAGCTAAAGCCGGTTCAAGCAGTCGGCTCTAATGAATAGATTTAATGGATCAATTCATAGAAGACGAAGGAAAGCTTGGACATGGGTTCACATCGGCCGATGAATTGGAAAAGGTTGATCTCAGAGATGGAAGCAAACCAAGGCCGACTTATATAAGCACCAAGCTAGATTCAGAATACAAAACAGAGTTGATCGCATTATTGAAAGAATTCAAGGATTGTTTTGCCTGAGAATATTATGAGATGCCTGGCTTAGACCGATCCATTGGTGAACATCGGTTACCTATTAAACCAGGGTATCGACCTTTCTAGCAACATCCCAGGCAATGTAATCCAAAGATTTATCCTGATATAAAAGCCGAGATAACAAAGTTACTCGAAGCAGGTTTTATTCGGTAATGTCGATATGCCGAATGGATTTCCAACATAGTCCCTGTCTACAAGAAGAATGGCAAACTACGTGTGTGCATTGATTTCAAGGACTTGAACAAAGCAGCACCGATGGACGGATATCCGATGCTGGTAGCCGACGCATTGGTCAACACCGCTGCAGGGCATAAAGTCATCAGCTTCATGGACGGTAATGCTGGATATAACCAAATATTTATGGCTATAGAAGATATTGCAAAGACTGCTTTCAGATGCCCTGGTCACGTCGGTTTATACGAGTGGATCGTCATGACCTTTTGATTAAAGAACGCTAGGGCCATGTATCAAAGAGCCATGAATTACATATTCCACGAGCTCATCGGCAAGATAGTAGAAATCTACATTGATGATGTAGTTGTCAAATCAAAACGCTACAAGGAGCATCTGGCCGATCTGCGAAAAACATTGGAGTGCACGAGGAAGCATGGTTTAAAGATGAAGCCCAATAAATGTGCTTTCGGTGTTTCAGCTGGTCAATTTTTGGGTTTCTTGATACATGAAAGGGGGATTGAGGTTGGTCAGAAGTCAATCAGTGCAATTGATAAAATAGAAGCATCGTCTAACAAGAAAGAGCTTCAATCATTGATCGGCAAGATTAATTTTATCAGGGGATTCATATCTAACCTATCTAAAATAATTCAGCCGTTCACGCATCTATTGAAGCTCAAGGCCGATCAGAAATTTGTATGGGGAGAAGAGCAACAGAAGGCTTTAGACAACATCAAGCAATACTTAAAGTCTCCTCCTGTCCTAATGCTCCCTCAAGATAAGAAGTCGTTCAAGTTATATTTATCGGCTAATGAGCGGGCTATTGGATCGGCCCTCGTACAAGAGTTCGAAGGGAAAGAGCGAGTCGTGTACTTCGTAAGTAGAAGACTCTTGGATGCAGAAACAAGATATTCGGCGGTGGAAAGATTATGCTTATGTTTGTATTTCTCATGCACAAAGTTGAGGCCATATCTGTTAACCGCCGAGTGCATTGTGGTTTGCAAAGATGACGTAGTCAAGTATATGCTGTCATTACCAATCTTGAAGGGCAGGATCGAGAAGTGGATCTTGGCTTTGTCGGAATTTGATTTGACCTACCAATCGGCCAAAGCAATCAAAGGACAGGTAATGGCTGATTTGGTGACTCAGCATTGTGGACCAGAGATTACAGTTGTTGAACCTGTTCCATGGTCCATGTTCTTTGATGGATCATCCTGTGGAGTAGGAGCTAGAATTGGAATTGTCCTCATCTCACCTCAAGGAGTAAATTATGAGTTTTCCATCCCAATCAAGAAGACTTCAACAAACAATCAGGCTGAATACCAGGCAGTATTAAAGGGGATAAAGTTATTAAGAGAAATTAACGCTGAAGCCGTTGAGATATTTGGAGATTCTCAACTCGTGATAAATCAATTGGCAGGAGAGTATGAATGCAAGGACGACATATTAAGGATCTATCATGAAGAGTGTCTTCGGCTACTTAGAGAATTCAAGATAGTGAAACTCGAACATATCCCTAAGTGTCACAACAGCGAAGCTAATCGGATGGCTCAAGGGGCGTCAGGTTATCGGCCGATTCTAGCTTTGGAATTACCTGCTGATGATTGGAGAAAGGAGATAATGGACTATTTGAAGGACCCATCTAAGAAAGTTGACAAACAACTAAGGTATAAAGCCATTAAATATTTTTATTGGAAGATGAATTATACTATCGCACCATCGATGGGGTTTTGCTCAAATGTCTTGGCGAAGAGGAGGCAAAAACCTTGATGGGGGAAATTCACGAAGGAGTCTGTGGAGCCCATCAGTCGGAATTCAAGATGAAGTGGATGATCAGAAACAATAACTATTATTGGCCGACAATCTTGGAAGGGGTGCCAAGAGTGTTAGAAGTTTGGAAGCATTCAAAAAGTTCCAGCATCAGCAATGAACCCAATAATTAAGCCATGGCCATTCAGGGGTTGGGCAATCGATCTGATCGGACAAATATATCCACCATCGAGCAAAGGTCATAAATTCGTATTGGTGGCTACGGATTACTTCACAAAGTGGGTTGAAGCTATCCCTATCAAAAATGTGACATCAGGCAATATGATTGATTTTGTCACGGAACATATTGTTTATTGGTTTGGTATACCTCAGACCATTACGACCGATCAAGGGAGTCAATTCACCTCAGGAGAATTTGAGGAATACGCAAACTCTCTGGGGATCAAGTTGCTGAACTCATCTCCCTATTATGCTCAAGCAAACGAACAGGCATAAGCAGCAAACAAGGGCATCATCAAATTGATCAAGCGTAAGATTGATGAGAATCCCAAGCAGTGGCACACAATCCTTAATGAGGCACTATGGGCGTATAGGATGGCATGCCATGGATCAACCAAAGTATCACCGTATCAACTAGTATATGGTCATGATGCTGTATTGCCTTGGGAATTAAAAACCGGATCCAGAAGGACTTCTTTGCAAGATCAATTATCGGCTGATGATTATTCGGCCATGATGAAAGAAGAACTGGAGGACCTCGCCGGTGATCGGCTAAGAGCTTTAGAGAACAAAGAGAAAAATAAATGGAGAATAGCCAGATGGTATGACAAGAAGGTCAAAATTAAAGAGTTTGCCCAGGGAGATCTGGTTTGGAAACTTATATTACCAATCGGCTCTAGAGACCCAAAATACGAAAAATGGTCACCAAGTCCGTATCGCATCAGCCAATGCGTGCCAGGCAATGCGTACATCCTGGAAACTTTGGAAGGAGAAAAGTTTGCTAGAGCGTTAAATGGAAAATATTTGAAGAAGTATTACCCAAGCATATGGGTAGACGCCTAGCCGATCATCATGTCGAGCCTAACGGCCGATTAAGATTTCGAGCTGTAGCCGATTCTAGAGGGAATCGCCTTCAGTACAAAAAATAAAATAACCAATCCGATTTGATACATTCGGTTTCAGATCATTAGTCGATGAACAAATCGCCCTTAGAATAGAATATGTAAACATATATATTATTCTCTTATCACTGATTACAGAGGACAGGATGACAATTCGGATCTGAAGGTTACGTTGAAGTGATAAATCGGAAAAAATTATGATGAGCTGATTATGTTCATCATCACTGAACGAACAACGAATTCTGGATCATCGTCGTCAATGAAGGAACGAAGAAAGAGAAAAACAAAAAGGAAGCGTAAATTTGATGAAGATGAATCGCCAGATTCTGCAACCTTCTCCATCAAGTCCCGACGAAGAAGACATAGGGTTGTTCTTCTTCCTAAAACGCCCAGGAACAACATCCACTCTCCCCCATCAGCTGATGCACCCAAGACGCGTCACAAGGGTTCTTCTAGCTGTTGGACCTCCTGGCTTCACAAAAGGAGACTAGAGAGAGGAGCATGTCCTAGACTATATCACAAGAATTCTTCTAGCCATCGAGAGGTGGGAGAAGGGAAGAAGACCAAAAAGTAGAAGCCTAAAGACTACCGAACCTATATTCTGAGCCATCGACGAAGAAAAGATGTGTTCTCCATGGAAGATGAGAGCGGTTATTTATAGCCTGGGCACCGAGAAGAGATAAGGATGGGGAAGCCAGAAAAGACAGAAACTGAAGATACTAGATCCGGTAAAAGAGGAAACAGATGACCCATGAATGGTTCAGTTTCCAAAGGATGACCGATTCGGAGAAGCATTTCCCAAAAATAGGGTTGGCACGCACATATGGCGAACGGTGGGAAATTTTCTCTAACACATCTACAAACTACAGAGCATGGCTCACAGAAATCTTCTGCTCAGCGTCGCAGACAGAGTTGACAAGCTCACTAACAGCATCCAGGAGAAATGCCATTTCAAGTAGAAGTTTGTCAACGACCAGTGGCAATTGCTATTCCCTAAAGAATTTTCCAGAAAAGGATGCCTCTGATAGCTAAAAGCTAAGGGAGCCAATGTCTACATCGGGAAAATCCAAAAACTTAGAGAGGTCGTGGAGAAACCCCTGGACGAAAGGGTGAGTCTTATAGGGAAGGAAAACGGAAGAGACAAAAAGTGTCACATGGTAAACAGTCCCGGGGAAGTGTCAGATGATCTATTGCATTAAAGGGATAGGACACTATCGATGGAAACAATGGAGACTGATCGCATCGGCCATGTGAAGAGATTTGGCTATCTTTTAGATTAAGAAGAAGTACCGGGTTCGAGTAAATTTCGGAGCAAAAGATTATTTACTCCGAAACTGGGGGGCATGTGTTGACACCGTTTTTTGGAAAAAAAGGTCAAAGAGGATAATAAGGAGCAGCCGATGAGATAACAGTATAATCGGCCGATTGAAGAAAGAGAAGGTGGTCAACAGAAGCTCACCGATGGTCAAAGTAATCCAACCAGGGCCGTATGGGTCAAATCGATCGGCTGATGGTCAACCAGGGAATCGGCCGATAGAGAGAGAAGGCGGTGATCGAGAATACGCCAAAGGCAAGACATGGTGGAGGCGGGTCAATCCATGATTGGCAACGGGTCAGAGTCGGTTTTTAGGAGAGTTTGACTCTTGCATGAGTCTTTTTCTTCTTTTTTCGTAGTATTTGTTTTCTTTAGATGCAAGTAAATAGTGTCGTAATCGGCTAGGAGTCGGGTTGTCCTTAGGACATAAATAGCGGCCCTGCGTGGTCGGAAAATCTATACACACCAATATCAATCAAACCGCCTCCGGGCAAACCCTTTACAGTTTACAGCATCTACTTTACAGCATCTACTTTTCGGCGACTTCGCCATTGCGTTTTTCTTTTCTTCAACGTCATTCTTCAAGTTCGTCGGGCTGCATCGATCGATCTCCGGCAAGCTTGTGAGTACCGTTTTACCGAATAATCCTAGGCTTTAACCTCCGGGCGCATCGCTGAGGTTTCGTCTAGTTCTTTATTCACCCCTTACCGATATTAGCTAGATCTACAAGTTTTCGTACCAATTCTTGTAGTTTTTAGCTTTTATCACCAATTTATCCAGCTCGATCTAGATCTTGTCGGCTTTCACCATCACAGCCGATCTGACTCATTCGAGTGCTGACGTCACGATCGGCCGATCCAGCCGATCTCTTTGCCTGCGCACCAGCACTTCGGTCGCTCTCGAGCCGGCTGATCCCGCTTCTCTGTATCGGCCGATTGGCAAATACACGTACTGTTGAAGATCCATCGGTTCTCTAGCCGATCTTTAATATTTTCCATTGTCAATCAACAAGCCAGATTGGCTGGCACGCCTCGCTACAGACCGGGGAGTCACGTGTGTCGCGCGCGGAGGTGACGTCCTATTTTCGCGTCAACCGCAGTCAGTAAAATCTATAACTCCTATATAGGAGCTCCCCACTAAGGAGTTCTCTCAACATGCAAGCATGCCACCTCAACAGCCCCACTAAGACCATGACATCCAGTGGTGGACCCCATTGTTTGAACTAGCTAAAAAATGTTATAACTCAAAAATCAAAAAACCAAATTAAATTCTGATTACACCATTGGATTCCTTTTAATAAATCCTTCAAAATAAGATCTCATATGAATATATTTTGATAAAATGACAAATAGGCCCCATCGATGGTAGTTGGTATAGAGTAAAGTGAAAAATAAAAAAAAGAATGAAAAAAAGGAAAATGAAAAGGAAAAAGAAGAAAGAAAAAGAATAGGAGGGTGATAGTAATATTCTAACTCATAGATTTCTCCTACATACTCGCGGCAACACGCAGGGAATTGAGGAATATAAAGGAATAGCAGCGTAGATAGTCCTAGCAGAAACATAACGATCTGATCTTTTTTCATTAGACATCATGAAATATATCCATTTTTATACTAAATAGCTATTCCTTATATATTTCATTGCATAAGTTACACTCTGACAACTAAATTAATACTAACAGCAATCCTCATCAATAATATAAATTCAATTATTGTATAAGTACCCGCAGCAACGCGCGGGGAAGCAGCCCGAAGCTCCGAACCGCATCCCCTTTCAATCTCCTGGTCAGCGTGTGATTGATGGCCAATGATAAATTAAGTTAGGATGGGATTGTAATCTCCTCCTTTTTTTAACAAAATAAATGAGATGGCTGATGATAAATTGAGTTAGGATGGGATTGTAATCTCCTCCTTTTTTCTAAAAAAATTAGTGGTTTACATCTATAATAGATTTAATTTTGACAAAATCCTGCAGCAACGCGCGGGGTGTTCAAACCTAGATCAAAGAATTACCAACGGCGGCGACGAGGTTGCCGAGGTCGCCGAAATTCTCTCTTATGATCAGACGCGCGAGTTTGCCGAAATTCTCTCTTACGATCATTGTATTTTTCTTAATTCCCGCAGCAACGCGCGGGTGAGATTCCCCTAGTTCTTTTGATGAATTACCACTGGTGCCCGAGACTTAGTAAAACGAGGGCAGTCATTTAAGATGTGTCCCTCCTGTTTGCAGTGCCAACATTTTATCTTGAATTGGTAGGTCATTCTTTGGTGGTTGGGGGATAAGAACCTTTTAAAGATACCATTATGACTTGCCACTGTATTGGGCCTCCTAGGTTGGCCCTTTGACTTCTAATTCAAAATTTGAAATCCCTCAGATGGAGCCTTTGAGTGAAACTCCAAACATTCAAAAACCGAACGTCGAGGAAAAGAAATTCGCTTGAAAACTGAAATTCTTGCCTTCGAATGATTTGAATTAGAAGCTGCAGGATGAAATCCTCTGCAAGATGTAGGGCCGAAAGGTTCATACCATGGAGACTTGAATCTGCTACATGAGAGCTGTTTCCCAATGGAACAGTATTGGCACCAGATAAAGGTGGCCGATTGGCACGAACTACATCTGCATAAGAAGAGTTGTTCTTCTTTTTCTTGTGATTTACCTCAGTCCAAGGAAATGAAGGGCCAGAATCCACTTTGGAGAAATCAGCAGCAGCTTGATAACCCGATCATTGCAAAGAAATAAAGCCAATTTGAAGGAGTCACAGGAGAAAGAACCCAGCTTGAGCACACGGAAACCAACACGTTTGCAGGAAACGACAACGCGAAAAAATTGACCATCCAACTGCAGAGAGGCAAAGTTGCTAGGCGTACCTCCCAGAATCGATGAGAAGCAAGCACTTACTAATTCCGGAGTGGGCCTGAAACGGAATCGACTGAAGGAGACCAGAAGGAAAAAGGTTAATGACAGGCCATCTTCACCATAGGAGACCGAGACGCCAAAGAGATTCGAGACCTTCTCATTGAATTCTTGCCCAACACGGGTATCTCGCAAGGGGAGATCCATTGCAGGGCTTAGAAGCTAGCATGGTGCAGGGCGGCGAGGGCAAGCGAGAGGGGAGGGGTCGTTATACCTGAGCATTTTTAGCCTGGCTCGGCCCGCTGGCCCGGCCCGCCCACGGACCTTATTGGCGAAAAAAACTTGGCCCAAGCCCGACCCAAAATACTGTTTTTAGCTATTTTACACTATAAAATGCGCGGGCGGCCCGCCCAAGCCCGGGCCTGGCCCGAGCCCGGCCCAAAATTGAGGCACGACGCGCCCAGTGGGACGGTCATGGGCAGGATTTTCTCGACCCGAAATAACCTAGTTTTTTTCGGCCCGGCCCGAACCCTGCCCGGCCCGAAAAATGCTCAGGTCTAAGGGTCGTCGGAGGTTAGGCTCTCATGGCTCTCTCGACTCCGGCAAACAACTTTGTCCACCCTAGTGAATCGTCTTATGTACACTTGCTAAGGATCAAATCGAGCATCAACCTCTCGAGGTTGAGTCATATTTTTTTGTTTACAAGCTCATCCAACCAACTCTTTCCTCATCAAATCCTTTTGGGATCTGCTCATATTGGAAACCCTACGCTAACGGAAAACAAGCAACAACTTTGCTTCTTGACACAAGTGAATGTATACAACTGCTGAAAAAAGAAACGCAGTGCTCAGACCACCATATGACGCAAGGCATCACAGAAAGGTTCAGTTAAACAAAAAATTAAAAAAAATAACCGGGCATCTATCCTGTTCTTCCAATTCCAACCAACCAAACTTGCTGAAGATTTACATGATCCTTGAGCAGTTGAGCTCATTCTTGTAATGACCTGTCCAGTGAAAAAGATAGGTGCAAGCATGACAGATTATCTCACAAGGATGTTTGTTAATTTTCATGCTGATGAAACATGTTCTATTTTCTAGCCTTTCAAATCGCCCAGCAGACTCTAGCACCTCATCAGGTAGAGCCTCATCAATCCAAGACCAGTACTGACATAAATGGTTCATAGTTTCATCTTAATTGCAAAAATAGCAGGAATTTGCCTAATCATGTTATCCTAAGTGAGGATAGCAGAATTTTTTTTATCAAGCACAGAAAGATTTTAATTGCATTGGAATTAAGAAGACAAATAACTGCTATCACACTCAAGCAAGTCACACTCGCTAGGTGAGCAGATCAAATCACATCATACTCCCTCCGGATCCCTATTAGAAGTCGTTTTGGACAATGTTTGAGTCAAACATTAGGAATATAAATCATGAATAACTTTTTAGTCGTTGAGTTTGAAAATGTGAAAATCACATAAATAGATTTGTCTTGAAAATTACTTTCATAAGAATATACATATATAACTTTCCAATAAAGATTTTTTATAGAAAAGAGAAGTCAAAGTTGTGCTTTGGTGACCGTGTCGCTGTCCTCAACGACTTCTAATATGGAACCGGAGGGAGTATATACAACTATATAGATGGAACCCACTAAGAGACATTAACTACATTTCTCTCAACATGCAAGCTATCCACATCACATGTCACATCATCATCCACTAGATCATCAATTTATGTCTTTCACCGATTTTCTGTGCCTATAGCATCCATACATCTTTGCAAATATTACCATGGTCTAAAATTCCAAGAATAGAAATACGTGAAAGATCAATCATTTAACAACAATTTTCTCTCAACAAAATGAATATAATTTAATATATAGCATCATTTGTAAAAGAATGTTGCATAGCAATCACCTTTATTTATATTTTCAAATTTTCATCTTACAACTTTGTTTAAAAATTCCTGCAGCAACGCGCGGGGTATCACCTAGTTACATCCATAGCAGTAAACGAAGTTTACAATTGCTATCGCACCAGAGCAGTTCATTAAACACAAATTGCAAGAGCACAGTCAATCTTTCAGAAGGGAAAGAAAAACAAATAAACACACAAAGTGAAGTAGCAAATGATAAAACCACACACATTTTAAACAAGCAACTATATGAAATGATTCAACTGCGGTGTAGGTAATTTCTTCAAATTGACCGACTTCGCGAGAGCGAACCAAAACTCGATTCTCCTCCTCCTCCTCCCCATGCTCCTCCGTCTTCTCTGGAATAATGCTCCAATCTATGATACCTCTCAACCCAGGTCTCCATCTCCATGAACGCCCAAAATACCCACATAAAGTCGAGGTAGTCCGCCCTTCCGCCAGGTTCTTGGCTTGCAGGAAGCCCTGCGCCTGCTGATGGAATGCCATAGCTTCTCCGCCCACACCCTGTGGATTACCAGCCACCTCTTTTCCTCACCTAGCTCCAGCAGTGACTTGGCGAGCTTGCATGCACGGGGGACCAGGGTATCTTCGGTTGTGGTTACTTGGGTATCTTCAGCTTGCCAGCTTGGGTTGCTTGTATAACGGCATGTGCGATACTTCTCTATCTAGTGCTGCATCGCTATTCTTGAATAATAACTCGATGTCATCACTGGCATTGGAGAAAAAGAGTCGATCTGGCACCAGAAATTAGCATTTCAGGTTGATTCAAAAGCAGGTAGATCATGTAGTTGGATATGGCCCTACTGAGCAGGGGTGGAGACAGAGATTTCGATCTTTTCTTTGTTGATGAGGTGCGCCAACAGTCGTTTGTGCGTTTCCCTGAGTTGTGTGGCTGCTCTGTTGGGTTGTGTGCTTTGTGGAGATCTTTTTGGATTGCGAAACAGAGGTCTGTGGCGATGTGGCAGAGGCCCAGAGAAGGACGCTCTCATCAAAATATGTTCTAAAACTCCATCCTATCTTTGCCATCAGTTTATGTTTACTTAGGACCAGCTGCCCCCTCAAATTGTTGAATCTCTTGTATCTGCCAGCATCACCTTGTATGAAATGTATCCATCCATTGAGCATATGACGCAAAGCTCGGCCATTAATATCCCTGCCTGACTGCACATCCCCAATATACCAACTTTTATTGACGATCTCTCTCAGAAAATTGAAGGTAGCAAGCTTCATTAGAAAGGTGGGCTACTTCTTGCGACCATAGTGGGATGTTGACGGTCAATTTCCGTCAACCAAGAACACTTGTTATACTTTGCTTTGAGCTTTAAATTATAACTAACCCGCCACTAGGTATATTAATGATGTAACAAGTTCACACTTGCATGTGGTTTTTGGAGTTTATTGTTTACGCAGGAAATCAACGTTAAAGAAGAGACTTTCGGGATAAGTTCATCAAGCATTTTAGAAGAAGATCATGAAGCCCAACACAAATCAAGACACGTGATGAACATGACTCCAAATGGCCCAAGGACCGAAGCGTCGATGCATAAAACTTCAGGGACCTAAACAGAAGATGGAGAAGCTTAGATGACAAGCATCCTTATCTTAATCGTGAAGGAAATGATGCCAACGGTCCACATGCAGAAGGGTGCAAAGCAAGAATTGCACGGGAAGCATCGGGGAGGAAGGTCAGGCCGAACCGGGCCGAAACGGGCCCAGGCCGGTTGGCCCAAGCCGGCCGGCCCAACCCATTTTGGGCTCGGTTCGCACCCCCCTTTGACCTAGATGCTCCTCGGCTTATTTATAGCCTCTACCTCTGACGGCCGCCACATTCATTCATCTCACAACTCGACGAAACCTAGAAGCAAGCACCGGAGGGAGACGACGGCGGTCGCGAGTCCTCGAAGTTGTCAAGGAGATGGCCTAGGCCGACCCTAGCCGCCATGGCCGCCCTGCGTGGTTGTGCCATGGTGGAGTTCCAGAGCTAGTTGAGGTCATCAATGGTATGTACTCGGTGGTAATGATCCAAACGCATCTATTACTATGTGAGCAATGATAATCTTGTCATTCGATCTTTTAAGCGATTCCATGTCTCCGTTCATACTTTCTACCTATTGTGAATATGCTTATTCTTTAGTCTAATGCATGATTAGACTATTTAGCATACTTTATGTAATCATGGTGATTAGATCTAGTATGTGGATCCTTCATGGTTTGTAGACACGTTCACTTGGACGTGCCCCTAGACTCCCCGTATGAATAGGGGCGCGTCGTGACAGGACGAAGGTTTCGAAAGGCGGATGTTTTCGGGAGGAAGACCGGAGGTAGGAGTTTAAGGATGCTATTAGATGAGATGCATGATTTGTTGCTCATTTGTCGGAACTACAACTAGAAGGAGATAGGCTTAGTTGTCCCTAGGTGGCGCTTTACCTTGCCTATGTTTGTGAATGTGATCAACCTTATACTATCATATACATATCTCTTAGGTTTATCTTTGTATGCAATCAAAGCTTAATGTTAGGTTAGTTTGGCTAGGCAAGGTAGAGAACCTTAGCGGTTTGCTTCTGATCCTTAGATTGACAAACCTTGGGGACCCTCCTTAGTGAAAAAGGCGCCAAGTCACCCATACGCTTGCGGTGAACTTCAACACGGTTTTGAACCGTCACCATAGGACAATATGTTGTACTGAAAAACCCAGCTCGAACCCATCATAGTACTAAATAATCTAAAGTGTAGGACTTCGTAAAGAAAGATACCACTCATTAATGCCAAATATGCATAGAATGCTAGTAAAGTAGTGCAACTGAAGAGAATATACATTACCCGGATGTCGTTGATGTTGTAACCATCCTTGCGGCTAAAGATAAAGAGCAATAGGGAGGCTTTGGCTAGGTAGGGAAACAAAATAAGTTGCAAGAATTGTCCTAGAGGACTGCTGATTGTTCTCCCATGGGTGTACATGATTGTAGATTTGGCTGCGAGGTAGCATTTCACTTTATCGATTCGTTGCAAGCCGTCAAGCTTCATGAAAGATTGCATGTCTCTTAGCCGAATAGAGTATGGAGCAATCACATCGACAAAGTAATTGGTATGATGCACTCAATTCAATAGCTCCATTGCTAGTTTGCAAACCGATATTGGCAGAGAATTTGACAATCACGCTTTGCGCTCTTTCCTCTCCTCTAATGGCATGATCATCAGGCTCACTTGTCCATACACGTCACAGCAAAATGGCCGGACCGAGCGAGTTATTCATACCCTTAATGATAGTGTCCGTGCTCTCATGTTCCACGCTGATGTTCCCGCGACGTTCTGGACGGATGCTTACACTCTTAACCGATGGCCATGCCGACCACGCAACGATGACACTCCTCTGATGACGGAATTGAACGGTCTCCTTTCTTCTCCGTCTTAATGAAATACGTGCCAAGGCATGGTCGCGAAAAAAACACTTCTTACAAGCTGCTCTACGGCCAGCACCCCACCTATGATCATTTGCATGTCTTCGGGTGTCTATGCTATCCCAACTTGACAGCCACGGCTGCCAACAAGCTCTCACCACGCTCTGTCGCTTGCATCTTCCAAGGTTTTCCGCCGAACACAAAGGACTACCGCTGCTATAATCCAGAAACTAATCGTGTCATTGTCTCTCGACATGTTTACTTCGACGAGGATGTTTTCCCTTTCCGATCCAGGTCTCCACCTGCACCCAAGACGTAGACGCCGCCTGTCACACCCGATTTTACAAGGAAAACCGAATGCATCTCATATGTGCGCCAGGATCAAGTTTCCACACATATGATAAACGTCATGAGTGAATATCCATAATACAACATTCAAAACGTACAAAGGTTTAACTTTATTATAATATCTTTATTACACTTAGACGGTAGACTCGAAGGTCTTTAACATCGAACAACGATAACTAAGATGATCAGCTCCGTCTTCAGCTTCCACAAGCACTTGACTGGGGGATCGCATGCCTCAGAACTCATTGTAGTCGCTGTAGTACTCCTCACTGTTGTTCTCCTCTGAACAGCGGTAAGCAAGGGTGAGTACACTTATGGTTGGTACTCAGCAAGTGGGGGAAGATATAAGGCCACAAGGATAGGCTAAGGTTTTGCAGTGGTTAGCATTTTAATGTTGGTCAAATTTTATTTAACAAACACCTAGTTACTAGATGTAAGTTCATACCAACCCACTTAAGCATTTAGAAAACATCTCATCTCAAAAACCCACAAGAAACCATGATTTGATTCCATCTTTAAGTTTGATTATCATGTGAGGGTCCAAGCCGCTCTTGACCGTGAGCACGGCTGATCGATCATTTTTAACTCTGCAGAGGTTGTACACTTTACCCACTGCACAGATTGTGTTCCCCATGTTGCCCGGGTTAGCTAGACCCTTAAACACTTCCGAGGTGAGTGGCTAGGGGTCCACTATGAAGCCTTTACAAAGACATGTAAAAGACCAACAACCTGCATAGTTACAGTTCAGAGCGGACCATAACCCTCCCTAATGGTCAGCACCTTAGCCAAGGCTGCTACCCAAAAGAACCAGGCTATACCCCTGCAACTCCAAACCCCCTCTCCTCCTTTCGGACAAGGGTCATCATATAATTCACACATCTAATTAATTGGCTAAGCCAGAGCCATATAGACTGTGGTTGCACTGTTTTCTTGGGTGGTTCTCCATGTTCCGATTAAATTAAGGTATTCTTGTATTAACCATGAGCATCATCATAAACATGCATAACTTTCATTTATATAAAATATTCATTTGCAACCATCCCAAGGTAAAGCAACTAAGCATTATCTACCCAAAACATTTATTTAAACCAGGTTGCTCAAGGGTACAAGGATAAAGTCTAGTCATGTCCTTAAAAAGGTTTTCCCATCAACTTTATGCAATATCATAAAAGATAAACTTAATTATCATGCAATTATATAGGATAAAATAGAATATGTAAGGGGAGAAGACCACTTGCCTTCCTCGCCTAAAAACTCAGATTCTTCTTCCTCGAAAAGCTGATCTTGACACTGTTAAAACAAACGAGCTCGCTGAGACGATCGCACAGACACCAAGAACGCTTAAAACGGATCTAAGACGGTAAAGATATGACCAAAACAAGGTTTAGGGGTCTAACTGCAAGGAAAACTAACTACCAGGGACTAGACTGAAAGAAACCAGGCGCTAAAACTGAATTATGCATATAAACCAAAGGTTTACAGTGCAAAACAACCTATTAAAGACCTCGGGCGCAAAAACTAAACAGATCAGGGTCCTAAACAAAAGAACAGGACCTATCCGTAAGGATCTTTCTAGGTGGAAGGACCGGCTTGCGAAAAGAAGAAGTTGCAGGGACTCTTTAGCAAAAAGGGTGGCGGGTGGTCTATGGTTGACCAGTACACGGTCTGTTGACTCGCGGCCGGGGCTGATCTGGGCCGTTGGTTCCGGATCTGACGGCTGACGGCGACTGCTGATGGTCAAGCGGCAGTGGCAACGCCGGAACAGGCGGCGCATGGCGGCAGGCACGCCGGCGATGCTCGATCCCGCTCTGGACCTCGGTTTTGAATGCGAAAGGGTCCTACACAAAGCAGAGGAGGTGACGAACCTATCTAAGGTGTTGAGGAGGTGGCTAAGGCGACGGCAAAAGCGCTACGTCCGGTGAGGCGGACGGTGGAGAACGACGCAAGCGGCCGGCGCACAGGCTCGGGAGCTATGGCTCTAGGCACAAAGAAACTAGGGAGGGGTGCGATGCTCACCACACGACGACGCTAGGGTGAAGAGATGGGCGTTGGAGAGGCGGCGGTGAGGGAGATCAACGACGGCGGGGTTTCGAGCTCGGGCGGCGCTCCGGGGAAGAAGACAAGGCTCCGGAGCACGGCTCGGTCCGGCGGCGGTCCTGAGAAAGAGGGAGCTCGATGAGTAATGAGCGCGAAGAAGGAAGACGGAATAAGAAAGGGCCAGGGACACTTCACCGACGGCGAGCTTCGGGTGGCCGGTAATGGCCCAGTGGCGGAGCTCAATGGCGACGGCGCGAGCGCGAGGTGAGAGGGCGCAGGAGCTCGGTCGAGTGTGGAAAGGGCGAAGCAGATACTCGGGCTCGGTCTATATAGAGCAAAGAAGGGAGGGGAAGCGATGGCCGGGGCGGAAAGGCCATCAATGGCCATTGTGGCCGGCGGCTTGATTGAAATCAAGGGGAAGCCTTGATTGGAGAGGAAACGGAAGAGGGAGTGAAGTGGGAAGTGACGTCGATGCTCCACTTCGCATTGAAGCAGAGGATTGAAGGAGGGGAGATGCGAGGGGACGTGGGAAGGCGACCGGGCGCGCGCGGCTGCGAAACAGAGAGGGGCTGGAGGTGGGGACGACGCCGACAGGTGGGGTCGTGTGGTCAGTGACCGGAAAAGAGGGAGGGAAGCTGGGCCAGCTGGGCTGATTGTGAGAAAGAGAGAGAAGGGGAAGGTTTGAGGGTGGTTTTAGGACTTCCATGATTTTCAAAACCACACACATCAAACAAAACCATGCAAAGAAAAATATGATGCACAAACACTTGTTGCTCTAAAATTATGCAAATGTTGTTTAAATATTTAAAGGCCCAAATTTATTTGATAACTTATTTATTCCTTATAAAATTAAATCTAAAGCACCATGTTGCTCACATTATTTTAGTGATGGAATTTGGGTGTTACACCACCTTAAGCTTCTTACGAGCTCATGCATCTTCTACCGGTGCATTGTGTCGCGTCGAGGCGCGCCGATGTTCTGCAAGCCGCACCGGCGTCCACACCGTCGATTCAGATAACATCGCATGCCGCAGCTGCCCACCAGCAAGGAGCCTCGTTGCCAGTTTCCATGCCATTGTCCGCGACACCATCCTTCTCGCCAGTCCACGACGCGCCGACAACGTCCTCGACGCCCATCCACGACATGCTGCCGATGTCCTTGTTGACGGTGAATTTCCGTCAACCTAGCCATGAGTTTACCTTCGGTGTTGACATCAATTTAATATCTTATCCATTGGTACTAACCCCCTTGATATAACAAGTTCGCTCTTGCATGTCGGTTTTGGAGTTTATTGTTTATGTAGGACTTTAGCGCTAAATGCAAAACTTCCAGGTAAAGTTCATCAAGCACCTCGTGAGAAGATCTTGAAGCCCGGCACAAGTCAAGATATGAAGTGAACATGACTCCAAGAGGCCCAAGGACCGAACCGTGAAGGCAGAAAACTCTGAGGACCTGGACAGAAAATGTTGAAGCTTGCGGGACAAGGAGCCCTATCCAAACAGCGGAGAAACTGACGCCAAGGGCCCACATGCAGGAGGGTGAAGGTTCCAGAAGACACAAGAAGCATCACCGACGAAGGAGGCCGCGAACCGGGCCGAGGTGGGCCCAGGCCGGCCGGCCCAGGCCACTTTGGCCCCATTCGTCGCCCCCTTTGACCTAGACGACCCTCAGACTATTTATAGTCCTCGTGTGAAGAGCCACGCATTATACCATTCGTCATTCGCCGCTGAGGAGCAGAGAAGAGAGGGACATCATTCCGGAGAGGAGAGGGTCGAGATAGTTGACTAGGGTTTCCCTAGCCGGCGTGGGAACCTTGCAAGGAAGACCACGTCAGAGTTCCAAGAGCTAGGATCAAGATCAAGGTAGGATCCCGGTGGTGATCTTGTCCATGTATCATTTACTATGTTGAATTATCAAATTGCAATCCGATTCTTAGCGATCAAGTGATTTCTCTACGACTTTGTCTTCGTTTGGGTTTTCTTCCTCCCCGATCTATTATCGAGATAGATCGCATAGGGTGTTCTTGTAGCCGTGATGGCTAGAAGTGCATGCCTGACCTACCAAATGTTTTCATCTTGTCCTTTGGACTCGCCTTAGGCTAACCCACACGAATAGGGGTGCGTCGTGACAAGACGAAGGTTCCAAAAGGCGGGCGTCTTCGGAGTCGGAATGGAAGCCAGGATTTAAAGAGGTTTTTTATGAGATTCAATTTGCTATCTTATTCTTTGGTTGGAACTTCAACAAGAGCTCGATCCAATCTATCTAGATTGGTTTTACCTCCCCCTCTCTATCTCTTGCTACCTCCGGTGTTTCTTAGATTAGATGAGTTTTTTTATGTTTTCTTAGATTAGATGCAAAAGCACTCTTTTCGAAGCTTAAGTGTTCTCGACTTTATTAGATTGATTCTTGCATCGCACATTGTTCCACGGATTCGATACCTTGGGTTCACACTTAAGGGAAGAAGGGTCCCTTGGCTATGACGGAGGATTCGTCCGCTTGCAAATCCAAACGAACATTGATACACATATTAACCGTCAACAGTCCTCGACGCCAGTTCACGACGTGACGCAAACACGCCGCCAGTCTACGACGTGACGCCAACGATCTCGACGCCCGTACATGATGCGATGCCAACATCCTCGAGCCCCGTCCATGACGTCCCTTCCTCGCCATCCCCGACGCCTGCTCGCACCCCGGCATCAACGACAACACATGCGACGTCACCTGCGGAGGCGTCGTCGCAGCCTTTTTCTGCGACTCCATCCTCTACATCGTCGCTCGTCGCTCCCCCACCACTACCTGGTCCACAGCATCTGATGGTGACGCGAGCTCGTGTGGGGATTTTCAAACCTCACTCGTGCTATGCCAACATCGCGAGTGTTGCCGAGCCTCCCACCGTTCCGTCCTCGATCCGTGCAGCACTTCGCGATGATGGATGGCGCCAAGCGATGCAAGAGGAACACGACGCTCTCCTGCGCAACAAGACATAGCATCTCATACCTCGCCCGCCCAGCGTCTGCGTCATCTCTGGCAAATGGGTGCTCAAGAACAAGCTGCATCCAGATGGCTCCCTCAAACAACGCAAAGCTCGTTGGGTTTTATGTGACGACGTTCAACGCCCGGGCGTCGACTTCGACCAGACGTTCTCCCCCGTCATCAAGTCAGCTACCATTCGCACGGTGCTCACACTCGCCGCGTCAAACAAGTGGCCAGTTCATCAATTGGACGTCAGCAATGCTTTTTTGCACAGCAAGCTCAAGGAAACTGTTTACTATCAACAGCCCACTGGGTTCGTCAACAGTGAACATCCAGACTATGTTTGCTTTCTCGACAAGTCCATGTATTGTGTTCGTCAAGCTCCAAGGGTGTGGTACCAGCGATTCACGGCACATCTACGCTCACTCGGCTTTGTCACCACCGGCCCTGACACGTCGTTGTTCATGCTGCGCTGTGGCACTGACATTATCTGGCTCCTCCTCTACGTCGACGACATCGTTCTCACGGCATCATCGACGATGTTGCTCCAACAGATCATTCAGGACCTGCGCGATGCCTTTGCCATGAAGGACCTAGGTCCCTTGCATTACTTCCTTGGCATCCAGGGCCATCACACAGTGGAGGGCTTCTTCCTCCATCAACAACAGTATGTCGAGGACATTCTTGACCATGTCGGCATGCTCAACTACAATTCGGCATCGACGCTAGTCGACACCAAGGCCAAGGTCTCGGCTGTGGACGGTGTTCCTCTGCAAAACAAGATGTTCTATTGTAGCATCACCAGCGCACTTCAGTACCTGACGCATACAAGAACGGAGCTGGCATACGTTGTGCAGCAGGCATGTTTGCACATGCATGATCCTCACGAAGTCCATTGGAACATCATCAAATGTGTTCTGAGGTATGTTCGCGGAACTACAAGCCATGGCGTCCTGCTCCGCGCTTCATTGTCCACAACCCTGACGGCTTACATAGACGCCGACTGGGTGGCTGCCCGGATACGTGTTGTTCCACCTCAGCGAACCTCTTGTTTCTTGGTCTTCCAAGCGGCAGGCCGTCGTCTCGCGCTCCTCCGCCAAAGCTGAGTACCGGGATGTTGCAAATGTTGCTGCCGAGTGTTGCTGGTTGCAGAACCTTCTTTGCGAGCTCCATGTCGTCGTGAACAAGGCAAGCATCATCTTCTGCGACAACATCAGCGTCGTGTACCTCTCCGACAATCCAGTTCATCACAAGAGGACCAAGCACATCGAGCTGGACATCCATTTGGTCAGGGAACGCACAGCCTTGGGTCAGCTTCGAGTTCTCCATGTGCCCACTCGCCATCAGTTCGCCGACATCATGACAAAAGGATTGTCCACCTCGTTGTTTGAAGAATTCAGGGACAATCATTGCATACGGCCTTGTGACGCAATGAGTGGGGGGTGTTAGCGAGTCTAGATAAGCTCTAACCGATTCCATAGGCTAGGCAGTTTTGCTC
Organism: Cenchrus fungigraminus; assembly: GCA_036936925.1. Lineage (NCBI taxonomy): Eukaryota > Viridiplantae > Streptophyta > Magnoliopsida > Poales > Poaceae > Cenchrus > Cenchrus fungigraminus. The sequence continues at coordinate 56,736,991 of CM072776.1, read as the reverse complement.
TGACTGTTTCTCTTCTTGCTGTTGGTACCGTGAGTGTTGGTCCTCTATTTTCGGACGCCCAACAGTACCCCGGAGATGTATATAACCCGGCTGATTTGATCAATGAAGATGTCAATTATTCTCTCCACTTCTTTCAATGTATATAGTCCTAGTTTTTAATAATTACACAATACAATGCAGAACGCTCATAACACGCACACATACTCACCTCTATGAACACATGTCCGCAAACCTTACTCCTATGAACACCTCCGAAGGACTGAGCACCCGGCTAGTCTGGAGATTCCCGAAGTCACCATTGACGTCTCGTTGTCGACGGAAACGCTGCTTACCACTAAACGCACAACACCGGCAAATCTTGAAAAAACATAAGAAAAAGTGCGAGGGTCAAGATTTGAATCGTGGTAGATAGTGTTTCAATGAACCGTCCTATCGTTATCGACCGTAGTGAAATGATTCTGATTGGTCTGGGCTCTCATTCTCGACCGTGAGCCGTCGGCCTGCTGCTAGTGGACTAACATCGTCGTCAGATAGAGACGCAGAGGCCTTTCAGCTTTAGGCTCGGCTAACAAAGGCGGCCCGAGAGGCCCATACTCAATGGAAGAGATTTTTTTTTAGAAAATCAAAAAAAAAAAGTGGCCGTAAAGCGTGGAACTACCACCGGCCGGCACAGCAAAACCCATTGGCCACTGGGTTCCGGCACGGAAAGCGAGAGCAACAGCGGCGCGGCACATGGCCGGTGATCGCCTGTTGACGAGCAGCGCTCCTGCCTCCCGCCGAGAAGAAAGCAAAAAGGGCGCGGGAGGGCGACGGCACGGCCGGCGCCGCACCGCCGGCGTACGACGACGTCGCTCCTCGCGTGCCAGCACGCAGGAGCTCCCCCGGATCAGGCCAAACAGCGCCGCGGACGCGACGCGCCCGCACCCGCACCCGCTGGTCTGTGCGACGTGACCGCCAGGTCGAACAAGCTACTCCCTCTCTCTGCCCTGTACTCGCGACCTGCAAGCAGCGGCCAGCCGGCCGTCGGCCGGGCACCGGCCACCGATTTTACGGACGGCTGGCTCGTGGAGCCCCTGACCACCGCCAACCCGTCCCTTTTCAGGTCCGAGATTTCCCGATCCGCCAGCTCGTGCGCACGCTCGCTCGCTCTCCTGCAGGACCGCCATCCACCGACCGACCGTGCTTTTGGGCTCCGTCGCATCGCCGAGACCGACCCGCTGCCCCCCGCCGCACAGATGGAGTAACGGTGACGCCGTTTCCTCCTCCCGGAGACGCGAGCGCCGTCGCTCTGTTGTTGCCCTACTACGCGCGCCGCTCCGGCACCGCACGTACGTACGAGGCGCTACACCTACACGCTACTCGACGCCCGGCCGGAATGGTACGTAGTACTCGCCGGCGGCCGGCCACTTGCCCCCGTACACGACGCGGCGGTCGGCGCCAAAGCGCACGTCGATCGGCATTGATTCGCTCGATCGGCCGGCCGGCCGGCGGGGCCGGGGAGACGTGCGCCGCGCCGCACATGCGGTACTGCCGCCGTACGACCGCGCGTACCGCCAAGATCCCCCCCGGCCCGACCGTCTCTGCGCGAGATCCCTCCGGCGCCCCCGTACGACACGGATCGCATTCAAGCGCCCGAGCTGTGCAGCCGCGCCACGCAGGGCAACTACTACTACTGCTGCTCCGTGCCGTGCTGGCGCGCTCCCTGTCGTTACCGCCGGCGCCGCGCGCGCGTGCCCCTCGCGGGCCGGGCGGCGGCACCGCGGCGCTCCGGCCACGTACGTCCTCCGCGGCCAAGATTCCCTGCGGCACGTACGCCGCATGCGCGCGCCGGATCCTTGGATCCTGGATCCATCGGTGGCGGCGGTACGTGGCGCCGTCCCGGGAGCGCTCGCCGGAGACGGGAAGAGCCGCTAGGCGAGTCAACAGTGCGCCGGGGTGGCACGCACCGGCACCAACCAACAGGGCCACGCGCGGGCGTTCGCCACGCACACGCCCGCATAGAAGACTCCCGCGTGCGCGCCCGCCGGGCCAGATCCTCTCGCGGCTAGAGGAATAATGGACGCGGCAAGCGCCCGTGCGCCGACGCCACCGCCGTACCGTACGCGCGCGTCCTCTCCGATCACTCCCGGTGGGGGTCCGGTGCTGGAGCCTGGAGGTGGAGGAGCTGGCACTGGCAAGGCGCGCCAGCTACGTCGGCGTAGCTGGCCAGCCACAGCCCACAGGCCGCAGGGGCCGGGACGACGGGACCGGACGGCCTTCCATTCGTTGGTGCAGCTAGGCTAGCTACCCCAGCAGCGCGTGCGCGTCCCGTCGGTTGCTCCGTCGCGTTGCACGCCCGGCCGGGCCACGCGCCTGCCCTACCACCTGAGCGCCCGTACAGGGGGGTGAGCGTGACCACCACTGTTCGTGTTCCGATTCAATGCACTGTGGCCGGCCACAAGCGGCAGGGCGCGCGGTGGCGGAGTAGCTCCACCATTCCCTCCGCTGGGGTTGTTAATGCTTGTAGCTCCAGGTCCACCACGCCCACGGCATTCCGGCTCGCTCTCCCCGTGCGTGCGTGCGGGTCGGAGAGGAGTAGTATTCCGGCTCCGGGGCCGACAGGTCGGCCTCCCAACAGGCAAACTAAGCGCGGCAGATCCACGCTCAAGCTCGCCGTGAACGAATTCAGCGGCTGCCGGGCTCGTGTCCTGCCCATTCGGTGCGTTTTACAACAGAGTAGGATGGAGGCCCAAAGGCAGCAGCCAGCTCCAGGCTAGGCGTGGGCGTTCGGGTTACCCGATTATTTCGGGTCGGGTAATTCGGGTAATTCATAATTCGGGTAATGAAAACTGCTACCCGATATTAGTCCTGAAAAAACATTACCCGAAATTTCGGGTACCCGATAATTCAGGTTCGGGTATACCCAATCTACCCAAATTTACAGAAAATGACAAACTATACAAAATGTTAGTAGAAGTTTAATAGAAAAAATCACTAGTAATTTGTGTAGAATTTCAACAACAAGTTGGAAAGAATAATATATTATAGTCACTTGTTCAAACCAAGAGAATTATATTATAATAAAGTGATAATTTTGAGTGTTCAACTAACAATACGTGATAAATACAAAAACAAAGGCAAATTTCGGGTAGTTCGGGTACCGAAGTGTATTACCCGAATTACCCAAACTAATTTCGGGTACTCACAATCACTATCCGAACTTGGGATCGGGTACCTCGGGTTCGGGTAATTCGAGTTCGGATTCGGGTAATGGGTATCGGGTACTTTGCCCAGGCCTACTCCAGGCTCCAGCCTCCAGCAGCAGCTTAACGCACCCCCCGCCGGGGCCCCCCCTGGCGCCGACGCGTTCGCCATGCCTTGTTGAGGGACACAGGGCAGCAGCAGTAAATAGCACTCTAGCTTTCCAGCTACTGTACTTGCTGTGCTGCTGATGCCGGTAGGGACAACGCGGCCGGCGGTGAATTCAGCGCCGGCCACCGCATCGAGATCCGCGCCGCGTCCTGTGCAGTGCAGCGAACACGTACAACACCCCCGGCCCGGTGACCTATGTGGCTATGTGGCGAGCGAGATCCCCCCGGCCGTACAGCATGGAACTCGCGCGCGGCCGGCCGGGTCGATCGGCAGTGCGCTAGTAGAGCCCAGGAGATCGAGGTCCCCAGCAGGCCAGTACCAGCACCAGCAGCAGCTCTTCTTCCGACGACGGACGGACGACCTCGCAACCACCACCGTCAATGATTGACCCATCGATTCAATTCGCCGGCCGATCGATCGGCCAGGCCGGCCGGCGCACCTAATCGCGCGCGAGCGCGACCCTCGTCATCCGATCCGATGATGCATGGTGCGCCGTCGCGCGGCGGGCAACAGTGGCGCAGCAAATTGCAGACGACACTACAACTGCAACAACAAGGCGACTTGGACGGCGACCGTGGTACTCCGGTCCGTACGACGGCGGTGAGGTTTGCAGTTGCAGCTGTCCCAAATCCCGCCCCCAACTAACGGTCGGTCTAACGCCAGCCAGCCAAGCCTAGGCCTAGCTCGATCGACGATGTACCATCTAGAGAGCTGACCGGAAGCTTGTTCATTTCTAGACAAAAAAGAGCTAGGAGAGCATAGAACGAACAGGGTTAGTTACAGAAATATCCGAGATGGAAGGTAACGCGAAACTAGCAGTACAGTGCGCGTCGGCATCGGAGGCGGCTGAAATAGTAAGAGCCCCTTGCACACTATTACAGTATATCACTCTGCTCTCGTAGCCATTCTAGGGGTACCTCAACTGGGCCAGGCCATCACCTAGCTAGATATAGGTATAGCTAGCCGATGGTGGTTGCGTGATGGCGCCATCACTTAATCACTGACCGCGACCGCTAGTTAGTTAAGCATATACTACATACGACGACTGATTACCGAGAGGTTTTAGAGCGAACGTGCTCATCAACTCCAGCAGCCGAGATCGATCCAAGTACGGCCATGCACACGCGCGAGCGCACGTACGCATCGATCCATCGATCGATCAGTCCAATAATGCGGCGTCGCTGTCGACGGCGGTTGCGCCGTCGCGCGTGGAGGACCGGGCGACGTACAGGCGGCGGCCGGCCACCGACCGCCCGCGCGCCGCGCCGGCCGTTGCGTCGCACTGTTGTTGCAGTGCGGCTTCCGCACGAGCGTCGTCCACCTCCCGTCCCAGCAAAGTACTGTACTACGTGATGCGGTGCACCATTCAGTCCCCCGATTGGGGAATGCACGTCGCCGCCGGATCTTGGCATGGCCCGGGCGTATCGACCGTACGTCCTCCTCCCGGGGTCCGGCCGGGGACTTCCACGACGAACGACGACGAACGTGCCGGCTGGCTCGAGCAACAGCGGCATCGACGCCTACGTGCGCGCGTCGTACGCACATGAATTAAACGACGACGGGCAGCCGGCCGGGCAGGACCGCGCGGCGGCAACGAACTGCGTGCATGCCGACGAGATAAAGACGTGTGAACGCGTCGCGCGCAAGTGTGCTGGTGTCCCAATCCCAATGGTGCATGCAAATCCGCCCAGCCGCGACCAGCAACTACCAGTCGTTGCGTTCGCCGATCGATGATCGTGGGGGGCAAACAAACTCGCGCGGTACGAACTTTGGACCAAATGCCGCCATGGCGACGACGTGCGTGACAAGCTGATCGAGGAGGAGATCGATCGGTTGCATGCAGCTGGGCCTCACTCACCACTGGAACACTCCTGACTCCTGGAGTACCCGATCGATGACAAGCGCGTGCGCGCACAACACCGGATCGATCGGAAAACTGAGCACGCGTTGGGGTGGGGGCCGGCGGCGCGCGGCGTCGTCATCCGATCCGTTCGTCGTCGGTGCGGCGGATCTTTCCTTACAGGCTAGCTGGCGAGCCCATCATCAGCTGTTTTTTTTCTTTTCCGGTGTGGAGTGTGGTCGTGTGCATGGATCAGTGGAGGATAGATGGACGGCAGCGTCGCCGCGGATGGCGCGCCGACGCGCGCGGGCTCCCCCAGCCTGCCGGCTGCTGCTGCCGCCACCGCGCGCCACGGTGTACGACAGGTGGTGGGTGGCGCCGTACGCGGCGGTACCAGGTGCGAAAGCGAGCCGCACCGGGCAGTGGCAGCAGGTGATGGGGGACGCGCGAGCGGCGAGCGAGATGACCGGACGGACGTCGCAAGCTCGCGCAACGGTATGGTGACCCTGACTGAGCGCGCACAGGCTTTCACTTTCTCTTCCCCCACACAGGGTCTCTCGCCTAGCCTGTTCACCCCACCACAGAACTGCAGTAGCAGGGCCTTAAATTCCTGATGAAGTTGCTGCTGCTGCAGCTACCGGGGCTGCAGGCGCTGTAGCTTAGAGACCACGTCGGCGGCGGCAACGCCGATCGATCGATGCGCGCGGGTGCTCCGGCGCTGGCAGGCTTTACGGTTTCACGCCGCGTCGATCCCTCGCCGCCGTACTTTGGATGCTTCGGCCGGACGACGGACGGACGGTAATAAGTGGCCGAGATCTTCACGATTTAAATGTGTTTGAGGCAAGAGCTAATCTTTAACTCATATTACATCGGTTGTTTGATATTGTAAAATAAGAGTATTAAACATCGACTAATTACAAATATAAATGCGCAGATGCAAGTTAATTCACGAGATGAATCTATTAAACCTAATTAGTCTATATGATTTGACAATGTGGTGCTGCAGTAATCACCTACTAATGATGAATTAATTAGGTTAATAGATTCGTCTCGCGAATCAGCCTAGGGTTTCTGCAATAGTAATGATGCGTCATAAAAGCATACATACACTGACACACCATCCCAGGAATGACCCTACCAGGGATGAAAGTTTTGAGTGACTTGTTCTAGTTCATTTAGAAGTGCCTCCTTCTCATCGAATGTTTAGGGATGTTTAGTAAACCCTGTCCCACCAAATGTTTGATGCTAATTAGGAGTATTAAATGTAACCAATAACAAAAATAAAGTCTATAATCCATAGGTTTCTTCGCGAATCTTTTTAAGTTTAATTCGACCATAATTATCACATGTGATGCTACATTAAATATGTGCTGATTATAAATTAATTAGATTTAATATATTCATCTCGTGAAAAAACTTAAAACTTATGTACTAGTTAGTTTTACAATCAAATTATGTTTTGTTCTTCTAGTAAATGGCATCAAAACATTAACACCCCATATTTTGCCTTTTATTTTGGTTGTCGGGGCGTTGTCCATGTCCAGGTACGTGGGCTTGGCATGCATGCATGCGTGTGCGCAGTGCATATTGCTGCAGGTAGGCCAGTGACGACTGACGACGCGGCACTGCACGCAGCCCATCCCGATCGGTAGCACCGCGGCACGAGTGAGGAAATGGGGGGGCCAGTACAGCTCCGTACAGAGGCCGTGCGCTTATGGTTTGCCCCCACATCATCGCCGGTTAATTGAGACAAGCAGTAACTCCCAGTCTCCCACTGTTAAGTTACTGCCAGTTAATTAAACTACCTGAAAGCTAGCTGTCGAGAACGAGCTTGTAGCTCAGTGGCAAGCTGCTCAGGTGCGAGCGCTGCCCGCCCGAGTTCGATCCCTGGGATCGTAACTCGGGTGTCTCACCGGGGCTTGCCCCCAAATAAATTTCTTCGCCTCCTCACGTGGTGTCACAATGGTCAGAACGACGTGACCGTCGTCTACGAAGCCCTCGGTGACTCCGTCGATCTCACTAAGGACGTGACCTTCAAGCTGTGTGTAGTTGTAGGTCTTAATATGTGTGAGGGTTGCGTGTGTTCGCACATGTTCAGATACTACAGCTATACTCAGTTAAGAGGCGTCAAAAAAAAAAGAAAAGCTAGCTGTCAGCAGAAGTGATCTCGCAGTAATAAGCAAAAGTGGAAGAAAATTCTGGTGTTGTGTGTACAGGTTGATCGATCAAAGAAGAAATTGACCTAGAGAAGAGACAATGCTTTGTGGAAGCCTTTAATTGGGTACGTGTACATTAGCTGCTGCACTTCATGGCGCCCAGAGCATCTCTATGTTCCCCTTCAACACACAACTCGGCATGCCTCTCCTTTTAAATGATTAACTGTGCATTTGCTTCTGTTTCTATTTATTTATTTATTTATTTATTTATTTTCTTTAAAAATCCCTCTTCAACTGGCCAGTCTCAGTGGAAGGGGTCACGGGGGAGTTTTCAAGAGTGACACATCATCTTTAATGTATTGATTTGCGGGATGACACACCCTATCTCAATGCACAGGGTTATAGCATCATAGGTTCCTGTAAATATTTAATTATTGCATGTTGGTTGGTCAATTATGCTATACAAATTGTGTCAACTTGTCTCAGTGGGAGGGTCATAGGGGTGTCATTCCTAGGACTCCGCGCCGACCCGGGGTCATGAGGATGATCCTGATTTACTCTCTCCTATTAAATATCATGTCATGTCATCTCTTTTACATATGTGATACCTTATTTAATGTCTATGACCCTGCTGTTTTATTTCATGAAAGCACCAAAGATAACGAGCTGTGTAGGGATCTGTGTCTTCCCTGAGCTCTGACTGGCAGTACAGAAAACCGTTCTCTTTTGCCGCCATCAAAACCTGTCGGGACGGATTCATTTCATCCTTTGGACGGACGTGGAATTGATTTTATATATGGCGCACGTTGTGCATGCATGTGATCCGGGCCCGGAGCCAAGCACACAGCCGTGCAACGGTGCAAGTTGCACGACGACGACCTCAGTATTTATTCTGCATATGCCCTACTGGTGATCCACTGCGCCGCGATAAGATAACTTTGTCGTTCAGAACTTGAGAAACAGAGAGTTTAATTAGGGTGGCCCTTACTATATAATTACTCCACATCACTGCCCCATTATTTGTAATTGCAGGTGTGCAGAACCTTGTGGATTTAATTTGTAGTGGTGTAAGCTGGAATTAATTAGTTTTGGAGGGGCCGGCCTCGCTCCCAGGAAATGAAGGCAACCGAGCATATGATTGTGCATGAGCAAGTGATTCCGATCATCGGTTCTCCATTTGAGATCTACTTAGGATGTTAACGGACCCGTTTGGTTCGGTAAATTACACGTATGAATAATGTTGGAATAGGAAAAAGTTGTCTGGACCATATGCTATATATGAGAGAAGATGTGACTCGATGTAACAAGTGAACAGGAACTAAGTTTAGTGAGTTTGCCCAACTAAACAGACCCGAAAAGAATACAATCCTAACTGTGTGTCTGGATAAGTTGTCAAGATATATATAGTCAGATTTGCATATATATTTTTTAGAGATGAAGAGAGTACCAGTCCATTTTAATGAGCAAGGGCGCAAGGCATAAATCGGTTGGGAAACTTTTCTTTCCATTTTAATGAGACAGTTGTTTATTTGTGAAGAATGCGATGTACTGTAGCTCTGCTCGGTGCAAAAACGGGTCGATTCCTCCGGATATTCCCCCAATCCTCTCCCACCCGACCGGTCCTTTTCCTACCAGTTGCATAATGCACTGACATTGATGAATGGAATATATCTTCTCTTGATCTTGTGCAAGGACAAGCAAAGGATACACTAACCACTGACACAAAAACACACATCACACAAGCATATAAAATCTGTTATTTTCGGTCAAGGGGAACTTCACGTCATCAGAATGTTTGTTTGAGCTCCCCTTAACTTCACCGCCACGATCGAGGACAGGAGAAGTCCTTTTCCCCATGATCAAGTCATGTGCAAACACCGTATCTTCTCCGTTCAATTCCAAAGGTCATATTCAGAGGAGAGGATGCCTGCAACTTTCATTCTTTTATTCTCCTGAAAACCGCTTTACAGTTGAGAGGGAAGGAACCATCCACATCCTGGCGTTCGGAGAGAGCATGCGTGCGTGCCGCCATCATTAACAATTTATTAACATAGTTAATTGTATTAATCACTATACATACGCAGATGCTCACATACACGTACGCATACTCGTCTCTACGAACACACATGCACGCAATCCTAACCTATGAGCACTTTCAAAATACTGAGTCTGCAAATCTTCGAGATTGACAAAGTCATCATTGACGTCTCGCTGTTCTGGAGAGCACGTTCCACCAATAGAACCCTTACCAATTGAGCTAAGTTCAGTTCGCATAGTCAAATCAACACGGTCAGTGCTTAAAAACAAACCCGGCCTGGCCTGGCACGGCTGATCACCACCATCATCGTCGCCGTCGTGGTCTTTATCACCGGCGATTTGCAAGTAAAGCCACATGCACGCGTATCCACACTACCAGTACGACTTTCATGGCCCAATTAAAGTGTGTAATAAGTGCACTTATCAGCACACGTGCATGTCATTCATTCATGCACAAATAAGAAAGCTAGCCCCTTGGGCTTGGGAAATGAAGAAACAGAGCATGCATGTGTTCATCATGAATCAGCTCACTGGCGACTCGTTTATCTTATCTTTTTTTTTTTGCCTCCTAATTAATCTCTCTTTGCGACGCGACGATGCTGCTGCTGCTGCAGAGAGAGACACTGGCGGATCAGCGAGATGCAGATGCTTCGTGGAAGGATAGGAGGAGACAAGAGGATCCCGACGAGACATGCAAACCGACATGAATCGATTTGTTTACAACAATCGCATTGCATTATTATGCACAAGTCGTAGCAGCAGCTGCAGAGACGATCGACCTCATTTAATTTTCTTGCAAAAAAAAAAAGGAGAGAAGGAACCCAACAAAAAAAGAATAACAAGAAAAACGAGTGTACGGGGGTGATGGCTCAGCTCAACAAACAGGGGCGCCCCGGCGACGTCCTTGTCGTTGCTTGCACGGACGCGCCATTTTTCCCAAGAAAAAAAAAGAACATATCGCATCGCCATCAGACATCTGACAGTTGGTGTGGTCCATCTGGCCTATCATTACGTGTGTGTTGTGTGGCTCTCCAAACCCTTCAACAGGTTATTGCACAGTATCTGTTCGTTTTTTTTTCTCTCTTGCAAAAATATCTAGTATCATACCACCAGTATTCATGCATGATGTGTCCCGTTCTCATACATACGAACTTGCATTTGTGTGCATATTCAATATACATGTTTTGTAGTGTGTTTTCCAGGATAACTAATTAACCCGAAGTTTTGTGTTGGAACGAACCGTACAAAAACACTGATTGCATTGGCATGGCTTTTGGCTTGTGAGTGAACTCAAAGTTGCTTCGGAATCCAGATTACTAGATTAGCATGCCCACTATACTCCAAAACAAAATTCCTTCTCTGGGTGGTGGGGGACAGGCACAAGATATATGCAAGGCCCAGTCTAGCTCTTGGCCTAAAGCAAGCAGAGAGAGAGAGAGAGAGAGAGAGAGCACATACCGCCAGAGAAGAGAAAGCTCTAACAGGGGGCCGGGAATCAATAAACAAATGAGGTTAGCATCAAGTTCCCTTTTAGAAAAATCAGGCCTTGCCTTGTGCCTACCTTACATCAAGGGGCGCACACACACAAACACCTTTGCTTGGGGAGGTCCTATACCCCTGCTTTATTTTATTCATTAAGCCAAGTTATTAAACCTCACAGTGTGCAGGGGCCCTATAGAAAAGAAAAAAACCCCTCTCATTGCATGAAATCAAATAAAGAAACCAATGCAAGAAGAGCACGCAGCAACAAGCTAGAGATGCAATGATTTGCCCCGATGATATATATGTACTATATATATAACTAGCATGCAGTTTCGTCAAGGAAATAATCAAGGACCGTGGCATGATTTGCGAGCACTTGGAGAAGAAAAGACTATGGGGGGTCGATGTGGCCGGCCGGCCAGTAGCGCGCATGCACCTTGCTTGCTTGCAATCCGGCCGGCTGCTGCCGTGCCGCGGCGCGCCTAATTAATCCACCCATCCACTCGGTTTCTTTCGCTTTCTCTGTTCTCTGTCAGTGGGGTTCCGCGCGCGCCTCTCGTCGTCGTCGCCACCAGCAAATGATTGAGCGGGCACCAGCACCGGCACCGCCGCACGGAATCGCGGCGATGATGAGCTGATGGCGACCCCGCGCGCCATGCATGCCGGTGCGCGCGCGCGTGTGCCCGGCGCGGCGCGGCGGCTGTCGACGACTGTAGCGGCTGGCCATGGCCCTAGCTAGCTGCTATTGCTAACGACGCAGCTAGCGGTTGGTGGTTATAGCTATAGTAAGGTTGAGTAAAGCTCAAGATGAGACGAAGAAATATGGATGACGATGATGATGATGATGATGAGCTAGCATTATTTGGCAGGAAGGACGGACGGGACTGAGTGGCGGCTGGTAGCTGCTGAGAGACGACCTGGTGATCGTGTGAGTCGATCACCAAGTGAGCGATCGAGCTAATTATATGCTAAGCGCTACTCGATCCGTCCGCCCGGTAGGGATAATCGATCGTTGGGACAAATAAAGAGGTACCAGCTAACTTTGCTTTGGGGTCGCGAAAGAAACAAGCCTCGAATGATGCTCGATCGATCGATCGATCGTCCTCTTTGGTTAGCATCTATATATACAATCTTTCGCTCGATCGGGACACATCTCGGATATGATACATATATATGTGTGCACTAGTGTAGCTAGGCTACAAGTGGTACTGGTTCGCAGGATATGTTTCGGGCCAAGCAGGGATCTTTTGGTAGTCGATTAGGGGAAGGATCGGGAAAAGCTAATAAGGGCCGGTCGTGGACACTTTCTTGTCCGTAAAGTTTCTGCTCCAATCCTCATTGAGCTACTAGTAAGCGCACGGGAGTAGAGGAATTTCTCCATCCGTGCCAATGAAATACTACTATGCATATGGTCCCCGTCGCCCCCGGATTGTTCGGCGGGTTAACAACCACCAAGCTAGGACCATGCATGTAATTCCCCGCATTTCAGGTTGGAATTAGCAGAGACCAGCGTTGAGCTGCACCCACCAATAAAAGTTTGCTCCGACGACATTTAGCCAAGTTTTCCCCTGCTTTCATCAATTAACAAGTCTAGACCGTCAGATCATGATAAGACTTCGCCTTAAGTAGTCCATCTTTAACCTTCAGCAGCAGCGCTTTCTCCCTACTTCGATTCTCCCATAGCTTAATAACCCCTCCCCCATTGCCTCCAATCCTGTGAACTAGCCACTCAATCCATCATTCTCATCAAGAAAAAATTAATTATGGCTTTTGTGCAGTGACACGTACGTGTATACAGAATTAATATATTGCTTTAGCTAGAAAGAGCTATTTATGAATTCAAATTAGTTTTCATGAAGATTTGACCCGATACCAATACAAAACTCATAAATTCGGGAATCGGGATAACCTACGTGTTGAAACTTGTCGCCAGTACATTGTTAGAGACGCGTTCACTGCTTATTCCTCCGAAATATGCTGCACTGACTTGGGTCCGTTTAGGTTGCCAATCAAGCGACAAACAAATTTGGGGGGGGGGGGGGGGGGCAGAGCAATAGCGCCAACCGAGTGACCAAAGCATTCAGCGGCGAAGGCCAAGGACACAACAAAACACGCGGCGCACCGGCGTTTTACAGCCACGAGCACGCGCGCGTGTGCTAGTGCTACCATGCGCCGTGGCGGGAAGCCACCAGCCCGCGCGGCTCCAGTATAAATTCTCCCGGGAAGACGAGGCCGCCGCACACTCACCAGTCACCACCTCCGCCTCTCTCCATCTCACGCCTTCTTCCCAATCAATCGCCTTCTCCCCACGAGTCCACGACAAACAACTCGAGCATGCTCCGACACACCCAAAGCCAGACGCCGCCGCAGCCCACGTTGCGCAAAAAGGAACGAATGGCGACCGCGGCCACGCTCGCGCTGCCCGATCACCAGACGCTGCAGCTGCCGTCCCCGGCGGCGTTCGGCGGCTCCGACCGCCTGAGCCAGGAGATCTTCTCCATCCTCGAGTCCAACTTCCTGTTCGGCGCGGCGGAGGGGACGCTCGCGCCCTGCTCCTCCGCGGGCCGCGTCCGCGTGCTCTCCATCGACGGCGGCGCGGACGGCGGCGCGCTGGCCGCGGCCGCGCTCGCACGCCTCGAGCGTAGGCTCCAGGAGCTCTCCGGCAACCCCGCCGCGCGCGTGGCGGACTTCTTCGACCTCGCCGCGGGCTCCGGCGCCGGCGGGTTCCTCGCGGCGGCGCTGTTCGCGTGCCGGATGCCCGCCGACGCGGCGCGGGACGTCGTGGCCAGGAACCGGAAGGTCCTGTCGGGCCGCGGCGGCGGGCGGCTGCTGTTCCGGCGCGGCCCGGAGGCCGTGTTCCGCAAGGTGTTCGGGGACCTCACGGTGCGGGACGCCGCGAAGCCGCTGCTGATCCCGTGCTACGACATGGCGACCGCGGCGCCGTTCGTGTTCTCCCGCGCCGACGCCGTCGAGGCCGACGCGTTCGACTTCCCGCTCTGGCAGGTCTGCGCGGCGGCGTGCGGGGTGGGACCCGCGGAGGTGTCGTCCCTGGACGGCCGCACAAGGCTCCGCGCCGCGGCGGCCGCGGGTGGAGGTGGCGGCGCGTCTGCCGCCGTGGCAAACCCGACGGCCGTGGCCGTCACGCACGTGCTCCACAACAAGCGCGAGTTCCCCTTCGCCGCCGGGGCCGGCGACCTCGTCGTGCTGTCGCTCGGCGGGAGCGCCGCCGCGTCGCTCCTCCGCCCCTCGTCCTCCAGCCTCCTCCGCATCGCCGGAGCTTGCCAGGCCGACATGGTACGCCGACCCACCAAGATTCCTTTTTTTCAACTGTACCTTTTTCCCCCTTCGACACGACTGCGCTCGATCTACTACGTACCATTTGTGGCGAGCAAGACTGACGGTGCTCCACTACCATTTCAGGTGGACCAAGCCGTGTCGATGGCGTTCGGGGAGAGCAGAGCAACCAACTACATCCGCATCCAGGGCAACGGCATTGCCGCCGGCGAGACGGCGGAGGCGGCGCTGACGGAGCGTGGCGTGGAGTCCGTGCTGTTCCGGGGCCGCAAGCTGATGGCGCAGACCAACGGCGAGCGGCTCGACGGCGTGGCCGAGCAGCTGGTGCGGGAGCACCACCGACGGCTGGAGAGCAAGACGCCCGTGGTGCTCGTGAAGCCCTCCGCGACGCCGCGGACGTCGTCGTCGTCGGCGTCCACGCTCATCACCGTGTCCACCAACTCCTCGGAGTCGCCGTGAAACAGACCACCCGGGAGGGACATCATCAGCAGCAGCTTTGGCGAGCTGGCTTTTTAACTAGCGTGGCCTTCTTCTTTATTTATCGGTTTGCTGGGGTTTCTTAGTTTAGCGCGGCGCCGGCGCTCGGGGTTTTGATTGCCTGCCGGCGCCGCCTCGCGCGCTCGCTCCCGGTCCCGGCCCGCGCTCGCCGCCGCCGCCGACGGCGACGGCGAGCGCCTGCGGCCGCCGGGGAGACAGAGGAGAGCTGTCAAGCGAAGGGTGGTGTCATCAGAGGTTTTCCACTAGTGTAAGCTTAGCTAGGAGATGGATGCTGCACGACTGGGTGTATGTGTGCGGTGTGCGTGTGCTGCAAAAAATGCAAATGTGTACGTAGAGAGAGTGCCCGGAGCTTGGATTGCGATGTGATGCTACTGTCGGTGTGGCGTTTACTGATCACAGCTGTTCCTGTCCGTGCGATTTTGATCCTCTTTTTTCACTGCCGTTCTACACCATGGACTGAAAGAACATGAAGAAAACACGGACGGCGACACGACAAGAACTCGACGGTCAGAACTATCAATTTGCTCTATCTGTGTGGTGTGGAGGTGGTGCTCAGCAGCCAGTGCCAACTTGGGAGAGAGGCCCCACCCGACAGGCTCTGCCGACCGACACCGACAGCATCATTGGTGTCATTGGCGCAAAACATAAAAAGCACAAAAGGTCAAAAGACCCAACTTGCCTCTTGTTGGGCTGGGCTCTACTTTGCAAGGTTTTTTGTCCGGCCGAAAAAGTGCGAACAAACAAAACGGCTTGGGTCCAATTTTCCGGCCCATTTTAGCTTTTCTTTTCGGGCCGGAAGGATCCTGGACTCCAAGACACGTTGGCAGAAATGGCAGGGGTCCATCAAAGGGGGCAAAAACGAGACTCAACCTACGAGTCATCCAAAATCAAATCTAAATCTAAGAGCAACTCCAACAGACTACCTAAATTTAGTTTTGCTCCATAAAAAAAGGAAAACGTCCGTGAAACGGGATCCAACAGACTCGCTTTCGGAATCTCGCTCGTCATCCGCCGTCTCTGCTCGGTATACTTGGCGAGCGCCAGTGGCTCGCCATCCCCCTCCGCGTGCCCTCCGGTCCACCTGCCCTCGCACCCACGCCCCTCCCTCACCGCTCCGACGCCGTGCTCGTCGAGTCGTCGTCGCCGTCCTCGCGCCATTCCTGCACCGTGCCGTCCTCGCCGTCCCTGCACCGCTCCTGCACCGGCGGCCGCGGCCAGCTACAGCGACGGCGCGCGCAGAGAGGCAGCCGGCGCCCCCGCGGCCAGCTGCAGGAGCTCGGTGCGGCGCCACCGGCGGCCGCAGCCATCTGCAGCGGCACAGCGCGGCGAGAGGAAGCCAACGCCCCCCGCGGCCAGCTGCAGCAGCTCGGTGCGGCGTCCCTGGCAGCCGTGGCCAGCTGCAGCGGCGCGGCGCGGCGCGTCCAGAGGCCCCCACGGCCGCGGCCAGCTGCACCAGCATGCAGGATGCAGCAGCGCGCGGAGGAGCTCTGCCAGGTCGCCATTGCCGGGCAGCATCAAATCTCTTCTCCAGCCTCCCGTTTTGTCCTCATTATTTGTTTGCTCACATGCTCTACGGGTGTTCGAGGAAATGCTTCAATGCGCTCGTCGTTTATCTTAACTCCTGTATATGCTTAAAGACCAACTGGTGCTTGCATATCTCTTTTCTTCTACCAGATCTAGAGAGAAGCTCGGGTGGATGTGGATTTGACTCCGGCGAGCTTGTACAGGGCGGAGAAGAGCGGCGAAGCTGCAGGCCGGTGTGACGGCAGCATGAGTGGCTCCGGCGCGCACAAGAAGAACACGATGGAGGCTTAAAAATTTTTTATGTTCTTCATGGTTTGTAAATAAAGTTGTTGGAGAATCATTTATGTATTGTCCAATGAAAGTTCTTAACATGTCTGGATGGATGCGGAGGAGGACGTGCCGCGGCAGCTCGCGCTACCGGCCGTTCATGGCGTAGGGTGAGGGAAAGGGAAAAATAAAGAGTTTGATTTGGCTAATCTGTTGGAGTGGATTGAATTATAGAGAGAGAATCTTAGCTAAATGAATAGCTAAGTGAGAATATGAAGAGTGAGATTTAGCTAGGCTGTTGGAGTTGCTCTAAGTTGTACTTGAAGAATGGTCAGAATGCAGAACTACATCACTTTCCTTGCTTCTAGAACGAGGAGGACAAACGAAGTTTGACGTGCAAGTAGCCTTAAGCAAACACACACACTCATCTTTTTTTTTACTTTAGACTTTCCCACACTATTAATCTTCTTGGCAACAACTTGTTTATTATCAAAAGAAAGCAACGTCATAGGTCCCACTAGTCATTGACTTGTGTATCGAGACTATCACACACGTCACTTTTGCAAATTAAAGTTTAGCTGGTTTAAGAAGGGCATATGCCCAACCCATGTTACTAATAATGGTGATCTCATCCTCTCACACGAACGCGCACTCTCCTTGTACTGCTGCCATTCTGCAAGCTCCCAACTTTATATCATCTCTCCTCCACGGCATCTTCGTTCTGATGTGTCAAAATGAAAGTAAATGATCCTGTAGCGTTGGGCCTGCTCTAATGTACAAATGAATTTCATGTGTTAGGCGAGCCGCTCCAACTTAGCCGGAGGTAGAGGAAGAATCACACGCGTGTCTGCCGTCGGCTGCCTTGCTTCACCATCGCCACATCCTCGACACGTCGGCCTGCTCGTTCTGTGGCCAATGTGAAGATCAGGACCATCTCGTCCTCCGGTGCAACCGGCCGGGTATGTCTCTTGTAGCGCCTCATCGGCTGGCCATCAGTGCCCTACCTTAGTTCTTTCAGGAAGCTCTGGTCCTAACCAGAGCTCCCGGACGACACTCCGAAAAAAGTTGCACGATCGGCCGTCATCATTGCGGTCCTTTGGAACGTCTGCAAAGGAAGAGACGAGTTGGTCTTCTCCGGTTGCCATCTCTCACATCGCGCCACCATCCTTGCCATCGCATGCAGCTGACCTGGAGCTTTGGTTCCATCGAACCAAGCACCCAGGCGCTAAGGACTATCTTCACTTTTGGAGCACCTATCTCCGGGGCATTGTAATTAACATGTGTGCAAACTCCCAAAACCTCTCTTTTCACAAATCTTATATGTAGCAACTTCACATACATGTACAAAAGTATATCTAGCTAGGTGCATAAAAAAACAAAGGAGAGTACTAAACATGAATATATATCTAGCTAGGTGCATAAAAAAAGAAATGTTCCTAGAAAATTCAAAATAAAACACGATATTTTTACTAGGATATTATGTGTCATGTGTGCACGTCCACCAATAAGTTTGAGACCACACCTGCATCACCGTGTATTTTTAACCTTTGAGATCACGTAACATTCTACTTATTTCGTTTCAAATTACTTGTCATTTTTAATTTTCTAGATACATTTCTTTTGCTATGCACCTAGCTAGATATATATTCATGTTTAGATACATAATAAAAGAAATGTATTTAGAAAAGTTAAAACCATAATTAATTTAGAACGGAAAGAGTAGAGTATAATATAGTCGCATGATTTGCTCGTGTACTAGCTAGGTTAAAACCATAAAAGAAATGTACTTGCAACGTGTTTGCTGATGGTTGATCCGATCCGGTTGCCGGGCCGCTAATGATTTGCTGGATCTACCGGTGCTAACTAACTGATTAATCTAGTGTGAACTGGGCAAGAAGAGCTAGAAAGGTTTGAGAGGAACTTCTGCGAGTAAGTGTGATTGCAAGCGAGATGATTTGGCCGGACTCGGTTGATCAAAAGCTTAAGGGCTTGTTTGGAAATTAGTAGATTGGAGGGGAATGGAGGGTATTGAGGTGGAGGAATTTCCACTATCTTACTATTACTAATTCAAGACTCTTTTTGATGCCTCCAGGCTATGTTACATAGAATCCTAAATTGACAAAAAGAGAGAAATTGTAGAAATTCTCAAAAAAAAAGTAAAATATTTGACTGTCAATAAGAAGACTTAAAATCATCACAGTCATTGGATCTAGTACGTTTTTAAAAAAATTACCCACCTATACCATTATGAAAATAGTCTAAAGCAACCCCTAAATCTATATCTAAATTATTCACATCTGCCATTGCATAAAATAAAGTAAAATAATCCCTAATCTTTATCAAAATTGCCATGAGGCAACATTAAATTTGAATCCAAATTATCTATATTGAAAATATAAATCAAAGTATGATTCTAAAGTAATCCTCCATTTCTTAAACTATTGCGATATAACAATTATTGTATATATAAATGATGTATTATAATTTATAAAAATTTAGTCCGTGCAGGAGTACAGACTGATGGGTTACAGTTTTACAAGGGTGATGTGTGATGTGGACGTGCACGTGTGTTGTATGGGAAATGGAGGATCGAAGTGGACGGAGGAGGGTCGAAGGAAACACAACGGCTACGTCTGAAACTCTGAATCAGATCGAGCTGCGTCTAGCTATAACACGTCCACATTCACATGTGTCACGTGTGTGCACGTACGTCCACCACTAATCCGAGACCCAGCAATTTGCGGAGTATGCTACTAGCTTAATTGTCGTCGTGCCCACCCGCATCACCGTGTACTTTTAACCTTTGATATCACGTAATAACAATATATACAAGTCACATGATATCACGCGCTGCGCGTTCAGAAACAAAAACAAACGATTATCTAGTGTGGCCGGCTAACGACTAAATAACTAATCTAGTGTGAATAATCGGGCACGAAGCGAGAAAGGTTGGGAGGAACGTCCGCGGGATAATCTAGTGTGATTGCAAGCGAGGTGATTTGGCCGGACTCGGTCGATCAAAAGCGTAGCACGTGCACGTCCACATCGCACATCGGACATCGCCTTCCTGGAAGAGTATATCTGCACTCCAGTCCAGTCAGCTTAACCGTCTGGAAACGTCCATGAGTCCATCAACTGCGTTTCCCCCCTTTGTTTAGGGCAAACTGGTGTGAATTCTGCACGCAAAGGAGCGGGGCAAGACCAGAGGAGTCTGGACGAGGACGAGATCGACGATTTGTAGTTTGGCCGGGCACTCCCGGAGCCCTAAAGGCGTCGTTCGCTCGTTGTCGTCGTCCGCCCTGCCGCGCCGCTGCAAACCGAAATCGAACAGGACGACCACGGCTCAATGACGATGTGGAAATAAACGTGTTCCCTTCGCTCGTCGCGTCCAGAAGAGGCCGGGGGAAGCACGCACCATGCATTGTCCTGTTTGTTTTTTTTTTAAAAGTTGCAGTGGTCAACTAACTGATGCCTTCCACGAAGCTCCCCACATCCCGTCCAGATGATCGATCCAAGGGAGACGGCGGACAACCGTCGTGTTCACCTAGCCGCACTGTCAGTGGCGAGTCGGGCCGTCGGCCAATTCCACCAACCAAAATTACGGAAGCAGCGACAGTGAATCGACCTGGGCGCGATCGATCCGTGTCGGCGACTTTTAGTTAGAGCGCCCACCGAGTCAAGGAGACTGGTATTATCGGTTCTACAGGATCTACAGAGCTTTCAGCCACCTACTTGCATTCATCATTCAGCTCTAGCCAGCCAAGTTCGCATCTCTACCGATTCCGAGGTTGCGACAAGTTTGCACTGAGCAGTTATGCTCCATGTGAAGGGTGAGGCAAAAGTTTTTTTTTGTTGGGTGGGTGCACTACGTCACAAACGATTTGTCCTGACGGCTAAAATCGGTCTTTGCTAGCGGGCGCAGCACCCACCAGCAACTTTGAGCCAGTAGAAATGACCCTTTGTGCTGGCGGGTGCCCGCATGCCATCACAGAGATGTTTGTGCTGGCGGGCGCTTATGCCAACCGCCAGCACAGAGGCTTTCTGTGCTGGCGGTTCTTTACGCCGCCCGTCAGCACAGAGGCAATTTGTGCTGGCGGTTCTTTGTGCCGCCCGCCAGCACAGATGCTTTCGGTGCTGGCGGGTGCTTATGCCGCCCGCCAGAGAAATGTTTTCCCCATTTTGCTATATAATTCCCCATAATCGTTTATTATTTGTATATAATTCCCCATTTTCGTTTATTATTTGTATTTAACCACTATATTTGCCGTATTTTTTAATATTTATATTTGTAGGTCAAATTCACCTGAATTTATTATTATTTGTATTTAACTGCCAAATCCAAAGATGTCTGTCGACCACATAATCCAAACTAGAATATAATAATATATACATAAGTCACATTACTAAAAAACATCGTACATAATAGATAACCATAGGACACCCATCTACGTAACATTTCCGCATCGTCCAAACTCAACACTCCTTCGTTATCGAAGAATTCTCCATCCTCGTGGCAAATCTCACGTAGGATGAACCTCGCCAAGTCCGCACAAATGTTGTCGATTTGCTTGTCACGAAGCTGCCCCCACGATCCCTCGATGGTAGGCATCTGCACGTAAACACAATAAATGAAGATTATTATGCATTACCATTAGGACGATAATTAGCACATGGTTGTGTACAAATAATAGACTTATGTCTTCAGGATTTGTCCGGTACCAATTATTTCTCAAAACCTCGCACACGTAATATCCACATAGCACACTGCTAGGAGGTTGTTTGTAGCACTGCAAACAAATAAAAAATGATCGGTACTTATTAATAGAAGTGTACAACTCTGATAAAAAAACCAAATTGTTATTACGTTCTTACCCATTTGGCATGTCGTACCAACAATTTTTCCCTATTTGGAGGGTGCTGCCCACCATTGATTTTGTATAGCCTATACGCACTTTAAGGATACAAAGACAAAAGTTAGTAATACAATTTAAATTATAGCCGATACACGCAATATTGATTATTGCATTGAGTTGTCTTACTTTTTTACAATGTCAATGAATTGCCGGTAAGAATTCTATTTATAGTGTAATGAGCCGTAGACCCCCATCGATCCATGCTTCGGACAGATGTGTAAGCAAATGAAATGGTCTCTGTATTAAATTAAAATAATTAATATAAATCAACCACAGAATATATCTACTTATATATATGTAGTTATTAGAATGATCTTATTGAAAACTGTAAGCACACATGATAGAATCTTTATCCTGTTGTTTCTTCATTACTTTAGCCATGTATACAGCCGCCTCATGATGTTTAGTTGTATGATATTTCTTTATTAAAGCATCTTTCTCCTCTTGTGTCTTTGCTTGTTCATCGATTTCCTTTCTTAGATGATCCGACATTACGAACGTGTGTTGTGGCTCGCTTACTTATTGCGGGTCAATGTATGCTACCTTCCACCTCCCATTTGTCTTCCTTTCATCCAACGCTTGCATCCTGCAAATTTTTTCTGCTTAGGATGGTTACCAAAAATACATATATGGATTTGAATAAATTTGTATGTGGTATAAGGATGTTGAGTTACATGCACCAAACAGTGACGAGATTGATGTCGAGGCGTTCACGACGGTACATCACGTGCAAATCGTTGAAATCGATTACAAGCTTCCGTGGTAGAGTGCTACTGAACACTCATGTTGGGACATTCGCAGTGAAAGTGTGAATGCCTTGCTTCATGGCGTGCATGATCCATCCATGTAGCCTCATCAATTCCAACGACCCTTCGCTCAGTTGCCACCAATGACAGAATGGTTTGCCATGCTCATACCTGTCGGGCACCTCATCCGGCCCAAAGAAATTTAGTTGCTCCTCCTTTTGCTTTCGAAAAGAGACGCGGGTTACAGTTTTTTCAGTTGGTACCTTCTTGAGTACTTGAACATCAGATGATTTTTTACCGGATGCTGGAGCCGGTTTAGGTTTATTCTTCAGTACTTTCAAGAACTAGTCAACATCAGATGATTGCGTCTTTGGTTCATATGAGTTTATCATCCTGTGTATTACTGGCCTCTTGGTTGGTGGAGATGACGGAGGAGACTGTGGTCTTGGAAAAGTACCCTATTATCTACAGATTTCGGTGATGATGCCCCTTCATCGATGGGTTGATCTTCTTTGCTTCATATGTGTTTCTTGGCACCAAGTTAGGCTTCGGGAGTAGCTTGGTCAACAGAGTGAGGAGTTCATTAAAACTATTGTCCGACCATCTGAATTTTTCCTTCATAATAAGAAGATGGAGCATGAAACACAACACTGTCCACTCCTTCCCACAACCTGTTGACACCGTTTTTTGGAAAAACAAGTCAAGAAGGATAAGAAGGAGCAGCCGATGAGAAAGCAACGCAATCGGCCGATTGAAGAAAGAGAGAAGGATAGTCAACAGGACTCGCCGATGGTCAAAGGAGTTCAACTCTATCGATGGGCTGACGAGTTAAACCAATCGGCCGATGGTCAAACGGAAGACCGGCCGATGGAAGGAAGGAAGACGGTAATCAAGAAGATACGCCAGAAGGAAAGCACGGCGGAGGCGGGTCAATCCACGATTGGCAATGGGTCAGAGTCAGTTTTAGGAGAGTTTGACTCCTGCGAGAGTCTTTTTCTATTTTTAGTAGTGTTCGTTTTCTTTAGAAGCAAGTAAACAGTGTCGTAATCGGCTAGGAGTCGGGTTGTCCTCAGGACATAAATAGCGACCCTGCGTGGTCGGAAAAAAGTGTACACACCAATATCAAACAAACCGCCTCCGGGCAAACCCTTTACAATTTACAGCATCTACTTTACATCATCTACTTTACATCATCTACTTTCCGGCGACTTCGCCATTGCGTTTTTTCTCTTTTCTACAACGTCGTTCTTCAAGTTCGTCGGGCTGCATCGATCGATCTCCGGCAAGCTTGTGAGTACCGTTTTACCGAATAACCCTAGGCTTTAACCTCCGGGCGCATCGCTGAGGTTTCGTCTAGTTCTTTATTCACCCCTTACCGATATTAGCTAGATCTGCAAGTTTTTGTACCAATTCTTGTGGTTTTAGCACTTATCATCAATTTACCCCACTCGATCTAGATCCTATCGGCTTCTAACACAAATAGCCGATTCCGACCTGTTCGAGTGCTGACGTCACGATCGGCCGATCCAGCCGATCTATTTGCTTACGCACTTGCATTTCGGTCGCTCTCGAGCCGGCCGATCCCGCTTCTCAGTATCGGCCGATTGGCTGGTACACGTGTCAATAAGAGGCCATCGGTTCTCTAGCCGATCCCTAATATTTTTCCATTGTCAATCAACAGGTCAGATTGGCTGGCACGCCTCGCTACAGACCGGGGAGTCACGTGTGTCGCGTGCGGAGGTGACGTCCTATTTTCACATCAACACACTTTTGGCACGCCCAGTGGGACACGAAAAAGGTCAACAATGACGAAGAACACGAATAATTTCGAGGTTGACCCAAGCAATGCTCAACCAATCACTAGGGATCAGCTGAAGGATGCAGATAAAGCTGAGTTCGAAGCTCACATGAAGCATTATGAAGAGCTGTGCTTGGCATCATACGGTCAAACTAAGGGTGGAGTTTTCAAGAAGAATCCTTTACCAACACCTAAGCAGGTCACCTTCTCAGCCGATCCCGAAGGGCTTCAAGATATGATGAACAAGGCGATGCATCAGACAATGATTGATCAAGCTAAATTTCTCGCCAACACCATCCAGAATTGTCTGACTGAAACGCTCAAGAAAGGAGCAGAAGGGGGATACCTGGGACCTGCATACTTCCAACCGAAGCGAACTCCTCCGGTGTTCCAAAAGGACCAATCGGCTTCCCCGCCGATTGATGACTCAACAGTAGGGGTTTTACCGTCTCCACAGATCAATGCAACTGCTCCTGGTTCTTCATCAGATTCCCAGCCGATTCAGAATCAAAGTGTTGGAGATATGACTAAAGACTCTGCTATCACAATGCCAGTGGTCCAAAATCACTCGACACAGTCCAACGTCCAGGATCAGACCTTCTCAGTGCAGAACCCTCATCAAAGATATCCCACAATGAGAGATCAGGACGGAAATCTTACAGGATGGGATTTGCCTCGGGATTATTTTGAGACTAATATCTCAAATTTCTTTGAATCTCGACCTGAGGAAGTTCCAGAAGTGAAGTACCCGCAATCGTATCAAGCTATGTTTGGAGGTACTCCAGGGACTGTGCATATGACCAAGGAGGGAGTAGAATTTGTCTACTTCAATCATGGGAGCAAGGCTTTTGAAAGAGTCAAGATCAGTCCAGGTCATGCTCACATGGTCATACCAATAGAAAGAAAGGCTCCCGTTCCACCTCAGAAACCGGCTCCTCAGCCGACGTTAGGGATGCCTGTACAGACTGCTCCACTGCAACAATCACTATCAACGCAGCCTGTCTTAACCCCATCTAATACAGTTACTCATACAAGATCGTCGCCTCAGTAGCCGATCAACCAAGGGAGGACAGGACAGCCAACAGCACCGCAACAACAAGTGGATCCTATGCAAGCGGTGCAGATGCTTCTAAATCAATTGGCTATCTCAGGCCAGTTGAACTTGCATCAGCCAGTTCCATCGGCTGGTCAGCCGATTGGACAGATTCCACCTATGACAAGTCAATCAAATACACAGGGTTCTTCTGGAGCAAGGACGTCAACGATACCAAATCCACAGCTAAGAACCTCGGTAGATCAACCTCCAGAGATTCCTTCAGCTGAGATGCAAGCAATCGAACAAGTATCTGCTGAGTTTAAGTCTCACATGAAGCAGGAATTGATCGACCACTTTTCAAAGATGTTGCAGAAGCAATATGGGATGAAATCTAAGCAGCAATCCTGCATGTACAGAACACCGTATCCATCTGGTTATGATCAGATACCTTTCCCTCCAAGATTCAAAGTGCCAGACTTCACTAAGTTCTTTGGACAAGATGATACATCCACAATGGAGCATATCACGCGATTCATCATACAATGTGGAGAAGCAGGGAATGTTGATGCACTCAGGATACGGTTATTCTCTTCATCTCTCTCAGGACCAGCCTTTTCGTGGTTCACTTCGCTTCCAGCCAACTCTATTATCAAATGGTCTGATCTGGAGCAGCAGTTCCACAATTATTTCTTCTCTGGTATTCATGAGATGAAGATTACTGATCTGACCAGACTCAAACAAAGGAATGATGAAACTGTTGCTGGATTCGTTCAGAGATTCAGGGAGGTCAGAAACAAATGCTATAGTCTGAACCTAGGAGACAAGCAGCTGGCTGAGTTGGCATTTCAAGGTCTCTTGCCAACCTTGAGGGAGAAATATGCATCACATGACTTCGAGAGTCTCAGCCAATTGGTTAGTCGGATGAGTCAGGAAACTGCAAAGTCCTATGAACCTAGAAGGAACTTTCAAAAGAAGGTGTCTTATGTGGATTACTCTGACTCAGAAGACGAAGATAACATGATAGGGCTTGCAGAGTGGGTCAAAGGCAAGAAGACGGTGTCCTGTCCCTTTGGTAAGAAGGAACCAGAGAAATTTGGCTTTGACATCACTAAGGCCGATAAGATATTTGATCTGTTGCTCCAGCAAGGGCAGATCAAACTCTCCCAGTTCCACACCATACCATCTGCAGAAGAGCTCAAGAGAATGAAGTATTGCAAGTGGCACAATGCAACGTCTCACGACACCAATGATTGCAAGATCTTCAGACAGCAGATCCAATCAGCTATTGAGCAAGGGAAACTCAAGTTTGAAACCCCTACCAAAGCTGAAAAGCCGATGAAGATTGATCAGCACCCCTTCCCAACTAATACAGTTGAGGTGTCTAGCAAAGACACGTCACGTGTTAAGCTGCTGACGTCTGAATCAGCTCAAAATAAAGGAGTTGTCGATCCCAAGGTGCAAGCAACCGCTGCCGATGTCAAAGGAAAATGGTCACTACTTGAAGAAGAAGTCCTGAAGCCACGCCGACCTGTCACGTCCCAGATGCTGATCAACAAGTTCCAGCGTCGGCAGGAAAAAGCAAGAGAAAGAGAAGAATGGGCTCGATGCAATGAAGGACATTGGAGATGTCCGTTCTTCAAGTACTGCTGGGAAGAAGGGATCAAACTGCCGACGGCAGAAAATTATCCAGAGTGCAATGGGGCCTACAACAATAACAGTTCCTCCAAGAGGGCTTGCTTCAATGACAGAAGGCCTACAGCTGGGGATCACCGTGAATTTAGCAATCAACGGATCCCGGTTCATCAACGGCTTGGGGGCAAAGCCAGCGTCTACGATCGGCTGGGGGGCAAGGCCAGCGTTCATGATCGGCTAGGAGGCCGAGTCAACGAAAGGTCAAACGATCGGCTGGAAGAGATGGCTGATTCTCTGTCCCTAATGAAGATATCATGTGCCGAGCTCCTGAGCGTCGACGCACGCTGCAACTAGATGATGAAGAATCAAGCCGATCATACAAGAAGCCCAATCCATAATGGTGTCCAGACGGCTTGACCAAGTCCCAGAAAAGGAGAGTCCAGCGCTTACGTCAGTTAGAACAACAAGAAGAAGCAGAGAGACATGTGCTGGACAAAAAGAAGATTCGGTCTAAAGTATGGCGTCCAAAGCCTAAGGCCGATGATGGGAAGGATGACAAACCACAAGCTGATATAAACATGGTTGTCCTCCTACCAAAAGAGTTCATGGCTCCAGTTGATTCGGATGTGTCCGATGAAGAACGTGGCATGGTTCAGTTAACACTGGAACCTACACAAGCTATCTTTGAGAAGCCAGAAGATGAGAAAAGACAACATTTGAAGGCATTATTTCTCAAAGGCTCTGTCAATGGAAAACCAGTCACCAGGATGCTAGTAGATGGAGGAGCAGCAGTCAATCTGATGCCATACACCATGCTGCGCAAGATTGGGAAATCTGATGAAGATTTGACCCAAACCGACATGATGCTGGTGGACTTCAAAGGAAACGTCTCTCCGGCTCAATGAGCAATCTGCGTGGAGCTCACCATCGGCAGTAAGACCCTTCCAACTGCTTTCTTTGTCATTAAAGGGAGGGGATCTTATAATCTACTACTGGGTCGGGATTGGATACATGCTAACTGCTGCATACCGTCTACAATGCACCAATGCATCATCCAATGTATCGGAGATTCAGTGGATGTGGTCCAAGGAGAAACCTCCTTAACGGTGGCAGCTACGGAAGCACAGGGATGGACCTATGATCGAGTGAGCTGCATATCTGGAAAAGCATGGGATACCAAGTATCTCAAAGTGTCCGATTTTGGACTAAAGCCGGTTCAAGCAGTCGGCTCTGATGACAAGATTTAATGGATCAGTTCATTGAAGATGAAGGGAAGCTTGGGCATGGGTTTACATCGGCCGATGAATTGGAAAAGATAGATCTTGGAGATGGAAGCAAACCAAGGCCGACGTATATAAGTGCCAAGCTAGATGCAGAATACAAGGAAGAATTAATTGCATTATTAAAAGAGTTCAAGGATTGTTTTGCCTGGGAATATTATGAGATGCATGGTTTAGACCGATCCATTGTTGAGCATCGATTACCTATTAAACCCGGGTACCGACCCTTCCAGCAACACCCCAGGTAGTGTAATCCAAAGATTTATCCTGATATAAAAGCCGAGATAACAAAGTTACTCGAAGCTGGTTTCATTCGGCAATGTCGGTATGCTGAATGGATTTCTAATATAGTTCCTGTCTACAAGAAGAATGGCAAACTACGTGTGTGCATTGATTTCAGGGACTTGAACAAAGCGACGCCAATGGATGGATATCCGATGCCAGTAGCCGATGCATTGGTCAACGCTGCCGCAGGGCACAAAGTCATCAGCTTTATGGACGGTAACGCTGGATACAATCAAATATTCATGGCCATAGAGGATATTGCAAAAACTGCTTTTAGGTGCCCTGGTCACGTCGGATTATATGAGTGGATCGTCATGACCTTTGGGTTGAAGAACGCTGGTGCCACGTATCAAAGAGCCATGAATTACATATTCCACGAACTCATCGGCAAGATAGTGGAGATCTACATTGATGATGTGGTTGTCAAATCAAAGAGCTACAAGGAGCATCTGACTGACCTACGAAAAACATTGGAGTGCACTAGAAAGCATGGTTTAAAGATGAATCCCAACAAATGTGCTTTTGGTGTTTCAGCTGGTCAATTCCTGGGTTTCTTGATACATGAAAGAGGAATCGAAGTTGGTCAGAAGTCGATCAGTGCGATTGACAAAATAGAGGCACCATCAAATAAAAAGGAGCTTCAGTCATTGATCGGCAAGATCAATTTCATCAGAAGATTTATATCTAATCTGTCGGAAAGGATTCAGCCGTTTACACCTCTATTGAAGCTCAAGGCCGATCAGAAATTTGTATGGGGAGAAGAACAACAGAAAGCTTTAGATAACATCAAGCAATACTTAAAGTCTCCTCCTGTCCTAATGCCCCCTCAAGACAAGAAGCCATTCAAATTATATTTATCAGCTAATGAGCGGGCTATTGGATCGGCCCTTGTACAAGAGTTTGAAGGAAAAGAGCGAGTTGTATATTTCGTAAGTAGAAGGCTCTTGGATGCAGAAACGAGATATTCGGCGGTGGAAAGATTATGCTTGTGCTTATATTTCTCATGCACAAAGTTGAGGCCTTATCTATTAACTGCTGAATGCACCGTGGTGTGCAAAGATGACGTGGTCAAGTATATGCTGTCATTACCAATTTTAAAGGGCAGGATCGGGAAGTGGATCTTGGCTTTGTCAGAATTTGACTTGACCTACCAATCGGCTAAAGCAATCAAAGGACAGGTAATGGCTGATTTGGTAACTCAGCATTGTGGACCTGAAGTTGTAGTTGTTGAACCCGTTCCATGGACCATGTTCTTTGATGGATCATCCTGTGGAGTAGGGGCTGGGATTGGAATTGTCCTTATTTCACCTTAAGGGACAAATTATGAATTTTCCATCCCAATCGAGAAGACTTCAACCAACAATCAGGCTGAATATCAGGCAGTATTGAAGGGGATAAAACTGCTACGAGAAGTTAATGCTGAAGCTATTGAGATATTTGGAGATTCTCAACTTGTGATAAATCAATTGACGGTAGAGTATGAATGCAAGGATGACATATTAAGGATCTATCATGAAGAGTGTATTCAACTACTCAGAGAGTTCAAGATAGTAAAACTCGAACATATCCCTAAGTGTCACAACAGTGAAGCTAATCGGCTGGCTCAAGGAGTGTCAGGTTATCGGCCGATTATAGTTGTGGAGCTACCAGCCGAAGATTGGAGGAAGGAGATAATGGATTATCTAAAAGATCCATCCAAAAAGGTTGACAAACAGTTAAGGTACAGAGCCATTAAATACGTTTTATTAGAAGATGAGTTATGCTACCGCACCATCGACGGGGTTTTACTCAAGTGCCTTGGTGAAGAGGAAGCTAAAACCTTGATGGGAGAAATTCATGAGGGAGTCTGTGGAGCCCATCAATCGGCATTCAAGATGAAGTGGATGATCAGAAATAACAACTATTATTGGCCAACGATACTGGAAGATTGTTTCAAATATTACAAGGGATGCCAGGAGTGTCAGAAGTTTGGAAGCATTCAAAGAGTTCCAGCATCGGCAATGAACCCAATAATCAAGCCATGGCCGTTCAGAGGTTGGGCAATTGATCTGATCGGACAAATATATCCACCATCGAGTAAAGGTCATAAATTCGTACTGGTGGCTACAGATTACTTCACAAAGTGGGTTGAAGCCATCCCAATCAAGACTGTGACATCAGGCAATATGATTGATTTCGTTAAAGAACATATTGTTTATCAGTTTGGTATACCTCAGACCATCATGACCGATCAAGGAAGTCAATTCACTTCAGGGGAATTTGAGGAATACGCAAACTCTCTGGGGATCAAGCTTTTGAATTCATCTCCCTACTATGCTTAAGCAAACGGACAGGCAGAAGCAGCAAACAAAGGCATCATCAAGTTGATCAAGCGTAAGATTGATGAGAATCCCAAATGTTGGCATACAATCCTTAATGAGGCATTATGGGCATATAGGATGGCATGCCACGGATCAACCAAAGTATCACCGTATCAACTAGTATATGGTCATGATGTTGTATTGCCTTGGGAGTTAAAAATCGGATCCAGAAGGACTTCTTTACAAGATCAATTGCCAGCCGATGATTATTCAGCCATGATGAAAGAGGAACTGGAGGATCTTGCTGGTAATCGGCTGAGAGCTTTGGAGAACATTGAAAAGAATAAGAGGAGAATAGCCAGATGGTATGATAAGAAAGTCAAAGTTAAAGAGTTTGCTGAAGGAGATCTGGTTTGGAAACTTATATTACCAATCGGCTCTAGAGATCCGAAGTACGGAAAGTGGTCGCCGACTTGGGAAGGACCATATCGTATCAGCCAATGTGTGCCAGGCAATGCGTACATCTTGGAAACATTGGAGGGAGAAAGGTTTGCCAGAGCACTAAACGGAAAATACCTGAAGAAATACTATCCAAGCATATGGGTAGACGCTTAGTCAAATCAGAGCCTAAAACGGCCAATTAAAGACTCAAGTTACAGCCGATTGCAAACGTAATCGTCTTCAGTATAAAGTAGCCGATCATCTTCGGTTCCAGACCATGGCCGATGTACAAATCGCCCTTAGAACAAATATATATGTATATTTTTAATCTTCGATTACAATGATGATGTTACAGTATAGATCTGAAGAATACATTGAGGAGGCAAGTTGAGATGAATCACAACAGATCAATTACATCCATCATCACTGGACAGGTGACGGGGCGAAGAAAGAGAAAAACAAAAAAGGGAGCATAAATTTGACGAAGATGAATCACCAGATTCGGTGACTTTCCCCGTCAGGATTGTTGGAAAAGAAGACATAGGGTTGTTCTTCTTTCCAAAACGCCCAGGGACGACTTCCGCCCTCCTCCATCAGCTGATGCACCCAAGACGCATCACAAGGGTTCTTCTAGCTGTTGGACCTCCTGGCTTCACAAAAGGAGACTAGAGAGGGAAGTATGCCCTAGACTATATCACAAGAATTCTTCTAGCCATCATAAGTCAGAGAGAAAGGAAGAAACCGAAGAGTAAGAGCCTAAAGCTCGCTGGATCTATGTCTCGAGTCATGGGTGAAGAAAAGGTGCGTTCTCCGCAAGGGCACAAGGGCAGTTATTTATAGCCGAGGCGCCAGAAGAGATAAAGATGAGGGAATCAAAAAAGACGGAAGCCAAAGTTGCCAGATCCGGCAAAAGAGGAAACAGATAACCCGTGAATGGTTCAGTTTCCAAAGGATGACCGATTCAGAGAAATAACTCCCAATAATAGGATTAACACACAAAATGGTGGGAAATTTCTCTAACACGTCCACAAACTGCAGAGCATAGTTCACAGAAATCGTCTGCCCAACGTTGTAGACAGAGTCTGCAAGCTTACTAGCAGCACCTAGGAGAAATGCTATTTCAAGCTAGAGTCTGTCAATGACCAGCGGCAATCATTATCCCCTAAGGAGTTTTCCAGGAAAAAATGCCTCTCATGCCCAAAAAACTAAAGGGGCCAATATCTACATCAGGAAGATCCAAGAACCTGGAGAGACCATGGAAAGACCCCTGGGTAAGAGGGTGAGTTTTATAGGAAAGATGAACGAAAGAGCCAAAAATGTCACATGGTGAACAGTCCTGAAGAAGTGTCAGATGATCTGTCACATTGGAAGGCTAGGACACTATCAATAAAGATTGATCGCATCGGTCACATGAAGAGATTTGGTTATCATTCGAATTAAGAAAAGATGTCAGATTCGAGTAAATTTCGGAGCAAAAGAATCATTTACTCCGAAACTGGGGGGCATGTGTTGACACCATTTTTTGGAAAAACAAGTCAAAAAGGATAAGAAGGAGCAGCCGATGAGAAAGCAAGGCAATCGGCCGATTGAAGAAAGAGAGAAGGATAGTCAACAGGACTCGCCGATGGTCAAAGGAGTTCAACTCTATCGATGGGCTGGCGAGTTAAACCAATCGGCTGATGGTCAAACGGAAGGCCGGCCGATGGAAGGAAGGAAGGCGGTAATCAAGAAGATACGCCAGAAGGAAAGCACGATGGAGGCGGGTCAATCCACGATTGGCAATGGGTCAGAGTCAGTTTTAGGAGAGTTTGACTCCTGCGAGAGTCTTTTTCTATTTTTAGTAGTGTTCGTTTTCTTTAGAAACAAGTAAACAGTGCCATAATCGGCTAGGAGTCGGGTTGTCCTCAGGACATAAATAGCGACCCTGCGTGCTCGGGAAAAAGTGTACACACCAATATCAAACAAACCGCCTCCGGGCAAACCCCTTACAATTTACAGCATCTACTTTACAGCATCTACTTTCTGACGACTTCGCCATTGCGTTTTTCCTCTTTTCTACAACACCGTTCTTCAAGTTCGTCGGGCTCCATCGATCGATCTCTGGCAAGCTTGTGAGTACCGTTTTACCGAATAACCCTAGGCTTTAACCTCCGGGCGCATCACTGAGGTTTCGTCTAGTTCTTTATTCACCCCTTACCGATATTAGCTAGATCTGCAAGTTTTTGTACCAATTCTTGTGGTTTTAGCTCTTATCATCAATTTACCCCACTCGATCTAGATCCTATCAGCTTCTAACACAAACAGCCGATTCCGACCTGTTCGAGTGCTGACGTCACGATCGGCCAATCCAGCCGATCTATTTGCTTACGCACTTGCGTTTCGGTCGCTCTCGAGCCGGCCGATCCCGCTTCTCTGTATCGACCGATTGGCTGGTACATGTGTCAATAAGAGGCCATCAGTTCTCTAGCCAATCCCTAATATTTTTCCATTGTCAATCAACAGGTCAGATTGGCTGGCACGCCTCGCTACAGACCGGGGAGTCACGTGTGTCGCGCGCAGAGGTGACGTCCTATTTTCGCGTCAACACAACCCTCATACATACGGTCCTTTGCTACCTTCTTTAGTGTCTCGAAATTTTCTAACCCTTTAGCACTCCCTAGCAACACCTCCAATTCAATGTGGCGCAA
This sequence comes from Cenchrus fungigraminus, assembly GCA_036936925.1. Lineage (NCBI taxonomy): Eukaryota > Viridiplantae > Streptophyta > Magnoliopsida > Poales > Poaceae > Cenchrus > Cenchrus fungigraminus. The sequence goes on along the minus strand of CM072776.1, from coordinate 56,703,424 downwards.
CATTTCTTCCATATCAACATCACATTCCTCGTCCACCTGTGGTGCATCTGTTTGATCACCATTTTGATCTCCACAGTCAAAAGCATCATCCATCAGGACATAATCATTTTCATCCGCGTCTTCATCACCCACTTCATCATACCTGGTGCCGATGTCTGCATTGTTGAAAGTACTTTCTGCTTCACCATGGTGGGACCAAGTTTTGTATTCTTTCACAAAACCAAGCTTTATCAAATGCATCTTGATGGAATTAATATCTTCCCATACAAGTTTGTTCCAACAGTCACAACACGGACAACATATTTGCTTTGTCCTGGAAATTTGAGCAGGCTTCTGCGCTGAAAGTGCATCTAGGCCCCTAAGTGGATTTTGGTGAATTGAAGGACAAAGCGATTAAAGGACTAATGTATTTGTCTAAGATTGTGAGCAGGTTTTATTTAGATATTCATGAGCAATTATTGGAGTATTTATTTGTGGATGAATATTGTATGGCTCACATTGGAGAAGACAAATATGTGAATGATCATAATGCATATGTGGCATATATCAAGCAATAAAGGAAGATAAATATTGGGATAATTTGAGAAGGTCAATTCATGATCTCCCATACTAGACATAGCTTGATTAAAATTACAAGGATCACAAAAAGAGAAGATGGTAATTCTCTAAGTCAAGTGCAAGGCTTCATGTAGTAATTGAAAGAGGACACAAGGATAAATGCAAACGTTATGGTTCTTATTTGGAAGCTTGCATATTCGTTGTCAATCAAGACCAAGCATTTGAAGTGGAATTTCAAATGAAGTTTAATTATGGATGAAGCAAAGTGGAACTCAAAGTGGATTGGGTAAGTGATGAAGAGATCAACCGAGATGTTTAGGGTGAGGGACTAAGCAATCTTTGGGGCCGTAGCTAACCCGCCATTAGTGTTTTGCTAAGGTGAAGTTCTAGCATCCGTGGGGTCTTCAAGTATCATATCCAAACCTTAACCGAGGGAAGCAATGCAAGTCATCAACATGTTGAGATTGGCAATATGGAGTGACTTATGGATCCAAGCGTGCATCCGTATGCTAGATGGAAAGATCCTAAGTCATTAGCTCAAGTGTGGACATGCTCAAGACAAAGGCTAAGCTGAAAGCTCTCAAGTGGATATTGCTCAAGTATGGCAAGATTGAAGACATTCAAGCTCAAGAGGTTTACACGGTGTTTTTATTTATTCTTGAGTATAGGTATGCCGTACTATCAAGAGGGATGCAACATTAACAAGTTGACCAAGTCAAAGTGCTCATTAGTTGACCTAAGTGAGATCTAGCCTTGAGAGCCTTAGAGTGTGCTAACAAACCCTCCTAACCTAACCTGAGCCACTTCATCTCTTTGGTGAAGTGTTAGAATCCTAGAAAGGGTTTTGGGGGTGACTCGGGCCTGACCGGTCTGACCGGTGCCGCTAGCCCAACGACTAGTTTTTCAACACCGGTCTGACCGGTGCCGCCCGAGAGCTAACAGCTAGTTTTCTCCTTTGAGGGGTATAAATACCCCGAGCCTTCTTCAGTTGAAGGCTACTGTTTTCTAGTGGTTGTGCTGAGGTCCCAAGCCAATTCTTGCAAGCCCTAAGCCTTAGTGGCTCTCCCCAACCCTCTCTTTGTGAGATTTGTGGATTCAAGCCATATCCTTTGTGTTGGGTCGAGAGAGTGAGCTCAAGAGCGACTTTGTGAGCTAACAAGAGCATTCCCATAGCTTGAGCACTTCGGTTTCGCGTCTACAAGCTTTGAAGCATTTGTTACTCTTGGAGGTTTGCCTCCTAGACGGCTAGGCGTCGCCGGCTAGCTCCCAAGGTTGTGGTGAGCAGCGGGAAGTTTGTGAGGGCTGTGATCTTGCCTCTTCATGAAAAAGATCGCCTTAGTGGAAAGGAGGAAAGTGGTTGAAAGAGACCCGGCTTGTTGTGGGAATTCTCCCTTACAAGCTTCTCAACGGAGACGTAGCCGTTCCTTAGTGGGCGGTGAACTTCGGGAAACAAATCCTTGCATCTCTTTGTGGTTTGCCTCTCCAAGTTGTCTTTCTAGCATATTTGATTTGCTTCCGCTTCGATCTACTTGGGTGTGCTACTTGTGTGTGCAGGGCTCATTACCCTGCTTGTGATCATCTACCAAGGCAACTCACCAAGTTTGGTTCGTGCTAGAAGTCAAGAGGAGCTTGAAGTTGTTTTTGCAGGTTCTCTGTGGGTCACCGGTCTGACCGGTGAAGGGCATCGGTCTGACCGGTGCCACCTGCTGAGCAGCGCCAGGGACCGGTCTGACCGGTCAGCCTCACCGGTCTGACCGATGATGCCTGGCAGTTCAAGTTTTCGGGGACGAAAAGTTTAATTCGGTCGTCTCGCCTATTCACCCCCCTCTAGGCGACATCAAGGTCCTTTCAACCTCGAGAAACTTTGATAACTCTGTCAAGAATGTAGACGAATGTCTCCGTATGCCTTACATCCATGCTCTATGTTCCATCTTAAACAACCTATAAAATATAATTCTACATCTTAGAAACTAATTTTTTGATATATTTAAATATATCTGTCATAACAATTTAAAACTCAATTAAACACAAATCTATTCTAAACTCACGTATAAACTAAACTGAATTCTACAATTTTTTAAACAAATTCAGTGATATATATAACTCAATTAAACTCAATTATGTAAACTTCCTTCAATTAATATGTAAAAAATGAAACGAAACTAAATTATATATGAAATTAATAATAAAAATGACAAACATAGCATTGCAATGATTATATTAGGAACATATAATTCTATTTAAAAAATAAATCTATAATTCATTTTCTCTCTCTTCACCCCCCTCTCTCTCCTAGCTAACCCTAGGTCTAGATCTAGATCTCTAGATAACCTACAAATGATGGATAAAAGGTGAAAACTAAGGTTAAAATAGCACAAACTCACCTTATGTAGCCACCTCCTCCAAGGAAATCAAGAGCAAAACCTCCCCCCTAGATTTGGTGTTTTTGGAGCTTTTCCCGAGCTCCTCTCGGACAAAGCGCCAATGGAAGGTGGTTGGGAAGAAGAAGTTGTCGGAAGCTTATAGAGGGCATAGTGCTTGCGGGCGACATAAGCCACCCGCCAACACTACTGGTTCCATCTGTGCTGGCAGTGGCTTATGTGGACCGCCAGCACTGTGTGCCTCTCTGCTAGCGGGAAACATAAGCCAACCGCTAGCACAAATGATCTCTTCTTTGCTGGCGGTTGGCTTATGTCGCCTGCCAGCAATGTGCCTTCACTGCTAGCAGTCGCAACGCCGGCGCCCCTGTACACCACGCCCGCCAGCACTCTAATTTCCATGTGTCAGCACAAATGTTTTTTGGCGTAGTGGTGGGTCGTGGGTGGGTGGGGGTGTTTGCATTTATACCCCTATTTTGAATAGAAATAGTGATTATACACTTTTTTTATCTGTGCAATTTTGCCTCGTCTTTTCAAACTGAAGACGGGTTTTTGGCCCTTCTCTGTGAACTATGTCAAAACAACGAAAAAGACAATTTTGCCCAAATGTTTTTACCCTTAGGCTGCGTTTGGATGTTGATATTGGAGGCCTTGGTATTGAATTGAGTTCAATGCCAAATCAAACTAGTATTGGTATTATGTTTCCATACCAAAGTCATTGTTTAGTTGTAGATGAAATTGCTAGATTGAATCAAAGAAGATGATCAATACCGATTCAAGTTTGGATGTCATATCATGCATCTGATTTTGACTTTATGCTTTGCCTCTCTCCACCTCGGCCGCACTGGCGGCAGAGCTCCCCCATGTCGTCCACACCTCACCGGAGAAGGCCTCTCTCTCCATCCGGGGCGGAGCTTCATCTGGAGAACTCCGCCCTTTCCCAATCTCGCGCCAGCCATGAGGAAGAAAGGGTCATTGGGCATGGGGTCGCCGGCCATGAGGAAGAAAGGTCCACCGGGCATTGAGCCGCTGGCCATGAGGAAGAAGAAGTTGTCGGCTGCTCCACCCAGAACCCCCCGTGCATATGCTTCGCTCACCCGTGGGGGGAGGAAAGGGTTGCGCAACTCGCAGGCTGCGGGAGGGAAAGGGCGGTGCGGCTACGAGACGAGGGGCGGCGCCAAAGGAGGGGTGGAGGGGCGGCGCTGGCGGAGGGGTCAAGGGCCGCCACGAGGGAGACGAGAGAGATGCGAGAGAGGGATTCTTGGCGATTCGGAGGGGAGCGGCCCGGTATCGAGGGCAACTGGGTTCGCATGTGTTCAATACCGCACAGTATTGGGTTGGAATTCCAATTCCAAATTCTGAAGCCATCCAAACAGCTGGTATTAGAGACCATCAATTCCAATTCCGGTTCTAAGGCTCTAATACATACTTCCAAACGCAGCCTTAGATTTATGAGTATTGTGTGATTTTACCCTTGGTTGGGCAGCATTAGGACACATTTTAGATTGTTCTCTGACGTAGTTCCAAACTGTGGATTTTGACACATTCCACGCTCCCTAATCTTTTCTTCCTCTAAGTCATTTGCAAAGTGGTTTACAATCAAATTTGTGACAAAACTAAGATATAAAAACATCACATCGTAGTTCACAAGCTAAGGACGAAGACAAATCACTCGATTTTGCGGGTCACTACTATGGTCCAGTGGAGCTGGAGTCCATGCCATTGGTGGCATGTGCGCGACCTCAGGCAACAGGCAGAGGCGCTTCCTTCTGCGCACCGCATGAGGGGCGTGCTGCACGGGCAGGAAAAGCACCCGCACCGTCAGGGACGGAGCTAGGATGTAAAGGTTGGAGGGGCTGATTCTCCTTCCTTCAGCCCCCTCCTCTTTCTCCTCTATTTTCCTCTTCTTCTCCCTCGATTTCTCCTCTTTTCTCCATGGAAGTCATGGCGGTAGGAGGGACTGGAGCCCTCCAGCCCCACTGCTACATCCGTCGCTTCATGCCCGCGCGGGGGCTGGCTGGCGCCCACAAACCATGGGTTGGATGGCGCCCACGCGTGGATTTTGCTGTGGTCCATAGCACCGAGTCGCCGACGGCGGCCTGAGCGCCGCCGCCACCTAGCCTAGTGTTTGGAGGGTCGGGTCCGGGGCGTCGGTGTGGAGGAGAGGAGTGAGAGAGAGGAGAGAGAGGAAGGCCGCCGTAGGGGTTAGGATAAGGTGGGTTATTAGGGTCTTTTCGTAGTGCTCTAAACTTATTTGTTGTTTGTTTTATTTTTTTAACACATCCTCAACTAACAACATCTAAAGTTGAATATTCCCAAAAAGCAAGGGTAAAATCGCAAAGTTGCAAAACAAAATCACAATTAGACATGGTTGTAGAGGTAATATCACCAAATTCCCTAATTCCCTTTTTCTTTTTAGGTTTTCTTTGATACGAATCACATATGTACCAGACAGTAAATACACTTACTTCTTTCCTATTCCTATAATAAAAACTTGAAAAGGTAGAGCACCTACCACGTTTGCTTAAAAAAAAGAGAGGACGTTGCTCCATCATACCGCACCGCCTTCCTGCCAACAACGCTCTCCATCTCCGCCGCACGTTGCTCGTGGCCCAGGCAATAGGCCGCGTGCGTGACGGTATGGTCGCAACCAGGAGACCCGGGTTCGATTCCTCGTTGGAGCGAATTTACAGAACTGGTTTAAAAAAGTCCCCTCGCCAGTAAAGCCGGGGTTCTGAGGTTTTCTAAGCTGGGTTTCGGTTTCCTTCTCTTAATGAAAACTGTGGGGCACTGGCTTAGTTTCAATAGCCCGCGTGCGTGACGGTTACATCCGGAGCGATTGATTACACGCTCTCACATTTACAACGTGTCATGTGTGCGCGTCCACCACTAATAAGTCCGAGACCAGTAATTTATGGTATCTTATAATAATTATCGTCGTGCCACCCACGTCACCGTGCATTTTTAACCTTTGAGATCACGTAACATTCTAAATAGAGTATATAATATACAGTCACATAATATGACGCGCCGTTCGCGCCGTTCGTTAAAAAAATTGCAACGTGTATTTGCTGATGGTTGGCGGGGGGCTAACGACATGCTTGCGGGTTCTACCGGTGCTAATAACTACTCCGTAACTAATCTAGTGTGAACTCGGCACGGAGAGGAAGGTTTGGCCGGACTCGGTTGATCAAATGAACCAAGATTCTATGTACCTTGCAGTAGTTATGGTCTGAATCCTGTACATCCATTTTATGTACCGAGATCTGTGCCGCGGTCAGTGGGTGTCAGTAGGCCTGTATTTATGTCCCATCGGTGTATTTTATACGGTGGACCCGGATCGTATGTGTACAGATTCCATAAATGTGGCCACCGGTTCGTCTCTCCCTCATCTTCATTTTGAATCCCGTCCTCCTCTCTCCTCCAACCTCCCCACCCTCTCTCTCCTCCAACCTCTCCACCCTCTTCTCTCTCCGGCGGAGCTCCGGCCAGGTCCGGCCAGATCCAATGGCGCTGGGACAAGATCCGGGAGCGGTTGTACCGGATCTGTCAACTCCCGAGCGTACCGGCAAGGAGGCGGAGCGGGACAACGACCACGCGCGCGGCCGTCGGAGACTACGATGGCGGCGTGACCGCCCGCCGCGGGGCACGAGACCGGCGGGGCTAGCTCCAGGCCTTGGCACCGGATCCGGTGTCCCCGCCTCCTGCCGTTCTGAACCCTGCGGCCGTGCGTGTCGAGCCGTGCTCCGGCGGCTTAACACTAGCACTTGGCCGGAGTAGCAGTGGCGACGGCGGCGAAAGCCTCTCCTCCGGCACGGGGACGCAGTGGCGCGCACCTCCACCGCGACCCCACCATCAACCCTGGCCTCGATACTCCCTGATGCCGATCGATCCCCTCCTCTGATGACCCCGATCCGATCCGATCTAATGTTCCCCACAGTCGATGACCCCTCCGCCGTCGACCAGATCCGGGCATCCCGGGTCATCCTCGAACTCGACGCGGGCGTGGGGCGGCGGGGGCCTGGCCTCCTGCGTCGGGTGAGGCGGCACCTCGTAGGTCGACGACTGCCCCATGTCTAGCTCTCGCACGACGAGGTTTCCCGGGTGTGGCGGCGGGCCCACGAAGGACGACGGCAAGTCGGTCTGGCGACGGCTGGGCTTGCTCTCCCTCTCCACCTCCTCAGGCCTGCGGACGAGGACAGCTCCCGGCGACCTGCGCACCCTGCCTCCGTGACCGCCTCCTCGCCCTCGCTGCTGCCACTGCCGACGCGGGGTGCGGGAGCAGGCTGCGGCGAGGCGCTTCGGCACATCGGACCTCGACTGGCGCTTCGGCACATCGGACCTCGAGCAGGCTGTACACAGGGGGGACTGTATTCCTCTGCTGATTTCAGATGAACACGTGAGAAGTAGTACTGTACAACGGTATTATTTCAAAATTTGAATAAGCTTTGATTGATTCTCTACTCAGACGCACATGGGTGGCCAAATGCATCCCACTTGAGTAGAAAAAGCTGTCAGAACATCCGACTAGACATGGCAGTGTAGTGTCAGAAACATGGTGAAAAAAATTGAAATACGCATGCTATACACTGGAATGGGACAAGATCGCACGGTACACGATGTTGATGGACGGTCCGGATTCTTGCCCTTGCAGCTTCACGGAGTAGCACAGCATTTTCGTGATCAAAAGATGCTTCAAGGAACCTCGTCCACCAGTCGGCTTTTAACCGTTTGGAAACGTCCAGCAACTGCGTGTCCCTCTGTTTCTGTTTCGGTTGGCACAGTACTATGGCAAACTGGTGTGAATTCTGCACGGAAAGGTGCGGGGGATTTCCCGGAGCCCAAAAGGCGTCCTTGTCGTCGTCGTCCGCCCTGCCGCATGCCGCCGCCGCAAACCGACGACGATCGTCCAGAAGAGGCCGGGCAAGCACGCACCATGTGGCATGTGCTGTTAAAAAGAAATATAAAGACTTGAAACTGCCTTCCACGAAGCTCCACGATCGATCCACGGGAGACGGCGGACAACGTCGTGTTCACCGCCGCGGCCAATTCCACCACCAAATTAAACGGAAGCAGCGACAGTGAATCGACCTCCTGGGCGCGATCTGGATCGATCCGTGTCGGCGACCTTTGTTTTCAGCGCCCATCGAGTTCAGCCACCTACTGCATTCACTCAGGCATTGCCAAGTTCGCATCACTACCGATTTCAAGGTTGAAATGGGCAGTTGTGCTCCATGTGAAGGATGAGCCAAGTCCTTTTGAACTCACTGTGGTCAAGTCAATCCGGATTCTGAACTCAGCTGCTCATCCAGCCGGAGGTTTCCGCGGCGGTGACGCGGCCGCGCCAAACCCACCGATCCGGGTCCCCGAGCCCGCGTCCCCGGTCCCGGCCAGCCGCCAGCCTGCTCGCCCACCCACCCGCCGTCCCGCTCGCTGCCCAGTCAACGGCTTGACTGCGCCCGTAGCCTTTCCGCTTAAGAACATGGCTCCGGTCCGGCGTCCTCTCCAGTCTCCTCCTCCCATCCCCCACCCCCGTTCCGCGTTCGACCAGCCGGAGAAACTTCCAAAGCCGCCGCTGCCGCCTTTGATCGACCGATTCCCCACTTTCCTCCCCGGCCCCTGTCTGTGCGGCGGCGCCGGACCCGGAAGCTGCCCGGCGAGCCCGCCGAAGTTACTTGCTGCGGCTCCCGGTTCGCGAGCCAGGGTTGCGCTTCGGCGGCTGCATCCAACACCTCTCTCCCTCGCCCTTGTGGTCCAGGTGAGTTTCGCTCCCTCGTTCGATTCCCAAAGGGAAAAAAGATCCGCCTTTTTATGTTTCCTTGTCTTGCCGGCCGGCCGGTTGCGTGCTTGCGTAGATCATCTGGTTGTTGATGCCGCCGATTGCGTCCACTAGATCAAACGCTCCTTCTGTGTCTCTGATCGAACAACGCCGCGCAATTCAGGATGAGTCACCAAGATCAATCGACTTGTTGTCTAGCCCTGCTTGTCAGCTTTACACATGCAAATTCTGCCGGGATTCAGTACAAACGTGCAAATTGGACCCCCGATCATGGGTTAGTTCAGTTGCTTGTAGTAATCGATTTTTTTTTGGAGAGAACAGTAATCGATGGGAGGCCAGCGCATACATTTCTATGTTATCACTGGTTCAGTACCATGGGCTGCAATCAGTTGTTTTGCTGTCGCGAGTATTTTTCTTGGGTCCGGTTGGTTATTATGGACAGCAATCAGTTAGATATGCAATGACATACAGATTGCACACATAATTCTTTTGTCTATTGATGGCACATTTTTGGTGGGGTTGTCTTCTCCATTGTTTATTGACAGTATGAAGCGCAGACGGAGTATTTTTATCCCTTCTTCCAAGTTCCAAAGTATGTTTGGTGTGTTAGGAAAGGAGACTGATGTTGATGCCTATCTAACTATTATAGGTGGCATTTTGACTTATACAAGTATTGTATTAGGCCTAGCCTACCGCATTTGAATGTATTATAACTGTCACCTGAATTGGTACTGCAATTGATATACCAACGTCTCCAACCGATGGACATTGGTAAGGTTCTATGATCTTGCCTCTGCTGACGTGCTAGTTCCTTTGGGAATGGGTAATAGGATATGAGACCCTCAGACCATGGGTGCTGGAAGCACTGGTTTGTGCATCAGTGGTTTTCCTGCTCTTGTCATGGTTCAAGTAAATTGTATATTATGCGATCAATGGGATTTGGGAATCAGAAAGCGTGTAATAATGGTATACGTAGCATAGAAAAGATAGGTATGGTCCGTATGGAGGTAGTTCATGGGGGTACATGCAAATCAAGAGTGACAATAAATAAATAAAATTTAAAGTGCATGGACCTTGTGAAAGAAATAAGAAACTCCGATGATACAACCGGGTACTTTCTTATTGGGTTGCAACGCATACATGTACTACTTTTTGTTAACATGACGTTTGTGATTGAGTTAGGAACTTAGGATATGGGAGCTGAGAACTCTGCTTTGTGCACCTAGGATTTTCTTGCTCTTGCTCTTGCTTGAAGTGAATTGTAAATTATGTGGTCAATAGGACATAGGAATCTTGAAGCCTGGAATTATGATATGTTTGGCATAGAAGAATCAGTTGCTGTGCCGACAGTATGCAGGCACATGGAAATCAAGAGCATTGCACAAATCTCTGTGGTTATATCTAATAGAATATAATTGAGATTTTGACACGCCTGGGTCATGAGAAGCAAAAAAAAATCCCATTGTTACTCTACAAGTCTAACTATGCCACCTACTTTTTTCCTAACTGCACTGCACAATGACATCATATAAATTATGTGCAGTAAGTTCTGGTTCAGTTTTTGTTGTCAGAAGCATATATCAGATATCCTTTTCAGTATTCAGTTACTGCAATTATGAGGAAATATTTTTTTGCCAATATACATTTTGTATTATTTCTACAATTCTACTGCGTTCAGTTTCTGGCTTGTGCATGAACTTCCATTATCTGCAAATTACAATATACTTCCACCATGCAGCGGAAAATAGTTTTACCAAAATTAAGTTCAAGTAATGGTTGTGCAAAGATATGTAGATAGTTGCCTAGTATATGTGTATTCTTCTTTGCATAACCATGACCTATGTTCATGTCCTCATGTTTCAGGATATGATGGCTGCTGCTGAATGTTGATGAAATCCACTTATCGGCTTACAGATACCGAACTGCCATCTAAGTTAAATGAAACACAGCACAACAGTGTGCACTGGGAGTTTGAAACACGTCAGTAATGAGTTGTTTTTCTCACTTTTTCAAGAGGAAAAGGGGGACCGAACAACAAGATGATCCATCTAGTGATTGTAAGATCTCTTCCTTACACTACATTTATGTGAAAATTCTCCATTTGAATTTCCTTTCTGACAGTTAGGCTTTCTTGGACAGACTTCACTGGTTCTGAGAATATAACGAGATACAGCTATAGGGAACTGGCTAGAGCAACATCCAATTTTGACCAAACCAATAAGATTGGTGAGGGAGGTTATGGTCCTGTCTACAAGGTAATAGCAGAGCCTTAGTCAATTCGATGATAGACCAGAATACATTATTGGTGTCTGAAACCAACTTACCACTACAGGGAATGCTCAGGGATGGAACAGCTATTGCCGTAAAGGTTCTGTCTTTGCATTCTAGACAAGGTGCAAAGGAGTTTCTTAACGAGCTTCTTGCAATCTCCGATGTAGCACATGAGAATCTTGTCAAACTCTATGGCTGCTGTGTCGAAGGGAACCACAGGATCCTTGTCTACAACTATCTTGAAAACAACAGCCTTGCACGTACCCTTCTAGGTAGTTCCTCTTTATACTGAATCCATGATATTATTTTCTGGAGTGCTGTTCTTTCGCAAGATGAAATTTTTAGATGTTGTAACATTCTCGCGTTTGCCTTGTTATAGGTTCAGGGCATAGCTGCATCCAATTCAACTGGAGGGCTCGAGTAAATATTTGTATCGGTGTTGCCCAGGGATTGACATTCCTCCATGACAGTGTCCGCCCTCACATTGTTCACCGCGACATCAAGGCGAGCAATATACTTCTTGATACAGATCTTACGCCAAAAATATCTGATTTTGGTCTGGCAAAGCTTCTACCTTCGGATGTATCTCATGTTAGCACAAGAGTCGCAGGAACTCTGTAAGTGAAAATTATTGTTGCTATATGTTCTCTTATAAGTTATAACTTCTGTTCTCGACCCCTACATTTGCGCTGGTGCTGGTTCTAATGGTCCTTCACCTATTTGTGAGAAGCATTGGAGCATTGGTTACTAGAATTGTTCAGAATTACCTTAGGTTTCATTGATCTAATTTGATCAAGGAGTGCAATGAAAAGAACGAAATCTAATGTAATCACTCAAAATGGTATTTGCGGGCTTGTATTACATTCCTTACACTGTAGTTTTGCTTGCAGAGGTTATTTGGCTCCTGAGTATGCGATTCGAGGACAAGTGACACGGAAGGCAGACGTCTACAGCTATGGTGTTCTCCTCATCGAAATAGTTAGTGGGAGATGCAATACTGATACGAAATTGCCCTATGATGATCAGATTCTTCTTGAGAAGGTATGTGTTGGGTGCTACTAGTACAAATAGTATACGAAAGAAATCCAGTTGATATGAATGTTGGTGCTTAAAATTGATTTCTGAACAAAACACTTCTTATCCACTCTGCAGACATGGAGATACTACGACCAGGGGAATCTAGAGGAGATCATAGACAGTTCTCTGGGCGATGACCTGGACGTCGAAGAAGCCTGCAGGTTCCTGAAGGTCGGGCTCCTCTGCACCCAGGACGTCACGAAGCGGCGGCCGGGCATGTCAGCTGTGGTCGCCATGCTGAAAGGCGAGGCGGACGTGGACACCGAGATGATCAGCAAGCCCGACGTGATCAGGGACTTCAAGGACCTGACGCTCCGTAGCAGGGCCACGTCGTCGACGCTGCTGACCTCCATCGTAGCGCACTCGTCCCCGCTGTCGTCTGGAGAGACGACACGGACCTCCATCACCTTCACGGCGATATCGGAGCGTGACTGATGATCGGTGACGATGTTGGATGCAACTGCAACCGTGTAGCTAGAGCAAATTGGATGTAGCATAGAGGCCAGAATTATTCTTTTCGGTGGTTGTATGGTTTTGGTGTGTATAGATCATAGATGTGCTTCTCTCCGGTTATAGAGGATGAACAAAATTGGTTATAGCTTCAGAGACAGAATCAACTTGTGAGTAAAGAAATGGAAATCTGCTCGTTTCAACTTTCTAGTGTCTGTACATTCAGAAAAAGAATTGTTCATGCGCAACTGTCAGGCAAAATGCAGTCACTGTCAGGCAGCAATGCAGTGTCAACTCCACTCATAGTCTCATGGCCTGTTCACGCGCAACGGCGTCATTACAGAGTTGGTACGCCTGCACACTATGTGCTCTGTACTTTGGCGGGAGCTTCTGTGCGTCTTGTGATGAGTTCCTGTTGGCACAGCGAGCGCAGCTGCAGAGGCACGCACGCCGATGGCACAAGCGTGCAGTGCAGGCCCCGATCGATCGAGCTGCAGTGGAAGTTAGGTCAGCAGCGCAGAGACCGGCTGGCTGCCGGTGTCTCGCCGGCGGCCGACACGCGCGCAGGCAGCGGCGGCGGCGGCAGCATCAAGATGCGTGCAAGGCCGCGGCCGGCGCTGCGTGCACTGGGGATCCGAACATGGCGGGCTGGCCTGGCGACCGGCCGGCAGTGTCCTCCTCCCCTGCCTCGGCACTCGCCGTCGCCGCCACTATGCCCGGCCGCGGCCTGCACGCCGTACACGGAGGCGAGAGGCGAGACGAGACGCCTTCTTCCCGGAAGGGTACGTGTGATTGGTGGCGCGGCGCCGTGATCTCGGTCACAGTGAGGGAGGGACGGCGGCGGCGGGGCCCTGCATGCTCTGGTTGCCTGGTTGGTGCGCTGGGCCCTGCCTGCCGGCGTGACACCATGAGTGAGAAGAAAGCGAGCAGAGAGGGAGCACCCGGCAATACAGGAAGGACTGGGGGGGCTTTCGGCATCTGGCTCCTCCACAGTCCACACTGCCCACTGGTAAGCTAGCTTTGGGGCGTTCTTTTCTCCTTGATAAAAAAGAAATCAGCTAGGAATTAAGCACCTTTTGCTCCTACATTATCAGAGCCAAAATAAAGCTGCTGAAGCATGCAATGATAGATCCTATAGGGACTGTGCCCGGCAGCGCCGGGCATATGCTTCTTCCGTATCAGGTTGCATCGCTTTCTCTTTTTTTTGTGCATGAAACAGTGTGTTCGGGAAAGAACAATGCATTATGCATGTGTGCATGATGCACATTGGTCCAAGCAAATTAAGCAATGCTAGCTCTTGGATTAATCTACACAGTGGCGGATCCAGGATCCAACTCTTGGGGGCTCAACTTCTTCCTCCTCCTTCTCTTCCTTCCCTTTTCCTTCTTCTTCCTCCTCCTTTTCTTCTTCCTCCTCTTCACCTATACATACAATTTGTAGGGGGGGCTTCCTTGGAGTCCATGAGGGTAGGGGGGCTCCAGCCCCCCCTGCCCCCACGGTGGATTCGCCCCTGAATCTACGTACATATTACAGGTAAAATTAAAATAGTGCCGCTCCGATCCACTCAACATGTGTAGTGTGCTTTGAAATGTAAATCTACTATCTTTGACCAGTTCATGATGCATGAGCTCATTCTACTATATGTTTATTAGATGCATATATAATATAAAGTCGTGTTCTTTGTCCTTGGCTTTGTCCGGAAACGCAAACAAATTGCGCCCTCAAGTGTTCTTTTTTGGTGTAGTGACAGCGATCCTTGATGGCCACCAGCAAGAATGATAGGTGAGATCAGGGTTTGATCTCATCCGGTCCATGAAAGGCACACGTAAGGCATTTTTATTGGAAAACAAATGTAATGGCAGGAATCACGGGTGAGCTGACGATGATTGCACCCATTTGGTTGGCACACTTGGCAATAATCCTGTGTTGGGTGTCTAGATGTATAGATCTGCGCGCGCACAAGGAAGCATTATGCATGATCACGGCCATTTGGTGTTGGTGGTGCTGATATACAAATTGACCATTCGAAAAAAGTGGCTTTTCTTGAATGAGCGAGCGATGATGTTAATTTGTCTGCATTTTTTTTTGCAAAAATATGTCAATTTTGCTATGGTCCGGTACAAAAAGATATTGATCCACCCAGAGAACTGAAATGTTCCTGGTACAAAATTTTAAAAATTTTAAAAAAAGTTGTACGGTGTTTTTGGGGTTGTTTCACTTTTTTCACCCAGGCCACTTTCAGCCATGAGAAGGGTCAAGTACTTGATGGTTATTAGACTTCGATAAAATGGTTAGGAAATTTGAATGGTTTTGGTGGTGGAAATCTCGTGAGAGATGAATGGACAGACTTTTTCTATGCATCTAGAGTTCTAGAGACAACATTATTGACAAAATATAAGTATCTGCCAAAATATATACAAAATGAAAAGAGGGTTTGTTCTATTTATTTTGGTACCTTGAACTTGAAGTATCCTGTTTGCCCATTCAAAACCTCTTCATGTCAACTCCATCAGCTTATATATTCCCCAAGCTAAGCCATTCAAATGAGATCAAATCCCCTGATGATGTAAACCTTTCTTATAGCAGGGTGATGAGCATATACACATGATAGCATTCTCCTAATGACAAGAAGTCAACACCCTTCGCTACTCCGAAACGACGTCGTCCGTAAAAGTGGTGAATGCATCAGAACTAAAAGGCGCCAAGGAAAGATAATTTCTATAGTAGTACTGTGTAATTGCAATGCATAATTAATGTATAGAGTTTGACAGTTTCTCCAATGCTCGAAGATTTTAGGAGCCGTCCATCGCTCTAGATCGGATGGTTTAAAAATAGGAGAAACCTATTACAAGAAACCAAACTTGTGGACCAGAACCAAATAATTGTGGGTCAGGAACCAAATAATTGTGGATCAGGAACTAATTCTGTAAATAAAGGAAAGGATATATCCGTATTTTCACGTGTTGGCCTCGGTGCTGGCCATTAATCGCCGGCCCATAGGTTCGAGGTCCATTCGCCGGCCGGTCAACACACACTCTTTCCCGACGCCACCCACCAGCCGCCGCCCCCGCGGGCGGCGCTCGATCCGCAGGCGCCGCTACCACCGCTGTCCGGTGCGGCCACCTCCACCGCGACGTCGTGCACGGCTGCACGCGCCGCAGCCTCGATGCGGCCTACGGCGGCAAGGCCCCGCGCTGGATCAAGTTCTGGAGCGACGCGACATCCGACCGGCGCTGCCATGACTCATCCTCCTCGGAGGCCTCCACTGCGTCGTCACCGTTCTCCGGGTGCACACCCCCGCCCTTTGCCCCTGGACTCCCCGCGCGGCTTGATCCACCCGTTCACCGGGCTGCGACGCTTCGCTTAGCGCCTCTCATAGCAGCCGGCCGGCGCGCGTCCCTGCTCGCCGTCTTCGACCAACCCGCGGATGGCCGCCTCCTGGAGAGTCCCTTCGCGGCGCCTCCTGGAGAGTGCCTCTGCCGCAACCCGATTCGCTGTTGCCGCCTCCGCGGCAACCCGATTCGCTACTGCCGCCATCGCAGCAACCCGATTCGACGTGGACAGGGATGACGACGGGCTGCCACCTGCCAGTGGTGGTGATCGCCAACATGGTGCTGCTGGTGCTGCTATTGTTACTCATTCGCTGACGACGACGCTGCTCCCCTAGCAGCCTTGCCTTTATTCATTGTTACAACCTGCTGCTTCTTCTGATGAAACAATTGGGTAAGCTGTACAAGCTAAAGTGGCAGTGGAGTCAAGATGGTGAAACAATTGGGTAAGCTACTTGTGTCGAGCTGCAGGCCTCAGAAGAGCACAGAAAGATGGACACTTGCACATAATTTATTAGCTGTGAGCGCACAGAATTCCCCCCACTGAAGCAGAAGGCAACAGCAAGAAAGCATGAGTTGTAATGAACTATATTCTGTGTAATCTCGTAACAAAAGGCTGCAATGACGTCCTGACGTCCTGTGCATCTGTGTACTGAATTTGTGCTTGAAAATGAATAAAATGTATGTGATCTGATGAACTGTATTTTGTGCAATTGTGCCTTATGCATGAACTGTATTATGTGCAGTGGCAATTGTTCATGAACTGTATTCTGTGCAATGGCAATACATGTTGAAAAGGAATCCCTGGGGAAATTGTGCCTCAAAAGACAGAAATGCAAAGAAAATAGACAATAATTCAGCAACACTGAAGATTGCTTCCTATTGCAGTAGCACAGTTGTGTCTTGTGTGTCCATCTCTCTGTTCATATATAAGAGGGAAAGGACTAATTATCATCCAGCACATTTCAAATGCACACAATTAATACATTGCTGTCACATGACATTTTAAAATAGATAATTAAAAATGTAAGGAAATATACTGCCGATTATTTAGACATCTTCACTTCCACCATGGCGACTATTGCAAGCTACATAACCTTAAATAACAAATATCGAGAAACAAATAATACATGTAAAGATCGAAAAATCACTGTTTTTAACTGTCAACATACCCACACAGTATATTACATATGTGATAAAAAGAAGAAACAAACATCAGGCACCTGACCCAACCACCCCCATTCGGCCATTCTCCCATAAACATGACAGAATCCCAACAACAACGATGACACACATAATCTAGTAGTGATCGCACCAAGCCTCACACAGAATATTTCAATGAAACTGACATTCGCTTTCTTTTTTTTTGCAGAACCCAAAATGGCATTCACAGATGCAACACTCGTCCTCATGGCGCTGGTCCTTTGTGACTGACATTTACATCTTGCAAATTAGCTTGCGGGCTTCTGCATCCTTCCAAGCATTTGCCTGCATCCCCAAGAACAAGAATCGCTGTAAGTTGAAATAAGAATATGACACAGATAAGATAATCGATCCTTGCATCCATAGCAGTTAGCTTGACGCCCTAACGAGCGAGCCCGCGCCTGATGGCGGGGAACTCCAATGCGCCGGTCAGCCGGTGTGCCTTCGATGGAGATGGGGAAGGGCCGCATGGGAATTGACAGATGGATGGAAGGGTCGCGCAATCCTTGGGCAACGAGCGTGGATGAGGCAGGGCGGTCGAGCTGCGCAGTCCGGCGGCCAGCGTCGATGAGGCGGAGGCGGAGCGGTCGGGTGTGCGGGCGGCGGAGGATTTTTTTTCCTGATCTATTTCGTGTGTTGACTCTAGTTGCAATGACGTGTCTGCCCCTACACGGGTTCCGCCCAAAAAAACAGAGGAAGCTCGGGTTCCCCTAGGTTCCCTTCAAGCACTGTAACAAATCTCATAGAGTTTTGTTTAGGCCACGAGCTCTTGACACTGTACCAAGCTACGTGCATGTACATGCATGTAGACACGAACTATATAGTGATCGATCCGTGTTGAGTTGAGGGTGGTCCGTGCTCATATCTGTATCTAGACGTACTACTGTATGGTTCGGACTAGAATGGACCATGTCACACACAAGCAGCTACTCCGTAGTCCTGAACATGGTCAACAATCAGCATCAGCTCCTATCTGTAGCTAAGATAGGCATCAGCTAAACCAAGTTCTGAACAGAAATGGCCTATTGCTTGGGTTTGTCAGAGGACAGTACCAATGCAAGTACGTGGTAGTGATCATAGAAGGCCTACATACATAGTATATTGAAAAAGGGAGAACGTACATGACGACTCCTAGGCTTGGAAATTTGTCAAAAGAAGCTCTCAGGTATGTACATATATATATTATCGATGAAATAATGCAAGAGAGAGTACTAATGATAATGGTACACTTTGATTAAGAAGAAACAAGCACTATATTTACACACTAATGATTGATTAACTTGGAGTGCTTTGGCGCCCTACTAGCTGATTAATCTCTTGATAGCTCATGCATGTATATGCATGCTTCGCTTCCTATTAGGGATTATTCATGCATGCTGCCACGAGCTTTGGAGTTTAATTTGGAAAGAGATGGGTGTTGGCACACGGCGTGCAATGTGCATGAGCAGGGCCTGGATATTTGGTTGGACGAATGTAATCGTACGATTTGCAGGTTGGGGACACAAGGGAACAGACATAGAGCACAGTGGCCGGTTCGTTGCTTTGGTGGTCCATTACTCTCTCTCTCTATCGATTCTCCAGAGTTTTTTCCGAACAACTCTCTCTCTAGATTGCATTGAGTCCATTGCTCTCTTGCTCTAGCTAGCTCGTCCCAAGCAATAATCCATCGTGGATCGATCCTACGACTCGTCGTCGATACACATACACGATCGACTTTTTTCTGGGAGGACGCAGGGCGATAGGGATGGGGAGACACGGGATGATCGAGGGGAATTTCTCTTTCGACCGCTTTTGGACGACATCTCGCAGGCCTTCTCTTGGAAGCCGAGAAAGCTGCGGCGGCTGCGCTGTGACTGTGTAGTGAGCGCGCGACTGGAGCGAGAGGACAACAACAACGCGCGCCACAGCCAAAGCTCCCTGCAACTCTCTCTCCAAGCAGCTTATTGCACATCTCGCTCGACTTGACCTGGGCGAGGGGACCACCACATGCGTTTTCAGGTGGAGTGGCCATGGCACGAAAGACCTGCCAGACAAGAGCCTTGTTTAATTTCAAAAAAAAAAAAAGAGCCTTGTGTTTGGCCTGGCTCGCAACCAGCATCCATGGCCGAGCATGGAGATGACTGCCGGGCTAGGGCATGGGCCGCTTCTCGCCCGTGCATGTGTAGCCGTCATGTAGGAGTAGAGAAGAGAATACACTAGTATATCATCAAATAATTACTATATATATGTGTGTGCTCAGCTCACATAGTCATGTCATGAACAGACACATATATTCTGTTCAGAGGATCATGGATCATGCATGCTTCCAACTTTCCCTGCACCTCCCAACTTTGCACTTTGCAGCACAGTCAAGCTTGGAGCTTTCTTCCATCTTGGAGAATCTTGGTTAACTTCCAAACCAACGTAGTCACACTTCTTCCTTCAGATCAAGTCGTCACTGGAGATTCTTGCTTGGTTACATCCATTCATGCTTAGTGTAGCTGACAGAGATATGCTTGATTGGAGACGAGCGAGAGGATTTTGTCTGAACCTAGCTTCGTCTTTCACCAACAAAGAGGTGCACGAATTGAAGTTGGGTTATCAGAGACGCGGAATAATACCGATACCACCACCACTGCATGCATGGCGTCCAGCAAGCGTCGTCCTGCAGGAATCCATCTGTGTTTGGGGGTATCTCTTTCAGTTTCAGCACGTACTCCGTAGTACTTGGCTGCTACCTCTGAACAGCTTGTACCAGAGGGCACATTGCACACACCACAACACATGGAGTCAGAGATTCACACCGTGCACACGTACGTACACCTTTGCTCTTTATTCCTTCAACAAGTCCCGAAAGCACCTCCTCTGAAAAGTGGAGACCCTTTATTCATGCATGTGCATGCCCAAGCCCAAGCCCAATATATTATGTGGCAAGAAAATTAAGAGTTGATACATGAAGAACTCTGACACTCATCAGGAACAAAGGGCTAGTGCTGTAAATATGATTCAAATTTTATTTTTGTACATTCCATATAATCATAATCAAGGCACACATACAGGAACTGATGGTGCGCATGCGTGCATGTCTCTTTTTTTTGTGTACAAAAATAAGTAACGGTGGCAAGACAAATTAAACTCAATAAACGGTTTAGTTTGATGTGTGGAAGTATCAATCATCATTGTAACATGGAGAAACTACATTGCAACATATATAACTTAGTATAAAAGTGGAAATCGTATACACATTTACCTTGTGATTTGAAACTGCTGATTTGTTTCAGACTTAGAACGGTAGAACCTACTGGTACTACATTACGGTTTATCTTGGTTGTGTGTTAGTGTTACCATAAAACTTAGTAAACATATAAATTTCATCCGAAGGAAGAGAATGATTATGCCTAAAAGTCATGGCCTATATATACTTTCACGGAAAAAGGAGTTTTTGAAGCATATGATAAGAACAAGGAAACTTTAAATTAATCGCAGTTGGGAAGAATACACAACGGAGAACATATTTGAGCACAAAAAAGGATCGTTGCATTGGACTGATGAACGTCTATAGCTTTACATGCCCTCCAATTTCTCGGTCAAACAGACTATTTGGTGAGTAGTAACGGAAGCTCTTGTATATCCTTTAACGTGCACCTCGCCATTTGCAGACGAAATTTGAAGGAAACGTCAGTTTTCCCAGATGAAATACAGCTATGTCCGTTTCAGGTCCAGACGAGAATTCAAGAACTAAGTTACAAAAGAGACTTGCACGTCTACAGATCAAATTTCCATCGCACAAAGTTTGAGACAAAAAAAAAATAAAAACGCAAGCAGAAATCAAGGAATTCTAGCTCAGATCGGTGGTCTAAGGACTACAGCCAACATGCAAAGAACGGGTGCCTAGCTAGGATCCAACCAATAAGATAATTTCAATGTGTTCAATTCCTTAGCTGTTTCTATGAAACTCAAGGGAAAACAAACAAGTCGACACTCAGAATCAGCAAGATCGAGGCTATATGTAATAAGCAAGAGGAAAGCAGATGTACGTTTTATTTCTTTTCAGGATAAAAAAATGGATGAGATTTGTAAACCCTCTCTGAATGATTTGGGTCAAGCTTGTGGACGAACAACTAACACAAGCCTTTCCCCCGAAATTGAATCCTTAATTCTGCCCCCCTGCAGAAACAATTCAAAACCAAACAGGAACAGGAAAGCATACGGATGATATAGCAGCATGAAATATGTGCATCAGCATCTCCAATAAAAAGACTAGCAGAGATCAGAGGATGGAGAGGGAGATGATCATGGCCTGTTCTGCATGCTTGGCTCCTTGCACGCCACCCACAGCATCCAATCACGCCACGGGTTGGGCTACATGTGTGGCATACAGGGAGCCAGGCACACACGACTGAGCCGATCGTCGTGGACCAAACCTGGCTGGCTCTCGGCGAGCTACGACCCTCCATGGCGTCAACGTCTTCCACATCTCAGAATAAGCTCGACGGAGATCGATCGACCGGCCGGCGTCAGGAAACGGCGGAGCCAGCAGAGAGGCGCAGATGCATGAGCTGGAAAGGGTACTCGGAGCAAATCATGGCGACGAGCACCAAGAGAAGAGAGAGGCGGCTGTGGAGAAGCTAGCTGCAGCTAAAGGCGTGTGGGCGGCTGAGGTAGGGGAGAACAGTGGAAGAGTGAGATAGAAGCAAGGGGGGAGAAGCTGGATTTTATAGAGGTGGGAAGGGGACGGCGTGCCTGCCCTCTTTTTATGTTGTCACCACCACTTACTCCTCCTCCTACTGCCCAACGGTTATCTATTCTTATTTATTTTTTACTTATTTATTGTGCACACTGTAAAGGCATAGACGACAGCCTGTTATTTTTAAAAAAAAAAGATATGAGAACCATTTCACATATATGCAATAATCAAAATGTTTCTGATGCATGAAGTAGTAGTTTAGGACTTTGTTGGCACAAGAAAAATTGCACTTTGCAATGTATAATATTTGCAAATATAAAAATGGTTAGTGGAATGCTTTCTTTCCACCACCCATAGCCACCAATGGCAAAAAGAAATGAAATGTGGGGAGTAATACCAAAGACCTCACTCATTCCCCTCCCTTGGGGGACGAAGCCATGAGCTGCTGAGAGACTCGTCCTGCAAGCCTCATGCGTAGGCTCTGTGTGATATTCTCCTAGGCCCCTCATGCACCACCACTGTGGACTTTGGCTCCGGATAGACGGATGGATGGATGGAGACTAGGAGATGGATGGAGAGGGAAATTGGCAGGGAATCACACCGAAACATATTCCCAATCCCAGTATTGCAAAAGCCCACTCCAGTCAGCTGTATTCAGCAAGAAGGGAACCTAGGCAGAGAGGGAGACAACAAAAAGCTAGGCCGGGGAGAAAAAGCAAAGCAATACAAATATAAGCACGCCTCTCATCACTTTCTCTCCCTCCTGAATTTTCTAGGGTTTCACTTGTGAATTGGATTTTGTCTGGAGCAGTTGGATGTGCTCCAGTCCAGCACAGATTCTTTTATACCAACCAACCCCTCCATCCATCTCTATGCCAATCACAGAGGAAGATCATGCCGCCACTCTCTCTCTAACCTAAGCCAGGCTAGACGCCCCGGCGCGCCGCTGTCGCTGAAAATTGTGGTAGGTCTCACCTCGGTCCACAAGTTTGGACCATGCATGCTCGTCGCACAGAACCACTGTTCTCTGCCCGCTTTAAGTTTTTACCGATGTTATTTTGGACTATGCACAGAAGCAAAGACAGTGTAAAAAAAATTTTCAGTCACATGTGCACTAGTACGTACTGATGGAGCACGCACTATTTCAGTACATCTGGTGTGATTGCACCAGTAGTTAACTGGCAGAGAATAGAGCATATGACCCGGCCTGTTTGGTGTTTGCAGCTACAGTTTTATTCAGCAACCGCATCCAGTCTGGTGGTAAGACGAGACGTGTGTGTGCGTTACTGTGTGTTTAGCTGGAGAATTTGGTCATTTATTTCTGCCCCGTTTCTTATGTTATCTACAGAGAACTTGGCCTTGTCCCGTTAGGTACGTCTTTCCTGCCCCAGCCAACTGTTACATTGGGCCTTGTTAATTGGGATCCAGATGGCAGCACCAGTGCTACTAATAATCTGAACACAGCAGTGTCACCAGACCAAAAAGAAGGGAACCTGTGTCTGCATTATTGTTAATGAAGGTGCTACTAGCTAACTCTGCTCAGTGCTCTCATCTTTTGACCAGTATAGCCAAAGGCTTGGCATGCAAGTGAAGACTATTGTCTGTACACAATGTGCGTGATGTGATATTCAGTTGCCGAAAGCTATAGCTTGCATAGTTGCTACGTCAAGCCATTTATATATATACATGTGTGTTTTTATGGGTTGATTAGGTTGTTTCATTTGGTTTGGTTGGAGATCGATGGGCGGTAGTGCTGGCTGGGCGTGCAAGGAGATTGGGATGGTTGGCTTGGAGGTAAACGCGTGGACACTACCGCTTGGGGCCTTTCACCCTGGGGAGGACAAGGGAATGTTCTCCAAAGTAGCAGTTGCGATGGAGATGGTTTTCACATGCACTGCTCGCGTCCACGCAAAGCAAAACAAAAACAATCCCATGCATTTAATTTGCTGCAAAAGCAATACTGATCAACCTGCACTCCAAGCCTGATCTACAACAACGTCGCCCCTCTTTTTTTTAAGAGAAAAGAAATCAACCAAACAGAAATACTAGGACGCTACAGTCTTTTTGGGAAAAACCAAGCACAGGCTGCCAGGAACTACACTGTAGAGGGGGAGGTGAGAGAGCGAGAGATTGTCAGATTGATTTCGGTCAACGAAGCAGTCAACAAGGACGTAGAAAGAACATTTGGACGGAGGCACCCTACGGTCGGATTCCGCGGGGCCCACGCATGTTCCCTATGGAGTTGAGTATAGCCAGCGAGATTTTTTTTTTTTTTTTTTGGACAAGCGAGCGTTGGTACGAGTACAGAGATCTATGTTGCTGGACCTGCGTACATGTACAGGTCCTAGCGGCGTGCGAGAATCATGGCTTGCTTCTCCGCAGCTGACCGTCAGGCAGCCAGCCTTTTACATCTAGGTCACCACTCACCACAGTCCACATGCCTGAAGATTCCATCATCATACGTACTGCTTGCTGGACCTCCTTTTGTGGTAAGATCGCAGTATATTTTCGATCGACTTCAATAATGTAGTACTGCTGAAACTTTAAAGTTTAAATATACGAATGATCATGAACCAAATGAGATTCAGACAGTATTGTTACCTTGTGTCAGAGATCGAATGGTAAAATATGCATGTCTACGAAAGGTTGCCAAGAAGGTACTCCTATAATTAATCATATAGTATACCGTACCCATGTCAGAATTGGGAATATATATTTAGTTTCTGATCCCACCATATAAACTTTTTGAAAACAAAGATCCGACCATATAATTACCTTCCATCAGCAAAAATAAATCAATCTTTCTTGTCAACGCCCAATCCCCACAAGAAGTGTTTTTTCTTTTTGGTTTTGTTTGGGTTGGGCTAAGGGTCCGTCTTCCACCGCGTACAATCAGAAATGCCTTTGTGCTCTTTGTGCGATGCATGATCTTCCCTCTATGCTGAACACTAAGAGTCTGTGCGGCAAATCTTCTGCTGATTTGTACGACAGATTTATTCTGAAAGAAAAATTACTGCAGACTGATTTGTACGGCTAGTCTGAATTGTAACCTTAGAAGAGAGTTGGTGCTGCGATATATACGGCATTGATGTTGTACAGCCGGAGTGAATCTCAAGGCAGGTGAATGGATGGTGGAAGATAGCATCCACATCCGCATGCATGTACATGATTCGGCTAGGTGTTCAATGTTCATGTTCGGCTTGAGCAATTGCTTGGGCATCATTTAGCAACGCCAATCATATATAAGCTAGCAGTATCCATGTCGGAGTTGAGCAATTTCTTGGACACCATTTTAGCATCGCCTGATCATAGATAAGCTAATAATATCCATGTCGAAGTTGAGAAATATTGCTCCGATATCATTTAGCATCAGCTTGTTAAGCTAGCAAACTCCTCCACGTAGAGAAAAAAAAATGAAACAATTGTCTACTACTCTACTGATAACTACGTACATTTCCATGAATTTGTCAATATCCTAGATACAAGAATTCTTCTGAACGATATAATGACTCACTTGGTACCGTTGTGGCTGTGGCTAAAACAGATCCTGTTGTGCCTCCTCTAGTGGAGCAGGTTTTTTCCTTTTCCTTTTTTTTCTTTTTTGCTTTGGCTTGTTCGGATAGAAAAACATTTGACAAAAGAACTCCTTCATGCACGTAGGGGAAACAAAATATGTGCAAAGGTCACTACATTTCCATGATGTTGTTGGTGTCATATGGATAAAAGATTTTTTTCCTAAAGAACAATGTCCCATGACAAGTCTGTTCTTTTTCTCAAATGTCATCTTACTATTACTAATTGGAGGCTCCTTTTGAGGCTTCCATAAGATGCCACTTAGGATCCTAGGTGTACAGTCTAAAAAAATAGAGAAATCCTATAAATTCTCACAAAAATCAGAAACATCCGGCCATCAATTCAACATCTCTAATCATAATAGCCATTGGATCTGTTATCTTTCTAATAAATTACCCACCTCTGCCATTTTGAAAATATACCAAAGTAACCCCTAAACATGTATCTAAATTACTCACATATGCCATTATAAAAAAATAATGTAAATTAACCCTTAATTTTCATGTAAATTACCCACCTATGCTAATATAAAAACAATATCAAATAACCCCTAAATTTGCATATCAATTATCCACTTATGTGTTTATTAAATTTAAAGTAACCCCTAAATCTGAATCTAAATCATATAGTTATATATTAAAATCTTAAAGTGCATCAATATAAAATTTTAAATTACTATTTCTATAATTATCAATATATTATTTATGTTTTCTCAAAAGATATATTATTTATGTTATTGTTTATATAAAACTTACTATTACTAATTGGAGGCTCCTTTTGAGGCCTCCACGTGATGCCACCTAGGATCCTAGGTGGACAGTCTAAAAAAGAGAAATTCTATAAATTCTCACAAAAATCAGAAACATCCGACCATCAATTCAACATCTCTAATCATAATAGCCATTGGATCTGTTATCTTTCTAATAAATTTGTAACACCCCGTGTTTTTAAGTAGTGTCAATTAGTGTAATCACCATCAAAAGAAAGGTTGATAAATGGTGGTTTATCTTTCTTTATGGAAGAGTATGCTGAATATATTATTATCTAGGTGAATGCGATCAACCATGTACTCCATGTTGACATGTGCCTTTGTACTTAATTAAATTAAATTCGCCAACTAATTCTTGCATATGCATCCTCCGTGTAGAAGTTTCCGACGGTAGCTACACGCTCGTGCCGGCAGACGAGGACGAGGGAGCGGGAGGAGATGTGCACTACGTGACCGTAGATCAAGACCCGGACCAAAGTCTGGAAGTTTGTTTGACTGCTTGTACTGACGAAGGCAAGCTCCGGTTTATCATTAACCTATGTGTTTCTTTTTAAACTTCTGAATTTCTCATTGATTTTCTATGTGCATTTACGTTCAGGAGTTGAATTGAAACCCTAGCTGCATGATCCCTAAGTACCTATGATCTTTTACTGGTATGGCAAGTCGCTAGTTGTTATGCTCTAAGGATTCGGTACAAGTCGAGTGATGTTCGTCACTCGTGAGGATAGGTTCTTATTTATGGAATCACCATATCTATGAATGGATTGCTCATGTGGTAAGAGCAGGGGATTTGGGCTCCGGTCCAGTGACTTTCGTGGGTTAAGTGCTTGAACGTATTAAGTACTTATCGGGAATGAGACCGGTAAGCCTAGTACCCGATTGAGGCGGTACAAGATTTTACTATCACTAATCTTGGGTTGCGGCCCCGGGCTCGCCACCTGTGGTACATGCGTGAGGCTGGGTGACCTTGTGTGGCGTAGCCCAGATAAACCTTGTACTTGAGACTATGAGCTATTATTCCCAAACCGAAGAATGACGGGAACCACTTGGTTGGTGAACTCTTAGTGAGGTCACCTTCCGTTATTAATCGATCGATCGTCTGCCTCTCACCGTTATCTGAGACTACTTAACCAACTGGCCATGATATCCCTCATGATGGAACTATGTGAATATTGATGCTTGATTAATTGTATTGCACAACTTATGCTCGCAATAGATTGCTTATCTAGTAATGATTTAATCTACTAGAATTTGAGCTAAAATGTGAAAGTAAGGATTTACTACATAGTAGGTTTTTGGCAAAACAAACCCCCTATCCAAAAGCCTTGCATGAATTAGAGGTAAGTCTTTTATTTTAGACAGTAAGCCTTGCTGAGTATTAGTATACTCAGCCTTGCTGTATAAATTGTTGTTTTCAGGTAATGCATTGAATGATGTGTGGCCTGGAGAGATTCCACCCGGCTGGGAGCTGGAATGGGTGGATGATGACGAGTGATTGCATCATGGATGGCCTCCTATGATGTTTGTCGTATCGTTTAGTTAATTCCACTGTTTTATAAACTCTGAACTATTTTATTTCCATGTCAAGAACAATGGTTTGTAATAATTGACCCTACGGGGAAGATTGGTCTTAATTTGTAAGGTACTCTGGACTCTCGTTCGTGAGAGTTTTAATGTATACGTTTCGATCCTCTGTGTGTATTCAAGTGATTTACCGGGCTTTGACCCGGCAACACTCAACGTGATGGTTCTTTATTATCACTTAATAACCAAATGGAGTGGTTTAGGCGATAGTACGAAATTATCTTGGGTGGGGTTGTCACAAAACTACCCACATCTGGCATTAGTGACCCCTTAAACATGTATCTAAATTACCCGCATATGCTATTATAAAAAATAATGTAAATTAACCTTTAATTTTCATGTAAAGTACCCACCTATGCTACTATAAAAACAATATCAAATACCCCCTAAATTTGCATATAAATTATCCACTTATGTGCTTGTTAAATTTAAAGTAACCACTAAATCTGAATCTAAATCATATAGTTATATAATAAAATCTTAAAGTGCATCAATATAAAATTTTAAATTACTATTTCTATATTATTAATATATTATTTATGTTTTCTCAAAAAATATATTATTTATGTTATTGTTTATATAAAACTTACTATTACTAATTGGAGGCTCCTTTTGAGCCCTCCACATGATGCCACCTAGGATCCTAGGTGGACAGTCTAAAAAAGAGAATCCTATAAATTCTAAAAAAAATCAGAAACATCCGGCCATCAATTCAACATCTGTAATCATAATAGACATTGGATCTGTTATCTTTCTAATAAATTACCCACATCTGGCATTATGAAAATAGACCAAAGTGACCCTTTAAACATGTATCTAAATTACCCACATATGCCATTATAAAAATAATGTAAATTAACCCTTAATTTTCATGTAAATTACCCACCTATGGTACTATAAAAACAATATCAAATACCTGCCTAAATTTGCATATAAATTATCCACTTATGTGCTTATTAAATTTAAAGTGACCCCTAAATCTGAATCTAAATCATATAGTTATATAATAAAATCTTAAAGTGCATTAGTATAAAATTTTAAGTTACTATTTCTATAATTATTAATATATTATTTATGTTTTCTCAAAAAATATATTATTTATGTTATTGTTTATATAAAAAATACTTCCCATAATGTGTGTCGTCATATACTCATATATTCAATGAATGAGAGACAGATAAGAATACCAATTTTTATGTTGTTCATAGCTTAAAATAAAGTGTTCAATTAAATACAAATCAAACACATATGGAGGTGCTATGCTAAGTGAAAAACTGTTACTAACTAAACATATTACAATTATTAGAATATGTAATAAATGAATGAGAGCATGAGATAGATAGTTAGAGCAACTCCAACAGTTCCCCATCCCAAGTTGTCATTGTTAGTTTTTTGGCAAAAACAGAAAAAATCTTCTCCAACAGTTCCCCATCTCAGGTTGCCATTTATCCCAAGTTGGGAAAACCGACTCCGCGCGCGCATATATGCGCGTAGCGATCCGCGATGCATCCTCCCGTATTAGAAGAGGTGGAAGGGTATAAAAATAATTTTGTTTTTTCTCAGGATTCCTGATTTAAGTTTTCAAGATGTGGAAGGGTAGAAACATAATTTTGTTTCTCTATCAGGGTTCCTGATGTAAGTTAGATCTGGATTTGGCAAGTGGATTGTGCCAAACCGTTGGAGATGAACTCTTTTTTTACTTGGCATATCTTTTTACAAGTTGGCAAAACACAAGATTTGCCAAGTAAAATTTGGCAAACTCTTGGAGTTGCTCGCTGTTTCTAACTAGCCCGTGCGGGGGCACACGTTGATAGACTAGTTTTGACAAACTTTAGTCCGTAAAATAGGCAGGAGAGACAAGTATGCTGCTAGAGTGCTAGTAGCGCACTCTCCTTTTCGAAAACAATAATATGCGAAAGGAGAAAAAGGAAACGTTTTTGCGACACATGCTGCATGACAAATCCCACGAGATCGATCAATCGATAATTCGATACGGACGTGATCGATAAAGAGAGAGCACGATCGTCGTCGATCACAGTAAAGCAAAAAACACACGCACTAACGGACTCGGTCTGCTAATCGATCTCCGCTCCACCAACCAACCAATCCTTGTCTGCTCGATGGTGGAGAGGAGACACGTGCACGATATCTCTGTGATCGATGAGCAAACTTTTGCCTTGTCGTTCCGCTTATTGACCGGCCGGTCCATCCATTAGCTAGTCTATTAGACTATTACCCGTGATCAGGCGAAAATCAGTTAAAGATTGCAGCGAGGGCGAGAGATCAGCCGAGAGAGGCAGATCGACAGGGAGAACGAAGCGTGAAAAGCCCAAGATTTCTCGAGATATTCCGACCTGATCATGCTGCATGCTACCCTACAGGCATACGTTGGGGCGGAGAAGGAAAAAAGGTTGCAGAGCAAAGAAGACATGCCTTTTTGCAAAGAGGAGGGTAGAGTAGGGTAGCATGCATGCGTATTCTTTCGTGCATGGAGTAGGGTAGGCCGAGGAGGAAGAAGGTGGTAGATGTACTCCCAGCTGGCTAGAAAGAAATAAGCAGCTAGTAGGTTTGATGGAGAAGAAGAACGCGAAGAGGATATGCAATGCAACGCAAGCATAAGCATGCATGGAAAGTGAGGCCGGCTTTCATGTTAAGTCATGGCCCCCTCTTTGGAGGACAAGCTTTGGCCATGGGCCGTTGCATCACGAGGCCGGGGGCCAACAATCAGGGAATGTCTGTCAGCCTCAGCCAGCCAGCCAAAGCGCGCGGTGTGGGTGGTGGCCGGCCGGCGGGCCGAAAGGGATCGGCCGGGGAGGTGTCGTCGCCCATGGCGCCAGTGCCGCCTGTCTCCCCGTCCCGGCAGCCCGCCAGCCGCGGGGTGCCCGGCCGGGCAATCAACGAGCACGCGAGGAGGCTCTAGCTACCTGCTAGCAGCACGCAGCAGCAGCTAGAAAGCTCATGCTACGCGTGTGTCCTAGCAAGCCAGCAGCTAGGTGAGCGAGGGCACCACGTACTGTCCGGATCGGAGGAACGTGGAGCTGCAACCTGCAAGCAGGGACGGAGACAAGTTGGGTTTCTCAGCCGTGCCTTCCTCTTCCAGTCTTCCTTTTCCTTTTGCTGTGTTCAAGCGCATACCTGGCAAAGAACTGGATGGAGCCGGCCCTTTCCGTATTGCCCTCGCAGCTACGAGTGACCCCGTAGGAGTAGGTGAGGACCAAACATTAGATTACACGAAATGGTAGTTTCGTTTTCTTTTATCATGGGTTCAAAAACTCGGGAATCATATTCTTTTATCATGGGTTCAAAAACTCGGGAATCATATATGTCGCTTCAGCGACAGTTTGTTTTTTCTTTTTTTATTTCTATTTCTTTTTAGTTTTCTTTCTTTTTATTTCCATTTCTTTTTCTTGTTTCTCTTTTCTTTTTTCTTTCCTTTCATTTATTTATTTATCTTCTATCTTCTATTTTATTTTTTCTATTTCTATTTCTATCTTTTTTTTATATTTTCCTCATAGTGAATATATGTTTTCTTCAATGTATTTTTTATTTCTTTCTTTTATTCTTCTTTATTCTTATTTCTATTTCTTTTTTCTTGTTTCTCTTTTATTTCTTCTTTTTCCTTTTATTTATCTACTTTCTATTTTATTTATTTTTTCTGTTTCTATTTTCATTTTTTTATATATAATATTCTTTTCTTTTTAATTTTTCTCTCTCTGTTAATATTTGTTTGTTCGAGATGAGATATAAATTTGTTCTGACAATAATAATAAGTAAATTGTTCTGGCTATGATAATATTTTGTTCGGGTTATAATAATAACTCGTTCTGTCTATAATAATAACTTGTTCCGACCCTATCTAATTTGTTCTGACACTATATTTGTTTTTGTTCGAGATGACATACAAACTTGTTCTGACTATAATACGATTTTGTTATGACACTTGTTCGCATTTGTTCTGACACTTTATTTTGTTCGTTCGAGAAGACATACAAAGTTGTTCTGACTATAATAATAAGTTGTTCTGGCTATAATAATACATTGTTCTGACTATAATAATAACTTGTTCCGTCTATAATAATAACTGGCAATGAATTGGAGCCGGTCCTTTTCGTATTGCCCTCGCAGCTACGAGTGGTGAGGACCAAACATTAGATTAGATGAAATGGTAGTTTCTACCTTTGCAGATATATAGTTTCCTCTTCTTCGATCTATCTTGGGTTCAAAAAATGTAGACAATTTACCTTTTCTATGTACATAAAAGTTATGTATCTTACTATTACTAATTGGAGGCTTCTTTTGAAGCCTCCACATGAAGCCACCTAGGAATCCTAGGTGGACAGTCTAAAAAAAGAGAAGCATCCACATGAAGCCACCTAGGATCCTATGTGAACACTCTAAAAAATATCATTGATTTTAATAGTCGTTTAATATTTGTTCTGGCTATAATAATACATTGTTCTGACTATAATAATAACTTGTTCCGTCTATAATAATAACTGGCAATGAATTGGAGCCGGTCCTTTTCGTATTGCCCTCGCAGCTACGAGTGGTGAGGACCAAACATTAGATTAGATGAAATGGTAGTTTCTACCTTTGCAGATATATAGTTTCCTCTTCTTCGATCTATCTTGGGTTCAAAAAATGTAGACAATTTACCTTTTCTATGTACATAAAAGTTATGTATCTTACTATTACTAATTGGAGGCCTCTTTTGAAGCCTCCACATGAAGCCACCTAGGAATCCTAGGTGGACAGTCTAAAAAAAGAGAAGCATCCACATGAAGCCACCTAGGATCCTATGTGGACACTCTAAAAAATATCATTGATTTTAATAGCCGTTGGATGTGTTTTGTTTCTAAAATTACCCACCTATGCCATTATGAAGAATTAACAAAAAATAACCCTACTATATCTTTGTCTAAACTATCCACATGTGCCACTATAGAAAAATTAAATCTAAACCATCTCTCGGTCATATCGAACACAATAAATCTCTTTGCTTCAATTAAAAAATTGTCCAACTATCCTATCGTGCCTGCCATTTTGAAGAATTAACAAAAACAACTCTTTTATATCTTTGTCTAAATTATCACACATGACACTATAGAAAAATTGAATCTAAACCATCTTCCAGTCACATCTAACACAATAAATCCCTTTGCTTCAAATAAAAAATTCTCCAACTATCCTATCGTTCCTGTCACATGTAATGTAATGTAACATAATTAGTCTCTTACCTTTTATCTCTTTCCCATGTTTAAATCATAAAAAGAATCTATCCTAAAAGGATCTTTAGACAATACAACTAAAAAGCTAGAACGTACGTGTATATACATGCCGATTAGATTTTTCTTGTCTTGAATCTCTCTTTCATACTTTAATCATACAAAAATATATCCTAAAAGGTTGTTAGCTAATACAAAAAATTATATACTTTACCCGTGCATATATAAGCCCATAGTACGTAATAATCCACAAGGCTGCCACAAACCGAGCATACCACAAGCAGTCAAACAAGGACAGAGTGCAGGCCGCAAACGAGGGTG
The DNA here is from genome assembly GCA_036936925.1 of Cenchrus fungigraminus. Taxonomy (NCBI): domain Eukaryota; kingdom Viridiplantae; phylum Streptophyta; class Magnoliopsida; order Poales; family Poaceae; genus Cenchrus; species Cenchrus fungigraminus. Next base: position 56,670,241 of record CM072776.1, on the reverse strand, counting down.
CTATCCATGGCACAAGCAGCAGGAAGGAGTTAGACGATGCTCTAGGACGCGTTGTCGTTCAGCGTGCAGCAAATGGCAATGATCGAGAAGAATGTAGCCAATTGTTATGTTTGAGATTGGGAGAAAGCATGCATGCCTATTGATGGAGAAAAGTACATGATCGAGGGTTGTATTCCTGCATATTTTCACTCTTGATCAGATAAAACTGATTTTACTAACCAAAATATCAAGTTTTTATGTCCTATGATGAAGCCTCCACATGAAGCCACCTAGGAGTCCTATGTGAACACTCTAAAAAAATATCATTGATTTTAATAGCCGTTGGATGTATTTTGTTTCTAAAATTACCCACCTATGCCATTATGAAGAATTAACAAAAACAACCCTCCTATATTTTTGTCTAAATTTTCCACATGTGTCACTATAGAAAAAATTAAATCTAAACCATCTCTCGGTCACATCTAATTACTATTACTAATTGGAGGCTCCTTTTGAAGCCTCCACATGAAGCCACCTAGGAATCTAGGTGGACAGTCTAAAAAAAGAGAAGCCTCCACATTAAGCCACCTATGAGTCCTATGTGGACACTCTAAAAATATATCATTGATTTTAATAGCCGTTGGATGTATTTTGTTTCTAAAATTACCCACCTATGCCAGAATTAACAAAAAGCAACCCTCCTATATTTTTGTCTAAATTTTCCACATGTGTCACTATAGAAAAAATTAAATCTAAACCATCTCTCGGTCACATCTAACACAATAAATCCCTTTGCTTCAAATAAAAATTGTCCAACTATCCTATCATGCCTGCCCTTATGAAGAATTAACAAAAACAACCCTCTTATATCTTTGTCTAAAGTATTCACACGTGACACTATAGAAAAATTGAATCTAAACCATCTCCCAGTCCCATCTAACACAATAAATCCCTTTGCTTCAAATAAAAAAATTGTCCAACTATCCTATCGTGCCTGTCATATGTAATGTAATGTAACATAATTAGTCTCTTATCTTTTATCTCTTTCCCATGTTTAAACCATAAAAGGAATCTATTCTAAAAGGATCTTTAGATAATACAACTAAAAAACTAGAACGTACATGTATATACATGCCGATTAGATTTTTCTTGTCTTGAATCTCTCTTTCATACTTTAATCATAAAAAAATCCATCCTAAAAGGTTATTAGCTAATACAACAAATTATATACTTTACCTGTGCATATATAAAATTATAAAATGAGAGATGACAACTTTCAAGAAACATCACTTTTGTGTACTGCTTCCATCAACTAGGGATTGCTGCTACTTTCACCAACGGAACTAGGTCCCCTGCTGCTATTCAACAGAAATGTACGATCAACTTAAGCATTCTTCTATAGCTGCACGGAACCTTTTACACCCATTGGTTACACTAGAACACTAGAGATCCATCCACGACGAGACATTGTTTTTCGAATTTATTTGATTTCTCTTCTACAATTAGATAATTTTAAATTATTTTTTATTATTCGGTCTGTTGTGTGCTACAGTTAGATTAATTTTTCATGGCATAAGTTACGAATACTAAATTATTTGATTATTTGTCCTGTTGCATGCTATAGTTAGATTAAATTTTCATGGCATATGTTATGACTACCAAATTATTTGTTTATTATTAGGTCTACTGTGTGCTAGGTATAGATGACTTGCTTCTCAAAATTGTTCTCAAACTGTTATTATTTACAATTCTTTCTATAAAATTATATTTTACTTGATTGTTATTTGTGTACCATAACTTATGTATAGAAATTTTTGAAAATGTGTATATTATGTCTTTTGTATGGAAAAATAAGAAAATTAGATCCATCACCATCTTTTGCTAATGCAGTTGAACAAGTTACAATGGTGAACTTTGATAAAAAAAGAAGTTGCAATGGTGAATAAAACATTAAGTGAAATTAGACTGGGAAAGGAATTGTGGAACATCAAGGAAGAGTAACCAAATTGTGGATATGTTCTGTTTGATTGCCCTTTTGTATTGTTTTTGGTTTACAAATTATTAATGATGATGAAAAAAGGAACCATAATGCACAGTGTTATCAATAAGACCTATATGGAAAAGTTTAAACCACTGATTTAAGATGGAAATGTGTACATAATTGCAAATGTCACAGTCACACCAACAACATAGAAGTGTCGACAAATGGAAAATAACAAGATCGTACGTCAACTTCTTACCCACAACTACTGTAAAAATGTTCAAAGATAATGAAAACATTCCAACGTATAGTTTCAAGTTCATGAGCACGAATATGCTTTCAACAAGAATAAATGTGGACATATACCTATCAGGTAAAACATTGTTGACTTTACAATTTCTACACTTTCACTCATTTTACGACCATTTAATAATAATTCATATTTATGTTTCATAGATTTTATAGGAGTCACAACACACATTGGACCCGTAGAAGAAACAAGGACATCGGATTTATTAAAACTTTGGCTCTTGATTGAGTAATTCTCCTTTTTTAGTAGAAAGCAGTTACAAAACATTCAACACTTACATGCATGCTACAAAACCTACATTGAATTAAAAATATCTTCCATAGTGCCTATCAAAATAATTTACCAATGATACCTGACATCAACTGTAACATGGTCCAAGAAAATGAAGCAAATCATGAAACACATAAAAACAAATAATACACTAGTGGAACCGTTACATATAATGATCTGAACAACTCTTAGTTATTAATTATTCAATTATAAATCATAAACTAACCGACGTCATTTTAAATGCAAATATTTACGCGGGTCAATTCTAGAAGACCGGCCTCCGACGCACCCATATACTCAAATTAAATTATCTCTTGATTAGTGCTACATTGGGAGCAAACTGTAACAAAAAGAAGATAAGAAATAATGAGATTTGTGTATTATTATTGCGGTGGATCTTTCAATAAAACAGAGTTAATTGTACTTATTATTTTCCAGCATATTATGCAATATAATCTTAAAATTATAAGGATCTCTCTCAAATTATGCTGACGAAATGCTAATTAATATATTATATTTACAGTCTATGTTGCAAAATTGTGTGAATCTTATTATGATACTCCTAATAAAAGTAAACAATAATTACTAATAATTAAAGTAAAGTGCTAGCCCGTGCAGAGGCACGGGAATTATTAGAATATGTAATAGATGAATGAGAGCATGAGATAGATAATTATAATTATTAGCTATTTCTAACTAACCCGTGCGGGGGCACAGGTTGATAGACTAATCTAATAAATCTATATGCATCTAAAATGTATATATATCTAATAAATAAAAGGACCTACATTTTGGATCAGAAAGAGTACTTACTGTCATCTCGTGATTTGACTTGAATTGTTTAACCGATCGAAGAAGCGAATATACACAGGTAGGGTGAGGACTTTTAGTCCCGGTTGGTAGAGACCTTAGGTCTCTCAAGTCCAACTGAGACTAATGATGAGAGACAAAAGCCCCCCCCCCTTTAGTCCCGGGTGAACAAACCGGGACTAAAGGGGTACCAACTGGGACTAAAGGGGGGTGCACGTCAGCACCTGTGTCCACCCCTTTAGTCTCGGTTGGTAATATCAGCCGGAACTAAAGCATTTTTTTAGAAAAATAAAAAAACTCCCTACCCCTGTACCCCTCCTCTGTCCCCGTTTTCATCACGTTCTCCATCTCCTTTTTTTAGCTCGGATTCAAATCAAGAACAATAAACCGACACTTCACAAATTCATCATCATACAACTTAGGTTCATCACCACATACCCAAATCGAATCAAATCATGCCACTATCACACATGCTCATCTCAATCATCATTATCTTGTTCGAAAGAAAAATCTCATCATCATACAATTCATCATCATACAACTCGATTTATCATCGTAGAACTCGATCAATCACCAGAAAAATCCTCATCACGATACAACTCCATTCATCCAGAAAAATCGAAAAAAAACTTGCCTCCTGCAGGCCGCGAGCGTCGAGGGGGCGGGGCAGGCGCCGCGGGAGGCCGCGTGCCCGCTCCGCCGCTGGCCGCCGGGGGCCGCGCGGGGGGCCGCATCGGCCGCTCCGCCACCGGGGCCTCGCCGCGCGCCCGCCCGCTTTACCGCCAGGGCTCGTGCCGTGCCACGCGGAGGCCGTGCGCCCGCGCGCCCGCTCTGCCGCCAGGAGACGCGCCTCCGCCTGCACAAGGACCAAGAAAGAGATGAGATAGAGATGAGAGAAGGAGAGAGGAGTTAGCTAGATGTGTGGGAGAGAAGAAGATAAGTAGAAAGAGGAAGGGGGCGTCGGGGTGGGCACTGGGCTTTAGTCTTGGGTGGTGTCTCCACCCGGGACTCCCGGGACTAAAGGGTGCCCTTTTGTCTCGAGTGGAAATACCACCCTGGACTAAATCTTTTGTTCCGGGTGGTGTTTCCACCCGGGACTAAAGCCCAGTGCCAATAATTGATGCTGCTAGCTGTTGGGCGCCTAGCCTTAAGTCTCGGTTGATAATACCAACCGGAACTAAAGAGTAGCGGGCGTCCAAGACCATTTCGGGCCACGTCAACGAAAGAGCTTTAGTCTCGGGTTCAAACTTGAACCGAGACTAAAGTCAAAGGTCCTCACTCTACAGCGACGCAATAACGCAGCATAACATCGTCGTAAAGAGGGTTCCGACTTGGTATTAAAAGCACATTCTCCATTAGTGATGCATGTGTTTGTAATTAGTACATGGTGTGTTCTAAGGAGAAGTGAATTGGAAGTCCAAAAAGTGATCCGTGTGTAAAACCTTTGAATACAGAGATATAGACTACTTTAAGATGGATACACTCTGCGGTACAAGTCTGAATATGACTACTGTGAAATGAGATTTGGCTAAACTTTCTCACCTAACTAAGATGCTCATCGATTTGGAACCGACCCATGTTATAAATTAAGATAGAGACATATCAGTCAAGTATCTGTGTGTTGGAGTGGTAGTGTGGTAGATCAAGGTAAAATTTCTTACATGACACATAATTATGATGATGAACTACCATTGAGCAGCTAATTAATTAGAACTTTGATTCAAACAGGACCACATGTAAGTTTTTTTTAGGGGGAACAGGTAAAGTAGGGATCTGTGAGACGCGCGAGCGAAAGATCTTTTGCAGATCGATTATATATATAATCGTCTTGCGTGGGCTGCCTTTTGACCCACTAACACAAGCACAAGCAGGTTGCGGGAAAAACGAGTGGGCCCTGGGCCGGACGGCTTAATCCATTCCCACATCGCACAGCAACGAAGAAGAAAGAACCGGGCAAGTGGCCCAACTGCCTACGCGGGGATCTTTTATTTTTTATGAAATTACAAAAAATTAATCGTTCCTGCCAAAATTTCGCAAAAACAGCTCTGGATGAAAGGCACTGTATAAGTCAACTGTGTAGCACGGTTACTGTAGCACACTACCGTCATTTCAAATGAGGGTAACTTCGAGTATATTTTCAAAAAAATTATAACTATTGCGTATAAATTCAGATGATAATAACCCTTATACAAAAACTGTAGATCTCGACGAGATCTACACTTTGTAGTTCAAACATTTTCCATTTGGTATTATCTTCCTGCCCAAATAATCAATATAATATTTAGATATAATGAATCAGAGAAACTTTGCTTCTCTAAGCAACACATTTTCAAAAAAATCATAATTATTTCATATGGACTCGAATGAAGAAAATCTTTATCAATAATTGTAGACATCGATGAGTCTACTACTTTGTATTTAAAATAGTTTTCATTTGGAATCATCTTTATACTTAAATAATCAACACAATTTTTATATCTAAAGTTTGAATTTTGGATATGAGTGTTATGTTGGTTATTTGGGTACAAATATGATTCCAAATGAAAAGTACTTGAACTACAAAAGGGTAGATCTCATCATGATCTACATTTCGTATAAAACTTTTCTCCATCGGAGTTCATATGAATAATTATAATTTTTAAATAGACTGGGAGTTACTGGCGTTGAAACGACGGTACCGTGCTACAATAAATGCTAAGTAATCGCCGTTTCAAACAACAGTTGACTGCTACAATAATGCCAAAGCCCGCCAGATCAAACAACGGTTAATTGCTCCAGTGCCAAAGATCGTCGGATGGTACGACAGCAAGGAGTTACGACCGTTTCATTGAATTGTGTTGAAACTTCCAGCCCACCAAAAGCCCCATAAGATTGTTAGTTAATAGTTTCTAGACATCCCATCTCATGACTATTAAATAAAAAATGTTGAAATATTTTTCAGAAATGTTGCAACAATTTTTCGTTATTTTATGTTAACATTTTTCAAATTGTCGCAAACATTTTTTACCAACATTTTGGAGACATCTTCTCCGGCACCGGCGCAGGCCACGGCGGCCGCGCGAGCTCGCGCGCCAAGGGGGCGGGGGGCGACCGCCACGCGGGGGCCACGACTGTGACAGAACCGTTCAAATTAACTCCGTATTATCGCATAAGCCACTCCTTTTGGTCATTACGTAATAACACAGAGTTAACTTGTCGTCTATGCCGGGTCAAGCCCGGTAAATCACTTATAACAAAGGATCGATGATTGTACATCAAAACTCACACGAAGGCGAGTCCAGAGATAAACAAGTCACATTTTATTACATCACTTCCCATGAATGGTTATTTATAACCAAACCAAGTTCCATGCATAACAGTAAATTGATTCAGGGTTTATAAATACAGCGGAAAAAATACTAGTCGATAAAGCAGCATTATAGGAGGCCATCCATAATGCCAATAAGCAACGTCTTCTTCCCATCCCAAACATCACCTGAAAACATCAACAAAAGCAAGGCTGAGTATACTAATACTCAGCAAGACTTAACCGTCGGGTGATGTAAAATCACCGACTCTCTAGACATGCAAAGCTTTTTGGCTAGTGGATTATTTTGCTGAAAAACAACAAAGAGTATGTCCTTACTTTCAAAATTTTAGCTCAAATTCTAGTTGATTAATCATTACTAAGAAAGCATCTACAGCGAACATGAGTTATGCAATACAATTAATCAAGCATCCATATTAATTCTCAATTCCATCATAAAGGGAAATAGATTGTATAGTTAAGCAGTCTCGGATAACGGTGAGAGGCCGACGATCGATCGATTAATAACCTTGCAAGGTTGACCTAAACACACGGAAAAATACACACCTCAAAAATGACAACTAAAACCAACGGGGTGGAGTATGCATCAACCAGGCGGTACCCAGCCATCCTCGGTTCGGGATCAAATTCCACAGTCTTTGGTACAGAGCTATCCGGTCACGGTACAATACACCCGCCCGGAGTTCACTCCTGCACCACATTTACTGCAGGCATGGGGACTCTTCCCAAGATTAGTGGACCGAGTTCCCTTACCGGATCCGGAAGGTACTAGGCTTACCATTCCCATTTCTGACAAGTGTTTAGTACGTTCAAAAGCTTAACCATTGACACCTATTGACCGGAGCCGATCCCAAGCTCTTACCACATGAGCATATCAGTTTAAATCTTATGATTCCAACATAAGAAACATATAGCTCGCGAATTAAGGATTTCACTCGACTTTTACCATGTCCTTAAAGCATGGCAACTAGCGACCTATCATGCTAGTATAAGAACATAGGAACCTAGGGTCATGCAACTATGGTTTCAATTCAACTCTTGAAACTTAAATGCACAAATATAGCATAGCTATTTGCAGGAAGAAAAAATCATAGGATTATGCTCCGGTGCTTGCCTTTCAAACAGATGTTAGTTCTAACTAGGCCTTGGGCCCTTCCAAACTTGGTTTGGGTCTTGTGGTCTTCCAACGACGCCCACTCGTCCCTCGAACGGTCCTTCGTCTTGTTCCGGGGCGATCTCCTGGCTACCAACAGGAAATTCTACACGAGATGCATATGCATAAGATTTATTTGTCCAATTTAAAGAAGATTTCACTTCTGAAACTTGGTGATAAACTGGGGGTTTATTGGTGACCACATTCACCTAGATATGATATTCAGCATACTCTTCCTCTATTAGAGAAAGGGTGTGTGCGGGTGATTTTTATTCCTCATTTGATGGTGATTGTGTACACATTTAAGATAATCAATTTATTTTACTTCACCAAGGTAAGGGTGCTGTTTAGGGTGTGTCTTGGTGAAGCCCATGTATTTAAAATTTGAGTTGCACAAGAATAATCTTAGTTTTTCTTTTCAAAATTTCTTACTTATGCTGCATTACTTGTGAATTTTTATTCTGGCAGGTACATAAACCTTCTGGTGATGAAAACTTGCAAACATGTACATTATGCTATAACAAGGCTGCTGCCCAAAAATTGCATCAAAAAGAATTATGAGCAAGGCATGAAAATTACAACAACAAGCAACTACTAGAAGCAGGATTAAAGTATGTAACTGAGCTGAACTTTTTACTACAACATTATGGAAACACATATAGTTCTTACACCAAAAATAAGATCATAACATGCAGTAGATTTTGCTAAAAAAATACTACTCGATTTAGCAATAAGCATTTAATTGAGCAAGGTAAACATGTCAAAAGCTACTAAACTATTTACCAGAGGTGAAGCTAGACACTCTAAACCTACTGCAAAAAGATGAGCAATATTTGATTAACAGATTAATTTAAATAAATCTAAAATAGAGGCATTGCTGAAAACCAACATTAATTCATAACAAGAGATCTACAAGCCAACTAGATGCCATTTTTGCACACAAGATCAGACATGGCAATACTAGAAACATATCCAAAATTCACTAGCAGATCATTTATAGAATTTGAATTTTTTCAAATCTAAGCAAATTGATGATTTCAAAACAATCTAAAATCAACACTGAAATTTGCAAACTTCCTTTGTAGAAAAAGTTGCTCCTGATCATAAGGATCACAACAAAATTGAGTTTGCATTTTTATGATTTACCTGTGATTTATGGCGTATTTTACAAGATTCTGCGTTTTGGATCTAGGTCTGAAAATTGATTCTTCGCAAACAGGTCCCTAGTTCTTACAGACAGGTCCTTAGATGAAAACTCCAATTACAAATGAGTCCCTGGCGCCATGGCCGGCGGACAGAGCTCGATTCCGACGAGGGGAGGGCTCGGTCCGGCCGGGAAGGGGCAGGGGAACCTGGCGTTCGATTCCAAGGGTTGGTTGGGGCGGAGGAGCGGCCGGCGATGATGTTCGGCGGCGCCATGGATCTTAGGCCGCCTGTGCTTCTGTTCCGGCGAGGTGGAAGGAGCTGGCAGTGTGCTGAGGGGTTGGCAGGCTCATGTGTGGGCGTGGGAGTACGGTGGTGTGCTCAGATGGCGATGGAGAGGTCCACGATGGGGAGCTCGCAGTGCGCCACGGCAATGGCGGCCAGCAGCAGCACGATGCCTCTGCGCGAGGCGCGGAAAGGAGAAACGGCTGGGGCACCACACCTCTATAGGCAGCCTGGGCTTGCTCCCCACTCCAAGGCAACATCGGCTTGAGGAGCATAGGAAGGAGGACGGCGCGGTAGTCCTGCAGGCATCATGGCAGGCAGCGGCGCCGCGTGTCGACGCGAATGTAGGAGGGGATAAGGGCGCGGGGGAGAAATCGGGGGCGCGAGGTGGTTTCGGGGCTCGCGACGACGTCAGTGGGCCCAGCTGACGGCACGGCACAGACGTCGGGGCGGGGCCCGCGGCGCACGACGGCACGCGCGCGCGCGACGCTCACGGCGCCGGCTCGGGGCGGGAGCTCGGCTCCAGAGTGCCAGCCTTGTTTTCAATTCCTTATAGGGCTGTTTGACCAAAAGAAACTCCATATTTTTGAACCAAACTTGAAAATCTCCAAATACGAGAGTTGTAGACCACATATCCTTCTACAACTTTCCCAAAGGGTGGCCTATGCTTTTCTCAACCGTTTACCCAGAAAATCACTGCAAAGTTCGGGTTTTTCTCGTTTTGGTCAACACTACTTCCAAGGCTTTGTCTGAGTTTTTGAGGCATTTCCACTTAGAATTCCAAATGCCACTAAAAAGATAAAATGTGTTCCCGGAGATTCTTGACAACTTTCATATTGGCATAATTTGAAGTGCTTATGAAAAATTTTGAGAACGCGCTAGAATACTGCAGTGAGGTCTAGGGTTCTATGGTTTGACTAGGGTTTTGGGGGGTTTGACCCATGGTTGGTTGTTTGACCAAGTAACCATGTTTGTGAACATGCTTAGCTCCATAAATTAAGATGGTTACTATTCCTTAAAAATCCGGGGTGTTACAGCCTACCCCCTTAAAAGGAATCTCGTCCCGAGATTCAACAACAAGATTAGATAAATCCTTCAGGGAAAGATAAAGGTTACATAGAGGGAACTACAAAGCACGGCTAAAATCTTCAAGATCTAAAGCTCAGAGATGACAGAAGTACAGGATTTTCTTGACACAACTTCAACGCCGCTCGTGAGGAAGCGGGCGATGAATGTACACATGAAAAGTGAGAACCATAAGAAACTGCAATGCAAAGCAGATGTACAATGCAACTAGAGTCCAGCGAACTGAATCAAACATCTCCAGCCAATGAGCCATGGAGTGGTTCAGGATTGGATTCTTCTCTTGGACTTCTTCTTGAGCTTCTTCTCGCGTCACCGATGAATGTCGTAGGTGGAGAAGATGGATGGCGTGCGTGCTCCAAGGAGCAGCCGGTGGGGAGTGAGAGTGGCGGGGATGCAAGGCTCAAGTGGAGGCAAGCTCTGGGTGGTGAGAGCCGAAGGGAGGAGGTGCTCTTTTTAACGATGGCCAGAGGACGGTGGTAGCTGTGGCGCTCGTGACCACTTGAGGTAGGGGACGGCGAATCGATGCGGTGATGGCTACGCGTGGCGCGGTAGTGGCCGGTATCGAGATGCCTTGGCGACATGACAGCGGCCGTGGTGGCGTGTGCGTAGGCGGCGATCAGCTGCTCTAGTAGAAAGGTGGCAGAGCTGCAATGCTGCCCAATGCAGACATGGCACTGAAAAGGATGGGGTCAAATGGCTCGAGAGAAATGACCGTGATCTTGGGGGAAAACGAGAAGATCTTGGGGTATCCATAATTCAAAATTGAGATTGAATCAGGAAAAACTTGTTAGAGGATTTTGCCTGTCATTTGCTTACTTAATTCATGATTCCATTGATTTGAAAGAGATTTGCAAAAGGATCACAGATCACTGATCGATAGAAAACTCCTCGTATCTTGACTTTTAGAGAACCTTGATTGCTTATGGAAAACTCTGCTCATCTTGCTTCAAATTAGTCCAGTTGATTCGAATTGATACTTGGTGAACTTTGAGATTTGGAAGGACGGAGACCAAATCGGAAGGTTCCATATAGATTTTTCTAAAGAAAGAAAAAGTTAGTAAACAAACATTTTGTGAGGCTTGTTTATGGAGATTTCTGAATTTTACTGTAGAAGAGCAACCAACATGTCAACTCAGGGATTGTCTTTGGACGTATCAACTTTCAAATGGCAATTGACAAAAATTTAGGAAAAATATGAGGGTTAGGAATTAACCCTTGCTCAAGGTGTTTATCAATGAAGTATTTTGTTTTACTCATTTATGTGTGAGCAATGACAAGAATTCCAGATTCAAGGACTGAGAGTTTAAAGCGATAAGTGTGGGGGATACCAATGCAAGGAAAGGTTGAATAACCAACATTTTATAGCCATAAAATGTTGGTGAATTGCCTCTAACTGATGAAAGTGTGTAGAGACAACCAGGAAGCATAAAGAAGCTTTGCTTGTCTTGGCAAAGGAAATCGTTTCTCACTTATTGGTTAACCAAGATAACTGCAACGGGACTTATTCGATCTTGCATAGATTGTGCCCACTTTCTGAACAACATCGACTAAAACTCTGAAACTCCAAGATGGATGCTCAAAAACAATTCTCATAGTTTACCAGAAACTCGGTGAGGTTATGAAGCACAAGTTTGGTATTCAAAGATTGGGTTGAAACTGATCCGAAGATGATGAAAACATCAAATTTTGAACTTGTTGTGCTGGCTGTTTTTCAGTAGGCCGAGTGGCACAGTTTTGTCCATAGTTCTAGTTGTGGATGTACGTTGATGCTGAAATTTTGTGACGATTCAGAATGTGAAATTGCAAACAACTTTGGTATTCGCAGGTTGGGCAAAAACTGATGGGCAGATAGGTGATTAACCCAACATCCAATTTGCTATTGCCCAGAAAAATCAGCAAGCCGACAGTCACCATTCTTAGCATAGCTGAAGTTTTACTTAGCCAAAAATGCTGAATTTTTACCAGGTACTCGATAAGGTTATGGAGTACAAAATTGGTATGCAAAAGTGGAGCTAAAAACTAGAAGAAGATAGCCAAAAGAACCAAAACTCTAGTGGCTGCCTCCCAGGAAAACAGCAAACATAGCTGCACTATTTTGGTCATAACTCAAAATTCCTTCAACCAAAAATTCTGAAATTTACACAGCCGGTGCTCAACAATATTTGGAGCAACTTTCATATCTACAATTTTCCCAGGAAAAATTGTTTTGGGGGTCGAAAGGATTACTGAACAGATAGGTACTCAGAATTGCCAGCTAGACGACTCCTTAGGAAAAAGACCATAACTTGAGTTTGGTTGATCCAAATTTTATGAAATTTTTACAGCAACTTCATGGTAACATTTGGGACAACTTTGGTATATATGGTTTCTGCATACAACTTAATTTTCTAGCCTGAAAAATTTCAGATCAGCAGCTCATTCAGAAAACTGCTAGAAGGCATTAAGTGATTTAGACGAAAGTTTGGAGAGGAAATGATTCCAGATTTCCCTTCTTATTTTTGTTGTTCAATTTAGAGAGTTTTAACATGATGCACGCACAACCTATTCGCCCTCACAGACAATTACATGTCAAAAATCGGAGTTAGCGCCGGTGGCATGGCACAAAAATACGACTCCCTATAATAACTAGTCGATTTTCTAATTGATCTTAACTCTAACGGATCGCGGTTAGTGTACCTGCACAAAATGAACCTTTCGTGCCAGCACTCACGAAAGTGTCCCCATACATTACCGTTCACTATAGAAATGGTACCCATGCGTCAAGCCGCTGCATGGACAACGTCCAACCTCAGACACTCTCCGTTTGAATGGAGTGCATCCTTGCCTCGCATCTTCGTAACGCGGAACGTCCATGTGTGGCAAAACGTGGCGAGACACACGCAAAGATGTGGTTCATCTTGAATAGAACCCATCAACCCTCACATGACTTTCATGTGGAACGCACACGTATATAACACGTGGCATTCAACCGAGAAGATAGGATCTGTTGAATGGATTGCCCTATCGACCTTCGCATACTCGTGATGCGGCACAGCACACGTATGAAACACGTGGCTTCACATTCCAGATTGATTGAGCAAGAAAGTAAGTTTTGACTGAAAGTAATGTGCTGGAAGTTAGTTAGATAAACCATAGATTACTAGCCACCTGAAAGTACCCAAAAATCCCTCTAGGGCCTCTCGGATAAGTTAATCCTTAGCTTTCCTAACGCATTTTTGCAAACACACCTTAATCTTGCAAGTTTTATTCCAAAAACATGTTATTAAGGGTGCATTAGGATCTCTGGTGTACAGTCGAGCTTTGATGCCAGCTGTGACAGAACCGCCCAAATTAACTCCGAATTATCGCATAATCCACTCCTTTTGGTCATTACGCAATAACACAGAGTTAACTTGTCGTCTCTGCAGGGTAAAGCCTGGTAAATCACTTATAACAAAGGATCGACGATTGTACATCTAAACTCACACGAATGCGAGTCCAGAGATAAACAAGTCACATTTTATTACATCACTTCCCATGAAGGGTTATTTCTTACAAAACCAAGTTCCATGCATAACAGTAAATTGATTTAGAGTTTATAAATACAACGGAAAAAAATACTAGTCGATAAAGTAGCATTATAGGAGGCCATCCATAATGCCAATAAGCAACGTCTTCTTCCCATCCCAAACATCACCTGAAAACATCAACAAAAGCAAGGCTGAGTATACTAATACTCAGCAAGACTTAACCGTCGGGTGATGTAAAATCACCGACTCTCTAGACATGCAAAGCTTTTTGGCTAGTGGATTATTTTGCTGAAAAGCAACAAAGAGTATGTCCTTACTTTCAAAATTTTAGCTCAAATTCTAGTTGATTAACCATTACTAAGTAAGCATCTACAACAAACATGAGTTATGCAATACAATTAATCAAGCATCCATATTAATTATCAATTCCATCATAAAGGGAAATAGACTGTATAGTTAAGCAGTCTCGGATAACGGTGAGAGGCCGACGATCGATCGATTAATAACCTTCCAAGGTGGACCTAAACACACGAAAAAATGCACACCCCAAAAATGACAACTAAAACCAAGGGGGTGGAGTATGCATCAACCAGGCGGTTCCCAGCCATCCTCGGTTCGGGATCAAATTCCACAGTCTTTGGTACAGAGCTATCCGGTCACGGTACAATACACCCGCCCGGAGTTCACTCCTGCACCACATTTACTGGAGGCATGGGGACTCTTCCCAAGATTAGTGGACCGAGTTCCCTTACCGGATCCGGAAGGTACTAGGCTTACCATTCCCATTTCTGGTAAGTGTTTAGTACGTTCAAAAGCTTAACCATTGACACCTATTGACCAGAGCCGATCCCAAGCTCTTACCACATGAGCATATCAGTTTAAATCTTATGATTCCAACATAAGAAACCTATAGCTCGCGAATGAAGGATTTCACTCGACTTTTACCGTGTCCTTAAAGCATGGCAACTAGCGACCTATCATGCTAGTATAAGAACATAGGAACCTAGGGTCATGCAACTATGGTTTCAATTCAACTCTTGAAACTTAAATGCACAAATATAGCATAGCTATTTGCAGGAAGTAAAAATAATAGGATTATGCTCCGGTGATTGCCTTTCAAACAGATGTTAGTTCTAACTAGTCCTTGGTAGGGATGGCAGCGGGTCGGGTAAGTGCGGGTACGGAGTTTACCCGCCCGAAAGCGTGCCCGCGCCTCAAGCTTTTGCCCGCTCGCCAGTCTGCCCGCGGGCAAAAATCTCTACCCGTGCCCGTGCCCGACGGATACCCGCGGGTACACGGGCAACCCGCCACCCGGAAAAAAAACGCCTTCTTCCCAGTCCTCCTGGAGCTGCCGGCCCCGGCGAAGGCCGAGGCGACGCCCGCTGCCGTGGAGCAGATGCGCCGCCAGCCTGCCGCCCTCCCGCGCCGTTGTGCTGCGTGCCCCTGCGTGCCCCTCGCTGGGAGCCGTCGTGACGCCGGGGAGCTATGCACTGGGAGCCTTCGTGCCGTCGAGGAGCCGCCGTGCCGTGCCTTCGTGGAGGCCCGCGCTGGGGAGTCGCTGCGCCACCGGAGAGCTCCTCGATGGGAGCCGTCGCGCCGCCCGGGAACCCCGCGCTGGGGAGCCGCTGCGCCGTCGCGAGATGAAAAGACTGAGGTGCGGCGGCAGACGGATGGATAGGAGGCGAACGGATGGGTGTGGGTTGTGCGGACGATTTTTTTTAGAACCAAGCGGACGGATGGGTGGTTGTGCTGCCGATTCCTTTTTTAGAAACGTGCTACCGATTTCTAGGGTTGGTGTTTTGATGTTGGGCCAAAAGTGATGGATTTTAATGGGCTTTGTGTTGTATGCGGGTACGGGTAGTGCCCGCGGGCGAGGTTTTGTACCCGCGACGTGCCCGCAGGCGAGATTTTGTGCCCGTGCCCGTGCCCGCGGGTGAAAACTACTACCCATATCCACGCCTGTCGGGTCGGGTATCCGCGGATATCCGCGCCCGCGGGTAGAATTGCCATCCCTAGTCCTTGGGCCCTTCCAAACTTGGTTTGGGTCTTGTGGTCTTCCAACGACGCTCACTCGTCCCTCGAACGGTCCTTCGTCTTGTTCCGGGGCGATCTCGTGGCTAGCAACAGGAAATTCTACATGAGATGCATATGCATAAGATTTATTTGTCCAATTTAAAGAAGATTTCACTTTTGAAACTTGGTGATAAACATGGGGTTTATTAGTGACCACATTCACCTAGATATGATATTCAGCATACTCTTCCTCTATTAGAGAAAGGGTGTGTGCGGGTGATTTTTATTCCTCATTTGATGGTGATTGTGTACACATTTAAGATAATCAATTTATTTTACTTCACCAAGGTAAGGGTGCTGTTTAGGGTGTGTCTTGGTGAAGCCCATGTATTTAAAATTTGAGTTGCACAAGAATAATCTTGGTTTTTCTTTTCAAAATTTCTTACTTATGCTGCATTACTTGTGAATTTTTATTCTGGCAGGTACATAAACCTTCTGGTGATGAAAACTTGCAAACATGTACATTATGCTATAACAAGGCTGCTGCCCAAAAATTGCATCAAAAGGAATTATGAGCAAGGCATGAAAATTACAACAACAATCAACTTCTAGAAGCGGGATTAAATCATACGAAAAGATTAAAGCTTGTAACTGAGCTGAACTTTTTACTACAACATTATGGAAACACATATAGTTCTTACACCAAAAATAAGATTATAACATGCAGTAGATTTTGCTAAAAAAATACTACTCGATTTAGCAACAAGCATTTAATTGAGCAAGGTAAACATGTCAAAAGCTACTAAACTATTTATCAGAGGTGAAGCTAGACACTCTAAAGCTACTGCAAAAAGATTAGCAACATTTGATTAAAAGATTAATTTAAATAAATCTAAAATAGAGGCATTGCTGAAAGCTAATATTAATTCATAACAAAAGATCTACAAGACAACTAGATGCCATTTTTGCACACAAGATCAGACATGGCAATACTAGCAAAATTCACTTTCAGATCATTTATAGAATTTGAATTTTTTCAAATCTAAGCAAATTGATGATTTCAAAACAATCTAAAATCAACACCGAAATTTGCAAACTTCCTTTGTAGAAAAGTTGCTCCTGGTCATAAGGATCACAACAAAATTGAGTTTGCATTTTTACGATTTACCTGTGATTTATTGCGTATTTTACAAGATTCTGCGTTTTGGATCTAGGTCTGAAAATTGATTCTTCGCAAACAGGTCCCTAGTTCTTACAGACAGGTCCTTAGATGAAAACTCCAATTACAAATGAGTCCCTGGCGCCATGGCCGGCGGACAGAGCTCGATTCCGGTGAGGAGAGGGCTCGGTCCGGCCGGAAAAGGGCAGGGGAGGCACGAGTGATCACCTGGCGTTCGATTTCGAGGGTTGGTTGGGGCGGAGGAGCGGCCGCCGACGATGTTCGGCGGCGCCATGGATCTTAGGCCACCTGTGCTTCTGTTCCGGCGAGGTGGAAGGAGCTGGCAGTGTGCTGAGGGGTTGGCAGGCTCATGTTTGGGCGTGGGAGTGCGGTGGTGTGCTCAGATGGCGATGGAGAGGTCCACGATGGGGAGCTCGCAGTGCGCCACAGCAATGGCGGCCAGCAGCAGCTCGATGCCTCTACGCGAGGCGCGGAAAGGAGAAATGGCTGGGGCACCACACCTCTATAGGCGGCCTGGGCTTGCTCCCCACTCCAAGGCAACGTCGGCTTGAGGAGCACGGGAAGGAGGACGGCGCGGTAGTCCTGCAGGCATCACGGCAGGCGGCGGCTCCGCGTGTCGACGCGAATGCCGGAGGGGATAAGGGCGCGGGGGAGAAACCGGGGGCGCGAGGTGGTTTCGGGGCTCGCGACGGCGTCAGTGGGCCCAGCTGACGGC